>CM024607.1:5127210-6609869 GCA_014182555.1 Eucalyptus erythrocorys
CACAGAACCATATCCACCTTCACCAAGTTTATGCTTCAAATTCTTGGTCATCTTCTTAATGTTTGAGTAAGAGTATCTTATGGGCAAAAAGTTGTTATGAGCTTGCAAGAATTCTTCAATGTTCTTGTCCATTGCTAAGTGCCTTCCTCTGAACTTGTAAATTAGAAATATTGCAACAAATGGCGCCCCAATTACGAATTTCGCTGCACAGAAATATACGGAGAAAAATTTTATAGGTTAGATTAATTTTCTTTTAAGGACAACTCACTGCGGCTTACCTAGTGATGATGTAAAAGCTATAGCTGTCCCAATTAATAAATCCTCACGACCTGTGGAACGAATGAAGGACGTGAAAAGGAATTGAAGGAAAAGAAGTAAGGAAAACAGAAGTAACGTGAAAAGAGAGTTGTGGCAAGCTACGTTGCCCGAGTTAAAATTTTGTCCAAAGGAATATAAGAAGCGGGATGCGTGTAGTTGCAAATAAATGGAAATAATAAGTTTCAATCACATTAATGATAGACGACAGAAGAAACACATTTTGCTTTGTTAGCAGTCTACAAATATAGAGAAACAACACTTAAATACAATTTTTTAATGAATTTGTTAAACAATCTATCTTGAATTATTAGCTACGTGACTAATTAAGGAACGAATCAACAAAATTTACTCTCTATGCCAACAAAGATCTAGTCATGTGGCTGCTTGCACAACAACCCCTTCTTCTTCTTCTTATCACAAATCTCGCAACCCTAATAATTTGATTTTAAAATGTAACTCAAAGCTTGCGAAACCTTTCCATAACACAAACATTGATGTATATGAACATGAATATTTTGTCATAATTTTCTTGGATTTCAAAAAATTGTTTCGTTTTTGAGTTTTGAGGAGAAAGCAGCAAGTGAAAGAGCGTCCAAAATTATGCAAAATTGTGGTAAAACTTCAATGCAGTCGATGCTTACCGTAGTATTTAACAGATCTGCAACCCGCAAAACCTTCATGGATGCTATAGAAATCAAAGAAGCACCAGAAAATCCATGAAGTTGGCGGTGATGTCATGAATACGCTCAAATCAAGAGAGGAAGACGCCTTAATGCATGGACTTGTAGGGATGTAGGATGGAAAACTTACCGGCTTTGAGCAATTCACAATAACCAATGCATAATTGCTTGAAAAGAATGAATCGCGTTCATAGTTCTTCAAGAGTGCCAATGATGAATGATGGGGGAGAGATGAGCAATTATCCTTTTGCAGCCCGTCTTCGACGACCCAAATTTTGCCAATGTAATAATCGATATACCGTACATAGTATCGGCCACCAAGCAAGTACACAATTGTGCGATTATCCTCACAAGCCAGGTCATATATTGAGCCACCCCCTTTTTTTGGGTTACTCTTCAGTAGAAATGGGTCACTAATGTTGCCGCAGGATGAAGCATCCAGCCAAATACTTGGTTCGACATTTCCAGTCATTGCTAGAAATAGAACAAGAGTGAGTAGCAAGACTTGACAGATATTCATGGAGCCGAGAGCATTAATCATGCCTCTATTTGTCTTTGGGCAAAAGAGAAATTGGTAAAGAATTGTCCCGCCGGGGGGGAGGGGGTTGTTGTTTGTGGAGAATATAAAAAGATAAGAAGAGATTGGACGACTCTTATTTGATGGAAGACTTGGGAGTCGCCTCGTTGTTGTTTGTGGAGGTGGTGCAATATAAAAAGATAAGAAGAGATTGGACGATTCTTATTTGATGGGAGACATGGAGTCACCTCGTCCTTTATAGAGAAGCCCAAATCAGTCAACGGAACAAATGGAGGCAAGTCAAGAAATGTTGATCTTTCTTTCTCCTCATTTTCTCCTCTCTCTCCACGGGATTGCTGTGTCCAAATCTCCTCGACAAAAAAATCCATCACTTCCTTCTGATGCACCATCTTTCTTCTTAGTTTCTTCTTCGTTCTTTCCTCCTCCCTTCTTCTTGTCCATCTGAAATGGGCTAGTGAATCAACCTAGAGGGGGGGTGAATAGGTTGTTGCGGAATTCTTTTGGAATCTTTTGTGATGCAATACGTTGATATCAAAGATATATCAATAATAAACAGATTACGTATTCACGAGTAAATAGAGTAGGGTAAGAGAGAATTGACACAAGGATTATAGTGGTTCGGCTTAGACCAAGCCTACGTCCACTCTCCACGCTGGCAGCCAACCGGGCTGTAATCACTATGTAGCAAAAGAGTGCCTTTACGGTAGACGGATTAGACTTCTTCAATTGTGGTCTCTCCTATAGCCTTCTGTTGCTTTCGCACTATATCTCACTCTCTTTGATACACAATTTGAATATGAAAGACTTTAGAGAACAAGTGATTTTGGAGATTCTAACATCAAGATATTTCTACCAGTCTCTCCTTGTTTCCAAGCAACGTCGATCCACCTTAAATAGTATCCGTGCCATCATACCCGTTGGCACTTACCAAAACATTCATCCAATCAACCCGTTGGACTGAATCAATTTAGGTGATCTCCTTGTCCCGAAAATATAAGTAGACAGCAGTTCATCAATCCTGTTCGCCCATACAATCAGGATCTTGAGTTCCCAAAATTATATTCTTCCAAAAATAATCTTGATCTTCAACGGATAAAATCCGAAGAATCAAATCTTCCAAGCTCTTGATCACAGCCAGAGATATTCCATGGTTAAGATTAGGAAATATGAAATCCAATATCTATCTTTCCGTAGCCATAGGAATAATTTGTCGCCAGCCTGTAAAAAATCGCGAACTGTCTTCAGACTTAGATTTGGGTCTTGAGGGTCATCAGACTGAAACTGAGTCTTGAAGGTCTTCGACGGAAACCGAGTCTTGGCCCGACTTCAGACGGAAAAACTTCAGACCGAAATTCGGGTCCGACTGTCTTTGAAAACCTTTAGACCTTGACAACTTCAGACGTAGCCGGCGAGTCTTGGAGTCCTTAGACCACCACCGTTAAGGCTGTTTTGTCAACTTCAAAACTCCAATGGATTTTTCTTCAACAATCTCCCCCTTTTTGATGGTGACAAAACCCTCAACAAATTTGTGAATTAAAAACTTGCAAGGAAAAACTCATATATATTTTGAGGATTATATCTGCAAAATAGAGTGTTAGTCCAATAACAATTATCCTCACAAAATATAGTAATCCTGCAATCAAATTCATAAGTCTAAATCCAAATCATCACATCAGCATAAGGTCATGGAAGTTCAAATAACCCAATCGAAATCCGAAATAAAAACAGTCTAAATAAAATCAAACTTCAAAATAGATCAAAATAAAATAAAAATTCTCCAAGCTTCCTCAGCTTCAAAAAATTCAATCAAATCTTCAAAACCTGCAATCAAATCTGCGCAACTCTCCACCTTTTTGTCCCATCAAAGAGGTAGAGTGAAATGGAGATAAGGTTTTGAAAATTTTTAGGGGCCTGCAGGGAAACGAACAAGCTGAAACTTGCTAAGCTCCTGGGTGACTTGTCAAGTTTGGCAAGATTTTCCTTCACTGAAGCCGATTCTACACCGGTCCGATTTGACTCCACTTGTGCTCTCAGTGCATTGATCTGTTCTTGCATGTTCACCGAAGTACTCAGCAGTGCCTTCTTCAAGTCTCTCATTTCAAAGTCCATCCCAAAAAAACTGCCTTTTTAAGTCCAAAGATAACATCCAATAGCTGTGAAAATGCTGTGGAATTGGCATTGCTTCCACTTGGACCAGCGAGAATGGGTTTGAAAACTCGGAGCTTCCCTTTCAGCCCTTTCCTTCTCAGCAGGTGAGAATTCTCCATGCTCTGGGAAGTGTGAGCAAAGACCTCCTCAGGGTCAGCACCAGACCTACTCACATCACTAAAATGCAGTAGCAATATTGTTCCTTGTTCTGCAGCAACTCCCCCTGAATGAATGCCAGTGGGTGGAGTGGAAAATTCATCGCCAACATCCACATCAGCACGAGGATGTTTCTCGGTCTCTTCCCTAGCAAAAGATGGCTCAAATGCAACAGCCATATCCTCCTGCATTTTGCTTTCTTCCTCAGCCTTCCTTCTTCTTTCTTCTTCTTCAGCTTTCCTCTGTCTTTCTTCTTCTCTTTTTCTCTTCTCTTCTTCTCTTCGTCTTCTTTCCTCTTCTCTTCTCTGCCTTTCCTCTTCCTTTCTTTTCCTTTCCTCTTCTTTTCTCTTTCTCTCCTCTCCTCTTCTCCTTTCTTTCTCTTCCTTCTCTTTCCTCTCGTTTCTCTCGCTTCCTTCTCCTCTCGCTTCTTTTCTCACTCTCTCTTCAGCCTCTGTTCTCCGGATTACAGGGCTCCTCATCCTAGAGAGAGTGGACAAAGTCATGGCATCTTCTTCATCCTCCTCGTCTTGCAGGATGATCTTTCTTCTTTTCTTTTCAGCCATGGGCTCTTTGCCCTTCCTTTTGATGAAGCAAAGTGGGGATCTCTCTTGAAGGTGTTTCCCTCCTCAACCTTTCCAGTGCTGCAATCAGTTCTGGAAATTTCATCTTCATCACCATCTTCTCACCAACGAGCATCGAATTCAACTTTGTTAGGCACAAAGATGCAGGGACTTGAATATCAAAATGCCTAAACAATTTGGTGATGATTGATGAATAAGGCAGCTGACCCTTATCCTTCACCACTGTCCTATACATATGGAAAAGTATGACATGTGAAAGTGAGAAAGGTCTGCGCTGGTTGATGGCAAACATCAGCTTTGCCTTTATTTTGGAAACATCGGTCTTCAAGGTTGATTTTGGCCGGATGCAGTTGATGACAACTTTATGCAACAAAACATCGGCGGCATTCATCCTAGTGTAGGATATCTTGCCTTCAACAGATCTGTCTCGTACAATATCCAATGTTGCATAGGCTGTTGAGACTTTGATTGGCTAGAAACTCCTTCTTTCCACACCAATGATGTCAGCCAGCAAGTCAACATCAACAAGATAATCTTTGTCCATGAAAGAAAAGGACAAATGATTTGCATCCAAAAAGGATAGATTCGAGTAAAAGTAAGCTGTCAATTCAGAGTAGGCCACAGTCATATCCATGCAGAAATTTTCCAATCGCAACCTAGCAAACTTCCCTCTCAAATTAATCCTTATTGAATCTAGGAAGTCAAAATCCACACTCCTTGGATTGACCGCTCCCCTTTTTAACAGCTTCGCATAAACTCATTCATGTTCCCTCGACCGAAATAAACTCCTCGGAGGACAAACAGTGTTGGCAACCATACCAAAACGAGGCTCAAAATGAGAGAAAAGTCTCTCATCATCATCTAAAGTTTTAGCAGGAGCATTCTCAAATGGATCGCTCGGAATATTTTTCAGTGTTCTTTGTGCAGTGCCTTCACCAACAACCTTCAACTTTTCCATCTCCTTCAGAAACGCATACTCACTCCTAAATCCTCTCTCCTTCAAATACTCCTCGATCGTCTTAAGGCTAACCTTCTCTTCTTTGAGCCTTTTATAGAGATCGTAAGCAACATTTGGCTTAAGAGTTCTTACCGGTTCTGCTTCGGTAACAACTTCCTTAGAATGTTGACTCTCCGCTTCTCATTGAGGCGAATCTTCCTCCGTTAGGTCCACCCTTGTAGGACCCTCTTGCTGTCTCTGTGGTCCCCGCTTGCACTCGGGAGGACTTGCGAGACGACATTCTTGTAGAGCAAGCAAAGTTTCAACTTGTACGTGAGGAAAAATGGAAACTTTGAGGCGAAAAATGGACGAAATGGAAATGGCAAAAGGAGATTTTTAGGGTTTTGAGAGTGAAAGAGTATGAAGATGAATCGCAATGGAGTAGCTGAGAGTAAAAGTGACGGTTCGAGAGTATAAATAGTGGGAGAAAAATCATCGGAATACAAATCATCGCCAAAATGTGAAAGAAAAGAACGCCAAAAATAAACTATAAAAAGAAAACTGCCCTTTTGAAAATGTAAACTGCCATTAATGCATGTCGAAAAGAGCGAAAAGAGATTTTGAAATACTGAAAAGTAATTACCAAAAATATGTTAAAGAGAGAATACGAAAAAGAAATTCGTAAAGAGATAAAATAGTACGAGTCGACGGATGTTCAGACTTTACCTTTGAGTCCGAACCCTTTTCGGACCTTACCTTTGCGTCGAGCACAATCGGACTTTACGTAGAGTCTCGAAACACTTTCAGACCTTGCTTTGAGTCTCGAGCCGTCTTCGACCTAGCGTTGAGTCCGAACCACCTTCGGACTTTAGCGATGAGTCTCGAACCACCTTCAGACTTTAGCGATGAGTCTGAATATCTTCAAAATTCACAATTCCCAGTCTTGAACAAATTGATTCAAAGTGAGCCTTCTCTAGGGGTTTTGTGAATATCCGCCAATTGATTCTTTGAATCTACATGCTGAATTACAACATCTCCACTTTGAACATAATCTCGAATGAAATGATACTTGATTTCAATGTGCTTTGCTCTTGAATGAAGTATTGGATTCTTTGTGAGGTTGATTGCACTGGTATTATCACATTTGATCTCCGTATGTGTTTCATCAACTCCAAAGTCTCTCAATTGTTGTTGCATCCATAGAATTTGAGAGCAGCAACTTCCAAGAGCAATGTACTCGCTTCGGTGGTTGAAAGAGCCACGGTACTGTTTTCTTGAGAACCAAGACACCATCTTGTTTCCCAATAATTGACATGTACCCGTAGTGCTTTTTCTATCCACTCTACAACCAAAGCAAGGTCAGCATCGAATATCCAAGAAGAGTAAAATCTCCTTTCTTAGAATACCATAGACCTAGCTTAGATGTAGTTGCAACATATTTAATTATACGCTTAACACGGAGACATATGAGATTCTTTAGGATCGATTGAAATCTAGCACAAATGCAGACACTAAACAAGATATCAAGTCTAGAAGCTGTAAGGTAAAGAAGTGACCCGATTATACTTCTGTATAGCTTTTGGTCTACACTCTTTCCTTGTCCGTCTTTATCCAGCTTTGATGAGCTTGACATAGGAGTTTCTGTTTTCTTGCAATTCTCCATTCCAAACTTCTTGATAAGGTCTTTTGCATACTTCTCTTGATGGATGAAAGTTCCATCACTTGATTGATTGACTTGAAGTCCCAAAAAGAAGTTTAGTTCTCCCATCATGCTCATTTCAAATTCGTTCTGCATACACTTTGAAAAATTCTTGCAAAGTTTCTCATTAGACGACCCAAAAATGATGTCATCAATATAAATTTGAACAAGTATGAAATCCTTGCCTTCTCTCTTTATAAATAGGGTAGTATCTACTTTACTTTTAGAGAAGCCATTTTGGATTAAAAAATTGCTTAACCTTTCATACCATGCTCAGGGTGCTTGTTTTAAACCATATAAGGCTTTCTTTAGCTTGAAAACAAGGTTTGGTCTTTTAGAATCTTCAAATCCTAGTGGTTGTTCCAAATAGACTTCTTCTTGAATGACTCCATTTAGGAATGTGCTTTTCACGTCCATTTGGAATAACCTGAAATTTTTAAAGCAAGCAAAAGCAAGAAGTAATCTTATAGCTTCTAACCTTGCTACAGGAGCATAGGTTTCATCATAGTCGATGCCTTCTTCTTGTGTGTAGCCTTTTGCTACAAGTCTTGCTTTATTCCTTACCACTTTTCCTTGTTGATCAAGCTTGTTCCGAAAACCCATTGGGTACCAATGATTGATTTTCCTTTTGGTTTAGGAACTAGCTCCCAAACGTTGTTGATTTTGAATTGGTTTAGTTCTTCTTGCATTGCTTCGATCCAGCTTTCATCTTTCAATGCATCTTCTATATTTTTTGGTTCAATCTCAGAAATTAGTGCAAGAGCACCGGAAGCTTCTCGTCTTTTAGATCTAGTACGAACTCCTTCATCAATATTGCCAATGATGAGGTCCGGGGGATGACTTGACTTTTGCTTTCAATTTGTAGTTGATTTGTCAATTTGGTGAAGCTCTTCTTCGTTGGAATTTCTGAATTTGTTTGAGGCTCGGCGTCGAGGCTTGATTTACTTCATGAGAATTTGTAGACACTTGCCCAGACTCTAAATCTTTAGGTTGAGTCTGATTTTGTAATGAATCTTCAAACTTCACATTCATGGATTCTTCCACGTTTGAGTGCGTTTGTTGAAGACTCGAAGGCTTTGCTTGTCATGGAGTAGCCAAGGAAAATTCCTTCATCTGATTTTTCTTCAAACTTAACAATTGGTTTCTTACCTTTGAGCAGTTCATAAGGTGTCTTTTCTAATATAGGTCTTAGGAAAATTCTATTTATAATATAACAAGCAGTAGAAGTGGCTTCAGCCCAAAAATGAGGTGATATATTACTTTCAATTAAGAGAGTTCTTGCCATTTCTTGCAAAGAACGATTTTTCCTTTCTACAACTCCATTTTGTTGTGGAGTGTATGGGGATGAAAAATTATGTTGAATACCATTGTCATCACAATATTTGGCAAAATCATGATTTTCAAATTCTCCACCATGATCAGTTTTAATACTCAAAATTGCATATCCTTTTTCAATTTGAATCTTCTTTGCAAATTTAGTAAAATGAATCAATGCATCAGATTTATTTGCAAGAAAGAAAAACCCAAGTAAAACGAGAATAATCATCAACTATAACCAAGCAATATCTTTTACCTCCAATACTTTGTACTCTTGTTGGCCCGAATAAATCCATGTGTAATAGCTGCAAAACACGATTAGTAGATACTTGATTTATAGATTTAAAGGAATTTCTAACCTGTTTACCAAGTACATAAGGAGTGCATAATTCATGCTTTTGATACTTGAGGTTAGGAAGTCCCCGAACAAGCTTTTTGGATGATACTTTTGCAATTTGCTTCAGATTGACATGTCCAAGCTTTCTATGCCAGAGGATGACTTCATCTTGAATTGATATCAAGCATTGAGGACTCGGACGACCTTATATCTAGCAAATAGATATTCCCATGTCTTCGACCGCAAAGGACTCGTGTAAAAGATCTTTGCTTGTTCCAGAACATGTATCCTCTTGAAAATTGATTTTATATCCGAATCGCATAATTGACTAATACTCAGTAGATTGTAGTTCAATCCTTCAACAAGAGAGACATTGTTGATTGTGAGATTTCCAATTATCACAGTTCGTTGACCAACAATCTTACCCTTGTTGTTACCACCAAAAGAGACATTTCCTCCTTTTATATGAGAGAATTTTGTAAAACAACTTGAGTCTCCTGTCATGTGTCTTGAACATCCACTGTCCAAATACCACTTGACTTTCTTCTTGAAGGTAACCTACAATTAAAAGAAAGACTCATGTCTTCTTTGGTACCCAGATCTTCTTGGGTCCATTATTGTTAGTAGTATAAACAGTATTTGCCCAGCTCTTCTTAACAGGTCTCCAAACTTTGGGACATTCCTTTTCAAAATGATCTACACTTTTACATCTTGAACAAGTAAGAGCATGTCTACCAACAGGCTTTACAAAAACCTTTTGGAAATGATTTTTATAAAATGTTTTTGATGGCCTATTCCTGATTTTTTCCTTTACTTTTGGGAAATCGATCAAAGGAACGGTTTCTTCTGTCATTCCTAAACCGGATTTATTAAAGTAAGGTCTTTGGATGGAAAGAATCTTATCCAACTTTTCAGAACCTATTGAAAATTTCTTTGAGACTTTCAATAAGTCTTCTTTCAAGCAAGCATTCTCTTTTGAAAGATCATTCTCATTTTCTTTCGAAACTTGACAAGGGACTTGTCTAGACTTTCAACTTTTTCATGTAAGATTTTTTCTTGTTGTTTCAATTTGGAATTCTCCTTTTTCAGTTCAAAAATCCTTTTAAGAGAGCCTTTAAGACTGAGACAAAGTTCATCAATATATTTTGATACTTTAGTAGGAATTTTTAGATTTCTAACCTTGATACCATTGTTTGAGTCTGAGTTTGAATCTGAGTCTGAGTCTGAGTCTGAATCTGCGTCTAAGTCTGAATCTGAGTCTGAGTCTGCCATAAGACATATATTTGCATATTCTTCATCACTCTCCTCACATTCAGTGTCACTCCACGTTTCAGCTTTGAGTGCTTTCTTGAACTTTTCAAGCTTTCCTTTCTTTTTCTTCAATAAGGGACAGTTAGGTCTGATGTACCCCTTTTTCTTGCATTCAAAGCAAACAACTTCTTTGCTGGTATCTTCTTCTTCATTTGATCTCCTTTGAAATCTTTGATTGTTTTGTTTCTTACCATTGAATCTTCTACCTTTTCCATTCAACCTTCTGAACTTTCTAATCGAAGTGCCAATTCTTCATCATCCAAGTCTTCTTCGAATCGTAACATCAGAATCATCATTAGATTTTAAAGCAATTGGCTTCTTACCTTTTGTGTCAAATTCCTCATTGAATTGCTCGACTTCATAGGATTGAAGAGTGCCGACCAATTCATTCACTGAAAGAGGCATAATCCTCTGTGTTTCTCTTATAGATGTTTTAACATGATTCCAATCTTTGGAGAGCCCTCTCAACAATTTATTGACCTTCATAGGTCCTGAGATTGGCTGTCCTTGGTATGCCAAGCCGTTTACAATTTCGTAAATCGACCTGAACATATCCGTGATGGTTTCTCCTGGATTCATTTTGAAGGCTTCCTATTGACCAAGAAGGATGTTGATCTTGGTTTCTTTGACTCGATCTGTTCCTTCATAAGTAACATGTAATCTGTCCCAAACTTCTTTGGCTGTATCACAAGATGAAATTCTATTATACTCAGTAGGAGATAATGCACAATAGAGAGAGTAAATAGCCTTTGCATCAAGAGCATGTCTCTTAGAGATTTCTGCTTGTGGTAACCCTGATCCATCAGCTATTTCTTTTCCATCATTCGTTCTCCACTACATCCCATTCCATAGGATCTTTAGATCTTAGGAACGTCTTCATCTTGTTTTTCCATACGTTGTAATCCTTACCATCGAAGTAGGGAGGTTTGGTATTGCTCTGACCTTCAATTAACCCTGGAGCCAAAACACTAGCCATAGATCTTTAGCTTCAGAAGTAATAACACTTCTAATAAATAAGCAACTTGCTTTGATACCAATTGAAATGGGCTAGTGAATCAACCTAGAGGGGGGGTGAATAAGTTGTTGCGGAATTCTTTTGGAATCTTTTGCGATGCAATACGTTGATATCAAAGATATATCAATAATAAACAGATTACGTATTCACAAAGTAAATAGAGTAGGGTAAGAGAGAATTGACACAAGGATTACAGTGGTTCGGCTTAGACCAAGCCTACGTCCACTCTCCACACTGGCAACCAATTGGCTGTAATCACTATGTAGCAAAAGAGTGCCTTTACAGTAGACGGATTAGACTTCTTCAATTGACAGTCTCTGCTACAGCCTTCTGCTGCTTTCGCACTATATCTCACTCTCTTTGATACACAATTTGAATATGAAAGACTTTAGAGAACAAGTGATTTTGGAGATTCTAACATCAAGATATTTCTACCAGTCTCTCCTTGTTTCCAAGCAACGTCGATCCACCTTAAATAGTCTCCGTGCCATCATACCCGTTGGCACTTACCAAAACATTCATCCAATCAACCCGTTGGACTGAATCAATTTAAGTGATCTCCTTGTCTCGAAAATGTAAGTAGACAGCAGTTCATCAATCATGTTCGCCCATACAATCAGAATCTTGAGTTCCCAAAATTAGATTCTTCCAAAAATAATCTTGATCTTCAACGAATAAAATCCGAAGAATCAAATCTTCCAAGCTCTTGATCACAGCCAGAGATATTCCATGGTTAAGATTAGGAAATACAAAATCCAATATCTATCTTTCCGTAGCCATAGGAATAATCTGTCGCCAGCCTGTAAAAAATCGCGAACTGTCTTCAGACTTAGATTTGGGTCTTGAGGGTCATTAGACTGAAACTGAGTCTTGAAGGTCTTGAGACGGGGCGAGTCTTGACCGACTTCGAGACGGAAAAACTTCGGACCGAAATTCCGGGTCGACTATCTTCGAAAACCTTTAGACCTTGACAACTTCAGACGTAGCCGACTGAGTCTTGGAGTCCTTAGACCACACTGTTGAGGCTGTTTTGTCAACTTCAAAACTCCAAGGGATTTTTCTTCAACACCATCTTCTTTCTACACTGGCCCGTGATCATAGTTAAATTGATGTAAAGTTTCTACGAAGAAGATAAAAAATCGGAGACTAGAGTAACGAATGACGCCAGGTACATAGGTGTGGAATTGAGAGGAAAAATCACGTCCCTCTCAGCCTATGAGCAATGGAAAATTGGGGCTTCATATGTGGTGGAGAATCAACAAGGATATGAACAAGATAAAACAAATTCTATCAAGTCGAAAATGTTATAATCATCATTTCTTGCTGGTTAGGTAACATCATGATTGCTAACTCATATAATTAGTCATGAATGATATGGTTTCATATTTTTGGAGAATTTTTCTTAGATAAGTAAGGTTTTCATATTTTTGGAGACATTTGTGATGTTGATAGGTTTTTGTTTTCAAAATGACATGGAAGCCATCTAAAAAATTAGTGCAGATTTTAAATGGAAGTAAATTCATGTGAATTATGAATCAAATGAATTCGGATGATTGATGATTGCACACATTCAATTTGAAGTAAAAAGAAATATTAAGAAATAAAAATAATTATCTGCTCTATGATGTTATTATTGAAGAAATTTCGCAAGACGTGTTAGAGTAAAAGATTTGAACTTTATCATTATCTTTGAAGAACTCAAAGTCGACAACAATAAAAGTTGGTGGGGGCTCACCGGGTAAGGATCATAGTTTGATTGATGCGACATTTTTGCCGCTTTATTGACGTGAGCAATGACAGTCGATAGAGTGAAGGCTTAGATCGTTTTGGCGAAATATGTACTCTCTTTTTTTTTTCTTGAGAATTTTTAGTGAATTTATATTATACGAAAAAAAAAATTATAAATCAATTTTTAACCTATTATACGGATACTATTTCAATTATAAACCTTTTAAAATTGTCAATATAATTTTAAAATTTTATGTGAAATTTCAATTTAATATACGATAGTCATTTTTTAACTTCTATCATCTTATATAACATAATCTGCTTATGAGTTGGAAAAAGTTAAGGAAATGTCATTGCTTTGAGTAAATTTTGTGATTTTTATTCCATTTTCCTTTTTTATCATTTCCTCGCTTCCGATCATCTTCTTCTTTGGGTGTTCATCCGATTTTTGCTATTAATTCTATGCTCTAACACTTTTGGCTTTCGGTCAAGCATGGTCGCTTCTCAAGCCTTGCTCTGTTGATTTCGTAACGGTCCACCAATTTTTGTAATTTCGTGTCAATTCGTGCCTACGGTGCCATGCTTTGTGTGTTCTCTAATCACACCATATCACGCCACCATTTGCTGAATTGATTGGGCAGTTCGAAGGGCAATTACTTCGTCAAGGTCTTAGCTTGAAGATATTGAATACGAGATTAATTATTTATTTCGTCGAGTCACTCTTCAATCAAAACGGATTATTTATAATGCAAATATCACCACAGGATGAAGGGACGCAATGCAAATTAGTTGGCTTAGTATCGCTAGTCATGGCCTGAGTAGAAGAAGAATAAGCAATAACATTGGATGGATATTCATGAAACTGAGAGCTTCAATCATGTCTCTACATAATCTTGGACAAAGAGAAAAGGGGAGAAGTACACTATCAGTACCATAAGTTGTTTTGACGTTAACAAAATAGCCTCGTCTGCAAAGTCTGAAGATTCCAAGACCTAGTCGATTAATTCTGAAGAGTTCAAGACCCAAGCATTTCCTTCTGAAGACAATCAGACCCAAAGTTACGGTCTGAAGTTCTCCATCTGAAGACAGTCAGACCCAGAGCTACGATCTAAAGACCTCCAGACCCAAATCTAAGTCTGAAGACAGTTTGCAATTTTGCCAAGCTGACAGCAGGTTATTTTTATGGTTAAGGAAATTACGATTTGGATATTATATTTCCTAAACTTATCCATGGAATATCTCTGGCTGTGATTGTGAGCTCGGAAGATTTATTCTTCGGATTTTATCCTTTGAAGATCAAGCGAATTCTTGGAAAAATCTAATTTTGGAAACTCTAGATCCTGATTGTATAGGCAAGTAGGATTGACGAGCTATTTTCTATTTATATTTTCAACAACATGAAGATCACTTAAATTGATTCAGTCCAACGGGTTGATTGGATGAATTCTTGGAATGTGCCAACGGGTATGGAGGCACGAAGGTTATTTAAGGTGGGTCAGAGTTGCTCGAAAGTAAGGAGAGAATCGACAAAAATATTTCGAAGTTAGAACCTCCAATATCTCTTGTTCTCAAAATCTCTAGTGCTCAAAGTTGTGTATCAAAGAGAGACACTTATAGTGCGAAATAGCAAGAAGCTGTAGGAGAGACTTTCTGCTGAAGAAGTGTAGTTCGTGATTTGTAATAGCTCTCATTTGCTACATAGTGATTACAACCAGTTGGCTGCCAGCATGGAGAGTGGACGTAGGCTTGGAATAAGCCGAACCACTATAATCCTTGTGTCAATTTTCTTTTACCCTATTATACTTGTTTTATGGATGCATGATCTATTTATTTCTAATATGATTTTATATTAAAGCATTCCTCAGTGAAAGATTCCAAAAGAATTCCGTAATCACCTATTCACCCCCCTCTAGGTGGATTCACTAGCCTATATCAATTGGTATCAGAGCAGGTTGCTTATTTATTGGAAGTGTTTATTATTTCTAAAGTAAAAGATCTATGGATAGTATTTTGGCTCCAGGTTTAATTGAAGGGCAAAGCAATACCAGACCTCCCTACTTCGATGGAAAGGAATACAACATATGGAAAAACAAGATGAAAGCATTCCTAAGATCCAAAGATCCTCAGGAATGGGATGTAGTGGAGAATGGAATTGTTCCTAAAGCTGCATCAATCACAGGGAAAGAATTACCTGATGGAGTGGGAGTGTCACAAACTGATATTTCAAAGAGACAAGCCCTTGATGCAAAAGCTATCTATTCTCTATATTGTGCATTATCTCCTACTGAATATAATAGAATTTCATCTTGTGAAACAACCAAAGAAGTTTGGGATAGATTGCATGTCACCTATGAAGGAACAGATCGAGTCAAAGAAACCAAGATCAATATCCTTCTTGGTCAATATGAAGCCTTCAAAATGAAGCCAGGAGAATCCATCACGGATATGTTCAGTCGATTTATAGAAATTGTAAATGGCTTAGCATACCAAGGACAGCCAATTTCAGGACCTATGAAGATCAATAAACTGTTGAGAGGACTCTCTAAAGATTGGAATCACGTCAAGACATCCATAAGAGAAACACAAAGGATTATGCCTCTTTCAGTAGATGAGTTGGTCGGCACATTTCAATCATATAAAGTCGAGCAATTCAATGAGGATTTTGACACCAAAGGTAAGAAGTCAATTGCTTTAAAATCTAATGATGATTCCGATGTTACAGATTCATAAGAAGATCTGGATGACGAGGAGTTGGCACTTCTGGTTAGAAATTCAGGAGGTTAAATAGAAAAGGTAGAAGGTTCAATGGAAAGAGACAAAACAATCAGAGATTTCAAAAGAAATCAAATGAAGAAGAAGATACCAAGAAGGAGGTTGTTTGCTTTGAATGCAAGAAAAAGGGACACATCAGACCCAAATGTCCCTTATTAAAGAAAAAGAAAGGAAAACCTGAATGGTTCAAGAAAGCACTCAAAGCTGAAACATGAGGTGACACTGAATGTGAGGAGAGTGATGAAGAGTATGCCAATATCTGTCTTATGGCTAACGGACGACTTAGACTCAAACTCGAATCAAACTCAAACTCAGAATGGTATCAAGGTTAGAAATTTAAAAATTCCTACCAAGGTATCAAAATACATTGATGAACTTTGTCCCAGTCTTAAAGGCTCTCTTAAAAGGATTTCTGAACTAAAAAGGGAGAATTCCAAGTTGAAACAACAAGAAAAGACTTTGGTTGAAAAAGTTGAAAGTCTAGACAAGTGTCTTACCGTTTCAAAAGAAAATGATATTGTTCTTTCAAAAGAAAATGTTTGCTTAAAAGAAGATTTGTTGAAAGTTTCAAAGAAATTTTCAATGGGTTTTGTACTTCTCCCGAAAATGTTTGCTTAAAAAAGTTGGATAAAATTATTTCTATTCAAAGACCCTATTTTAATAAATCTGGTCTAGGAATGACACATGAAACCATTCCTTTAATTGATTTTCCAAAGGTAAAAGAAAGAATAAAGAATAGGCCAACAAAATCTTTTTGTAAGAATCATTTCCAAAAGGTTTTTGTAAAGCCTGTTGGTAGAAATGCTCTCACATGTTTAAAATGTAAAAGCATAGATCATTTTGAGAAGGAATGTTCCAAAGTTTGGAGACCTGTTAAGAAGAGTTAGGCAAAGACTGTTTATAGTACTAACAATGATGAACCAAGAAAGTTTGGGTACCAAAGAAGACTTGAGTTTTTCATTTAAATGCAGGTCACTATCAAGAAGAAAATCAAGTGGTATTTGGATAGTGGCTGTTCTAGACACATGACGGGAGACTCAAATTGTTTCACAAAACTATCTCATGTAAAAGGGGGAAACGTTTCTTTTGGTGGTAACAACAAAGGAAAAATTGTTGGTCAAGGAACTATGAAGATAGGAAACCTTACAATCAACAATGTTTCTCTGGTTGAAGGATTGAACTATAATCTATTGAGTATTAGTCAATTATGCGACACTTGATACAAGATCAACTTTCAAGAAGATACTTGTTCTGGAACAAGCAAAGATTTCTCACAATCCTTTACTGGACGAAAACATGGAAACATTTATTTGCTGGATATAAAGTTTGATAGTCCTCAATGCTTGATATCAATTCAAGATGAAGCCATTCTTTGACATAGGAAGCTTGGACATGTCAACCTGAAGCAAATTGCTAAAGTTTCATCCAAAAATCTTGTTCGGGGACTTCCTGACCTGAAATACCAAAAGCATGAATTATGCACTCCTTGTGTACTTGGAAAGCAGGTTAGAAATTCTTATAAATCTATAAATCATGTATCCACTAAACGTGTTTTGCAGTTATTACACATGGATTTGTTCAGTCCAACAAGAACTCAAAGTATTGGAGGTAAAAGATATTATTTGGTTATAGTTGATAATTATTCTCGTTTTACTTGGGTATTCTTTCTTACAAATAAATTTGAAGCTTTAACTTATTTTATTAAGTTTGCAAAGAAAATCCAAATTGAGAAAGGATATGCAATATCAAGTATTCAAACTGACCATGGTGGTGAATTTAAGAATCATGATTTTGCTAAATATTGTGATGACTATGATATTCAACATAATTTTTCATCCCCATACACTCCATAACAAAATGGAGTTGTAGAGAGGAAAAATCGTTCTTTGCAAAAAATGGCAAGAACTCTTTTGATTGAAAGTAATATTTCTCCTTATTTTTGGGTTGAAGCTACTTCAACTGCTTGCTATATTATAAACAGAGTTTTTCTAAAACCTATTTTAGAGAAATCACCTTATGAACTGTTCAAAGGTAAGAAACCTATTGTTTCTTATTTTCATGTATTTGGTTGTAAATGTTTTATCTTAAAGAATTATAGTGATCGAATTGGTAAGTTTGAAGAAAAATCAGATGAAGGAATTTTCCTTGGCTACTCTATGACAAGCAAAGCCTTTAGAGTTTTCAACAAACGGACTCAGACTGTGGAAGAATCCACGAATGTGAAGTTTGAAGACTCAGTTCAAAATCAGACTCAACCTGAAGATTATGAGTTTGGCCAAGTGTCTACAAATTCTCTTGAAGAAAATCAAATTACAGACACTCAACCGCAAACCAATTCATTAGCTCCAACTGAAGAAGAGCCTCATCAAAGTGACAAACCAATTACAAATTGGAAACACAAATCAAGTCACCCCGCAGATCTCATCATTGGCAATATTGATGAAGGAGGTCATACAAGATCCAAAAGGCGTGAAGAATCTAGTGCTCTCGCACTCATTTATGAGATTGAACCTAAAAACATAGAAGATGCATTGAAAGATGAAAGCTGGATTGAAGCAATGCAAGAGGAATTGAATCAATTCAAAATCAACAATATTTGGGAGCTAGTTCCTAAACCAAAAGGTAAATCAATTATCGGTATCAAATGGGTTTTCAGGAACAAGCTAGATCAATAAGGAAAAGTGGTGAGGAACAAAGCAAGATTTGTGGCAAAAGGTTACACACAAGAAGAAGGCATAGATTATGATGAAACCTATGCTTCGGTGGCAAGGTTAGAAGCTATAAGATTACTTCTTGCTTTTGCTTGTTTTAAAAATTTTAGGTTATTCCAAATGGACGTGAAAAGTGTATTCCTAAATGGAATCATCCAAGAAGAAGTCTATGTGGAACAACCGCCAAGATTTGAAGATCCTAGAAAACAAAACCTTGTTTTCAAGCTGAAGAAAGCTTTATATGGCTTAAAACAAGCACCTCGAGCTTGGTATGAAAGGTTAAGTAATTTCTTAATTCAAAATGGTTTTTCTAAAGGTAAAGTAGATATTACTTTAATATTAAAAGAGAAGGCAAGGATTTTATATTTGTTCAAATTTATGTTGATGATATAATTTTTGGTTCTTCTAATGAAAAGCTTTGCAATAATTTTTCAAGTTGTATGTAGAATGAATTTGAGATGAGCATGATAGGTGAATTAAACTTCTTTTTGGGACTTCAAGTCAAACAATCAAAAGAATGAACTTTTATCCATCAAGAAAAGTATGCAAAAGACCTTATCAAGAAGTTTGGAATGGAGAATTGCAAGAAAATAGAAACTCCTATGTCAAGCTCATCAAAGTTGGATAAAGATGAAGAAGGAAAAAGTGTAGACCAAAAGCTATACACGGGAGTATAATCGGGTCACTTCTTTACCTTACAGCATCTAGACCTCGATATTCTATTTAGTGTTTGCATTTGTGCTAGATTTCAATCTGATCCTAAAGAATCTCACATGACTACTGTGAAGCGCATTATTAAATATGTTGCAACTACATCTAAGTTAGGTCTATGGTATTCCAAACAATGAGACGTTACTCTCCTTGGATATTATGATACTGACCTTGCTGGCTGTAGAGTGGATAGAAAAAGCACTACAGGTACTTGTCAACTACTGGGAAACAGGTTGGTATCTTGGTTCTCAAGAAAATAGGGTACCGTAGTTCTTTCAACTGCTGAAGCAGAGTACATAGCTCTTGGAAGTTGCTGCTCCCAAATTCTATGAATGCAACAACAATTGAGAGACTTTGGAGTTGAGGAAACAAGTACAGAAATCAAATGTGACAACACAAGCGCAATCAACCTCACAAAGAATCCAATACTTTATTCAAGAGCCAAGCACATTGAAATCAAGCATCATTTCATTCGAGATCATGTTCAAAATGGAGAAGTGATGATTCAGCACGTTGATTCAAAGAATCAATTAGCAGATATATTTACAAAGCCCCTAGAAAAGGCTCATTTTGAATCAATTCGCTCAAGATTAAATATTGCAAGACTTGAAGATGTTAAGACTCAAAACTAGAGTCTTGAAAAGTTCAGACTTAACGCAAAATCTGAAGGCGTTCAGACTCAACGTAAGGTCTGATGGCGCTTAGACTCAAAGGTAAGGTCTGATAGAGTTCAGACTCTGAGGTAAAGTCTGAACACTCTCAGACTCTGTCTTAAAGTCTTTTTACATATTTTAATTTTTCGTATTCTTTGCATTATTTTGTTAATTGTTTTTCGAAATTTTAAAATCCCTTTTTATTCGAAGTCTGACATGTAATTATGGCAGTTTACTTTTTTAAAATTGCAGTTTACTTTTTCAAAATGGCAGTTTTTATTTTTTCCTTTCGGGCGACAGTTCAGTATCTCGGTTTTAGTTTTTCCTACTATTTATACTCTCAAATCTTCATTTTCATCTACTACAACACTTTTGAAATCCATTTTTATTTTCTCTCGCTTTCAAAACCCTAAAAAGCTCCATTGTCGTTCCTGTTCTATTACCTTACTCGACAAAAATTCCAACTTTTGTTTGCGAACAAGATGAAATTTTGCTTGCGATCCAAGAATGTCATCTCGAAAGTCTTCCAGAATCGCTGGTAGGGAACCACAAAGACAGTAGGAGGGTCTTACAAGGGTGGACCTCACAGGCGAAGATTCTCCACAAAGGGAGACCCAAAGTTGGCATTTTGAGGAGGAGATCTCTGAAGTAGAGCCGGTAAGAACCCTAAAACCTCAGCTTGCGTTTGATCTTTACAATAGGCTAAAGGTTGGGGGAGTAAGCCTAAAGACGATTGAGGACTTTCTAAAAGAAAGAGGATATAAAAGTGAGTATATCTTCTTGCGGGAAATGGAAAAGTTAAAGGTCGTTGAGGAAGGAACTGCTCAAAGAACGCTTGAAAATATTTCGAGTGATCCGCTTTACAGTACTGCAAGACCTTAGACGATGATGAGAGACTTTTCTTTCATTTCCAGCAGCGAATGGGTGTGGCTGTGAACTCAGTTTGTCCTTCGGGAAGTCTTTTTAGGTCTAAAGAGCATGAGCGATTGTACACCAAGTTGTTGAAGAGGGGTGTAGTAAATCCGAGGAGTGTGGACTTCGACTTCCTTGATTCATTAGAGATAAATCTTAGAGGGAAGTTTGCTAGGCTGTAGTTGGAGAAGTTCTGCACAGATACGACAAATGCCTATCCTGAACTTATGGTATATTTTTATTCAAATTTGTCGTTTCTGGATGCGAATAGGTTGTCCTTTTCTTATATGGACAAAGAGTATATAGTTGATGTTGACACACTGGCTGATGTTATTAGGGTGGAGAGAAGGAGTTTCCAACTAATAAAAGTTTCCACGGCCTTTGCAACTCTTGACATTGTGCGGGATAGACAAGTAGAAGGCAAAATATCCTATACAAGGATGAATGCCACAAACGTATTGCTGCACAAGATCATCATCAAGCGTATCGGGCCCAAGACAACCTCAAAACCGATGTCTCCAAGGCGAAGCCAAGCGATGTTTGCCATCAACCAAGGCAGACCCTTTTCTCTCCCACACGTTATTCTTTTCCACATGTGCCGAACTGTGGTTAAGGATAAGGGTCAATTGCCTTATTCATCTGTCATCACCAAGTTATTCAGGCATTTCGAAATTCAGATCCCTGCACCTCTATGCCTGACCAATTTAAGTCCGATACTTGTTGGTTACAAAATGGTGATGAAGATGAAGTTTCTAGAGCTAAATGCTGCACTGGAAAGGTTGAAGGAGAAGACACCCTCAAAGGAGACCTCCACTGCTTCTTCAAAGAGAAAGGGCAAAGAGCCCATGGCTGAGAAAAAGCGTAGAAAAGTCATCCTGCCGAACGAAGAGGATGAGGAAGATCTCGATGATGCCATGACTTTGTCTGCTCTCTCAAAATTGAGGAGCTCAGTTAGCATAAGAACTGATGCTGGAGAGAGGGCAAGGAAAGAAGCAGAGGAGAAAGAAGCCGAGAAACAGAGGAAAGAGGAAGAGAAATAGAGGAAATAGGAAGAAAAACAGAGGAAGAGAGAAGAGGAAAGGAAGAAGAAAGAAGAGGAAGAAAGACAGAGGAGAGAAGAGAAACAGAGAAGAGAAGAAGAAGAACAGAGAGAAGAAGAGGAAAGAAGAAGAGGAAGAAAGAAGAAGAGAAGAAGAAGAGGTGAGAAGAGGAGGAAGAGAGAAGAATGAAGAATGAAGAGGAGAGCAAAGCACAGGAGGATATGGCTAAAGGATTTGAGCCATCATTTGCTCAATCTGGGGAAGCGACCGAGAAACATCACAGTGCTGATATGGATGTTGGCGAGGAATATTCGACTCCATCCACTGGCGTCAACATAGGGGGAGTTGCTGCAAATCAGGGAACGATATCGCCATTACATTACAGTGATGTGAGTAGGTCTGGTGCAGATGCTGAGGATGTTTATGCATCTCATTTCCCAGAACATGAAGAATCCTCTCCATCCGAAAGGGAAAGGGCTGAGAAGGATGCTCCAAGTTTCCAAACTCCAAAAGCGATTATGCTGGTCCTAGTGGAGGTAATACTAACTCAACAGCTTTTACACAACTGTTAGATGTTATGTTGGACCTAAAGAAGCAGGTTTTTGGAATGGATTATGAGCTGAGGGATTTAAAAAAGGCATTGCTGAGCACTTCTGTGAATATGCAAGATCAAATCAACGCACTCAGAGCTCACGTGGAATCAAATCAAAAGAGTGCAGAGTTGATTTCAGTGAAGGAAGCTCTTGCCAATCTTGAGAAGACAGTACAGACGCTCAGCAAATTTCATCTTGTTCACATCCCTGGAGAGCCCTGAATCTTTTAAAAAACTATCTCTTATCCACTCTACCTCCTTTGATGGGACAAAAAGGGGGAGAGTTTTTCAAATTTGAACTTGTTTTTGTTTTGAAAACTTTTATTTCGTTTGATTAGACTGTTTTCATTATTTTTTATTTGGATTTGGTTTGGGATGTTTATGACTTTATGCTGATTTGATGTTTGGATTCTTAGACTTGTGAATTTGCAGGATCAATATATTTGTGAGGATAATTGTTATTGGACTAACATTTTCTGTTTTGCAGAATTAATACTCAAAATATATATGAGTTCACTTTGCAGGTTATAAATTTGCAAATTTGATCGAGGTGTTTTGTCACCATCAAAAAGAGGGAGATTGTTGAAGAAAAATCCCTTGTATGTTTTGAAGTTAACAAAACAGCCTCGTCTCTAGCAAAGTCTGAAGATTCCAAGACCCAAAGTTTAAAGAAAAGTTCAAGACCCAAGCATTTCCATCTGAAGACAGTCAGACCTAAAGTTGCAGTCTGAAGTTCTCCATCTGAAGACAGCCAGACCTAGAGCTATGGTCTAAAGACCTCCAGATCCAAATCTAAGTTTGAAGACAATTTGCAATTTTGCCAGGCTGACAGCAGGTTATTTTTATGGTTAAAGAAATTAAGATTTGGATATTATATTTCCTAAACTTATCCATGGAATATCTCTGGCTGTGATTGTGAGCTCGGAAGATTTATTCTTCGGATTTTATCCGTTGAAGATCAAGCAAATTCTTGGAAAGATTTAATTTTGGAAACTCAAGATCCTAATTGTATGGGCGAGCATGATTGACGAGTTATTTTTTACTTATATTTTCAACAACGTGAAGATCACTTAAATTGATTCAGTCCAACGGGTTGATTGGATGAATTCTTGGAATGTGCCAACGGGTATGGAGGCACGAAGGTTAATTAAGGTGGGTCAAAGTTGCTCGAAAGTAAGGAGAGAATCGACAAAAATATTTCGAAGTTAGAACCTCCAATATCTCTTGTTCTCAAAATCTCTAGTGCTCAAAGTTGTGTATCAAAGAGAGACACTTATAGTGCGAAAAAGCAAGAAGTTGTAGGAGAGACTTTCTGCTGAAGAAGTGTAGTTCGTGATTTGTAATAGCTCTCATTTGCTACATAGTGATTACAGCTAGTTGGCTGCCAGCGTGAAGAGTGGACATAGGCTTGGAATAAGCCGAACCACTATAATTCTTGTGTCGATTTTCTATTACCCTATTCTACTTGTTTTATGGATGCATGATCTATTTATTTCTGATATGATTTTTTATTAAAGCATTCCTCAGTGAAAGATTCCGAAAGAATTCCGTAATCACCTATTCACCCCCCTCTAGGTGGATTCACTAGCCTATATCACATGTTAGGCAAATGGTTAGTGTAGTTAGCAAGGAAATAGGCTCTATTATTTATTGAATATCTCTCGGGATTTTTCCCAGCTCGTGTTGGCCTCCAATTAGGCATTATGGGCCTAAATTGGATTTATTGTAATTATTTATTAATTTTTATAATTATTTATTTATTTATTTATTTATTTATTGAAAATTAGGCTGGGATAGCCGACGACTGAAATTTAATGCTAATTATCGTGGTGTAGTTCATTTATTTATTTGAGCTTTACATTATCTTGAATTGATTTAATTGTGGAATTTTAGGAATTATTCCTAAATTAAATTGAATTGAATTTGGGTATTTGATTGGTAAATGACCGAGCATGGGTCTATAGTGCAGGCAATGTTTTGATGGCGTCATAAAGTGGAGAAAATTGTGAGAGTGAATCATTGATTATATACATCACCAGGAAAAGACACGTGGCTCAGCGATTAGTAAGTCACCTTGGCGAATAAGTCGCCTTAGAGAATGCACGTGACTTGATGATTTGGTATATCGCCTTAGAGAATGCACATGGCTCGATAATCAATACGTCACCTTGGCGAATATGTCGCCTTAGAGAATGCACGAGGGTCGGTGATTAGTACATCGCCATGGCGAATATGTCGCCTTAAAGAATGCATGTGGCTCGGTGATGAAGTGTATCACCTTAGAGAATGCACGTGGCTTAATTGATCAATACTTTGATATGATGTCGTGAATTGATTGATTAATTGATGTGATATGAGGCATCTATGATTAACCTTGACTTGCAAGTTAGGACTGAGGTCAAGGTAAGTCCTCTGACTCGTGTTGTGCTTAGGCAACCTTAAGGTGTATTGGTTTCCTAATCGAGTCTTAGGAGGGTAGAACTCGCCGAGACGTAGTCTCATTGGTTATTGTATAACCAATTTCAGGCCCTTAGATGGCAGCATTGATACCTCCACCTCCCCCTGTTTCTAAGCAGTTTGGCATACCCAAGAGCATTTCAAAGAAGGCCACTCACTTCCATATCCATCCCGACCCAGAAGGATTAGAGTACGTGTTGATATAATCTACTATCTGGGTGGATGTGGGTAGAGACAATCTGGTACCCCATGAGTATAGGTTGTGGTACGTTGCTATTTTGATGGGCGAAGAGTGGGTCCCATACCAGAAGAGGACATGCCACAACATGTCTTAGATGAAGCTTCCAGGAAAGGGACTGCCGACCCCGATGATGGAACGGTAGACCATGCTAGAGATCCTACGTTTGCGAGTGAGCCAACTTCAGTGTATACAATGGGGGATGCCAACTGGAGTGAAGAGGAAGCTGAGATCATGGAGCAGGAGGTGGAAGGACCGGAGGAGAACGAAGAGTGGGGAGTAGCAAAGGAGGAGCCTAATGAGGAGGATCTTGAAGAGAATGAACTGAGTGAAGAGGAGTCTGATGACGATCGAAGTGATGATCCTGAGTACGACCCGGATGAGGATTAGGATCCCCTCCCTTTTTGTGAACCCTGTGTATATGTGAATAGGTGTTAGACCAAACCTTTGTAAATAGTATTGTAATATATACTAGGAGGTGTGCTTCATATAAAAGTATGATTGTGAATTTCAATATGAAAAATATGGCCCTACTTTTCAATCACATTGTTTTATTCTTTGGCGATTTATAATTACTTCCGCATGTGCATATTTAAAATGAAAGGATCGGCGATACGTCCTAGGATATCGCTTTTAAAATCAACCAAGAGATGAAGGATGGGCACGTGACCGAGGATCGGGGCGTGACACATGGTCCAATATTGATGTCGAATGGAGAACTAACTGGCTTTGAGCAATTCATGGTGACCAATATTCTTCTGATATCTATGTCATATGGGCTGTAATTGCTATTGAAGTTATACATTGACCATGAATGACGGGGGAGAGATGAGCAATTGCCCTTTTGCAGCCCATCATCGACCAATCTATTTAGTTTTCTTGTATAATCAAAAGACTGTACATAAAATCGGCCATTAAGGACTTATTGAACAGGGAGATTATATCCAGAAACCAACTGGAGATACGAGTTATCACATCCTTTTGAGTCACTCTTAGTCGAAATAGATAACTGATGTCGCGAATATCACCGCAAGTTGAAATGCACTATTAAGTAATCGGCTCGACATTGCTAGCCATTGTTATAAATAAACAAGAGTGATTATCAACACTTGTCAGATATTCATAGAGTTGAGAGCATTAACCATGCCTTTGTTTGTCTTTGGGCAAAGAGTAAGGTCGTCAAATGGATGGGTCACATCGGGTTTGGATGGGGTCGAAAATGGTTCGACCTATATTGATCAATTTAACCTATTTTGACCAATTTCCATATAATATAAATTTGATGACCCATACATGACTCAACTCGTATTATCGAAACACATTAATATTTAAGTCAATTTATATTAATCCACTCCCACCCATTTAATTCAGTTTAAGCTCTTCACATATATGTTACTATAATAAAAACTTCACATGAAACTTAAAAGGTGAATTAAGCAATAAAAAAATTAGTAAATAAAATAAAAATGTGAAAAACCTTTAGATAAACCTAAGAAAGCTTATTTATTATGATATTACTTTTTTAAAAAATGACATTGCTAAAAAAATTTATGCAATACAAATTTAATGGAATATTTTTATTTTTTAAAAATTATTTCAAAAATAGAATTTTGTTATTCCTTAAAAACTGAATTTTTATTTATTTTTATTTTAAAATATATAATTTTAATTATTTTTCTCTTTTTTTTTGTTCTTTTTTAGCCGGCCGTCGTTGATCGGCCACAAGTGAGCTCAAGTTCACTCGACGCCAACGAGCTCGAGGCTCATCATATTAGCGAGGCTCGAGCCTCGCCGGATTGACGAAATCGAGCTTACCCAATGTCGTTAAGCTTGAGTCTTGCTAGATCGGTGAGGCTCAAGCCTCACCGGATCGACAAGGTTGAGCTCGCTCGACGTCGGCAAGCTCGAGTCTTGCTAGATTGGCGAGACTCAAGGCTCGCAAGATCGGCAAGGCCAAGGCCTTGCCAATTATTGAAGACCTCAAGCTCGCTTAAGGCCGGCGAACTCAAGCCTCACCTAGACGATTGCCAGCTATCACTATGCCAACAATTAGCGAAGGAAGGAGGAAGGAGAAAGCAAAAAAAATAATAAAAAGGAAAAAAAGAAAAAGAAAAAAAAGAAAAAGAAAAATAATTATAATTTCAATTTTTATTAAAAATAAAAAAGTTAAAGGGAGAAAGAGACAGTGAGGCTTGGGTGGAAATGGATTCTAAGCCCAACTCATTCAAGATCCATTTCCCACTTTTTTATCATAAGTTTTCAATTTTTAAATCCATTTAACTAATATCTTCAAAATGTAAATGACTCACATGTAACCTATTTATAATTTAAATGATTCATAAATAGGTTTGAGACTCATTTCGACACCTCTAGCAAAGAGATACGGGTAAAGAATTGCTAGATGTGTGAGGAGGCGCGAAAAAGAAAAGACTGAAAGAAGATAGGGACGATCCTTGTTTGATCGGGGACTTTGAATCGACTGGTCTTATAGAGAAGCTCAAGTCAGTCAAGAAAACAAATGGATGGAAAGTCAAGAAATTAAAGAAGTGGACCCAAAATGAGGTTTCATTGTCATTTTTCTTTCATTGTTAGTGGAGTCCCGTGGCCAACCTAATCAAGCCCTCTTTTAGTCACTAACAGATACAGTGCATACTAGAAAATTTACACCCACCGGATCTTCTTTCACATATGATCTTTCTTTCTCGACTTTTAATCTCCAATTTTCTTCCGCAGTCTCCGCGTGATGGATGGGTCCGGACCACATCACATCAACAAACAAGTCCATCTCTCTCCCCCGCCCAGTCACTTACCATCTGATACACGAATCGATCTTGTTAATTTCTTCTTTGTTTTTTTTTTTTTTAATTTCCTCCGTTCCTTTCCATCTTCTTTCTTCACCGCCTGGGTCACGACCAAAGGAAAAATGGATGTGTAGTTTTGAGGAGAAAAAAAAAAAAAAAAAAAAAAACTAAGCTTGCCTTGAAACTATTACTTCATCTTCTTTGAACCTTTTCTGTTTGGTCTTCGGTACTTAATCACTTTATATGTACTTTATACTTGCTAAATCAAGCCACGGACTTCAAACATAATTCAATTGTTTGCATGGTCCAATTATTTCATGAAATATATATAAGAGATGTATCCGATGTGACATAATGCACGAGAATTTGAAGCAACTGTGGGTCCTCCTAATGACTTTCTAAATCATATAGAGACTTCAAATTTTCTTTATTTAAAGTTTTGTCACTCTCATCATGATGGGACACGATACGTGGAATGACTTTCTCAGCTAGAATCAGAAGGGACAAATACTTTAAATGTTATTGGAGATAAAGGTGACCCGATGGCTTTTCATGTGGATTGGAGATTAGGGTGCAACATTGATATGATCGCTTCACACTAATGACCTTTCTCTTTTGATCTACGCTTCTAATTAACTCTAACCAATTTGTTAAAAAATAAATATAGATATGCGAGAAAACTTTGGATTGGCTATGAAAATAGATTAGGGGTGTGAGGTTGATTAAGCTGCTAAATAAGGAGAATTGTCGTCGTGTGGCCTCTTGCACAAAGGAGAGTCCAACAGTAAGAAAACATGAAGAATCTATGGACTTGCTTTTTGGAAGCACTAAGGAGACTTGCTGTCGGGCGGCCTCTTTACTTTATTGAAAATTTGCGCAAAAGAGAGTTTGAAAAGCAAGAAAACATGAAGAATCAATAGAGTCGGCTTTTGGAAGCCCACGAGAAACTTCCCGCGTTCAAATTGAATTAGTTGCGAGACTTTTGCCGTGTCTCACACCATCGTTGTTTTTGAACTGGTAAAAAAGGGTCTAATATTAATGGAATCATGTTAGCGCGTAATCTCAATGACACTTATTAAGAATGCTGAAAATAAAAACTATCGTTTTGCACAAAATACATGTAAATTGAACAGGAAATAGGACTTATATATGTTCCTACCAGCACATAAAAATTACCTTAATCAAACAGCTATTCTCATTCTCGAAAAATATTTAAAATCCTGATCAATACATTCTGAAAATCTTTTTAATGTCTACCACATTGAAACTGTACTAATACGCTGATATCTTGCCTAAAAATTAGTCAGAGCGAGGCCATATTACCTTTTCTGAGTGTTGAGCATGTCGTTGGCGCTTGGAGGCATGGTGCCTTGAGTGGTAAATCCGTCTCAAATGTGATTGCTTTTCTTGTTGGCTTTAAAGTGATTTACCAACAATAGAAAGATGTTCATGACGACTTATAGGTGTTTATCATTAGGAGTATCGCGCCTGCGACACGGTGGACAGCCCGCTGAGTCTCGGCTGTTCGATCCCAATACCGGGTAAATAAACAATGCGGTTCGGTGGGCAACTCAAGTCAATCCAGAGTCAACGACCTCAATGGTTGAAATCAAGCAAGCTCTGCTTCACAAAACGATGTCGGACCCAACAAATATTCAGGTTTAGGATCTCGAAAAGAATGCTAGTCGATTCATAATAGCACTCTTTGGGCTCTTAAAACTTCGGTCTATCGGCAGTGCAAAACCAAAAATACCATCCGCGGATTATTGCATCATGATTTTAATCTATTCCAGTGTCAAAAACATATAAGAAATCATTGCAGATGAGAAGAAGAATTCTTTCCATTGTTGACATTTATTTATACCTACAAAACACAAATTAGTGGATTTATCTAACAAGCAACGAAATTGTTGCTCCATTCAGTTTTTCAACTCAAGAACTTGCTTGCACTAGCAAAGAACATGCAAGTCCATTAGGCACAAGATGACGCAAATAATTTTAGACATCCTTTGATTGAACAAGACCACAACAATTAGAGGAGACGGCATCACCTGTGGATGAATTGTTTTGTAGCCTCTGAATCTTCCTCGTGTTCAGGAACCTCATGTCCATGACCACCACTGGAGACTTTAAGGATGTTTTGCTAGTTCTCTTTGTAATTGGACCATGCGGCCACGCAAATCGAAGTGAAGAGGATATTGAGAAGTGATGAGGACACAACTCATCACGTACGTGGTTCCGTTCACCTCGTCCCAGATCCATAATTGCAAGGGACCATCGGACAAAGACAAAATAAAACAAGGTAAACAGTATGGCGAGACGTGGATTCCTAAAGTGATACGTTTTCCTCAAAACCCTTCCCATCTAATAAAGCCATATTACTGACTCATAAGCAATATTTTGCACGAGGTCGCCGTAAGATTTGTGTTAAAAGTCAAATGTCACATACAAACTGCTCAAAAGGTTACTTTGTAACCATCGTTTATCCTTCCGCCGAGCTTATCATTCTATCTTCTTTAGATAAATTTTCGAGCGATCTTTACAAAGACATGTTCTCCTCATGACTTACTGACAAACTAAAAATTTTAGTAGATACTTGTGAGCAGTCAGAGTAAGAAATGACTGTAAAAATTACAATCACTCGGTAAGTTACAAGGTTTTTGTTTTTTTCTTTTAATTAACATTCGCGTAGGATGTATTTAAAAAAAAAAAAAAAAAAAAAAAAAAAAAAAAAAAAAGACCACGTGCCATTTCTACCTCTTAAAACTTACAAGCTGAGCGGAAGGATTCTGAGTGTACTAAAGTTGCACGCTTTTAAGATTTAAATGCACGAAAATGAAAGTTTTAAAACTCTAGTTCATTACGGTGACAAGTTTTTTTACTTGCCCCATAATTGTTCCTTATTTTTTGATCTTTTGGATTAGAGCTAACGTAACACTGAGGACCATATGATAGCCCCATCAATATTTTCTAAATTATCGATCAATTTTCAGTCAAAGTAAATCAATTGCAAGAGGAAAAAAAATTTTTTTTTTTTTTTGGCCATTGGTAAATAAAGAGATGGTGCCAAAATTTAACATGGGTGACATTTAAGTACTAAAAGTTTCAAAAGATCTACTTAAGTGCCAAAATGGGGAAAGAATAGAACACTTAAGTGTCCACGGAGAGAAATTCCGGCCGAAAGGCTGACATGATATTTTCCAGAGATTTTTTTCTTAAAGTGGCAATTTAAAAAGAAAGCCACGTGGCAATTCTTTAAAAAACATTATCCACACGGGAATTTTTTTCAAAAAACTATCCACATGGTGCTATGAGTCCCCAAAATTAATTTTTAATATAAATATTAATTAAATATAAATTAAAAAATAAATTATTTTTAAAAGGGGGTATAGTAGGTTCAGTGAGGGCTGTGGCTATCGCTGTCCCACCATTGCTGGAAAGGCTTGCCAACAATCGGCCAGGTTCGCTAGCCATTGCCTAGGGTCCAATGACCTCGACCAACCTTTGCCCACCATTGCTGGCCCTTTCCAACGATGGTGGGACAGCCGTAGCGAGGGTTGTAGAGGCCCTCGCCGAACCTACTGTTCCCTCTTTTTCAATAATAATTTAGTTTTTAAATTTAATTTAATTTTATTTTTAATTAATATTAAATTAATAAATTTATGGGCAAAACGATGTCATTTTGTACGTTCATTGCTAAGTAAACATTCTGGCAACCACGTAAGCCACTTATATTATTAAAATAAGTCACATCAGATTCCTAGTTTCCTTGCTAGTATTGGTACTTAAACGTCCTAATTAAAAAAAAAAAAAAAAAGATACTTAAATATACCTTTTGAAAGTGTTAGCACTTAAATATCAACCCATACTAAGTTTTGTCATTTGTGACATACTTTCCCCATTGAAAAAAGGTTTTGAATTCCAGGGAGTCAATGCTGAGTGGCTTCTAATAAATGCAACAACCACAAACAACAAGTGCTCTGCGATCTGAGAGTCAATCGAGGAAAAAAGAGATTCACGATGCTGGCAATTATATGCAAGGCAAAACGAAAACATGATCAAGCAAAACATTGAAAAAAGGAAGGAAAAAAAAAAAAAAAAAGAGTTGATGATTAGTATGCGAATCGGGTTTTGAGTTTCGGAATACCCGTCCAAATACATTCCGACCCGAGTTCAATAGGGTTTTACATGTCTTCTTACCAGTCACAACATAGATGGTAATCGATTCAATCAGGGAAGCATTCAGAAGTTATGAACCGCCCAACGAGGGTCCAAGCTTAACAAAATGTTTCATATGCACCTACTCATACGTCCCATCAACCATCAATGGTCCGAGCTAAAGAAAGTGCTATATGGACTCCACATATACACGGTTTTCTTGGTGATCAAGATGGGTTTAGTTACGTGATATATCCAATTATAGTGAAGTCAAAAGTAATCCCCGCTAAATTCTAAGTCGAATGAAGTTTTTCCTAATCAGACATGGGAGATGAAAAAGTTTATCAAGTTAAACTAATAAAACGTGGCCGAATATCAAAAGAAACAAAGAAAACTTCATAGAAATTGGAGAGTTTGGGACACTTGGAGTGCCATAACTTGGCACGGGGGAACACTTAAGTGCCATAACTTTTTTTTGGTACACTTAAGTGCCACTTTTTTTTTAAATGGGACACTTAAGTGCCACCTCCGGCGACCTTACCGGAAATCCTACGTGGCACGTGTTTATTATTTTTTAATGCTTGCGTGGCTCGCCGGAGAGCTGAGTCGGCGCTGACTCAGCAGAAACGACGCCGTTTACATAATAAAAAATTAATTAAATTAAATTAAAACTTAATTTAATTAAAAATACTCTAAAATTAAAAAAAAAAAAAAAAAAAAAAAAAAAAAAAAAAAAAAAGGGACGAAGGGGCGGGCGGCTAAGGGCTGAGCCCTCGCCGCCGCCGCCTCCCGCCGTCGCCGGGAAGGGCCGGCGACGGAGGGGAAGGGTCGGCCGAGGTCGCCGGCCCCGGCCGGCCGGCGGCGAGGGGCCGCGAGCCCTCGCCGCGATCCGGCGAGGGCTCGCGACCCTCGCCGCCGGTCGGCCGGGAGCCGGCGACCCCGGCCGACCCTCCCCCTCCGTCGCCGGCCCTTCCGGCGACGGTGAGGAGGCAACGAGGGCCCGCAGCCCTCGCCGGATCGCGGCGAGGGCTCGCGGCCCTCGCCGCCGGTCGGCCGGGGGCGGCGACCCGGCCGACCCTCCCCCTCCGTCGCCGGCTCTTCCCGGCGACGGCGGGGGAGGCGGCGGCGGCGAGGGCTCAGCCCTCGGCCGCCCGCCCCTTCGTCTCCCACCTTCCTTTTTTCTTTTTTTTTTTTTTTTTTTTTTAAATTTTTTAAATTTTTAATTTTTTAATTTTTAGAGTATTTTTATTTAAAATTAAATTTTAATTTAATTAATTTTTTATTATTTTTACACGTCGGATGCGAAATGGCGTCGTTTTGCATTTTTTGCCAAGTCGGCATGCAAAAACGACGCCGTTTTGGACCTCCATCGCCGAAAATTGCGTTTGGCCGGATTTTCGCCGGAGTGGCACTTAAGTGTTTCATTTTACTCCGATATTAGCACTTAAGTGTTCCATTTGAAAAAAAGTGGCACTTAAGTGTACCGAAAAAAAGTTATGGCACTTAAGTGTCCCCCGTGCCAAGTTATGGCACTCCGGTGTTCTTACTCGAAATTGGAGAACACTTAATAGAACTACTCGTCAGTAATCACTGTCGAGCTAAACTAACCAAGTCCCTCCCAACATAATACTAGATTGTGGGGACATATAACAAATACACAAACTTTTCCAGTCAAACTATGCATGAGCCTTTAAACATCATCACTATCTCCGAAAGGAAAACTAGCGGAAACTATCTGAGCACTTGATGAAGTTGAGGATGTTTCTAGTTCCATCCTAGATTTGTCATTGTTGACTAGCTCATTCGGTGGGTAAATAAGTGGCTTTGGAGGCATTTGAAGTTTACAAATATGTCCTTCGAGCATTTCCAAGACTTTACTCATTGGAGGTCGATGGTTTGGGTTTAATTGTATACACCAAAGTGCAACTATTATCATCTTTTTCATCACATTCCTTTCCTCTTCTACAACTTCTTCCATTTCAACAATTTCTCGTTCATCGATTTGGTCATACACCCACAAGGGAAAATAAATTTGGCTTGATCGTTCCGCATTTGCCTTTATATTCTTCCTTCTACCTGCCATTTCCATGAGCAACATCCCAAAGCTATAGACATCTGCTTTATGAGATACACCGCCACTGTTTTTATAGAACAGCCCAGGCGCCATATATCCTAAGTTTCCTCTTGCTGCAGTCAAAGAGACTATGCTATGCTCAGTAGGATAAAGTCTCGCTAGTCCAAAGTCAAAAACTTTTGGAGTGAAAAGTTGGTCTAAAAGAATGTTGTGAGGCTTGATATCAAAGTGTAGTATTTGCATGTCACACCCACGATGTAAGTACTCAATCCCTCTCACCACCCCAATTGCGATCTCATATATTTTCCTATGATCGAGAGACTTAGTACCTTCATCAGTGAAAATGTGCTTATCCAAAGATCCATTTGACATGAAATCATACACGAGAGCTTGTTTCGAGCCTTCACAGCAGAACCCAATAAGTTGCACTACATTAACATGGTGAATTCTTCCAATAGTAGCCACTTCATTGATAAAATCTTGGCCATCGGCCTTGGATTGCTTTAAAATCTTGATGGCCACTTCATTGCCGCTTCTGAGCGTTCCTTTATACACAGAACCATATCCACCTTCACCAAGTTTATGCTTCAAATTCTTGGTCATCTTCTTAATGTTTGAGTAAGAGTATCTTACGGGAAAAAAGTTGTTATGAGCTTGCAAGAATTCTTCAATGTTCTTGTCCATTGCTAAGTGCCTTCCTCTGAACTTGTAAATTAGAAATATTGCAACAAATGGCGCCCCAATTACGAATTTCGCTGCACAGAAATATACTGAGAAAAATTTTATAGGTTAGATTAATTTTCTTCAAAATTATTTTGAGGACAACTCACTGCGGCTTACCTAGTGATGATGTAAATGCTATAGCTGTCCCAATTAATAAATCCTCACGACCTGTGGAAGGAACGAAGGACGTGAAAAGGAATTGAAGGAAAAGAAGTAAGGAAAACAGAAGTCACGTGAAAAGAGAGTTGTGGCAAGCTACGTTGCACGAGTTAAAATTTTGTGCAAAGGAATATAAGAAGCGGGATGCGTGCATTTGCAAATAAATGGAAATAATAAGTTTCAATCACATTAATGATAGACGACGTAAGAAACACCTTTTGCTTTGTTAGCAGTCTACAAATATAGAGAAACAACACTTAAATACAATTTTGTAATGAATTTGTTAAACAAGCTATCTTGAATTATTAGCTACGTGACTAATTAAGGAACGAATCAAGAAAATTTACTCTCTATGCCAACAAAGAACTAGTCATGTGGCTGCTTGCACAACAACCCCTTCTTCTTCTTCTTTTCACAAATCTTGCAACCCTAATAATTTGATTTTAAAATGTAACTCAAAGCTTGCGAAACCTTTCCATAACACAAACATTGATGTATATGAACATGAATATTTTGTCATAATTTTCTTGGATTTCAAAAAATTGTTTCGTTTTTGAGTTTTGAAGAGAAAGCAGCAAGTGAAAGAGCGTCCAAAATTATGCAAAATTGTGGTAAAACGTCAATGCAGTCGATGCTTACCGTATAAGTCAACGGATCTGCAACCCGCAAACCTTCAAGGATGCTAAGGAAATCAAAGAAGCACCAGAAAAGCTGTGGAGTTCGACTAAAGTAGAGAACGGTTCCATTGGCCATGATGTCATGAATACGCTCATAGTTGGCGGTAGTATTAGTATCTCCTCCACCCTGATAATCAGAAAATGCCCACGTCCAACTGTGGATTGTGCAAAAATCCCAAACATCCTATACTTTTGGATTGACCAAAGCATACAAGTTCCAATATGATGATGTGTCGGGAGAGGAAGATGCCTTAATGCATGGACTTGTAGGGATGTCGGAGGGAAAACTTACCGGCTTTGAGCAATTCACAATAACCAATGCATAATTGCTTGAATAGTATAAATTGCGTTCATCTTCATCAATCTTCTAGAGCGCCGATGATGAATGATGGGGGAAAGATGAGCAATTATCCTTTTGCAGCCCGTCTTCGACGACCCAAATTTTGCCAATGTAATAATCGATATACTGTACATAGTATCGGCCACCAAGCAAGTACACAATTGTGCGATTATCCTCACAAGCCAGGTCATATATCGAGCCACCCCCTTTTTTTGGGTTACTCGTCAGTCAAAATGGGTCACTAATGTTGCCGCAAGATGAAGCATCCAGCCAAATACTTGGTTCGACATTTCTAGTCATTGCTAGAAATAGAACAAGAGTGAGTAGCAAGACTTGACAGATATTCATGGAGCCGAGAGCATTAATCATGTCTCTATTTGTGGAGGAGGTGCAATATAAAAAGATAAGAAGAGATTGGACGATCCTTATTTGATGGGAGACTTGGGAGTCGCCTCGTCCTTTATAGAGAAGCCCAAGTCAATCAACGGAAGAAATGGAGGCAAGTTAAGAAATGTTGATCTTTCTTTCTCCTCATTTTCTTCTCTCTCTCCACGGGATTGTTGTGTCCACATTGATGGGAGAACGATAACAATTCGAACAATATTGAATCAACGCAGCGGAATAAAATAATATCCCATCTTGTGTAAACCTAATAGGAATCGATATAGTAGAATAAAATAAATATCAAGCACGCGAACACAAGATGATTTTTTTGCGTGGAAAACCTCCTCGATGTGAGAAGATCAAAAACCACGGGACCGAAGTCCACCCAAAATTCTTCACTATCAACAAAATTGTTCTTCTCTAGCAAATACTAGAGGTACATAGCAGCAAAGACCTCAAGAACATAATTCTTGGCAATACACATAAACTTCACAAGAGATCAAGGATAAATCTGACCAAAACTGCAGGTTTTGATCAATCTACAAAAAAAACCTGATATAGGCAGCTTCAAACGAAAATCAAATCGTTCAGATTCGAGAAGATTGCGCTACGAACATGCTGACAAAATTTCAGCTCAATCGAACCACGAATTGACCTCCGACGCCAGCTTGATGTAAATCAGATATTACCTCAACCCCCAGAATTTCTACTTTCTCTTTTTCTCTTGTTGCTATTTCCTTTTGCGGCTATCACTTTATATAAATAGTGAGAAACCCTATTTCCTCATATAACTTATTATATGGGCTCAAGCTCTTTTTGGACTTGCAACTCATTGAGTCTCCTCCACATAGGAGTGAACCCAGCTAACAAATCTCTCCATCACGATAATGTGGAGGGATTAACCATCCCTACTATCAATCAGCAATGTTCAAGCTTCTCATATCAAAGCCATTATGATCTATATGAATTTTCTCAAGTTCCAACAACTTTTCATCTAGAACATCCCTTTTCCAATGATATCTAACATCAATATGTTTCGATCTAGAATGAAAAGATGAATTCTTACCAAGATGAATTGCGCTTTGATCATCACAAAATAGCACATACCTCTTTTGCTTGAACCCAAGTTCTTCTAAGAACTTCTTCATCCATAGCATCTCTTTACTAGCTTCGATCGCTGCAATAAATTCAGCTTCGGTTGTAGAAAGTGCAACACACTTCGCAATCTTGACTTCCAAGACACAGCTCCACCCGCAAAAGAAATCAAATAACCGTAAGTAGATTTACGAGTATCAATATCTCCTGCCAAGTCAGAATCTGTGTATCCAATTAACTCAAGTTTCCTGGTCCCAAAACTGAGTTTCAAATTTGAAGTTCCCCGAAGATATCTCATAATCCACTTCACTGCATTCCAGTGCTCTCTATCTGGATTTGACAAATAGCGACTAACAATGCCAACTGCGTGTGCCAAGTCTGGGCGTATACATACCATCGCATACTTTAAGCTTCCTACAGCTGAGGCATATGGAACACTTTCCATATCTTTCTTCTCTTTATCAATCGTAGGACTTTGCTTCATATTTAATTTAAAGTGGGCAGCAAGAGGAGTACTAACCACTTTAGCCTTGTCCATGTAAAATTTCTGAAGGATCTTCTCGATATATTTCTCTTGCGACAAAAACAACTTCTTAGCATCTCTGTCTCGGGTAATTATAATGCCAAGAATCTACTTCGCCGAGCCCAAGTCTTTCATGGCAAAAGACTTGCTCAACTGTTTCTTCAATAACTTAATTCTTGAAGCATTCCTGCCAATAATCAACATATCATCAACATAAAGCAAGAGAATAATAAAGTCATCATTAGAAAATTTTTGGACAAACACACAGTTATCCGAGGAAGTCTTCTTACAGCCTTGTTCTGTCATAACTGACGCAAATTTTTTATACCACTGCCTCAGTGCTTGTTTTAGGCCATAGAGACTTTTCTTCAATTTGCATACATAATCCTCTTTCCCTTTTACTTTAAAACCCTCAGGTTGTTCCATGTATATCTCTTCCTCCAAGTCACCATGTAGGAAGGCTGTTTTGACATCCATTTGCTCAATCTCCAAATCTAGGGAAGCTGCCAAGCCTAGTACCACACGGATAGAAGACATTTTCACTACCGGAGAAAATATATCATCAAAATCAATACCCTTTCTCTGAACGAATCCCTTAACAACCAATCTAGCTTTGTATCGTGGTTATGAAGAATGTTCATCTTGCTTCAACCTATATACCCACTTGTTCTTCAAAGCTCTTTTACCTTTAGGTAACTTCACCAACTCAAAAGTATAATTATCATAAAGTGACTGCATCTCATCTCGCATAGCATCAAACCAGTTGCTTTTGTACTCATCTTCTATTGTTTCTGCATAGCACTCTGGTTCACCTGCATCAATCAATAATACATACTCATCTTCAGAATACCTGGTGGAAGGCCGTCGGTCTCTAACGGATCTCCGGACCGAAACATCCAGTGGAACATCTAATTGAGCTTCTGATTCAGGAATATTGTTATCCGTTTCAACATGTTCAGGAACATGTGCGTTATTTGGAACATTGACTTCCTGCTGCTCTTCATCAACCTGTGTAGGAATATTTGTAAGAGGAACCGGATCCAAATCAACCAAATTATCACTAACCTGTGGTGCTGAAGTTATATCTATTTTCTCAATATCCTCTATTGTTTGATCTTCCATAAACACAACGTCTCTACTTTTTACAATTTTCTTTTCAACCGGAACATAAAATTTGTAGCCAAGCTTATCCTGTCCATAACCAATAAATATGCACTGTCGTGTTTTCATATCAAGTTTAGACCTCTCATCCTTGGGAATATGCACAAATGCTTTGCCCCCAAAGACAAGCAAATAATCATAAGAAACATCTATGCCTGTCCAAACTCTGTTAGGAACATCAAACTTTAAAGGAACGCATGAAATAAGATTTAATACATGCACAACTGTACTTAAAGCCTCACCCCAAAAGGATGTGGGTAGCTTTGACTGTGAAAGTAAGCATCTTACCCTTTCAACCAGTGTTCTGTTCATTCTCTTAGCTAAGCCATTTAACTGAGGCATCTTGGGAGGTGTCTTTTGATGTCGAATATCTTGTTGTCTGCAATATTCATCAAAAGGTCCAATATACTCTCCCCCGTTATCAGTTCGGATGTATTTCAATTTCTTTCCAGTCTGTCTCTCAACTGAAGCCTGAAATTGCCTAAAAGCATCTAACACTTGATCTTTAGTTTTCAAGGTATGAATCCAAATTTTCCTTTGAAAATCATCTATGAAGGTAAAAAAAAAAAGAGATCCACCAAGTGATTTTGTTTTCATAGGACCGCAAACATCAGAATGCACTAAATCCAGTATACCTGACTTTCTTGAGGGGGGAGCTTTTAAATGCAACTCTGTTCTGTTTTCCTGCTAAACAATGAGCACACTTCTTTAGCGCTGAACTTTTCAATCCTGAAAGGAGTTTCTTCTTGGCCAATATTGACAAACCCTTCTCACTGATGTGACTAAGCCTCTTATGCCACAACTCAGCTGCATCTTCGCTGTCTATTGCATTAATTTTGTCTGTGGACAATTTTGCCTGCATAATGTACAACGAAGAATATTTTTCACCTCTAGCCACAACAAGACAACCTTTGGTGAGTTTCCATCGACCGTTACTAAAGGTGCTGCAATATCCCTCATCATCCAACTTGCCTGTAGAAATCAAATTCAAGCGGATATCAGGTATATGTTTAACATTATTCAATACTAACCTTGTGCCATTGCTGGTTTGTAGGCACACATCACCGATGCCTACAGCTTGAGCTAGCCCATTGTTTCCCATCTTCATAGATTCGAAATCACCTGACCTGTATGATGTAAAGAAATCCCTACGAGACGTAGTATGAACGGATGAACCACTATCAATTACCCAACTGGTCTCATGAGATACAAAATTCACCATATCAGCATAAAAAATAATGAGAAAGTCTTCTTTAAGTGCAGCAACACGATTGTCATCACTGTCATTATCACTTTTCTTTTCTTTACCTTTCTCCTTTTGTTTCTCCCTTTTTAACTGGCGACAAAATCTCTAAATATGTCCCTTCTAATGACAATAATGGCACTCAACATTAGCAAATTTATTATACTTACCTCTGCTTTTATCTCGACTTTTATCTCTATTTCTTGGGCCTCGAAACTCGCTTCTACCCCTTTTCTCAACAACTAAGGCATCAGAATGTAAAGAGGACGATTCTTGTGTCTTCCTTCTCATCTCTTCATTCAAAATACTACTCTTGACCAAATCCATGGTAATCGTACCATCCGGGGCAGAGTTAGATAAAGATGTTCGAAACGTCTCCCATGAGTCCGACAAGGTACCAAGCAGCCATAGTGCTTGTATCTCATCATCAAACTTGATTCCCATCGCAGCCAACTGATTTATAATTTCTTGAAAAGAATTTAAACGATTAGTCAAACGAGTACCATCTTGATATCTCAGAGCCATCATCTGTTTTATAAAAAATAACTTATTATTCCTAGTCTTTCGAGCATATAACTGTTCGAGCTTATCCCATAAACTGCGTGCATGTGTTTCCTCAATAATATGGTTCAAAACATTATCATCCACCCACTGCCTAATATAACCACACACTTGACGATGAAGTATAGACCATTCAGCATCAGTTTTATTCTTTGGTTTCTCCTCGGCAAATACGGGCAAATAAAATTCTTTTACATATAAAAGGTCTTTCATCTTCCCTTTCCAAATATGATAATTCGAACCATTCAGTGTAACCATTCTACTCGTATTCGTTTCCATGTTTAACACAAGGCAGAAAAATCAAGCAATAGCCAGATGCTCTTATACCACTCTGATGGGAGAACGATAACAATTCGAACAATATTGAATCAAAGCAACGGAATAAAATAATCTCTCATCTTGTATAAACCTAATAGGAATCGATATAGTAGAATAAAATAAATATCAAGCACGCGAACACAAGACGATTTTTTTACGTGGAAAACCTACTCGATGTGAGGAGATCAAAAACCACAAGACCGAAGTCCACCCAAAATTCTTCACTATCAACAAAATTGTTCTTCTCTAGCAAATACTAGAGGTACATAGCAGCAAGGACCTCAAGAACATAATTCTTGGCAATACACATAAACTTCACAAGAGATCAAGGATAAATCTGACCAAAAACGCAGGTTTTGATCAATCCATGAAAAACCTGATATAGGCAGCTTCAAACGAAGATCAAACCGTTCAGATTTGAGAAAATTGTGCCATGAACATGCTGACAAAATTTCAGCTCAATCGGACCACGAATCGACCTCCGACGCCAGTTTAATGTAAATTAGATATTCGCCTCAACCCCCATTTTTATTTTTCTTTTCTCTTTGCTTGCTATTTCCTTTTGCAGCCTATTACTTTATATAGTTAGTGAAAAACCATATTTCCTCATATAACTTATTATATGGGTTCCCCGCCAGAACTCATCGATGGATCTCCTCCACATAGGAGTGAACCCAGCTAACACACATCTCCTCGACAAAAAAATCCATCACTTCCTTTTGATGCACCATCTTTCTTCTTAGTTTCTTCTTCGTTCTTTCCTCCTCCCTTCTTCTTCTCCATCATCTTTCTTCGCTGGCCCGTGATCATAGTTAAATTGATGTAAAGTTTCTACGAAGAAGATCAAAAATCGGAGACTAGAGTAACGAATGACACCAGGTACATAGGTGTGGAATTGAGAGGAAAAATCACGTCCCTCTCAGCCTGTGAGCAATAGAAAATTGGGGCTTCATATGTGGTGGAGAATCAACAAGGATATGAACAAGATAAAATAAATTCTATCAAATCGAAAATGTTATAATTGTCATTTCTTGCTGGCGAGATAACATCATGATTGCCAACTCATATAATTAATCATGAATGATATCGTTTCATATTTTTGGAGAATTTTTCTTAGATAAGTAAGGTTTTCATATTTTTGGAGACATTTGTGATGCTAATGGGTTTTTGTTTTCAAAATGACACGGAAGCCATCTAAAAATTTAGTGCAGATTTTAAATTGAAGTAAATTCGCGTGAATTAAGAATCAAATGAATTCGGATGATCAATTATCGCACACATTCAATTTGAGGTAAAAAGAAATATTCATAAACCAAAATAATCGACATATGAGTTGGAAAAAGTTAAGAAATGTGATTGTTTTGAGTAAATTTTGTGATTTTTATTACATTTTCTATTTTTATCATTTCCCCGCTTCCGATCATCTTCTTCTTTGGGTATTCATCCGATTTTGCTATTAATTCTATGGCTCTAACACTTTTGGCTTTCGGTCAAGCGTGGTCGCTTCTCAAACCTTGCTCTGTTGATTTCGTAACGGTCCACCAATTTTTGTATTTTCGTGTCAATTCGTGCCTGCGATGCCATGCTTTGTGTGTTCTCTAATCACACCATATCACACCATCATTTGCTGAATTGATTGGGCGGTTCGAAGGGCAACTACTTCGTTAAGGTCTTAGCTTGAAGCTATTGAATACGAGATTAATTATTTATTTCGTCGAGTCACTCTTCAATCAAAACGGATGATTTATAATGCAAATATCACCACAGGATGACAGGACGAAATGCAAATTAGTTGGCTAAGTATTGCTAGTCATGGCTTGCAATAGAAGAAGAATGGATGGATATTCATGGAGCTGGGAGCTTCAATCATGTCTTTGTATATTCTTGGACAAAGAGAAAAAGGTGAAGAGTTGCTTAGGGTCTATTTGTTAAAAAGTATTTATGTTTCCCGGAACAAAAATTTATATTCTTTTGTTCAGGAAACAAAAAAAAAAAAAAACAGAAACATGTTTGGTAAAAATTTTGTTCCGAAAACAAAAAATCTATTTTTTTGTTCTCGGGAACAAACTTGGAAAAAAAAACCAGAAGTAGCATAAAGTTACTTCTTGGTCATGGGAACAATTTTTAGAAATAATTTTTTTCTCTCTTCTTTTTTTTTCTTCTCTTTTCTTCTTTTTCTTCCTTTTAGCTAGTCACTGACCTTGGCCATGGCTGGCGCCGGCGACTTGCCAGACGAGGGCTAGCGACCTTGCTGAAATGTTGCCGGCCCCCGGAGAGGCCGAGTCACAGCGAGCTCACAAAACGCCGCCCAGCCGATCACCAGTCACGACCATGGCCAACAACCAGCCAAAGAGAAAAGAAAAAGGAAAAATAATAAAAAATAATAAATGAATTAAAAATTAAAAGAAATAAAAAAATCTAAGAATTTTATTAAGCGTATTTCTATTCCGAGAATAGAAATTCTGTGCGGTTATCAAACGCGTTTTTTTGCTCAGAAATCGTTCCTGGGAATTAAAACAAAGAAAAATTATTTCTGTTCAAAATTGTTCTTCGGAACAGAATAATTACCAAACACGTCCTTAGTGTCTGCGAAGGAGGGCCAATGTAAAAGGATTGAAAATAAATGGAATGGATGATCCTATTTTAATTGGAGACTTGGAGTCGCCTTGTACCATATAAAAGCCCAAGTCAGTCAACCTAGTAAATACATGAAGTTGAGAAAATTGAAAGATCATCTACGGAGACAGCAGATCTAGGACATTTTTACACGCCATAGAAAATTCAAAAGACATTAATTCACATCTAGGATCTCTCTGTCCTCTTATCTCCACGTTTCTTCCACTCTCTCCACACGATTGTTTGGTACACATCCCATCAAACCATTGAATCCATCTCTCCCTCTCTCCCCCATCGCACACCATAGAAAATTCAAAAGACGTTAGTTCACATCTGGGATCTCTCTCTGTCCTCTTATCTCCACGTTTCTTCCACTCTCTCCCCACGATTGTCTGGTACACATCCCATCAAACCAACGAATCCGTCTCTCCCTCTCTCCCCATCGCATACCATAGAAAATTCAAAAGACATTAGTTCACATCTAGGATCTCTCTATCCTCTTATCTCCACATTTCTTCCACTCTCTCCACATGATTGTTTGGTACACATCCCATCAAACCAACAAATCCGTCTCTCCCTCTCTCCCCATCGCTTCGTTCTGAAGCACCGTCTTTCTTCTTCATTTTTTGCTTCTCCCCTCCATTCTTCAACATCTCCTTTCTTTTTCCACAAGCCATGATCATAGGCAAACCACCAACACCGGCCGCTCATCTATCAAACCTGGCCGCACCACCACCACCACATCGCCGACCTAGCTCACCACCTATTGCGAAATAACTTGAAAAATGAGAGTCTTGTAATTTAAGTCTAACACCAAAAGAAATAAGTTACATGATTTGAGTGTCAATATCTATTACAAGGGAAGAACTGGCATCAAGAAATCTTTTATAGATGCAAAGATAACTCATAAAAAGAAAATCCATTGGCATCTAAATATTAATTTGTGAAGGTTAGTGTCTAATGTGACTATAACCTATCTATTAATGTCGATAATTTCATGCGTGAAACTAAACCAGTAACACCCGATAGATTTTTTGAAGAAGGTTTAGACATTGTTCGGATCTACCTCACTATCAACTATAATGTTCAATTTAAGGAGTCAATAGAGCACCAACTATCTATTTGAGTGCTACTAGGGGAGCTAAAGATCGACAATACACGTCAACCTAGATACACCCATCACAAACTAATCTAGGTTTCTTGATGCCAATGAGAGAAATCAAACCTGTGACTTTCAGCTTGCAAAACAAATTTTAAACCACTCGACCAACCACCAAACTAATAACCATATCCAGTAGTTAGTTTTGAGGCAGATCAGCAAACAATTTTGCTTTCCATTATCTGCTCTTAAGATTTTTACCCAACAACTCCCCTTTTCCACGAAAACTCAAGTTTCAATGATGTCTATATCTAGGGACCATTTGCGTATAATCGGATTAGTATGGATAAAAGTTCTCAGGATTAGCGTTGGACAATTATATCAGACAAGCCTACATGCACTCAACAGAAAGAAAAAAAAAAAAGATAGCTTTACCAAAATATATATATATCAGACACCGACATTTCGAATGCATTACAAAAGAAAAAATCAATTTTCGTGAAAAAATCAATTTTCTTTTCCCTTTCCATTCCAAGATTTAAACGCCAAACCCGAGGGATAGATAAAGCAGTTTCGAAAAGATTTGTAGTTTATCGATGTATCTTCGTTCAAGCATTTCTAAGGCTTTGTTCATTGAACATTGATGATCAAGATCCGATCATGTATGCTCCAGATTGCAACTCCCGTCATCTTCATCGGGGTTACTGTTTCCTCACCCATTTTGAAGTTTCTCCCATCATTGACTCGGTCGTATGCCACAGCTGGAAATGAATATGCCCTGAACTTTCTAAAATTGCATCAAGGTTATCATACTTCCTGTAAGTTTCATTAGCAACGCGGCAACACTGTAGACGTGGACTTTACAAGAGAAGCCACCAATGCTCTTGTAGAGCAACTTCGACGTTGTACATCAAAAAGTCTCTCTTCCCTGCGGTCAAGGAAAGTGTCCTAATTTGAGAGTTGGAATTTTGTCAAGTCTAAAGTCGGATACTTCGGGCGTATAATTCACCATCTAGATGGATGGTGACGCTATGAGACTTGACTTCAAAGGGTAGAATTTGACTTGGGCAAAGGTTGGTGTTAATCACTGACCAAAAAAAAAAAAGGTTGGTGTTAATCTTGGATCGTCATGGGCCAGGCTTGCAAAAACTTCTTTTTGGGCCGATGAGCACTCAATCTGAATGATTATCTATTCTGTTTAATTTCCCTTTTTCGCATTGCAAATGCGAAGATCATTGTATTCAAGCAAATTTAGTCGACTAAGGGTGGTGCGAGTGTTGAGATGTCGAAGAGAACTCCACACATTTAATTCCTTTTTTTTTTCTGTCTATTTGCTTGAATTGTATATTTGTTTCTAATTTGAAAGGCTCGATTCTCATCGACTTTTTATAGAAATATCGCACATTAATAATATCTAGTTGATAAATTGAGAAGATGAGTTCGAGGGGATTCTATGATTGGTCACTAGTGTATTTATTTATTAGCTAGGAAAAGAACCCGGACACATACTCTTGCTATCTTTAGGTTTGGCCCTAGAACATGTGCTTTGGTGTTTTGGAATCACAGGCAGCCATTTTTGGTGCATCTTCTTTTTTGGATCGACCAACAGTCCACTCAATCACATGTATTGCATTCAGTGGCACACTTAGGATCTTAGTGATTAATTTATCAATTGCCCTGTCTCAGATGATTTTGTCAGCAGCAGACTAATCAAGGGGTGTTGGTTATCCTACAAATGGTCCTTGTTTTTTTTAAAGGTATGGAAGTTTGAGGAAATGAAATTATATAGAGCAAATTTTGCAACGGAACTCTGTGGTAACCCTTCTTCATGGGCGATGTACATGCACTAGGGATGCACTAGGGGTGAACCTGACCGGACTCAACCCGAACACAAAACAAGGATAGTGTAGGTTTTGGGTCTCAATATTGATCTGGAAACAATTATAAAATGAATGGAGTACATGTTTCGTGTTTGGTTAGGGCCGAAACATTGCTCGATCCAAACCAAACACCTTTACTTGCATTAAAGTGAAACCCAAACAAGCAAAACACATTGCCCATACCTTCACGAGAGAGAGACTGAAACTTCGGAGCTGGAACCCTTCCGTCGACTCCGCCGCCGTCAATGGCCTTTCCTCCTCCTTGGCCTCTTCTTGTCCCTTGGGTCCATGCGAACGCCACAGACCTCTTTTGCAAAGATTCACTGGACGGCCAATCGAGGACCACTTCTCACGTCCAAGCCTCGATCTCACACAACCGGCAGAAAAGGTCAGGCGCTTTCGCCGATCTAGCTTCTTGTGCCGGATCGAGATATATCGAAGACGGAGCGGAGTGGTAAGTGTTTCGGTTTTTGCTTGTGGGATTGTTGCGGTGGTGTATTTTGGGAGCAATCTTACTTGGGTTTGTGGGGAAGTGCTTGTTTATGAGCGCGAATCAAGTGTTTGATTAAGTGCCTGACGGAGAGAGACGTGGTTGTTTCTTGGACCGTGTTGGTTGGCGTTGAGTTCTGAGCATTCACTTGCTTGAAACGAATGAAGGGAGGGTCAAGATAAGTGTTTCTTGCTCTATTTCTGATGTGTCCTCCTTTTGACCTTATGGGTTCTTCAGTATGGGTTCTTCGGTCGATATGTGAAATCCTCGGTCTCGTATAATCTTCACGAACGGTTCTACTTGTGGGGAGATACGAATTATGGCTCAAATTCCCCTTTGAGGATTTTGTCCGTCTGGCTCATACGACAGTGATGGCTGTAGAGAGGTCGATAGAAGTTGGGGAGAGCTAAAGTTAATGCCTTTCTGATTCTCTTGCCAGACTGAAATTTGATGCGACTGATTCCCACTTGAGATACTTTTAACAATTTACGGCCTCTTGATCCACTTTTCAGCAGAAACTTAACACACGTTTGATTGACGCAAAGACAATTTGAATTGATTTTCTATTTCTACCTTTTGCTCACCAGTTGCAGAGGAATCGTTTCGAAATGCGAAGATATTTTGAGTCTTATGTTTCAATTTTGTTACAAAGACCCAAAGAATGGAATAAATGTGCCACTTAGTGTTTTATTGTGTTTTCACGCTGAGTGAGGTCCCTTTTAGAGTTTTCTAATTGGTTCTATGCTGTTATATGTGAGAAGATGCTAAATTAGCTGAGGTTTGTTGCGAATGTTTACTCGACTTTTTTCATGATTTAGTTCTCTATTTAGTTGTTCTCTGCTTCTGTACAGGTTGTTTTCCTATTGATAAATGTTAGTTTATTGCATTTCAATAAATAAATGAATTTCATTGAAGAGCACCAATGTGATGTCCACCCATATATGAAGCTATTACGAGGTTAAAGGAAGAGACATTTGGACTCTGTACATTTGGACTCTGTATAGGTTCTTAAAGTCTGATTTGATTGCTCTATTGATTCAAAATCAAAGTTCTCAACATACTGTCTCTTGGGAGTGTCAGATTCCTTAGTCTTTGTGAATCTTCCGCGAAGCCTATGTTGGTTGTCCACGAGCGTCTTCCTGCATGCATACTGAGAACAACATGATCGCATTAATGTACTGGGGAGCCGAGGCACACTTCTTGAAGGAAATGAAAACAAACGATGCAAATAAGAAATGTGAATAAAACATCTATGCAAAATGTTAGGCAGTTAATTCTCTCTTTTGTGGGCATTCCCTTACTGAACTTCTGAAGAACTTCTCATATGATTCTACATAATGTACAAAAAGGTTCTCTGCATGAGGGATCATTAGTAAGGCAGTGATGGAGTGACGACATTTAGGACTTTGCGTAAGTCAGTAAATTTCATTGCACGAGTGTCAGCTATTCCACGTCAAGTGTGCAAATTAGAATTTGCACTAGCGGTGTACAGGACAATTTTTAAGTAGATAATCAAGTCAAGAACTTTAGAGAAGTAGAGAGTAGGATCATCACCATTTCTTTTTGGCAAGAAAACATCACAATTCACAATTCATATATTTAGCGACATCATTTCGCACTTTTGGAGAAATTTTATTAGACAAGTAAGTTATTTCATATTTTCTTGCATCGTGAATGGATTTTTGTTCTTCTAATATGACACAAAAGCCACCTTAAAACTCAATGCAGACCTTGAATCAAATTGAATCCATGTAAATGAAAAATTGATGGATTATAATAATTGACAATTGAAAAAATTCAATTCAAAGGAAAAAAGAGAAGTCAAGAAATTGAAAGAATTATCAACTCTATTCTATTATCGTACAAGAAAATTCCCCATAACTCATTGGTATAAAAGACATGAATTTTATAGTTGGGAAAATTGTCTAAAAGTTTTAAACCTATTACACTTTTGTCAATTCAGTCATAAACCTTTTAATTTTACCAATTCATTCCTAAATATTTTCACTTCTTGCCAATTCAGTCCATCCGCCCAATTTTGGCTGGAAAATGCTGACGTGGACATCGGCGGTGCCACATAGGACCGTCGGCACTAACGTGGATAATTTTTAATAATATTTTAATATTTTTGAATTTTTATTTTTTAATATTTTCTATTTTTTTCTCTTTTTCTTCTTTTCTTTTATTTTCTTTCTTTTCTTTTTCGCTTTCTTCTTTTGTCTTTTCGATGGCTGGCCATATGTGACAGCTAGCCACTAACCACAACCAGTCAGCTAGCCACTAACCATAACCGGTCAGTGGCCTCGCTCGCCATAGGAAAGGTCCGGCTTAGCGAGGAGGAGCCCCATCAAGAGGAGCCCTCACCGGTGCGGCTGGCAAGGGTCGCCTAGGCTAGGCCTACCTTGCCCGGGCGACCCGTGCCGGCCTCGCCAAGGCTCCTCTTCACCCGCCGAGCCTCACTGTTGCGGGCAAGGCCGGCCCCGGGCTGGTGGCCGGCCGTCGATTGTGGTGGTGGCCAGCCACCGAAAAAGACAAAGAAGAAAGCCAAAAAAAAAAAAGAAAGAAAAAAAAAAAGGAAAAAACATTTAAAAAATAATAATAATTCAAAAAAATTCAAAAAATATTAAAATATTATTAAAAATTATCCATGTGCCAGCAATCCTACGTGGTATTGTCGACGTCTACGTTAGCATTTTCTAGCCAAAATTGGCCGGATGGACTGAATCGGTAAGAAGTGAAAAGGTTTAAGACTAAATTTTAAAAGATTAAGGACTGAATTGAGAAAAGTGCAATAGATTTAGGACTTTTGAGACAATTTTCCTCTCAGTATCTTTGGGGGAGAACCTTATAATTTGTTTGAAAGTTTGGCAAAATTAGAAGACTTTTAAAATCACAAAAAAAAAAAAAAAAAAAAAAAAAAAAAAAAAAAAAAAAAAAGAAGGGTAGGGCTCACTAGAAAGGATCATAGCCTGGTGGCCGGCCACCAGAAAAGACAAAGAAGAAAGCCAAAAAAAAAAAAAAAAAAAAAAAAAAAAAAAAAAGGAAAAAACATTGAAAAATAATAATAATTCCAAAAAATTCCAAAAAATATTAAAATATAATTAAAAATTGTCCACGTTAACGTCAGCAATCTTACATGGCATCACCGACGTCCACGTCAGCATTTTCTAGCCAAAATTGGCTAGATGGACTGAATCGGTAAGAAGTGAAAAGGTTTTGGACTAAATTGGCAAAATTAAAAGGTTAAGGACTAAATTGATAAAAGTGCAATAGATTTAGGACTTTTGAGACAATTTTCCTCCTTATAGTCCTCTCACTATCTTTGGGGGAGAACCTTACAATCTGTTCGAAAGTTTGGCAAAATTAGAAGACTTTTAAAATCACAAAAAGCAAAAAAAAAAAACAAAAAAGAAGAAGGGTAGAGCTCACTAGAAAGGATCATAGTCTAATTGATTTGACCTTTGGCTCGTTTCTTGATAGAAGCAATGCTGGAGCCAAGATTTAGATAGAAGTGGGCAGTTCCAAGTTCCACCTGAAGCTTGAAACCTACCAATCAGAACAAATTTCTTAATTTTTTGAACCTGAAACCTACTTTGCATACTTAGAAACTTAGAACCTATCCTGTCACAAATTTTAGGGTCAATTTTAAGGTCTATCGAGGCTTCGCTAATACTTTTAATTGCACAATTACAATAAATCATTATTTCTAATGACTATCATTCACTATAATTAATGGATCACAATTCTTATTTAAACACACAAAGAATATAAGATATTAACAAACTAAATGTCTCATTCATGGGTATTGCAGAAATAAGAACTCATATTAGTGGTTTCAGATTACACGTTTATCATTAGACGTCATGAAATGCCATAGGATCGCGTGAAAACACAAAATAAGAAAAACACATACCTATAACCTACCCATCGGAACATATTCTTATATTCTTGGAACCTAGAAACAAACCGGTGGGAACCGACCCAATCCTCAGGTTCTCGATCTACCCGAGAACCATGCTCATCCATAGATTTAGTTTGAGGGAGTATGATACTTCTGACAAAATATAGAGTCAAGGATTTTTTTTACTGGAAATTTTTTAATGAAGTTAACCTTTATACAGTGTATACTAGTAATTTATAAGTTTAACAAAATAGAAGGGCAACTTGAAATATTGTAGATTTTGTTCTTAATTATTTATAAGAACCTATATAAGTGTTGTTCTCGACTAAAGTTACCCATTGTTGATGTCCAGTATAAAGGCCAAGCTGATGAAGTTTCATTATAGTGCTCCGAGATTCTACAAACCCGTCCATTAAAATCACCGCAATCTTCAAAAGTGAAAATTGCAATTTTTCGACCTTGTTACTTGTCAGTAATTATATGTTAATTCTTAAATGGAATATGAGTTCCTTCAAATATAAAATGCATTAAAATTCATAGAATTATTTCATTTAATGCATTTTTTTTCCATTTTGATAAAAATTCTCTCTCACATATGCAAGTGGGGTGTCTACTTTGTAAAACTTACGCATGTATATTTGTTTTGAAAAATGAATATATGAGTTGAAATCAGGGATTCTTGACATCGAGTAATCACGCACTGGTAGAACCACATTATTAGCTTTTTAATTGGCATTACTCTCAAAGGAGGATGCAAGAGAGCAAAACTATATGAAATATAATTACACAACATAACTAAGAGCTAGAAGAGCACACTCTCGAAAGCAATCACTGATGAGATAAACTAGCCCAAGTCCCTCTTAACATAATACTAGACCGTCGGGACATACGAAAATACACAAAGCTTTTCCAGTCAAACCATGCATAATTCTCTAAACATTATTGCCATCTCCAAAAGGACAACTGGCGGACATTGTCTGGACACTTGATGAAGTTGAAAATGTTTCTAGTTCCATCTCAAATTTGTCATCATTGACTAGCTCATCCGGTGGATAAATAAGCGGTTTTGGAGGCATTTGAAGTTTACCAATATCTCCTTCAAGCATTTCTAGAACTTTGCTCATTGGAGGCCGATGGTCAGGGATTAATTGTATACACCAAAGTGCAACTATTATCATCTTTTTCATCACCTTCCTTTCCTCTTCTACAACTTCTTCCATTTCAATACTTCCTCCTTCATTGACTTGGTCATACACCCACAAGGGAAAATAAATTTGGCTTGAGCATTCTGCATTTGCATTTACATTCTTCCTTCTACCTGCCATTTCCATGAGCAACTTTCCAAAGCTATAGACATCTGCCTTACAAGATACACCACCAATGTTTTTATAGAACAATTCAGGTGCCATATATCCTAAGGTTCCTCTTGCAGCAATCAATGAGACTATGTTGTGATTAGTAGCATAAAGTCTAGCAAGTCCAAAGTCAGAAACTTTCGGAGTGAAATTCTTGTCTAAAAGAATATTGTGAGGCTTGATATCAAAGTGTAATATTTGCATGTCACACCCACGATGCAAGTATTCAATCCCCCTAACCACTCCAAGAGCAATCTCATATATTTTCCAATAATTGAGAGACTTATTACCTTCATTAGTGAAAATGTGCTTATCCAAAGATCCATTTGACATGAGATCATACATGAGAGCTTGTTTCGAGCCTTCAAAGCAAAAGCCAATGAGTTGCACCACATTAACATGATGAATTCTTCCAATAGTAGCCACTTCATTGATAAAATCTTGGCCATGAGCCTTGGACTGCTTTAAAATGTTGATGGCCACTTCGTTGCCACTTCTTAGCATTCCTTTATACACAGAACCATACCCTCCTTCACCTAGTTTATGCTTAAAATTCCTAGTGATCTTCTTAATATTCGAGTAAGAGTACCTTATGGGGGAAGAAGTTGTTATGAGCTTGCAAAAATTCTTCGACGTTCTTGTCCGTTGCTAAGTGCCTTCTTCTGTAGTTGTAGATTAGAAATATCGCAACAAGTGGCATTCCGATGGCAAATTTCGCTAAACAGAAATACACTGAAAAAATTCTGATGTGTTAGAATATATTTTTTTTAATTATTGTAAGAACAAATCATTGCGGCTTACCTAGCAGAAACATAACATCCAAAGTTGTGAAAAATGCAAAATCCCCGACACCTATGGAAGGAATGAATGATGTAAGGAATTGAAGGAAAAGAAATTTGGAAGACAAAACTCACAAGAAAACAAAGTAGAAGCAATCTTCTATGTATAAGTTGAATTTTGTGCAAAAGAAGCAAAAGAATGCAAGAAGTGGGATGCATGCATCTACAAATCAATGGAGATAATAAGCTTCACACATAGATGATGGACAATGCAATAAAACCCATTTGCGTTGTTAGCAATCAACAAATAGATAGAAACGGTGATTTCATTTTTTTTTTTTTTTTTTTTTTATCAATAGTTTATTTCCTCTTATCGATATATAAATAACGTTTTTATGGAATTTGTCAACAAGTGTCTTTCAAATCATTAGCTAAGTAACTAATTAAGGAACTAATTAAGAGACTAATCTGAACTCCATGCCAACAAAAAAACTAGTCATGTAGCTGCTGGCACAATATCCCTTTCTTTTATTCACAGAGGGAGTTATAGCTTTTATGTGGAAAGGAATTGTAATCTAGGCACATGTATATGCGCAATGTTTGGGATGACTTCTACTGTCACTTTTTTTATTTTTTTGCCAATCTTACTAAACCAACAATATGACTTTAATTTGTAACGCCAAGCTCCCCAAACCTTTCAGATACACACATATTGACATATACAAAAATTTATACCTTTTTCATAAAACTTTCTAGGATTTTAAATATTTCTTCATTTCCAGTTTTGAAGAGAAAGCAGCAAGTGACAGTGTTCAAAATCGTGCAAAGTTGCTGTAAAATTTGGTTGCCAACCGATGCTTACCGAATAAGTAATCCTGGGATCCGCACAACTGACCTCTGTAGATACTAAAGAAATCAAAATAGCAAAAGAAAGTTGTCTTCGTCTTCCTTGTTGTCCCCACACCATAAAATTTGAGAACAAATCCATCGGCCATGATGTTATGAATTAGCTCATAGTCGTAGAAGCTACTATTAATCTGCTCATAAGGCTCAAAATCAGTTGATACCCACGTCCACCTGCTAATGGTGCAGAAATCCCTAACATCCGATGCTTTTGGATTGAGCAAAGCATACAAGTTCCCATTCGACAATTTGTTGGAAGAATACAACCCCTTAATGCATGTACCAGTAGAGATGTAGAGTGGAGAACTAACTGGTTTTGAGCAGTTCACAATGGCCAATGTGCCTATGTAGGAGTAGTAGTATGAGCTTCGTAGATCGACACTGTCCATGAGGTTATGCAGAGTCAACGAATGATGGGGGAGAGATGAGCAGTCATCCTTTTGCAGCCCATCGTCGACTAATTTAATTTGGTAGGCGGAATAATTGATGGACTGCACATAAAATCGGCCATCATGTAGGTACAAAACAGTGCGATTATCTTCACAGACCAACTCATTCTTCAAGTCACCACATCCCCTCGGGTCATTCTTCAGTCGAAACGGCTCTGTTATATTACGAATGTTACCACAAGATGAAACAACGCATTGTAAATTACTCAGCCCGGCGTTGCTAGTCATCGCTCGCAATAGAACAAGAACAAGTAGCAACACTAGATAGACATTTGTGGAGCTGAGAGCCTTAATCATGTCTCTGTTTGTCTTTGGGCAAAGAGAAATTTGTAGAGAATTGCTTGGTCTGCGTGTGTGGAGAAGGCACTATATAAAAGGATTGAAAAGAGGTGGATGATCCTCGTTTGAATGGAGACTTGGAGCCACCTTGTACTGTAGAAAAGGCCAAGTCAGTCTACATACTAAATGCATGAAACCGAGAAAATTGAAAGATCACCTACAGATACAGCAGACCTAGGACATTTACAACCATAGAAAATTCAAAAGATCTTTCTTCACTTATGATCTCTCTGTCCTCTTATCTCCACGTTCCTTCAACTCTCCACGTGATTGTCGGGTGCACATCAGGAGTGAGTGGCCCGAGAGTCGGTCTAGGTCCAAGGTAATATAGGCCCTGCCATGTTGGGACTGATTTCCAGTTTTTGGAACCTTAAGCTACTTTGTATACGGAGAACCTAGAAACCACCTATTGGGAATAGTTGCAGTAATAGAGATAAACTCACATACAACTTGATTTGTGCATTTCGTCAAACATGTTGTAAGCAGTTTCATGAAGGTATTTATATTCCAAGTAAGTGAGAGAGATTAAGATCCATATCATCGCCAAACATGTTAACATACTAAGAATCACCAAAGTAACATCAAACTCCACTGGAGAAGTTGCCAGATTTAAAACATTAAACGTAAAGAGGGAGAGGACACACAGAGGCGCAATAGCTAAAAGGGCCACAGGAATTTCGAGAAGTCTCCTAAAATGTCTAACAAAGCCCCCAAAAAAAAAAAATAAAATAAAATAATAATAAAATCAGTGCTACCTGATTTAGAGTCCAAGCTAACGAATCGTAATCAGAAACAAGACCAACCTGCGAAAGAAAACCATTCATGAGCATTTTATCGTGGGAATCTAATGAACAGCCCATCCCAGGGAACGGATGGCATGGAATGAGCAACTAAACGTGGAAGACAGATCAACACGCTACCCCAAAAAAGCAGACTGATGGTGGGATCAACGGCGCGAACTCCGGCGTCGTCCGTGATGTTGAAGCGTCGTCGAGGGGGACGTTGAGATCGACCCTCATGAACACCCTCTCAAATCGGCCTGCTGCAGAGACCCGACGCTCTTCTTGGTCGCCAATTCTGCGGATAAAAATCAGTGAAGGCGCAAGGTCCAGTCAAAAACTGAAGAAGATCCGGTCAAAGATGGGAGTTGGTGACGGAAAATCTCACCAGTTGACGACGGTACGGCAAAGAGAACAAGTGGGAGAGGAGATCGAGCAGAGACAACTATGAGCCTCGTGGCTGCCAAGATCATTACACCGTCGAGATCGAGCCGCGAGAGCGAAAATCCGAGGGAATAAGAAATCGGATATATATATATATACCGAGGGGGCTTCGTTCATTTTATCAGAAGACGCAGAAGTGAGAGAGAGAGAGAGAGAGGGAGGAAAGGTTGTGGTGCGGTGTACTTGAAGAGGAAGGATGCTGGAGAAAAAATAAGGTGGGTTGGCGACACCGTGCGAGGATGCAAGAGTTTTTAACAAGTGAGATGGGCCCAAATGTGACACATGTCACTCGTTGATTAGACTGTGTCGAACTGATATGATATCACTTAAGGCACCTAATATTTTCTCTCGGTTGAGGACCCTGTGATGAACAGTTCGATTCCGAAATTTATTCACTTTGTACTGTAGGGAAAAGAAAATTGCAAAGACCATCCGAATCAAGCAAATTTAGTCAACGAGGGTTGGTGCGAGCGTTGAGATGACAGAGAATTTCACGGATTAAATTTCCACTTTTTCTATCTATTTGCTTGAGTTGTATGTTTCTGACTTGAAAGATTCTAATTTTGATCGGCTCTGTGTAGGGACATGGCACAATGATAATATCCAGTTGATCATTTGAGAAGATGAGTATGAGGGGTTTTTCTTTACTGGTCACTAGTATATTGATTTATTAGCTAGAAAAAGAACTTGGACACATACTTTGGCTACCTTCAGACTTGCCCCTTGTGTATGTCCTTTAATGTTTTGGAATTGTTGGCAATCATTTCACAGTGCATCTATTTTCTACGATTGACTTGCTCTCCGCTTGATTATGCGCATCGCCTTCAACGCACAATGAGGATATGAGTGATTTATCTATCAACCGTGCTAAGTCATTGTCAACAGCCGATCAATCAATGGGCATTGATTATGCCAATGGGTCCTCCTTTTTATTTTTATTTTGACAAGTTACGGAAGTTCGAGGGCATGGGAAAATAGAGAGCAGAAGTTGCAATGAACCTTCCTCCGTGGTGGCCCTTATTCCCTGTTGCCCCCACCTTCCGTTTGAATTGATGACGCAGTTTTTGTAGTGTTTCGTGTGGAAATGCCAACTTAAATGGAAACTCTCTTATTTTTATTATTAGAACACTCACACAAACACACTAGTTTATTTTTGGACTCCATGCGTGGGAGACTTTCTTCTCAACAATAGGAGACTTAACTCTCTCATGATATTCCCATCAAGTATTTGCTTCAATCCTGCTTCATTGGTCCAAAGGCATATGAATGGATGAGCTCAAAAGGTATCTTAGCTCTAAACGTGGATTCCTCATACGGAAGCTAATGTGCCTTCTCATACTGACATTCGATATGGGCCCGTTTGGTTCGGCTTTAAGGGAATGTCTTTGCAAAAATGCAAATACGTTTGGGTGAAAGGGGTTTTTCGAAATACAAATAACGTTTGATGAATTGTAATTCTAAAGTGTATCGAGAAACGACTTTGGGCAAAATACTGTTTAGTAAAAATTGCATTTGTAAAGGATTTTTATTAAATTTTTTTAAAAAAATGTTTTTTTTTTTTTTTTTTTTGAAGTCTGGCCACTAACCGGCAAGATCTGGCTGCCGGACCACCGGATCTAGTAGCTGGACTGCAGGATCTGGCCGCCAGACGGCTAGATATGGCCCTCGGCTGCCGTCGCCAGGGTTATGCAACCTCAAGCAGCCGCTTGGGTCGGGCAATTTAGGCCATCAGTCGCCTGGGTCGAGTGATCGGGGCATTGCCTGAGGTCCGACAGCAGTTGCCGGCACGCACGATCCCTTGGCTAGCAGTCGTCAGCCTTCGATCAGCTTCTCTGTGCGGCGGTCGTTGGAGAAGATGAACAATAACCGAGGCAATTTGCATTCCGAAAATGTAACTTCCCAAAGTACCTCAAGACTTGTTTTCGACTAAAGGCCTTTAGAATCCCTTGGAGATGCAATTGTATTTTCCCAAAGTTGAACAAAAATACAAACCAAAGGCATTTGCATTTGGCCAAGGGACTTTAGAGTCCCAAAGCCCATTTCAAATGCCAAACCAAACGGGGTGTATGTTTTCTTGAACTTCTAAGTGGGGAGACCCTTTAGCCTACCTTTCTTCATCCTTTAACTTATGATAGTTTACGTGCCCGAGCTATACATGCCACAAATCAAGTGTACCACTTTTTCAAGTTTTGTCCACGTATGTCGTTTAAGCTACTATCACATAGATAGACTTTAGTCGACGTCCCTCCATGATTGGTGTACTAGTAGGTTTTAAATTGCCGTACGCCTTAACGTCTCTTGGACTGACCACCACAAAATTGCCTCAGTTTGTGAGTTGTGACACAAACAATAGATTTTTCTTCATTCCTAGCACATGATGCATGGTTTTCAATTCAACTCGATGTGAATTAAACCAAGACGTTTTCACTGTTTGGCCGACATAGGCAATTAGCAACTTTGAGTTGTCTGCGGTGACAATTACTCATCCATCGATGTACTCAAACATATTTGATAGCTTGCCTTGAATCCAATCATTAGTGTAAAAGATCAATTTTTCATTTATAGTGATCAAGGCTGTCCCATCTTCTAACTCGTGGTGGAAGAGGCTGCGAGACTCTCTTGTTGCTTCAATGCAAGATACACCGAGAAATCTCACTCCTTTTCATTATCATTCTCCGTAGATGCTACAACGTTTCCTTTGATTCTTTTGTATCAACAATCCACGGCAAAGTGACCTACTTCACTTTGTAGATGTAACACTTTGCTATTACACCTTTTGTGACTCGTATCTTCATTGTCATCTTTGTCGCGATCGCGACGAGCTCCTTCTCATCCCTTCTAGTTGCTTTTGCCACTCTCCATGACTTTTCCTCTATTTGTCATCCCTAATGCTTGTAGAGTTTTGAGTGGATACCCCAACTTAAACAAAAACTCTCTTATATTTATTATAAGAACACTCGCACCACTCACACGCTAACACACTCCTTTACTTTTGGACTCCACATGTAGGAGACTTTCTTCTCAACACTTGAAGACTTTCTCAAAATACTCACGCCAAGTGTTTGCTTCACTCTTGCTTTAGTGGTGAGTGGGGTTGAGTGTCTCTTTCTTATAATAATCATAACAGAGTGTTAGAGATGCGCCTCTTGAGCTCAATAGTTTTGAAGAGTAAAAACGCAGTTTCCTTGTCATTATCTAAATCATGATGTAGTGTGTATTCAAGTTGCAATTATGTTCATCAATCACGAGAGTGAGAAAAAGGAGAAATTATTGCTATTCAAAATTGAATCTGAATGCTTGCTGAACCTGAACTCTAAGTCTCTGAAGCTTTTCGACATCAGAGCATGTGAACTTGAAGCAGCTAAGAGTACCCTCAGATGCAGGAGGGATCGCAAGCCACACATTGCAAAGTTTTTGGCTCCTAGTTTGAGGCATCATGTTGCCAAGCTTGGTCGACTTGAGGTTGCTCAACCATGAATTAAGATTCCTAGTGTGTTGGAGATGAGGATGCTCATTGAGTTTGCAGAAGTTGGATAGCTTGTCTAGTCATGATGGTAATGTGATCATTGACTATAGGACAAAGTTTCATGCGATACTCAAGTCTTTTTTGTGTTATTTTCGACGGCTTTGTTATGGTCGAATGAGAATTTTGAAATCTAGTTTCTTGTGCTACAAATGATCTCAGCATGAATTGCAAAATTTTATTTTATTTTTTTGATCAGAAAAGCAGCACTTTCAATCATAAAGAATAATTCAAACAAAAAAAAAAATCACAAATGAGAAGTCTGTCAACACAATCCTATAGCTTCAGCACTTTGAATCATAAATAATAATTCAACCAAAAAAAAATCATAAATGAGAAGTTTGTGAACACAATCCTATAGCTTTAGAAAATCAAAGAATTGATCTGTTGCTGCCTCTCGAACTAAGCGTAGATCACTTGGGAGATTACTGCGGTTAACACCGGAGCCCAATCTCTTCTTTAGGCTTTTCCTCATTTTAAACTGGCCCATATCAAGGAGAGCCCAATAGAGTTGTAGATTGGGTGATCAAAGCCCAAAGAAACAAATAGCGTCGTCTTTGTGCGAATGGGATTCGAAAACCAGAGTCACATCCATCATCGTTTGGTTCAAATTGTTAATGGAGGTGACACGTGGGAGAATCCCATGCATTAGGATTGAGGAGAATACACACAGGGAGAGAGACAAGAAACGGTGGGCATTGAGCCATGAGAAAGGAGGCGAACGACGATTCTTACTTCCGGCGAAGTCTTCTCACGAGATCCTCGCCCAACGACCGATTCGTGTCCGTCATTCCTCGCTACCCCGGGACCTGGTTTCCCCCTCATTCATCTCTGTTTTTCAGGCGCTCGACTGGCGACCGTGAAACGCCCTCTTCCGCAAACGAGGTTGGCCAAACTGGGATCCCCTTTTGTTCTGCTCTGCCTCGGTCGACCTGAAGACCGAGACTTGTCTTCTCCGATTATGCGTGTGTATAATAAGGTCTCGAGCGAGTCGTCTCTAATTTTTTGGGAATGTCACTTGCTGCTTCCTTTTTAATTTGGACGCAACCTCGAGCCCCGAATGAACTGGTGTCCTCCCCTCAGCCGATGCACCCTATATGTTTTGATAAAATGCCCTTCAGACCATCCCGTAAAAACAGCCACTGTTTTTGCCATATCCGGAGCTCATGTATCGTTGTTTTGATCGTTAGTCACTGAGTTTGTCTCGTGTGAAGCCTTATCTGGTTGATCGTGGCTGCTGTGGTTGTGTCTTTCGTATACTACCATGCTTGTTACCTCGGTATTGTTTATCCGGTGATGGCCAGCGACAAGTTCTCTGGTGATCAACGACTTTCAGGGTTAGTCGCCAGCCGGCTCAAGGCCGCTCGTCTTTGGCCATCCCCGAGTGGGCAAGTCAGCTATCGACGAAGATGATTAATGGCCGGTGATAATGACCTTTAGGTGTTTGGCGACGGTGTCTGTCGGTAAGGGTAATGGGATTTAGCGGCGATGCATAAACTGTCCATGGTCGGAAGCTTGAATGTGTCCGCGTGCGAGTCCGTGAGTGTTTTTAGCCTCCGTGAGGAAAGAAAAGACGGAAGGTTCTTGGGAAGAAAGAATGAAATCTGAGCATGAGTTTGGATTTGCGAATATGGTATTCTAATTGGAGTGGGCTTAGTGTAGTTTAGGGAGCCTTGGGCTTAGTTCGGTCGTACAAGAAGTTGGGCTTAGGACTTGATTTGTTTTTCTTTAGAAATTTGGACTTAGAATGATTTTGAATTTGGGGTCGTGGCGGCCCTAGCTTAGCTTGGGCTTGGCTTAGTTTGATTTGGTAGGGGCTAGGGGGTTGCTCAATTTGAAAGTCCAATTGAGCCCATGAGCCCATTTTCCTGAGACCAGTAGCTGCGCACATTGGGCGGGGCCCAAGGACCCGGCCGGGCCCCTCATTTTCAGATTAAAAGGATTTTTTAAAAAATTATCTTTTTTTAAAAAAAAAGTATTTAAATTTTTCAAAAAAATTGATAAAAAATTAAAAAATTCCTAACATTTTTTTCCTCCAATAGTTGCACTACATTAAAATGATAAATTCTTCCAATAGTTGCCACTTCACTGATAAAATCTTGGCCATCGGCCTTGGATTGCTTTAAAATTTGATGGCCACTTCATTGCCGCTTTTAAGCGCTTCTTTGTACACAGAAGCATATCCCCCTTCACCCAGTTTATGCTTAAAATTCTTGGTGATCTTCTTAATGTTTGAGTAAGAGTACCTTATAGGCAAAAAGTTGTTACGAGCTAACAAGAATTCTTCGATGTTCTTGTCCATTGCTAAGTGCCTTGCTCTAAACTTGTAGATTATAAATATCACGACAAATGGCATCTTGATTATGAATTTCACTACACAAAATTGAACTAAGGAAAATTTTGATGTTAAATTAAGTACTTTTATTTTTATTACTATGAGAACAAATCACTGCGGCTCACTTACCAGTACTACAAACTCCATAGCTGTCAAAAAGGCAAGATCATCCAAGACACCTGTGGAAGGAACGACTGATGTGAAAAGGAATCGAAGGAAAGGAAATGGAGTCGTATGAATTGAATTGTGTCCAAAAGAATATGAGAAGGAGGATGCATTCATTTGCAAATAAATGGAAATAATAAACTATACAAGAAACTCCTTTTGCTTTGTTGGCAATCAACAAAATATAGAGAAACGGTGATTTCCATAGTTAATAAAAATGTGCCTCCTATCTATGCATGAATACAATTAAGGAATTTGCTAATGAGTGTCTCTTGAATTGTTAGTTTAGTAACTAATTAAGATTATAAGAAAAATCTAAACTCTATACCACGGAAAAGCTAGTTATCTGGCTGCTCCTTATTTTTCCTCTTACATTGGGAGTTCTACGCCTTCCATAGAAAGAAATTATAATCTTGGCGCATGTATATGTGCAACTGAAATTGGATATGCATATGTGTGTTTTGCTTGGGGGGGGGGTTAACTTTTACGATTACTTTGTGTATTTATTCTTTTCTTTTCTTTTTTTTTTGGAATCTTGCAACTCCTAAAGACCAACAAACATCCAAAACAAATAGAACAAACATACAATCCAGCATTTGCATGAGGGGTCTATAGACAAGACTGCTGCTTTTCTATTCCAAATTGCGGTATATCTCACAGATGAAAGATCATGAAAAAACCTATAACCGATAGACTAGTCAACACAAAACACCTGGAAAAGCACTGCTGCAATCAAATTCATAGCAGAATACGCCACACAAGTATGAACTTGCTTTCATAGAACACTCCTAAAAACATCTCCTGAAGGACCAAATCCCAATACATAAGAAAATGTGCTCCCAACATAATGATTTTCAGATTTGAGCCATACCGTTTCCAAATTTGACCCAACAATCGCCCAATCGAAAAGAAACCCTAACCTCATTCGGGCGATTGAGTTCGTCGATCTGAGCCAAATTAATTATCCCGTTATATATTGGATCTGGTGAACGAGGAGCTGGAGCTCGTGGGTGTGCTTGTCGACGAAGGTGGGTAACGAAGGATCTTCGAGGGAGCGGCGGAGGCGAGCCTCAGAGGCGGGCGGTGGAGGCGACTTGGAGGCGAGCAACGGCGGTGAGTGGCGGAGGCGACTCGGAGGCGGGCGGCAAAGGCGACTCAAAGGCGAGCCGCGGCGGCGAGTGGCGGAGGCGGGGAGGAGGAGAGCGGCGGAGGGGAACGTCGAAGGACTGTCGAAGAAGAGCAGTTCTGTCGAAGGAGGGCGGCGAAGGGGAACGTCGACAGTCGAAGGTAGAGAAAATGGGTTTCTAGTGGACCAGTTTCCACTTTGGGTTTTAAAAATGGGTCGAAAATGGGTCCGAGAGTTTGACCCACTTTCGACCCATATAAAACTGAATAAAAAAGCGGGTCGAACGTGGGTTAATAGTTGTAATGGGCTATTAACGCATATTCGACCCATATGTTAGAAACATGGGTGCAAAACGGGTCCATGACCCATTTTGCCACCTCTATCTTCAACACTCCCCCTCAAGCTGGTGGCCTGTATATGTCAAGGACACCAAGCTTGCTTAGTAAATATGCATGTTGTTTATGACATAATGGCTTGGTAAAGATATCTGCCGGTTGATCCACGGTTCCAATTCCCTTTGCTACCAGTACTCCCTCTATGATTTTGTTTTGAGTGAAATGACAATCAACTTCTATATTCTTTATTCTTTCATGAAATATAGGATTTGTTGCTAATTTGAGTGCAGCATCATTGCCACAAAGCAATTCAGTTGATCCACTGACTTGTAATCTGAGGTCTGAAAGCAATCCTCGAATCCAAACTACTTCGCAAGTAGTTTTTGCCATTGTCCGATACTCTGATTCGGCTTATGACAATGATACAGTTGACTACTTCTTCGTTTTCCATGAAATCAATGAATCTCCCAATTTAATGCAAAAACTAGTGATAGATCTTCTGGTCATTGAACAAGTAGCATAATCTATATTGCAAAAAACTGTCATCTTCATGTTGCACTCCCGAGATAAAAATATTCCAAGTCCTGGACATCCCTTCAGATATTTTACAACTTTCAAAGCTGCATTCATATGAGACTGTTTCGAACTATGCATGAATTGACTTAGAATTTGCACTGCATAGCAAATGTCGAGTCTTGTTATGGTAAGATATATCAACTTCCCAACAGGCCTCTAATATGCCGATGGATCCTTGAGCAAAGGGTCATCAATAGATAAAGAGGAAATCATGTCATACTCATGAGTAGCCAGCTTGCTGTTCTGTTCAATTGGAATGACGGCCGGCTTACACCCTGACAATCCCACTTCTGAAACAATTTCTAGGATGAATTTCCTTTGGCTAAGACTGATACCCTTGTCAGAACGAGCAATCTCAATACCAAGAAAATATTTGGGAGGTCCCAAATCCTTGATGTGAAAGGTAGAATGCAAATATTCTTTGAATTTTGCAACATGAGAATTATTATTTCCCATCACAAGTATATCATCAACATATATCAGTAAATAAATTGATGAAGTACCTGCATTCCATGTAAATAGGGCATAGTCATGCTTAGAATGCTGAAAGCCTGCATTAGTTAGGGTGGTAGTAAACTTGAAATACCATTGTCTAGATGCCTGTTTCAATCCATATAGGGATTTGCGTAGACGACATACCCAAGACTCCCCCTATCTGCGTAATCCCTGTGGAAGCTCCATATATATTTCTTCATCAAGATCACCATGGAGGAAGGCATTGTGGACATCCATTTGATGCAACTGCCAATTATGAATGGCGGCAATAGGTAAGAAGGATCGGAGAGTGACTTCTTTTGTAACGGGAGAGAAAGTCTCATGATAATCAAAACCTTCTTTCTGTGTAAAACCATTGGCCACCAAGCGAGCTTTGTAACGTTCAACGGAACCATCAGCTTTAAATTTAATTTTATAGACCCATTTACATTTGATTGGTTTATGGTGTGGAGGAAGTGGAACAATATCCCAAGTATGATTCTCCATTAGTGCCTTAAGTTCTGATTCCATGGCACTTTGCCATCGAGGATCAAGCGACACTTCATAAAAGGAAGATGATTCTTGTTCTTCTGAGAGACGACTAATGCAACACATGTGTTATGGCGATAACCGATTAAATGAGACGTATGAGGAGACAGGATATTTTGTACCTGAAGAACCTAACGCAGAGCAAACATAGTCTTTTGTCCAAGTAGGTGGGCGAGTTTGTCGACCAGAACGTCAAGGTTGATCAGCTGCCATATGTTGTGACACTGGAGAAGCCTCTATATAGTCAGGTGAAGTTGTAGTTGCAGGAACTTCCTCAAATAATGCTAGAGATGAGGCTAGTGACCCAATTTCAGATGAGGTTGGGGAAACATATGGCTCTTGTATAACTGGCATTGATTGTTTCGGGATGGCTAATAGGTACTGTGATGCCATGGACAAGTCTGCCTCAGATAGAAAAGGGCACTTGCCATCTGATGATGGAGTCTTAGAAGATATCATATCTTTGAATGGGAATATATCCTCATGAAATGTGACATCTCTGCTTATAAAGAATTGCCCAGTAGAGATATCCATAACTCTGTATCCTTTCTGAAGTGGAGGGTATCCCATGAAGACACATTGGGTAGCACAGGGACCCATTTTATCCAAGGGACCGACATTTGTTGCATAGCATAAACAACCGAATACTCGAAGATGATCATTCTTTGGTCGTTTCTTGTATAGCATCTCAAAAGGAGTTTTACCATTAAGGATTCTAGTTGGCATACGATTAATCACATAAGCAGCTGTGACCACACAATCTTCCCATAAATTCTCTGGAGTAGAAGCTTGGTATTTTAAAGCACGAGCTACTTCCGAGAGATGTCTATGTTTACGCTTAACAATCCCATTTTGTTGTGGAGTGTAAGTACATGAGCTTTCATGAAGTATTCCACGTGAAGACAGAAATTTGATGCAATCAAAAGTAAAGAATTCACGTCCATTATTTGTACGAATTCGTTGCATAGATATATCGAAATGGTTTTTTACTAAAGAAAGGAAATTCGATAGATGAGCAAAAGTCTGGCTTTTTGATTGCATAAGATAGACCCAAGTGCTCCATGTATAATCATCAACAATAGTAAGGAAGAAACGGGAGCCATCACGATGAGGGGTATGATAAGGACCCCAGATATCCATATGAAGTAATGGGAAGGGTTTATCAGCTCGAGAAGTACTTATAGGAAAGGATTTTCTAGATTGTTTAGCCGACATTCAGGATGCAGAAAACAAGCACTATGACCCAATCTTTGATGAGAAAAGAAATTTTTATTTCGACTGATTGCATTACAAGAGATGCTTTTATTTAATAATTCTAAATCTCCTGGGGAATCAATCCAAAAATACAGTCCTTGTGCAACACTACCCAAGCCCATTAGTCTCCCGGTCGAATGGTCCTGAAAGAAACAATTATCGGAATTGAATATTGCACGACATGAATTATCTATGCAGACTTTTGAGATAGAGAGTAGGTTGAATTCAAAATTAGGAATGTATAGCATGTTCTTGAGAACAAAGTTTGGACCAAGCTGAACAGTTCCAATCTTTGTAACATGAATGATGTTTCCATTTGGAAGACATACTGATATGGGAGATTGTGATTTTCTATCCACATGGGAAAATAAATGTTCATTGCATACTATGTGGTCACTAGCTTCTGTTGAAGAAAAATCCCTTATAAGTTTTGATGTTAACAAAACATCCTCGTCAGTTGAGTCTGAAGAATCCAAGACTCAGTCGCTTAAGTTTGAAGAGTTCAAGACCCAATCGTTTCCTTCTGAAGGTTACCAGACCCACAATTTCGGTCTGACGATCTCCAGACCCAATCAAAGTCTGAAGTCAGTCAGACCCAGTTTTTGCGATTTTGCCAGGCTGACAGCAGGTTATTCGTACGGTTAAGGAAATCAAGAATTGGATATTATCTTGCTTAATTTATCCGTCAAAGATTACTGGCTATGATATTGAGCTCGAAAGATTTATTTTTTGAATTTTATCCGTTGAAGATCAAGTAAGTTTTGGAAGGATCTAATTTTGGAAACTCAAGATCCTGTTTGTATGGGCGAGCATGATTGACGAGCTATTTTCTACTTATATATTCAACAACTTGAAGATCACTTAAATTGATTTATTCCAACGAGTAGATTGGATGAATTCTTGGAAAGTGTTAACGGCTATGGAGGCACGAAGGGTTATTTAAGGTGTGTCGAAGTTGTTCGGAAATATGAGAGAGCCGATAGAAAAATTTCGAAGTTAGAACCTCCGAATCATCTTGTTCTCAAAATCTCTTGTGCTCAAAATTATGTATTAAGGGGAGACACTTACAGTGTGAAATTGCGAGAAGCTGTAGAGGAGATTTTCTACTAAAGAAGTCTAGATCGTAGACTGTAAAGCTCTCATTTGCTACATAGTGATTACAACCAGTTATCTGCTAGCGTGAAGAGTGGACGTAGGCTTACAACAAGCCGAACCACTATAATTTTTGTGTCAATTTTATCTTACCCTACTCTATTTATTTTATAAATGCGTGATTCATTTATCTCTGATTTTATTTTCATGCCAAAGGATATTTTTCTTAAAGATTTGAAAAGAATTTCATAAACACCTATTCACCCCCCTCTAGGTGTATTTACTAGCCTTTATCATAATTCTCCATCTAGATGGATGGTGACACTACGAGGCTTGTTTTCGAAGGGTTGAATTTGACTTGGGCAAAGGTTGGTGTTGATCTTGGATCGTCATGGACCAAGCTTGCACAAGTTTCGTTTTGGGCCAATGGGCACTCGATCTGATTGATTTTCTACTCTGTTTAATTTCCTTTTTTTTTTTTTTTTTTTGCTTTGCAGATGTGAAGGTCATTCAGTTCAAGCAAATTTTTTTGGACGAAGGTCAGTGCGAGTGTGGACATGACGAAGAGAATTCTTCGCATTTAAATTCCCCCCCTTTTTGTTTGTGTCTATTTGCTTGAATTGTACATTTGTTTTTAATTTGGAAGACTCAATTTTCATGGCCTCTTTGTGGGGACTTGGCATATTGATAATATCTAGTTGACAGATTGAGAAGACGGGTTACAAGAAGATTCTTTGACGGGTCGCTAGTGTATTTATTTATTAGCTAGGAAAAGAATCTGTGCACATAATTTTGTCATCTTAAGGTTTGGCCATTTGTATGTCGTTATCTGCATTCTGATGCAGTCTGGCTTCAAGTTGCAATTACGGCCATTAATCGCGCTAGTGAGAAAACGAGAAATCTTTGTTATTCAAAAGTGAATCTGAATGCTTGCTGAACCTGAACTTTAAGTCCTTGAAGTTATAAAAAGATAAGGAGAGATTGGACGATCCTTGTTTGATGGGAGACTTGGGAGTCGTCTCGTCCCATATGGAGAAGTCAACGAAAAAAATGGAGGCAAGTCGAAGAAATGTTGATCTTTCTTTCTCCTCTGTCTCCACGTTTCTTCCGCTCTCTCCACGGGATCGTTATGTCCACATCTCCTCGACAAAAAAATCCATCACTTCTTTCTGATGCACCATCTTTCTTCTTAGTTTCTTCTTCGTTCTTTGCTCCTCCGTTCTTCTTCTCCGTCTTCTTTCTTCACCGCCCCGCGATCATAGTTAAATTGATGTAAAGCTTTTAGGAAGAAAATAAAAAATCGGAGACTAGAATAACGAATGACGCCAGGTACATAGGTGTGGAATTGAGAGGAAAAATCACGTCCCTCTCAGCCTGGGAGCAATGGAAAATTGGGACTTCATGTGTGGTGGAGGATCAACAAGGATATGAACAACAGATAAAACAAAATCAATCAAGTCGAGAATATTGTAATCATCATTTCTTGCTGGTGCGATAACACCATAATTGCCAACTCATATAATTAGCCATGAACGATATCATTTCATATTTTTGGAGAATTTTCTTAGATAAGTAAGGTTTTCATATTTTTGGAGACATTTGTGAAGTTAATGGGTTTGTTTTCAAGATGATGCGGAAGCCATTTAAAGAATTAGTGCAGATCTTAAATCGAAGTAAATTCACAGGAAATAAAAATTGAATAAATTCGGATGCTTAATGATTGCACACATTCAATTTGAAGTAAAAGGAAATATTAAGAAATGAAAAGAATTATCTGCTCAATACTATTATTATTGAAGAAATTTCTCAAGAGGTCGTTAGAGTAAAAGATTTGAACTTCATCACTGACTTAATATGTTTGGAGAGAATTCAAAGTCAACAAAAACAAAAGTTGGTGGGGACTCACCGGGCAAGGATCATATTTTGATTGATGCGGCATTTTCGCCGCTTTACTGACGTGCAATGACGATCGATCGAGCGATGGTTTGGATCGGGGGCGAGTGAAACTTTTGGCTAAATATCTAGCCTTTTTTTTTTTCTTAAGAATTTTGAGTAAATTTATATTATATAAATAAAAAATTACAAATCAATTATGTACCTATTATACATATGCTACTCAAATTATAGACCTTTTAAAATTGTCAATATAACCTTAAATTTTTATGTAAAATTTTTAATTTAATATATGATATGGTCATATCATCTGATTGACATACTCAACGTATGAGGTGGAAAAAGTTGAGTTGGAAAAAGTTAAGGACATGACATTGTTTTGAGTAAATTTTGTGATTTTTATTCCATTTTCTTTTCTTTTCATTTCTCCGCTTCCGTTCATCTTCTTCTTTGCGTGTTCTTCCGATTTTGCTATCAATTATATGCTCTAACACTTTTGGCTTTCGGTCAAGCGAGGTTGCTTCTTAACGGTCCACCAATTTTTGTATTTAAGTGCTGATTCGTGCCTACGATGCCCTGCTTTGTGTGTTCTCTAATCGCATCATATCACTCCATCATTCACTGAAGCTCAGTTTTGCGATTGATTGGGCAATTTGAAGGGCAATTACTTCATCAAGGTCTTAGCTTGAAGATATTGAATTCGAGATTAATTATTTATTTCATCAAGTCACTCTTCAATTGGAATGGATGACTTATAATGCAAATAGCACCACAAAATGAAAGGACGCAACGCAAATTAATCGGTTTAGTATTGCTAGTCCTGGCTTGCAATAGAAGAAGAATAAGTAGCAACACCGGATGGATATTCATGGAGCTGAGAACATCAATCATGTCTCTGTATGTCCTTGGACGAAGAGAAAAGGGTGAAGAGTTGCTTGGTGTTTGTGGAGGGGGACCAATGTAAAAGGATTGAAAATAGATGGAATGGATGATCCTAATTTGATTGGAGATTTGGAGTCACCTTGTACTGTAGAAAAGGCCAAGTCAGTCAGCCCAATAAGTGCGTGAAGTCAAGAAAATCGAAAGATCACCAACAGATACGACGGACACCCATAGAAAATTCAAAGGAAATTTATTCACATCCGGGATCTCTTTTTGTCGTCTTATCCCCACGTATCCTCCATTCGATCCCCATGACTGTTTGGTACACATCCCATCAAACAAACAAATCCATATCTCGCCCACTCTCCCCATCGCTTCCTTTTTTTTTTTTTTTTTTTTTTTTTTTTTTTTTTTTGACGATGAAAGGGTGATATTTATTGATTAGCCCGTAACAAAGGCGCCATAAGGTGAAAAGTCTAAACAAAGTAGGAAAATTAAAGACATAGGAAGATAATTAACCCATTGAGAAGGGAGTTTGTTCGCAAGATGTGTCCGCGTTGCCCAATCAGCTGCTGCATTTGACTCTCGGGGTGAGAACTCGAAGCTGATGGCTTCCATTTGGGTTGCGATTGTCTTGCAGTCGTCCACCAGGAGATGGGCTTGCCAAGGAGTTGCTGCACGGCCCAAGAGGAACTCAGCAAGTGCAAGGTTATTAGTTGATACGCGCACGGGCAGATCTAAAGAGGGGAAGACTTCGGCTTCTGCAGATTGTGGGACAGAGGGAGTTCTGTTCTCCCGAAGCCACTGAAGGGCGTGTCGTACAGCTAGGGCTTATGCGACAAGGGCGGACGGAGCAGCGACGGGCTCGACAAAGCCAGCGACGAGGCGGCCAGAGGCATCTCTGCACAGGCCAGCCACCGAACCCCTCTGGGTCTCTCTGTTCCAAGCTGCGTCTACATTCAGCTTCAAGGAATTCAGGTCAGGGGGTTTCCACTCTTTGCTAAGGTTTGGTGCATCACCGTGGTGAAAAGAGGCCTCCCGATCCCGTTTGTTGTGTTTCCAAAACAGATCGGCTAAAAGGCGAGCACTTTCCACGGCGTGAACAGGGTCTGGCGCTCGTCCCTTGAAGATGGAACCATTCCGAGCAAGCCAAGCGGTCCAGAGAGTCGCAGCAAAGAGGGATTTTGCTTTTGGGTCGACTAGTTAGGTAAGATTTCGATGAATCCATTCATCAATCCGGGTAATTTGTTTAGGGTTTGTGGGGATTGAGATTTCGGATGCTAACCAGACATCTTTGACCCATCCACAGAGTATAAAGAGATGTTCGGCCGTCTCAGGTGCCTGGCTGCAAAGTCTACAAAGTGGATCAGGTAAGACTCTCCTGTGATAAAGATTTTCTGTAGTGGGAAGGGAGTTATGGCATGTGTTCTAGAGGAATATCCTGATTTTGGGGGAGATGGGGGTTTTCCAGAGTAAAGACCAGAGGGATTTTGGGGGTTGATATGAAGAGGACGGGTTTTGGTTTGGGAGGGAAGTGGAGGAGCTGTGGATGCGGTTATATCCGCTTTTAACGGTGTATGTACCTTCCTTGTTGGCTGTCCAGATAAGTTTGTCAGGATTGGAGTGGATGGGTAAGGGTTGAGTGAGAATTTCTTGAGCTATTTCTGCCTGAAACAGGGTTGTTCCTTTCTGGACATTCCATGCTCTGCAAGTAGTGTCAATGAGATCTGCTACAACAGTAGGGTCTTCTTTGTTTGCTGGTCCAGGTAGTTTACCAATGGGTAGCCATAAGTCTTCGCGAATTCATATCGATTTCCCATCGCCGATCTCCCAACGAATGTCTTTTTCTATAGCATCTCTCCCTTGTATAATGCTCTGCCAACCCCAAGAGGGGCGATTGCCTTTTGCTGCTGACTAGAAGTCATTGTGAGGAAAATAGACGCTTTTCAAAACTCGACACCATAGATCATTAGGTCTGGTAACAATCCTCCATGCTTGTTTGCCCAACATGGCTAGGTTAAAAAGCTTTAGATCTCTGAAGCCCAAACCCCCTCTATCCTTTCTGACTTTCATCTCTTCCCATTTTTTCCAGTGGATACCTCTTTTACCAGCTTGTTGATTCCATCAAAAGGATGCTATCCAAGACTCAATTGTTCTGTATAAGGAGGTTGGAAGTTTGAATATGGGCATAACATATTGGGGAATAGAATAGCACGACTGTTGTTTTAATGAGGATTTCTTTGCCCGCTTTGGAAATAAACTTTTCCTTCCAGCCTCGCTAGTTTCTTGTCTATCTTGGTCGGGATCCCCGTAAAAAGATGTTTTTGGTTTTTCCCCAATCGGTTGGGGTACCAAGGTATTTTCCGAAATTTTCACCATCAGCCACTCTCAATTCTGCAGCCAGGTTTTGTTTGAGGGAAGTAGGGCAGCTTTTGCCAACAAAGAGGCTAGATTTGTTGAGGTTTATTACTTGGCCCGACACATAGCAATACTGATTTAAAATAGTAGAGACATTCTGGGCTTCTCTGAGGTTACCTTGCAAGAAAAAGATGGCATCGTCTGCGAATAGGAGGTGGGACAGGGTGGGGCAGGTAGGGTTCAATCGAATACCTTTGATAAATCCATCTTGGACAGCTTTTTTCATTAAGGTAGAGAGGATATTGGACATGATAATAAAAAGATAGGGCGAAAGGGGGTCTCCTTGTCGAATTCCTCTGGATGGAACAATTTCAGCAGACAGTTTACCATTAATTAGAATGTTGAAAGACACTGTCGAGATGCATACCTTGATCCAGTTGACCCACTTCGCATGAAACCCCAGTTTTTGCATGTAATCACATAGAAAGTCCCATTCCACTCTGTCGTAGGCCTTTTGCATGTCGAGTTTAAGGATAGCATGATGTTTGCGTGTTCTCTTTGTCACCCTCAAATGATGGATCGCCTCTTGCACTATGAATATGTTGTCTTGAATTTGCCGGTTGCTCATGAAAGCTATTTGTTCTTCTGCGATAAGCATTGGCAGCCAAGGTTTGAGTCGGTTTGCCAGGATTTTGGCTATGATTTTATAGTTGAAATTGCATAAACTAATAGGTCTGAATTGGGAAATGCTTTCTGGGTTTGAGACTTTAGGGATAAGAGTGATATGTGTGTGGTTTATTTCTGGTTCAAGGGTCCCTTGGCTGAGGAGAGAATGTACCATGCTGACAAGATCATCCTGAATAGAGGGCCACTGACTTTGATAAAATAAACCTGTCAGCCCGTTCGGTCCTGGTGCTTTTGACGCCCCTAGCTGAAAAACAGCCGCTTTAACTTCTTCTTTTGTGACTGGTTTGATTAGATCTTCGTTCATTTCCTCGATTACAGTCCTTTGACATTGGTCTAAAACAGGGTGATAGTTGCGATCGCCAACAGAGGTGAAAAGAGATTGGTAGAAGCTGGTGATGTGGTGGCTGATGATATCGGGGTCTCTACACCAGGTATGATCATCTACCTGAAGCATAGTGATGCGATTTCGTTGACGATGCTGGATTGTGGTTGCATGGAAAAACTTAGTGTTTTGATCACCCCATTTCAGCCATGCTACCCTGGATTTCATGCACCAATAAATTTCTTCCTGCCGCCACAACTCTTCAATTTTGCGGGTAATGGTATTGATTTCCATTCTGTCTTGTACCCTTGTTGTACTGTTAGTGATTTCCGTGAATCGACATTTAATAGAACTTATCTGTTTGTAGGCATTTTGAAATTTCCCCCTGCTCCATTTCTGGAGGGTTGCTTTGAGACATTGCAGTTTCTAAATAAGAGTGGAAAGCGCTGGGTCTGAAGATGTCCACGCCTGTTGAAATTGCTCTTCAAAATTAGGGTCTTCAAGCCAGAAGGGCTGAAACCTGAAGAGTTTCTGTGGTTTGCTACCTGGGTGGTGGAGGGAGAGGATAATTGGGCTGTGGTCTGAGCCGATGGCTGGTAGCGCAAAGGCTTGCGCATTTGGAAATAGTACTCTCCATTCCATATTGCATAGAACTCTGTCTAGTCGTTTTTTAACTAACGCCGCGCCGTCTCGATTGTTGGACCAGGTATAGGAACACCCCTTGCTCTCAACATCCATCAAGGAGGCTTCATCTAAAAAATCCCGGAAAGCAGCAATTCGGTAGCGATCCACCTCCCTGCACCCCACTTTTTCCCAGCGGTAAAGTATTTCGTTAAAATCTCCGATGCATAGCCACGGTAGTTGAATATGAGGATTGCTTTCTCTCACAAACCGCCAGAATCTAAGTCTTCCTGGTAATTTGTAGGCGCGTGGAGGAAGGAGATTCTCATAAGGCAGCCACTATGGACATCTCGGCAGGTGAGGTTGATAAGATGTTGAAATCCTCCTGTAACATTCACTTGAGTCTCTTCATCCCACAATAATGCTAAACCCCCTGCGGTTCCCACAGGTTCAATAATATATAACCTTTTTAGGAAAGTCTTTCTCCGAACTCGCTCCACAACATGAGATTGATTTTTGTTTCCATTATGAACACCAGGTTGGGCCTTTCTTGAGCCACAAGGGCTCGAAATCTTTGGACTGTCAAGGGGTTACCCAACCCTTGGCAGTTCAGTTCGAGAAGTTTCATTTGTGCTGAGGTGGCTGTTTAGGGCCAGCCACCAAGGCCCGTGAGCTTGCCCCTTCCCATGACAGGACCAGGGTATCAAGAAGGAGGTTTTCATTCAAGACATGCTCCTGCAGATTTTTCTTTTCATAGGGACTGACCTGCTTTTGTTTCTTTGCCGCAGGGCTTTATATATTGCCTTCCCCTTCTTTGCATTCATTAGTGGTGATTCGCTTCCAGCAAGGCAGAGAGGTAGAGTTGGCTGTTCAGGTGACGAATAGCTGCTGGTAGAGCCCCCATTGTTTGTTTTACCAGGTTTAACAGGGATGATAGCTAAAGCTTGGGCCTCAATTGGTGTTTCAGCTACCTGTGTCTCAAGGACCTCAATCTGTGTTTCCATAATGACCTCTTCTTCAAGTTCCAAAAGGTCAAGGTTGCCATAGAAAGTCTTCCAGTAAGGGCTCAGGTCCCTGACTTCAGCCTTTAACCAGGACCCGAAGCGCCCTGGTTTGCCCTCTTGTATGCCGGTTTCTTCATATGGAATGTCAGGGCATGCTGCTGGGTAGTGCCCCATGCGACCACAAGAGTAACAGTAATAGGGCAACCGTTCATATTTGTAATCAATCCACCACTGTTTACCCCCACAAGAAATGAGGCTACCTGTTTTGAGAGGATTTGACAGGTTGAATATTACTTTTGCCTTGCCCGTTTTTGCTGCATATAAAATTCGTGGTTCGATTTTGATTTCTGCTACTTCCCCCAACTTTTCAGCAAGGAGGCGAATGGTATCTTCATTAACCCTAGCCCGAGGAAGGCCGATGAAGTGAACCCAGAAGGCACAATGTGTGAAATCATAGCAGTGTTCAGGTATGTTTGGATCTCCTTCCTTTAGAACTAAGAGATTACTCGAGAAAGACCAAGGCCCTGTTTGAAGCACCCTAGGTTTATTTGCCTTAGACTGAAAGGTAAATGAGAAAAAACCTGGTTCAATTTGTTCACAATGAACTGCAGCTATCCGCCATGATTGTTTCATGGTAGTAATAAAAGCCTGAAAGTTGACATTTGGTTTCGAGTATAGCTTGCCAAATAGGGTGCGCTCACTGTGCTGTTTGGCAGATTCAGGTAACTCATCCCCCAAGTCAGAGAAATCATCTTCAGACCATAGATCTCCTAGTTTCCGATAGAGAGCAGCTACTCGAAGTTGATTTGCCCTGTTTTCTTCCATATTTTGGTACAAAAGTAGAGATCTGAGACAGCAATGGCTTGGAATGAAGGGAACTCTGTAAGAGACAGGACAGCAGGGGGGCGGACTCCGTGAGGCGATGTTGATGGGGATGGTGCGATCTGAGGTTGGTTTAGCCAAGAGATTCCTCCAAGGGTTGAGGTTTTAATCGATTAAGGCGAAGGGCGTACCTGGGGAGGATGGGCAGAAACCGTGGAGGTGAAGGCCGAAAATAGAGATAAACACTAGGGTTTTGCAGTGAGAATCGAGCAGCACACCATTGTCCGGAAAAAAACCAAAGGAAAAAAGGCAGGAGGAAGAGAGAAACGCTAGTCGGGAGGGGAAGGATCGAAGATGGCCATTGCAAGGGGATAAGGGTTCAAAGGAGAAAAGGGAGACTATCACCGATGGATAGGGAGGAACTCAGACCAAGCTGAGGGGAGAGCTCGTAGAGACGAGAAAAAAATCGAAAAATGCCTCCAGGGTGCCCATCGCTTCCTTTCGAAACACCATCTTTCTTCGTTTTTTGCTTGTCCTCTCCGTTCTTCTTCAACATCTTTCTTTCTTTCACCGACGAGTCATGATCATAGGCAAACCACTTCTTCCTTTTTTTTTCTGCTTCTCCTCTCCCTTCTTCTTCAACATCTTCTTTCTTTCATGACGCGACTCATGATCATAGGCAAACCACTAGCACCGGTCACTCATCTGTCACACCTAGCCACACTGCCACCACCACGTCGCTGACCTAGCTCACCGCCTATTGCTAAATAACTTGAAAAATAAGAGTCTTGTAATTTAAGTCTAATGTCTAAAGAAATAGATTAAGTGGTTCGAGTGTCAATATCTATTGCAAGGGAAGAATTGAGAGTTTAAGTTTCCTTTTCTCTCGCTGCAGTCAAGGAAAGTATCCTGATTTGAGAGTTTAAGTTTCGCAAGTCCAAAGTCGGATACTTTGGGCGTATAATTCTCCATCTAGATGGATGGTGACACTATGAGGCTTGTTTTCAGAGGGTTGAATTTGACTTCGGCAAAGGTTGTTTTTGATCTTGGATCGTCAGGGGGAAGGCTTGCACAAGTTTCGTTTTGGGCCAATGGGCACTCGATCTGATTGATTTTCTACTCTGTTTAATTTTCCTTTTTTTTAGCTTTGCAAATGCGAAGATCATACAGTTCAAGCAAATTTTGTGGACAAAGGTCGATGCGAGTGTGGAGATGACGAAGAGAACTCCTCGCATCTAATTCCCCCAATATTCTGTCTATTTGCTTGAATTGTATATTTGTTTCTGATTTGAAGACTGAATTTTCATGGCCTTTTTGTAGAGACTTAGCATATTGATAATATCAAGTTGATAGATGGAGAAGACGAGTTACGAAGGGATTCTTTGACGGATTACTAGTATATTCATTTATTAGCTAGGAAAGAATCTGCACTCGTGATTTTGTTATCTTAAGGTTTGGCCTTTTGTATGTCGTTATCTGCATTCTGATACAGGGACGGGAGAGGGCAATGACCCTCTCCTAAATCTAGGCGAAGATCGCCGCTCCTCGCCCTCGTTTTGGCGATGATAGCTGGCCTTTGCCCAGCATCCCCAAACTTGGGTGGCGAGGTCCGGGGGGCCTAACCGGACCTCAGTGAAGGCGGGTGACCCTCGCCCAAATCTAGGAGAGGGTTGCCGCCTTCTCAAGACCTCGCCTCTAATTAGCGAGGGTCGCCGACCCTCACCCAAGCACTGGCAATCCCGTTGGCCGTTATTGCTGCCCCACCGACAATGCCCAAAGGCGACGACCACTTGTGTGTCCCTTTTTTTTTTTTTTAAAAAAAAGAAGAAGTTGGTTTTTTAAGTTTGCTTTTTTTGACGAAAAATAGAGAAAAAGCGAAAATTATGAAAGGACAAAATTACCTTTCATAGTTGATGAGTTTATGCCCTTATATGATATTGACATGGCCACTTCATGCTCTTATATGAAATAATATCCATTTCAAGCTCTCATTTGAAAGGATAAGAACACTTCAGGCCCTTATTTGAAATAATATTTACTCCATGCACTTATTTGAGAAAATGATGATACTTCAAACCCTTATTTAGAATTTTCCCTAGTTTTGAGGAATAACATCAAAAACGATAACTAGCTTAGTCATGAATTGGTGAGCTTGAGAAAGCTTAGGCTAAGCCTAGAGTTAACGCCAGCCATCAACCTCCACGCTGGTGGGAGGGCTCTGAAGAGGTCGCAACATTGACCATGGTCAGAAGCAAGAGGGCATTTACCCCAATGACAAATGTATTAAAGAGTCCACAATAAACTCTCTCAATTCTCCTCATGAGACCTTAGGCTTTATACAAGTTCTCTTTTCTTTTTTTTCTTTTCTTTTGAATAAATTGGTTTTATAAAAATTCACTCAATTACATCATAATAAGTCGATACGCAAAAGCTCATTCGACGTGAGCAAGAATCTAGTCATTTACGAAAGGATACTCACATTAGAAAAAAAGATAAGCCTATATGTTCTTCTACGAAATGGACATTTGCTTCAGTAGAACAATCCCATCTAGTACCTCATTAATCTTATCAGCAAGGTAAGTCACAAGTCAACGGATAGCCCAACTTGACATTATTTGCACTCACCGATGCGATGAAAATCAAGATAATTACCAAAAAAAAAAAAAAAAAAAAAAAGTCCTAAACTTGTTATACTTGTATTAATTCAGTCTTAAACTTTTCAATCTAACTAATTCAGTTCTAAATCTTTTAACAATTTGTCAATAAAGTCTATCAGACTAATTTTTGCCAACAATCACTGACGTAAACGCTGAACATTTTACATGTCACCATCGGCATTGAGTAAGGTCTATGAGTCCCTCGCCATATTGAGCAACTTCTCTAACAATCCCAACCGTTTATCACATAATAAAACACAACCTCATACAATCAGTGGCCATCCACATCCAACAAATCTTGTGACATCCAGATTTTTGGGTTCTGATTTCAATTAGATAGATTGGGCATTTAATCGACGCGACTACAGTGCTTTTCTCTGAGTTGGCCACTCACGAGATAACTAGACTAGCCGGGTGAGTTTTTGAGGACTTTAAGGCAATAGACTTGAGAATTCGACCAGGAAACGACTTCTCGACAGTGCTCATCTTTAGAGATCATTGCGGCACAGTATAAAATCGATTTGAAATCAGAGATAGGTCGGTTCCACTGGGATGAATGACCGATCATGGGTGACTCCACTAAATTGGAAAATTCTCATCGACCGGCACTAATTTGATTTTACTATCGCTTTGGTACCCTGTGTCCGTATTTGAATCCTTGAGATTTTTACGACAATCGAGAGTCGCCAATGTGTCGAGTGGATTCATTGTGGCTCGAAGAAAATCGACCACGGGTCATTTGTCCTAAAAAGTTCTGAAAACTACCTGGTAGTTTAGGTCACGCTAAAAGCGTGCCGGAGTGAAATTAACCATCAATTTGAGTTCGATTTCAGAAATTGGAAGTTCTGTGGTGTCATGAGCTATTCTAGGAACGTTGACTCACCTTTTGAGGAAATTCCAGCGAGTTTAGGATTTTTATGGAAAACCGGGTCGGAAATGCAGAAAATGAACGAAAACTCAGATTGGCCATTTTGAAGAGACTTTTGACATCTGGTATTAGTGAATCGGCGAATGGAAGTTGTTTGGACTTTTTCTGACTTCAAATTGGACCTCAATCAAATTTATTTGTTCAGAAAATCGGATATTGGGAAAAAGAAAATTAAATTCGGAACTAAGGAGGGGTGCTGGAATTTTGGGCACCAAAATGGAATTATTTGTGACGATAAGACAAGAAAATATTTGGGGGACCAAAGTGGATAAACATGAAGCTTATGGGGGACAAAGGATTTAACTCTTGAGATGATTATCTTGACTTTTCTTCCCCATTCATCGGCTTCTTGAGCACGCCTTCTTCACCTCGTCTTCTTCAACATTTTCAATCTTTGTTTTACTCGGTTAAAAACCCACACCGAAGCCCCAAAGCAAAAAAAACTGCAACTCCTTTCTTCATTTATTTATTTTTCTCTCAGCCGTGTCTCCTTCCACCAGGATGCTTCTCCATTTTCGTTTTTTTCTCTCTGCCACTTGCTAATTCCCCACCACCTTTTGTTCTTTGGTCAAATTGTTGAATTTTCTTTCTTCAACGTTGGAAGCATCGATCGAAGCAGCCCACACGGCTGTCCATTTCATCCACATGAAGCCATCACCCACCAAAATTTCATGCCACACGTCCGTCCGCTGCAAAGACTGCAGCTCTCTTCTTCGTGTGCCACACGTCCGAGCCCTCCCCTCAACCTCGCGTCTTCAACTCCATGTAACCACAGCCGGGCCTCTTTCGGTCAACGACGCCAGCCCCCTAGGTGGATTCGTTGACCGTCCACTGTCCACGTGCCGCAAGTCCATTTCCACGCATCAAGCCCAGCAACTTTTTCTTTGTTCGTGGCCATCTCTAGCACCTCCACCGCCTCACATGCCAGTAGCAATCCACGATTTTGAGCCATCCACGGAGCAGCTTGAAGACCTGCGAAGCTGCTCCTTTTTGCGTGGTCTTCTCCAATGAGTTTTGGCCCAACAATTGGGCTCGTGTCTTCGGCCCAATTCCATTGCAAGCTTGAGGCCCACTTGAATTCAAGCCCTGCAAAAGCCCATGAAGTTTGTTGCAAGTTCAGCCCGCCACTTGAAGCCCGGCCCAGTTCAATTTGTTTCAAGCCCAGTCCAACAGATTCTTTTAGTAATTCAACCCATTTTGGGCCCGTGAAGCAAGTTGGCCCAAGTTCAGCCGCCGTTGCGTCATCATCGCGGTTTTCGATCTTCGCTTGGCACAAGTGAGTTTTACTCACTAATGTTTTCTTAGTAGACTAATGATACCTAGGGTTGATTAGATTTATTTAATTGTAATTAGGTGGATAGATTAGATTAGAATAATTAAATTAGAGATTTATTGATGTATGTTAGTCAAATTGAATGTGCACTTAGTAAGTAGACATGTCTTATTATTTATTGGATGCTTCTCGGGATTTTTCCGTCCCTTATCGGGTGTCAATTTAATAATTCAGGCCTAAAATGAATTTTTAGGAATTAAATAATAATTTTCGAAATTAATTTAATTAATTAATTATTTCCCGGAAATTCAACTGGGATGGCCAGTGATCGGGATTTTATGCTGATGATTGTGGCGCAGACCGTTTATTTAATTGAGCTTTATATTGTGCTAAATTGAATTTATTGTACTTATTTATTTATTTAATTATTGAAATTAATTATTTAATTATTTATTTTCCGGAAATTCAACCGGGATGGCCGGTGACTGGAATTTCATGCTGATCGTCGTGGTGCAGTCTGTTTATTTATTTGAGCTTCAATTTGTGCTGAATTGATTTAATTGTGATTTAAGGATATAATCCTAAATTGATTTAATTATGTAATTTTTAGGATCTATTCCTAAATGATTTGAATTGTGGTAATTGATTGGTAATTACCGGGCGTCGGTTCACAGCGCCAAAAATGTGTTTTATGGGCTGTTGAAAATGGTGGGATTTATGGAAGGAAAAGATATGATATTTTGGCTAAGGCCGACCGTGTCCCCCACACACGTGTATTTTATCGGAGATGATAAAGAAATTGGCAAATTAATTGAATGATCAGAACAATATACTATATCATCCTACGGGCTCTGATATGTCAGCTTAGTGAGAGCAGTATACTGGTGTACTATATCGGCCTACGGGCGATATGTCAGCTTAACGTGAGCAGTACACTTTATCAGCTTAGAGTGAGCATCGAGAGTACATTATATCAGCCTGCGGACGATATGTCAGCTTAGTGAGAGCAGTATACCGGTATACTATATCAGCCTACGGGCGATATGTCAGTTTAGCGAGAGCAGTATATCTTAACCTTATCAGCTTAGTACGAGCTATACTATCTACTTATCAGCTTAGAGTGAGCAGTCTTGGACTATGGTCAGACTTATAGATAGTATTGAATGTGCCGACCAAGCATGGGTCGTGATGACATATAATTGACTAGGTCGATTGATCGATAATTCGATCTGAGTGTGATTTGATGTGATTCATTGCCTTGATCTGCTGTGTGAATTGATTGATCGAATGGAAATGACCGTGAGTGGTCTTGTTGGCGTGTGATCAACTAAGTCGATTTGATCGATGCTTCGATCTGTGATGTGATTTCTTGGGTGCTTATTTGATATGTGCTAACATGCAGATGGAATCTGAGGCCAAGGTAAGTCCTCTGACTCATGTTGTGCTTAGGCAGCCCTAAGGTGTATTAGTTTACTAATCGGGTCTTAGGAGGTAGAACTTGCTGAGACATAGTCTCATCCCAGTTGTGGAATTATATTTCAGGCTCCTAGATTTCCCGAAGATGAGCCGGCATTTGAAGTCGAGGATGAGCGAGAAGGAAGAGATGAAGAGTTTGAAGAAAATGAGTTTAGTGGTGAAAGACTTGAAGAGGATTGGGATGATGATCCCGAGCATGGTCCTATCCTCTTTTGTGAACCCTGTTCATGTGTAATGGTGAATTTCAATAAATAAAATTGTGGCCTGCTTTTCTATCCCATTGTTTTATTGTCTGGGATTTTTAAATACTTCCGCATGTGCATATATAAATGAAAGGGTCGGCGATACATAGTCCTGGGATATCGCATTTTAAAATCGACCAAAGGTAAGGGATATGCGCGTGCCTGAGGATCGGGGCGTGACAAATCTAATCTACGCCGGTTGGAAAAATTAATCAATCATATTTTCCCCCAAGACCGAGTCCTTTTTTCAAACAAGAAAAAAGGACTGAGTTCTCTAGCTCATCTCTTCCATGGAGTTCTTCCTAGACTCACCACCATTCCCAAAAGGAACCTAAACAAGCTGCTGAGCCTTGTGCTGTCTTGATAATGACATCGCACCTAATCATAGGAAACAAATCCTTTTTGAAACTACGTTTGGAATTCTAGAAAATGAGGTTGCGATCCATGTAAAAGTGCGACAGTCGAGTCACGAGGGCCAAGTCATGTCCAACTCTAAAATATGATCTTGGTCTAAAAAATCACGATAGAAAAATGGAATTATATACGAAACTACCTGAACTAGATTCAAGTGCATATATGATTGAGTGTTATCGTGCATCTCTTTCTAATTAACCTGGGGTGCGTGTATTGTACCTTACAAATGCATATTGAGAAATTGATGTAGATTTAAGGGTTTAGCTTTGATTGTTGCAACTAGTGTCGATACTTGAAGTCAAAGATATGATTTCAATTAGCATATAATTCATGTGTGTCCACTTTGACCATGTCTTGGTTCATTTAATTAAGCTCGAGAAAAGTGATTTTGACCTAAGATTAACATGGTGCAATTGATGTTCAATGTCGATGCGGAATTTTTTAGCATGCACCATTCTAAGAGGAAATTTACCCGTGAGAAGAGGGTTCCAGTACAAGAGGATACAATTTTTGGACAAAGCACGTGTATATTGATTTGGTCATGTACTCTTCGTCAAGACGTGGATGATCACCTCTATCCGAATGCGGTAGTAATCGAAAAAGTTACACCTGGACGAGCAAAGGAGGCTGGTTCGACATGTAAAAAAAGTATTAGCGATTGATATTGGTAAGCATATGATATGTTGAAGAAAGAAGACATGTCAAAAAGACAAGCGGATGATCAATTTTGCAAAACACGTGATGCATCATCTTGGGGAGAATAGAACAAGCTAAAAAGAAGGTTGAGCATTCAGAGGACCAATAGTCAACCATATAATAAAAGAAAGTATAACACCAACACAAAACTAGTGATCCACACATTTAGTCGAGGCCTAAATCGAAACCAGACAAGAACATTTCGGTGACAACTGTGCGTCACGAATTTGATGGCAAGAATGCCGAGTTGCTTTTATTTTGATTTGATTCTGTGATCTAAGTGGTCCGAGTCATTTCTAGATTTTTGTTTGTTAAAAGAACTATAAAAGAGGAAACTACCAAATGGTCATAACAAAAAGAGGTCATAAAGCATTCATAGACTCATCTCAAATGGTTGGTGCATGAAAGAAGAAACACGTTGGTAGGTTCTAGTGAAAATGAAATCTTTAAAGGTTTCGCATTGTCTACGACAGCTTTCAGCCAAAGTTTTCCAGTGTTTACTTTATCTCTCTATCATTCTTGATATTTTCTTTTCACAGCATTTCTTATTTGTTTCTGAAAAATTTTGTGAGACATCTGCAGACTGTTTTAAAAGCTTAAGTTGTTAAATAAAAACGTGGTTTATTATATAAATATTGTAACACTCCTCCTCACGGTTAGTCTGATCCTTTTACCTAATACTAAGTACGAACATATTTGATTGGGGAGGCAAATGGGGCTTGATAAGATTTGAACCCGGGACCATCAACTCTAATATAATGTAAAATTTTGTAAGATCACGACTAACTAATACAAAATTCATGCGTGTCCACTTTGACCATGTCTTGGTTCATTTAATTAAGCTCAAGAAAAGTGATTTTGACCTAAGATTAACATGTTGTAAGTGATTTGGACAATGCACGTGTATATCGATTTGGCCATATACTCTTTGTCAAGACATGGATGATCACCTCCGTCTGAATGCGGCAGTAGTCCAAAAAGTTACACTTGGATGAGCAAAGGAGGCTGGTTCGCTATGTAAAAAAAGTATTAGCGATTGATATTCGTAAGCATATGACGTGTTGAAGAAAGAAGACATGTCAAAAGACAAGGGGATGATCAATTTTGCAAAACACGTGATGCATCATCTTGGGGAGAATAGAACAAGCTAAAAAGAAGGTGGAGCACTCAGAGGACCAATAGTCGACCATATAATAAAAGAAAGTGGAACACCAGCACAAAACTATTGATCCACACATTCAGTCGCGGCCTAAATTGAAACCAAATCAGGAAGATTTCGGTGACAACTATGCGTCACGAATTTGACGTCGAGAATGCCGAGTTGCTTTTACTTTGATTTGATTCTGTGATCTAAGTGGTCCAAATCATTTCTAGATTTTTGTTTGTTAAAAGAACTATAAAAGAGGAAAGTACCAAATGGTCATAACAAAAAGAGGTCATAAAGAAGAGGTCATAACAAAAAGAGGTCATAAAGCATTCATAGACTCGTCTCAAATAATTGGGACATGAAAGAAGAAACACATTGGTAAGTTCTAGTGAAAATGAAATCTTTAAAGGTTTTGCATTATCTACGACAGCTTTCGGCCAAAGTTTTCCAGTGTTTACTTTATCTCTCTATCATTCTTGCTATTTTCTTTTCACAGCATTTCTTATTTGTTTCTGAAAAATTTTATGAGACATCTGCCGACTGTTTTAAAAGCTTAAGCTGTTAAATGAAAACATGGTTTATTATATAAATATTATAACACTCCTCCTCACGGTTAGTCTGATCCTTTTGCCTAATACTAAGCATGGACATATTTGATTAGGGAGGCAAATGGGGCTTGATAAGATTTGAACTCGGGATCATCAACTCTAATATAATGTAAAATTTTGTAAGATCACGGCTAACTAATATAAAAATTTAAACCGTTAGTTGAATTCATGATTTATAATTTACATAAATACATGGCGGTCTTGTAAATATGGACTTTGACTCGATCAAAGCAAAAAAGAAAAAAAAAAAAAAAAAGAAGAAGAAGAAGAAGTTGACTGAGTCAACAAATGGTGGACACCTTCAGCTTTTAAAGACGGTCCGACGGGCCGAGACTCACACAAACGGAAAGAAAAGGATAGAGAAATAGGGAAAGAAGAAAGAAAAGGAAAAGAGAGAGAGGGTTTTGTGCATTCACGCCATAGACGCTTCGCAAGCTGATTTGACTTCATATCGCAACGTCCAGTAAGTGCTTGTGCCCTTCATTTGGCTTATCATAGTAGTTTTCAAAATAATGGCTCAAAGTCAAAATTTAGTGAAAATTGAGCTGCAAAGTTCGATTCTCGAGCTGTGGAGCTCCGGGATTTCATGGAAAATATAAATTATGTCGTTGTAGAACCATGAGATTTTGTGAAAGTTGATTTGAATTAACAGTTTAGTTGGAGTGAAATTTTAGGATTTCATGTTCAAGTTTTGCTTTGCGAATACCTTGAATAATTGTTTTGGATATGTGATTTGTTAATACGTATAAGTTGTTTTGTTAGCATTTAGGCGTAGTTTAATCATTTTGTAGTTGAGATAGCGTTTTACTTGATTTTAACGTTATTTCTTGAATATTTGATAGAATCACGAATTTGACAATTCGAGTAACATTTGTTATTTGGTCATAGGCATTTTGAGTTGTGCTATCTATTCTATGGATTTGTAAACTCACATCTTAAAGTGATGAAGATTTGATATATTTTGAGTTATTAATAAATATGTTTGTCGCAAAGAATCCTAATGACAGCCGTGTCATTCTCTTTTTCTATTAGGATTCAGGGTGTGACAACGTTGATCGAGAGTGATGGCCAAATCAAATAAGTAGGAAACGAGTAATGTCCTTTTCTTGATGAAGTTCAATTAAGACCTTCCCAAGACCCATGTCACCATAAAACGGAGGAAGTACACTGCATTTCCTAATCCCATATTATCGAAAGCAATGGCATCAGCCCCTGCCTTTGCACCCCTCATATTGTGGACTCTTCTCGTGTTTCAATCATTTGAGTTTGGCCATTCCGAAGCTTTCACCAATGTGAGCTGCTTTGGTACGGAGAGAGAAGCTCTCTTGAAATTCAGGCAAGGTCTCATCGACCATTCTAAACGCTTGTCATCGTGGACTAGCAAGGACTGTTGTGAGTGGAAAGGAGTCGAATGCAGCAAAAAGACTGGCCATGTCTTCAAACTCGATCTTCGTAATCCATTATGTGAGACCTCCCCCTATGAAGCTATCTCATGTCTAGATAAGAGAAGCTTGGCAGGTAAAATCCATGCATCTTTGGCTGAACTGAAGCATTTGAAGTATCTAGACCTCAGCCTCAACAAATTTTCCAAGCAAAAAATCCCCCAATTCTTTGGTACTCTCCAGAGACTAGAGTATCTTAATCTATCATCCGCAGGTTTTTACGGAAACATACCTCATCACCTTGGTAACCTGTCCAACTTGCAGTATCTGGATCTTGCTAGTAGTTTTGGGGAGGGTTATTTAACAACTGATAACCTCCAATGGGTGTCGAAATTATCTTCCTTGAAATATCTTCACCCCTCTGGCAATGACCTTAAGAATGCCACAGATTGGTTAAGTTCCATTAATATGCTTTCTTCATTGCAATCTTTGCAGTTGAAGTATTGTTCTCTCGAAAAACTTCCCCACTCTCTATCTGTCAACTTCACTTCTTTAAGATTCCTGGATCTATCAAGCAATTCCATAAATTCTACTATTCCTCCCTGGTTCTACAACTTTAGCAAGCTCGAGTACCTAAGTCTGTCGGGAAACTCAATGTCAGGACCTATTCCAGTAAGTCTGGGGGAGCTATCATTTCTAAAAGAGTTACGTCTCAGAGACAACAAATTGAGTGGGAACATCCCGGGAAGTATTGGGCGACTATCTAATCTAGAAGTGTTGATCATAACAAATAATTCTTTGAATGGAGTTGTTAGTGAATCGCACTTTGCAAATCTCACGAGCCTGACTCTTTTGGGCATTTCGTTTAATGAACTTGTTTTAAGTTTTGATCCCGCCTGGGTTCCTCCATTCCAACTTCAGTATATTGGCACGATGGATTGTGATGTGGGACCGAAATTTCCATTGTGGCTTCAAACACAAAGGAATATTTCACTCTTGCGCATGGCCAATGCAAGCATATCAGATGAAGTTCCCAATTGGCTTTCCGACATTTTACTTAACGTTGAATTGCTTGATCTCACTAACAATATGCTCAAAGGCCCCATTTCCAGAATGGACTTCAACAAGATGCCACTGTTAGGATATCTTGGTCTTGCTGGTAACAATCTCAGCGGCAGCATACCGAATTCTCTATGGGCGATGGAGAACCTATATTATCTTGATCTGGCAAAGAACCAACTATCTGGGACACTACCCTCTCTAAGCCCCATTTCTAGAATGGACGGAAACAAGATGCCACCGTTAATACGTCTTTATCTTTGGGGTAACAATCTCAGTGGCAGCATACCAAATTCACTATGTGCGATGGAGAACCTCACTCATCTTTTTCTGTCAAAGAACCAACTATCCGGGAGACTACCCTCATGTCTGAAAAAGTTGAAAGCATTGGAAATGATTTCGCTGGGTGACAACAGGTTAAGAGGTCAGATTACGAACTCTTTCTGCCATTTTAGGCAATTAGCAATTCTGAACCTGCATAAAAATGGCTTCGACAAAGTGCTTCCCCAATGTTTGTCAAACCTAACTGAACTTATGTTGCTTGATCTAAGTGATAATTAACTTCACTGGTAAAATTCCTCCATTTGGACGACGTTTTCAATCATTAGCCATCATCAATCTTGAGAACAATACTCTCACCGGAGGCATTCCCACGCAACTCTGCCAACTTGATTCTCTTCAGTTTTTAAGCCTAGCACGGAACAACATTTCCGGAAGCATTCCGCTGTGTTTTAATGGATTGTTATCTATGGTTGAAGGCAAAGACATAGATCCGACAGACTCCCTTTGGTTATATCCGACAATCATTTACGTCATGGTTCATGCAAAGAGGACTACCCGACTGTACGACAAGACACTCTATTTCTTCCATTCCATTGACTTATCTGCAAACAATTTAAATGGCGAAATACCAAAAGAGTTGACTAGGCTCGTCCAACTTCAGAATTTGAATCTCTCTCAAAACAATTTGAGTGGGAAAATCCCTACAAACATTGGCAACCTCAAAAAGTTAGAATCCCTTGACTTATCCAACAACAAGATTCCGGGCAAAATCCCCCCTAGCATATCCAGTGTGGATTCTCTGAGTTGTCTCAATCTCTCATTCAATAATTTATCAGGCCCTATTCCTTCAAGCATTCATCTGCGTACCGTGGATGATGAATCTGTGTATCGTGGTAACGACGGACTTTGCGGAGCTCCTCTTGCAAAAGTTTGCCCTGGAGATGAGCAACATCCTAATACTGATGGACAAGATGGTGATTTTCAAAATAGAGGTGAACCTAATGAAGGCAATCTGGACATCCACAATTGGTTCTATGCGGGCCTGGGACCGGGATTCACAATTGGATTCTTGGGATTTTGTGGTGCATTGCATTTCAAGCAGACTTGGAGGATATCTTACTTTCAAGCAATAGATAGGATCATCAAAAAGTTGATGATATTAGGGATGATTACCACACTTTGGTTTAAAAGAGCTTTTCAGGTATTTACTTACAAGACCTACTTAGGAATCTCCCTCCCTCCCCCCTCTCTCTCTCTACTTAGTAAGCACACTAACACATGCTCACAGTTATTCAATACATGATATTATGCTAACCTTGGTGCGAAATCTAAGCAGCTTCTTTGATCTTCTCGTAGTTGACAGGTAAAAATATGATTATGTATATGACATGTTGTAGGAAAGGTGATTACCAAATATGGGCCTCAAGCACGACCCCAAGCATTAAACAGCGTTCATGAGAGTTGAAGAAACTTATCAAGTTCGATAGACAGGCGTACGTCTATTTCATAAACTAAGAAGTTCTTCTCTTCGTGATCAGAAACATTGTATCAATAGCGTATGTACGTGACGAGCTCTTTGTATTACATAAAAGCCAGCAAAATCCTCAAACGTGAAAACAAAGCCATTTGCTAAACCCTTCTGTAGTGCTACAACTATTTCTAAGGCTATCAGCTCCTTGTCAAAAAGTTCCCGCAATATGATCCCAATCATATAACATGAAAACATGGCATCTCTCTTAGGTGCATGGTCCAAAGTCAACACCAACAGTTTGAAAAACTCCATCAATAAAGATCTTATGCATGACGAAGACCCGTTGCCAATTCACGCGTCAGCTGGTGCTAATTCAAGTCGGCAAAAAAGATTGCCGAAAACCGGACAATATAATGCAATGTGATGCTTCCCTCGCTTCCCCGCCTTTGCATCAATCTCATCCCTAGTTGACTGGGTCGAATTCTAGCCTTTGACTAACATACAAGTTTTTTGCAAAACAGGGTATAACGATAATGAATTCGGTCAAAATGCATACTCCAATGATAAAATTTAATAGTAATGTGAACTCTCTCTTTTGGCCACGCTTTAAATGGGAACTAAGATAACCTAAGTTCTGGGTGGCTGGTCAAGGATGCCTACCAAGCTGATTGAGTTATCATTAGATTGATTTTTTTATTGTTGCTGTTGTTGTTGGCGGGGAAAATAACACAAATGATTTCTAAACATTGGTCCAATATGCAATATGATCCATAAACTTTAGCCCAATGTGCAATGCAGTTCCTAAACTTTTTTATATGTGTTCAATGTTGTCACTGATTTTAAATTAATGGAAGGACAATATTGAATATTTAGACTCTAATGAACATGTAGTAAAAGTTCAGGAATAACATTAGAAATTGGCTTAAAGTTAGGGACTACATTGAATAAATAAAAAATTCAAGAGATTAAACTGCACATCGAGTCAAAATTCAATGACCATTTGTATCATTATTCTTTGTTTACATGTGAATAGGAAATAAAAATAGCTTGGATCCAATGTCCATTTTCCTTGAGTTGACCGTTTCCATCGTTGGCATCGAATATATTCTTTAACTCCATACACGAACTCCCACTTTTAGTTGGTTGAATAATGTAGATATAGCGCGGCATGAATTAATTATAAGTTTGGTTTCGGCAATCCATACCAGATTTGTGCACATTGCTTTCATCATCTTATCACCCTTCACATGGGAGAAGCCAGTTACCATATCGAAAAGATATTATATGGATCATACTTCATCGGCTTTCACTTTTAAAGTAAATGGTAACTGTCATGCCCCGATCCTCGGGCGTGCACACATCCTTCTCATTTGGTCGATTTTAAAATGCGATATCCCAGGACTATGTATCGCTGACCCTTTCATTAATTAAGCACATGCAGAAGCAGTTGTAAATCCCCAGACAATAAAACAATGGGATAGAAAGGCAATGCCATATTTTTACTTATTGAAACTCACAACCAAAATTTTATACATGCCACACTCCAAAATATTTCACAACTATTCACAACCTGCAAGTTTCCCACTTCATCTACACATAGACAGGGATTTACAAAAAAGAGAATAAGCTCTCAATTCTCGTCAAACTCTTCAGCTTCTTCCAGCTCCTCAATAGGTTCATCCAACAGATTATCCTCCTCTTCGAGATCTTCCACCTAGGAGCCTAAAATTGGTTTTTACAACAACCAATACACCATAAGGTTGCCTAGTCACAGCGAGTCAGAAGACTTACCTTGGCATCAGTCACAACCTGCAACTCAAGGTTATGCACACGTCTCATATATTGCAATAAACAACAATCAATTCATAACAATCGGATCAAATCATTGATCAATCGACCTAATCGATTACATGCCAATCAGTACCACACACTTCTCACAATGGGGTATCTAGTCGTCGAGCCCACATGCATTCTCTAGGATGACATACTAAGTCTCCGAGTCCATGTGCCTTTTCCCAAACGACATACTTACTTAGCGGGCCCACGTGCATTCTCTCTGGCGGCCTTTTCGCCAAGATGATACATCAATTCACCGAGTCCACGTGCCCTTTTTGTGATGCCCGGAGCCACGTGCATTCTCTCAGGTACAGATTTGCCAAAATGAAGCATCAAATCACCGAGCCCATGTGTCCCTTCAAGATGCCAAACTTAATCACCGAACCCACGTGCATTCTCCCAGGTGATAGGTCAACTCACCGAGCCCACATGCCTTCTCCAAGGTGATATGTAACCTGTGGCATCCAAGAATTTTGACAATCTTCAAGGAGGTGATGACTGTGGCCGATCGATAGAGACACTGATGGATTTTAGTTAGTGATTTCATAAGTCACAATTGAGCCAAGGGCTGGACATTTGATGGATTATAGTTTTGTATGTTCATGTAGAACCATGATGTGAATTAGAGAATAATTTGATGAACCGTGAGACCATGAGGATTATTGAGCCGCAATCGCACTAACCTTGATTTACATTATAGTCTTGTGATGTGGCCGAAGGATTGTCAGGTATTTACTTGAAGGAAAAGGGATTTATTTAGGTAAGGTATGAAGTTGAAATTTAAAGTTCAAGATTAGACTTAAGTTATTGATTATTTAAGCTTATGACATACTAAACTAAAATTAAATTAGTTAGAGGATTTAAATTAGGAACTTTGGGCTTGAAGGTTTGGGCCGAATGTGGGCCTTAGGAAATGAATTGGGCTTCGGCCAAGCCCATGGGAGAGAGTGGCCGGCCAAGCTTGTTGAATAAGCCATGGTGGCCGAGAGAGAGAGAGATGAGAGGATCCAAGTGGCATTTGCTTTTGCCATGTGTCATCATGCATGAAAATTAATCATTTCACTTAATTAATAATTAGAGGGACATATAAAAGAGAGAGGCCGGTTTATTTGAGGGGGTTGTCGACGCCTAAGTGAGAGAGAGAAGAGAGAAACACAAGAAGAAAACGCAAGGAAGAAGGAGGAGGAACCGAGCGTTGATCGCGAGCGAGCCGAGGGATTTCTACCACTTTCTTTGCATTTTCTGGTTAATTCTAAGGCAAGATTGATCTCTTGATTTCTCATGCATGCTGTGGTCTTGTTGTTGTGCTGATTGATGGTCGAATTTTGGCTTTTATGGATGAAAATTGAAGTCGTGGGGCCGTTCTTGCTATGGTTGTCATTCTGGCCAAAGGAAACTTGTCTGTACCCGATTTTTTGTTTGAGTTTGTGGATGAACTTAGGGTTAGAATTTGGCTTTGAGTTCTGAACGAAAGTTGTATAGAATGTCTGGAACTACAACATATCCAAAATTTAAGTAAAATGATCAAGGTTTGAGGGGTGAAATGAATTTTCTAAGGAACCGGGTGAAAATCGGCTTGCATGTCGACCTTTGTTGCTTGTGGGTTGTTGCATGTGGTTTTCTGTTGGTTATTTGTCTTCGACCTCTTCATATTAAATGTTAAGGACATCCTAAGGAACATCATACTAAAATTTGAAGCAAATCTAACCGGTATAACCTAGGGAATTTCTTGATTTCTTACGGACATGAATTCTGGAGTGTTGCTGTGGAACGTCAGTAGATGGCATGGGTTATAAGATGACTTTTTCTTGAGAATCTTGCTTTGACTTCTAAAGGAAAGTTGTAGAAAACATGCTAAAATATAACATATCCAAAAATCAGGAAAAAAGAAGGAGGTTAAGTTGCTCAATTGAGGAGAATTCGTTGATAATTGATCCTGTGCATTTCGGGAATTGAATCAGAAGTTTGTGATTTTTATAGCAAATAATGTAAAACTAATTTGGTGATTATGTCTTCATGAGAAATGTTCTTTAGACTCTTGAATATGACATACTGAAATTTCGTAATTTTTGAATGAGACTTGGATATTTAAATAAATAAAATTCTAGAGTAGTGTAAACTGGGAAGTCCTATTGATCCTGTACGGTTCGGAAATTGGGACAAGAGCTTGTGATTTTTATATCAATTTATGTAGGACGAATTTGATGATTTGGTCTTCATGAGAAATGTTCTGTAGGATCTTGGCTATAATATACTGAAATTTCGTAATTTTTGAGTGACGTTTGAATATTTAATTTCATGAAATTCGAAAGCTGTGCAAACTGGGAAATCCTAAATTCTAATCTGTCTTGCTGAGTTTATATCTTTTTATGTGGAAATTGTTTGAACAAAGTTTCTTAATGAAAGTTGTGCCTTAATGTCTCTATGGCGATGTGGTGAAATTTCAGGATTTTTAGTGGCCAATTAGATGGTCAATTTAGATTTCTTTTGTGATTGCGCAAACTGTTTTGTTTGGAATTTACTGCGTTGACATGGCTGAACAATATCTTTTTGTATAATGACATCCAAAATATACTTTCTTCATGAAACATGTGTCATTTTGTCTTGGCTGTTATGTGTGTGAGTTTTATAATTTTTGGAAATTATTTGGCATTTAATTGAGACTTTTCTTTGGAATTGTGTGTGCTGAAATTTTGTACACTTATGAGGAAAGGATGGAAATTAGTTTAATAAAGTGTTGTATGCGAGTTTCATGCCATATGAATGAAAATGTTGGCATTGCATGATGTTATGAGTGATGAATATTATGTTGTATGCCATGAATCATGCATGTGAGAAGGCCATCGGATGGTGTGAGCCGATGATGCCCCAGGAGTTTTCGGGATGCCCGGCTAGGGAGTGAAAATGCCGGATGCCCAGTAGCCCTGTGTGCGTAAATCTGGATGGCCTCGGAGTTGAGATGCCTGGAGCGTAGGGGATGCCGAAAGCACGGATGGTGTGTGCCGTGAATTCCTCGTGATGCCAGTTGGGGTGCGAGATGCCCGGCCAAGGAGTGTAAATGCCGGAAGCACGGATGGTGTATGCCGTGATTCCTCGTGATGCCAGTTGGGGTGCGAGATGCCCGGAATATGGGGGGCCGGAAGCCCGGATGGTGTGTGCCGGGATTGCATTAAAAGCTCACTAATACTGTGAAAATTGAAAATAGGATGTGCACATGATTTTGCATGGTATATGTGTACATGGTGGAATATATGCATGGCATTGGATGATACATGGATGTGCACATGGTTTTGCATGGTATATGTGTACATGGTGGAATATATGCATGGCATTGGATGATATATGTATGTGCATATGATGAGATGTATGCCTGAGTGTTGAGGATGCATATATGAGGTATGAACATGAGTATCTATGGCTGAATGGTCGTCATATGCATGGCTGTATCTATCGATGCTGTCTGATGTTATGTGATGTACATTCTGCTTTGTGTGATGATGTGATTTGTCGATTTGTTTGTATGTTGTATGAGTAGTCATAGAGATTATATCTTTGCTGAATCAATATACTCACCCCTTTTTGGGGAAAACACTTTCAGACTAGACATGCCGCTTGCTCCAGTTTCTCCGGGTACCTTCTATGGGATCCCTTCCGATGTGGAGGTGGGGATCACTCAGAGAGATAGCCAGATCGTTGCGGGGTTGATCTTCTTCCGTGTTCATGTGCTGGTACGGTTTGAGGTAGGGCTTGAGGATGGCCCTGTTTTTTAGGAGTTTGTATCGGTCTTTGTGCAGCGAGATGGTGTCATGAGAGGTATGCTGCCACCACCACCGTCTGGCGGACTAGGGAGTAGGAGGTAGGCCGAGAGAGGAGCTGGGAGCAGAGGACTGACATTTTTTGACTGACCAGGACCTAGAGATGGATTTGGCCAGTTTTTGAGGGTTTTTGGGAGGGGTAGTTGAGTTTACTTTTCTTTTGATGTTTAAGCCACGTCTGCATGAGTTGGCTCTTTGATGTACCTACCCCGATAAAATCCATCTTTTAGTTATATAAATAAAAGAGGTCCGGTTTTATTATCTTTTGATTGTTAGAGTGTGCATTGCCCTTCTCTAGTTGTCGGTAGGGAGATTTGAAGGGAAATGATTTTGCTTCCGCAATGTTAAACACGATGGGACCGTTTGTATAAAAAAAAAAAAAAAAAAAAGCCTAAGGGTTTACAGCTCAAAGTTGAATTCATAGGATCTATGGGATGACTGTAGCGTCCTCAAGGGGGTATAGGGGTGTTACATAACCTACCATTGGTTCACTATGAACAACATGCCCATTCTCCTAAATGACATACTTAGTCATCGAGCCGGCATACATCACGCATATTCACTTTCATTCCACAATCTCCACTATAACCGATAGTCTACCACAATACCTTGGCACTAACAATTGATACTCGATTATTCATTAATCAAATACCAAAATCAACTCAACTTAGGAACAACTCCTCAAATTTCACAATTAATTCAATTTCACGCAATATGGAGCTCAATTAAATAAACAGATGGCACCACGACAATCAGCATGAAATTTCGGTCACCTGGCCATCCCAGATGAATTTCCGAGAAATAAATAAATAATTAAATTAATTTCGAAAATTAATATTTAATTCCTAAAAATTCATTTTAGGCCCGAATTGCTTAATTAACACCCAATAAGGGACGGGAAAAATCCCAAGAAGCATCCAATAAATACTGGAACATGTTTACTAGTTAAATGCACAATCAATTTAATTAGCATGCATCAATGAACCTTCAATTTAATTACTTTAATCTAATTTATCCACCTAATTGCAATTAATTAAATCTAATCAACCCTAGGCATCATTAGTCTACTAAGAAAGCATTAGTGAGTAAAACTCACTTGCACCAAGCAAAGACCGGGACGCGGCAATGACGACGCAACGGCGGCCGAAAATGGGCTCGCGACAACTCCCATGGGCTTGGATCGAGCCTTGACCTTAGCCCGACAAATCTCAACCCAATTGAGATTTGTTCTTGCACTGGACTGGGCTCGCTCTTGGGCTTGGGCTTGGGCTTGGGCTTGGGCTTGGCTGCGATTGGGCCTTCTTCGTGGGCTGGGCTTGTGCCGAATTTGCTGAATTGGGCCTAATGAAGTTGCTGGGCTGCACGTTGAACTGAACTGGGCTTGTGGGTTGTTTGTTCACAAGCTTCTAAAGAGCTGAAGTTGGGCCACTGAAAATCGGAATGGGCTCGTTGTGGTTGGCCCATGAGCAAAAGAAGACTGAAGCTACAGGATTTGTGGGTTGCTGCAGGCTTTGTTGGGCTTCACGCAGATAGATTCGCTAGCTGAGGAGACCGAAGATGCTGGCAACGGCTGGCAGCTCGGTGGATCTCGCGGCTTCACGGCAAGATGATGGACCGAATGAGTTAGGGCTTGGACACGTGGAGGGAAGCATGGACGAACGGCAGAATTCGATGGATGGTGCGGCTCCTCTTCGGTGGTGTTGCTCGGTGGATGTTGCTGGTCAACAAATCAGTGGGGGGAGCGGCTTCGGTTGATCGGGACGTGGCAAAGACAGAGGGGATGTGACATCCTGATTTTCGTCAAACCTCGAGTATGTCAGACCACATCATTAGCACCACTTGTGGACACCGTTTCGCCATCCGCGCCAAACTGAAACGTTACATTTGGTAACGGTCTGATCGTTGAATGAGTTATAGTACCGTTGGAGATCTTCCCTACGTAGCATTACTATTGAAACCGAGGTTCGTTCTAATTAATTTATTAACAAGCGTGAATCCCAGAGCCATGTCCATTGGACCGCCATGCATGGCCATTGCGGCTATGATTTCCATTTTCCCCGTCAAAATGGGTCAACAAAGGAGGAAAATCTTGGCCAACATGACTTTATTGAGTCAACTAAACAAAGCCACGTAATGAAGACGTTTGCACTGGCAATAGGGGAAATGCAGACGAAGGCCACGTCTTGCATGGAACATGCAAAGTGGCGAGCGGTAACGAATCCGGCGGTCAACTAAAGGGAGAATTTGACCGAGAGAAAAGTCACGTCTTGCATGGGGGTCCAGCTGTCTCGGCAAAGGAAGGATCCGCATGCAGGAGGCCACGTCTTTCACAGCTGCCCCTTGCGCGTGCGGCCACCGAATTGCATGAATATTGACCGAATTGGTCAATTAAAAGAGAGAAAATGGGGCAGCTTCGGAACAAAAGAGAAACCGTGAGAGAGAGAATAAGCAGCAGGCGAGCGAGCGAAAGAAAGAGAGAGAGAGAGAGCGGCAAGCGAGAGAGAGAAAGGGATCGTCCCCTTCGCTCGTGCACACGTGCTGCCGACACCGACGCTGCTCGCACTTGGTTGCCGAGCTGTGTCCGTGACCGTGAGGTTCTTGAGTTCTCGTCGTCAACGCCGTAGGACCTAAGGCAAGTAGAAGTTTATCAATCTATATTATGCAATGCTGTGATTGTCTTGTGTAATGCAAATGAATTTGAGGAACGTCGAGATGAAGGTGAAATGCTGAATCATGGGTGATGAAAGTGAATTTGGAACTAAGAAACCGAGAGGATACTTTGGATTTCCACGTGTTCTTTAGGGTTTTTTGATTTAGAATTAGATCAGTAGATTCTATGGACTCTAGAAGTAAAATAGACAAGGTATAGGTATGAGATTTCCTTAAATTCTATGCTGTCCAGAGTAGCTCATGCGTGGTCAGCGGCTTCGACGTTTGTCTACAGAAGTTTTAACATGAATTTTTGCTCTTATTTCTTCAATAGAGTTGGGCGGAATTGTTTAAATTATAACATGTATTCACGTTAGGTTTTCTGTATTAGTATAATTAGTACAAAATCGATTTTGGTGTGTGATGTTTGCTGTTCGCGGGTAAGACCAGTAGACAAATTCTGAGTGTGTACTAAAATTCTTGTAGAATTTTGGGAATTGGATTGAGCAGGATGTTTTTAGCAAGAAGCATGATATGCATTTATGCGTGCATCATTTGGGTTACATTTTTAGCCAAGGAAGTCAAGAGGTTTCATTTTGTTATTATAAAATTCTTGTGGATGGAATAAATTTAGAGTCGAATCATGTGAATTTACGTATGTGACTAATTAGACTTAACATCCTCCATGAAATTTCTTCCTTCAGATCTTATTTATAACATATCAAAAATTTCATAATTTTTTGAGTTGCATGTTGATTTGGTTCTCTCTAGACGAAGTTAGACCTAGAAAAAAAAATAAAAACAGTGCATGTAAGGGATTTCGAATTTTCAGAAGAAAATCAAGATTTAAAGATCTAATAAGGATGGATTTTGGGAAGTAAAGAGAATATGGTGTAATATTGTGTTCTGGTATATATTTTTCTTGTGTATGTTGGAAGTCAAAATCCATGGAATAGGAGCAAATTTCCTCTTGGCTGGTAAGCTGTTTTGCAAAGGACAGAATGACTATCGGTGCTTCTTCGATTTTACTGTAATTATCTAGCCATAATTCGACTTCGATTCCTTGATGAAAGTTTTAGAGCACATTCTCATGAACAACATATCAAAAATTCAGAATAAAAGAACAAGTAATGAGCATCAAAAATATTTTTCCATAAAAACACCAAATCTGGAAATTTTACAGAATGATAGTTAGGAAAAATCGAGATGTTTGTCCACGGTACGCAAGGAATCTGACTTGGTGTTCTTCTTGAGATTCGTTCCTCTAGGTCTCATGGATAACGTGTCAAAATTTTGTAATTTTCTGAGCCCTTTTAGTAATTAATTTGGAATTGTTACCAGAACTGCGCAATTGCAGAAATTAAGCTACTATTTCGAGATTTCCACAGAAATTGTCCTATAAGAAGTATGGTTTTCGAATTGCTATGTGACTTGGTGATGCTGATGGTGGGATATTGTGATTGATAAAAGATTCATGAGATACCTTGTTTGACATATGATGATTTATTTGTGAATTAAAATGCTAAATTGTTGCCGTTGAACCCTCGGGTCAATGATGCCCCGGGAGTCAGGATGCCCAAAGGTTCGAATGAGTCGATGCCCTTTGGATGCCTGGTTGTATTATGAATACATGTCCAGAGGTTTTCCCCGGGAGTGTCAGGATGCCCGGTTGTATTATAATATATGCCCGGAGGGTGAGGGGTTGTATTATGATGCATGCCCGGAGGGTAGGGGTAACCATTTTCATGGCGAGCCCCAGAGATTCCTCGTGATGCCAGGTGGGGTGTGAGATGCCTAGAGGTTCGAATAAGTCGATGCCCTTTGGATGTCCGGTTGTATTTTGAATACATGCCCGGAGGCTTCCGCACCAGGTTGGGTGCGGAATCCCAGAAGGATGCAAATATTGGTCCTCTGGGGAATGAAACCTTTTGATTAAGTGTGAGTGTGGTCTGGTTACGGGACTAAATTGTATGGCATGGAATGGGACGTGTCATTACAGTTTGGCCCCATGATCAAGACTGTGTGGTTGGACACGATGCATCTTATTAGTTGGAAATGCACTGGTCATTGCATTGGAAAGTTACATGGTTTGGATGCATACTCATTCATGGATTGCCTATTTTGTCTATCATACTTGAATCTGGATATTAATAGTAATGCTTGATATAGCTTGATGAATCTTTTACTGCTGAGTGGTTGTACTCACCCCGTTTGGGGACTAACATTTCAGACTAGACAAGGGACCTCTGTCGCCACCGCCACCAGCGGACCGAGTGGTTGGATATGGCTACAAGGAGGAGGACAGCAAAGGAAGGAACTTTTGGACGCTGACACTGATCGATGGACTTTAAGTATATGACTGTTGGAAGAGATGTCGGTCATCTTTTGAAATATAGCCGAGTATAGAAAGCCTTGGCACTTTGATGTACCGACTAATGATGTCATCAAGTTATGTAAATAAAAGTGTACGGCTTTAACTTATATAAGACGTTTAGTTGGTGTGCATTGTTTTCTGAATATAGGGAAGGGAGTTGTTGGATACACTTCCGCCATATAAATTGCGCAGGGACCAACCTAAAAGACATAAGCCCCTAGGATTGATAGTCCTTCAGGTCAAGAAAGAGAAAAGTAAGCGAACTGTGGCGACCCCAACGAATCGGGGGCCGTCGAGGGGTGCCACAGGGGAGACATGGATGGAGGTAGTTCGCTGGATCTTCAATTCGGCTAGAGGAGACCCCTCAGGCAGCTGGCTGGCATCCACGAGTTCGCTGGTAGTAAGGGGTCAACAAAGGAGCTTCGGTGTTGCTGTTGTTGAACGACTCAAGAGAAGACGCTACCAAGTGGCAGCAAAACCAAACTGTTCAGTGGAGACGCTGAAGACGCAAGCTGGCGGAGGGCGCTTGTGAGTGGGTTGATGCGGTCAATCGATGGGCTCTATTCTTGCAGGTGTTGACCGAGAGATGCTAGTTGATGGACAAGTGGCGAGGATGAGGGGAAGATTCGTGAATGGCTACTGTGGGTGCTTGAGTTGGAGAGAAAACAAGGCAGCGAAGCTTGTCCGAGAAAGCCGAAGCATGCTGATGAGTGAAGAGAAGACGTCTGAAGGAGGGGGTGGTGTACGCAGTTGAAGAAGCCAGCTAAGAGGAGGGTGAAAGTCCACAATCCTTCGCCATTACATTGAATGATTGGTCCCACCAATCTTTAATCTTATCTTCTATGTTTCCCAATTTCTTTCTTGATTAATCTTCACCAAATTATCCAATTTGAAGCCTCAAATTTCAACCCTTTTTCCAATTTCGAAATTTGCCCAACTAAGTTAAATTTTCTTACTCAATTTCCCAAATTGAGGTACAATTCCGATGAAGAAAAATCCCTAACAATTTTCTGTAAGTCCATGACACTCAATGACTCGGCTCGGAAGTCGAAATTTCCTTTAATTTGGCCTATCCAAATTTCTATTGATTTTCCGCGACGTCGTACTGATTTTTCGTAAAAATTTTGAAATCTCTGAAAAATCTTTTGAGACTGAGTCGACCCTCCTAAAATAGCTCGTGACACCACATAACTTTCAATTTCTGAAATCGAACTCAATTTGATGGTTAATTTTACTCCGACGCGCTTTTAGCATGACCTAGACTACCGAGTAGTTTTCAGAACTTTTCAGAGCAATTGACTCATGGTCGATTTTCTTCGAGCCACAATGAACCCACTCGACGCATTGGCGACTCTCGATTGTCATGAAAATCCTGAGGGCTCGATTACAGATAAGGGTACCAAAACGATAGAAAAATCAAATTAGTGCCGGTCGACGAGAATTTTCCAATTTAGTGGAGTCACCCATGATCGGTCACACATCTCAGTTGAACCAACCTATCTGGGTGATGGTGCGAGATTCCTCAATAGCCGATGTATTTGCATCTATCACGGCTGACTAGTACCCACTCATTCGAGATATTTTACAAGATATGTCCGAGCAATATGCTTTGTCGGTATTTATATAAAAGAAGCAACAGGTCTTGAGCACTTTGTTGGGATTGTCGGATCCCCAAAAACCGGATTCGACCCTAAATCGAACCCCTAAACTTGCGCGGAAGACGAGCCCGGGATTTCTATATGCATCACCGATCCTAAGGCACATCACAGAATTGAACGTACCTTGTTTTCCACGGATTAAACCCCAACGACGCCAAGAGGAAGAGAAAACCGGTCTTATTCAATCCGATGACGCAAAAATGCCTTGAAGGGAAGTCGGGTGTCGCCTTTTTGGCCCTTTCGCCTACTGTTCCTTTTTCTTGAGAGTTTTGGAGGGAGAAGGGAAGAAGACGTATGTAATGTCAAAAGGTATCTTCTCTCCCTCTCTCTCCCCCTTTTATACCTCTCCCAAAAAAATACAAAACACACCCCTTCAACACCTCCCTCCGTCCATGGGCCCTCATTCTTTGTGGGCCGGGCTTTTCGGCCCAACATGGGCGGACGGGCCAGCTTTAGCCCATCAAATTAAATAATTTAAATCATCATCTCCCACTCGCACATGGTGGGCCGAATAGGATCCTCTTAACCTCTTTTCAACATTCATACTGGTGAATAATCCGTGCGACCGGCATACTTTGAGAGCTCGTTGCCATACATCTGTTAGGAATATACAGCAGCTCATAATGGGCGTCACACTTTGAGTAGATTTAGTATGCAGTACCCTAGATCGATCGATCACATTTATATCTCTCTTGATCTCTTTTTAAACAATGATATATATTGTATTCACAATTATGATTATCCCAAAGACAGTCATAATTGGTCGACCAATGAATACAAAACTACAATGTGATTCTCCAAATCCGATCTTCCTCTTTCCTTCAAACTCTCAATTTCAGTCCAGCTTGCTTTTCTAGAAATGTCCCATTAGATCGAATCAACTCATGACCATTGGCAACATCCTAAGATAACAAACACTAAATAGAAATCTTGAGAATAAGTAAAAGTCCTCAGGGGACTAAAAATGAGGAACTTGTTTTCCTCAAGTGTCTCACACGGCATAAAAGTTGAGATCAAACTTTTGCCACTCTTATTGGTCGTCTCATGCATACGTAGTATGAAATACGTATTACGGTATTAACTCATTTCCCATGGAGCGTATGTCTATTCCTTCAATACCGTACAGATGATAGTTCAGACATACCTAATATCTAACTTGAGTTCACGTATCTACTCATTCACATAATTCATCAGAACTCACATCTGGCATCTTAGACAGATAAAGTAAAATATGTTGGTTATTTTACTTTCGGACATAGTATTTATCATGTCCTCATCTTAACACTTAGTTAAGGCGACATATATATATATATATATATATATATATATATATATATATTAAGCTTGAACTCTCAATTATCACCTAGATAATAAGCTTAAAAACCGTCTCATCTCTATTTATCACACAGCAAATAGAGGCGATTACCCGTGTGAGTGGGCTAATCTCATATCTGTCCGACATACTTTCTCAATTTAATATAATGCACTGAGCATTAAGATGCATAAAGATCAAACAAAAGATTCATAGGCACTAATGATGAAAAAACACAATTTCATAAATGTGAACAACTCAGGGAAAGTACAATATCCAGTACATCAGACTCTACGCAATCCTAGAGATTTTACATGACCACAAAACACATCTCTAGGTATTGGCTTTGTCATAGGATCTGCTACCATTCTATGCGTAGATATGTACTTGTAAGTTCACATCCTTTCGTGCAACCATATCTTTGACAAAGTTATACTTGGTATCTATATGTTTGGTCTTGCCATGATACTTTGGATCTTTGGTGTACGCTATAGCTGCTTGGCTATCACGGTTAACCAATAATGGATTTGCAGCTTTCTCAATAACACCTAAATGATCCAAAAATCTCTTAAGCCAAACTCCTTCTTGTATCGCTGCTGATAGTGCCACGAACTCAGCTTCCATCGTGGACAAGGCTATACACGTTTGTTTCTTACTGCTCCATGATATGGCGCCATTGTTCAATAAGAACGTAAATCCAGAGGTAGATTTTCTTTCATCTAAATCTCCTCCCCAATCAGCATCTGAATAGCCTTCAAGTCGCAGATCCTTTCCTTGGTAATTCAGCTTGTAATCAGCAGTTCCCTTCAGATACCTTAGTATTCTCTTAACGGCTTTCCAATGTGCTTGACCTGGATTGGATTGGTATCTACTCACCATTCCAACTGCAAAGCATATGTCAGGTCTTGTACACAACATAGCGTACATCAAGCTCCCAACAGCACTAGCATAAGGAACATGCTTCATTTGTTCCTTCTCTTGTGGAGTCCTTGGACACAATCTATGGCTCAATCCTTCACCTTTTGCAATAGGAGTGTCTATGGGTTTACAATCTTGCATACGAAATCGTTCAAGAACTCTATTTATATATGTTTCTTGCGAAAGAGATAATGATCTCTTGGAACGATCTCTTGAAATCTTAACTCCAAGTATGTATGCAGCCTCACCCATATCCTTCATCTCAAAATTAGAAGATAACCAACTTTTGATGGTATTAACTAACTCCATATTGCTTCCGGCAATTAGTATATCATCAACATATAATGATATGATCACAAATTGATCTTTGGATCTTCGATATATACACAATGATCCTCATCAATCATTGTAAAATTATATGCCATCATAGCATTATGAAAACGTATATACCACTGTCTTAACGACTGCTTAAGGCCATATATCGATTTCAAAAGTCGACATACCTTTCCTTCTTGGCCTTTCGTAATGAAACCAACAGGTTGTTTCATATATATTTCCTCATCTAATTCTCCATTGAGAAAAGCAGTCTTTACATCCATTTGATGTAATTCAAGATCCATACTTGCCACTATTGCCAGAATAATGCGAATTGAGGTGAATCTCACAACAGGGGAAAATGTTTCCTCATAATCAATTCCTTCGTTGATTATAGCCTTTCGCCACAAGGCGAGCTTTATATCTTTCTATCGAGCCATCAGCTTTACGCTTTATTTTGAGAACCCACTTGTTCCCAATAGCTTTGCGTCCCTTTGGAATATCAGCCAGTTCCCAAACATGGTTTGACTTCATTGACTCCATTTCCTCTCCCATTGCATCCATCCATTTTTCTTTACTAGGGCAACTTAGAGCCTCATGTATATTTCTTGGCTCATCCTCATCTTGTGGGGCAATCATAAAAGTTTCCCCTTCAATGTCAAAACGTCGACGGGGAATACTTTTGCGACTTGTTCGCCGTATAGGAGATTGTACACTTAGCACATCATTTCCCATTATGCTCCCACTAGGATCAGATAATGATGATGTCTTATCATCATGTGGTTGTAATTGAGAATCAGTTGTATGCAATTCATCACTTCTCACATTACTCCCACTTGGACGAACCCCACTAATATCATTATCTTGATCCATGGTTTCAAATGAGTAATCTTCACCTATTTCGCCCTTCTTAGGAAACTCATCTTCTAAGAATGTGACATTTTGCGATTCAAATTCAGTTACACTCCCACTTTCCTGCTCACCTATGAACAGATATCCTTTTGAGTGTTCAGAGTATCTTATGAAAAAACTCTTCTTTCCTCTAGGACCTAATTTCCCAAATTTGTGAGAGTGCTCATGGGTATAGGCAGCACAACCCCATGACTTAAGAAAACCTAAGTCCGGTTTTCTACCTGTCCATAACTCATATGGAGTGGAAGTAACTGATTTGGAAGGCACCCGGTTAAGTACATAGGCTACTGTCAATAATGCATCACTCCAAAAGGTTATAGGTAAGTTAGCATGTGCCATCATGGACCTAACCATTTCCGGTAGGGTTCGTTTCTTCTCTCGCAACACCATTTTGTTGAGGAGTATATGGAATAGACAACTGTCTTTCTATTCCTTTTTCATCACATAATTTTCTGAACTCATCAGATAAATATTCTCGACCTCGATCGGATCTCAATGCTTTTATTTTCCTGTCTAATCGATTCTCTACCAAGGCCATAAACCTTTTGAAACAACTTAATGCTTCAGATTTATGAGAAATCAAATAGACATATCCAAATCGAGTATAATCATCTATAAAAGTGATGAAATAAACAGCCCCATGCCTTCCTCTCATATTCATTGGACCACAGATGTCAGAATGGATTAAATGCAGAGGAAATTCAGCTCTTTTACCTTTTCCAAATGGTTTCTTTGTTGTTTTCCCTGCTAGGCAATGCTCACATATGGGCAAATCGACTTTTTCAATATTGCCCAACAAGCCATCTTTGGCTAGTCTATTCATACATTGTTGGCCAATATGACCAAATCTAGCATGCCACACATTCACATCATTGTCATATGAATTAGGAGACGTGATAAGGGAATAACAAATATTTGTATTAACATAGTCAATATCCAATACAATGAAACCATCCAGAAAATAGCCACGACCATAGAAATTTGTTTCCAAAAACAAATCCACACCTCTATTATGGAAGTTCATATTAAAACCCAGTTTGACCAACACTAAAACAGACACTAGATTCCGAAAAATCTCCGGAGCATACATTACATCATGTAGGATCAAAGTGCGTCCACCACGCATGTTCAGTTGGCAGGTGCCAATTCCTTTTACTTCAGCTTTGGAGTTGTTTCCCACATAGATCCACTTAGTTCCAGTTGGTATTCGTCGGAATTCCACAAAGGATCCTCTATCCTTTACTACATGATGCATTTGCTCCCGAATCTACAGTCCACAAAGGATTGGATTCAGCCAACAATACAAAACTTGACACATAAGCAAAGTTCTCAAATATACAAGAGGTGTTTACCTTTTCGGCTCACGACAGTTGAGGTTGCGAGCATAGTGACCCTTCTTGTCACAATTGTAACACCTTATCCTTGACATTTTCTTCACTTGATGATGTTTTCCTCTCTTGTGTTGGTTAACTCTTGGTTTTTTGCAAGGAGGACTTGATCCTTTGCATGACCACATATTGAATGAATCAATACGCTTGCACTTAGAGCTCAAAGCCCTTTCTGAGCTAGAACCAACATTGCAAATATCTGCTTTCGGCTCAAATGCCGTTAGGTGGTCCTCTACTAGCTCAAGGTGGCGCACGGCATCCTCAAGATCTTCCATAACATGGTCAAGAGCTTCTAGTGCTTTTGGCTTTTCCAGCACATATTGAATCTTCATATTCAATATTTCACAATTGTTGCCGTTCAAATCAGCAATTACTTTCTTAGTTGCTGAAACCATCGATCTGAACACATCAGACATATGCACGAATAATTAATGCCTATCATTTATGCATCTACTTTGCATAGACCCATCATATTAATGAACAATTTCAAGTAAGGTTTCAGAATCAAAAGGTCACTATGTTTCCAATCATCCTCCAAAAATCCTAACTTAAAACTGTCATTAATATAATTGTCTTATGCAAACTAAATTCTATGAAGTTACAAAAACTTCTATGAACAACCCACAGCAATCAGCAATAACAGAAAGCATATAATATTTGACATCCAATAAAATAAAATAATGCTTTCACATAATTCAACATATCTATTACACTAAATAATACATACAGATGAAAATCTCAACACAGAAAGAGATATATATACTCAAAACATCTCAAACTAATCTAAGAAATAAATAGGGAAAGTCCCTGCTAATCTATCAGTCAAAAAATCCAAGAAATCTAAAGGCACATTTGCCAACCATGGAAAAACTTTTGGAGAGCTCTTATGCCGCCTTCAAGGCGCATTTACTTTGTGCCATGTGGCACTCATATTAAGGGTTGAAGTTTTGGTTAACCCAATCCTATAGTATTCTCTCACAAAAGCTTCTACCACACTCATATAACCCGGGACCACGTTGACCTCCCATAGCCGATCTAACACTGCTTGCCATTCAGGTGGAAGAGTGTTCTTGAAGGTCGACACCTTTTCAAAATCTGGCATAAGATAACCATTCCAGATGATTTCCTGTATCATCTGATTGACCTTGACCATATGTGATACTAAATCACCATCATGCCATCGATAATTGGCTAACACTGTCATCAACCTTTTAAGTCTTGCACGTCCTTCGTCCGTTTTCGGGAATGCAAGTATTCGTGCATATCGCATCATAGTTCCTGCAACAAATGCAGAACTAAATAATTGGATTACTTATAATCCACAATTAACATAAGGGAAAATACATAATTTTCCATGATTCATGCAACAAATGCATAATAAAAATGGATTATTTATAACTCACATAGGCATAATTGAAAAAGAAACACATTCTCTCTCTCTTTTTTTTTTTTTTTTTTTTTTTGCGGTCAACGGTCAACGGTCGTCAACGGTCAGCCGGGTCGGGTCGCCGTTCGGGTCGGCCGGTCGGTCCGGGTCGGGTCGCCGGTCGGGTCGGCCGGTCGGTCCGGGTCAGGTCGCCGGTCGGGCCGGCAGGTCGGACCGACCGGTCGGGCCATGTCGCCGGTCGGGCCGGTCGAACGGTCGGACCCGGCACGTGCGGCACGTGTGCAGCTGACGTCACGATGACGTCAGCTAGCGCGTGCGAGGCACGTGCCAGGGCCGCACCAGGTGCACGTGCGTACGCGCCCGTGCACGTGCGTACGCGCCCGTGCGCGTGCGACGCACACGCCTGCGCCGAAGCACCCGTTCGCTCTAGCTATGCGTGGGGGCGCGTCCGGCTGCCGTTGGCGGCGTTCCGCCACTCGTCGCGCTCATCTCAACGAGACCGTTCGTCCAGTGCCATCAGAAGTCGATTTCGACTCACAAAAAGTCAAAAAATTGCACAAACAGTCTCGGATGTCGGGATTTCTAGCCCCGATCGGTGTCGGCCGAATTTATTTTCACGAAAATCAATAAGAAAACATCCACAGACATGAAAGGGGTCGGGAAAAACATGAAAAGGGATCGGGAAACATAAAATCATGCTCTGATACCAATGTTGGGATTGTCGGATCCCCAAAAACCGGATTCGACCCTAAATCGAACCCCTAAACTTGCGCGGAAGACGAGCCCGGGATTTCTATATGCATCACCGATCCTAAGGCACATCACGGGGTGAACGTTCCTTGTTTTCCACGGATTAAACCCCAACGACGCTAAGAGGAAGAGAAAACCGGTCTTATTCAATCCGATGACGCAAAAATGCCTTGAAGGGAAGTCGGGTGTCGCCTTTTTGGCCCTTTCGCCTACTGTTCCTTTTTCTTGAGAGTTTTGGAGGGAGAAGGGAAGAAGACGTACGTAATGTCAAAAGGTATCTTCTCTCCCTCTCTCTCTCCCCCTTTTATACCTCTCCCAAAAAAGAGCAAAACACACCCCTTCAACACCTCCCTCCGTCCATGGGCCCTCATTCTTTGTGGGCCGGGCTTTTCGGCCCAACATGGGCGGACGGGCCAGCTTTAGCCCATCAAATTAAATAATTTAAATCATCACACTTCGCGAAGACCACTGATATATCGAAAACATGATAAACCTTGTAACTGAAGATAGATTTCATCGATGGATAACGAGGGAGAGAGGAGAAATTACAATTCTGCAATCCAACATCAAAAACAAGATGTCGCCAAAATCAAAACAGTTATTATTTCTATAAATGAATTTAATAATGTACTCCATATGACTTTTTTCATCCACTACCTCAATTCTTGAGTCACCATAGCCTTTCAGATCGCTTTCCAATTGCAAGGAAAAGCTTATCTTGAGAATCTTGCTACAGGATGAAGCAGGACATGACCATTCGTCCCTAGTAGCACAACAAGAATGACCAATATCACAAGGTAGAGGTGTGGCGTTGAGGGGAAAAGCATGTCCCTCTCAGCCTGTGGGCAAGAAATTTGGGGCTTGATATGTGGCGGAGGATCAACAAGGATCAGATATACATATAATATTGACGAATGAGAGAGATCTTGAATACGAAGACTCGCAGTCATCTATTGAAAAGCTCATATCAACCAATAAAACAAAATCAATCAAGTCAAGAACATTACAGGAGTAGCGAATAGGACCCAACATCATCACGATTTCTTTCTAGCAAGAAAAAATCATGATTGACAATTCATATATTTAGCCATCCAATGACATCATTTCATGTTTTTGGAGAACTTTCATTAAATAAGTAAGTTATTTGATATTTTCTTGCATAGTTAATATATTTTCCTTTTTTTAAGATCACACGAAAGTCGCCTTAAGAGTCAATGCAGACCTTCAATCAAATTGAACCCATGAAAATTAAGAATTGACTGATTCTCATAAATAACAATTGCAAAAATTCAATTGGAAGGAAAAAAGAGATGTCAAGAAATTGAAAGAACCATCAACTTTATTCTGTTAGTGTAGAAGAAAATTCTCCATAACTCGTTAGCATAAAAGGTGTGAACTTTATAGTTCTCTCGCTGTCTTTGGGCGAGAATCTTTTATCGTGTTCAAAAGTTTGACATTATTAGAAGACTTTTTTCCAATCGCCAAAAAAAAAAAAAAAAAAAAAAAAATACACAAGGTAGGGTTCACTCGGAAATGATTATAATCTAATTGATTCGACCATCGCCTCGTTTCTTGACAAAAGCAGTGACCGAGCCAAGATTTAGGTTGCGTGAGCATGATACTTTTGACGAAACGTGGAGTCAAGGATTTTTGTTTTTTTTTTTTTTACTGGAGTATTTTGAATAAAGTTTCCCTACGTAGATTGTATGTTAGTAATTTATGACTTTAACAAAACAGAAGTTCAACTCAAAATTTTGTAGATTTTGTTGTCGATTCTTTGTAGGAACCTATATAAGTATTGGGGCAAGCATATACTTTTCTCTTAATGACTCTTGGTTATAACATGTAAATTTTTTAAATTTATTTAGTAACCTAGAACTTATTCACTAAAATATTCAATTAATTAAGGTTGGTTTCGTCCATATTGAAATTTTTTTAAGCTGAAAAGATATATCTAAACACTATATATTTTGCATATGAGGCGTATATAGGGTCAATTAAAGGTCGCAATTCTTATATGAAAAATAATATGAAGAAAGAGATAATACAATATATTTGTCAACACATACAAGGAAAGATGAGATTATCATCTGTTTACATCATTGCAAATTACCTTTTTACCCATTGAATACAAAACATCTCAATTTAACTTAAGCAATACAATTTTTTGAATGTTTTGAGCATAACTAAATATGAGATTAAATTCTATATATTAGAGATTTATCACTTTTTTTTTTTAATTTTGGGTTGGTTTTTTTTTTTTTTTTTGGGGGGGGGAGGGGAGGGGTGTTGAGCGGGCGGCGGGAGGTGGGGCCTAGGGGGGCGCCTCCGCTGCTTCCCTTTCCCCGTGGCTGACGTCTAGTATATAAGCCAAGTTAATGAAGTTTCATTAAAGTGGTCCAACGTTCTACAAACCCGTCATTTAAAGTCACGCAATTGTCAAAGAGAAAATGGCAATTTTTCTACCTTATTTTCAAATATAAGCTTCATGGAATAATTTCATTCAGTACATTTTGCTTTTCCATTTTAAGAGTTTGGGACGCCAGAGTCGCCATAGCTTGCGCTCAAGACGCACACTTAAGTGCCATAACTTTTTTTCCGGTACACTTAAGTGCCACTTTTTTTTTTAAATGGGACACTTAAGTGCCACCTCCGGCGGCTAGGAAATCTACGTAGACATGTTTATTATTTTTTAATCTTTGCGTGGCTCGCGGATGGGAGAGCCGAGTCGGCGCTCGACTCGGCGAAACGATGCCGTTTACATAATAAAAAATTAATTAAATTAAATTAAAACTTAATTTAATTAAAAATACTCTAAAAATAAAAAAATAAAATAAAATAAAATAAAGGGACGAAGGGCGGGCGGCTAAGGGTGAGCCCTCGCCGCCGCCGCCTCCCGCCGTCGCCGGCCCCGGCCGGCCGGCGGCGGGCCGCGAGCCCTCGCCGGATCGCGACGAGGGCCCGCGAGCCCTCCCCCAGATCTGGTGAGGGCCGCGAGCCCTCGCCGCGATCCGGCGAGGGCTCGCGACCCTCGCCGCCGGTCGGCCGGGAGCCGCGACCCGGCCCGACCCTCCCCCTCCATCGCCGGCCCTTCCCGGCGACGGTGAGGAGGCGGCGAGGGCCCGCAGCCCTCGCCGGATCGCGGCGAGGGCTCGCGGCCCTCACGGGATCTGGCGGGCGGGCTCGCGGCCCTCGCCGCCCGGTCGGCCGGGGGCGGCGACCCGGCCGACCCCCCCCTCCGTCGCCGGCTCTTCCGGCGACGGCGGGAGGCGGCGGCGGCGAGGGCTCGGCCCTCGGCCCGCCCGCCCCTTCGTCTCCCACCTTCCTTTTTTTTTTTTTTTTTTTTTTTTTTTTTAAATTTTAAATTTTTTTAATTTTTAGAGTATTTTTATTTAAAATTAAATTTTAATTTTTATTATTTTTACACGTCGGGGACGCGAAACGGCGTCGTTTTTGCATTTTTGCCAAGTCGGCACGCAAAAACGACGCCGTTTTGGACCTCCATCGCCAGAAAATTGCGTTTGGCCGGATTTTCGCCGGAGTGGCACTTAAGTGTTCCATTTTACTCCGATATTGGCACTTAAGTGTTCCATTTGAAAAAAAGTGACACTTAAGTGTACCGAAAAAAAGTTATGGCACTTAAGTAAAGTCTTGAGTTATGGCACTCCAGGTGTTCTTTACTCTCCATTTTAATAAAAGTTGTCTCTTGCATAAATAGACAGGATGTCTACTTTTTAAAACGCATAGATAAATATTTTCTTTCCAAAACGAATATATAAGTCCAATTTGGGGATTCTTGATATTGATTAGTCACACACTGACAGACATTAAGTGGCAAGATCACGGATGATTATTGGCTTTTCAATTGGCATTACTCTTAAATCACGTAAGAAGGGAGGAAGATTCTCAATCTCCGTCCCTTCCCCACCTTTTGTCCTAATTCTCTTACCAGTTTGTTCATCCTTTGGACAGGGGATGCAAGAGAGCACAATCATATGAAATACAATAATACAACGTAACTAAGAGCTAGCCAAGTACCTCCCAACAAATACACAAAGCTTTTCCAATCAAACTATGTATGATTGTCTAAACATGATTGCTATCTCCAAAAGGAAAACTAGCGGAAATTATCTGAGTGCTTGATGAAGTTGAGAATGTTTCTAATTCCATCTCAGCTTTGTCATTGTTGACTAGCTCATCTGGTGGGTAAATAAGCGGTTTTGGAGGCATTTGAAGCTTTCCAAAATCTCCTTCAAGCATTTGTAGGACTTTGTTCATTGGAGGCCGATGGTCAGGATTTAATTGTATACACCAAAGTGCAACTATTATCATCTTTTTTATCACATTCCTTTCCTCTTCTACAACTCCTTCTATTTCAACACTTTCTCCTTCATTGACATGATCATACACCCACAAGGGAAAATAAATTTGGCTTGAGCGTTCTGCATTTGCATTTATATTCTTCCTTCTACCCGCCATTTCCATGAGCAACATTCCAAAGCTATACACATCTGCTTTATAAGATACACCGCCAATGCTTTTATAGAACAATTCAGGTGCCATATATCCTAAGGTTCCTCTTGCAACAGTTAATGAGACTATGTTATGATTAATAGGATAAAGTCTCGCAAGTCCAAAGTCAGAAATTTTTGGAGTGAAATTCTTGTCTAAAAGAATGTTGTGAGGCTTGATATCAAAGTGTAGTATTTGCATGTTGCACCCACGATGCAAGTAATCGATCCCCTTTGCCACCCCAAGAGTGATCTCATATATTCTCCTATAATTGAGAAACTTATCACCTTCATCAGTGAATATGTGCTTATCCAAAGATCCATTTGACATGAGATCATACACAAGAGCTTGTTTTGAGCCTTCAAAGCAAAAACCAATGAGTTGCACTACATTAACATGGTGAATTCTTCCAATAGTAGCCACTTCACTAATAAAATCCTGGCCATCGGCCTTGGATTGCTTTAAAATCTTGATAGCCACTTCGTTGCCGCTTCTGAGCATTCCTTTGTACACGGAACCATACCCCCCTTCTCCCAATTTATGCTTAAAATTCCTAGTGATCTTTTTAATGTTCAAGTAAGAGTACCTTATGGGTAAAAAGTTGTTATGAGCTTGCAAAAATTCTTCAACGTTCTTGTCCATTGCTAAGTGCCTTTTTCTGTACTTGTAGATTAGAAATATGACGACAAATGGCATCCCGATCACGAATTTCACTGCACAAAATTGCACTGAGGAAAATTTTGATAGGTTAGAATAGCTAGTAGTTTCTTAATTACTTTAAGAACAAATCATTGCAACTCACCTAGTAGTTCTATAAAATTGTTAGTTGTCCACAAGGCAATATCATCTAGGACACCTGTATAAGGTACAAGGAACGAATGACATCAAAAGAAATGGAAGGAAAAGAAGTATGGAAAATAAAACTCACGAGAAAACAAAGTAGTAGTAACAGCAAGCTACTTTGTTTAAGTTGAATTGTGTCCAAAAGAATATGAGAAGGGAGATGCATGCATTTGCAAGAATGAAAATAACAGCATATACAAGAAAATCCTTTTGCTTTGAAAATAACAGCATATACAAGAAAATCCTTTTGCTTTGTTAGCGGTCAACAAAATATAGAGGAATAGTGATTTTCATTTTTAGTTAATAATTTCTTAATAATTTCTTACTTCTATCGATACATGAATACAATTTTTTTAAGGAATTTGTTAATGAGAGTCTCTTGAATTACTAAGTCAATAATTGAGGAAATAATTAAGTAAATAAGAAAAACTCAACTCTAGACCAACTTAAAACTAGTCACGTTGCTGCTCCTTTTGTTTCTCTTCACATCAGGAGTTCTAACCCAATTAGTGGAAAGTAATAATAATCTAGGCACAGGTACACGTGCAACTGATGACGGATCTGTGTGGGGTGACTTCTACTGTTGCTCCTTTTATTTATTTATTTTTTTCAAAATCCAGCCACTCCTGCAATTTGATTTTAATATGCAACACGAAGCTCCAGGAACCTGTCAAATACACAAATACTGATGTATGCTAATATGTATATTTTTCATAATTTCTTGGATTTAAATATTCATTTCATTTTCCAGTTTTGAAGAGAAAGTAGCACTTGAAAGAATGTACAGAATCATGCAATATTGTTATAAAATTTCATTGCCAACCGATGCTCACCTCCCGTGTACCAATAGTACTTGTCGCAAGCAACACCACGATAGGCGATGCTGATGAAATCAAACGAGCAAAAGAAAGCTGTCTTCCATGAAGTATCATCAAAGCTGAGAACAAATCCATCGGTCATGATCTTATGAATTTGCTTGTAGTCGTAGGAGCTAATATTCGTATGCTCAAAAGGCCCAAAATCAGGTGATACCCACGTCCACCAGCTAATGGTGCAAAAATCCCTAACATCCGATGTTTGTGGATTGAGCAAAGCATACAGGTTCCAATTCAACGATGTCCTGGAAGAATCCGACCCCTCAATGCATGGACGCCTAGCAACGTAGAGTGGATCTCTAACCGACTTTGAGCAATTCACGATAACCAATGTAGCTTGGTCATATGGGTAGTACGAGTTGTTTGGATCGGAAGAGTTCTTGAAGTTATACAATGGCCATGAATGACGAGGGAGAGATGAGCAGTTATCCTTTTGCAACCCGTCATCAACCAATCTAATTTGATAGTTGGAATAATTGATAGACTGCACATAGAATCGGCCATCATGGAAGTATAGAATGGTGCGATTATCTTCACAAAGCAGCTCGTTTTTTTGGTCATCACAACCTTGCGGATCGCTCTTCAGTCGAAACGGGTGACTTATATTGTGAATATCACCACAGGATGAAGTGACGCACTGTGGATGAGCCAGCCTAGCATTGCCAGTCATGGCTTGCAATAGAACAAGAATAAAAAGCAAAAACGTTGGATGGATATTCATGGAGCTGAGAGCAATAATCATGTCTTTGTATGTCATTGGACAGAGAAATGGGCAAAGAGTTGCTTGGTGCCTGGGGAGGAGGCCCGATATAAAAGGATTGAAAAAAGATGGGATGGATGATCCTAGCCTATGAAAAATGGACACGTTGCTGGAGCTCACGTGTCATGTCCGACAAGTAGCAACACTTAATAGATACTCATGGAGTTGAGAGCATTAATCATGCCTCTGTTTGTCTTTGTGAGAAAAGGGAAATTGGTAAAGAATTGTTGGGTGGGTGTGGAGGAGGCACATTATAAATAGATTAGAAGAGATTGGATGATCCTTGCTTGATTGGAGACTTGGGAGTCGCCTCATCCTATATAAAAAAGCCCAAGTCAGTCAATGGAACAAATGGATGCAAGTCATGAAATTAAAGAGGTGGACCCAAAGTAAAGTTCCATTACAAGTTCCAATGTGATGATGTGTTGGGAGAGTAAGACGCCTCAATGCATGGACTTGTAGCGATGTAGGATGGAGAATTTATTGGCTTTGAGCGGTTCACAATAACCAATCTACCATTGTTTGCATAGGATAAATTGCCTTGATAATTCTTCTGGGTCGCCAATAATGAATGATGGGGGATAGATGAGCAGTTATCCTTTTGCAACCCGTCTTCGACGACCCTAATATTGCCATCATCATAATTGATAGACTGTACACGGTATTAGCCACCAAGCAAATATACAACAGTGCGATTATCTTCACAAGCCAAGTCGTATATCGAGACACCCCATTCTATTGGGTTACTCTTTAGTCGAAATGGATCACTTATATTGTGAATGTTGCTATAGGATGAAGCACTCGACCGATTACTTGGTTCGACATTTCTAGTCATTGCTAGAAATAAAACAAGAGTGAGTAGCAAGACTTGACAGATATTCATGGAGCCAAGAGCATTAATCATGCCTCTGTTTGTCTTTGGGTGGAGGAGGCGCAATATGAAAAGATAAGAAGAGATTGGACGATCCTTGTTTGATGGGAGACTTGGGAGTCGCCTCAGTCCTTTATAGAAGCCCAAGTCAGTCAGCAGAACAAATGGAGGCAAGTCGAGAAATGTTGATCTTTATTTCTCCTCTCTCTCCACGGGATTGTTGTGTCCACATCTCCTCGACAAAAAAACCCATCGCTTCCTTCTGATGCACCATCTTTCTTCTTAGTTTCTTCTTCGTTCTTTCCTCCCCCTTCTTCTTCTCCGTCTTCTTTCTTCACTGGCCCGCGATCATAGTTAGTTTTTAAGAAGAAGATCAAAAATTGGAGACTAGAATAACGAATGACGCCAAATACATAGTTGTGGAATTGAGAGGAAAAATCACCTCCCTCTCAGCCTGTGAGCAATAGAAAATTGGGGCTTCATGTGTGGTGGAGAATCGACAAGAATATGAACAAGATAAAACAAATTCAATCCAGTTGAATATTTTATAATCATCATTTATTGCTGGCAAGATAACATCATGATTGCCAACTCATATAATTAGTCATGAATGATATCGTTTCATATTTTTGGAGAATTTTTCTTAGATAAGTAAGGTTTTCATATTTTTGGAGACATTTGTGATGCTAATGGGTTTTTGTTTTCAAAATGACACGGAAGCCACCTAAAAAATTAGTGCAAATTTTAAATTGAAGTAAATTCGTGTGAATTAAGAATCAAATGAATTCGGACGATTAATGATCACAAACATTCAATTTGAGGTAAAAAGAAACATTCATAAACCAAAATAATCGACATATGAGTTGGAAAAAGTTAAGGAAATGTGATTGTTTTGAGTAAATTTTGTGATTTTTATTACATTTTCTATTTTTATCATTTCCCCGCTTCCGATCATCTTCTTCTTTGGGTATTCATCCGATTTTGCTATTAATTCTATGCTCTAACACTTTTGGCTTTCGGTCAAGCGTGGTCGCTTCTCAAACCTTGCTCTGTTGATTTCGTAACGGTCCACCAATTTTTGTATTTTCGTGTCAATTCGTGCCTGCGATGCCATGCTTTGTGTGTTCTCTAATCACACCATATCACACCATCATTTGCTGAATTGATTGGGCGGTTCGAAGGGCAACTACTTCGTTAAGGTCTTAGCTTGAAGATATTGAATACGAGATTAATTATTTATTTCGTTGAGTCACTGTTCAATCAAAACGGATGATTTATAATGCAAATATCACCATAGGATGAAAGGACGAAATGCAAATTAGTTGGCTAAGTATTGCTAGTCATGGCTTACAATAGAAGAAGAATGGATGGATATTCATGGAGCTGAGAGCTTCAATCACGTCTTTGTATATTCTTGGACAAAGAGAAAAGGGTGAAGAGTTGCTTGGGGTTTGTTTGTTAAAAAGTATTTCTGTTTCCCGAAACAAAAATTTATGTTCTTTTGTTCAGCCGAAACAAAAATAAAAAAAAAATAGAAATGTGTTTGATAAAATTTTTGTTTCCGAGAATAAAAAATATATTTTTTGTTCTCGGGAATTTTTTGTTCTCGGGAACAAATATGGAAGAAAAACCAGAAGTATAAAAAAGTTACTTTTTGCTCACGGGAACAATTTTTAGAAACAATTTTTCTCTCTCTTCTTTTTTCTTCTCTTTTTTTCTTTTTCTTCCTTTTGGCCGATCACCAACCTTGGCCATGGCCGACGCAAGTGACTTGCCAAACGAGGGCTAGCGATGGCCAGACGAGGGCCGATGACCTTGCCAAAGCGTCGCCGGCCCTCGGAAAAGTCGAGCCACAGCGAGCTCGCCAAGCATCGCCCAACCGATCGCCAACCACCGCCGTGGCCAGCGACCGGCCAAAAAAAAAAAAAAAGGAAAAAATAATAAAAAATAATAAAAGAAATAAAAATTTTACTAAACGTATTTCTATCTTGAGAATATAAATTTTGTACAGTTATTAAACGCGTTCTTTTGCTCAGAAATCGTTCCTAAGAATAGAAAAATAAAAACTATTTCTATTCAAAATTGTTCTTCAAAACATAAAAATTACCAAACACACCCTTGATGTCTATGGAGTAGGGCCAATGTAAAAGGATTGAAAATAGATGGAATGGATGATCCTATTTTAATTGGAGACTTGGAGTCGCCTTGTACCATATAAAAGCCCAAGTCAATCAACCTAGTAAATACATGAAGTTGAGAAAATTGAAAGATCATCTACAGAGACAGCAAATCTAGGACATTTTTACACGCCATAGAAAATTCAAAAGACATTAATTCACATCGAGGATGTTTTTTGTCCTCTTTATCTCCGCGTTTCTTCCACTCTCTCCACACAATTGTTTGGTACACATCCCATCAAACTATTGAATCCATCTCTCCCTCTCTCCCCATCGCACACCATAGAAAATTCAAAAGACATTAGTTCACATCTAGGATCTCTCTTTGTCCTCTTATCTCCACGTTTCTTCCACTCTCTCCACACGATTGTTTGGTACACATCCCATCAAACCAACGAATCCGTCTCTCCCTCTCTCCCCAAGGCACACCATAGAAAATTCAAAAGACATTAATTCACATCTAGGATCTCTCTTTGTCCTCTTATCTCCACATTTCTTCCACTCTCTCCACACGATTGTTTGGTACACATCCCATCAAACCAACGAATCCGTCTCTCCCTCTCTCCCCATCGCTTCGTTCTGAAGCACTGTCTTTCTTCTTCATTTTTTGCTTCTCCTCTCCATTCTTCAACATATCTTTTCTTTTACCACGAGTCATGATCATAGGAAAACCACCAGCACAGGCCGCTTATCTATCAAAGCTAGCCGCACCACCACCACCACATCGCCGACCTAGCTCACCACCTGTTGCAAAATAACTTGAAAAATGAGAATCTTGTAATTTAAGTCTAACACCAAAAGAAATAAGGTACGTGATTTGAGTGTCAATATCTACTATAAGGGAAGAACCAGCATCAATAAATCTTTTATAGATGCAAAGATAACTCATAAAAAGAAAATCCACTGGCATCTAGATAATAATTTGTGAAGGTTAGTGTCTAATGTGACTATAACCTATCTATTAATATCGATAATTCCATGCGTGAAACTAAACCAATAACACCCAATAGATTTTTTGAAGAAGGTTTAGACATTGTTCGGATCTACCTCATTATCAACTATAATGTTCAATTTAAGGAGTCAATAGAGCACCAACTATCTATTTGAGTGCTAATGGGGGAGCTAAAGATCGACAATACGAGTCAATCTAGATACACCCATCACAAAACTACTCTAGGTTTCTTGACGCCGATGAGAGAAATCAAACCCGTGACTTTCAGCTTGCAAAACAAATTTTAAACCACTCGACCGACCACCAAACTAATAACCATATCCAGTAGTTAGTTTTGAGGCATATCACCAAACAATTTTGTTTTCCATTATCTGCTCTTAAGATTTTTACCCAACAACTCCCCTTTTCCACGAAAACTCATGTTTCAATGATGTCTCTATCCCGGGACCATTTCCGTATAATCGGATCAGTATGGATAAAAGTTCTCAGGATTAGCCTTGGACAATTATATTAGACACTGACATTTCAAATGCATTACAAAAGAAAAAATCAATTTTCGTGAAAAAATCAATTTTCGTTTCCCTTTCCATTCCAAGATTTAAACGCCAGATTCGAGGGATAGATAAGCAGTTTCGAAGAGATTTGTAGTTTATCGATGTATCTCCGTTCAAGCATTTTTAAGGCTTTGTCCATTGAACATCGATGATCAAGATCCGATCATGTATGCTCCAGATTGCAACTCCCATCATCTTCCTCGGGGTTACTGTTTCCTCACCCATTTCGAAGTTTCTCCCATCATTGACTCAGTCGTATGCCACAGATGGAAACGAATTTGCCCCGAACTTTCTAAAATTGCATCAAGGTTATCATACTTCCTGCAAGTTTCATTAGCAACGCGGCAAAACTGTAGATGTCGACTTTACAAGAGAAGCCACCAATGCAATTGGAGAGCAACTTCGACGTTGTACATCGAAAAGTCTCTCTTCCCTGCAGTCAAGGAAAGTGTCCTAATATGAGAGTTGGAATTTTGCCATCGAAAAGTCTCTATTCCCTGCAGTCAAGGAAAGTGTCCTAGTATGAGAGTTGGAATTTTGCCAGTCCAAAGTCGGATACTTCGGGCGTATGATTTTCCATCTAGATGGGATGGTGACACTATGAGACTTGACTTCAAAGGGTTGAATTTGACTTGGGCAAAGGTTAGCGTTAATCTTGGATGGTCATGGGCCAGGCTTGCAAAAACTTCTTTTTGGGCCGATGAGCACTTAATCTGAATGATAATCTATTCTGTTTGATTTCCCTTTTTCGCATTGCTATTGCGAAGATCATTGGATTCAAGCAAATTTAGTCGACTAAGGGTGGTGCAAGTGTTGAGATGTCGAAGAGAACTCCACACATTTAATGCCCCCCTTTTTTGTCTATTTGCTTGAATTGTATATATGTTTTTAATTTTAAAGGCTTGATTCTCATCAACTCTTTGTCGAAACATTGCACATTGATAATATCTTATTGATAAATTGGGAAGATGAGTTCGAGGGGATTCTTTGACTGATTACTAGTAAATTGATTTATTAGCTAGGAAAAGAACCCAAACCCATACTGTTGCCATCTTCAGGTTTGGCCCTAGAATATGTGCTTTGATGTTTTGGAATTGCACGCAGCCATTTGCTGGTGCATTCATTTTCTAGGATTGATCGACAATCCGCTCTATCCCATGTATTACATTCAGTAGCACACTTAGGATCTAAGTAAGTAATCTATCAATTGCCTCGTCTTAGATGATTTTGTTAGCAGCAGACTAATTAAGGGGTGTTGGTTATCCCGTAAACTGTCCTTGTTTTTTTTAAAGGTATGGAAGTTTGAGGAAATGGGAATATATAGAGCAAAAGTTGCAACGGAATTCTCTTTGTGGTAACTCTTCTTCATGGGCGATAGGGGTGAGCATGGTCCGGGTTGGGCCGGTCCACCCTCTAACCCTAAGACCAACCCGCGCAGTGTTGGTCCTCAATTTTTGGGACCAAGGACCAACCCTATTAAGCTTGGGACCGAGGATCGGACTGACCCAATGGGTTCGGTCCGGTTCCAAGGTCAATTCGAGACCAACTGATAATTTTTTATTTCATTTTTTGTACTCCTTAAAAAAGCGATTGAGAATTGGATTGACCCAATAGGTTCGGTCCAATTTCAAGGTCAACCTAGGACTAACCAATAATTTTTTCTATTTCATTTTTTGTATTTCTTGAAGGGACAATCGATGATCATATCGACCTGATAGGTTCGATGATGAGCAAGGTCAACTAAGAAAGGCAAACGGTGAGGGTTAAGTGAGGTGAGCGTTAAATAGAATGAGCATGAATGTTGAGTGAGGAGCAACAAGCCAAGCAAGCATCGAGCAGCAAGCAGCATGAGTAATCCAAAGCAAGTGAGGCGAGTGTCAAGTAGTGAGCAGAAAAGTTATTTTTTTTTCGAATAGCAAATTGAAGATTAAGATGACATATAAGACAAAAGAGAACAAATACTAAAGAAGGACGCCATAAGATGTCTTTTTGGACGTCGTGAGGACTCCTTACAAAAACATTTTTTTTCCTTTGTAAATTATAATTATTTGCGCCGTAAAAGACATTAAAAATCTAAGTTATTAAATAATAATGTAAAATTACTTGAACTCCTCACTAAAGATCTGTTTAATATTATTGACACCGTTTATTTTATGGTTTTCTCTATATAAAAAAATTATAAATAATATATATATAGTCAGGGTGGGTCTGGATTGGATGGCCTAGGGCTCGGGGCCAGAGGGACCGACCTGCACAGTACTGGTCCTAGAATTCTAGGACCAAGGATCGACCCAGTCTCCCTGGGAACTGGACTGGGACCAACAGGGTTGGACCGGTTTAAGGTTGGTCCAGGGTCGACCCTAGACCGACGCTCACTCCTAATGGGCAATGTATATGCACTAGGGGTGTCCAAGAACTGACCCGACTCAACCCGAACACAAAAGAAGTATACTGTGGGTTTTGGGTCTTAATATTGATCTGAAAATAATTACAAAATGAATGGAGTACATGTTTCGTGTTTGGTTAGGGCCGAAACATCCCTCGACCCAAACCAAACACATTACTTACGTTAAAGTGAAACCCAAACAAGCAAAACGCATTGCCCATACCTTCACGAAAGAGAGACTGAAACTTCAGAGCTGGAACCCTTCCGTCGACTCCGCTGCCGTCGACGGCCTTTCCTCCTCCTTGGCCCCTTCTTGGCCCTTGGGTCCACGCGAACGCCACGGACTGCTTTTGCGAAGATTCACTGGACGGCCAATCGAGGACCACTTCTCACGTCCAAGCCTCGATCTCACACAGCCGGCAGAAAAGGTAAGACGCTTTCGCCGGTCTATCTTCTTGTGCCGGGTCGAGATATATCGAAGACGGAGAGGAGTGGTAAGTGTTTCGGTTTTTGCTTGTGGGATTGTTGCTGTGGTGTTTTTTGGGAGCAATCTTACTTGGGTTTGTGGGGATGTGCTTGTTGATGAGCGCGAATCTAGTGTTTGATTAAGTGCCTGACGGAGAGAGACGTGGTTGTTTCTTGGACCGTGTTGGTTGGCGTTGAGTTCTGATCATTCACTTGCTTGAAACGAATGAAGGAGGGTCAAGATAAGTGTTTCTTGCTCTATTTCTGATGTGTCCTCCTTTTGACCTTATGGGTTCTTCAGTATGGATAGAGGTGGCAAATGAGTGGGTCGGGTCGGGTATGGGTTGGGTCGAAAATGGGTCGATCCATATTTGACCCATTTAACCCGTTTTGACCCATATTCTTATAGTGTAAATTTAGTGACCCATACTCGACCCGACCTGTATCTGACCCATACCCGACCCGACCCATATTATTAAAATCTATTTATTTTAAAACATTTTTATGTAATACAAATTTAATGGCAAATTTTTATAATTCTTTTTAAAATATTTTTAAAAAATTGAATTTTTAATTTTTTTAAATATAATTTTTAATTTTTAAAAATATAATTTTTAATTTTTAATAATTATTTTTTCTTTTTTCTTTTCTTTTTTTTTTCTTCTCCTTTGACCGGCCGCTGGCCATGAGGACAAGTCAACTATTGAACCTCGTTCTATCTAAAAACTTGCCTTATTCATATATTTGAGCTTTATAATCTATGGAGTCAAGATGACTTTGAGTTTTTGCATTTGAATCACTTAGTCTTTTGTATGATGGATGACTTGCGAGTATATCGTTGTAAAACATAAATAAGTAATTGCATGAGATTGCATTATCTTGTCGGTATTATATAAAAATCTTTATTATCAAAAGATCGGATTTTTTTAGAATCGTTAATCATGTGAGTCTCACATGAAATCAAATTTACAAATCAACATAATCAATGACTGAAATGAATCCGATTCGGTGGATCTGAATCCTAATCCTAAGAAGAGGATTTAACCCGTTCCTCGGACAAGATGTCCGAAGAGTTTGTCAATGAGGGCTGCTTTGTGCTGGCGAAGTGGCACACAGGAAATGCCGACCTGTCCTAAGGTGCACGGGAACCAATGATCCGCATCTTCCCGAATTCCAACTCCGGTCCAGATAAGGAGCTTGGCTCGACTCTGGACACGTCTTCATTTAATCCACGCCCTACGCGTGTCCATCGGAGTTGACCATAGCCGTCCATCCCTACTTGGACTACAAGGAGTAGACCACGCCGGATCAGACCCGGAGATACACGTGGCCCACTAGGCACGTGGGGGCTGGTCTCGGTTGGCGTGCTCACCGAAAGATAAACGACTGTCAATCTTTACCGAGCCGCTAGTCGTCGGCGAGGTCGAGGCTCAAGCTCGTCGACGTCGGGCGAGGCCTCGGCCTTGCCGATCTGGTGAGGCCTATCGCCGGCCAGTGGCCGGCCAGCAATCGCCATGCCGGCCGCCGGTAAGTAATGAAGAAAAAGAAAGAAAAAAGAAAATGAAAAAGAAAATGAAAAATGAAATATGAAAATTAATTATAATTTCAATTTTTTATTAAAAAGCATTTTTATAAATTTAAAAAAAGGCCAAAAGTTTAAACTTTAAAATGAGCTTCCTTATAACCCATTTAGACTTTTTCTTTTTTTGTATTTTACATTCGCTGACCCATATTCAATCTTCACTTGACCCATTTCTGACCCATATTCAATATACACTTGACCCATTTCTGATCCATATTCAATCTTCACTTGACTCATTTCTGACCCATTTAACTAAAAATGGGTCATAATATGGGTTTTTGACTCATATTGCCACCTCTAAGTATGGGTTCTTCGGTCGATATGTGAAATCCTCGGTCTCGTATAATCTTCACGAACGGTTCTACTTGTGGGGCGATACGAATTATGGCTCAAATTCCCCTTTGAGGATTTTGTCCGTTGGGCGCATACGACAGTGATGGCTGTAGAGAGGTCGATAGAAGTTGGGGAGAGCTAAAGTTAATGCCTTTTCTGATGCTCTTGCCAGACTGAAATTTGATGCGACTGATTCCCACTTGAGATACTTTTAACAATTTACGGCCTCTTGATCCACTTTTCAGCAGAAACTTAACACACGTTTGATTGACGCAAAGACAATTTGAATTGATTTTCTATTTCTACCTTTTGCTTACCAGTTGCTGAGGAATCGTTTCGAAATGCGAAGACATTTTGAGTCTTTATGTTTCAATTTTGTTACGGAGACCCAAAGAATGGAATAAATGTGCCACTTAGTGTTTTATTGTGTTTTCACGCTGAGTGAGGTCCCTTTTAGAGTTTTCTAATTGGTTCTATGCTGTTATATGTGAGAAGATGCTAAATTAGCTGAAGTTTGTTGCGAATGTTTACTTGACTTTTTTCGTGATTTAGTTCTCTATTTAGTTGTTCTCTGCTTCTGTACAGGTTGTTTTCCTATTGATAAATGTTAGTTTATTGCATTTCAATAAATAAATGAATTTCATTGAAGAGCACCAATGTGATGTCCACCCATATATGAAGCTATTACGAGGTTAAAGGAAGAGACATTTGGACTCTGTACATTTGGACTCTGTACAGGTTCTTAAAGTCTGATTTGATTGCTCTATTGATTCAAAATCAAAGTTCTCAACATACTGTCTCTTGGGAGCGTCAGATTCCTTAGTCTTTGTGAATCTTCCGCAAATCCTATGTTGGTTGTCCACGAGCGTCTTCCTGCATGCATACTGAGAACAACATGATCGCATTAATGTACTGGGGGAGCCGAGGCACACTTCTTGAAGGAAATGAAAACAAACGATGCAAATAAGAAATGTGAATAAAACATCTATGCAAAATGTTAGGCAGTTAATTCTCTCTTTTGTGGGCATTCCCTTACTGAACTTCTGAAGAACTTCTCATATGATTCTACATAATGTACAAAAAGGTTCTCTGCATGAGGGATCATTAGTAAGGCAGTGATGGAGTGACGACATTTAGGACTTTGCGTAAGTCAGAGTAAATTTCATTGCACGAGTGTCAGCTATTCCACGTCAAGTGTGCAAATTAGAATTTGCACTAGCGGTGTACAGGACAATTTTTAAGTAGATAATCAAGTCAAGAACTTTAGAGAAGTAGAGAGTAGGACCCAACATCATCACCATTTCTTTTTGGCAAGAAAACATCACAATTCACAATTCATATATTTAGCGACATCATTTCGCACTTTTGGAGAAATTTTATTAGACAAGTAAGTTATTTCATATTTTCTTGCATCGTGAATGGATTTTTGTTCTTCTAATATGACACAAAAGCCACCTTAAAACTCAATGCAGACCTTGAATCAAATTGAATCCATGTAAATTAAAAATTGATGGATTATAATAATTGACAATTGAAAAAAATTCAATTCAAAGGAAAAAAAGAGAAGTCAAGAAATTGAAAGAATTATCAACTCTATTCTATTATCGTACAAGAAAATTCCCCATAACTCATTGGTATAAAAGACATGAATTTTATAGTTGGGAAAATTGTCTAAAAAGTTTTAAACATATTACACTTTTGCCAATTCAGTCATAAACCTTTTAATTTTGCCAATTCATTCCCAAATATTTTCACTTCTTGCCAATTCAGTCCATCCGCCCAATTTTGGCCGGAAAATGCTGCGTGGACGTCGGCGGTGCCACGTAGAGAACCGTCGGCGCTAACGTGGATAATTTTTAATAATATTTTAATATTTTTTTGAATTTTTATTATTATTTATTATTATTTTCTATTTTTTCTCTTTTTTCTTCTTTCTTTTCTTTCTTTTCTTTCTTTTTTTTTTTCGCTTTCTTCTTTTGTCTTTTCGGTGGCTGGCCATATGCGATAGCTAGCCACTAACCACAGCCAATCAGCTGGCCTCACTCGTCATAGGAAAGGTCCGGCTGAGCGAGGAGGAGCCCCATCAAGAGGAGCCCTCACCAGTGCGGCTGGCAAGGGTCGCTGGGCCAGGAGCCTACCTTGCCCGGGCGACTTGTGCCTGGCCTCGCCGAGGCTCCTCCTCACCCGGCCGAGCCTCACTGTCGCGGGCAAGGCCAGCCAGCTGGCTGGTGGCCGGCCGTCGATTATGGCGGTGGCCGGCCACCAGAAAAGACAAAGAAGAAAGCCAAAAAGAAAATAAAGAAAGAAAAAAAGGAAAAAATATAAAAAATAATAATAATTCAAAAAATTCAAAAAATTAAAATATTATTAAAAATTATCCACGTCAACGCCAGCAATCCTACGTTGTATCGTCGACGTCCACGTTAGCATTTTCTAGCCAAAATTGGCCAGATGGAATGAATCGGTAAGAAGTGAAAATGTTTAAGACTAAATTTTAAAAGGTTAAGGACTGAATTGACAAAAATGTAATAGATTTAGGACTTTTGAGACAATTTTCCTCTCACTATCTTTGGGGAGAACCTTATAATTTGTTCGAAAGTTTGGCAAAATTAGAAGACTTTTAAAATCACAAAAAAAAAAAAAAAAAAAAAAAAGGGTAGGGCTCACTAGAAAGGATCATAGCCTGGTGGCCGGCCACCAGAAAAGACAAAGAAGAAAGCCAAAAAGAAAAAAAAAAAAAAAAAAACAAGGAAAAAACATTGAAAAAATAATAATAATTCAAAAAATTTCAAAAAATATTAAAATATAATTAAAAATTGTCCACGTTAACGTCAGCAATCTTACATGGCATCGCCGACGTCCCACGTCAGCATTTTCTAGCCAAAATTGGCCGGATGGACTGAATCGGTAAGAAGTGAAAAGGTTTTGGACTAAATTGGCAAAATTAAAATGTTAAGGAGTGAATTGATAAAAGTACAATAGATTTAGAACTTTTGAGACAATTTTCCTCCTTATAGTCCTCTCACTATCTTTGGGGGAGAACCTTATAATTTGTTCGAAAGTTTGGCAAAATTAGAAGACTTTTAAAATCACAAAAAACAAAAAATAAAAAACAAAAAAAGAAGGGTAGAGCTCACTAGAAAGGATCATAGTCTAATTGATTTGACCTTTGGCTCGTTTCTTGATAGAAGCAATGTTGGAGCCAAGATTTAGATAGAACTGGGCAGTTCCAAGTTCCACCTGAAGCTTGAAACCTACCAATCAGAACAAATTTCTTAATTTTTTGAACCTGAAACCTACTTTGCATACTTAGAAACTTAGAACCTATCCTGTCACAAATTTTAGGGTCAATTTCAAGGTCTATCGAGGCTCCGCTAATACTTTTAATTGCACAATTACAATAAATCATTATTTCTAATGACTATCATTCACTATAATTAATGGATCACAATTCTTATTTAAACACACAAAGAATATAAGATATTAACAAACTAAATGTATCATTCATGGGTATTGCAAAAATAAGAACTCATATTAGTGGTTTCAGATTACACGTTCATCATTAGACGTCATAAAATGCCATAGGATCGCACGAAAACACAAAATAAGAAAAACACATACCTAAAACCTACCCATCGGAACATATTCTTATATTCTTGGAACCTAGAAACAAACCGGTGGGAACCGACCCAATCCTCAGGTTCTCGATCTACCCGAGAACCATGCTCATCCATAGATTTAGGTTGAGGGAGTATGATACTTCTGACAAAATATAGAGTCAAGGATTTTTTTACTGGAAATTTTTTAATGAAGTTAACCTTTATACAGTGTATACTAGTAATTTATAAGTTTAACAAAATAGAAGGGCAACTTGAAATATTGTAGATTTTGTTCTTAATTATTTATAAGAACCTATATAAGTGTTGTTCTCAACTAAAGTTACCCATTCTTGATGTCTAGTATAAAGGCCAAGCTGATGAAGTTTCATTATAGTGCTCCGAGATTCTACAAACCCGTCCATTAAAATCACCGCAATCCTCAAAAGTGAAAATTGCAATTTTTCGACCTTGTTACTTGTCAGTAATTATATGTTAATTCTTAAATGGAATATGAGTTCCTTCAAATATAAAATGCATTAAAATTCATAGAATTATTTCATTTAATGCATTTTTTTTCCATTTTGATAAAAAATTCTCTCTCACATATGCAAGTGGGGTGTCTACTTTGTAAAACTTACGCATGTATATTTGTTTTGAAAAATGAATATATGAGTTGAAATCAGGGATTCTTGACATCGAGTAATCACGCACTGGTAGAACCACATTATTAGCTTTTTAATTGGCATTACTCTCAAAGGAGGATGCAAGAGAGCAAAACTATATGAAATATAATTACACAATATAACTAAGAGCTAGAAGAGCACACTCTCGAAAGCAATCACTGATGAGATAAACTAGCCCAAGTCCCTCTTAACATAATACTAGACCGTCGGGACATACCAAAATACACAAAGCTTTTCCAGTCAAACCATGCATAATTCTCTAAACATTATTGCCATCTCCAAAAGGACAACTGGCGGACATTGTCTGGACACTTGATGAAGTTGAAAATGTTTCTAGTTCCATCTCAAATTTGTCATCATTGACTAGCTCATCTGGTGGATAAATAAGTGGTTTTGGAGGCATTTGAAGTTTACCAATATCTCCTTCAAGCATTTCTAGAACTTTGCTCATTGGAGGCCGATGGTCAGGGATTAATTGTATACACCAAAGTGCAACTATTATCATCTTTTTCATCACCTTCCTTTCCTCTTCTACAACTTCTTCCATTTCAATACTTCCTCCTTCATTGACTTGGTCATACACCCACAAGGGAAAATAAATTTGGCTTGAGCGTTCTGCATTTGCATTTACATTCTTCCTTTTACCTGCCATTTCCATGAGCAACTTTCCAAAGCTATAGACATCTGCCTTACAAGATACACCACCAATGTTTTTATAGAACAATTCAGGTGCCATATATCCTAAGGTTCCTCTTGCAGCAGTCAATGAGACTATGTTGTGATCAGTAGGATAAAGTCTAGCAAGTCCAAAGTTAGAAACTTTCGGAGTGAAATTCTTGTCTAAAAGAATATTGTGAGGCTTGATATCAAAGTGTAATATTTGCATGTCACACCCACGATGCAAGTATTCAATCCCCCTAGCCACTCCAAGAGCAATCTCATATATTTTCCAATAATCGAGAGACTTATTACCTTCATTAGTGAAAATGTGCTTATCCAAAGATCCATTTGACATGAGATCATACACGAGAGCTTGTTTCGAGCCTTCAAAGCAAAAGCCAACGAGTTGCACCACATTAACATGATGAATTCTTCCAATAGTAGCCACTTCATTGATAAAATCTTGGCCATGAGCCTTGGACTACTTTAAAATCTTGATGGCCACTTCGTTGCCACTTCTTAGCATTCCTTTGTACAGAGAACCATACCCTCCCTCACCTAGTTTATGCTTAAAATTCCTAGTGATCTTCTTAATATTCGAGTAAGAGTACCTTATGGGGAAGAAGTTGTTATGAGCTTGCAAAAATTCTTCGACGTTCTTGTCCGTTGCTAAGTGCCTTCTTCTGTAGTTGTAGATTAGAAATATCGCAACAAGTGGCATTCCGATGGCAAATTTCGCTAAACAGAAATACACTGAAAAAATTCTGATGGGTTAGAATATATATTTTTTTAATTTTTGTAAGAACGAATCATTGCGGCTTACCTAGCAGAAACATAACATCCAAAGTTGTGAAAAATGCAAAATCCCCGACACCTATGGAAGGAATGAATGATGTAAGGAATTAAAGGAAAAGAAATTTGGAAGACAAAACTCACAAGAAAACAAAGTAGAAGCAATCTTCTATGTATAAGTTGAATTTTGTGCAAAAGAAGCAAAAGAATGCAAGAAGTGGGATGCATGCATCTACAAATCAATGGAGATAATAAGCTTCACACATAGATGATGGACAATGCAATAAAGCCCATTTGCGTTGTTAGCAATCAACAAATAGATAGAAACGGTGATTTCATTTTTTTTTTTTTTTTATCAATAATTTATTTCCTCTTATCAATATATAAATAACGTTTTTATGGAATTTGTCAACAAGTGTCTTTCAAATCATTAGCTAAGTAACTAATTAAGGAACTAATTAAGAGACTAATCTGAACTCCATGCCAACAAAAAAACTAGTCATGTAGCTGCTGGCACAATATCCCTTTCTTTTATTCACAGAGGGAGTTATAGCTTTTATGTGGAAAGGAATTGTAATCTAGGCACATGTATATGCGCAATGTTTGGGATGACTTCTACTGTCACTTTTTTTTATTTTTTTGCCAATCTTACTAAACCAACAATATGATTTTAATTTGTAACGCCAAGCTCCCCAAACCTTTCAGATACACACATATTGACATATACAAAAGTTTATACTTTTTTCATAAAACTTTCTAGGATTTTAAATATTTCTTCATTTCCAGTTTTGAAGAGAAAGCAGCAAGTGACGGTGTTCAAAATCGTGCAAAGTTGCTGTAAAATTTGGTTGCCAACCGATGCTTACCGAATAAGTAATCCTGGGATCCGCACAACTGACCTCTGTAGATACTAAAGAAATCAAAATAGCAAAAGAAAGTTGTCTTCATCTTCCTTGTTGTCCCCACACCATAAAATTTGAGAACAAATCCATCGGCCATGATGTTATGAATTAGCTCATAGTCGTAGAAGCTACTATTAATCTGCTCATAAGGCTCAAAATCAGCTGATACCCACGTCCACCTGCTAATGGTGCAGAAATCCCTAACATCCGATGCTTTTGGATTGAGCAAAGCATACAAGTTCCCATTCGACAATTTGTTGGAAGAATACGACCCCTTAATGCATGGACCAGTAGAGATGTAGAGTGGAGAACTAACTGGTTTTGAGCAGTTCACAATGGCCAATGTGCCTATGTAGGAGTAGTAGTATGAGCTTCGTAGATCGACACTGTTCATGAGGTTATGCGGAGTCAACGAATGATGGGGGAGAGATGAGCAGTCATCCTTTTGCAGCCCATCATCGACTAATTTAATTTGGTAGGCGGAATAATTGATGGACTGCACATAAAATCGGCCATCATGGAGGTACAAAACAGTGCGATTATCTTCACAGACCAACTCATTCTTCAAGTCACCACATCCCCTCGGGTCATTCTTCAGTCGAAACGGCTCTGTTATATTACGAATGTTACCACAAGATGAAACGACGCATTGTGAATTACTCAGCCCGGCGTTGCTAGTCATCGCTCGCAATAGAACAAGAACAAGTAGCAACACTAGATAGACATTTGTGGAGCTGAGAGCCTTAATCATGTCTCTGTTTGTCTTTGGGCAAAGAGAAATTTGTAGAGAATTGCTTGGTCTGCGTGTGTGGAGAAGGCACTATATAAAAGGATTGAAAAGAGATGGATGATCCTCGTTTGAATGGAGACCTGGAGCCACCTTGTACTGTAGAAAAGGCCAAGTCAGTCTACATACTAAATGCATGAAATCGAGAAAATTGAAAGATAACCTACAGATACAGTAGACCTAGGACATTTACTGCCATAGAAAATTCAAAAGATCTTTCTTCACATATGATCTCTCTGTCCTTTTATCTCCACGTTTCTTCGACTCTCCACGTGATTATCGGGTGCACATTAGGAGTGAGTGGCTCGAGAGTCGGTCTAGGTCCAAGGTAATATAGACCCTACCATGTTGGACCAATTTCCAGTTTTTGGAACCTTAAGCTACTTTGTAAACGGAGACCTAGAAACCACCTATTGGGAATAGTTGCAGTAATAAAGATAAACTCACATACAACTTGATTTGTGCATTTCGTCAAACATGTTGTAAGCAGTTTCATGAAGGTATTCATATTCCAAGTAAGTGAGAGAGATTAAGATCCACATCATCGCCAAACATGTTAACATACTAAGAATCACCAAAGTAACATCAAACTCCACTGGAGAAGTTGCCAGATTTAAAACATTAAACGTAAAGAGGGAGAGGACACACAGAGGCGCAATAGCTAAAAGGGCCACAGGAATTTCGAGAAGTCTCCTAAAATGTCTAACAAAGCCCCCCAAAAAAATAAAATAAAATAATAATAAAATCAGTGCTACCTGATTTAGAGTCCAAGCTAACGAATCGTAATCAGAAACAAGACCAACCTGCGAAAGAAAACCATTCATGAGCATTTTGTCGTGGGAATCTAATGAACAGCCCATCCCAGGGAACGGATGGCATGGAATGAGCAACCAAACGTGGAAGACAGATCAACACGCTACCCCAAAAAAGCAGACTGATGGTGGGATCAACGGCGCGAACTCCAGCGTCGTCCGTGATGTTGAAGCGTCGTCAAGGGGGACGTTGAGATCGACCCTCATGAACACCCTCTCAAATCGGCCTCCTGCAGAGATCCGACGCTCTTCCTGGTCGCCAATTCTGCGGATAAAAATCAGTAAAGGCGCAAGGTCCAGTCAAAAACTGAAGAAGATCCGGTCAAAGGTGACGGAAAATCTCACCAGTTGACGACGGTACGGCAAAGAGAACAAGTGGTAGAGGAGATCGAGCAGAGACAACTATGAGCCTCGTGGCTGCCAAGATCATTACACTGTCGAGATCGAGCCGCAAGAGCGAAAATCCGAGGGAATAAGAAGAGAGGGATAATATATACCGAGGGGGCTTCGTTCTTTTTATCAGAAGACGCAGAAGTGAGAGAGAGAGAGAGAGAGAGAGAGAAAGGGTGCGGTGCGGTGTACTTGAAGAGGGAGGAATGCATTAAAAAATATTAGGTGGGTTGGCGACGCCGTTGAGGACCCTGTGATGAACAGTTCGATTCCGAAATTTATTCACTTTGTACTGTAGGGAAAAGAAAATTGTAAAGACCATTCGAATCAAGCAAATTTAGACAACGAGGGTTGGTGCGAGCGTGGAGATGACAGAGAATTTCACGTATTAAATTTCCACTTTTTCTATCCATTTGCTTGAGTTGTATGTTTCCTTGAAAGATTCTAATTTTGATCGGCTTTTTGTGTAGGGACATGGCACAATGATAATATCCAGTTGATCATTTGAGAAGATGAGTATGAGGGATTTTTCTTTACCGGTCACTAGTATATTGATTTATTAGCTAGAAAAAGAACTTGGACACATACTTTTGGTATCTTCAGACTTACCCCTTGTGTATGTCCTTTAATGTTTTGGAATTGTTGACAATCATTTCAACGGTGCATCTATTTTTTTACGGTTGACTTGCTCTCCGCTTGATTATGTGCATCACATTCAACGGCACGATCAGGATATGAGTGATTTATCTATCAACCGTGCTAAGTCATTGTCAACAGCCGATCGATCAATGGGCATTGATTATGCCAATGGGTCCTCCTTTTTATTTTTATTTTAACAAGTTACGGAAGTTCGAAGGAATGGGAAAATAGAGAGCAGAAGTTGCAATGAACCTTCCTCTGTGGTGGCTCTTATTCCCTGTTGCCCCACCTTCCGTTTGAATTGATGACGCAGTTTTTGTAGTGTTTCAAGTGGAAATGCCAACTTAAATGGAAACTCTCTTATTTTTATTATTAGAACACTTACACACACCACTCACACAAACACAGTAGTTTATTTTTGGACTCCATGCGTGAGAGACTTTCTTCTCAACAATAGGAGACTTAACTCTCTCATGATATTCCCATCAAGTATTTGCTTCAATCCTGCTTCATTGGTCCAAAGGCATATGAATGGATGAGCTCAAAAGGTATCTTAGCTCTAAACGTGGATTCCTCATACGGAAGCTAATGTGCCTTCTCATACTGGCATTCGATATAGGCCCATTTGGTTCGGCTTTAGGGGAATGTCTTTGCAAAAATGCAAATACTTTTGGGTGAAAGGGATTTTTCGAAATGCAAATAACGTTTGATGGATTGTAATTCTAAAGTGTATTGAGAAATGACTTTGGGCAAAATCTTGTTTAGTAAAAATTGCAATTGTAAAGGATTTTTATTAAATTTAAAAAAAAAATGTATTTTTTTTTTTTTTAAAGTATGGCCACCGACCGGCCGATCCGGCGCGAACACCGGATCTAGTAGCTGGACTGCAGGATCTGGCCGCCAGACGGCGAGATCTGGCCCCCGACTGCCGTCGCCGGGGTTGCGCGACCTCAAGCAGCCGCTTGGGTCACGCAATTTAGGCCATTAGACACCTCGGTCGAGTGATCCGAGCGTTGCCCGAGGTCCGGCAGTAATTGCCGGCACGCACGACCCCTTGGCTGGCAGTCGTCAGCCTTCAATCAGCTTCTCTGTGCAGCGGTTGTTGGAGAAGATGAACAATAACCGAGGCTATTTGCATTCCAAAAATGTAACTTCCCAAAGTACCTCAAGACTTGTTTTGGAATAAAGGCCTTTAGAATCTCTTGGAAATGCAATTGTATTTTCCCAAAGTTGAACAAAAATACAAACCACAAGCGTTTGTATTTGGCCAAGGGACTTTAGAGTCCCAAAGCCATTTCAAATGCCAAACCAAACGGGGTGTATGTTTTCTTGAACTTCTAAGTGGGGAGACCCTTTAGCCTGCCTTTCGTCATCCTTTAACTTATGATAGTTTACGTGCCCAAGCTATACATGCTACAAATCAAGTGTACCACTTTTTCAAGTTTTGTCGATGTATGTTGTTTAAGCTACTATCACATAGATAGACTTTAGTTGACGTCTCTCCATGATTGGTGTACTAGTAGCTTTCAAATTGCCGTACACCTTAACGTCTCTTGGACTGAACACCACATAATTGCCTGAGTCTGTGAGTTGTGACACAAACAATAGATTTTTCTTCATTCCTAGCACATGATGCATGGTTTTCAATTCAACTTGATGTGAACTAAACCAAGGCGTTTTCACTGTTTGGCCGACATGGGTAATTAGCAACTTTGAGTTGTCCGCGGCGACAATTACTCATCCATCGATGTACTCAAACATATTTGATAGCTTGCCTTGAATCCAATCATTAGTGTAAAAGATCAATTTTTCATTTATAGTGATCAAGGCTGTCCCATCTTCTAACTCTATGGTGGAAGAGGCTGCAGACTCTCTTGTTGCTTCAATGCAAGATACACTGAGAAATCTCACTCCTTTTCATTATCATTCTCCGTGGATGCTACAACGTTTCCTTTGATTCTTTTGTATCAACAATCCCTGGCAAAGTGACCTACTTCACTGTAGATGTAACACTGCTATTACACCTTTTGTGACTCGTATCTTCATTGTCATCTTTGTCGCGATCGCGACGAGCTCCTTCTCATCCCTTCTAGTTGCTTTTGCCACTCTCCATGACTTTTCCTCTATTTGTCCTCCCTAATGCTTGTAGAGTTTTGAGTGGATACCCCAACTTAAACAAAAACTCTCTTATATTTATTACAAGAACACTCGCACCACTCACACGCTAACACACTCCTTTACTTTTTGGACTCCACATGTAGGAGACTTTCTTCTCAACACTTGAAGACTTTCTCAAAATACTCACGCCAAGTGTTTGCTTCACTCTTGCTTTAGTGGTGAGTGGGGTTGAGTGTCTCTTTCTTATAATAATCATAACAGAGTGTTAGAGATGCGCCTCTTGAGCTCAATAGTTTTGAAGAGTAAAAACGCAGTTTCCCTGTCATTATCTAAATCATGATGTAGTGTGTATTCAAGTTGCAATTATGTTCATCAATCACGAGAGTGAGAAAAAGGAGAAATTATTGCTATTCAAAATTGAATCTGAATGCTTGCTGAACCTGAACTCTAAGTCTCTGAAGCTTTTCGACATCGAGCATGTGAACTTGAAGCAGCTAAGAGTACCCTCAGATGCAGGAGGGATCGCAAGCCACACATTGCAAAGTTTTTGGCTCCTAGTTTGAGGCATCATGTTGCCAAGCTTGGTCGACTTGAGGTTGCTCAACCATGAATTAAGATTCCTAGTGTGTTGGAGATGAGGATGCTCATTGAGTTTGCAGAAGTTGGATAGCTTGTCTGGTCATGATGGTAATGTGATCATTGACTATAGGACAAAGTTTCATGCGATACTCAAGTCTTTTTTGAGTTATTTTCGACGGCTTTGTTATGGTCGAATGAGAATTTTGAAATCTAGTTTCTTGTGCTACAAATGATCTCAGCATGAATTGCAAAATTTTATTTTATTTTTTTGATCGAAAAGCAGCACTTTCAATCATAAAGAATAATTCAAACAAAAAAAAAATCACAAATGAGAAGTCTGTCAACACAATCCTATAGCTTCAGCACTTTCAATCATAAATAATAATTCAACCAAAAAAAAAATCATAAATGAGAAGTTTGTGAACACAATCCTATAGCTTTAGAAAATCAAAGAATTGATCTGTTGCTGCCTCTCGAACTAAGCGTAGATCTCTTGGGAGATTACTGCGGTTAACACCCGAGCCCAATCTCTTCTTTAGGCTTTTCCTCATTTTAAACTGGCCCATATCAAGGAGAGCCCAATAGAGTTGTAGATTGGGTGATCAAAGCCCAAAGAAACAAATAGCGTCGTCTTTGTGCGAATGGGATTCGAAACCAGAGTCACATCCATCATCGTTTGGTTCAAATTGTTAATGGAGGTGACACGTGGGAGAATCCCATGCATTAGGATTGAGGAGAATACACACAGGGAGAGAGACAAGAAACGGTGGGCATTGAGCCATGAGAAAGGAGGCGAACGACGATTCTTACTTCCGGCGAAGTCTTCTCACGAGATCCTCGCCCAACGACCGATTCGTGTCCGTCATTCCTCGCTACCCCGGGACCTGGTTTCCCCCCCTCATTCATCTCTGTTTTTCAGGCGCTCGACTGGCGACCGTGAAACGCCCTCTTCCGCAAACGAGGTTGGCCAAACTGGGATCCCCTTTTGTTCTGCTCTGCCTCGGTCGACCTGAAGACCGAGACTTGTCTTCTCCGATTATGCGTGTGTATAATAAGGTCTCGAGCGAGTCGTCTCTAATTTTTTGGGAATGTCACTTGCTGCTTCCTTTTTAATTTGGACGCAACCTCGAGCCCCGAATGAACTGGTGTCCTCCCCTCAGCCGATGCACCCTATATGTTTTGATAAAATGCCCTTCAGACCATCCCGTAAAAACAGCCACTGTTTTTGCCATATCCGGAGCTCATGTATCGTTGTTTTGATCGTTAGTCACTGAGTTTGTCTCGTGTGAAGCCTTATCTGGTTGATCGTGGCTGCTGTGGTTGTGTCTTTCGTATACTACCATGCTTGTTACCTCGGTATTGTTTATCCGGTGATGGCCAGCGACAAGTTCTCTGGTGATCAACGACTTTCAGGGTTAGTCGCCAGCCGGCTCAAGGCCGCTCGTCTTTGCCATCCCCATCCCCGAGTGGGCAAGTCAACTATCGACGAAGATGATTAATGGCCGGTGATAATGACCTTTAGGTGTTTGGCGACGGTGTCTGTCGGTAAGGGTAATGGGATTTAGCGGCGATGCATAAACTGTCCATGGTCGGAAGCTTGAATGTGTCCGCGTGCGAGTCCGTGAGTGTTTTTAGCCTCCGGGGGAAAGAAAAGACATGGGGGTTCTTAGGAAGAAAGAATGAAAGCTGGGCTTCAGTTTGGACTTTGCGAATATGGTATTCTAATTGGAGTGGGCTTAGTTTAGTTAGGGGGCCTTGGGCTTAATTCGGTCGTACTAGAAGTTGGGCTTAGACTTGATTTTTTTTAGAATTTGGGCTTGGAATGATTTCGAATTTGGGGTAGTGGCGGCCCTAGCTGAGCTTGGGCTTTGCTTAGTTTGATTTGGTGGGGGCTAGGGAGTGCTCAATTTGAAAGTCCAATTGAGCCCATGACCCCAGTTTCCTGAGACCAGTCGCTGCGCACATTGGGCGGGGCCCAAGGAGCCGGCCGGGCCCCCATTTTCAGATTGAAAGAATTGTTTTTTAACAAATTATTTTTTTAAAGTATTTAAATTTTTTCTAAAAAATTGATTAAAAAATAAAAAATTCCTAATTTTTTTCTTCCAATAGTTGCCACTTCACTGATAAAATCTTGGCCATCGACCTTGGATTGCTTTAAAATCTTGATAGCCACTTCATCACCACTTCTAGGCATTCCTTTGTACACGGAATCATATCCCCCTTCACCCAACTTATTCTTAAAATTCTTGGTAATCTTCTTAATGTTTGAGCAAGAGTACTGTATAGGCAAAAAGTTTTTATAAACTTGCAAGAATTCTTCGATGTTCTTATCCATTACTAAGTGCCTTGCTCTATACTTGTAGATTAGAAATATCACAACAAATGGCATCTCGATTTTGAATTTCTTTGCACAAAATTGAACAGAGGAAAATTTTCATAAGTTAGAATAAGTACAATTTTTTTTTTTATTACTATAAGAACAAATCATTGCGGCTCACCTAGTAGTACTACAAATCCTGTAGTTGTCAAAAAGGCAAGTCATCTAGGAAACCTGTGGAAGGAATGATTGAAGTGAAAAGGTATTGAAGGAAAGGGAACACAGTCATATAAATTGAATTGTGTTCAAAAGAATATGAGAAGGGGGATGCGTGCACTTGCAAATAAATGGAAATAAAAGACTATACAAGAAACTCCTTTTGCTTTGTTAGTAGTCAACAAAATATAGAGAAACGGTGATTTCCATAGTTAATAAAAATGTTCCTCCTATCTATACATGAATACAATTAAGGAATTTGCTAATAAGTGTGTCTTGAGTTATTAGTTTAGTAACTCATTAAGTTTATAAGAAGAATCTGAACTCTATACCAAGGAAAAGCCAGTTATGTGGCTGCTCCTTTTTTCACCTTACATTGGGAGTTCTAAGCCTTCCATAGAAAGAAATTATTACCTTGACACATGTATATGTGCAACTGAAATCGGATCTCTGTGTGTGGGCGTGTGTTGGGGGGGGGGTGGTTTGGAACTTTTACAGTCACTTTGTGTATTTATTTATTAATTTTTCGGAATCTTGCAACTCCTAAAATTTGATTTTAACATGCAACACGAAGATCCATAAACCTTTCAAGTACAAAAATATTGACGTGCTCTAACATGTGTATTTTGCATAATTTTATTAGATTTTTAATATTCCTTTCATTTTCTAGTTTACAAGAGAAAGTAGCAATCGAAAGATCGTACAAAATCATGCAATATCGCCCTAAAACTTCATTGCCAACTAATGCTTACCATTGTTGTAGTCGAAGAAGTGGGATTAGCAAACCTGACCTCAGTAGATGCTGTAGAAATCAAACGAGCAAAAGAAACCCGACTTCCATGTAGTTTGATAAACATAGAGGACAAATCCATCGGCCATGATGTTCTTCTAGATGTAGGAGCTACTATTAATATGACCCCTTAATGCATGGATTGGTAGCGATGTAGAATGGAGAACTAATGGGCTTTGAGCAGTTCACAATGACCAATATACTATTGTTGTACATGATGCATGGGTTGTTAAAATAGGAACATTTACTGAAGTCATACATTGACCATGAAGCACGGTGCAAAGACGAGTAGTTATCTTTTTGTAGTCTGTGGTCAACCAATCTAATTTGGCGAGTGACATAATTGATGGACTACACATAAAATCGACCATTAAGAACATATATGGCATGTTTGTTAAGATCTGTTTCTGTTCTTGAAACAATTATTTTTGTTCTTTTGTTCCAAGGAAAAAAAGAAGAAAAAACATAGTTGGTAAAATTTTTGTTTTCGGAAACAACAAATCTATTTTTTTGTTTTTGGGAATAGATTTGGAACAGAAACAAGAAATATAAAAAAGCAACCTCGCCGACCCCTGGAGACGTCGAGCCACAATGAGGTTCATTGGCTCGAGCTTGGGCTGGCCAAGGTCGACCTCTCCAGGCCACCGCCAGGTTGGCATCACCCAACGAGCCCTTCGTCGAGCCTCGTCGGTCAAAGCAAGGCTCGGCCGCGCTAGGCCAAGGTGAGGCAAACCCCGCCCAAATCTGGCGAGACCAAGCCTCGCGATGCTCGCCAGGCCATCGACAAGGCTTAGCCTCACCTAGATTTGGCAAGGTCGAGCCTCGCGGGGGCTAGGCAAGCCTTCAGCAAGCTCGTCGACCTTCACCCTAGCCTAGCAATGCTCCAACGAGCTCACCAAACCTCACCTAGCCGGTTGTCGGCGGCTGGCGACTGGCCACAAAGGAGGAAGAAGGAGAGAAAAGAAAAAAAGAAGAAGAAAACTATTAAAAAATTAAAAGAAACAACAAAATTATATAATTTTACCAAACGCATTTCTTTCTCGAGAATATAAATTTTGTACAATTATCAAACGCGTTCTTATATCGAATTTATTCTTGGGAACATAAACAAAATATATATATATATATATATATATATTTCGATAAAAAATTGTCCCGAAAACAAAAGCGTTACCAAACACACTTATAGTGTAGTGCGATTATCTTCACAATTCAACTCGTGATACAAGTCACCATATCCTTTCAGATTACTTTTCAACTCGAATGAGTAACTTATATTGCGAATATCACCATAGGATGATGCAGTGCATCACCGACTACTCTCAACAGTGCAAGTCATTGCTCGCAATAGAACAAGGAGGAGTAGCAACACTTGACGGATATTAAGGAAGCAGAGAGCATCGATCATGTCTCTTTTGGTCTTTGGGTGAAGAAAAATAGGTAAAGAATTGTTTGGTGTGTGCGGAGGCACAATATGAAAAGATTGAGAAAAGATGGGACGATTCTTGTTTGATCGGAGACTTGGGAGTCGCCTGGTCTAATAGAGAAGACCAAGTCAGTCAACGGAACAAATGGATGGAAAGTCAAGAAATTAAAGAGGTGAACCCAAATTGAGGTTCCATTATTGGTGTTGGCGTGGTCTCGTGCGCAGCCGATGGCTATCCCTTTTTGACCCCTTTGATTCAAAAGATGTCACTCTCTCCACTTGATCGTTTTGTCCACATCCCATCGACAAAGAAATGAATCTCTCTCTCTCTCTCTCCCCATCACTTCCTTCTGATGCCCCATCTTTCTTCTTAATTTCTTCTTCGTTCTTTCCTCCTCCCTTCTTCTTCCCCCATCTTGCTTCACCGCCCCCACGATCATAGTAAAATGTATTTATGGTTTTGAGGAAGAAGATAAAAAATAAAAAAAACTAGAAGGACCAATGGCACAAGGTACAAAGGTGTGGAATGGAGAGGAAAAATCATATCCCACAGACTGTGAGCAGTGGAAATTTGGGGCTTCATATGTGGTGAGAAATAACAAGGATATGAGCAATCGATAAAACAAAATCAACTAAGTTGAGAATGTTGTAATCACCATTTCTCTCTAGCGAAATAACATACATCTCATGTGATTAGCAGTGCACAACATTGGTTCATATTTTTGGAGGATATTTCTTAGATAAGTAAGGTTTCCATATTCTCAGAAATATTTATGATGTTAAAAGTTTTTTTTTTTTCAAGATGACACAGAAGTCATCTTAGGAATCGGTGCAAATCTTGAATTGAAGTGAATTCATGGGGATTAAGAATCGAATAAATTCTTATGATTGGTGATCGCACACATTCCATTTGAGGGAACTAGAAATATTAAGAAATCGAAAGAATCATCGGCTCTATATTATTATTATTGAAGAAATTTCTCAAGAGGTCGTTAGAGTAAAAGATTTGAACTTTACCATTGACTTAATATCTTTGGAGAGAATAGGGGACTTCCAAGTCGACAAAAACAAAAGTTGATGGGGCTCACTGGGAAAGGTTCTAATTTTAATCGATGCGACATTTTGGCTGTTTTATTGATACAAGCAATGACAATGGAGAGAGCGAAGATTAAGATTGAGGGTGAGTGAAACTTTTGGCGAAAGACATAGTCTTTTCTTTTCTTATTAGGTTAATGCTTTGAAAAATCCCAAACTGATATACCTATAATAAATTTACCTCAAACTATTTTTTTTTTTTTACTATGAAAAACCCAAAATTGGTACATTTGTGATAAATTTATCCCAATTAACCATAAATAAAAAAAAAACCCTAAACTGATACATTTATAACAAATTTGCCCCAAACTAATTTATTCAACCACAACTCCAAATTAGTAAATTTGTGACAAATATACCCTATACTAAATTGAATTAATACAAAAAAAAATCACAAAAATTGTAAATTGTGATAAATGGAGCATAAGATCTCAAATTAGTATATCAATTAATTGTCACGTGTCATTTAACTTAATAATTTGACAATAAAATTTAATAAAAACTAACAAAGAGTAAATTTGTTATAAGTGTACTAGTTTAGGGTAAATTTGTCAAAGGTATACCGGTTTGGGGTTTTTCAAGGTATTAACCCTCTTTTATTTGAGAATTTTTAGTATACTATATAAATGAAAAAAATTACAAATCAGTTTTAAATTTATTATACATATATTTACTCAAGTTATAAATCTTTTAAAATTGTTAATATAATCTTAAAATTTTATGTAAAATTTCAATGTAGAACACAATACAGTCATTTACGATCGTCTCACGTAACATAATTGGGTTATAAGGTGAAAGAAGTTGAGAACATAGAATTGATTTGAGTAAATTTTTTTGATTTTTTATTTTATTTTATTTTCATTTCCCCACTTCTGTTCATCTTCTTCTTTGGGTATTCATCCGATTTTGCCATTAATCCTATGCTCTACCACTTTTGGCTTTCGGTCAAGCGAGGTAGCTTCTTGAACTCTTGCTCTGTTGATTTCATAACAATCCACCGATTTTTGTGTTTTCGTGCCGATTCGTCACGCTTGCGATGCCATGCTTTTCGTGTTTTGCGATTGATCATGCTTTGTAAGGTCTCTTTACCACAAAAGTAGACGCGATGAAGAATAACACATGCAGAAGAAGATGATCAGTAGCGCAGGAAAAATAAAGAGAAGAAAAAGTAAAAGATCAGAAAATTCAGTAAAATCTGTAAAAAGACCGTCATTTAGTGGTATTCTTCCACGTTAAGACAATTGGCTATGATTGAACCACCACGTCAGTAATTTCTAGCCGTGACTGATCAAAAAAACTATATTGAGATTAAAATGTTTAGAACTATATTAACAAATTTGAAAGTTTATTATTAAATTGAATCCGTATAATATGTTAAGGCTTGAATTTATAATTTTTCCTATATAGAGATTTAAGAAGATACAAGCTTGATTTGAAATTTTGTAAATTTTGTTGTCGATTCTTTGTAGGAAAGAATCGGGACAAAAGAATACATTTTTCTTGGTTGTAATTACGTAAGATTTTAAAATATGTTGTTAAGCTAGAATTTTTCCTCTAAAAAATTTAATTAACTAAGGTCGGCTTCTTTCCTATTTAAAATGTTTCTAAAATGAAAAGATATACCTAAACAGGTACATATTTTGAATAAGAAACCAAAATATAGTGTTAATTGAAAAATAAAAGTTTCTTAGATTAAAATAATACGAGGAAAAAGTTAATAAAATAGAATTGTCCAAACATTTAAGATGAGATCAGACTACGTCATTACATTACACCTTGGAAATTTTATATATTTGCCCATTATATATAAGGTATTGAAATTAAACTAAAGCAAACTTTTGACCACACTGACGCGGACTTTGATAGAGTTTTCTGAAAAATAAAAAGGTTTGAGCATGAAATTCAAGACGGGAGTAATTATTATATAGTAGACATTTATTTTTTTCTTATATCTATATAATAAATAACAAAATAAATTGGGGAGAGGGGCGCCTCCCTCTTCCCTTCGTGGCTGATGTCGAGTATACAACCCGCCCATTGAGACACCGTAATCGAGTGATAATTTTTAACAGGAAATTGTAGTTTTTCAATCTTGTTACTGGTCAGTGATTTCATATTAATTTTAAACAGAATATAAGTTATTTCAAAAATAAACTACATAGACATGTTTCATCCAAGATCTTCATTGGCATTTTTTACAGAAGTTTTTTTCTGCATAAACAGATGGTGTCTACTTTGTAAAATGTATACATGGATGTCATCTCTGAAAATTATATCCATAGTCGAAATCGACAAGGAAATCATGGGCCGGGAGTAGCACTTCAAGTAGCAAGATTGCAGGTTATTATTAACATCTTAATTGTGATTACCTAAATCATGTAATGACGAAGGAAAATTCTCAATCTTAGTCGCCTTCCCCGCCATTTTTGTCCGTGCTCTCTTACCGATTTGTTTGTCCTCTGAGACAAGAGAGTTCAACCATATGAAATACAATGACATAACATTAACCTAAGAGATAGAAAAAGATAACCTCGAAAGTAATCACTACCAAGTTAAACTGACCCAAGTGCCCTCCCGACATAATACTAGGTTGTGGGGACATGTAACAAATACATAAAGCTTTTCCAATTAAACTATGCATGATTCTCTAAACATTATCGCAATCTCCAGAAGGAAAACTAGCAGAAATTATATGAGAGCTAGAAGAAGCTGAGAATGTTTTTAGTTCCATCGCATCTGTATCATTGTTGACTGGCTCATCCTGTGGGTAAATAAGCGGTTTTGGAGGCATTTGAAGTTTATCAATATCTCCTTCAAGCATTTCTAGGACTTTGTTCATTGGAGGCCGATGGTCAGGATTTAATTGTATACACCAAAGTGCAACTATTATCATCTTTTTTATCACCTTCCTTTCCTCTTCTACAACTCCTTCTATTTCAACACTTTCTCCTTCATTGACACGATCATACACCCACAAGGGAAAATAAATTTGGCTTGAGCGTTCTGCATTTGCATTTATGTTCTTCCTTCTACCCGCCATTTCCATGAGCAACATCCCGAAGCTATAGACATCCGCTTTATAAGATACACCGCCAATATTTTTGTAGAACAATTCAGGTGCCATATATCCTAAGGTTCCTCTTGCAGCAGTTAATGAGACTATGCTATGATCAGTAGGATAAAGTCTCGCGAGTCCAAAGTCAGAAACTTTTGGAGTGAAATTCTTGTCTAAAAGAATGTTATGAGGCTTGATATCAAAGTGTAGTATTTGCATGTCACACCCACGATGTAAGTATTCAATCCCTCTCGCCACCCCAAGAGCGATCTCATATATTTTCCTATAATCAAGAAACTTATCACCTTTATCAGTGAAAATGTGCTTATCCAAAGATCCATTTGACATGAGATCATACACGAGAGCTTGTTTCGACCCTTCAAAGCAAAAGCCAATGAGCTGCACTATATTAACATGGTGAATTCTTCCAATTGTAGCCACTTCACTGATAAAATCTTGGCCATGAGCCTTGGACTGCTTCAAAATCTTGATGGCCACTTCGTTGCCGCTTCTTAACATTCCTTTGTAGACAGAACCATATCCCCCTTCACCCAGTTTGTGCTTAAAATTCCTAGTGATCTTCTTAATATTCGAGTAAGAGTACCTTATTGGTAGGAAATTGTTATGAGCTTGCAAAAATTCTTCGATGTTCTTGTCATTTGCTAAGTGCCTTCTTCTGTAGTTGTAGATTAGAAATATCGCAACAAATGGCGTTCCGATAGCGAATTTCGCTAAACAGAAATACACTGAGGAAATTTTGATAGGTTAGAATATATATTTTTTAATTATTGTAAGAAAAAATCATTGCGGCTTACCTAGTAGAAATGTAAAATCCCAAGTTGTCATAAATGCATACCCGGCGACACCTATGTTACCTGTGGAAAGAATGAATGACATGATAAGGAATCGAAAGAAAAGATATTTGGAAAACAAAACTCACCAAGAAACTAAGTAGTAGCAAGCTTCTTTGTATAAGTTGAATTTTGTGCAAAAGAATAAGAGACATGGGATGCATGCATCTACAAATCAATGGAAATAAGAAGCTTCATCTCACATAGATGATAGACAATGCAAGAAATTCCAGTTGCTTTGTTAGCAATCAACAAATATAGAGAACATTGATTTCATTTTTAATCACTAATTTATTTCTTCTTTTTGGTGTATGGATACAACTTCTTAAGGAATTTGTCGATGAGTGTCTTTCAAATCCTTAGCTAATTGACTAAATAAGGAACTACTTAAGAGATTAATCTAAACTCTAATCGAAACATGAATACAACTTTTTAAGGTATTTGTCAACAAGTGTCTTTCAAATCATTAGCTGAGTGACTTACTAAGGAACTAATTAAGAGACTAATCTGAACTCTATGCCAACAAAAAACTAGTCATGTAGCTGCTAGCACAATATCCTTTTTTCTTTTTTCTTTATCACGGAGGGAGTCCTAGCTTTTATGTGGAGAGGAATTGTAATCTAGGCACATGTATATGTGCAAATCGGTCTGTTTAGGATGACTTCTACTGTCACTTTCTTATTTTTTTGCCAATCTTACAACTACAACAATTTGATTTTTAATATTTAACGCCAAGCTGCGAAACCTTTCAAGTACATACATGTTGACATATACTAAAATTTATATTTTTTCCATAAAACTTTCTTGGATTTTAAATGTTTCTTTCATTTCCAGTTTTGAAGAGAAAGCAGAAAGTGAAAGAGCCTTCAAAATCATGCAAAATTGCCGTAAAACTTGGTTACCAACCGATGCTTACCATAGGGCAAGGATCTGCAGACTCGACCTGTGTAGAAACTATACAAATCAAAAAGGCAAAAGAGACCTCTCTTTATACCTCTCTTTGTCCCACCATAAAATTTGAGAACAAATCCATTGGCCATGATGTTATGGATTAGCTCATAGTTGTAGGAGCTACCATCAATCTGCTCATAAGGCCCAAAATCAGCTGATACCCACGTCCACATGCTAATGGTGCAGAAATTCCTAACATCCGATGCTTTTGGATTGACCAAAGCATACAAGATCCAATTCAATAATTTGTTGGAAGAATACGACCCCTTAATGCATGGACTAGTAGAGATGTAGAGTGGAGAACTAACTGGTTTTGAGCAGTTCACAATGGCCATTGTACTTCCGTTGAGGATGTCGTATGAGATGCTTAATTTGATGTAGTATGAGTTCCTTAGATCCCTGTAGTATGTGTTGCTTGGATTGACTCTATCCAAGAATTCATACAACACCGGCGACTGGGGGAGAGATGAGCAGTTATCCTTTTGCAACCCATCATCGACTAATTTAATTAGGTTGGCGGAATAATCAATGGACTGCACATAAAATCGGCCATGATTGAGGTACCAAACGGTGCGATTATCTTCACAAACCAACTCTTTCTCCAGGTCACCACATCCCCTCGGGTCACTCTTCAGTCGAAATGGCTCTGTTATATTACGAATGTTACCACAGGATGAAGCAATGCATCGCGAATTACTTAGCCTAGCATCACTAGTCATCGCTTGCAATAGAACAAGAACAAGTAGCAACATTGGATAGACATTCATGGAGTCAAGAGCCTTAATCATGTCTCTGTTCGTCTTTGGGCAAAGAGAAATTCGTGAAGAATTGCTTGGTCTACGTGTGTAAAGAAGGCACGATATAAAAGGATTGAAAAGAGGTGGATGATCCTTGTTTGACTGGAGACTTGGAGTCGCCCTGTACTATAGAAAAGGTCAAGTCAGTCAACGTACTAAATGCATGAAATCAAGAAAATTGAAAGATCGCCTCCAAATACAACAGATCTAGGACATTTTGCCCACAAAAAATTCAAAAGATATTGCTTCACATATGATCTCTCTGTCTTGTTATCTCCACGTTTCTTCCACTCCCCACGTGATTATTGGGTCTACATGAGGAGTGAGTGGCTCGAGAGTTGGTCCATGTTCAAAATAACTTAGAACTTGCCATGTCAGGACCGATCCCCTATTTTTGAAACCCGAAGCTACTGTACACCTCTAACCTGGAGACTACCTATTGGGACCAGCTCCCGGCACTAGAGACAAACTCACATGACTTTATTTGTGCATTTCGTCGAACATATCGTAAGTACTTTCATGAAGGTATTTATATTCAAAGCAAGTGAAAGATTAAAATTCATATCAACACAAAACATGTTAACGAACTAAGAATCACCAAACTAACATCAAACTTGATTGGAGTTTAACTTGAGAAGTTGTCAGATTTAAAACATTGAACGTAAAGAGGGAGAGAACACACAGAGCCGCAACAGCTAAAAGGACCACAAGAATTTCGAGAAGTCTCCTAAAATGTCTAACAAAGGCCCAAAGAATAAAAAATAAAATCAGTGCTACCTGATACAGAGTCCAAAGCTAACAAATCGTAACCAGAAACAAGACCAACCTGCCAAAGAAAACCATTCATGAGCATTTTATCATGGGAATCCAATGAACAACCCATCCCGGGGAACGGATGGCATGGAATGAGCAACCACACGTGGAAGACAGACCAAAACAGTACCCCAAAAAGCAAGACTGATGGTGGGATCAACGGCGCGAACTCCAGTGTCGTCGGGCGATGTTGAAGCGTCGTCGAGGGGGACGTCGAGATCGAACCTCACGAACACCCTCTGAAATCGGCCTCCTGCAGAGACCCGACGCTCGCCAATTCTGCGGATAAAAATCAGTAAAGGCGCAAGGTCCAGTCAAAAACTGAAGAAGATCCGGTCAAAGATGGGAGATGGTGACGGAAAATCTCACCGGTTGACGAAGGTACGGCAAGGAGAACAAGTGGGAGAGGAGATCAAGCAGAGACAACTATGAGCCTCGTGGCTGCCAAGATCATTACACCGTCGAGATCGAGCCGCAAGAGCGAAAATCCGAGGGAGTAAGAAATCGGGAGAGGGATCATATATATATGCCGAGGGGGCTTCGTTCTTTTTATCAGAAGACGCGGAAGTGAGAGAGGAGAGGATGTGGTGCGGTGCGGTGTACTTGAAGAGGGAGGATGCATTAAATAATATTAGGTGGGTTGGCGACGCCGTGCGAGGATGCAAGAGTTTTTAACAGGTGGGCCCAAATGTGACACATGTCACCCGTTGATTAGATTGTGTAGAACTGATATGATATGACTTAGGCACCTAATATTTTCTCTCGGTTGAGGACCTTGCGATAAACAGTTCGATTCCGAAATTTATTCACTTTGTACTGTAGGGAAAAAAAAAAGGCAAAGATCATTCGAATCACGCAAATTTAGTCAACGAGGGTTGGTGCGAGCGTTGAGATGACAGAGAATTCCGCGTATTAAATTTCCACTTTTTCTATCTATTTGCTTGAATTGTATGTTTGTTTCTGACTCAAAGGACTCTAATTTGATCGACTCTTTGTACAGAGACATGCCACAATCATAATGTTGACCGATTGAGAAGATGAGTACAAGGAGTTTTTTTTGTTGGTCACTAATATATTAATTTATTAGCTAGAAAAAGAATTTGGACACATACTTTTGCTATCTTCACACTTGCCCCTTGTGTATGTCCTTTAATGTTTTGGAATTGCAAGCAGTTATTTCACGATGAATCTATTTTCTACAATTGATTTGCTCTCCGCTCGATTACGCGTATCACATTACACCTTTTGTCACTCTTATCTTCATTGTCATCGTCGTCATGATCGCGACGGGCTCCTTCTCATCCCTTCTAGTCACTTTTGTCATTCTCCATGACCTTTCCTCTATTTGCCATCCCTAATGCTGGTAGAGTTTTGATTGGATACCCCAACTAAAATAAAAACTCTCTTGTTTTTTATTACCAGAACACTCACACCACTCACGCGAACACACTCCTTTACTTTTTGGACTCCACATGTAGGAGACTTTCTTCTCAACGCTGAAGACTTTCTCAAAATACACTGTCGAGATCGAGCCGCAAGAGCGAAAATCCGAGTGAGTAAGAAATCGGGAGAGGGAAAGGGTGTGGTGCGGTGTACTTGAAGAGGGAGGAATGCATTAAAAAATATAAGGTGGGTTGGCGACGCCGTGCGAGGATGCAAGAGTTTTTACCATGTGGGCCCAAATGTGACACATGTCACCCGTTGATTAGATTGTGTAGAACTGATATGATATCACTTAAGGCACCTAATATTTTCTCTCGGTTGAGGACCCTGTGATGAACAGTTCGATTCCGAAATTTATTCACTTTGTACTGTAGGGAAAAAAAAATGCAAAGATCATTCGAATCAAGTAAATTTAGTCAACGAGGGTTGGTGCGAGCGTTGAGATCACGTATTAAATTTTCACTTTTTCTATCCATTTGCTTGAATTGTATGTTTGTTTCTGACTTGATAGACTCTACTTTGATCGGCTCTGTGTAGAGACATGGCACAATGATAATTTTCCAGTTGATCATGTGAGAAGATGAGTATGAGGGGTTTTTCTTTACTGGTCACTGGTATATTAATTTATTAGCTAGAAAAAGAACTTGGACACATACTTTTGCTATCTTCAGTCTTGCCCTTTGCGCATGTCCTTTAATGTTTTGGAATTGTTGGAAATCATTCCACGGTGCATTTATTTTCTACGATTGACTTACTCTGCATTATCCAGTGGCACAATCAGGATATGAGTGATTTATCTATCAACCGTGCTAAGTCAAATGACTTTGTCAACAGCTGATGGATCAATGGGCATTGATTATGCCAAAGGGTCCTCATTTTTTCTTCTCTTTTTTTAACAAGTTACAGAAGTTCGAGGGGATGGGAAAATAGAGAGCAGAAGTTGCAATGAACCTTCCTCTGTGGTGGCCCTTGTTCCCTGTCGCCTCACCTTCCATTTGAATTGATGACGCAGTTTTTGTAGTGTTTTTGAGTGGATACTCCAACTTAAATGGAAACTCTCTTATTGTTACTATTATAACACTCACACACACCACTCACACAAACACACTAGTTTATTTTTGGACTCCATGCATGGGAGACTTTCTTCTCAACTATTGGAGACTTAACTCTCTCTTGATATTCCCATCAAGTATTTGCTTCACTCCTGCTTCATTGGTCCAAAGACATCTGAATGGATGAGCTCAAAAGGCATCTTAACACTAAATGTAGACTCCTCATACGGAAGCTAATGTGCCTTCTCATACCAGCATCCGATATAGACTATGTTTTCTTGAACTTCTAAGTGAGGAGACCTTTTAGCATGACTTTCTTCATCCTTTAACTTATGATAGTTAACGTGCCCGAGCTATACATGCCACAAATCAAGTGTACCACTTTTTCAAGTTTTATTGATGTATGGCGTTTAAGTTACTATCACGTAGATAGACTTTAGTAGATGTCCCTCCATGATTGGTGTACTAGTAGGTTTCAAATTGCCGTACACCTTAACATCTCTTGGACTTAACATCACATAATTGCCTGAGTCTATGAGTTATGACACAAACAATAGATTTTTCTTCATTCCTAGCACATGATGCATGGTTTTCAATTCAACTTGATGTGAACTAAACCGAGGTATTTTCACTATTTGGCCGACATGGGCAACTAGCAACTTTGAGTTGTCTGCGGTGACAATTACTCATCCATCGATGTACTCAAACATATTCGATAGCTTGCCTTGAATCCAATCATTAGTGTAAAAGATCAATTTTTCATTTATAGTGATCAAGGCTGTCCCATCTTCTAACTCTGTGGTGGAAGAGGTTACAAACTCTCTTGTTGCTCCAATGCAAGATACACTAAGAAATCTCACTCCTTTTCACTATCATTCTCCTTAGATGCTGCAACATTTCCTTTGATTCTTTTGTATCAATAATCCCTGGCAAAGTGACCTACTTTGCTGTAGATGTAACACCGCTTATGACACCTTTTGTCACTCTTATCTTCATTGTCATCTTTGTTGCAATCGTGACGGGCTCCTTCTCATCCCTTCTAGTTGCTTTTGCCACTCTCCATGACTTTTCCTCTATTTGCCATCCCTAATGCTTGTAGAGTTTTGAGTGGATACCCCAACTTAAATAAAAACTCTCTTATTTTTATTACAAGAACACTCGCACCACTCACGCATGAAAACACTCCTTTACTTTTTGGACTCCACATGTAGGAGACTTTCTTCTCAACACTTGAAGACTTTCTGAAAATACTCACACCAAGTGTCTCTTGCTTTAGTGGTCAGTGGGGTTGAGTGTCTCTTTCTTATAATAATAATAATAATAATAATAATAATAATAATAATAATAATAATAATAATAATAATAATAATAATAGAGTGTTAGAGCTGCGCCTCTTAAGCTCAATAGTTTTGAAGAGTAAAAACGCAGTTTCCCTGCCATTATCTAAATCATAATGCAGTGTGTATTCAAGTTGTAATTATGCTCATCAATCACGAGAGTGAGAAAAAGGAGAAATTATTGTTATTCAAAATTGAATTCGAATGCTTGCTGAACCTGAACTCTAAGTCCCTGAAGCTTTTCGACATCAGAGCATGTGAACTTGAAGCAGCTAAGGGTACCCTCAGATGCAAGAGGGATCGCAAGCCACACATTGCAAAGGTTTTTGGCTCCTAGTTTGAGGCATCATGTTGCCAAGCTCGGTCAACTTGAGGTTGCTCAGCCATGAATTAAGATTCCTAGTATGTTGGAGATGAGGATGCTCATTGAGTTTGCAGAAGTTGGAAAGCTTGTCTGGTCATGATGGTAATGTGATGATTGACCATTGGACAAAGTTTCATGCGATACTCAAGTATTTTTTGTGTTGTTTTCGACGGCTTTGTTCTCGTCAAATGAGAATTTTGAAATCTAGTTTCTTGTGTTGCAAATGATCTCAGCATAAATTGCACAATTTTTTTTTTTTTTTGTGGGGTCAGAAAAGCAACACTTTCAATCATAAAGAATAATTCGAACAAAAAAAAAATCATAAATGAGAAGTCTGTCAACACAATCCTATAGCTTCAGCACTTTCAATCATAAAGAATAATCCAACCAAAAAAAATCATAAATGAGAAGTCTGTGAACACAATCCTATAACTTTAGAAAATCAAAAACCGATGTGTTGCTGGCTTTTCCGAAGCCCAATCTCTTCTTTGGGTTAACGAAGGTTTCCTTGGATTGAAAACCAAACCTTGGTCTCGTCCATGACCATTAGTAGCGATAGAACGAATCCCGGTTCGGAACCAAATCATACAATCACAACGGAATCAGAGGATTATCCTTTTCCTATTGATTTGGAACCAACCTCACCTCGCATAGATCACGCCGACCCACCCCCTGTGTGTGGGTGTGTAGTCCAGGCTAATTCAAAACGAAAAGGTTTGCATAAGGGTATAGAGGTCAAACCTTCAAGGAGAATCAGCAAAGGATGGTGGTCCGAGTGTGTTCTGGGATGGTGTAAAACCAGAGCTTCAGGAAATTGTGTTCTCCATTCAACATTTGCCAAGGCCCTATCAATGTACTCAAGATACGGCTTCCTATACAATGGCCTGTTAACTCTCTGCAATCGAGGGCCATACATCTGTTCGATTAAGTTGGCCAAAGACTCCTGGTTAACAGGGATTGTAGGCTGAGGTACTTGGCCCATCACAGGGTTCTTAGGAATCCAATTTTGACCATAATTCTGGCCAAAGTTTTGTCCCTGGAAAAGAGCTTGGGGTTGCTGATTCCCAAAGACAGGCTGCTGTGGTATGTTCTGATATGGTTATGTATTCGATTGTGGAAAACTCCTAACAATATTTGGTTGCCCTCCTAAGTTAGGTTAATTCTGACCAGGATTATAACCATATGGATTTTCTACATTGGCTTGGTTCTAACCATAGGGCCTCCTAGTGTTTAGTGTTTGATTTGCCATGAATGGCTAATTAAAACCATAGTTGGCAGCCTGAGGAGTTTTTTGTCCATACCAGCTTATTTGCCTTCTTTGTCTTCGGTAAGCGAATAGCTTTAAGACTCTCCGCAGCCTGCGCACCCCAGTTGGGATCCTAAAGGTTTATGGACGCACCATTCCCTACTCGCCAGCAAACATTGTTCGAGACTAAACTCCATTCCCAACTAACCGCCTTCCACACAGCAGAAGTTTGCGATCTTTGTTTGGGAATTAAGCCCTACATACTGATACAATACTTCCCCGTGAAAATTCTGCTTCAAAGACCATCATTATCAACTGCCAAATCCCAGCTCATGTTTCCCAAAAGCGCCTGGTTTGCCATGGAAACTCTCCTTATACCGAGACCACCCTGTCGAAAGGCTTTTTCACAGTTTCCCAATTAACCCAGTGAAAGCCTTCCAATCCTCCATAGACCAAAAAAAGAAAAAGTCTATATACTATTATTCAAGCTCTTCAACAGAATCCTTAGGCAGGTCCTCTAATGAATCATACAGAGGTTCCATCGATCGAGGATAAATCGGGGTCATTTACACTAAATACATCAAAACATTTATTTGTACATGTGAAGTACAGGATGGCCAAAAAATTCCTTGGGTAATGAAATATTCTACATTCTGAATGATTTTCGTTGCTTATCCCAGATGGCGATTGCATGCCCCTGTCAAGATCATGAATCTTAGGGGCGGAAGGGGTCAACCTAGTACAGGCATCAAGACGCTGCAATTGCTAAACGTAGCTTTTTTGGGCGCAGCCCATTAAGTATTATGCAGGGAACTTTCCTTGATGCATCAAAATGTCAAAGGTCGAGTAAATATAATTTCTATTATCAAGTGCAACATCCCTAATGAAAGATCATATGTTAGACAAAAGCATCACTCCCTATGGATATCAATTGGGATAATTATCAAAAAAAAAAAAGTTATAGATCCATTATATATATGCCAATTCAATTCTAAATTTTTCAATTTAACTTTATCCTAAACAATTTGATGATTTACTAATATAATCTTTTTGACTAGAAATCACAAATGTGGACGGCAACCATCCTATGTAGCATGGCCGGTGCTAATATAAACAATTTGTGCAATTATTTTTTTTTTAATTTTTTTAATTTTATTTTGATTTTTAAAAAATTATAAAAATACAAAAATTGTTCCCGTCAAAAAAAGCAAAAGCCTTCAACTGATGAAGCTCTGAGAAAACTCAGTAACTAAACAATTCACATCAATTTTTCCATGAACTTCTGCTGTTGATATTTAGCAACTCTTAATTTTTAGGCTTTGTGTGCCAACTCTTCTAGCTTCTTCTTTGCAAATCTTTCAGATGGAACACTGAGCAGCTTCTTGATGGACATTCCTTCACCTATAATCTTCTTCTTCACCTCGTACCTATGCTTAATTCTATTATCGAGTTTGTACCAAGAAATGCAGGGAAATCCAAAAGCTCGTCAAGGTCACTTCCCATCTCCCCCACCAAATATTCCACTTTCCCCTCCAGAGAATCAGGATTGTATTGAAATATTTGAGGATGCTTCTTACTCATGAGAAGCACGTCTTTGCAAGAAAACTCGAAACTCGAGAAGAGCATAATCACCTTCTGCATGTTCTCACAACTTGTCCTAGTCACAGCACCTATTGCAACTGCGAATTCCTTCGTTCTCTGCTTGTAACCAAGTTTCACAAAAAAAACCCAGCTTATGAGCAATGTTCCCTTCAAAAGATAGCCCCAAAAACAGATGGGCTTTTGTCAAGAACTTGAAAATCTCATCGGAGCTCAATCCACATTCTTTGAGAAAACTGATTTTGGGATGCAATTTCCTCTCCTTGCTCGCGCTAACAATGTTAGGAAACACAAGAATGATCCTGAATATTTCTTCATCATCTAATCCCGCAAATGACCTCAAGAACTCTACATGGCTTTTCAAGTGTTCCGCACAGTATTTCGAAAAGGTAAGGCAGTTTGCACAACACTGCTCCGGTTGCATCCTCATCTCCTCCGCTTAGTTCTAGGAGAAACTCCACTCTCGGAATCAATTGGCTATCCATGTCAAAATTAAGAATGGTGGTATGCCTCACAATCAGATCAACCCCACCATAGCGGCTCAAGAAATTAACGAGCCTTTCAATTTCTTCAAACTGCTTAAGAGACAAAGCCTTCCTTAAATTCACGTTGTTGAGAACATGAACAATCTTTTCTCTAGGAATCCCACTGTCAATCAGCAAATTAACCTTTTCCTCAAATCCAGCTAGGAATCGCGGCTCTGTTGACATAAAGAGACGCTTGAGCTGCGTGGTCAACCATTCCATCTAATTTGTCCCGCACGAAGAGTCTCAAGGGATCAATTTTCATCTGCTGCCAACACAGAAGGGCATTCCGCAACCAAATGGCAGAGCTCAAGGCCACTGATTCCAACAGATTTCAAAGGGACGACACGAGCCCACGACGAACCGACAGACTTCAGCCTCAAATCCGGATCCTTAGTCACGAGAGATTCGGTCCCTTTCAAATTGCACATAGAACGCCCCCGAAAGGGCAAGACTTTTAACGAGGAGTACGACCAAGTATTTCAAATTGCGTTCAAGGACATCAACTGTTTGATGATTTGTCTCTGAGAGCCCCTCATCCCGGTTCGAACTCGACATAGGGTGATGAGTTGACGCGGGGGCACTGTTCGTGGAGTAATGGTGCTCTCGATCCGATTCTGGACGGCTGACTCGAATCCAGCAAAAGGGACGGCTTGGGAGAAGAGGAGGTTGCGGAGAGAGGGACGGAAGCTGGAGATGGCAAGTGCTGCGAGTGGAGAAAGAAAGCAGGAGATCGAGCGAGAGAGAGAGAGAGAGAGAGAGAGAGAGAGAGAGAGAGAGAGCAGTCAATTGCAGCTCTCTGTACAGTGCGTTTCCCAGTGACAGAACCAAGGGTCGATGGAAATGACCAGAGGCTTTAGAGCTAACGGCGGGTGTTATCTCACGACTCCGAGCAGGACCTTTTTCCGAAACAACTATAGCCCAGATCCGACCACGAACGGATCTCAAAAGTATCGCGCCAAGATCCTTTCAAGCTTCATTTGAAAAATAAATAATTAAAAAAATGTTTTCTTAAAACGATTATATCACTTAAAATAATTATTTAATGAAAAATTTTATTATCTACAACAATTTATGTCTATATATTTTCGTTGTTGATAAAAACATTTTTCATGCATTCATCTTTAAAAGCATACGACCAATCGTTTTTTAAAACCTTTTTCCAAATTATTCATTTCTCGCAAAATAAATGAAGCCTCAATTTAATATTTTGTATGTGACCAATAACTTACTCACGTGAATTTTACACTAACTATTCATATAAATTACTAGCTTTATTCATAAATACAATAATCATTTTAATTTTATAACAAATAATATTTTGCTATTAAGGTAATTGGTGTGATGGTAAGGGAGTCACTTCTTTTTTTACAAGGTCACAAATATAATTTCCATGTAAACAATCCTCTAAACGACTGAGATTTCTTAAGTGCTAGCATTTTAATAAGATTATAGTGACAAATTTGTCACCCTCAAACTTTGGACCTAAGTGGTGCAAAGTAACTATCCCTCAAAACTAAACATCGCATAAGGGACATGAAAAGTGTTGTAGTAACGAGTGAAAGATGCTGTCGTGGCAGATGTGGTGCCCACAGCCCTCAACGGGATGACGGGCCGACGATCCTCACCGGGCTTAGGCGAGCGCGATGCGCCCCCAGCCGCCATCTCTTGCTGATCTCAAACGCACAGAAACTTGATGGCTATTCTCATGACGGCGGTCGTGCAAGCGAGGGGCGCCACCCTCCTCTCTCTCTTCCGGGCTTGTATGATCGATGTCGAAGGTAGGCAGCAACCCCACCGAGTTATGCTAAGGCCAACAAGGGATGCTGGCCCCTTGCCAGTTGCCAGTTCGTGGGTGGCGCCGCCAGCATCATTTAGCCTCCCCCTTACCCTCTCTCTCTCTCTCTCTCTCTCTCTCTCTCTCGGGTTTCTAATCTTTCCTTTTAATTCCATTTCCTTGTTTCCATGCTCAACAAATAATTTAGTCGGTGATCTAAAAGATACCTAATCACATATGATGGATCAGCAATGCAATTTGTCACGTCTGCATTTCCGTCCATATTTTGACCGAAAAACTAACTTAAACAAAAATTATAGAGAAAAAGTCACCAAATAAATCCCAATCTTTGCCAATTATGACACATTTATTCGTGACATATTTACCTAAACTTTTTCTATAACAATAAATTTTTGGGGTAAATGTGTCACACATGTACAGGTTTGAGATTTTTGATGTAAAAAAAAGAGTTCAAGATAAATGTGCCATACTGTACAAATTTGGAGTAAATATGTTGCATAGGTACAAGCTTGAGGTTCTTGGTGACTTTTAGCCAAAATCATATAATTCAAGCACTAAATTAGAAATAATAATAATAATAATTTGGGACTTGACTAAACATTGAACTGAAGGTGCCTTTATACCTTCAAACATAAACCACAAGCTTATTTTAATTTTAATCAGACATCAGCTTAACTATGCGCTCTAGTTCTCACAACAATCAGATATACATTCAATTAATGTAAAATCTAACGCAATATAGAAAGCATATTCGCTGATTAAAATTAAAATCTCATGGACATGAGAATCGCTTGTCTTGGCTAGTCCACCTGAAGGGAATTGGTCGTATGCTTCATATTACCCCGTCGTCAGAGCATCTACCAGCATCATTCATCAAACGGAAGACAGACATCTGCAAAGGACAATCCCGTCTGACTGACCAGCATATCATTTCGATCGATGATGGTAATCGGCAAGTGAGCACCAAACAGATCAGCATCCTCAATAACACCATTCTCGTCGCCTTCCAGTGGAACAATGCCTCAACCATGGTAGCGAATTGTGATGCATGTTAATTTACTCGAAAAGAGCTACCTTCACAGTGAATTTTGCCTGAAGGTACAACGTTTCAAGTTCTTCAAAACAATTTCTAAAGACAAAGCTACTACTGCTTTGAAGTTAGACAGTTTCAAAGGACATACCACCAATCTAGAGACCTCTCCAAAATTGAATTTTTTTTAAAATGAATTCACTCTGCTTACGTTTGAATTGAGCTTCACACGGTAATCATCACTATCCAATTGCAATCTCCAATTAACAGCAAGCATTTCCACTATGCAATTCTAGGTATGCAGTCTTATCAAGCCTCACAATTTACATTGGGAAGGCTTGATAAGACTCTTAGACAATTTCGCTTTCTTACTCTTGGCCTTGGGAATGCCTTTGATAAGTGCAACAGATGAGCCTCCGGTCCTCCGCTTCCTAGGCGACTCACAAAATTGGAGGTGGAGCCTGCAAATCGTCCGCAAGGAAACTCAAAACAAATTCACAGGTTAAGCAGCAATGAACCATTGCGCCAACCACTTAACACGGCACATCAATATTTCCAATGCACTTGCCTTGTCTTGGAGGATTTATCGAGATAATGAGACAGCTCCTTGGAAGTTTCTGCTTTGCCATTTTCAATATTCTGTTCCCGCAAACACACTCAATAGTTAGAGCATTTGTTACCTTTGTCGTTTGCGACAACGAGTTGTTGCTCTTTCTGAGATCATATGATATCCTAGGAACTCAGAAGAGAGAAGATGGTGCAGCTCAGGCAACTATCGTCATCTAAACAGTCACATTGGCCCCATTATATCATACATACGATGAACTCTCATGCACCAATATGCAACCACAAAACAACTATTTAGTCACCATCCAAAAGGAAGAAACAAATAAGGAGAACATTTAAGGTTATAAGTTGCCAATTTAAGACTGATGAAGTTAGGAACGAAAGCCTCCTCAGATTGAAGGAGGAGACTGACTGCTTCAGTAGGAAGGGGGCATTATAACTGGTTTCTGAGTGGGCGGCAAGGCAAGCACCCAGGATAAAGATGGATTACAATCCTGAATGAGCCAGTGAAGTTCAGGAACAAGTCTCTTTGAGCTACCTGCATAGATATTGCTCTACGTGGTTCAAGGAATTATAGATTAGAACAAGCTCTTTTCCAATGTAAATATGTATTTGCAACTGCAATTTACAATTTACTTGCAAGCATGATATTGCTAGAACATTTTGAGCCAAATAATACCCCAGTACAGCTGATAAATCTAGAAGCAAAGTAGACATCCAACATCTGATAGAACGTGAACAGACAAGCATCAAGACTATTTACTGTGGCAGGATTTCATTCTCAACAACAGGACCTTTTTTTTTTTTTTTTTTTTTCCTTTTTTTACTGGGCAAAAAAGTCATCTGCATAAGATAGAGTTATCAATAATAACGATAAAAACTGAAACAAAGGCACTACACTTGAAGCAGGGAAAAGAGGAGGTGATTCTCTCAGTAAAAGATTATGAACTCACCTCAAAGATTCTTAATTAGTCTAATTTCGCTTACTTAATTGGAGCTGGACCGGCCGTTCAGGATGGAGCAGAGCATTGGCTGGAAGCAAATACCTAGGGTGAAGTGACCGTATGATTTTTGCAAAATGTTGGAAAAACAGAGGGAAGGTTGGCCTGGCGACTTGTTGAACTCTTCTGACGCTAGAACATTACAAGATTACATGCAATAGAAGGAACAGAAATCGCGCATGAGTCGATCTGGAAGCATATTTATTTTTACTTTTATGTTTTTTGTCTAAATAAAGCTGCATTTCATTCAACTGGGAAAACCAAAAGGTCCCATTAAATGAGCTTCAGTACACAAAAGGTCCAAAAGAGCTCGAGGAGCTGAAGGTAGGGAATTGCGTCCGTGGGCTTTAGCTGCCGGTCCACAATGAAAACGGCCTCCCTTCTATAGTGCTGGATCCGAATACATGGAAAGCACAGTAACACAGCAACACATTCGGACAAAAGATTTGGACGCTTCGATTTGGCATATGCACGTGTCTACTTCTATGAAGGGAAAAAGTGTCGATGATGGGGAAATTGATGTCTAGTTTTGAGGAACAAGAACGAAAGGGAAAACAAGCTTGCCTCGGAACCTTTTATTCTCCATCTTCGTCGAGTTCTTTTTTTGTTCGGTCATCAGCACTTGATCACTTATACCCGTACTCCATCCTTGCTAAATTAAGTTAACGAACTTCAGGCGAAATTTAATTTTCTACATGGTCAATTCATTTTGTGAAATAAATAACTGCCACACAAAGAATATGTCATGCGAAAATGATATATTGCACGACATCATCATCGACCTAAATACAAACAACTACATGTTTTATCTCGTAAATCTAAAGAAATCCTCATATGAAGTTAAAAATGTATAAATTTTCAATAGCATACATGTATGGCAATTACATAAAATACCCTCTCTTATACTCTGCTTAAAATTATATTATTAACCATGATTGTGTTTTTGGAATGCGCGTGCCAAGAATGACAAACAAACTAAGGCAACGTTCTTGTTTGCTACGCCTTTGCAGATCTCTTGAGGACAGTTGATCCCCAGTTATTTTATGTACGTGTCATCTGAGGTAATTCTAAACTGATAATTGTTGGAAGATACACGGCATCAAATCGGATCAATTCAGATCAATCAATATCAAATCTAAATGGATTCGATTGTATTTCCATTTGTACAAACTGCTTGCCTTTATTATATAAACATTGTACTATATACAAAGACACAGTGTACATTGAATAGACAGAATACACAACTCAGAAATTCCCTATCTTTCCAATCTATCTTGATTTCTTACATGGTATCAGAGCGACGTTCTGATCCAATCTTGCTTCCGCATTCTTGAGCGAATTGCCCTCTTTTTTCTGTTCTTGTTACTGCGATCTTTGCAAAACAGAACAGCACCGGAAGGAATTCCTCCTCTATCCTGCACAATTCGATTATCACAAAGCCAAATTCACCATGACAGACCCAAAGGAACTTACCTCACCTACCGAAGAGCCATCAGAGAGGAATGCAGCTCCAACCTCAGATCAATCAACCGTCACCTCCCCGCCTGGGCACACGCCTTGGCAACATCCGACTCAGTACAATCCAGGATCGTTCTCAGGGTACCCAATTCAATGGATGCCTTACCCGTGGATCCAGGGATTAAACCCTGGTGCATCACAGCCGGGCTACCAAGGCGTGCGGGTCGATGGAGGCTCACCAGCCGATGTTGGGGCAGGCACAGCCATCGGCCATGAGCAGACGGGCGGATCAGGAAGCCCTAATATAGGGCAAACACCGAATATGGGTCAATCTTCGAATAATCAAGGATTCCTGATAGGATTCATACCTTTTCCTTTTGCGGCCGCCATGGGTCACCCCGAACTCGGCGATGCGCTGTACGTCTCCAACACCGACGGGCCCGAGTTGTAGCTTATAAGCCACCATCTCACAGGACCCGAGAATTACACAAATTGGGCACGGGAATTCCGTTGAGCCCTCATCACCAAGGACAAGGAGGGATTCATCGACGGGGCTGTTCCTGTTCCAACCGAAGAAAAACTGGCATGACAGTGGAAAAAGAACATGGATCGGGAACTGCGTGAGTCCAGAAATAGCGGCTGGGTTGCCCCCAATAGAAGATTTCAAAAAAATTTGGGATAACATAAAAGAGATGTACGGGAAACTGGATCGGGCGAAGATTTTTTCACTCCATCAAGCTTTATCCGAACTGAAGCAGGGAAACACGTCGGTGACAACGTGCTTCAACAAGCTGTCAGCGATCTGGAATGAGCTTGAGGCGGCGGAGGAAAAACTCAACGGACCCGAGGCCACTCTCCAGCAATACAAAGAAATCAAAGACCGAGAAAAGACGACTCGGTTCCTTTTGATTCTTAACGACTCATACCTGCATTTCAGGTCACAGATTCTCGCGATGGAGCCTGCGCCCTCCATCGGGCGTAAATTCCAGCTCGCTGAAGAGGAGAACCAAAGGATTGCATCGACAGAGAGCAAGGGAGGCGAAACCCTAGCTCTCGCCGCAGGGGGTCGCGAGCCCTAGAGAGAAAACGGGACGCGACGCTAGGGTTCCCAGAATCGAAGCCCTTTAAAGGGGCTGGAATGGACGGCCACGATCGCATGCAGCGATCGGACGGATCGAAAGGGACGCGAGGCTACGGAGATCTGGACGGTGGAGATGGCGCCTTCATTAAAGGATCCAACGGCGAAGATTATTTCAAGAATTCTGGGCTGAATGAACGCGGGCCCAATTCATTTGGGCCAAACCCGAAAAATCACGGATTAAATCCGTACGAGCCGAGCAATTATGGGCCTCCTTTTCCTGGGCCCAATTCAAAAAATAAAGGGAAATTATATTGTGAATTTTGCAGGCGTCCCCATCACACCATAGAAAATTGCTGGAAATTGCATGGTAAACCCGGAGAAAAAAGGGGGAAAGAAATATCAGCCGCAACATATCAACTTACAGGACAAGGCGATCCAAATCAGCCTATCACTCATGAAGAGTATGAGCAGTTGATGCAGACACTTCAAAAACTGGATATTTAAAAGAAGGGAAGCAGCTTTTCAAGTATTTCTCACTGCCAATTAAATAGCATATCGAGAAGTACCTGGATAATAGATTCTGGAGCTAGTGACCATATCGCTTGTGAGAAAGGATTGTTTGCTGCTGTTAATGATGGGTTGGATAGTCCTATCATAGTGCAATTGCCGAATGGAAGCGTCACTAGTGTCACTACAACAGGGACAATTAATATTAGCCCTGAAATTACTCTCACAAACGTCCTTTATATCCCTGAATTTCAGTTTAATCTTATATCCGTGTCTAAAGCCTATAAGGAAAATTCTTGTCAGATTTCCTTCAATACTCGTGGTTGTCAATTTCAGGCCCTTTCGACTGGGAGACTGATAGGATGGGATGATCTATCTGAAGGACTGTTTTTCTGGAGAAGTTCAGCCAAGAATTTTAATTTTTTTCCTCCCAATAAATCATTGTGTAATTTGTCTACCAGTGATAAGAATTTCATTTTACATTCCAGACTCGGCCATAGTTCATTGTTTACATATCCCCAATGCCATATATGTCCACTTGCAAAGCAATCACGCAGTCCTTTTCCATTGAGCAAAAATCGTTCATCCAATATTTTCTCCTTGCTCCATATTGATGTTTGGGGACCATACCATACACCCAATCATGATGGCTCTCGTTTCTTCCTTACCATTGTGGATGACTACTCAAGAGCGACCTGGATTTTTCTTATGCAGTCTAAAGGTCAAGTCATTTCACATTTAAAGACTTTTCTTTCCTTATCGAAAACTCAGTTTGGAAAGCCTGTCAAAAAAATAAGGACAGACAATGGGAGAGAATTCTTCAATCATGAGTGTGCATCCTTATTGACAGCTCAAGGAATTTTGCATGAGAGCTCATGTACTTACACACCACAACAAAATGGAGTGGTGGAAAGGAAACATCGCCACTTGTTGGAGGTGGCGCGGGCCTTAAAATTCCAAGGGTCTATTCCAGATATTTTCTGGGGTGAATGTGTGTTGACTGCAGCGTATCTGATCAACCGCATGCCAACTAAAGTTCTTGATGGCAAAAGTCCTTTTGAACTTCTTTTTGGGAAGAAGCCTGCTCTTGATCATCTCAGAATCTTTGGATGTCTATGTTATGCCCACATAGTGGGACCCAAGGATAAAATGGGTCCATGAGCTCGACGCTGCATATTCATGGGGTATGCGACTTTACAAAAGGGATATAGAGTATTTGACCCTTCCACAAATGAATTCTTTATCAGCAGAGATATTTAGTTTCAAGAGGATTTGTTTCCATTCTCTACCTAGGAATCAGACACACAGAGACAACAGTCCTCTGATAATTCCCATATGGAAGCATCACGGAGTGATCAAGGTTTCTTTCTGGTTCCTTATTCAGCCAATACAGACACCGATAATATGGATACCATGGACACAAGTCTACCGGAAGAGGACGTGGCTCAACATCAGGAAGGAGAGATTGCATCAGAATCTCATTCTGAAAATTCCATAGACACTCCGGCACTCCAGCCTTCTCCTGACGCCATCCAACCAAGGAGATCAGGGCGGGCCACGCGTCCTCCAATCTGGACCAAGGACTACGTATGTGGAGTGAGGCATTCGCCAGGTATTCCATTTCCAGTTTCTTCGTACGTATCTTTCAATCGGTTATCCGAAGAACATCGATGTTGTATTGCTCGAATTTCTGAAGGAAGAGAGCCTTCAACCCATGATGAGGCTAGTACTGATCCACGATGGCAGCAGGCTATGAAATCAGAACTGCAGGCACTGATGGATAATCATACATGGGATATTGTCGAATTACCTCCACATCGCAAACCTATTGGATGCAAAGGGGTTTACAAGATCAAGTACCGAGCTGATGGTACTGTTGAGAGATATAAGGCCAGATTAGTGGCCAAGGGCTTTACTCAGAAGGAAGGATTTGATTATCACGAGACATTCTCCTCGGTTGCTAAAAATGCTACAGTCCGGTCATTCCTTTCCGTTGCAGCTCATCAAGACTGGAATTTACATCAAATGGATGTCCACAACGCTTTCTTGCATGGAGACCTGGATGAAGAGATTTATATGGACATACCACAAGGCTTACGGAGACAGGGGGAGGATCGAGTATGTCGTCTCCGCAAGTCCTTATATGGGCTCAAACAGGCATCCAGACAATGGTATGCAAAATTCTCCGAGTCCTTGTTAGCTGCTGGATTTCAACAATCCAAATTTGGTTATGCTGTTTTCACATGGACCAAAGGTACTTCATCTATATACCTGATGATATATGTAGATGACATATTGATCATGGGAAATAATGAGACAGCTATCAAGAATTTCAAACAATACCTGCATTCCACCTTCCATATAAAAGATCTAAGGCCACCGAAGTATTTCCTCGGGATAGAAATTGCTCGTTCAAACCAAGGGATATCTCTCAGCCAGAGAAAATTCCCCCTGGAAATCATATTAGAAGCTGGATTGTCAGGGTGTAGATCGGCTGCAATTCCAATTGAGCAAAACATCAAGTTGACCACGGCAGAATATGACACTGGAGTCTCCCAAGAAACCGATCCCTTATTGGGGGATCCAATGAGTTATCAGAAACTTGTTGGAAAACTGATTTACCTGACCATGACCAGGCCGGATATCAGCTATGCTGTGCAAACACTTAGCCAGTTCATGCACAAACCCAAGCAGTCCCACATGAGTACAGCACTGAAAGTAGTCAAATACTTGAAGGGATGCCCAGGTCTTGGAACTTCTATCCAAGAAATGCGATATGAAAATGACAGCATATTGTGATGCAGATTATGCGACATGTCCCATGAGCATAAGGTCAATAACAGGTTTCTGCATCAAATTAGGGGATTCTTTGCTCTCATGGAAGACCAAGAAGCAACCGACTGTTTCCTTATCTTCAGCTGAAGCAAAATATCGAGCTATGGCAAAGACGACATGCGAAGTAGTGTGGCTGCGTGGATTGCTTCAAGATCTTGGAGTGCGACTTGAGGGTCCAACCAAATTATTCTGTGACAACGATGCAGCTTTAAAACTAGCTTCGAATCCAATAGTCCATGAAAGAACAAAGCATATAGAAGTGGACTGCCACTTTACACGGGAGAAGATTCAGGAAGGGACTATTGAAACGATGGGGATCCGGACAAAGGAACAGCCAGTGGACATATTCACCAAGCCTCTATGCCAAAGCCAGCACGTGTATCTTCTGAGCAAACTAGGCGTCTTGGATATCTACAAGCCACCAGCTTGAGGGGGAGTGTTGGAAGATACACGGCATCAAATCGGATCAATTCAGATCAATCAATATCAAATCTAAATGGATTCGATTGTATTTCCATTTGTACAAACTGCTTGCCTTTATTATACGAACATTGTACTATATACAAAGACACAATGTACATTGAATAGACAGAATACACAACTCAGAAATTCCCTATCTTTCCAATCTATCTTGATTTCTTACAATAATCATAACATAGATGAACATGAAGTTATTGCACCAAAGAACGAACTGAAGAGAACCAAGTAATTTAACTAGACCACCTTGGCCAGAGTGATGATCGACCTTGCTCACTAGCGCTTGCCCTCGCCGGGCCTACCTTGCTTGTGAGGGTGAGGACGACCCTTGCTCAATCAAGGCCAACCTTTGCCAACCATGGCTTGCGGTTGGTGGCCGATGACCAACCCTAGTGGAAAGAGAATGGAGAACCAAAAAAAAATCATTGGAATTATTAAAAATTATAACATACATACACACACACACACACACACACACACACACACACACACACACACATATATATATATATATATATATATATATATATTAGAATCAGTCATGACACATAGGACTATTTCAGCCTAAATTAGTCGAATTAACTTAATTGGTAAAATATGAAAATTTTATAGAACTAAACTGATATAATTGAAAGATTTATGAGTGAATTAATACAAATACAATAAATTTAAGACTTGTTTGTACTTTTTCCATGGATATCTTTTGGCCACGACAAGGAAGCGCAAACTGGGTACTTTCTCCTGCGATGCAAGATGTGTAGCTCTCAAAAACGCCGCTGGCCATCGCATTATAGAGTCGCTTTTATGGTGAAACCATACGAGGAAAACATGCCCATGTAAGTTGTTGATGCCAGCTTCCGAGTTGTATTGTTTGGTTTAAGTCAATATATTCTTATCTTACCCAAAAAAAAAAACATGTCCCTGTCAATCATGGGTGATGGTGCAAGATTCCTCAATAGCCGATGTATTTGCATCTATCACGGCTAACTAGTACCCACTCGTTCGAGATACTTTACAAGATATGTCCGAGCAATATGCTTTCTCGGTATTATAAAAAAGAGGCAAGAGGTCTTGAGCACTTCGCAAAGACCACTGATTTTTCGAAGACAAGATAAACCTTGTAACTGAAGATAGAGTTCGTTGATGAATAACGAGGGAGAGTGGAGAAATTACAATTCTGCAATCCAACGTCAAACACAAGGATGTCGCCAAAATCAAAATTGTTATTATTTCTATAAATGAATTTAATAATGTACTTCATATGACTTTTTTCATCCGCTACCTCAATTCTTGAGTCACCACAGCCTTTTGGATCGCTTTCCAATTGCAAGGAAAAGCTTATCTTGAGAATCTCACAACAGGATGAAGCAGGACAGGATCATTTGTCCCTAGTAGAACAACAAGAAAGACCAATATCACAAGGTAGAGGTGTGGCGTTGAGGGGAAAATCATGTCCCTCTCAGCCTGTGGGTAAGAAATTTGGGGCTTGATATGTGGGAGAGGATCAACAAGGATCGGATATACATGTAATATTGACGAATGAGAAAGATCTTGAATACGAAGACTCGCGGTCGTCTATTGAAAAGCTCGTATCAACCAATAAAACAAAATCAATCAAGTCAAGAACGTTACAGGAGTAGCGAGTAGGACCCAACATCATCACGATTTCTTTGAGCAAGAAAAAATCACAACTGACAATTCATATATTTAGCCATCCGACAACATCATTTCATATTTTTGGAGAACTTTCATTAAATAAGTTATTTCATTATTTCTTGCATAGTTAATATATTTTCCTTTTTCTAAGATGACATCAAAGTCACCTTAAGAATTAATGCAGACCTTCAATCAAATTGAATTCATGAAAATTAAGAATTGATTGATTCTCATAAATAACAATTGCAGAAATTCAATTGGAAGGAAAAAAGAGATGTCAAGAAATAGAAAGAATTATCAACTTAATTCTATTGGTGTAGAAGAAAATTCTCCATAACTCGTTAGCATAAAAGATGTGAACTTTATATTTCTCTCACTATCTTTGGGCGAGAATCTTTTATCGTGTTCAAAAGTTTGGCATTATTAGAAGACTTTTCCAATCGCCAAAAACGAAAAAGGGTAGGGTTCACTAGGAAATGATAATAATCTAATTGATTCGACCTTCGGCTCGTTCCTTGACGAAAGCAGTGACGGAGCCAAGATTTTGGATGTGGGGGCATGATACTTTTGACAAAACGTGGAGTCAATAATTTTTTTTTTCTTTTTTACTGGAGTATTTTGAATAAAGTTTCCCTATGTAGAGTGTATATTAGTAATTTATAAGCTAAACAAAATAGAAGTTCAACTCGAAATTTTGTAAATTTTGCTCTCGATTCTTTATAGGAACCTATATAAGTATTGGGACAAGAATATACTTTTCTCTTAATGACTCTTAGTTATAATGTGTAAATTTTTAAATTTATTTTTTCACCTAGAACTTATTCACTAAAATATTCAATTAACTAAGGTTGGTTTCGTCCATATTGAAATTTTTTTTAAGCTGAAAAGATATACCTAAACATTGTATATTTTGCATATGAGGCATATATAGTGTCAATTAAAAGTAGAAATTCTTATATGAAAAATAATACAAAGAAAGAGATAACACAATAAATTTGTCAACACATACAAGGAAAGATGAGATTATATTATCAGTTTACATCTTTACAAATTACCTTCGTACCCATTGAATACCAAACATTGCAATTTACCTTAAGCAATACAATTTTTGAATGTTTTGGGCATAACTAAAGATGAGATTAAATTCTATATATTAGATATTTTTCCCTATTTTTTGATTTTGGGTTGAGTGTTGTCCCGGGAAAAAGAAGGGGGTGGGGTGTGGGGTGTGTGGTTGTAGTTTGCGGGCTAGGGCGCCTCCGCTGCTCCCCTTTCCAACATTCTACAAACCCGTCAATTAAAGTCACGCAATTGTCAAAGAGAAAATTGCAATTTTTCTACCTTATTTTCAAATACAGACTTCATGAAATTATTTCATTTAGTACATTTTTCTTTTTCATTTTAATAAAGGTTGTCTCTTGCATAAATAGATAGGATGTCTACCTTTTTAAAATGCATACATAAATATTTTCTTTCCAAAACGAATATATAAGACCAATTCGGGGACTCTTGATATTGATTAGTCACACACTGATAGACATTAAGTAGCAAGATCACGGATTATTATCAGCTTTTCAATTGGCATTCCTCTTAAATCACGTAACGAGGGAGGAAGATTCTCAATCTCCGTCCCTTCCCCACCTTTTGTCCTCATTCTCTTACCAGTTTGTTTATCCTTTGGACGGGGGATGCAAGAGAGAACAACCATATGAAATACAATAATACAACGTAACTAAGAGCTAGCCAAGTCCCTCCCAACATAATACCATATTGCCGGGAAATGTAACAAATACACAAAGCTTTTCCAATCAAACCATGTATGATTCTCTAAACATGATTGCTATGTCCAAAAGGAAAACTAGCGGAACTTATCTGAGCACTTGATGAAGTTGAGAATGTTTCAAGTTCTATCTGAGCTTTGTCATTGTTGACTAGCTCATCTGGTGGGTAAATAAGTGGTTTTGGAGGCATTTGAAGTTTTCCAATATCTCCTTCAAGCATTTCTAGGACTTTGTTCATTGGAGGCCGATGGTCAGGATTTAATTGTATACACCAAAGTGCAACTATTATCATCTTTTTTATCACCTTCCTTTCCTCTTCTACAACTCCTTCCATTTCAACACTTTCTCCTTCATTGACATGATTATACACCCACAAGGGAAAATAAATTTGGCTTGAGCGTTCTGCATTTGCATTTATATTCTTCCTTCTACCAGCCATTTCCATGAGCAACATCCCAAAGCTATACACATCTACTTTATAAGATACACCACCAATGCTTTTATAGAACATTTCAGGTGCCATATATCCTAAGGTTCCTCTTGCAACAGTTAATGAGACTATGTTATGATTAATAGGATAAAGTCTCGCAAGTCCAAAGTCAGAAATTTTTGGAGTGAAATTCTTGTCTAAAAGAATGTTGTGAGGCTTGATATCGAAGTGTAGTATTTGCATGTTGCACCCACGATGCAAGTAATCGATCCCCTTCGCCACCCCAAGAGTGATCTCGTATATTTTCCTATAATCAAGAAACTTATCACCTTCATCAGTGAATATGTGCTTATCCAAAGATCCATTTGACATGAGATCATACACGAGAGCTTGTTTTGAGCCTTCAAAGCAGAAACCAATGAGTTGCAGTACATTAACATGGTGAATTCTTCCAATAGTAGCCACTTCACTGATAAAATCCTGGCCATCGGCCTTGGATTGCTTTAAAATCTTGATAGCCACTTCGTTGCCGCTTCTAAGCATTCCCTTGTACACGGAACCATACCCCCCTTCTCCCAATTTATGCTTAAAATTCCTAGTGATCTTTTTAATGTTCGAGTAAGAGTAGCTTATGGGTAAAAAGTTGTTATGAGCTTGCAAAAATTCTTCAACGTTCTTGTCCATTGCTAAGTGCCTTCTTCTGTAGTTGTAGATTAGAAATATGACGACAAATGGCATCCCGATTACGAATTTCGCTGCACAAAATTTCACTGAGGAAAATTTTGATAGGTTAGAATAATTAGTAGTTTTTTAATTATTTTAAGAACAGATCATTGCAGCTCACCTAGTAGTTCTATAAAATCTGTAGCTGTCCACATGGCAATCCCATCTAGGACACCTGTAGAAGGTAGAAGGAACGAATGATGTGAAAAAAAAAAAAAAAAAAAAAAAATCGAAGGAAAAGAAGTATGAAAAACACAACTCACGAGAAAACAAAGTAGCAGCAACAGCAAGCTACTTTGTATAAGTTGAATCGTGTCCAAAATATGCATTTGCAAGAATGAAAATAACAGCATATACAAGAAAATCCTTTTGCTCTGTTAGCTGTCAACAAAATATAGAGGAATAGTGATTTTCATTTTTAGTTAATAATTTCTTACTTCTATCGATACATGAATACAATTTTTTAAGGAATTTGTTAATGAGCGTCTCTTGAATTAGTATGTCAACAATTAAGGAAATAATTAAGAAAATAAGAAAATCTCAACTCTATACCAACTTAAAACTAGTCATGTGGCTGCTCTTTTTTTTTCTGTTTACATCAGGAGTTCTGACCCAATTAGTGGAAAGTAATGATAATCTAGGCACTGGTATACGAGCAACTAATGACGGATCCGTGTGGGGTGACTTCTACTGTCGCTTCTATTATTTATTTTTCTCAAAATCTAGCAACTCCCACAATTTGATTTTAATATGTAACACGAAGCTCCCGGAACCTGTCAAATACACAAATATTGATGTATACTAATATGTATATTTTGCATAATATTCTTGGATTTAAATATTCATCTCATTTTCTAGTTTTGAAGAGAAAGTAGCACTTGAAAAAATGTAGAGAATCATGCAATATTGTTATAAAATTTCATTGCCAACCGATGCTTACCTCCCGTGTAGTAAAAGTACTTCCCGCAAACATGACCATAATAGTAGCTGAAGAAAGCAAACGAGCAAAAGAAAGATGTCTTCCAAGAAGCATAGTGGAGGACAAATCCATCGGTCATGATTTTATGGATTTGCTTGTAATTGTAGGAGCTAATATTCACATGCTCAGAAGGCCCAAAATTAGGTGATACCCACGTCGACCAGTTAACGGTGCAAAAATCTCTAACATCCGATGTCGGTGGATTGAGCAAAGCATACAAGTTCCAATCCGATGATGTGTTGGAAGAATCTGACCCCTCAATGCATGGACACCTAGCAATGTAGAGTGGATCTCCAACCGACTTTGAACAGTTCACGATAACCAATGTACCGTGGTCATATGAATAGTATGCATTGTTTGGAATAAACTGATCTCTGAAGTCATTCAATGGCCATGAATGATGAGGGAGAGATGAGCAGTTATCTTTTTGCAACCCATCATCAACCAATATAATTTGATGGTTGGAATAATCAATAGACTGCACATAGAATCGGCCATCATGAAAGTATAGAATGGTACGATTACCTTCACAAAGCAGCTCATTTTTTAGGTCACCACAACCTTTCGGATCACTCTTCAATCGAAACGGATGACTTATATTGCGAATATCACCACAAGATGAAGCGACGCATTGCGGATTAGCCAACCCAACATTGCTAGCCATAGCTTGCAATAGAACAAGAATAAGTGGCAACGTTGGATGGATATTCATGGAGCTGAGAGCATTAATCATGTCTTTGTATGTCCTTGGACAAAGAGAAATGGGCAAAGAGTTGCTTGGTGCCCGTGGAGGAGACCCCATATAAAAGGATTGAAAAAAGATGGAATGGATGGTTCTAGCTTGATTGGAGACTTGGAGTTGCCTTGTACTGTGAAAAAGTCCAAGTCAATCAACCTAATAAATGCATGAAGTCAAGAAGATTGAAAGATCACCTACAGATACAGTGGATCTTGGACATTTACATCCATAGAAAATTCAAAGGATATTAATTCACATCAAGTATCTTTCTTTATCCTCTTATCTTCACGTTTCCTCCACTCCCTCCACATGATTGTTTGGTACACATCCCATCAAACAAGCAAATCCATCTGTCTCCCTCTCTCCCCATCGCTTCCTTCTAAAACACCGTCTTTCTTCTTCGTTTTTTGCTTCTCTCCGTTCTACTTCAACATCTTCTTTCTTTTATCACACGAGTCATGATCATAGGCAAACCACCAGCACCAGCTGCTCATCTGTAACACCTAGCCACACCACCGCCACCTGTTGCAAAATAACTTGAAAAATAAGAGTCTTGTAATTTAATACTAATGCCAAAAGAAATAAATTATACGGTTTGAGTGTCAATACCTACTGCAAGGGAAAAACTAGGCATCAAGAAATTTTTTATAGATGCGAAGATAACTCATAAAAAGAAAATTCATTGACATCTTAATAATAATTTGTGAAAGTTAGTATATAATGTGACTATAACCTATCTATTAATATTGATACTTCCAAGGGTGGAGCTAAACTAATAACACCCAATAGATGTTTTGAAAGAAGGTTTAGACAGTGTTGGGATCTGCCTCACTCTAAGCTATAATGTTCAATTTAAGGAGTCAATAGAGTACAATCCATTTGAGTGCTAGTGGGGGAGCTCAAGATCGACAATACACCTAAACCTAGATACACCCATCACAAGTTAAGCTAGGTCTATTGATGCCAATGAGAGAAATCGAACCTGCAATTTTCAACTTGCAAATCAAATTTTAAACCACTTAACCAACCACCAAACTGATAAACATAGGGAAAAGTGCCAAAAAAGTCCTAAACATTTTGCCTTTGTGCCGATTTAGTCCTAAATCTTTTTTTGGTACCGATTTAGTCCTAAACCTTTTTACGTTGTGCCAATTCAATCCTTTCCGGCCAAATTGGCCGGATTTTGCTGACTGGACGCCGGCCGGCTGACGTGGCCTTATCGACGCTAACGTGGACAACTTTTAATAATATTTTAATATTATTTATTTTTATTTTTATTTTTATTTTTTCTTTTTCTTTTTCCTCCAGCCGGTCGCCAGTCCGGCGACCGGCCGAAGGAGACGGCCGGTGAGGGCGAGGCCGACCTCGCCAGCCACCTCGCCGGCCATGGGCGAGGCTCGACCTCGCCGGATCCGGCGAGGCCATGGCCGGATCCGGCGAGGTCGAGCCTCGCCGACAATGAGCGAGGCTCGCCTCGCGAGATCCGGTGAGGTGGCCGGCGAGGTCGGCCTCGCCCTCGCCGGCCGTCACCTCGGCGGTCGCCGGACCGGCGACCGGCTGGAGAAAAAGAAAAAAACAAAACAAAAATAAAAATAAATAATAATTAAATAATAAAAAATTTAAAAATATTAAAATATTATTAAAAGTTGTCCACGTCGCGCGCGATAAGCGCCACGTCAACCGGCCGGCGTTCGATCAAGAAAATCCTGCCAATTTTGGCCGGAAAGGACTGAATTGGCACAATGTAAAAAGGTTTAGAATTGAATCGGTACCAAAAAAAGGTTTAGGACTAAATCGGCAGAAAGGCAAAAGGTTTAGGACTTTTTTGGCACTTTTCCCGATAAACATATCTAGTAGTTAGTTTTGAGGCATATTAATAAACAAATTTGCTTTCCATTATCTGCTCTCAAGATTTTTATCCAACAACTCCCCTTTTCCACGAAAACTCACGCTTCAGTGATGTCTCTATCCCTGGACCATTTGCGCATAATTAGATCAGTATCGATAAAAGTACTCAGGATTAGCCTCAGACAATTATATTAGACACCGACATTTCGTAGGTGTTACAAAATTAAAAATCAATTTTTGTTTCCCTTTCCATTCCAAGATTGTTAACCGCCAGATTTGGGAAATAGATCAGCAGTTTCGAAGAGATTTCTAGTTCATTGATATCTCCCTTTAAGCATTTCTAATGCTTTCTTCATCGAAGGTCAATGGTCAAGATCCAATCATATGTGCTCTAGATTTGCAACTTCCATCACCTTCATCGGAGTTTCTATTTCCCAACCCATTGCAAAGTTCCTCCTGTCATTGACTCGGTCATATGCCACAACTGCAAACGAATTTGGTAGGGGTGAGCATGGTCCGGGTTGGGTCGATCCGCCCCCTAACCCTAGGACCAACCCGCACAGTGCCGGTCCTTAATTTTTGGGATCGAGGACCAACCCTATTGAGTTTAGGACCGAGAACCAGACCGACCTAATAGATTTGGTCCGGTTCCAGAATCAACCCGAGATCAATTGATAAGTTTTTATTTCATTTTTTGTACTCTTTAAAAAAACGATTGAGGACCGAACTGACCCAGTGGGTTCGGTCTAATTTCAGGGTCAACCCAAGACTAACCAATAATTTTTTATTTCATTTTTTGTACTCCTTAAAAGAGCAACTGAGGACCATACCGACCCAATGAGTAAGATGATGAGCGAGGTCAGCTAAGAAAGGCAAGCAGTAAGGGTCAAGTGAGGTGAGCATCGAACAAAATAAGCATCGAATGTCAAGCGGGAAGCAACAAGCCAAGCGAACATCGAGCGGCAAGTGGCACGAGTAACCCAAAGCGAGCTAGGTGAGTGTCAAGTGGTGAGCGGAGAAGTTTTTTTCGATTTTGGCAAATTGAAGACTAAATGACAAATAAGACAGAAGATAACGAATACTAGAGGATGATGTCATAAGAAGCTATTTATGTCTTTTTGGACGTCGTGATAACTCCTTACAAAAACATTTTTCTCCTTCATAAATTATGACTATTGACGCCGTAAAAGATATTAAAAATCTAAGTTATTAAGGAACAATGTAAAATTACTTGAACTCCTCACTAAAGAGCTGTTTAATATTATTGACGCTATTTATTTTAAAGTTTTCTCTATATAAAAAAATTATAAGTAATATATTAGATATATATATCAGGGTTGGTCTAGATTGGACCGACTCGAAACTCTCAGGATCAAAGACCAACCCACATAATGCTGGTCTAGGAATTCTAGGACCAAGGACCGACTCAATCTTCCTGGGAATTGAACTAGGATCGGCAAGGTTGGGCCGGTTGGACCTTGGACCGATGCTCACCCCTAAAATTTGGCTCGAACCTTCCAAAGTTACATTTAGGTTATCATTTTTCCTTCCATTTTCATTAGCAACATGGCAAAATTGTAGACGTCAACTAAATAAGAGAAGCCACCAATGCTCTTGTAGAGCAACTTCGACGTCGTACATCAACATGTTTCTCTCGCTGCAATCAAGGAAAGTGTCCTGATTTGAGAGTTGAAGTTTCGCGAGTCCATAGTCGGATACCTTGGGCGTATAATTCTCCACCGAGATAAATGGTGACACTATGAGGCTTGTTTTCGAAGGATTGAGTTTGAGTTGGGCAGAGGTTGGGTTTGATCTTGGATCGTCATGGGCCAGGCTTGCACAAGTTTCGTTTTGGGCCAATGGGCACTAGATCTGATTGATTTTCTACTCTGTTTAATTTCCCTTTTTTTCGCTTTGCAAATGCGAAGATCATTCAATTCAAGCAAATTTTGTGGACGAAGGTCAGTGCGATTGGGTAGATGACGTAGAGAATTCCTCGCATTTAATTCCCCCCTTTTTTCTGTCTATTTGCTTGAATTATATATTTGTTTCTGATTTGGAAGACTTAATTTTAATGGCCTCTTTGTAGAGACGTGGCATATTGATAATATCTAATTGATAGATTGAGAAGACGAGTTACGAGGAAATTCTTTGACGGGTCACTAGTGTATTTATTTATTAGCTAGGAAAAGAATCTGCACACATAATTTTGTTATCTTAAGGTTTGGCCCTTTGTATGTCATCATCTGCATTCTGATGCAGTGTGGCTTCAAGTTGCAATTATGGCCATAATCGCGATAGTGGGAAAGGGAGAAATCATTGTTTTTTTTTTTTTTTTTTTTTTTTTTTTTTTTTGGTCGAAAGATAGTGATCATTACTAATAAGTTGCGGAACCGCAACTAAGTTCAAAATCATTACATAATAAAACCCAAAGTGGATGAGGGGGATATAAAATCCAATTGCGAGGAAGACGGTTGTCCCGGTGGGCTCTTGCTATCCAATCGGCGGGCTTGTTTGCTTCTCTATGTGCGTAAGAAACGGAGACGCCTTTTAGTTGGACTGACAGCACTTTGCAATCCTCTAAAATTGGTTCCACTGTCCATGGGCTCGGTGCAAAGCCCATCAAGCTGTCCATCACAGTTTTGCAGTCAGACTGTACTTCTATCTTTAAGTTTTGGTCGTGCGTGGGGCTTGTTTCTTCTCTCTCCTTCATTACTTTCCACAGAGCTACACGGACAGCCAAAGCTTCTGCTTTTAGAGGTGAGTCGGCTTCAATTTTTGCTACGAAACCATCCCTAAGGAACCCATTCCCGTCTCTACATAGCCCGGCGATTGATCCCTCTCTCTGGTTTTCAGTCCACGAGGCGTCAACATTGATTTTCAGGTGACCTTTCATCAGCGGCAGCCACTTTCCAGCAACGTCTGCAGAATTTTTGCTGCGTTTTGGTCTTTTCGGGTTCCATCGGTTAAAGCTTTCCAAATTTGCTTCTACCTCCTACACAGCTTCTTGCGATTGCGGAGGCTCGCCTTTGAAGACCATTGCGTTTCTGATCTTCCAGATCTGCTAGAGGGTGCCCGCTACCAGCTCCTTTGGCCGAGGGTTTCTCTCCGAGGTAAGGACTTCAAGCAGCCATTTGTCTATTCTTGAGATATTGCTGGGGGAAGGGTTCAGCTTTAGCTTCTGATTTGCCCAGATCTGGTGCGTCCATTCGCATAGGAGGAATAGATGTTCGGGTGTCTCTGGCATATGGTGGCACATGGGGCAGCTTGGATCAGGTATCATCTTTCTCCTATATAGGTTCTCCTTTGTGGGTAGCGCATTAGCACAAAGGCTCCATGTAAAGAACTTGACCTTTGGTTGGGTGTGGAGGTCCCAGATAAGGTTCCATAGCTTCTTAGGTTGCTGGTATGATGAGGATGCATGTGCCGGTGTTTGGTTGTGTGCTGTTTGGATTTTATTGTATCCACTTTTGACTGAGTAGATGCCAGATCTGTTGTTGGTCCATATGATTTTGTCTTTGTTTCTTGTGTGACTAAGCGGCATCGCGAGTATCTCTTTGACTAAGTCATCGTTGAACCAAGTCTTTAGTTTATGCTCATCCCACTGTTTGGACTCCTAATCGATTAACTCAGCCACATACTCGGGTTCTCCTTGGTTTTTTAGTCCTCCTATGCAACCTCTTGCTAACCATTTGTCTTCTCTCACTCTGATTTGCGATCCGTCTCCTACTGCCCATCGTATTTGCTGCTCCATCACCTCTCTTCCTTGTAATAGACTTTGCCATCCCCAAGACGGTCGTGATCCCGTGTTTGCCTTTATGAAATCTCCTATGGGCAAGTATAGTCCTTTCAGCAATCTACTCCACAATGTTGAAGGGTCTTGTATGGTCTCCAAGCCTGTTTTCCGAGCATAGCCTTATTAAAGGCAACAAGGTCCTTAAATCCCAAACCCCCACAGTCTTTTCTTTTCTTCAGCTCCTCCCACTTTCTCCAATGGACACCTTTCTTTGCACTGCTCTTTTGCCACCAAAATGTGGCAATCTTTTTTTCAATTGATTTGCATATTGAAATTGGCATCTTAAAAATTGACATAGCATATGGTGGCAATGCTTGTACAACCATTTTAATAAGTATTTCCTTCCCCGCTTTTGACATTATGTTCTCTTTCCACCCCTCAAGTTTCATATTAACTCTTGCTAGAATCCACAAGAACATGTCTTTCTTTGATTGTCCCCAATCCGAAGGAATGCCTAGATATTTCCCTATTTTTTCAATGATCGGGACTCTTAGTTCTTCTGCCATATTCCTTCTTAATTGTTGTGGACAGCAGCTGCTAAAGTAAATACCTGACTTGTTTCGGTTAATGGCTTGACCTGATGCATAACAATATTGATTCAATAGGTTTGCCATGTTTTGACATTCCTTCACTGTTCCATTGAGGAAGAAGATCGCATCATCCGCAAAAAGTAAGTGTGTAAGTGTTGGACAGCTTCTATTCAATCTAATCCCTTTTACATTGCCATCTCTAAGTGCTTTTTGTATTAACAAAGACAACACATTAATCATCACAATAAATAAGTAGGGAGAGAGAGGGTCCCCTTGCCTTAAACCCCTAGTCGGCTTGAATGCTTGAAGAGGTTCTCCATTCACTTTGATGCTAAAGGTAACGGTTGATATACATGTTTTCACCAACGAAACCCAGTGATCGCTAAAGCCCATTTTGCTCATGCACTCGCACAAGAAGTCCCATTCCACTCAGTCATATGCTTTTTGCATGTCAAGTTTAAGCATAGCCTGAAACTTCCTTTTCCTTTTCCTGATTCTCAATTGATGCAGCACTTCTTGGACAATTAAAATATTGTCTTGTATTTGTCTTCCACCTACGAAAGCACTTTGCTCCATTTCTATTAGTTTAGGAAGCCAGGGCTTCAACCTATTTGCCATCACTTTTGAAATGATCTTGTAACTGAAATTACAAAGGCTGATGGGCCCGTATTGCGCTATAGATTTTGGGAGAGTCACTTTTAGGACGAGGGTAATGTGAGTTGTATTGAGGGAAAGATCTAGAGTACCTGAAACAAAGAAGTTATCCACATTTTATGCACATCTTCTTGGATTAGCTCCCAATTATGCTGGAAGAATTGTCCATTTAAGCCGTCTGGCCCCGGAGCCTTAATGGCTTCCAGCTGGAATACTGCCGATTTTACTTCCTCCATTATGACTTTTGCAATTAGAACTTCATTCATGGCATCTGCTACTAGGCAAGGGCATTGGTCCAACACCGGCTGAAAATTTCTGGGGCCGATTGAGCCATAAAGGCATTGATAGAAGGTAACAATGTGTTCTTTAATAGCCTCAGGATCCCTACACCAGTTCTGGTCATCAAGTTTCAGCATAGCAATTCTATTCCTCTGCCTTCGTTGCACAGTTGTAGCATGGAAAAATTTTGTGTTCCTATCTCTCCATTTCAACCACTCTATCCTCGATCTCATTCCCCAATACATTTCTTCCTATCTCCATAATTGTTCAATTTGCAACTTAAGCCTCTTTGCTTCCTCCTTTCTCGATCCCGAATCCTTTTTGTTAGTTATCTTTGTAAGCTCTTTTTTAAGTTCCTCAATCCTTCTATAGGCATTGGAACATTTATCCTTGCTCCAATTGGTTAGAGCATTAGCTATCGCATTCAGTTTTTTAGGCAAATTCAACTAGGAATTTAGTTGATCATTCCACACAGATTGCACAATTTCTCTACATTCAGCATCCTCCATCCAGTACACTTCAAATCTGAACACTCTTTTCCTTTTCTTTGATAGGGGGTATAATGATAGTAGAATAGGGCTATGGTCCGAGCCAATGGCAGGTAAGGCGTAGGCTTCTGCTTGTAAAAACATAATTCTCCATTCTATGTTGCAAAGCACTTGATCTAACCTCTTTTTCACCTACTCCTCCCCATCTCGGTTATTTGTCCAAGTGAAGGCACATCCTTTGCTTTCCATATCCATGAGCGTACAATCATTCAATAAGTCCCGGAAGGCTGCCATTCTATAATAGTCCATCTCCCTTTTACCGTACTTCTCCCAGTGATATAAAGTCTCATTAAAATCTCCAATGCATATCCAGGGTAAGTTGTTTCTCCCGTGAGTCATTCTCAGTTGCTGCCATAGTTGGAGTCTTTCCTGATAATTTGTCGAGGCATGTAGGAAAGAAATCCTCATTCTGTTGTCACAATTCAGCTCACTACAAGTGACCTCAATCATCTCCCTTGAACTCGAAACTAGTTCAACCGATACGTCATTGTTCCACATTAAAGCCAGCCCCCCAGCGATCCCGATCGGATTGACAACCCTCTAATTCTGGAATTTCAGCCGGTTCGTTACCCTTTCCGCTGCTGGTTCTTTATTTTCAGTTTCCATTAAAAATACTAAACTGGGCTTTTCTTCAACCACTAAGGCTCTAAGATGCTGGAACGTCAGGGGAGTGCCTAGACCCTGACAGTTCCAAGTCAAGATCTTCATTTAAACCCCATTGGCTTATTAGGGCTAACCACCAAAGCCCACTCTTCCAGGTCAAGATCTTCATTGTTATTCAAAAGTGAATCTGAATGCTTGCTGAACCTGAACTTTTAAGTCCTTGAAGTTATAAAAAGATAAAAAGAGATTGGACAATCCTTATTTGATGAGAGATTTGGGAGTCGCCTCGTCCCATACAAAGAAGCCCAAGTCAGTCAACAGAACAAATGGAGCAAGTCGAAAAAAGTTGATCTTTCTTTCTCCTATCTCCACAGGATCGTTGTGTCTACATCTCCTTGACAAAAAAATCCATCATTTCTTTCTGATACACCATCTTTCTTCTTAGTTTCTTCTTCATTCTTTCCTCCTCCCTTCTTCTTCATCGTCTTCTTTCTTCACCGCCCTGAAATCATAGTTAAATTGATGTAAAGTTTTTAGGAAGAAGATCAAAGGTCAAAGACTAGAATAACGGATGATGCCAGGTACATAGATGTGGAATTGAGAGGAAAAATCACATCCCTCTCGGCCTATGAGCAATGGAAAATTGGGGCTTCATATGTGGTGGAGGATCAACAAGGATATGAACAACAGATAGCACAAAATCAATCAAGTCGAGAATGTTATAATCATCATTTCTTCCTGATGAGATAACATCATAACTGCAGACTCATATAACTAGCCATGAACGATATCGTTTCTTTTGGAGAATTTTTCTTAGATAAGTAAGTTTTTCATATTTTTGGACACATTTGTGATGTTAATGGGTTTTTGTTTTCGAGATGACACGGAAGCCATCTAAAGAATTAGCACATATCTTAAATCAAAGTAAATTCATGTGAATTAAGAATTGAATAAATAAGGATGATTAATGATTGCACACATTCAATTTGAAGTTAAAATCTCTTAACTACTTCACCAGATAGAATAGTTATCTCGTGAGTGATCGGCTCAAAGAAAAAAACTATAGGCGCATTGATGAAAAGCCCAACTCATTCGATTGAAAACAGAATCAGAAAATCAGAATATCACACATATAAGGTAAGATGAGAATATGGCATCAAATTACATCTTTGAAATTTTACATATTTGCCTATTGAATACAACGTATCGTAATTTACCTAAAGCAAACTGACATGAACTTCAATAAAGTTCAAAAAAGGGTTTGAACAAGAAACACAAGGTGGGATTAATTTTTATAGATGTTTATTTTTTGTATATTTACATAGTACATATAAGAAAAGAAATTGGTAAAGAATTGCTTGGCGTGTGCAGAGGAGGCTCAATATTAAAAGATTGAGAAAGGATTGGATGATCCTTGTTTGACTAGAGACGTGGAGTCGCCTTATCCTATAGAGAAGACAGAGTCATTTCAACATAACTAATGCTTGCCAATCAAGAAACTGAAGAGGTTGAATCCAAACTGAAGTTCCATCACGAGTGGAGTCATGTCCATCTTGGAATTTTTATGCCTGTTGAAAGTTCAAGAGATTCTTTTTTCATATATGGTCTTTCTCCTCTTCTCCAATTCCTTCTACTCTCTCCTTGCGATTGTTGGATCAACATCCCATCAACCAACGAATCCATCTAAACAGTCATACTGGGCCCATTATTTCATACATATGATAAACTCTCATGCACAAATATGAAACTAGAAAACAACCATTCAGTCACCATCCACAAGGAAGAGACAAATAAAGGGAACATGAGTTCAATATTGTGAGTTGCCAATTTAAGACTGATGAAGTTAGGGATGAAATCCTCCACAAAGTGAAGAAGGAGACTGATTGCTATTCAGTAGAAAGCGGGAAAAGCATTATGACTGGTTTCTGAGTGGGCGGCAAGCACATAGGATCAAGACCCAAAAAAAAAAAATCACTTGAGAATTTTGAGTCAATTTGTATTTTGTACTGTATAAATAAAAGAATTACAGTTCAATTCTAAGCTAATTGTATAGATACTGCTCAAGTTATAAACCTTTTAAAATTGTCGATATAATCTTAAATTTTTATCATGAATATAGTACACTGTACAGTTATCTCCAATCGTCCCCCATGGCCGAATTGGCATAGTAGAATAAGTTAAGGAAATGACCTTGTTTTGAGTTAATTTTCTGATTTTTGGTTTTCTTTTCTTTTCATTTCCCCATTTCTGTTCATCTTCTTCTTTGGGTATTCATCCGATTTTGCCATTAATTCTGTGCTCTACCACTTTTGGCTTTCGGTCAAGCGACGTAGCTTCTCAGACTCTTGCTCTGTTGATTTTGAAACAGTCCACCGATTTTTGTGTTTTTGTGTGTTGGAAGATATGCGTATCAGGGCCCACCGGATTACTATTGATCTTGATTGATCATAATTGATCATGATCTCTGTTTATATGTAAATTAATTATCACATCTAGATTTAGATTGATAGATGTAAATCAGAGATTGATAGGATAGATCAATTATTCCTTTATTCATAGCAAGGCTTGTATTATATCTGCATTACATTGTACAAGTTACAAGACAGAGAAAATTACACAAAATTTTCCTACTTCGAATCCCTCTCAGATCTGAAACTTCTCCTTTCTCTCTTGCTCTGCGCTTTCTTACATGGTATCAGAGCTTCGTTGATCCTTGATTTGCTTCGCTTCAAACCTCATCGAGGAAGAAGTCTTCGAGTCCGCAAATCAAACAACATCTTAGCGTCGACATATTCTCGAAGGGAAGAAGATCAAGTAAACTCACCATGACTTCTCCGCAGGATTCTCAGCCAATTGTTGAAGACAGGACTGCCGAAAGAAACAGCCCTCAGTCCTCACAAATCCAGAGCATCTCTGTTCCTGCGAATTTGCCAACAACAGAACAACAAGCCGTCTTACCTTTGCCCCAGCAATGGCGACCCATGCAGGCTCAGTACCAATTGGGGCAACCCACAATGGGTCAACCATACCAGTGGATCCCATATTCGTATCCATTTTATCTCGGGTCGAGCCCGAATCCATCATCGCCCTATCTCATGGGTCACCAGAGTCGCAATGGAGGCACACCAGCCACGAGTGGGGCAAGCCAAGCCATCGTGATGGAACAGACGGGCGGATCGAATGAGTCGGGTACCGGAGAAAACCAATCGGGTCATCCAATCGGGTCAAACCCGAGAAGTACAAATGCGGAGCATCCAATCAGGTCAAACGAATCGGGTCAAGGGACGAATCCCTACCCGAGTTTTGTACCCGGATTCCAACCAATCGGGTCAAACGAATCGGGTCAAGGGACAAATCCCTACCCGAGTTTTGCACCCGGGTTCTTACCCATTCCCGGCGGCGTTCACTTAGGGCGACCGAAATCGACGATCCATTATTCATCTCTAACGCCGACGGACCGGAGCTTCGACTGGTACATCAGCAACTGACCGGACCAGAAACATACTCAAAATGGTCTCAGGAACTCCGGCGGGCATTAGCGACGAAAGATAAAGACGGATTTCTCGACGGGACGATTCCGATCCGCTCGGATGAACGCCTGGCCCGACACTGGAGAAAATGCAATCGACTTGTCCGAACATGGATCGGCAACTGCATATCCCCAGAGGTCGCGGCTGGGCTTCCACCCACAGAGGACGCTAAAACCATGTGGGAAAATATTCGAGAAATGTACGGAAAAATGGATCAAGAAAAATTTTTAATCTTTTGCAGAAATCGGTGAGTTGAAACGAGGGGAAACTCGACGGTCACGGCCCGCTTCAACAGGCTATCGTCTCTTTGGAATCAACTCGAGGCGGTTGAGGAAAAGCTCGAGGGGCCGAAGCAACCCTCGAGACAATACAAGAAGATCAAAGAGAGAGAAAAGGCCACCAAATTCCTGCTGATTCTTAACGAATCGTATGTTACCTTTCGACCACAGATCCTCACCATGGATCCGATGCCATCGATTGGTAGAATCTTTCAACTGGCGATGCAGGAGGAGACCAGAGGCTCACAACCGCGAAGAACAGCGACAGCGTCGCATTGGCTGCTCGAAGGGAAGGGAAAACCCTAACCCTAGCACAGGAGAGAGAGAGGCGAAACCCGTTAGGGTTTGGAGGTGAGATCGACGCAAGTGCCCTTAAAAGGGATCCAATGAACGGCGGAGATTATATCCAGGGATCCAATGACCTGGATTATTCGCGAGGATCCAGCGGCTCGGATTTCATCCGAAGATCCAGCGGCTCAGATCTCATCCACGGATCGAGCGGTCCAGATTTCGCGCGAAGATCGGACGGCCATCATGCGATCGCGAGAGCTTCTGGATCCGACGGTGGAAATCAAATCTCCGTTAAAGGGATGGACGGCCAGATCTTTGCCACGTCATCCAGAAATTTTGGAAAAAATTTTAAAGGCAAGGGTAAATTTTTTTGTGATTATTGCAAACGTACTAATCACACCATTGACGGTACCGCTGGAAATTACATGGAAAACCGGAGAAAAGGAGAAAAAAATTTCCACAACATATCAAGTCTTTGGACCACTGGGCCGAAACCCGATCACCAATTACACATGGCCAATTTCAGCAACTTATGCAGACAATGCAAAAGATGGATACTTCCAATAAAGGGGGGAATTTTTCAGGTATTTCACACTGCCTAATTAACTCTATTTCAAGGAAGGAATGGATTATAGATTCTGGAGCGACTAATCATATTATATGTGACAAGGGATTATTTACAAATCTAAATGAAAATTTGGATTTCCCTCTCACCGTACAATTACCAAATGGTCATGTCACTTATGTCAGAATATCCGGAACAGTGAAAATCAGTTCCCAACTTATTCTCTAGAATGTGCTATATGTTCCAGAATTCCAGTTCAACCTCATATCTGTATCTAAAGTCTGCAAGGAAAATTCATGCCAAGTGATATTCGATGCTGACACATGCTTATTTCAAGCCCGTTCGACTGGGAGACTGATGGGCTCGGGTAATCTCTTTGAAGGACTCTATTATTGGAAGAGTGATTTAAATTCCTTGAATAAAAGATCATTGTGCAATTCTTTTACCAATGATAATAATATTACCATGCATATGAGATTGGGTCACAGTGCTGTTTTTCCATATCGTGAATGTCAAATTTGCCCCCTTGCAAAACAATCACGCACCCCTTTCAATTCTAGCACTTCAAGGACTAGTCAAATTTTTGCCTTAATCCATGTGGACATATGGGGACCTTATCATACAGCTAATCATGACGGCTCCCGTTATTTTCTTACGATAGTGGATGACTATTCAAGAGCAACATGGGTGTTTCTTATGCAATCCAAGCAACAGGTTTATTCTCACCTACAAAATTTCATCCTACTATCCAAGAATCAATTCAAGAAATCTATTCAGCGGATTCGCACCGACAACGGGAAAGAATTTTTTAGTCATGAATGCTCCCTATTGCTCAACTCCCATGGAATTCAACATGAAAGTTCTTGTGTATATTCACCACAACAAAATGGTGTGGTTGAAAGGAAGCATCGTCACTTGCTGGAAGTTACTCGTGCCATCAAAATTCAGGCATCTATACCAGACGAATATTGGGGTGAATGCATCATCACAGCAACCTATCTCATCAATAGAATGCCTACCAGAATCCTGAAAGGACGGACTCCATTCGAGCTGTTATTTGGGAAGAAGCCAGAATTAAATCATCTAAAGATATTCGGCTGTCTTTGTTATGCTGCAATCATGGGACCTCGTGACAAGATGAGTCCACGGGCACGACAATGTGTATTCATGGGATATCCCAATCTTCAAAAGGGCTACAGACTACTGGAGATTGCGACAGGAGATTTTTTTGTAAGTCGTGATGTCATTTTTCATGAAAATACATTTCCTTTTTCTACAAAAGATACTTCCCATGAAGACACAGAGATAGTTCCCAAAAATCCCATATCTCTCCATGATGAGGCATTAAACCAGCATCTTTCCTATATTCCAATGATGCAGCCTACAACTCCCATTCATCATACAACTCCAGCCAATGGAAATCTTCTCACAGGAAATTCAGTTTCTTCAGAACTTCTTCATGAAGAATCAATGGGAACAAACCCTGTTAATCTAGATCCTCCGGCGGAACTTCTTGAAGAGATCACTGATACTACAGTGGCACAACCCATTATTGAAAGTGATCCTCCTCGGAGATCTGGACGAGCAACAAGACCACCAACTTGGACAAAGGATAATGTTTGTGCTGCACACAATTCCCCAGGTATTCGATATCCAATATCTTCATTTGTTTCCTTTGATAGACTGTCTCGGGAACACAAGTGTTGCATTAGTCGGTTGTCGATGACACCGAACCTTCTAGCTACGAAGAAGCTTCCGGGCATCCAAAATGGCAAGAAGCCATGAAAGCGGAATTGTCGGCCCTAGCTGAAAATCACACATGGGATCTAGTTCCATTGCCGGCTCACCGCAAACCCATAGGATGTAAATGGGTTTATAAAATCAAATATCGAGCTGATGGCTCCGTGGAGCGTTATAAGGCCAGATTAGTGGCTAAAGGGTTCACCCGAAAGAAGGCTTCGATTACCACGAGACGTTTTCTCCGGTTGCCAAAGACGTCACGGTACGTTCCTTCTTAGCCGTTGCTGCAATTAATGAATGGCATTTACATCAAATGGATGTTCATAATGCTTTTCTCCACGGAGATCTCGATGAGGAAATCTACATGGATATTCCTCCAGGGATACGGAGATAGGGGGAGAATAAAGTATGTCGTCTCCGCAAATCCCTTTATGGATTGAAACAGGCATCAAGACAGTGGTATGCAAAATTCGCCAATGCTCTTACAACAGTAGGATTCAAGCAATCCAAGCATGACTATGCTTTATTCACCAGAACTAAAGGTATGTCATCTATTTATTTGATGATTTATGTTGATGACATACTAGCCATGGGAAATGATAGAAACTCCATAGAGACTTTCAAGGAATATTTGCATGCCACCTTTCATATCAAAGACTTAGGAGCACCCAAATATTTCCTTGGAATCGAAATTGCTCGATCTGACAAGGGAATTTCTCTTAGTCAATGGAAATTCGTTCTGGAGATTATATCAGAAGCAGGTCTATCAGGATGCAAGCCAGCTGTAATTCCTATAGAACAGAATGCAAAATTCACTACTGCAGAGTTTGATAAAGGGATATCTCGAGATGATGATCCTCTCCTCAATGATCCGTCAGGCTATCAAAGACTTGTTGGGAAACTCATATACCTGACAATGACTAGGCCTGATATATCATATGCAGTCCAGACACTTAGTCAATTCATGCATCAGCCGAAGCGCTCTCATTTGGATGCAGCCTTAAAAGTCGTCAAATATCTAAAGAGATGCCCAGGGCTAGGGATATTTCTTTCTAAAAAGTGTGATATGAAGATGACAGCTTATTGTGACGCAGATTATGCGACATGTCCGATTACTCGAAGATCCGTCCTTTGGATATTGCATAAAAATTGGAGAATCCCTCTTGTCTTGGAAAACGAAAAAACAAGCAACCGTGTCTTTATCCTCCGCCGGCGTAGTACCGAGCTATGGCCAAAGCCGCTTGCCAAATAGTTTGGATCCGTGGATTACTCAAAGATCTTGGAATAGAAGTGCAGGGACCCACAAGATTATATTGTGATAACGATGCGGCTCTTAAGCTTGCAACAAATCCTATAGTGCATGAAAGGACCAAGCATATAGAAGTGGATTGTCACTTTACACGGGAAAAGATTCAGGAAGGGATTATTGAGACAAGAGGAATCGGAACGTCGAGCAACCAGCAGATTTATTCACAAAGCCTTTGTGTCAAAGACAACACGCATATCTACTAAACAAGCTAGGCGTCTTAGACATCTACAAGCCACTAGCTTGAGGGGGAGTGTTGGAAGATATGCGTATCAGGGCCCACTGGATTACTATTGATCTTGATTTATCATAATTGATCCTGATCTCTGTTTATATGTAAATTAATTATCACATCTAGATTTAGATTGATAGATGTAAATCAGAGATTGATATCTAAATCAGAGATTGATAGGATAGATCAATTATTCCTTTATTCATAGCAAGGCTTGTATTATATCTGCATTACATTGTACAAGTTACAAGACAGAGAAAATTACACAAAATTTTCCTACTTCGAATCCCTCTCAGATCTGAAACTTCTCCTTTCTCTCTTGCTCTGCGCTTTCTTACATTGTGCCGACTAGTGCTTGTGACGCTGTGCTTTGATTATTCTAGAATCACACCATCATTCGCCGAAACTCAGTTTTGTGATTGATCGGGAAGATATTAAATTCGAGAATAATCATCTGTTTCGTCGTTTGCATGGATTTTGTTGCTGTTCGAGGTATGACCTGATTCAGGGTTGGTGTTCTTTGCGGTTCTGGCCACGAATTTGGAGTAGAGATGTGGTCGAGGGGCCTTTTTAGTGATAACTGATAAGACGGGTTCCCTGGCAATCCAGACATTCCGATGCGGCAAAACGTAAGGTCTCTTTACCGCAAAAGTAGACGTAATGAGGAAGAACGCATACGGAAGAAGATGATCACTAGCGCAGAAAAAATAAAGAGAAGAAAAAATAAAGGAAAGAAAGAAATAGATCAAAGTATTTAGTAAAATCTGCAAAAAGACTATCATTTTGTGGCAGTTTTTCCACATCGGGCACTGCTGTGCCATACAAGATAATTGGACCGTGGCATTAGTGATTTTTAACTACAATTGATCAAAAAGACTACATTGAAATTAAAATATTGAAAATTACATTAGCAAAATTGGTATATTTATTATTGAATTGATGTCCGTATGCGTATAATAAGCTCATGCCTGAATTTATAATTTTTCCTATATAGAGATTAAAGAAAATACAAGTTCAATTTTAAATTGTGTAGATTCTATTCTTGATTCTTTATAGGAACCCAAACAAGAATCGGGAAGAGAGAATACTTTTTGCTTGACGTGCGGACCCCTAGAGTGCCATAACTTTGCACAAAGGGACACTTAAGTGCCATAACTTACGAAAGGTATACTTAAGTGCGAAAATCGGAGTAAAAGGGATTACTTGAGTGCCAATCCAGCCAAATTGCACACGTGGCATTTTTCCGGCGAAGCGAGCCCAAAATGACGCCGTTTTGCATGCTAACGTGGCTAAAGAATGCAAAAACGGCGTCATTTTGGGCTAACGTAGTAAAAATATATATAAAAATAAAATAAATTAAATTTAAAATTAAATTTAGTTAAAATATTTTAAAAAATTTAATATTTAAAAAAAAAAAAAAAAAAAAAAAAAAAAAAAAAGGAAAGTGGGGAGGTGGTGAGGGCTCAACCCTCGCACAGATCCGGCGAGGGTCGGCGGCCCTCGCCTCGCAGCCGGGGCCGCGCCCTCACGGGATCTTGTCAGGACTGCGACCCTCGCCCGATCCGAGGTGAGGGCTCGCGGTCGGCCGGGGTCGCCGACCCTCGGCCGGGTCGGCGACCCCGGTGACCCTCCACCCGCCGTCGCCAGCCCTTCTCGGCGACGGGGGAGGCGGCGATGGCGGGCGGCTGAGGGCTCAGCCCTCAACCACCTCCCCCTTTCCTCTTTTCCTTTTTTTTTTTTTTAAATTTTAATTTTATATATTAATATTATTATTTTTAATATTTTAAATTGCATTTTTTTTACCACATCAGCCCAAAACGACACTATTTTGCATTATTTGGCCACGTCAACGTGTAAAACGGCGTCGTTTTGGGCTCGCTTTGCCAGAAAAATGCCACGTGTGCAATTTGGCCAGACTTTGGCCGGATTGACACTCAAGTGATCCGTTTTTTTTCGAATGTGGCACTTAAATGTACCTTTCGTATGTTATGGCACTTGAAGTATTTTTTTACCCTGTTTTCTTGGTTGTAGTTACGTAAAATTTTAAAATATGTTGTTAAGCTAGAACTTTTTTCTTGGTCGTAACTATGTAAAATTTCAATTAATTAAGGTCGGCTTTTTCCCTATTTAATTTTTTTCTAAAATGAAAAGATATACCTAAACAAGTACATATTTTGAATACGAAACCGATATATATTGTTAATCGAAAAATCACAGTTTCTTAGATTAAAATATAACAAGGAAAAAGGTAATAAAATAGAATTGTCAAGCACATATCAGGCAAGATGAGACTACGTCATTAAATTACATCTTTGAAATTCTACATATTTGCCCATTGAATACAACATATTGCAACTTAACTAAAGCAAACTTTTGACCAAAAAAACACTAAAGCAAACTGATGTGGACATTGATGGAATTTTCTCACAAAAATTGAAAAAAGGTTTGAGCATGAAACTCAAGACATGATTAATTTTTATATGGTAGACATTTATTTTAATTATATCTATATAATAAAAATAAGAAAAGAAATTGGGGTGGGGGGAGCCTCCCTCTTCCCTTCGTGGCTGATGTCGAGTATATTAGCCAGGTTGATGAAGTTTCATTAAAGTACTCTTAAGTTCAGCAAATCCGCCAATTGGTACACCGTAATCGAGTGATAATTTTTAACAGGAAATTCTAGTTTTTCAATCTTTTTACTTGTCAGTAATTTCATATTAATTTTAAACAGAATATAAGTTCTTTCAAAAATAAACTACATAGACTTGTTTCATCCAAAATCTTCATTTCCATTTTTGATGAAAGTTGTTTCTTCATAAACAGATGCTGTCTACTTTGTAAAATCTTAGTCACCTTCCCCACCATTCTTGTCCTTGCTCTCTTACCAATTTGTTTGTCCTCTGAGGAGGAGGATGCAGGAGAGTTCAACCATATGAAATACAATGACGTAACATTGACCTAAAATATAGAAAAAGATAATCTTGAAAGTAATCACTATCAAACTAAACTAGCCCAAGAGCCACCTCAACATAATACTAGGTTGTGGGGACATGTAACAAATACATAAAGCTTTTCCTGTCAAACTATGCATGATCCTCTAAACATTATCGCTATCTCCAAAAGGAGAACTAGCAGAAATTATATGAGCGTTGGAAGAAGTTGAAAATGTTTCTAGTTCCATCTCGGCTTTGTCATCATTGACTAGCTCATCTGGTGGATAAATAAGTGGTTTTGGAGGCATTTGAAGTTTACCAATATCTCCTTCAAGCATTTCTAGAACTTTGCTCATTGGAGGCCGATGATCAGGGTTTAATTGTATACCCCAAAGTGCAACTATTATCATCTTTTTTATCACCTTCCTTTCCTCTTCTACAACTTCTTCCATTTCAATACTTCCTCCTTCGTTGACTTGATGGTACACCCACAAGGGAAAATAAATTTGGCTTGAGCATTCCGCATTTGCATTTGTATTCTTCCTTCTACCTGCCATTTCCATGAGCAACTTTCCAAAGCTATAGATATCTGCTTTATAAGATACACCACCAATATTTTTGTAGAACAATTCAGGTGCCATATATCCCAAGGTTCCTCTTGGAGCAGTTAATGAGACTATGCTATGATCAGTAGGATAAAGTCTTGCGAGTCCAAAGTCAGAAACTTTCGGAATGAAATTCTTGTCTAAAAGAATGTTGTGAGGCTTGATATCAAAGTGTAGTATTTGCATGTCACACCCACGATGTAAGTATTCAATCCCTCTCGCCACCCCAAGAGCGATCTCATATATTTTCCTATAATCAAGAAACTTATCACCTTTATCAGTGAAAATGTGCTTATCCAAAGATCCATTTGACATGAGATCATACACGAGAGCTTGTTTCGACCCTTCGAAGCAAAAGCCAATGAGCTGCACTATATTAACATGGTGAATTCTTCCAATAGTAGCCACTTCACTGATAAAATCTTGGCCATGAGCCTTGGACTGCTTTAAAATCTTGATGGTCACTTCATTGCCGCTTCTTAGCGTTCCTTTGTAGACAGAACCATATCCCCCTTCACCCAGTTTGTGCTTAAAATTCCTAGTGATCTTCTTAATATTCGAGTAAGAGTACCTTATTGGTAGGAAATTGTTATGAGCTTGCAAAAATTCTTCGATGTTCTTGTCATTTGCTAAGTGCCTTCTTCTATAGTTGTAGATTAGAAATATCGCAACAAATGGCGTTCCAATAGCGAATTTCGCTAAACAGAAATACACTGAGGAAATTTTGATAGGTTAGAATATATATTTTTTAATTATTGTAAGAACAAATCATTGCGGCTTACCTAGTAGAAATGTAAAATCCCAAGTTGTCATAAATGCATACCCGGCGACACCTATACCTGTGGAAAGAATGAATGACATGATAAGGAATCGAAGGAAAAGATATTTGGAAAACAAAACTCACCAGGAAACTGAGTAGTAGCAAGCTTCTTTGTATAAGTTGAATTTTGTGCAAAAGAATACGAGACGTGGGATGCATGCATCTACAAATCAATGGAAATAACAAGCTTCATCTCACATAGATGATAGACAATGCAAGAAATTCCAGTTGCTTTGTTAGCAATCAACAAATATAGAGAAACATTGATTTCATTTTTAATCACTAATTTATTTCTTCTTTTCGGTATATGGATACAACTTCTTAAGGAATTTGTTGATGAGTGTCTTTCAAATCCTTAGCTAATTGACTAATTAAGGAACTACTTAAGAGATTAATCTAAACTCTAATCAAAATATGAATATTACTTTTTAAGGTATCTGTCAACAAGTGTCTTTCAAATCATTAGCTAAGTGACTTACTAAGGAACTAATTAAGAGACTAATCTGAACTCTATGCCAACAAAAAACTAGTCATGTAGCTGCTAGCACAATATCCCTTTTTTCTTTTTTCTTTATCATGGAGGGAGTTCTGGCTTTTATGTGGAAAGGAATTGTAATCTAGGCACATGTATATGTGCAAATCGGTCTGTTTGGGATGACTTCTACTGTCAGTTTCTTATTTTTTTGCCAATCTTACAACTCCAACGATTTTGATTTTTAATATGTAAAGCCAAGCTGCGAAACCTTTCAAGTACACACATGTTGACATATACTAAAATTTATATTTTTTCCATAAAACTTTCTTGGATTTTAAATGTTTCTTTCATTTCTAGGTTTGAAGAGAAAGCAGCAAGTTAGAGCGTTCAAAATCATGCAAAATTGCCGTAAAACTTGGTTGCCAACCAATGCTTACCTGAGTCATCATAGGACAGGGATCTGCAAACCCGACCTGTATAGAAACTATACAAATCAAAAAGGCAAAAGAGAGCTCTCCCACTATAAAAATGGAGAACAAATCCATTGGCCATGATGTTATGGATTAGCTCATAGTTGTAGGAGCTACCATCAATCTGCTCATGAGGCTCAAAATCAGCTGATACCCACGTCCACATGCTGATGGTGCAGAAATCCCTAACATCCGATGCTTTTGGATTGACCAAAGCATACAAGTTCCAATTCAATAATTTGTTGGAAGAATACGACCCCTTAATGCATGGACTAGTAGAGATGTAGAGTGGAGAACTAACTGGTTTTGAGCAGTTCACAATGGCTATTGTACTTCTGTTGAGGATGTCGTATGAGTTGCTTAATTCGGTGTAGTATGAGTTCCCTATATAAATGTAGCTTGGATTGACTTTGTCCATGAGTTTATACAACACCGACGACTGGGGGAGAGATGAGCAGTTATCCTTTTGCAGCCCATCATTGACTAATTTAATTAGGTCGGCGGAATAATCAATGGATTGCACATAAAATCGGCTATTGTAGAGGTACCAAACAGTGCGATTATCTTCACAAACCAACTCTTTCTCCAGGTCACCACATCCCCTTGAGTCACTTTTCAATCGAAATGGCTTTGTTATTTTACGAATGTTACCACAGGATGAAGCAACGCATTGCGAATTACTTAGCCTAGCATCACTAGTCATCGCTTGCAATAGAACAAAAACAAGTAGCAACACTGGATAGACAATCATGGAGTCGAGAGCCTTAGTCATGTCTCTGTTCGTCTTTGGGCAAAGAGAAATTCGTGAAGAATTATTTGGTCTATGTGTGTAAAGAAGGCACGATATAAAAGGATTGAAAAGAGGTGGATGATTCTTGTTTGATTGGAGACTTGGAGTCGCCTTGTACTGTAGAAAAGGCCAAATCAGTCAACGTACTAAATGCATGAAATCGAGAAAATTGAAAGATTTACAACAGATCTAGGACATTTTGCCCACAGAAAATTCAAAAGATCTTGCTTCACATATGATCTCTCTTTGTCCTCTTATCTCCACGTTTCTTCCACTCTCCACGTGATTATTAAGTCTACATGAGGAGTGAGTGGCTCGAGAGTTGGTCCATGTTCAAAATAACTTAGAACTTGCCATGTCAAGACCGATTCCCTATTTTTGAAACCCAAAGCTACTCTGTACACCTCAAACCTGGAGACTACCTATTGGGACCAGCTCCAGGCACTAGAGACAGACTCACATATGACTTTATTTGTGCATTTCGTCGAACATATCGTAAGTAATTTCATGAAGGTATTTATATTCAAAGCAAGTGAGAGATTAAAATTCATATCAATGCGAAACATGTTAACGAACTAAGAATCACCTAAGTAACATCAACCTTGATTGGAGTTTAACTTGAGAAGTTGCCAGATTTAAAAAAATGAACGTAAAGAGGGAGAGAACACACAGAGCCGCAATAGCTAAAAGGACCACAAGAATTTCGAGAAGTCTCCTAAAATGTCTAACAAAGGCCCACAAAAAATATTTATAATTAAAAAAAAAAAAATCAGTGCTACCTGATATAGAGTCCAAAGCTAACAAATCGTAACCAAAAAAACAAGACCAACCTGCCAAAGAAAACCGTTCATGAGCATCTTATCATGGGAATCTAATGAACAGCCCATGCCGGGGAATGGATGGCATGGAATGAGCAACCAAACGTGGAAGACAGATCAACACAGTACCCCAAAAAGCAAGACTGATGGTGGGATCAACGGCGCGAACTCCGGGGTCGTCGGTGATGTTGAAGCGTTGTTGAGGGGGGCGTTGAGATCGTCCGTCACGAGCACCCTCTCAAATCGGCCTCCTACGGAGGCCCGACGCTCTTCTTGGTCACCAATTCTGCGGATAAAAATCAGTAAAGGCGCAAGGTCCAGTTAAAGACTGAAGAAGATCCGGTCAAAGATGGGAGTTGGTGACGGAAAATCTCACTGATCGACGAAGGTATGGCAAGGAGAACAAAAGGGAGAGGAGATCAAGCAGAGACAACTATGAGCATTGTGGCTGCCAAGATCATTACACTGTCGAGATCAAGCCCCAAGAGCGAAAATCCGAGGGAGTAAGAAATCGGGAAAGGGATTATATATACCGAGGGGGCTGAGAAATCGGGAGAGGGATCGTGTACCGAGGGGGCTTCGTTCTTTTTCTAGGAAGACGCGGGAGAGAGAGAGAGAGAGAGTGAGTGAGGGAGAGAGAGGGAGTGTCGTATTCTAGAAGAGAAAGGATGCATGACGAAATATTATGGGCGCCAATGGTAACCATTTTGCTCAGAATTAATTTCTGAAAGAGAAATAGATTTTTTTTTTTATTTCTAGATAAGTTTCTAAGCAAAAATACCCATTTGATAACGACAAAAAATTTCTATTTCAAAAATAGAGATTTGTTTGATAACGACACAAAATTTCTTCCTTTCGGAAGGTGGCAATTGGCGGACGGCGGTGGACCGACGAACGGCAGATGGAGGCGGATCGACAGGCAGCGGCTGTTGGCAATCAGCGGGCGGCGACCGGTGACCGATGGCGGTGACCGGCAGACAGTGGTCGGTCGCGACAGATGGACAACCAGTTTATAGCAAGAAGATGATTTTTATTTCTCATTTCTATTTCAAAAATAGAAAAGTAGAAAATTTTTACTTCTAATTTCTATTATAAACCTATTTTTAGAATAAAAATCTATTTCAGAATTTAAAAAATGGAATAATTTTATCAAACGGATTTCTATTCTAGAAATAAGTTTGGAATAAAAAAATTATTTTTGAAACAAAAATTATAATTTGTCATGCAACCCCCAGATGACCAGCCCGCCGCGTCAACGTGCAAGGATGCAAAGGTTTCTACCAAGTGGGCCCAGATATGACACGTCACCTGTTGATTGAATTTGTATAGAACTGACATGACATTACTTAGGGTCCGTTCGTTTCGCGGAAAATGAGCCATCTCCGGAAAATATTTTCTCATAATGACAATATTTTCGGTGTTCGGCTAAAATCCAAAAGTGTTTCGAGAAAATATTTTCCGGTGTTCGGTAAGAAAAATATTTTCTACTCACCAAATTGATGAGCGCAAGTGCCAAGCTCAAGGCTCGCCGGATCGACGAGCGCGAGTTTAAGATCGATAAGTTTGAAATTCATCCGGTTCGACGACTAGCCAAGAAAGAAGAAGATAGGAAACAAATCAAAGAAAAAAAAAAAGAAAAAAGGAAAAGAAAAGAAAAAGGAAATTAAAAATAATTCAAATTAAAAAAGAAAAAGAAAACTAAAAAATAATTCGAATAAAAAAAAAAAAAGGAAGAAGAAATTAGAGGGGAAAGTGAAGATTTGTATAGGTGTGAGGTAAGAGAGATCAAGTGAGGAAAATGTTTTCCACTTTTCAAAAGTGGAAAACATTTTCCCTTACTTTAGAAGACTTTTTTCCTTAAATGGAAAATATTTTCCTCAAGAAATTCATTTTCAATGAAACGAACACCAGAAAATCCGGAAAATATTTTCTCGGAAATTATTTTTCGCGAAACGAATGGAGCCTTAGACACCTAATATTTTCTCTCAGTTGAAGACCTTTTGATGAACAGCACCGGTTCCAAAATTTGGAATCGAGATTCGATTCACTTTGTACTGTAGAAAAAAATGCGAAGATCATTTGATTCAAGCAAATTTAGTCCACGAGGGTTGTTGCGAGCATTGAGATGACAGAGAATTCCACGTATTAAATTCCCCTCTTTTTTTTCCGTCTATTTACTTGAATTGTACGTTTGTTTCTTATTTAAAAGACTCTAAATTGATCAACTCTGTGCTGAGACATGGCACAATGATAATATCCAGTTGATTGTTCGAGAAGATGAGTACGAGGGATTTTTCTTTATTGGTCACTAGTATACTGATTTATTAGCTAGAAAAAGAATTTGGACACATACTTTTGCTATCTTCAGACTTAGCCCTTCTATATGTCCTTCAGTGTTTTGGAGTTGCAGGCAGCCATTTGACGGTGGATCTATTTTCTAGGATTGACTTGCTCTCCGCTCGATTACGCGTATTGCATTCAGCGGCACAATCAAGATCTGAGTGATTAATCTATTAACCACGCTAATTCCAATGACTTTCTTAATAGCTGATCATCAAGGGACATTGATTACGCCAAAGGACCCTCATTTTTTATTTTTTCAACAAATTACATAAGTTTGAGGAAATGGGAAAATAGAGAGCAGAAGTTGCAATGAACCTCCCTCTATGATGGCCCTTATTCCCGTTCAATGTATATGCCCCACCTTCTATATGAATTGATAACGCAATTTTTGTAGTGTTTCGAGTGGATACCCCAACTTAAATAAAACCTCTCTTATTTTATTACAAGAACACTCACACACCAATACACAAACACGTTAGTTAAGTTTTGGACTTCACGCGTGGGAGACTTTCTTCTCAATAATTGGAGACTTAACTCTCTCATAACACTCCCATTAAGTGTTTGCTTCACTCCTGCTTTATTAGTCCAAATACATCTGAATGGATGAGTCCAAAAGGCATCTCATCTCTAATTGTAGACTCCTCATACAGAGTTAACGTGCCTTCCCATACTGGCATCCGATGTAGACTATGTTTTCTTGAACTTCCAAGTGGGGAGATCCTTTAGCATGCCTTTTTTCATCTCTCAACTTATGGTATACATGTCACAAATCAAGTGTATCACTCTTTTAAGTTTTGTCCACATATGCCATATAAGCTAACATCATGTAGATAGACTTTAGTCGACGTCTCTCCATGATTGTTGTACTAGTAGGTTTCAAATAATGGTATGCCTTAACATCTCTTGGACTAAACACCACATAATTGCCCAAGTCTATGAGTTGTGACACAGACAATAGATTTTTCTTCATTCCAGACACGTGATGCATGGTTTTTAGTTCAACTTGATGTGAACTAAACCAGGGTGTTGTCGCCATTTGGCTGACATGGGCAATTAGCAACCTTGAGTTGTCTACGATGACAATTACTCGTCCATTGGTGTACTCAAACATATTTGATAGCTTGCCTCGAATCAATAATCCAATCATCAATGTAACTGATCAATTTTTCACTTACATTGATTAAGGCTATCCCATCTTCTAACTATGTGATGGAAGAAGCTGCAAGCTCTTCTTGTTCCTCCACTGCAAGATACACTTGGAAATCTCACTCCTTTTCGCTATCATTCTCCTTAGATGTTGCAACATTTCCTTCCATTCTTTTGCATCAACAATCTTTGGCAAAGTGACCTACTCTACCGTAGATGTAACACTGTTTCGTAATGCCTTTTATTATTCATATCTTCATTGTCATCTTTATCGCGATCTTGTCAAGCTCCTCCTCATCCCTTCTGGTTGCTTTTGCTATTCTCCTTGACAGGTCCTTTATTTGCTATCTCTAATGCTTGTATTGTTTTGAGCAGATATCCCAACTTAAATAAAAACTCTCTTACTTTTATCATAAGAACACTCATACCACTCACGTACGAACGCACTCCTTTATTTTTGGACTCCACGCGTAGGAGACATTCTTTTCAACACTTGGAGAATTTCTCAAATACTCACACCAAGTGTTTGCTTCACTCTTGCTTTAGTGGTGAGTGGCATTGAGAGTCTCTTTCTTATAATAACAAGGGAGAGTGTTTATTGTAATTGAGTATCCATTTGTACTCTACATGTGGTATTAGAGCTGCGCCTCTGAAACTCTAACAATTTTGAAGAGTAAAAACAGGGCTTCCCTGTCATTATCTGAATTATGATGCATTGTGTGTTTAAGTTGCAATTATGCTCATTAATCACGAGAGTGAGAAAAAGGAGAAATTATTGTTATTCAAAATTGCATCTGAATGCTTGCTGAACCTAAACTCTATGTCCCTAAAGCTCCTTGACATCAGAGCGTGTGAACTTGAAGCAGCTAAGAGTATCCTCAAATGCGGAAAGGATCGCAAGCCACGCATTGCAAAGTTTTTAGCTCCTAGTTTGAGGCATCATGCTGCCGATCTCAGTCGACTTGAGGTTGCCTAGTCATGAATTAAGATTCCTTGTATGTTGCAGATGCGGATGCTCATTGAGTTCACAGAAGTTGGATAGTTCATCTAGTCATGATGATAATGTGATGATTGACTATGGGACAAGGTTTCATGTGATACTCAATTCTTTTTCGTATTGTTTTTTATAGCTTTGTTCTAGTCGAATGAGAATTTTGAAATCTAAGTTCTTGTACCGCAAATAATCTCGGCATAATTTGTACAATTTTTTACTTTTTTTTCTTTGGTCAAAAAAGCAGCACTTTTAATCATAAAGAACAATTCGACCAAAAAAAAATCATAAAGAGGAAGTTTGTGAACACAATTCTATAGCTTCAGAAAATCAAGAATTGATGTGTTGCTGCCTCTTGAACTCAGCGTAGATCACTTGGGAGATTACTACGATTTGCACCAGAGCCCAATCTCCTATTTGGGATTTTCCTCATTTTAAACTGGCCCATGTCAAGGAGAGCCCAATAGAGTTGTAGATTAGGTGGTCAAAGCCCAAGGAACAAATAGCTTGCCACCAAATTGCATCTGCTACCGTCTCCCGGCCCTATGAGAACTCCCTTTGTTCTAAAATTGCACAAATGTGAGTTCTTGGTTTTCTGGCCCAAAAATAACTTCTTCTTCTTTTTTGGTACAGACTGCTCCCTTATTTATTTATTTTCATTTGATCAGATTTTTTTTTTTGGGGGGGGCAGAATGTCCAAGAAACTTGAGTGCAAAGTTGTTATTTTAAATTTTTTTTTTTTTTTGATGACCGGGAACCCCGCACGGCCAAGCAATGGAGATAAACCACAGGGCGACACGTCTTAGCCACCACACACATGCCACCGGGTAAGTCACCAATGCCTCACGTCGCCTCCCCGCAACTGCGTCGCAGAATTTCGAACCAGGGCACCTCTTAGCGAAAGGAAGAAGAAAAAGCTCAAGCCTATTCAGTGGAGCCACCACGGCGGGTGGTTATTTTAAATATTTATTCATCATTAATAACTCTCGAAATTCAAGTAATTTGTACATTTGTTTTATTACAACATCAATGCCCCACGCTACCTTTGATCCTCCGTTTAGGTTTACTTCAGCATATGAGGAAATATGCATATTGGGAAACGATGAACCTCTGCTACCGCTACCGCTATTGTGTGATAATATGAGTTATGGAATGGAAGGATGGTGCCACACAAAACTCCAACTGCACAAGCAAAGTGATTGTAAAGCTGTTTTGTTTCCAAAAACGTAATCAAACCCACCAAGGATCTAAGAAACTCTTTTGATTCTCTGCGCTGGAAATTTTTAGTGCCCGAATATGTATGATTTTGAGAGTTCAACTGCTTATTTACTTTTATTTTTTGCGCTTTAGTTTTGTCTTTGTGTGAATGGGATTCGAAACCAGAGTCACATCCATCATTGTTTGGTTCAAATTGTTAATGGAGGTGGCACATGGGAGAATCCCATGCATTAGGTAGAATGTCAGAAGGAATATTTCAGGGCCGTTTAGAGAGAGAGACGTCAGTGCTTTAGTGATGGAAGAACTCACCAAGTAGTGTCAGCATCGATGCACCCGATACATGAACGACATTATATATATGCGAATACGAGCATCTACATCTCTTTCTCGACCACCCTTTATTGTTCAACAAACCTATGTACAGATGTTGCCGGCAGCTTCTGGTCTATATAGGAGTGTTACTACGGTGGCTCTAGAGGAGCAACTAGTTTGCAGGAGTTGGGGATTCCGTTTACCGAGTCCTAACTTCGATGAGCCTTCTTCATCGACTTCCCTGGCTCTCTTTGTGAGGCTAAACTCTCTCTGGTATTCCTCTGGAACGGCTATTGCGGCCTCATTATTGGTACTCAAAAGTGCCCGAAATTTACTGTCTCTTGGGAGCGTCACCTTCATCAGTCTTTGCAAATCTTCCACGAATCCTGGGTTGGCTGTCCGCAAGCGCCTTCCTGCATGCATACTGAGAACAACACAATCCAACAATTTACTGGGGAGGCCAAGGCACGCTTCTTGAAGGAAATGAGGATAAACGATGAAATAAGAAATGTGAATAAAACATCTCTACAAAATGCTAGGGAGTTGATTCTTTCTTTTGTGGGCATTCCCTTAGCTTCCGAGTAACTTCTCATATGATTCTACGTAATGTACAAAAATTCCTCTGCTGGACGGATCATTAGTAAGGCAGTGATGGATAGGACTTGGATCTCAACATTGTAACAGACAATATCCTTAGTTTTTCATATAAATACACGGCAACAAATTATGTAGCACCATGATGTTTGAGGTAGAAAAGAAGCACCACACTTAAACCAACATCACATGCAACATAAAAAGGCATGTCAGCAAATTGGTTAATCAATATACCTTGATCTTCCTCCCAAAGTTCCTCTTTGTTTTCTTGTTTCTGTATCTTGAAAGCTTCTCCCGGCGCTCTTCGCTGGTGCAGTTGCTGACAATGATCGGCTGCTCAAGTGGAGAATAGATAAGGCTCACATTACCATTACCAAGAGTCTGCCATAAAAACTCAGTATCAATGACCCAGCCCTATCCTGTGGAGATAACCAGAAACATCTAAAAGTTTCTCAGTTCATAGACTTTGTCACATAGCCAATCAATCTCAAATGAAGATAATCGCCAAAATTTGGTGTCTTGTTCAGGCACAGGCAATCAGAAATGACTAGTGAAACAGCAATAGACATACAACTGAGACAAGATAAATGATTTTTAGGCCAAAAAAGGATGCATACACAATAATAGAGTTGAGATAAACAATTTCAATCTGAGATGTTGAGCCCAAAATCAAGCGCAATAGAGAAGCTGAAAAACAAAAACTAACTGATGACACGCATGGCTAAATTGAGAACATCATGCAAGGTGAATGACTTTGACCTTTATGTCTCCTTCACTGAATGCCCTCCTCATCCCGTAAACAGCTCCATAATCAAGTCCAGAAAAATCCAGGAAACTCGGCTTTGCTGCAGCCCCATGCATCCAATCCATCGAGGTCAGGCTTCCCGAGCTCACACTTTTCTGAAATGGCTCATCAAAAGACAACTCATCCTTTAGGGATTCGTTTTCATCTATCCTCAAAGGAGGTATCTTTTCATCGAAAGTTCCAGCTAGCGGCGCATTAATCCCTGCTTTCTCCAGGAGATCCTTCTTACAATCATAAAAGACCTCGCTGAACAGTGGGTCATTCTGAAGCGACATAAAATCTGCAACCTTCAGTCCTTGAGGCAACATGACGTCTTCCCCACTGGACATCATCGAAATGGCTGCTGTCATCGGATCCAGGCCCACAACCAGCTGCGGTTCTTCTATTATAGGCTCTGGAGCTTTGAAAAGATCCCCTTCTGCACCAAGGTCATATTCTGATATGGCGGTGGCCTGAATTAGGTTGCCCTTCAATGGAAAAGAAATTAGAAAAAAAGAAACTAAAAATAGGATTAGGAAATTCAAAGACATGAACATGATAGAAATACAAGACAAGCCATGAGTCAAAATGGTTACAACATGTGCAGAACGTGATATAAATTTTGGCAGATAATAGTTCAAGGGTAGCTACTACTTAAGAAATCTTACTCATGCACAATAGAGCAGGACTGTAAAGCATCAAAAAGGGACATCGACAACATTTTGGATCTTTGATGATCAAGCTGCAACATACGATGGCAATACTTACGGAGATCCTATGCTAATCATCATGATCAAAACCTGGCCCAGTATCATCCTTTTCTACCAAGTTTTCATTAGCCTTTCAAGATGAAAGACAACTACGACTCTGAAAATCTCTTGACTCTTTTTTGCTAAAATCGCAGCCTTAAAGTTTCACACGATAAAGGGAACAATTCACACTTCCTTATTGTTTTGCCATTAGATAACTCCGTAGCTTCAAGAGAAATAAATACAAGAAAACTTCTGCATGTTTCATCAGTCCCTTTATTTAATTCTGTGCTCATCCATATATAGCTTAATGTTTTGGAAAGGAGCCGATAGTCGAAGGAACTGATCCAAAAGCTAATTTCTGAATCTCCAAAACGTATCCATTCGCCAAAAATAGCCAAAAACACCACGTGGCAGGAAACAGAGCATGCGGTTTTTGTCAAAATCCAAGTACCAGATATAGTTCGCTCACCGGAAAGAGCATTCCACTTTAGGCAAAAGCAGAGACCCATTGCAACCCTTTCAAAGACTTGCAACAATTTCAAAGACTATCAGCTTTCCTTTATCTTTCTTTCTACATATGGCGTTTAAAAATAATAATCTCACAGGATATAAACAATCAAGTGGGAAGTTTTTTTTTGGTAAAGACAATCAAGTGGGAAGTTAGCTTTTGCTTTTTCCCAGAAAACCATTACTTTCTATTTTATTTGTTCTCTGAGTACGTGCTCTTCCTTTTTTTTGCTGTGTCCTCACGAAGTCTCTTGGAAAGCTGGAGAACCTGCCAATTGGGTTCGAACGCACATAGAAACTTCGAAGCAAATGGAAACAAGCTTATCGAACACGGAAATGGGATACCAAGATTTTTTCCCATCTATGTCCTCTGTTTCTTATCCTTTTTAAGGTCCAGCATGTAAAGTGAAAGTCCAGTTGTTCCCACTAACGCTCTTTCGTAAATAACCTTTTGCCGGAAGAGGTAAAGAGAAGCTTTCGATGATGATAATTCAAGTACCCTCATGAACAAGAACACAAAGCAGCCGCTGCATTACAACATTTTTTCTTGACATTTTCATATTACAAGCAAATTGATCAAAGTTCAAGACTGTGAAGAAACGATCAGATAGGCAAGAGAACACCCGATTTCAGTTCTTCCTCAAACCAAATCTGATAAAGTAAATCAATGATCAATGACTCGTCATGAGCATAAAGTTTTACGCCTCATTCACAAATTTTCTCCAAGAAAAAAACGAATCGAAAAAGTTACTTTCAGCAAACACCTAGATGATATCAGCAGAGGCAAGAAGAACAAGTAACAGAAAACCAGCAATATGATGTGAATTCACACAGGCCAACAACAGAGCAGTGTAGTCATCATGAAGTATGCATATGCATGCACAGATGGAGAAGAAGCAGTGAACTGATTAGAGACAGACAGACGGACAGACAGAAAGGGACACAGAGAGACAGAGAGTACCACAGAGGCATTTGACTTGTGGGGTTTCCAAAACTCCTCAAGCTGCTGAACTTCCTGAGACAAGTTCTGGAAGCAAGGGAACATCAGTCCTGTCTCTGCATACATTTCTTGAAAAGCCAAGAGAAACCCCCCCAGAAGCTCCCCACTCAAAAAAGCCCAGCTCTTCCCAGAAACAGAGCCTCAATTCTCAGAAAGACAAGGAGGACAGAGCCAGACGAGCACACACCGCCGCACCCGATTGCTTGCTGTCCCGAAGGGTGTTGAATAAAAAGACTCCAAGGAGGAGAGAGGGCCGCTTATATAGAGAGAGAGGCGCAGAAAAGAGACACCTTTCCTAATGATGCGATGCAAATTGAGGGGGTGGGTTTTTTTTTTAATATACATGACAAGGACATATGATGTAAAGGGACCCCATTCCCTCTCTCTCTTCCCTCGTCGTGTTCGGGCTGCGTCTTTTGCTAAAAATCCCATCTTTGTACAACTTCATTTTCGTTTCTTCTTTCGATTCGGGAGGAAAATGGGTGGTCTTTTTCTGGATTATTGAATTGGGAATTTGCGGGAGGTGTTGAATGAATATGGACGAAAACATGGGGGACGTGTCCGGGGCGGGGACAGTGCTCGCCTGCTCAGCATCGGTCGTCGTCCGACGCCAGAGGCTGGGGGGGAGGTGAGGTGGGGTGGGGTGGGGGGGGCCACGCGCCTTTCGCTTCGCGTGCAAACGGGAGGGACGGTCACTGCGTGCGTGCGCCTAATAGACGAGATTCCGGTCATTATGAACTTTGTCGTTTTCCGTTTAAAATGAGTAAAATTCCCCAAGTCGTATTAATTTTTCTACTATGTATAATGTAAAATTTTTTTTTGAACGAATGTATAATGTAAATTAAGTTATCAATGAAAAATATTTGTATATTCGATAATAATTTATATCTAAACTTTTCGATAAATGATGAATTTTTTTTCGCTCATTTTTATAAGGAACACAGGTAGTTATTTTAGGAAAAAAAAAATTTCCGAATCACTCATTATTGTGTCCATGACTTGTTGGATTCGAAGAAAAATTCGTAAATCAAAGAAACTGTAAATTATATTTTTGTGTTTAACTTGTCGCTCATCTCAAATTCGATATAATTAAAGTACACGCACGGCATGTGAATCCACCTAATTCAAAAGTCCAAATGACAATAAACCAAAAGATGGGTGTGATACCTTTTGAAAGATCGATTATAAAAGTTCAGACTTCATTGATTATTGTCAATCAAATCGCGCCAATATTACCGAACCCAAAATTGCTTGATAGTATCTCGATCATCGACCTAATTTGAGGGTGAAAAGAATGAGTAGTGCAGACAATGAGTATTGAGTATTATTATGTTATTATCCACATCATTTGTACGAGATCAAAACACCTAACACGAATCGAGACTCGATAATGGGCGAAATAGAGGGTCTCTATCCAACAGTCTTCAAGTAAAATTTTCGGTTCGGAAATTTGAGCCTAGCAGCTTCTGGATAGCTTCGAAAGCATGAGAAGAATATTATTTGGTATCTCTCTCTATTCATTAGTATTAAATAATGACCATGATGGGCCAGGCGCCACCTTGCGAATGCGGAAATATATATATGTATATATTATATATATGTAGCCATCATGACATAATTGACTGTAATTTGTTTAGATTGACATCCAACCAGTGAGATAATTAAGGTAGCAATCTAGTAATTATATTCGTTGGTCAACCATCTAGGAGGTCAAAAGCTGAATTACTTGCATCCACTTTTATATTTCTCAATTTCCATTCTCCTTAATTAGGGCATAGCATGTCTACTTTTTGCATGGCATGTGCTTTTCAATACATAGATGTGTAATCAATTTATTTTATTTTATTCTTTCCCAGAAGTTTGAGGTCAACAAAATTTTACACGTTCGGGAAACTGAGGACATGTGTGGTGAAAAGTTTCGTTACATCGGCTGAATTTACCTCACGCTGATTTTTATCTTTGAAAATTTAACAACAAATGACCACAAATCTCTTCTATTTAAAAGCGTGCATTTTTGTTCTTCGTTATAATGAAATCGATCATGATTCCCTGAAACTATCTTCAAGATCCCTCAGACAAAAAAATTATCTCGACATTCTCTTCCGTCTTTTTTTTTTATTTTATTTTATTTTAAATGTTGGCAACACCTTTGGCGGGATGACTACTTCGTCTTCATAAGGAATTAGTTTGCGAAAGCCTCGAGCACTATAGCCATGTAAACACAGAAGTGTGCAAGACATTCTCTCAAAAAGTTGCGTTGGACCCGCCAATGGTGGAAATTGCCAAAGGAGTCGCTGTTGATTAAAGATGGACGACATGAACTCAAAGACTTATTCAGCAGCGTGCGTTAGGTCTTTTCGTTAAAGCAAGCGCATACGATTCGCACACATCACGCAACGAGTCGACCTCGCGGAAACATTTCGGGAGGTATATAACTTCTGCAGCTGTTCAGCACCTCCCAGCTACCCTTTCATCACGACCTTGACATCATGGTTTCTTTTATTCACGCGATACCGAAATGTCAAAATGGCATGCCCGAATTAATCTCGAGATAAACGCAAATTGTCGAGTTATGTTTCGGGTAAGGCTTCTCTTGTAAGATGAGCAACGTGACTTGCGAATTTGCTTGATGAAAATATCATAGTCGAGCACAAAACGTATCTCATTGAAACGAGGCGGATTTTAATCATTTAAATAACCTCTTCGCCCGATTAAAAAAAAAAAAAAGAAGAAAAATAAGTATGCAAAGCCAGTCAATATTAAGAAGTGAAGTAAGTTAATTTGTGAATCAACGCTCTTTATCAATATTTGATTTGACATAAATTCACGTTGGCGGTCACTATCGTAATACTATTAGTGTGTCATCTTTTATTTTCGCTGTTTGTGCACGAAATAAATTTAACTATATATACGTATACCCACGGTTCCAAGAGGCCATGTGAATAAGCCACCATGCTATTGTTATGCCACTGACAACAAAACCCTAATCATGTTCTCCAATCAATAATTGGTCTCCGAGGACCATATTTGGCAGTAGTAGCATCGAACCATCTTGTGCAAAATGTATCGTCCTCAGTGGAAGAAAGGGTCATTAAAAGAAAACCTGTTCAGCCCATAATAAACTATCAAAATCTGGTAGTTGCTTTGCAACTGCTGACAGCACACCTACTTCTAAAATTGAATAATTAGGGCTTGAATTCCAAAGGGAAACGCATGCTTAAGCCGATACTTTTAGCGTTAATCAAGGATGAAATAATACCGCACTTTGAAAAGATTAAAGAAATAGGACAAAACTGGCCTATCCCTTGGTGAAAGTGGTAGAGAAAAGGAGTGAAAAAAATGGAGAAAGCAGAAATAGAAAGAGAGGGTACTTATTTGATATAAAATAGCTCTATTTAATTTCCCTTTTACTTTGGTTGTAATTTCGGACAGTCATTCTCTTACCATTAATTTCTACGAAGGTGAAATACCTGAAGAGTTAGATTTACTAATTATAAACTTCAGTTGACTAGTGAAATAAGTCTAACGAAATTATTTTTGTGAAAATACACAATTTATTTTCGTGGCCTATATGGCTTGGAAACTTCCGCTTTTGATGTGCTGGATTTTCTTTTTCCAAGGCTTCAACACAAAGCTAAAAAATTCGATCACGGAATGAAGCGAAAACCGTCATCATCGACCATTGTTTTCTCCCCCTTGATAATACAAAAAGAAAGGAAACAGAAAGAAATTTAAAAAAAAAAATGAATTTTATGAGCTGTGTAGATGGATACCCATTTAAGATTCTTCGTTCCAATTTGATAAAAAAATATTCAAATTCTCTTCCAATGTGGAAAGGCCTGTTCCCACCATGCTGCCAATTGGCATTTTAAAAAACGTTTGTTGAAAAGTGTCGAGCCTACTTTTGTCCCTGTCTCAAATTTAACTCGTCAAGTCGCGGAAGGGCATAAGATCGATCCGCTAACGGAATTGACTGTATCACCATTGGAAGGAGGAATCAACGCTCTTTGAAATTTTTTCACCAAAAGTGTCATGGACAAACTTCAAAAGAGTCATTAAATCAGACTTGGAACCATAACCATCCATTGCCTTTTTTGTTTTTCATAAGCCAAGATCTTGTGAGGTAAATTCAGCCTTTTGACTTACCCTTAGATCGAGCAAATCTATCTCCGAAATAAGAGGCGATGAATCAATGAGCGATCGTTAAGAAACTCTCTCTACATCTTCAATGCTTAATGTAATATAGTTTAAAGAAAAAGAGAGTATCGGGTTATCATATCGCCTTAGGTAATGTATCCTAGTAACATTTGTTCATAACGAGTGATGCAAACTCAAGGCGGAGAAAATTACTAACTTAAATTACTGTTCATCCATTTTGAAGTAAAGCTCTTCTACAACCTATTTTTGATTGGCAAATGGCAGGAGAGATTCTCAAGAGGGAAAGTTCCAAGAAGTTCTCTTTCTATGAGGTAGGATGCAATGATCATTGGCGTGGCATAGCCTTTTAGTTTGAAAGAAAGTTGATGGGAATAACTTGTAGTTGGGTTGTAAAGGGAGCGAATTTCAACCATAAAGGAAGAAAAGGGAGAAGTATATGCTCCAATTTTGGTAATGAAGAGTGATGAAACGTGCACTTTGGGCCGAATCATGGGCAGTACGATTGAACCTCAAATTCCCACATTTGGAAAAAGAGATCGTAAAGGGGAAGCTCCATGGGGGCTTTAGGTGCGCAACACTTGTCAACCGCAAGAAGAAGTGGTTCCGATCAATAGAATGTGTACGCATGTCGCAGTGCCGTCGTGAGGCTTGGCGGCCATACACCGACATTGACGTTTTGTTGACTTTAGCGGACAAAAAATGGGCAAATAGACAAAAAAAGATGCCTTGTGTTTCAACAAGGTTATTGGGAAATTATATGCCAAGGGTTGGAGCCACATGATTGGACGTTGTTAAATAGAATACATTGCACCATCTTCTTCTTTTTTTCCAGTCAAATTATTGTTGTTTTTGTTTCATTTTGTGATATTCATAATGATAATAGTCGAATATTATGCATTTTTGGCTAGAAAATACAAAGAGAGGACAAGATGAACGATGGAGAATGCTGGCCGAGTGAGGAAACGCCAAAGGCCGATGCCAAAGTTCATGCACTTTGAGTTTGGGTTTGAAAAAATCAATTTATGTAGTTTCCACTAATTAAAATTACCACATATTTCTTCTATATGATATTCATGAAAATGGAACCTTTTAATTATCATTGCTTAAAGCAATTCTATGTGCAAACTTCACCCAATTCAGTAGTTAAATATGTCTGCGCGCATCTCTATTCATACAAAATAAACTTTTGTTGCAGTTCCAGTTAACTTTCATCTTTTCAGAAAAAAAAAAAAAAAAATTATTGATATGCCGTTAATCCTACATGGTAGTCCCAACTTTAGTTGAAGGGAGTTTTCTTGTTGTCCGTTTGTGGCAAGCTAGATGAAGAGATTGAATGATCTTCTTTTTTCTTGGTTGGCCAACGAGCAATAACTTTTCGATCCTGAGCTTTGTCTTAGGGTTAGGAGCAGTGAACTTGGGAATGGTGGCGATGGACAGAGACAAAAGAGATGGGCCTGAAAGGAAATAACACACAGCTGGAGAGGATTGTCGGGTAGTGCCCCTTTTGTTTTATCTTCGAGATGATGAATTGGAGTTGGAATTGCCTTTGGTTTTTCAATTGGGACCCTCTTGTATCCCTCGTGTGGCCCAAAACTTGAAGACCCTTTTTGGATTCTTTCGGGATGGGAGCATATATGAAGTGATGAAACTAGAAAACGAGGGTTTTCCAGAGTGGTTTCTAACTAGTTGAAGTTGACATTTGACAAAAGAAGCTTTTCATTTTAGTGCCACTACAATGCCACAAGACATGCATTTGTTAGCTTTAATTCCATGTTTGGTAGCTCCATTATAGCCTTTTTTAAAGTTGCTGGGTGGACTCAAAGTTTTGCTTTTGGAGTTCCAAATGTGTGCCCATAAATCCATATTAATTTACCAATTAATTCACAAGATTGATATATTGATTGGGAACCATATTAATCTATACTTGAGCCGAACACTTGAATTTTGTCTTGCATCTCACCCTTATTTATGAGGTTAATAGAGTGATTTATTAGTTAGAAATATACGCTACAACTGATTTTCTCATCGTAGTTAAAAAAAAAAAAAAAAGCACAAAAGTTCATCAAAATTTATAGTTATCTAAAGAAGCCAAAATCCGTGCGTTTGTCTATGGAAATCAATATCATTTAAAGACCGAACACAACGAGAGAATTCGAAATAACTTGATAACTGGCCCTTGGGGACATGAATTATCAGGATAGGGTTTTTTACATATTTATAAATGATGATAATGCAACATCATTGTTGTTTGAATGTAAACAAAATGAATATGCAAAACAGAAAAGAGAAAACAAAGAAAAAATGAGAACGGTCAGTACTAGGGAATCTGGCATAGTATGCACGTTCTGGCGAAGATAAGGACATGATATTCATGTATAGATGTTCCGCAAATACATACCTTCGGTAGAGCGATTATGGTTCAACATTTCATACCTTTGTTCATACAATATAGGCTTGTTGGTAGTACATATTGAAAAAAAAAATTAAAAAGTACATCAAAATGATACGATAAAATCTGATAAGTTACCGTATTTTATTTCATTTATTTTTCTGCATATCTACCTAAAAAGTGCATTTAAAAAAAAAAAAAAATCCCTCGAGGCAAAAATTGGAAATTACACCCACATACATATTGAAAATCTAAAGAGATCCAGGAAGGTCAGGTAGAGAAATTTTTCCCTACGGTAAATTATCCAAACACTTGTATAGAAATTTAGACTTCGTTTGTTTCACAAAAAAATGAATAATTTGAAAAAATATATTTTTTTCTCAAAAACAATTACGTGTGTCGTTTATAAAAATAAATGAATAAATAATATTTTCAACATTCACGAAAATGTTCATACATAAATTACTGTCAACAACGAAAATGATTTTTATTGATTAATTATTTTAAATGATATAAAAATTTATTTTTGGAAAAATATTTTTTTAAGTTATATATTTTTTGCAAACTAAACGAACGTCCACATCAATTCCTCTAAATTTATCGAGTGAACCAATTCGCGTATGAACAAGAACAGTAGTAAAATCACATTATGATGGGCTCAGTGGAGGGGAAGATGATAAGGGGATGTGACCCATCATGCTATTGCGGGGACACCAATTCCTCCATCTTGACAATAAATCTCTTTTGTTTTCTTCTGGCTTAATGTACATATACATTTATGCATGTGTGTGTATATATATATATATATACTGAGAAATTATTATGATATTATAATATTAGGAGCAATAACAGTCTATTAAGATAAATCTATATTATTCACATTTCACTTTCAAAATCACTGCAAATAAAGTTCTCTGTGAGGTCAAGCCCTGTCCATGTTCCACAACATGGTGAACTTAAAAATTATGTCATGAGACTTATACCGCATGAAATCACGTGAGATTGTTATCTGGCTCATATTAAATAATATTTGTACATCACCTAAAAATAAAGCTTTTGATCGGTACAATCGTGCTAGATTCATTTTTTCCTATTTAAAAAGTTGTTATCTCCATCATGAACAATATTAGGTCTAATTTACTCTGCAAATATTGAGAAAATTATTCGTACTCATCTTTTTGGCATGCTATTGTAGACGTATCTATCAACGCTATTATCGTCTTGAGATTTCTCTGTGCAGCCAAATCCGCAAGGTGACATGTCGTATGATGTGCCAAATCACGCGAGATTAGCTGTCACTTTCCAACTTTAATCCAATTTGGACACTCTCGCAATTTGATAGGTAGTACATTTGATGCACTGTTGTCAAGTAGTGAGTCTCTGACCATGCTAGACAAATAATGCTATTATATGCAAAAGTTTATTTATTGAATTGATATGCCAACTGGCGTGGCATGTTGAATATATTTCACTTGTTAAACGACTCATTTGTAGCTAATCACGTTACTTAAGCCCCACTTCGAAAAAGGATTAGGGCTATGTTTCCGGACCGATCCTAATTATATTTGGATAATTGATTTTTTTTCTTCCTGTTTAATATACATTATGAGCAACGACGGTCCATTAAGATAAGTCTATATTATTCACATTTTACTTTCGAGATTGCTGCAGTTTTCTATGAGATCAAGTCCCTGTCCATATTGCCCAACATGGCGAATTTAATAATTAAGGATAAGCAACTGGAAATCTTAAAACTAGTTGCCAAAGTACAATTAAACCATAAAATTTTTGGGAAGTACAATTATGTCCTAAAATTTATCAAATTAATGTAATCTAGTATTTATATTAATTTCGTCCAACTTAACTAATGGAAAATGCTAACTCTGCCCCTTTTTTTCTCTCGTTTGTGGTGATGGCATCATTAAAACATGAAACATAAGGCCAATATGACGTCGTTTGAGTCCAAATCTGATTTTTAATGTAATTTTTATTTAAATTATATTTAAAATAAGCATACTTTAAAAATACAAAGAAAAAGGGGAAAAAAAAGAAGGAAAACTAAGCCCTTACTGGTGTTTTTATTCTTTTTTTATTTTTCTTTCTTTTTAAATAAAACTTAGGGGGAAATGCCCAACAATGCTCATTGTGACATTTCTGCCTTGAATTTTTTATTTTTCATTTTTTACATTGAAAACCTCAAATTATGTCAACTGTGACACATATACCTTAAACCTTTTCTTATGACATAAAAAAACCCAACAGTTATACCTTTATGACAGATTGACCCTCTATCAAGGTTCCGTTAGATGATTTTTTTAGTCAAAACAATGTCATTTTCAATTTATTTAAGCCACATGGGAACCATGTGAACATTGTTTGCTTTTATGATATCAATGTAGGCAGATTTTTAATGGTCCTTATTGATAGAACTATGACAGACGGCAAATTTGTCACGTAGGTGCAAATTTGAAATTTGTTTATGTCACAAAAAAAAAATTATGATAAATGTGTCATAGTAGACATAATTTAAGATCTTTTGTGGCTTTACCCTAAAAAATTATTTAAAATTTGAATTTAAAATCAGATTTATACCAAAATGATGTTGTTTTAGTCACATTAGCACCACGTAGGATAGAGAAAATAATAAAAAATATCACATCAACATTTTTCATTAGCCAAATTAAAGGGATAAAACATCATAAATGTTGTAACTTTCATACAATACTCATTCGAGTGTTAAAACATTTGTGGTGAATTTGTGGTGAATGTTTTTAAAGATTTATAGTATTCAAGTGATCGATTGAAAAGTTATATAGTATTCAAATGATCTGAAGAAAAAAAAAATCACGACACTCAAATTAATACCCAACATAAGTTATAACACTCAAGTGATTGAAAAAAATCTATAGCATTCAAGTAGATATCGTACAAAAGTTAAGATAATTGTGATATCATTTTCTCCTAAATTAAACAAAATCAATAGAAAAAGACTTACTGCACTAATTTGATAAGTTATAGAACTCAAATACACATCTCGAAAGTTTTAGTATTCAATTATATTTTATAACAAGTTTTAGGATGTTTAGTATACTTGTCCTTACAAATTATGTCACGGGACTTATACCACATGCAATAACTACATTTTGTGATTCAGTGCACATTAGATGACATTCGTGCACCACTTAAAGCTAAAGCTATTGATTGATAATATCATGCTAGATTTATTATTTTATATTTAAAAAGTTACTATCTCGACGATGAAAATTATTAAGTCTAATTTCCTATGTAAATATTGAGAAAATTATTCATACTCACTTTCTTTGGCACGCTATTGGAGATGTATCCATCAATGCAATTATGGTCTTGAGAATTTTGAGTGTGGCCAAATCTGCACGGTGACATGTCGTGTCGTGTGCCAAATCATGCGACATTACATGTCAGTTTCTAACTTTAAGCAAATTTGGACATACTTGCAACTTGACAAGTCGTACATCTGGTGCATTGTTGTCAATTAGGTTGTTGAGTACAATGTACTGAATCTCTGACCATGCTGGACAAGTAATATAAATATGTAAAAATTAATTTACTAAATTGAAATGCCAAGCAAATGACGTGGGATGTTGAATATATTTTACTTGTTAAATGACTCATTTGTAGCTAATAGTATTACTTAATGTTTTATGAACTTGAAGCACTAAGCCGCACTAGAAAATTTTTTGTGGCGACTGATCATTTAAAACTAGATAGGTAAGAGATAGATATAGTAAATATAAATTATACTTCCATGATTCAACAAACTTCGCATTCAACTTGTCACGTGAAGTATAATATCAATTCTTCAATAGGTAAATTTTGCTTCTTATATGCTCCGAAGGGACGAGGATTGAAAGATTTTCAGATACGTACATGCAAAGACTTCACCGAAACTGGCTGTTTTGGTCCGACGGTTTTAGCCTTTCATGTTTACCTCGAGCATATACGGTCCATATTCCAAGCTCCTCCCCAGCAAAACCATGTCCTTTTATAAAGAAACCAGTGCTGTAGCGCGTCCATCTGTCTCCATCAGCCTCTAACCACAACACCTTCTTTTAATATCAGTTCTTTTTTGCTCAAAAAAAATATATATCAGTTCTTTTTTTCATTTTTGGTCGGGCTTTTAGTATCGGGTTTAAGAGGTGCAAAACATAGTCTTTTTGGACAAGGCCACTCATTATTTTACCATGTCCATATCTATAGTATAGACATGAGAAATCTAGATATTTAAAAATTGGGAGCAGCTTTTCCTTCTTATTAATCATGACAGTGACCAAAAAATTAATTTTATTAGTGCAAGTTGTCTTTAGTCATCTTTCTTGTCGACAGCGATTTCGATCAATATTGCGCATATAGGACGGCGATCTTTTTTATATGTTAGTTTACTCCGGCTCCTACCAAGATTTCCTCACCCATCGATCCAAAAAAAGAATAATAAATAAATTCAACTCCAGATATTTTCTCCCTAATGCAGTGCTGCTATTTTATGGATCTCGTTCTTTAGAGAACATTCTCCAGAAGAGCATTACACTTGCCAAGTCCCAATAAAGCTGCATGATAAGGTCTGGTCCGATGAACCAGGCGAGACTATTCTTTGGGTTGAATTTTGGGGTCCCTGTACATGCCCCAGCCAAAACGCAAGTTCCAGATTCCAGAAATCACTAATAAAAAAAGGAAGGAAAAAGAAAGTAAAATAGATATGAAATAGATTCTGGAAAGCGCTGAGAAGAGAGAGAAACAGGGAGTCAATTCAATGCGAGCTTAATCGCATGGCAACTGCCTGGGGATAGGACAATGGGTGGTGGCGCCCATCAACTTTTTGTGGAAAATGGCTTGTGAAGAGGACTTGGGTGGAGTCTTCAATGGGTCGATTGAGGAGTACACAAAATATGACAAAACAAAGAAGAATACAGACCGTATATTTGCTGAAATTCCACAAAGCGATGCCGTAATTCAAGCGACAGAGTCTATGTCTTGACAGCGTAGACATGTACACGATGTGATTGGATTGAATGGGTTTCGTTTGATAGCTTTGAGCCTAATTATAGTGATGTCGTCGCATTCAAAAGTTTGACATGTGAATGGAAAATGGGTGAGTTTGGATTAAGATCTGTGTTAATCCCTCATAAGTTAGGCTAGTGTGAAGGTTCAGATGAAGGGCTTTCTATAATTACACTTTCCGGTGACCATTTAACGTTCCTCATTACTAAGGTTGGTTTGGTTGTTGGGTGTTGCAGTCCCCACGGACTAAGCAAGCCGTGGGGCTAAAAAAATTTATACTTTTGACCCAACAGATGCGATACTAAGAAATTCCTACATCAGCTTATAATAAGTAGGATATAAAAAAATGAATGTCACATGTGGACTCGTAGTTGGATTATTAATGTTGTAGTAAGCGGAAGGTCCCAATTGTGTTTTTTGTCCGTAGTTTTTGAAAAGTGATTCCATTACCATCAAATTAATAAGCATGTTTATGTAGATTGATTATATAGAGTGGCGAGGAAATATGTATCGCCTTCGTAATTCGAAATTACATATCGGATAAGTGGCATGTTAGAAATTTACTTAGTTGTGATTCTCCTAGCATGCGATAACTTTTGTTGAATGTTTTGGTAAATTCATCATTGTTTTCAATGTTTAAAGTAGACATCGATTTTCTTATTTATGAACTATTACACTAGATATCTTAGTGACTTATCAAAATACTATTTTGGAACCATATGTTTATGCCACTCGTAACTTTTTAAACTTGAATACCTTCCTCTCATTCTCCACCAAGTATTTTCAACCCAATGTCATAATTGTTTTTAACATTGGTTAATCATTCTTATCCTTAGTAACTCATATAAGTCTTCCAAGTACATCCCCCTTTTGATCATATGAAGCCGCTAAAGTATTCAGGTTCTAAATACAGAGCTTTAACTCATTCTTGCAAAGAAAAGAGAGCCATAGTCACATTCCTCTCTAATTTTCATTTTCCATCTTTTGAAGGTCCAACACTTGTGTTATTACAGCCTCTAATTCAATCTTTCAAAAGTTTACAAGATGGTTTTGTTGGCTTTATTCTCTTTTTTAAATTAGTTTTGTTGAAAGTTTGAAAGTTATTAATCTTTGTTCTTGTTTATTTTGCCTTGAAGGTGATTAAGGCTTTGAGCTGATAAAGTCTTTGTTAAAGGTAAGTGAAACTTTATGAATTAAGTTAGATTGTTCTACTTAGTACTCTTGATTTGATGTTTTGATGGTGGTTAATTTTAGCTTAAATTTTGATGTTAAGTGTGAGAAAGTTTCATTGATTTATTGACTCGTTGTGTCCGTTTGACTTGAACCAACGAATCTTCCCGTGCTGAGGTTAGAATATAATGGAAAATGCATACGTAAATTATTCGTACTTGTGTCAAGCTTACGTTTCTTGTGTCACACATAACTTTTGGGGAATCACAAAAGGTTAGGCTCTAACAAACCCATTTAATTAAGATAAATCAAAAGGAAAAGGTAAGGCACGAAGAAAAGAATAACTTGGGCTTCATGATTGCAAATGTTCTAACCTGAACATAACCTTTTCTTGCATGAACAGGCTTGTGCAAAAATCATTTGTCTGATCGAAGAGTGCGGAAAACTATGATGTGTTTTGTGTTGGATACTTTAGTATGAACAAATTGACATCTTTAATTCACGTAATAATCATAGACTTTCCCAAATTTCCACTTCGCGTTCACACTTCTTGTTGTGTGCTAGAAAATGCTGACACTCTTCAAGAGCCTTCGTATTATGTCAAATATTCCGACATATGTTTGACACTCTCTGAAACTCGATCAATATGTGTTGAGAAATCCTACACGCGATCAACTTTCCCGAAACTCGAGTCAAAATTCTAACATACAAGTTTTCAACACGTAATTTCGACACGTGAGATCAATTTTAAAAATTTTCAATAAATAAGGGGTCAAAATATATATGAAAAAAATAAAAATAAAAATAAAAATAAATGTAAAAATCAGAAATCTAATATTCCTTTTTTTCTTTTGATTCTCACTTCCTGTGATATACAATTCAGCCTTAGGTTTTTTTCCTTCTCTTCCGACACATTTAACACGCAAATCCATAATGGAAATTGCTTATGTTTTTTTTTTTTTTTGGTAACGGTAAGAGATGAAATTGCTTATATTTTTTCCCTTCAAATTTTATGAATTATTGGAATGAAGTTGAATTTGCCAAATTGAAATAATGAATAATATTAATAAATTGTGGATTAAATTTTTTAATGTGAATTCATTTTAGGCTTTTTTTACTATTTATTTATTTGTAAATTTAAATCAAATTAATTTAAGTTAAATAATCATAAAATGATAATTTATTTTGTATATATAAAAATATAGATTTAATAAATAAAGTATCATAACATGTCAAAATTCTCTATTTTTTTAGAAATGACATGTCGGTGTATCGTATCGTGTTGTGTCGTATCGCGTGTCGCTTGTCGCATTTCGATGCTACTTAGGTTGTGTGTTGTCCTATTGGTACTGGTCATTCATGCCTATGTCTTTTCATAGGACATTGATGACGTTCACGGTGGATAGTTAATCAAATTCAATCTTCAAAAGCAAAATTAATTATTAGTCGTTAGGACTGGAAACTCACAATGACAAAGTTTAGCATGTGAAAATATCTCCATTTTCACTAGTAGTATTAAGAGAGAGAAAAAAATGAATATATATCACATATTTTGGATAACTTTGCTCAATATCATGTCATTTCTTTGAGGAATTCAGTGAAGAAGTGTAGGAGTGCGTTTAGTAACTATTTTGTTCTTTGGAACAATTTCTGATAAAAAAATGATTCTTTTTTATTCTATTCCCAAGAACAAATTCTAAGCATTTGAAGGCGTTTTGTAACTATCCAAAAATTTTATTCTTGATATAGAATTGCATTTGTCACTGTTCTCAAAATTTCTATTCCAGACTATTTTCTTCTAATTTTTTTAGTAATTTTATTACTATTTTTCTTTTTTTTCTACTCTTTTCTTTATCTTCTTCCTCAGCCGGTCACTAGCCTTAGGATAACCAGCAACTGGCCAAACAAGGGCCGACGACCTTATTGGAGAGTTGTCGGCCCCCAGCGAGGCCATGCCGACAATCGAGCGAGGCCCAACCTCGCTTAGATTTGGTGAGGTTCAGCTCGCCCAGTCGCCGGTGGGGCTCAACCTCATCAAGCCATTGTGAGGTCGACCTTGCCTTGGCCAGGCAACACTAACCTCGCAGTGGCCCGGCAAGGTCAAGCCCCACTAATGATTGAGCAAGCTTGGCCTCGCCAATGGCTGGGGGAAGCCTGAGCGAGCCTAGCCATTGGCTGGGTGAGCCTCCGGTGAGCTCGTCAAACATCGCCCTAGCCCGGCGAGCTCACCTAACTTGTCACCAGCAACTAGCAGCGATGGACGGCAATAGCGCGACGGCAGTGGAAGAAGAAGAGAAGAAACAAAAACAATAAGGAAAGAAGAAAAGAAAAGAAAAATTTCGTTTGGCTTGATTCTAAAATTATTTCCAAGAACAAAGAAATAATTTTTATTTTTACTTCTCGATTCTACTCTAAATCTATTTCCGAGAACAAATTTATTATTAGGAATAAAAAATTTACCAAACGAATTTTTATTCCAAATCTACTCCCGGAAACAAAAGAGCATAATCAAATACTATTTGGTCGGTTGCCAAATGTGACCATAGCATTCCTATCCTTAATAGTGAGAACAATCGCTACATGCACAAAAATAATGTCGGTATGTTTTTGCAAAGGTCAAGACTGAGCAACACCAACCTCCAGTATTTGCAACAATCAATTATAATTGGAATGCCTTGGTAACAAAATATATACAAAAATATTTCGATCTTACACAAATGCTACAAATATTCGGGATGCCTTAGAGATCAAAGAAACAAACAAGGTATAGATAGATTAATGCTTTAAAATATTTTGAATTTGTCGTAATTGATGGAAAATTAGTCTCTTCAATTTACTTCAATTATTTCAAATTTGCTTTCAACTTGGAATGATTATCGAAAGAAACTTCTCCATACAATTGAGAACCTAATTGTGGATAATTTGAGAAAATATATTCGAATTGAGAAAGGTTTTCAAAATCATGAGGCTAATTATATGAAGGAAGTTGTAGATAAGGCGCACTTGTTGAGAATGGCAAAATGAGCAGAGACAAAGAAAGCATCAAAGCAATACTAATATGCTTATATGTGGATAATATGTTGATTGTTGATACAAATATGTGTGGCATAGATGAAACTAAAAAGTAACAATCTCCATGGTTTAAAATGAAGATTTCGGAGTAGTGGATACAATTTTAGGTATCAAAATGTGGTGGTTATACTTTAAGTCAAGTTTAGTATATGAAGAAAATCATTTAAAAATCTTAGCATTTATGAAGTAAAGAGTCCAACGTATTATATGACGTGTCAATTACATTGAAGGAAAATACTAGACAACATTTAGCACAATTATAATATGCTAGTGTTTTTTGAAGTCTAATGTATGCTAAGCATTATGAAGAGAGAAAAGATAATGAAAAATTTATATGTAAGTTTGTTATGAAAAGAAGTGACTCCTGAACATGATAAAAAAAGTGATTGTTGACATGAAAATTTGTGATGGCTAATCATGATAAGTGATGGAGCTGGAGATAAGGTACTTATTCTCAAAAGATGTTTTGATTGGTTATTTATAAATAGCACCAAATAATACATTGTTTAACACAACTGTTCAAAATAACTACTTCTTTTTCATAATTCTTTCTTCTTCTCTTTTCATATACACAACTTTGACAACACATTTAAAGTGAAAATTTTATATTAAAAATTGAGTAATTGATGAACTTGTTTCTCTGCAACTTTGGTGTATATTCTGGAGGTAAATTTGGTCAAAGTCTGGCTACAATAATAGTGGGGGCATATAATACCTTAAAGACAATGATTGTCATCAAGTATCAAAACATTAAGATATATAGCTACTGTTCTATTTTCGTTAGCAATCAAATTTCTCCAACAGTCTCCATTATTCACAATTCACTTTCAAGACCACAGCAAATAAACATTTTGTTGAGGTAAGTTCCGTGTCCATATTGCACAGCACGATGAACTTAAAAATTATGTTGGGGGACTTATATCGCATGAAATGATGATTGTTATTTGTCACACATTAACTAACATCCATGCACCACTTAAAAATAAAGCTATTGATCAATAATATTGTATTAGATTCATTTTATTTCTATTGAAAAGTTACTATCTCGGTTATTTTTACTATGTAAATATTGAGAGCATTACTCATACTCATTTTTTTGCCATGCTATTGTAGACGTGTCTATCAACGCCATTGTCGTCGGCCAAATTTGCAAGTTGACATGTTTGTATCGTGTGCCAAATCATGCGACATTAGATGTTAGTTTCCAACTTTAAGTCAATTTGGACATTCTTGCAATGTGACAACTACAAGTAGTACATTGGGTGCACTATTGTCAATATAGGTTGTCTGGTACAATGTATAGTCTCTAACCGTGCTAGAGAAATAATGCTATGAATCTTGAATGTGGTAAATGTTAATCGTGACTTGAATTTTCTATGTATCCACCTGATTTATTACACAATTAGATAAACTTTGCAGTGACTTGAAATTGAAAATTTGGGCAAGATTACTATTAGAATATTTAAATAATATATCACACTTTCATTTAATAACTTAAGTTTTTAGAATAGTTAATAGTGATCCTACATAATCTTACATGGTATTGGAGTTGGAGGTCTTGAGTTCAAATCTTACCAAAGCCCATTTCCCTTCCCAATTAATTTTTCATGCTTAATACTATGCAAAAACTAGAATAAGTGTAAAAATAGTGTTATAATATTTAAATAATATATCAAACATCTAATAACTTAAACTTATAGAATAGTTTGTAGCAGTTCCACAAAATCTAAAATTATAATATTTAAATAATATACCACATCTTCATCTAATAGCTACAATTATTGAGACACGATAGTGTGGTGAGAAAAAATCCAACCGTAAGTAGCCACGCTGGTATTAGAGTCACTCCCTCGTCGCTGAGGCCGAAAATTCGAATCCTGCCAATTGTTAGCGCTGTAAGTGGGGGACCATGGTATTGAGGTCATGTGCTAATCTCCCCCGAGATATAGAGATCCGATCCTTCGGTGCCGTCTGGGCACGGAAGGCCCATGGTGGAATCATCGGTTATCAAAAAAAAAAAATTAGTGTGGTGAGAAAAATGGTGAATATACATTAAAAGTCCATGTTCTCACAAATTTTGAAAAACTTGTCATGTCATGCATAATATCAAATCTTGAATAGGCAAATTTTGATCCTTTCACTCTTTGTGATTTTGCTTGTTACCATTTACTTTGTTTGCGATGATATTGCTAATCCTGATGTAATATGAGGAATGGTATTTGTGCAATTCCAAAGGAGGCAATGTAGTATTCTTGAAACTGAGAGAGAGAGAGAGAGAGAGAGAGAGAGAGAGAGGCCCCAGATGTTGACATCATGTCACCGAGGGAGGAATTCTGGAGGAACATGAATTTAAAGTTTTAAAGATTCGTATGTGTGATGTATTCACTTTTTTTTTGTCGGTGCGATGTATTCACTTGAACATGCATTTTTATGGGAAAAAAAATGACAAATGATTTATAAATTTTGATCAAACATAGAATATCGTTCCTAACATTTTAAATTGTTCAATATGGTTCATGAACTTCTAAACATTTTCCTATAATCTAGGAATATTGAATATATTTTAATAATTTATGGTTCACATTGAACAAATTTATAGTGTATAAATAATATTATATATTGAGCTAAAATTTAGGTTCGCATAATATAAATTTAAGGACAACTGTGCATATAAGATCAAAGTTCAAAAATAATTTGTACTGTAATTTCTTTCCATGGAATTTTCAACTGGTTTAGTACATGAACAATACCATCGATCGAGCCTATGGATGGGCAAGAAGTGGCCATATTCTACGAGCTTGTTGTTTTGGTCCGATGGTTTTGGCCCCCTTCATTTTTACGTCAAGCATACTCAGACCTCATTCCAAGCATCTCCCCAGCAAAACCATGTCCTTCTCCAGAGAAACTAGTGCTTTAATGTATACATCTGTCTCCATCGCCCTTTAACCACAAAACCTTCTTTAAGGTGAGGGGCGCAAAACATAGCCTTTTTGGACAAGACCCCTCATTATTGTACACCCATGTCCATATCTGTATACAGAAGAAATCTAGATATTTAAAAATCGGGAGCTGTTTTTCCTTCTTCCTGATCATGACAATGACCAAGGAGTTGATTTATTAGTGCAAGTTGTCTTTTGCCATCAATCTCGTGGACAGCAATTTCGATTGCCATCCGTTTTATATGTTAGTTTAGTCCCGCTCATTTCGTCACCCATCAGTTTATAAAAAATCAAATTCAACTCTAGATATTTTCTCCCTAAGACAATGCTGCAATTTTATGCATCTCGTTCTTTAGAGTGCACTATCCAGAAGAGCATTGCACTCGGCAAGCCACAAGCAAAGCTGCATGATAAGGTCTGGTCCCATGAACAGGACAAGAGTATATATTCTTGGGGATGAACTCTGGGGTCCCTACATACCAGGGCCAAAACACATGATACAGATTCTATAAATCACCAAAAAATAAACGGAAAAAGAACAAGAAAATAAAATAGATATGAACTAGATTCTGGAAAGCCCTAAGAAGAGAGAGGAAGAGGGAGTCAATTCGTTTGTGAGCTCAATCGCATGGCACCTGCCCGGAAATAGGACAATGGGTGGCGGTGCCCACCACCTTTTTGTGGAAAATGGCTTGTGAGGACTTGTGTGGAGTCTCCAGAGGGTCGATTGAATAGTACATACAAAAGACAAGAACAGAGAAGGAAATTGATTATATATTTGCTGAAATTCCACAAAGCGACGCCGTAATACAAGCGACGGCGTCTATGTCTTGACAATGTAGACATGCACATGATGCGATTAATAGCTTCGTGCTCAATTATGTACTGCAGAACCACGTTTTAAGCTGAGAGCCTACGGAAAACTCACATGCTAACTACTCATTCGTGCATGGTGCGACCATGAGAATCCTCTGTCTTTATGAGAAGCGTCGTTATGAAGCTAATGAATCCTAAGACCATCCAATTATAGGAAACTCATCGTGTTCAAAGTTTGACATGTGAATAGGAGATGGGTGAGTTTGGATTGAGATATGTAACGATCATCAGTTAGTTAGGCAAGTGTCAAAATTCTGATGAAGGGCTTACTATAATTAGATTGTGCGGCGACCATCTAACGTTCCTCATTACTATGGTTTGGTTTGGTTGTTGGCTATTGCAGTCCCCACGGTCGACTGAGCTGATGGTGGGCCTCAAAGGACATTAATGCTTTGACACAGAAGGTCAGGCTCCGGCAGATCCATTTAATTGAGACAAATGAAAAAGAAAAGGGAAGGGCGCGTAGAAAAAGAATAACTTGGGCTTCGTGATCCAAATGTTCTAAGCCAGATATTCATAATCTTTCATTGGACGAACAGGCCCATGCCGAAATCATATGTTTCACCAGGGAGCGGATGAATTATAATGTGCAGTGTGCTGGACACTTCAGTTCAGTCTGAACAAATGACATCTCTAATCTACATAACAACAATAGATTTGCCTCAATTGTCACTTAGCGCTGACACTTCATCTTGTGTCATCGTACTGGTACCAGTTATTCATGCTTCTGCCTTTTCATAGGACATTTCCTATGTTCACGATGGACAGTTCATCAGATTCAATCTTCTCAATCGATATTGGGCATTGGTGGTTAGGAATGGAAGCTCACAAGGAAGAAGTTTAGCATGTGAAAGTATCTCCATCTTTACCAGCTGGTATCGATTGAGAAAAAAAAATGAATGAATACATAATACATAGCATGAGTCACTTTACACAATATCATGCCGTTTCTGGGAGAAATTCAGTCAAGAAGATGTAGCATTCCCACCATCAATGGCGAGAACAATTGCTACATGCACAAAAACAATATGGGCGAGTGTTTGCAACAGTCTAGACCTAGCATTGCCTATTTCCTGTATTTCCTCGTATGTCTCACCTCTGCCTGCTGTTCTTTCAGGCAAAGAAAGAATTTGTAGCTCAGTCAAAAATATTCTATCAGTCCCTACCTTTTTCACCTCTCTTTCTCGCTCCCCTCATACCTAGAGGATCAATCCTTGGCCAAAAATTAGCAGCCAAAATGAATACTCTTCATCGAACAAGGTCCTCATACTATTGGAACAACAGTGGCAAGCTCTTTTTCTGGGACAGCAGCCTTGATGGTCTTCAAAGACTCCTCTATATCGTCGCAGAGCTGGTGAGGATCAGGAATCACGTCCGGGTCAACTGCTACTGCAATAGTCATCTTGTTGACATAGCTTTGAAAGTGTATTGTCAATGCCTGCACAAGAAATTAGCTTCCACATCATCTTAAATGAGACATTGAAAAGCAGGTGCAGATTTGGAGACGGACTCCTAATAATATAAATACCGGATACTAGAGAAGAAGACAAAATAAACTTCAAACTTTGCATACATGTGGATGGCCATAAACACTGGGAGCAAGGAAAGCTATTGGATGTCCATAGAAGCTGATCTCTTCTACTGGTCCGATCACGTTAGAAAAGGCCACAGTAGTGTTGGAAAGGAGTCTGTGTGCAATTGCAGATGCCACCTGTTCACATCGAGGGAATAGACAGACAACACCAGCATTAGAGACCAACAGTTTTTCCTTCTACATGCCATTCTCACTTCCTACAACTAATGCTATAGTTGAATGAGAGATACACAGAAGCACACTGAAATGCAAGAGGAAAAGGAAAAGTCCATATGCACTCAGATTTATATGTACCTTGACACCAAATAGCTTTAGTACAAGTTCCGCACATACGAATGTTATTATAGCTTCCAGTGAGAGCTTCTTGCGATCTATCGTTGCTTTAGCTTTGTGAACATACTCTAATGGGTCATCTTCTGAACCAATGCTGAAGGGAATGAGAATGTATCCAATCCAATTGCCCCACTTGCACTTGGATTTTTTGACCATCATATCACTCAAAGCCTGTTACACGTTAATGCGGGATACAGGTATTCAAACAAAACAGTTCACACAGGGAAACTCATAGAAATGCTCTCCCATTTTGAAACTCGTACCTTCTATCAAGTGTTTGACTATAAGCACATATATGCAACCATCATTCATCTATTTACTTTAAGAGGATGACGTACAAAGCGATTTGTCTATGAGGAATAAAAAAATTAAAGGCCCGAGATAAAAGCTGGCAGTGCCAACAACTAATGTCAATATCTATTGGATAAGAATATCAAATTGTGTGAATTATATAAGCCTAAAGCAGAAACAGCCATTTAGAACTCACAAACAGAATCTATTTGACTTAGTATTGTCTAAGTATTATGCCAATTCAACTGTCGTAGTTAAACAGAAAGATGAACTTCAAATGTTGCATAAATTTCCCTTTCCTTCTCTTGCAAATGAGAGACACATTCTGGAAACATTATTTACCTGGATTCCCGCTGTTGGTCTTAAGTTTATGAGTACAGTAGCCCTAAGGCGCATATTTTTTGGAATGTTTGATTTCTTCTTCTTGGAATTTTGGTCTTTTCCACTCTCACCTTCTGAATAAAGCAACCGACCTTGTTAGGCAAGATTTTTGTTTTTCAATACCAAGAGTATGTGATCTGAGCAAGAATCAACTCACCATATCTTCGATTCAGATACCGAGACAGTCCAGCTTGAGTCACTCCCAGCACAACATCATTGATGGTCTAAAAAGCAATGCAAGATAGAAGAGTGGATATCAGAATCTGAAAGAATGTGCCTAATACTACCGTGAAATAGAGACCTGGAGAACATAAATCTCAACTTTCGTCCAGTGTCATTAACACTGCAGTACTGTGGAAAGTCCAAAATGAAGGAGATTAGGCCGGGATTAATGTTGGTGCCGCAGACGAAAAGAGCCAGGAACTAACACAGATTTTTGCATATTTCTCGAAGAAAACAATATGCCCATTAAGTGCTGCATTCTATGTATGCCAGCTATATGTCCAGCTTTTGTTAACCCTATAAGTTGATGACAAATTTCTTAGTAATTTGATGATAATTTTACACAGCAAAAACAAAGCAACTGCTGCTCATGTATGCATATAAAAATCACTCTCTTATTTAAGTACATCTATAGTATGATGATGAAATTGAATAAAAAAGATGCAGCAGCATAAGCTTGGTAAAACTAACCATATTCAGTGCACTCTTAATGAGTTTTATGTCATCCAAACTGACTGTCCGGTGCACAAATCTCTTGGTAGCTTTTGCAACCCCTGGTCCACCTTTAACCAGGCTCTCTGTATCTTTCAGGAAACAAAATGTCGCCACAAAAACCAAGAAGTCTACAATAGTGTTCCAAATTAACCTGAACATTGACCACAAGGCCAAAATGAACCACCAAAACCCCCCTGAATTCTGTGTTCCCGCACGTTTCTTTCCAGGAATAGTAGGTAGTGCTTCTGGGTCAGCTGTTTTCCGTGTACAAGCCAGGAGCAGAGACATAAGCGACGCGCCGTCGCCCATCGAGTGGTGGATGCGGAAAATCGCCACAGCCTCAGCATCTGAAGTCTTGACATTCAGGAGATGAAGCTCCCACAGTGGTCTGGACATGTCCAGAGGTGTTTTTGTTAGATAGGAAATATAGTCCTCCACGAATTGGTCTGGCGTTTCCATCTCAGGATCCACATCGGAAACAATAACATGCTCATCTAAGTTCATCTTCGTCTGAACCCACTTCATTTTTCCACTTCTCTTTATATCTCCCACCTTCCTTCCCACAACCAACAAAACAGCAGAGATGCATATTAGGGAGGCGGCATTTAATCACAAGGTCAATACATATCGGGGTGAAAGCTCCGGTTCTCAGACGCAAACAATTTTAGAGCATTCTCAGTTATATTTCATTTGAATGGATTGCCAAGGATTGCCAAGCTGGGGCAATCTAAGAGAGTGGAAAACCATATGGGAATTGTACACTTTAGTTTCCTTTGCAGCAAAGTGTAGTCACTTTTCAATGCTTTTCTTGTGTGCTCCCTTCACATTTCGGTTCTTTGGGGATTTATTGTCCTAAAACAATGCGGCGGCTACCACTCTTGTGGCCTAGACAAGCGTAGAGCAGAAAAAGGAAAAGGGCGGGCAAAGTCGTCCGTCAAACTCTACATACTTGCTTTCCCAGAAAGTGAAAATAGAAAAGAAATATATGACAGGTATTCGAAGAGAACCATCAGTTTTAACCACAAAGAAAAAGGCATCAAGAACAAGAACAGCTTTTTCGATTTGGGTCATTAGCCAAGAACATGGAAGAACAAAAACTTTATTAAATTTTGGAAAGTGAAAAACAAGGAGAAATGAAGAAAACGAAAGAACTGGACGCACCATTTTACTGGTGAAACGAGGGTGCTTGAGCAGAGTCTCCTCCAGCCCTGCTTTGACCACGCTCGGATTGATCCTCGTCTTGCAACCCATGATCGCGAGTATGTAACAGTTGAACCTCGGCGCGTGGAACAGACGGGCCGCCGGGCTCAACTTCTCCGCGCCTCCACCGCCGCGGCCGCCGCCCCCCGCCGCCGGTGGGCCGTTGACCGCCGCCTCTCCTTCTCCTCCTCCACCACCTCCCCCTCCAGCTTCCGTCATTTCGATAGCCATGACTCCAACCTACTCCCTAAACCAACTCCATCGAGCCATGGACTTTTAAACCAACCATCCTGTCTCTTTTCCCTTTTCTTTTTTCTTTCTTGGATTCAAAATAATGCACGAGTCCAAGAAGATGAGCTGGAAAATCTCTTCAATTCGAAGACTGCGCCTTAGGCTTCGGAAAGAACCGACCCGATTCGCGAGTCAAAGCAGTCGGTCTTGGAAGTTGAGCTTCTAGATATACAGCGATCCCGGCGTCTTCAATGGCTCCGTGAGCTCGGTGCAAGAAAAGCCCACCAATCCAAGAAGCCCGACTCGTTCCGCTCCGCGACGTTGACGCCGCAGTCGGCCTGGATCGCGGGCTGCGTTAACCTCGCGTGCCCGCAACGGGAAGTGCCGGATGGTGGGGCTGCCTGGGTACTGAGATTCTTCCGACCATGTGGACGAATCGACTGCCTCTGGCTTCTCGGTGGCTTTTATAGGACGCGATGCGAGCGTGTCGTCTTGCGCTTTGCCGTTTCTTCCGTTTTTAACCAGAACGATGTTCGTGCAAAACGCCCGAGGGAGTAGAAGTCTGCCGTCGACCGCGGAAGATTCCTCGCTTGTTGCAATGACTGCGCGTGGGTGTAACGCCTAGATTCATTTGCATACCTAAACTTCCATTTTCAAATTTTCGTTAATGAAAAAAAAAAGAATCAGTTTTTCAAAATGTAATTTAGACCTAACTTTGCAGGAATAAGTAGTTTTCCATGGCATTTATGTGACGGGGTATGTTCCGTCGTCTCATGATTAAAACGACTTCATAAATTATAACCATGTTCTAAATCACTTTTGTAATATTTATTATCAAAAACTCTAAAAATCGTCTATCTAGATTTTAAGTTCGATTATCCGGACAAAATAGAGTAAGTGTCGAGGAGTTAAGAAACATCAAGACTTCAAACCCGAATATCAAGTAGTCAGATCCATTGGCCGACTAGGGGGAGCCGATGGTGACCCTTGCCCCTTAGGTCTCCAATTTTCTTTTTTAAAGTGTTGGGATGAGAAGTTAATAAAGAAAAAAATTACATATATAGTTAAATTTATCATTTCACCTTGCGTAACTCAAAATTCTCTGTCTGTCATGGCTCAAACTAATAGTCCGGCTCCATGCTAGCACACTCGGATCTCAAGTCCAATCGCCAGGGACTTGAAAAATTCGAGTGATCAGGATGGCTCGATGATGGAGGGTCAGGGGAAGTTTCAAAAATCTGAAGCATATATAGATTTTGCAAATCTAAGCCTATATATATCGGCCATAGAACTTTTTTAACTAAACTCATTATCCAAAGTAATGAGCTTTTTTTGGCAAAAAATCCATAATAGAATTTATTTATTTTTTGACGATTTAGATTTATTCGAGGGCACATATGTTAAAAATTGCATGTAATTATGTCTCTGATGTTGAGGTTAAAAAGGAGTTGACGGTTAGTGTGGTTTAGGATTTGACTTGTAGTTGTCGGGTAAAAGACAAGACCGACCGTCGCTTCCCTCTTCGCCAAAGGCGGCACTTACACGTTGATGTCTGATCTTGGGCATTCTGGATTAGATTTGCTTCTAACATCGTGACTCAGGCGTGGGTCTTAGATGAATATATTAAAATTCCAATTTATGACAGGGTAGTTGTGCTGTCAATCTCGTGCTCGGGAGTCTTTCGCCTCCCATGATGAAGACACGCAATTTAGGATATTTGAACAACTCAGCGCTCACAAGTTTTCCGTCTCTTAATTATCGGAGGAGATATGGATGAAGGATTAGCGATGGCATATTTGAGATTTAAATAAAACTTAGTGATCGTTTCATGAAATAAAAAAAAAGTTAGGATAAAATTGGAATTTGGTCTAAAATCGAGTTTTTCTAAAGAAAAGTCATTGGAGGCAGATTCAAGACTCGAACAAAATCTTACAAATTTTTTATTAAACTCTAGAAAAGTTTCTTTCATAAAAAAATAATTGATTACCTATAAAAAAATTTTCGACATTCATAAAAATATTTAAATATAAGTTATTTGTTGATAAAGAAAATACTTTTTAATGACTAATTATTTTTAAAAAATATTTTAAAAATATTTATATTTTCTTGACACAAACGAAGGTTAAATCATGTTTATATTTCGAGTAGAAGTGGCAAATATCAACTTCGAAATATCCCAATCTGTAATAAAAGTCATGAACCACCGCTACTTATAGCCTTAACTTCGCAACGTGCACTGACAGGTTGACGTTCTAGGCGAGTTTTCAATGCGACCCGACGGGGTTCGAGGACCGGGATCAGACTGACAGAATGGAAACGACATTCGCGGCCGCGCGTCCGATATCCCGCGGCGAATCCGCCCGCGTCCGATTCTCACCGCCTATCCGTACTCGTACAACATTCAAACTGACACAGAGGCAACGAACGACAGTGTACCCTGGTCCTGGATCTACTCCCCATTCAAACGTAAAGTTTCCGGTGCCCCCCCCCCCCCAGTGCTTCGAGCGGTATAGCAGGAGTTACTGACACGAAAACGTGAAGGCATTTGTCGTTTCCGGTCCTGTTTTGTACGGCGGTCTTCGGAGGGCAGTCCTTTTCCAGACCATTTAAGGTCTGATAAGAATCTCAAAAAATAATTCGTTCTGTCCTTTCACTCCCGAGAATTAAAGGAAGAGCGTAAATTCATTTGATAAATTTTTTATTTTAAAAATAAAAATTAATTTTTTATTTCTAAAATAGATTTGAAATAAAATCAAAATAATAAAAAAAGTTACTTCTCATTTTCAAAAATAATTTTTAAAAATAATTTTGATTTTTTTTTCTCTTTTCCTTTACGTTGAGCTTGCCTGGTTACGAGCGGACCTTGACCTTGTCCAGATCTGGCGAGGCCAAGGCTTGCCGAGGCCAAAAGAGCAAGCCGAACCTTGTCCTGGTTGTGAGTCGTGACATCGACTACAAAGAAGAAGGGAGAACATGAGAAAAATATTAAAAAAAAAAATTAAAGAATCATATTGAATACATTTCTATTTCGAAAATAAGAATTTTGGACAGTTTCCGAATGAATTCTTTTGCTCATAAATTATTTTCAAAAATAAAATTTAAAAATTATTTTTGATAAAAATTATTTTTTAAAATAGAATCATTATTAAATATACTCTAAGTTGCTGCTGTGTTCCCGATGCTCTTCTTTGGTTGAATTTTGACGGCGGGGTTGGGGACTGGATAGGGACGGATCAGGCTGAAAGTGAACCGCTTTCAGCCCCGCTGGTCATTGGCGTTGGGAGGCGATTTGATATCTGTCGACCCTGTTGGAATTCAATGAGAGCACCAGATCGGCAGAGGGCTCTGTCTTGATGCAGTAAAAGTACATTGACCATTTTATTCCTTACTCGAAGATAATATGGGTAAAAAAAGATGCACCATTACATATAAAAAATTAGAAGAATGTATGCGTCCCATGCAATAAGCCTCTGCTCAAGCCTCCACTTGCAGCCCACGAAGAGCCACCACAGGAAATCCGAATGAGTAACCAAGTATTACTCGAAAGGACACTGTTGAGCTCTCAATTTTATTATGAAGATTGACTTGCAGAATATATCTATAGATATCCTCCAAAACTATGTTTAATAACCATTTCTTAGAGCAATGTATAATTGGACCCCCCACCCACCCAAAACAAATTCCCAGGGAAATTACTCTCATTGACAAGTAGGCCAAGGACCATATTTAACTTGACCTTGTATAAGTCAATGCAAAAATCAAAATGACATGTTTACATGGTACCTCGATTAGAGGAATATTGGGACAGGTTATAACATGGTATCAGTCCCACACATTCAACGGAATTTGCGTGAGCATCCATAGAATGATGACCTGGTGGAATCAGTAGCATACGTCATTAGATTGTAAATGCACTAACTGGTTCAGCTACAACATAGCCATATATCCAAATTATAATAATTGCAAGGGTGAAGACATGATGCATGGATATAACTAACTGAGCAACAAGTTTCATCACAATACCAAATACAAAGGATTGGAGAAGATCGATAAGACCCCAAAGTTTTTTTACAAGAAGAAGAAGAAGAAGAAGAAGAGGAGGAGGAGGACGAGGACGAGGAGTAACAGCAAGACTTGAATCAGAGCTCATTGTCATGCATGTCAATCCTTCAGAATGGATAACCTAAGCAGAACACATGAGATGTCAAGTATTTTGGAAGGAACAACTAAGGCTGCATTACACCACTCTCCTCTGATTTCAGATACCACATCTTTAATGTCTGTTAATCATTTGTTTTGTAGTGCTTTTTTCTTCCGATACAGACAAAATTGTGGACATTATACAAGGAGGAATGTGATAATGGGGAGGAAAAGAAACAAAATTGATTGAGCTTTCTAAGCATCAACTTTCAGATACGTGGAATAAAAACTAATTCAAGTTTTGACCGTTGACTTTTGAGCATGTCTAGATCACTGAAAAGACATCCCAGCTAAATTTACAAATGACAAAAACAAACTAAGCCTTTTGCCAATAGGCACGGTCTGCTATATTCCAGATAAATAAACAAAAAGAAATGAATCGCTTAGATGTGATCGTCTCAAATGTGCTTCTTTAACAAAAATCTAATTCTCGGCCACAATCAAATAATCCACACCGTGCCACAAAGCTAATAGGAAGCAGAAAAAACTAGATGTCTCATGATAGAGTTCCAAGGACTTTGCTACTCCAAGCAATACTAGTTAAAGAGGTAAAACTAAGGCTCATGACAGTATCTTATTGCATTTGAATTCCTGATGTACAAAGAGACTAAAACAAGTGATGCGCATATTCTAGACGAATGCAAGGCCTTTCTCATTATGTTCAAGATCCTGTAGCTCCTCCAGTTATCTACAAAACAAACATCTTTTCGGTAGCTGATCAAATCATATGGTAATGATTAAAAACTTAAAATGGAAAACATGATCAAAGTGAAGTCTTTCATCATCTCCCGAAACTCTGACATAACACCTCAAAAGTTACTTTCCCAGGAAGCTACTTCCAAGTTTGCGGTAACTGTCTTACCAAATGATAGTATAAAAAGAAGACTTCAAACTAATGAGGGAGGGAGGAGTAACTTTTATGACATGAGTGTTTTCCCCACTGTTGGGATTTTAAATTCTCGTAATCGCATCATCAGAGCCGGTACAAATTGTTTTATCTAGGTAAACAGAAGGAGGCCTATAATAAGGAAATGCCATTGTGTCAATGATGACCAAAAACATGTTTCACGGTACAAGATATCAAAGTAGAGACTAAGGTGCTGCATGGTAACATTTCTGTTTCTCCCAATTTCTATTTTTTTGTTCCCCGGAATAAAAAAGAGCAGAAATCCGTTTGGTAACGTCGAGTTGTTTTTATTCTCGGGAACAAAAAGTTAGCTTGTGAATAGTTTTGGAACAAAAACCATAAAAAAAAGTTGCTTGCAGTTCAGGAACTAAAGTTTAAAAATAAGTGAAAATTTTTTTTTTTATTCTTCTCTTGCACACGGCCCATTGACCGCCGTTGACCGCCACTCGCCGCCGCACGCCGCCGCCGCCGCCGGCCGACCGCCGATCGACCGACCGCCGCCGCATGTCGCCGGCGGCCGGCGGTCAGCCGACGGCGACATGCGGCGGCGGGCGGCGTCCGGCGGCGATCGGCCAACAAAAATAAAAAACAAATAAATATAAAAAAGAAACCATTTTTTACCAAACGCATTTTTATTCTTTTTCTATTTCTAAAGTAGAAATTTTGTGTAGTTACCAAACGGGTTTTTTTTACCCTTAAATTGTCCCAGAATAGAAATAGAAAAGAAGCATTTCTAAAAAAAAACTACTCCCCAACCCAAAAGCGTTGCCATGCGCACCCTAAATAAGTGCCATCAGGAGTGAAATCTCTGCTAGTTACATTGCTACCAGGTCCAAGAGCATATTCAAGTATCAACTCTTGTTAGCATTGTATATCCAAACTGTCAAATCTCCAGAACCTGCCAGTATAAAATGTCCCTTTGGATGCCACCTGACCCACTGAGTAAGCACACGGCTCACTCAAAACTTCTTTGCGAAAATGAAATGTCAAGGCATGATATAATTAGTTCACATTTTCACCTCTATGCCTCCTCCAGGTCCTTCAAGGGTTCCTCTATGATTTCCAGATGAGACATCCCAAATCTGAATTAAGTCCATTCCAGATGCAAGCGACTGCCCATCCATACAAAACGCTAAGCTAGAGACAGAATCCTTATGACCCACAGAAGCTCTAAAAGAATAGAGTCATACAGACTTACACAGAACGAGGATCACATAAACAAATTAGTGCCTGCTCTAGTGCAAATGACCAGCAAAACATCAAAGAAATGGGTCATATATTCAAAAGGATGTGACTTCATTTATATGCCTAGGAGCTCTAATGCCCAATCCCCACAACCTATCCTCCAAAGAAACGCTTTATCATCACCACCTTCAGTTGCCACCGGTGTCGCATCCGTGGGACTGCAAGCAACTGCATACAGTTCACCTGAAACGACGAAGTGAATAGGCAAGTCAGCAAAGACATAACGTGGCTTATTCGAGTTTCACAACAAACTCAAGAGTCTCATGCTCTATTCCACCAGAACCTAGACTAGCATGATGGTTGTGTCCAGCAGGGCAGAGTGCACATTCTCAGACGATGAAAGACATCAAACATGGGGGGCAATGACACAAACTGAAATTTCACGACCCATCTAAAGACACAGACAGGACAAACAAAAGCTGAAGTTGAGAGCCACGGTTTTCAAGTTTGGAAGATTGTTGTTCGTAGACAAGCAAGAACGGAAAAAAGTTACCATTTTGTCCAGTGAATTGTGTGCAAAGAATCGTCAGCTTCCTCTGGAATATAAAACAGAGACAAGAAGCTATCAAAAGTCCGATGATTGTTAACAATTACCAACGAGAATGACGTAAAATTCCGAACTTGATACTTCACAAAGGTCACTGTTTTGGCACGATGGTATACGCCAAACCAAAAAAACCGAACATCCTCGACAACTCCGATGCAAGAAGAGACCCCAACCGAGCTGCGCGTGAAGTCATCAGAAGAAAAGAGAGAGATGGGCGACGAACGGTCGTCGTCGACGGCGACTTGCTGAACGACGTCGAGCGGGCTCGTCGAGGAAGACCTCGCCTTGCTCGTCTTCGCCGTGGACTTGCGAGCTGCTCATCGTCTCTGCCGCCACCGACGGCGGCGCTTGAGCCGAACGAAGAGGACTGAACTCCGGCGACTGGGCGAGCTTCCTGTTGGGCTTTAAGACCAGCCCGTTTTCGGAGAGGGCCGTAAGCCCAATAACAGATCGGCCCGGCCCACCTCGGAGCTCTTGAGTACTGGCGACAATCTCTGCATTCTCTCTCTTTCTCTTTCCCTGCCTTCTGCTCTGATCTTGTAGCTCCTCCTCCTCCTGCGGGTTCTCCTCGAGAGGCGGTGGAGAGGACGTCCGCGCGGCGTTCGCGGCCGAACTCGAGCTCTTTCGTCTTCCATCCTCGCCCGCTTCGTTCGTTCGTCCCAGAGACCGAGCTCTCCTCTTTCGCTGCCGCCGCCGCCGCCGCCGCCGCCGCGCGCATCCCAAGGGTACGTAGGCATTTTTTTCTTTCGCTCGCGTTTGGCTTTGAGTTTTGGCGGTGGAGATGCATAAAGATCGCGGCTTTGCGCCCTTTCGCTTCGCTCTCTGCTTTCAGGAGGAATTGGGCAGGACCAAAATAGGTCCTTTTGATGATAATTGACAACTGTAGACGTTTCTGTTTGATCGTTGAGCTTTTAGTTCGTATGAAATGCTGAAATTTGTTTCAATTTGTTCGGATAAATTTGTTACTCATCGAAAAATTTGCAGAAATTCTTGAAAAATGTCAGGGAAGCATTAAAAAAAAAAAAAAAAACCTCTGAATTATGTCCGCTGTGAAACATTTATCTAAATTTTTTATGACATCAAAATCCCTAAACTTTGCCTATTTTAACACATATATCTAACATAAAAAAACACCTCAAAACTTGTATTTGTTCCGTCAAATGATTTTCCAGTCAAAACAACGTCGTTCCATATCAATAACCTTTGCTTTCGCGGCAATCATGTAGGCAGATTTTTAATGGTGCTCATTGACGAAGGAAGAATGTGTTACATGGGTACAAGTTTGGAATTTTTGGCGTCACGGGAAAAAGTGTTAAGTAAATATGTCACAGTGAGCATAGGTTAGCTTTATGCATCATTTCCTAATCATACAGTAAGGGAAGAATGGCTTGGACTTGCTATTTTTTATTTCATAGTATATGAGCTGTGTTTAGAATGAGTGCTTTTCGATTTTATTGGGAATTTGTTATGGTTATTTCTTATCGATGGATCTGTTTTTCTTTATCCTTATTAATGAAATTGTTTGAGGATTTAATTTTATAGAAGATTTGTCTGTGAAGAACTAGAAGCACAACAACTAGATGTATTTGCATTTCTACATTGCTAAGAAAGTTTCTTGAGTTTAAATTCCATTGAATGCTGTTGAGTGCCAGCTCATCCAATTTTGAGTAATTTTACATAATTTAAGAGTTGATAATATATTCTTGAGTTGGCGTTGATCATGCCTTGGTTCATTGTCACTTTTCATCGTTTAAATTCGAGAGGCATCAAGAAAGTGCACTCTAATGTATTATTATTGCGAGAAGACATTCTTTATGTGGACAAAACATCATGTACATTAAAGAATAGCCAAAATTTTCTCTCACCTGAATTAGTTATGTGGCGGTACTACAACCAGGCTTAGGGCATGACTATTCCATAAGGAAGGAGTTGAAAGCGTGATCAACGCATTGTCTACGAGTCGGTGACAATTATGAGGTTATTTATGGGGATTCTATAATTGATATCCAAAGCATTATATGCTTGATATGCATTGTGGACAATGTAATATAAATTTTTTGGATAAATGGTTTACACAGCAATATATGCCCGATATGCTCGACACTCTCTCTTGAGCGATTATTTCTATAACTCCTGTTTGTTCCTTGATTAATGATTGATGTATATGCATCCAAGTTAACTGTTTTCACGTACAAGTGTCGAAGTACAATGTTAAAATATATGGTATATACATTGTGACACATTTTCTGACAGCTTAAGCTAGTGAGGAAAAATGGTCAGTTCACAGGTATTGCATATGCCACTGATGCTTGCTTTAGTGAAGCTCTTAGTTGTGGGGCTCATATTCTTAGGGTATATGGCAGTTTTCAAAAGGCATTAACATCAATTGTGATCTGGAAATAGAAAACAATTTTTCGTTTTGAGCTAATTGTCTTGGGGGAAAAATTGTTTATAGAATGGACAAGGTAGTGGAGGCTGTTGAAGAAGTGAAGAAGGAATGGGGTGAGGCGTATGTCAAAACCCAAGAGCATATAAAGGCAATTGAGGAGTATGGGAAGTCGAGAGAGGAGAAGAATTCGCTCCCGAGGTTGAATGGTCTGGCGCAGGATGGCTTGGCTCTATTGAATTTGCTGCAGTTTAAACTTGATCTTCTCGCCCCACAGCTGCCCGCCATTGATTCTGTTGAATCTGCCAAGTCGTTGCTCGAGTCGTGGAAGACCAAGAGCCAAAAGTAAGTTCTCGGTTCTTAATTTGTTGACCTGAGACTCAATGTGTGTAATTTTGTGAACTCTGGAAGATGATCGCTTCTTGTGTTCATGTTGTCATTAGCAGCTGGAGTAGAACTTACGATTGGGAGCCAAATCATTTGTTTGAGAAAAGGGTGTTGGGAAGTGTAGACAAGGAAGAAGAATTTTTGTTTTGAGAAAAGCTAAGGACAGCTTTTGCTTTTGGAATTTCTGTTGCTGAGGGTTTTTTTTTTTTTTTTTTTTTTTTTTGAAAGATATGGTTGGCCCATGTATGTTTGGACTTGTTTAACTTAAATTGTAAGGATTTTGTTTAAGAGTAATCCGAATAAGTCCCAATTGCATCCTTGTGAGTTGAGAAGAGATTTGCGGTTTTCTTGGTCCGATCTTGAGATGGTTTGCCCGTTAACTCTCTTAAAAGTTTATGTACATGCTTGACATCCATTGTTTGTGCATTCCTGACTAATCTGAATGTAAATATTTCTACATGAGCAAATTAGTTGTGCATGCACCAATATGTAGAAGATTCATAAAGATCATATCTGTAATCAGCTTGCGAATGAGGTTGAGGAATGCTAATTTGCAAGCAAGGGCTAATCTGAAGAAGGCTGCGCAAGAAGAGGCATGTACAGTCTCCTCTATATGATGCTTTGTGTTTGCTTTGCTCAATCAATGACTTTCCTATGTGGTGATTCCAAATGTGGGCTCAGGAAGATGAACTCATTTAATTTCATGCATTTTAGAGAGAACTGCTTCTTGGCTGCGGAGAGGAATCAACAATTCGGAGACGCAATTTACAGTATGTATCACTTCTTTTACTTTTTTATTTAACTCTGCAATATTTTATTATTCTGAGATGATGTTGCTTTCAATATCTGGAATTCCAGACATCCGTGTGGTTAATCTCTACTGCCTTTTGTCATACGAATTACAAGTAGTTGATTTACCACTAATTGTTAGGACAAAGGCTGGAATGACATCTGCTGCAGAAAATATCACAGAGAGCCTTCGCCGCACTCGTCAGCTGATGGTCCAGGTGAAGAGTCAGCTCGCTTTGCATCTTCTTTCCCCACACTTTTTTTATTTGTCTGTATCACAGATATTTTATGTTGTTCCAAGTTCCCAACACTGAATTATACAAAGAAGATCATTGTAACACTAAGGCCAATTTGCAGGAGGTGGAACGAAGTGCAAATACGCTCATGACTGTTGGTAAGTATGTTTTGCTCCTGTGAAGAGGTTTTGAAGCAAATACACATTGTCATGCTTTGCACTGCTAGGCTCCAGATCTTTTCTGATCATTACTTTTTCGTGACAAATCCTTCTGAGTTGGCCTTTCTCTCTCCGTTAAATGCATAAGCTGTGACCGCAGTTTTCCTTTTATTATGGAAATGTGCTCCTTTCGCTAAGATTAGTAATGGAAAGAGGAGTATAGTCTCAAAGCAACCTACCACTTTTCTATCATAGGAAGCGCTTGGCTAAGATCTTGGATTTTCATGTGTTTTCCTTTTAGGCTATTAAACCTTTTGTCTTTTCTGCAAATAGGAAGAGAGACATAATGAGACAAGGGCTAGTTGAGTGATATGTAACGCTAGCAGTTTGTGTTTCCTTGTCATAATCATGTAGTATCAATCGTCAAATTAAGATAATTATGAGATCTGTCCTACTTTGAACATGTTCATCAATCTTTTCGTATTTTTAAGGTCCTTGCCATCAGATTGGTACACGATACTTGTTTGCTAGTTGGTCCTCATGTATAAACATGTCATTACAGGAAAGAAGGTAGAAATGCGTTCATGACAAAATTGACTGGAAGCCCAATCAAACTACAGCACTACATTAGCTGTCTTTAGTGGAGTTGAAAGTTACATTGTTCAAATTTGCTCTGTCATCATAATGTAAAACCTTCACTAGGCATATAACTAGGGTTAGAGATTCCTCAGATTCTCTAGTAAGCCTTTTTCTGTCAAATATTGAAAAAGAAGGAAGTATATTTATCCTAATTTTGAGAATTGATTCTGCTTTTGTACTTCCTGCATCAAAGTGAAAATTCACTCGCATACAGTTTGTTGCAACAGAACCATGAGCAACAGAAAATGGTTATATTCCTAGATTATAAGAATATGGGAAAGTGATGATTAAATTATGCAAAGCAGTGTATTGCACATTAACCGGACTATAGACCAATTTAACTTGAGGTAACTATGACCTCACTTCTGGGTTGGAAGCTTGCAGGGATGTGAAGTTTAAAGACTTAAAGCTATAGTACTTGGTAGTTTTTATCCATCATATGTGCAACATCTATCTATAGTGACGCTTTTGCTATGGCCTGGATCTTGGTGAAACTTATTATTTTTTCGTATTTTGTCTGTACAAATAGATAAGTATGACTTTAGAAGAAACGGGAATGTATCATTTTCATGGCGAATTTTGCAGAGGAATCGACTGGAGTCTTAAGAAAGGCTGAAAGTGAGTACAAGGGCCACCGTTCATTGTTGATGCACACCCGAAGCCTACTTTCTACAATGGGACGTCAAGATGTGATTGACAGGTCTGGATTTGGACAAACTTGTTTCTTTTTTCTATTCATATGTCATATTTACTTGAAATTGCCTTGAGCTTATACCTGGTTCTGATTGACAGGATAATAATTGCTGTTGGATTTATCTTATTCTCATGTGCTGTTCTATATGTCATTTCGAAACGCGTTGGGATACTGAAATTGCAGAGGAAGGTTACAGCTGCGCTGAAGGCTGGTATGGCAGGACAAGCAGAGATTGGACTTAGAGGCAACCGAGAGGGCATCAATATCCCCCATGTCGTTGATAATGTAATTCCCAATTTGGATCCGCCATTGGATAGACCTATGCACGATGAACTCTGAGTTTGTCTCGGGGCTTTCTGGAGTAAAATTTGTCAACTGGGTTCTGCTAATTTGGGGGAAAGTCACTTTCATGGATAAGGAAGACGGAGCGACATACCGAACTTTCTGTCACAATGGTCGTGCTTAGGTAAATTTATCTAAATCACTGCCTCTCTTCATTGCTCCTCGCAGCTGGTAAATTCACCTATCTGGTTGGGTCATGCGTGAAAACATACATTTATACCGACGTTCGCGTTTGTGTATCGTGTATACAAACTCATACTAGAAGGACGTATGAATTCATTTCGAGCTTTATGAAGCTACAAAAGAGAAGTCTCATTTTACAATGACTCAACTAAATAGCAGAGTATTAAATGTCACAAAGCCAAAGTAGCATACATGACAAGAATCCTACAGAACATGGCAATCCAGATTTTGTAACGCAGGCACTAGTTCCAGCGTCCTGCTGGATTCCTATTTCAAGATATGTAAGATGGATCTCCAAGAGGCCTGTCCATATCATCAAACAAAAAGAAAGAAGACGAAAGGAAAGGGAAAAAAGAAACATATCAAAATCAAATGGTCAATTTCCCAAAGCTAATCTTCTCAAACGCCTATTTCGCAGTCATGTTCTGAACCGATCCAGACTCATCTTGGCATGAGCACATAGACAAGTATGAAGGCTATAGTCAAGAACAAGTAAATCCCTCCAACAGCCAAATAGGCCGCTCCTAGGAAGTCATTCTTCCCACCTATCCGACTGGCGGTCGATAGCAACAAGTGCTTCCTGCCCTCGAAATCGTAGGTATTGTAATGAGAGTTGATGGCCTAAAATTAGTTGTTACTTAGTTGGAGGTAAGTTGAAATAAACACGGGAATTAAACGGGGAATGAACCTGTACAGAAGCCATAGTTTGCAAATTTCGTGCCTTTTATGGATCGATTGCTGCAGATTCAAAATGATGTATGGGGCCTTAATATCTAAGCTTGATAAGAATTTGAGGCTTAACAATGCTTTCGCGATACATACACATGACTAAATAATGTTTTCTAGATTGCCCATTTCAAGAATTTACAACCCTCTAACTTTGTTACTCATATAGGCCATTACCATTTGGGGATCAGAATGGACTTGAGAAGGTTGCATTAGTGACGCTAAACCTATCGAATGGGTGCATTAAGTTGGATTTGGATGGATCCAAAATGGATCTGACCCAAATTGATCCTTTCTATTTTTTTTTCTTTTTTTCAAGGGCAATTGGTTCTATGATCGATCATTTCATAACTTGAAACTTAAAACCGGATTGGGTAGGGGATTCTCAATTTGGAACTACCCTCGTAGCCCTAGGCTAGAATTGATAATAGTTTCCTTTTTCTTTTACCTCTTCTTTTCCTTAAAAGAAAATAACTATTTGTACAAAAAAAAAAAAATAAAGATGATTTCAAAAGAGGATAAAATAACTATTTCTACAAGAAATTTCATTAGGGGTTTGAAAAAAAAAATGAAATACGTAGGGTTTGTTCTCTCTCTCTCTCTCTCTCTCTCTCTCTCTCTTTGTTTGAAAGAAATGGTTGGTCCAGGTATGTTTGGCTTTGCTTAACTTAAATTATGAGGATTTTATTAAAGAGTAATTTGAATAAGCCCCAGTTGCTTCCTTGTAAGTTGAGAAAAGATTTGTGGTATTGTTGGTTCAGTAATCCGAACGGGACTTGATATTGTATGTATTTGCGCCTTACGCAATATCATACTTGAAAAAAAGTGTCTACTACGAAATATAGTATGTGTTATTACACTATCAAGCAAACAAACATCTCCCTTTTTCTCAGGATTTTCCATTTGCATTTATGTTGACAACTTCGGGTATTAAGTATCATAAAATTTGCATATAATCATTGCAAAATTAAATCCTTAAATTAAGTAAAAGGATTTCCAAATATCAACCGCCACTTCAGGAGCAGAATGATACTTTTAGATTTGAAATTTGACTTCGGACCAAGAAAAATAAAAATGAAGAATTGATAGAAGAAGATGAAGTATAAGTTGATTTAATAAGAATACCCACCTTGCAAAAAATAGTTACTCAGTCGGTAGATTCTCGTGCTGATAACGTGTTATAAAATATTGCATTGTAAATATAAAATAAAGATAATAAAGATATTGAGAAGTATCTTCTTTTTAAATTTTCAAAAAATAAAAAATAAAAGTTATTGAGGGAAAGAATTCAAAGAAAGCTAGAAATCCGAGAAATTCTCACAATTCAAAAAAAGAAAAAAAGAAAGGGAAATTCCTCATTTCGTTAGCGGGCCGTTCAAACGGGTCGGATTTGATCCGGAGGCGTTTCCCTCTCTCCCCCTCGATCACCATCAAAAAAGCTCCCGGCGATCTCTTCTAGCGCAAACGATCGACTGGATTGCCTATGTTCGTCCATGATCGAAGGTGAGTTGGCTAACGGCTTTCTTAGTTCGGAGGCTTTGATATGTTCCTTCAGATTAATTCGTTTCATTCGAGTTGCTGGAGCCCGAGAATGGTAAAGTAGGTCTATTTAAGGAGTTGAATTGTAATCATCAATTGTGAAAAGTTTTATGGTTTAAGCATTCCTTTAATCTGGGTCAAATGGAATCGTGTTAATTCGTTTAATGTCTTCTTTTTTCGTTTCATTCGAGCTGTTGGAGCCCGAGAATGATGAAGCGGGTCTATTTGTGGAGTTGAATTGCAATCATGGGTTGTGGAAGAACTTGTGATTTTAGCGTTTCTTTTCAATCTAGGTCAAATGGGATCGTGTCAATTCATTTGAAGCCTCCATTTTTCCTTTCATTCGAGCCGCTAGACCCCAAGAATGGTGAAATGCGAGCGTTTGAGGAGTTAAATTGCAATCATGGGTTGTGGAAAAGCTTGTAAATTTAGTTTTTTTTTTTTTTTCAATCTGGGTCAAATGGGATCGCGTTGATTCGTTTGATGTCTCCATTTTTCCTTTCTTTCGATCTGCTAGAGCTCGAGAATGATGAAGTAGGTTTGTTTGAGGAGTTAAATTGTAATCATCGGTTGTGAAAAGTCTTGTGATTTTAGCATTTCTTCAATCTGGGTCAAATGGGATCGTGTTGATTCGTTTGATGTCCCAATTTCTCTTTTCATTCAAGCTGCTAGAGCCCGAGAATGGTGAAATGGGTTTGTTTGAGGAGTTGAATTATAATCATCAGTTGTGAAAAGTCTAATGGTTTTAGCATTCCTTCAATCTGGGTCAAATGGAATTGTGTTGATTTGTTTGATGTCTCCATTTTTCCTTTTATTTAAGTTGCTGGAGCTCGAGAATGATGAAAATGGTCTTTTTGAGGAGTTGAATTGCAGTTATGAGTTGTGAAAAGCTTGTAATCTTAGCATTTCTTTTCAATCTGGGTCAAATGAAATCGTGTTTATTCATTTAATGTCTCTTTTTTTTTTTTTTGAGCTGATTGTCTGGGGGAACAATTGTTTTATAGAATGGACAAGGTAGTGGAGGCTATTGAGGAAGTGAAGAAGGAATGGGGTGAGGCGTATGTCAAAACCCAAGAGCATATAAAGGCAACTGAGGAGTATGGAAAGTTGAGAGAAGAGAAGAATTCGCTCTTGAGGTCGAATGGTCTGGCGCAGGATGGCTTGGCTCTGTTGAATTCATTGCAGTTTAAACTACCTTCTTGCCCCACAACTGCCTGCCATCAACTCAGTTGAATCTGCCAAGTTGTTGCTCGAGTCGTGGAAGATTTAGAGCTAAAAGTACGTTCTTGGTTCTTAATTGGTTAACTTGAAACTCAATGTGCGTAATTTTGTAAACTCAAGAAGATGACTATTTCTTGTGTGCATGTTGTCGTTATCACCTGGAGTAAAACTTATGATTGTGAGCCACATTATTTGTTTCAGAGAATGGTGTTGGGAAGTGTGGATTAGGACGAAAGATTCTTGTTTTGAGAAAAGCTAAAGAAAGTTTTTGTTTTTGGAAATTTCTGTTGTTGAGGATCTCTCTCTCTCTCTCTCTCTCTCTCTCTCTCTCTCTCTTTGTTTGAAAGAAATGGTTGGTCTAGGCATGTTTGGCCTTACTTAACTTAAATTGTGAAAATTTTGTTAAAGAGTAATCTGAATAAGCCCCAATTACTTCCTTGTGGGGAAAAGGACACTAATGGTGCCAAAAGTTGTGTACGGCGCTTACTTTGGTGCCAAAGGTTTCCGCCGGATCACTTAAGTGCCAAATCGGAGAAAAAATGCTTACTTTGGTACCACCGGCGACAAATTCCGGCCAAAATATTACGTGGCATTTATATTTAAAAAAAAAAAAGTCGACAACTCTTATTATTGTCCACGGTGGATGGCGTAAACGATGCCGTTTCCTTCTCTTCATAAGAAACGATGTGGTTTTACCATTCCACGTGGATTACCTACAAAATGATCGTCGTATAGTTACGGTAAAAGACGACGTGGGCGAAAAACGGTGTTCGTATAGGGTTCTCGCTCGACGCCGCCGGTCGTAGCTCGCTGACCCACTGTCGCTCACTCGGCCGCCATCACTCGGCCGTCGTCGCTTGGCCACCGTTGTAGTTGCGCCGTCGTTCACAATCGTTCATTGGCTGCGTCCTCAAGCGTCGCTCACTCGGGTTTGTCAATTTACTTTGCAATTTAGGGTTCCGACGGGCAAGTTAGGGCGTGGAGGGCAAATTGAGGGCTCGGCTCGGGGGAAAGTGGTGGGGAAAGTCGTGGGGACCGAATAGAAAATTTGAGGGTTTCGTTGTTCGTTCCCTTTCATTTGTGAGGACTAAATAGAAAAATAAGGCGCGGAGGGGAAAATGGGGCTCGACTCGGGGAAACTTGAGTGGTGGGACCGAATTTATTTAATTAATTGACTGCTTCGTGGGGGAAACAGGGGGCCGAATATGATTGAATTGAAAAATGGGTGGTGGGACCTCACTTTGTTTATTCAACTCGGTTTCTTTTTTTTTTTGGTAAAGTTCAACTCGGTTTCTTTTATTTCTATAAAAGCACTGAAAGATTAGTTGCATTTGTTTCTTGAGAACAAAATGACAAAGACCTCCATGTGAAGTTGCTGATTCTGTCATGTGGTCCCAACAAATAATGACATTTGTTTTTTTTCATTGAGTGCAGCATCGACATGGACGCGAATCAGGTAGGTATCATTGTTTGCTATGGTGGAGAGTTTCTTATTGGCACTGATGATTGGGAATATACTAGTGGAAATGAAGGTACAATTTATGTCAATGTTCGGAAGCCATCATATATTGATTTTCTGAGGGATTTGGTGTATTTTTACCGATGCAAAGTACAAAAACTACATTACTGTGTTCCTGGGAAGGAATTGAAGGATGGATTGAGATTTTTTCATGACGATAATGGTATTAAGGATATCATTTACTATTATCTTCACGGCGAAGAAGTTAAGGTATATGTTGAGTATTATAGTGATGGTGAGGATGATGATGAGGATGGTGAGGATGAGGATGGGGATGAGCGGACCACCACCGAAAGAGGAGAAGTGAGGGATCCTATTCAAGCGAGTAATCAGGTCGGGGATGAAAGGGAGAGAACTCCCATTGATAGAGATGAACAAACAGTGACATGTCCTGAAAGCTTGGGTGAAGATTTGGGTGATGAGGACTTCATTGGATTAGAATGGGAAGTTGCTGCATCCAGTGAATCGGAAGATGAATATTTTGCTCCAAGTAAATTTTCCCTAAGTGACGAAGATGATGATGAACTCGCACAATCAAGACAAAAGCAAAGGGAATTTCGAGAAAAAACTTGCACCTTCAGCAAAGAGGCCCGAGCCAGTAAATGGGGATGGAGTTCCAGCTGAAGGTAATAGAAGTGAAGATGAAGAAAGCTTCGGCGATGAAGTTGCTGGTTCAGAGAATGAGCTTGACAATGATGATGAAGAACCTGCTCGTCTAAGAAAAAGTAAGTACCCTTGCTATGATCCGACTGTTGATAATCCTATTTTGTCTGTGGGCATGAGATTTGATGATACCAAACAGTTGAAGGAAGCTGTTGTGAAGAACTCCATTGGTGAACAGAGGAGTGTTACATTCATTAGAAACACGAAGGAATTTGTGAGAGCTAAGTGCTCACAACTCAATTGTCCATGGAAGCTCTATGGCGCGCCGAGTAAGAATGGGTCATTCCAGATTAGGTCATTGCAGGAGGAACATACTTGTCCAATTATTTTTAAGAATAAAAGAATAACGAGTGTGTGGTTATCGAAATATTTTTTCAACATTGTCAAAGCAATGCCCGGGATCAAGAGTCCTCAATTTCAACAATTAGTGAAGGAGCAAGTAGGGGTTAATGTGTCAAGGAATCAATGCAAGAGAGCTAAGATGAGGGTGATGAAAATACTGATGGGTGGGTATAAGGAAGAATATGGCAGGTATGGGACTATGCTGGCGAATGCATGTTTCAAAACCCATCTAGTAGAGTGTATGTAGAGGTTGTGGAGAGGTCACTCCCTGATCTTGGGCCTAGATTTGATAGATTTTATGTCTGTTTTGATGCATGCAAACGAGGCTTCTTGGCTGGTTGTAGAAGAGTTATAGGATTGGATGGATGCTTTCTAAAGGGTTTGTGTAAGGGGAGTTGTTGGTTCTTTGTGGGGAGAGATGCCAATAATCAAATGTTTCCGTTAGCTTGGGCGGTGGTGAAGATAGAGAACAAGGATATTTGGTCCTGGTTTCTCAAAAATTTAATGGCTGACCTTGAGATAACCGATGGGAGAGGATGGGCATTCATGAGCGACCAACAGAAGGTAATTTCATTGTCAATTAATTCACTCATTTTTAATATCAATCATTTACATATTTTTCCCGACTTGTATTTATTGGTTTGAATTTTTGTAGGGACTTATTCCTGCATTGGTTGAGTTGATGCCACATGCTGAGCATAGAATGTGCGCGAGGCACATATATGCAAACTGGTCAAGGAACTTCAAAGGAGATAGGCTCCAGAAGCAGTTCTGGCAAATAGCAAAGAGTACCAACATGGCTGATTTCAGATTAGCCAAACAAGGATTGTTGCAGCTGACAAAGGAAGGTTTTGATGCACTCTTCCAGATAGAAGCTAAGCACTGGTGTCGGGCCTTCTTCAGCGAAGAGTTCAAATGCAATATCATTGATAACAACCTCAGCGAAACTTTCAATGGTAGAATTTTAGAAGCCAGGTGCAAACCAATCATCAGTATGCTTGATGATATTCGAGTGATGGTGATGACTAGACTGCATAGGCAAAGAGATGAGGCTACGAAATGGACTAGAGACTGTGGCCCTAGGATTATGAAGAGATTGGATGCAAACATGGCTGCTAGTAGGTTCTGCCATCCAGTTTGGAATGGAGATAATGGATATGAGATTATTCAAAATCAAGTTAAATATGTTGTCAACCTGGATAGAAGAAAGTGTTCATGTCAAGCCTGACAACTGAATGGAATTCCCTGTGCCCATGCAATTTGTGCTATTCACACGAAGCAAGAAAACCCAAATGATTACCTACATGATTGCTACAAAAAAAGCTCATACCTTGCTGCATACCAATTCATGATGCAGCCTATCAGAAGCAGCAAATTTTGGGAGCCAACAAATCATGAAAGCCCTCTACCTTTGCCACTGAAGAAGCAAATTGGAAGGCCAAAAAAGAAAAGAAGAATTCAGCAGGAAGAGGCATCAAGTCACAGGATGAGTAGCTCAAAGATGAAATGCTCATATTGCCGCAAGGAATGGCACAATAAGAAAGGTTGTGAGCTGAAAAGGCAGCATCAACAGCAAGATGTAACGGCTGAAGGTAGGACAGAAAACTCTACTGAAGAGCTTCTTGTTGGGCCTAGCGAAGGTAGGACAGAAGGCCCTGCGGTAGTGCCTACTGAAGGGCAAACAGAAAGCCCTGCTATAAGGTAAGTATCCTCTTTACCTTAGTAACTTTACATTTCCTATTCGATAGAGTTTGATAGTTGACTATGTGCACTGGCTTCTCTTGTGCTTTTCCTCTATCATGCATTTGTAATTTGATAAGTTTTCTCCATTTGTTTCCACCATGAAAATGAGTAGATCTGTAATTATTTATTGTAGTTGGTCATAATCCTGATATAGTACATTGTTGTAGGCCTTCTAAAAGGCCAGAAAAAGGCCCTATTGTAGGCTCAAGTGTAGGGACAACGACTGGAATAGGCAGGACAGCAACAACAACTGAGTCCACCGTTGAGCAAACGCGAAGAAAAAAAGTTCATGTAAGTTATACATCGCTGTGTTTGTCTTTTATGGGCTAAATTTAAAATTTGTTATGTGTTTCTCAAGTGAGAAGACGAGCAACCGCACAAGTTGCGAGAGGCTGGTCCCCCATCTATTCTTTGTTGAAAATGATGCACCACAGCGAACAAGAGGCGCTATTGGAAAAAGATTAAGGCAATATGGTTATGGGATTTACACAGATGAACGAACTGGAATGACTATTTTGAATGTAAGATTTGTAGGCCTCATGCATTAATTTGTTATACTTCAATTCATTTGGCTGACAATATTGCTATGTTTTTATAGCCTGGGAGAACTTCGGAGGTACCTCTCTCTCAAGGTCGGCCAACTCAAGAATCAATGACGCAGCCAAAGAAGAGTGCTCCAAAGAAGAAGACAGTGGGAATAGCTGCAAAATAGCCATCCAAACAGAACACAGCACCAGTTCCATCTCAACCAACGATTAAGCGCGATAGTGATAATATGGACCAACACATGACACGTGCTAGAACAAGAATAGCCACCGTCAAAAACAAGGAAAAGGAAGTGACAGAAGGCCCAGTTAAAGAACCTGCACATCCAGTTCGAAAGAGTGCTCGGATTATGAATCAATTCAAAGCCCCAAGACGAACAGGAGATTAGAGTGTTGTCCATATTGACTGATGGGAGGGTGCTGGACTTGGTCTATTTTTATGTGGTGCTTCTGATGGGAGGGTGCTGGATATAGTTTATGTTTATTTTTATGTGGTGTTGGACATGGTCGCATCTTTTTATGTTTTCTTTTTTTAGAAGGGTGCTGGATATTATATCACTGATGGTAGTTGCTGCCTCCATATTGCTATTGGTTTTTTTTTTTTTAAGAGGGTGCTGAACCTTCAGTGATTGGGGAGTGAAGTTCATGTTTTTCTTTTCTTTTGTAAACAATCAATCAATATAAATGACAATAGCTGTTTCTGTATATTTTGTTGTTGGTGCAATGTTCTTATGAGGTTGCTATTATTGCTATTATTTTTAGATTTAAATGCGTGAATGTAATGTTGCTGGTTGAAGTCGTTGATGCGTTGATGCTATCTGTGGGGTTCTGATTGGATGTGCTAGAATAAGATGCAGTTTTGGGTGCTGGTGCATCTCGTTGTAGGGCTGTTGTGTTGCAAGAAAATGCACTAGCAAACCAACTGGTGCAAGAACAAGATGCAGGATGCACCACGACTGGTGTAAGTTTGAAATTGGCACTCAAGCGATCACTATTTACAACTTGTGCAACAGAAGTGATCACTTTGCAATCGCGACCGGCACTTAAATGATCACTTTTATAAAACCTTAACACTCAAGCGATCGCTATTTACAACTTTTGGCACTGAAATGGTCAATCGTTAATTTGCCACCATCCCTTAATTTTGCCATGGTTTGCAGTTGCAACAAACTAGCAAACCATTACAACGATAAAAATGCAGCAATTATTCTATTTGAAGCAAAAATTAACCAAAACAAACATTACCAATACACAACTAAACAATAAAAAGTGCTCAGAACTAATGCATTCAAACTCCAACCTTCCATTTCGGCATAGTTTGCGGTTGCAGCAAACCAGCAAACCAGCTTGAAGAGATTTGATGAATGAAACGAACAGAAAATGAAAAACGATGCAGAGAGAAAAAGTGCATTCTCGACACTTTCTTTCCTTGCTTTGTTCTTGACATCACTAGTACTTTTTATAGTTCTCTTAACACAAATCAGGAGGGCAAATAAAAAATGCAGTAAGCAAACATTGCATTTCTAAAGTGCTTACAATTAATGCATTCAAACTCCAATCTTGCATTTCTACCATGGATTACAACAAAACTTTCTGCTTCATACAAAAATGGTAGACATACAAAGTTCGACTATGGTAGACATACAAACTTCTTCTCATTACTTAACTTCACATTTAAATAAACTACACAATAGAATAAGAACACAATCAACGCTCGATAAAAGTTTCTTTCAATTTTTAGCCTTGAAACCTCCCTCTTCAAATGGTCGACCAGAGATATTAAACCCTTCATTTGAGCTTGCATTGAGTCGACATCCTCCAACTCGCCCATTAACGCAGGTGGATGTTCATAATTTTTGGCATTTAAGTGATCCGGCGGAAACTTTTGGCACCAAAGTGAGCGCCGTACACAACTTTTGGCACCATTAGTGTACTTATCCCCTTCCTTGTGAATTGAGAAAAAATTTGTAGTGTTATTGGTCCAATAATTTGAATGGGACCTAATATTCTATGTATTTGCGCCATACACAATGTCATACTCGAGAAAAAGTGTCTACTACAAAATATAGTATGTGTTTTTGCATTATCAAGCAAATAAACATCTCCCTTTTTTTTAGGATTGTCCATTTGCATTTATGTTGACAACTTCATGTGTCAAGTATCATAAAATTTGCATATAATCATTGTAAAATCAAATCCTTGAATTAAGTAAAAGGATTTCTAAATATCAACCGCCACTTCCGAAGCGGAATGATACTTTTAGATTTGAAATTTGGCTTCGGGCTTTGAAGAATAAAAATGAAGAATTGATAGAAGAAAATGAAGTATAAGTTGATTAATAAAAAGAATACCCACCTTGCAAAAATTAGTTACTCAGTCGGTAGATCCTTATGCTGATAACGTGTTGTAAAATATTGTATTGCAAATATAAAATAAAGAGAATAAAGATATTGAGAAGTATCTTCTTTTTAAATTTCCAAAAAACAAAAAATAAAAGTTCTCAAGGGAAAGAATTCAAAGAAAGCCAGAAATCCGGGAAATTCTTAGAATTCAAAAAAAGAAAAAAAGAAAGGGAAATTCCTCATTTCTGTTTGCGGGCCGTTCAAACGGGTCGGATTTGATCTGGAGGCGCTTCCCTCTCTCCCCCTCAATCACCATCAAAAAAGCTCCCGGCGATCTCTTCTAGCGCAAACGATCAACTGGATTGCCTACGTTCATCCATGATCGAAGGTGAGTTGGCTGACGGCTTTCTTGGTTCGGAGGCTTTGAGATGTTCCTTCAGATTAATTTCGTTTCATTCGAGTTGTTGGAGCCTGAGAATGGTAAAGTGGGTCTGTTTAAGGGGTTGAATTGCAGTAATGGGTTGTGAAAAGCTTGTGATTTTAGGCTTTTTTTTTTTTTTTTTTTATCTAGGTCAAATGGGATCGTGTTAATTCATTTAATGTCTCATTTTTTCATTTCGTTGGAGCTGTTAGAGCCCGAGAATGGTGAAACGGGTCTGTTTGTGGAGTTAAAATACAGTCATGGGTTGTGGAAGAACTTGTGATTTTAGCGTTTCTATTCAATCTAGGTCAAATAAGATTGTGTTAATTCGTTTGATATCTCCATTTTTCCTTTCATTCGAGCTGCTAGACCTCGAGAATGGTGAAGTGCAAGCTTTTGAGGAGTTAAATTGCAATCATGGGTTGTGGAAAATCTTGTAAATTTAGCATTTCTTTTCAATCTGGGTCAAATGGGATCGCGTTGATTCGTTTGATGTCTCCATTTTTCCTTTCGTTCGATCTGCTAGAGCCCAAGAATGATGAAGTAAGTTTATTTGAGGAGTTAAATTGTAATCATCGGTTGTGAAAAGTCCTGTGATTTTAGCATTTCTTCAATCTGGGTCAAATGAGATCGTGTTGATTCATTTGATATCTCCATTTTTCCTTTTGTTTAAGCTACTAGAGCCCGAGAATGGTGAAGTGGGTCTGTTTGAGGAGTTGAATTGTAATTATCAATTGTGAAAAGTCTTATGGTTTTAGCATTCCTTTAATCTTGATCAAATGGGATCGTGTTAATTCGTTTAATGTCTCATTTTTTCGTTTCGTTCGAGCTGTTGGAGCTCAAGAATGGCGAAGTCGGTCTGTTTGTGGAGTTGAATTGCAGTCATGGGTTGTGGAAGAACTTGTGATTTTAGCGTTTCTTTTCAATCTAGATTAAATGGAATCGTATTAATTCGTTTAATGTCTCTATTTTTCCTTTCATTCGAGCTGCTAGACCCCGAGAATGGTGAAGTGCGAGCGTTTGAGGAGTTAAATTGTAATAATGGGTTGTGGAAAAGGTTGTGAATTTAGCGTTTCTTTTTAATCCGGGTCAAATGGGATTGCGTTGATTCATTTGATGTCTCCATTTTTTTTGTCGTTTGATCTGCTAGAGCCCGAGAATGGTGAAGTAGGTTTATTTGAGGAGTTAAATTGTAATCATCAGTTGTAAAAAGTTTTGTGATTTTAGCATTTTTTCAATCTGGGTCAAATGGGATCGTGTTGATTCATTTGATATCCCCATTTTTCCTTTCGTTCAAGCTGCTAGAGCCCGAGAATGGTGAAGTGGATCTATTTGAGTAGTTGAATTGTAATCATCAGTTGTGAAAAGTCTTATGATTTTAGCATTCCTTCAATCTGGGTCAAATGGGATTGTGTTGATTTGTTTGATGTCTCCTTTTTCCTTTTATTCAAGCTGTTGGAGCCCGAGATAGATGAAAATGGTCTTTTTGAGGAGTTGAATTGCAATTATGAGTTGTGAAAAACTTGTAATCTTAGCATTTCTTTTCAGTCTTGGTCAAATGAAATCGTGTTTTTTCATTTGATGTCTCCCCCTTTTTTTTTTGTGTGCTGATTGTCTAGGGGAACAATTGTTTTATAGAATGGATAAGGTAGTGGAGGTTGTTGAGGAAGTGAAGAAGGAATGAGATGAGGCGAATGTCAAAACCCAAGAGCATATAAAGGCAATTGAGGAGTATGGAAAGTTGAGAGAGGAGAAGAATTCGCTCCTGAGGTTGAATGGTCTGGTGTAGGATGGCTTGGCTTTTTTGAATTCATTACAGTTTAAACTACCTTCTTGCCCCACAGCTGCCTGCCATCGACTCAATTGAATCTGTCAAGTTGTTGCTCGAGTCGTGGAAGATTCAGAGCCAAAAATACGTTCTTGATTCTTAATCGGTTAACTTGAAACTCAATGTGCGTAATTTTGTAAACTCAAGAAGATGACTACTTCTTGTGTGCATGTTGTCGTTATCACCTAGAGTAAAACTTATGGTTGTGAGCCAAATAACTTGTTTCAGAAAATGGTGTTGGGAAGTGTGGATTAAGACGAAAGATTCTTATTTTGAGAAAAGCTAAAGAAAGTTTTTGTTTTTGGAAATTTCTGTTGTTGAGGATCTCTCTCTCTCTCTCTCTCGTTTGAAAGAAATGGTTGGTCCAAGTATGTTTGGCCTTGCTTAAATTAAATTGTGAGGATTTTGTTAAAAAGTAATCTGAATAAGCCCTAGTTACTTCCTTATGAGTTGAGAAAAGATTTGTGGTCTTATTGGTCCGGTCCTGATATAGTTTGCTTGTTGACTCTCTTAAAAGTTCATAAATATACTTGACAACCAATGCTTGAGCATCCCTGAATAACCTGAACGTAAATATTTCTACATGACCAAACTAGTTGTGCATACACCAATTTGTAGAAAATTCTCAAAGATCATTTTTGTAATCAACTTGCGAATGAGGTTGAGGAATGCTAATTTGCAAGCAAGGGCTAATTTGAAGAAGGCTGCGCAAGAAGAGGTATGTACAACCTCCTCTAAATGATGCTTTGTTTTCACTTTGCTCAATCAATGAGTTTTCTATGTGATGAGTTCCAAATGTGGGCTCAGGAAGATGAACTCTGTTTAATTTCATACATTTTAGAGAGAACTGCTTCTTGGCGCCGGAGAAGAATCAACAATTCGGAGACGTAATTTACAGTATTTATCACTTCTTTTATTTTCTTTTATTTCACTCCGCAATATTTTATTATTCCGAGATGGTATGGCTTTTAATATTTGGAATTCTGAAAATTTTATGTGGTTAATCTCTACTGCCTACCACTAATTGTCAGGACAAAGGCTGGAATGACATTTGCTGCAGAAAGTATTACAGAGAGCCTTCGCCGTACTCGTCAACTAATGGTCCAAGTGAAGAGCTAGCTCGCTTTGCATCTTCTTTTCTTGCACTTTTTAAGGTGCCTGTATCACGGATATTTAATGTTGTTCCAAATTCCCAACACTGAATTATACGAAGAAGAAAATAATTGTAACACTAAGGCCACTTTGTAGGAGGTGGAACGGAGTGCAAATACGCTCATGACTATTGGTAAGTATTTTCTGCTCTTATGAAGAGGTTTTGAAGCAAATACATGTTCTCATGCTTGTACTGCTAAGCTCCAGATTTTTTCTGATCATTGCTTTTTCGTTATGAATCCTTCTGGGTTGGCCTTTGTCTCTCTGTTAAATGTATGAGCTGTGACCTCAGTTTTTCTTTCACTATGGAAATGGGCTCTCCTAGCTAAGATTTGTAATGGAAAGAGGGGTATAGTCTCAAAGCAACATACCACTTTTCTATCGTAGGAAGCACTTGGCTAAGATCTTAGATTTTGATGTATTTTCCTTCTAGGTTATTAAACCTTTTATCTTTTCTACAAATAGAAAGAGGGACATTATGAGACAAGGGCTAATTAAGTGATATTTAAGACTAGCAGTTTGTGTTTCATTGTCATAATCATGTAGTATCAATCATCAAATTAAGATAATCATGAGATGTGTCCTACTTTGAACATGTTTATTAATCTTTTCTTATTTTTAAGGCCCTTGCCATTAGATAGGTACGCGATACTTGTTTGATAGTTGGTACTCGTGTATAAACATGTCATGATAGGAAAGAAGGTAAAATGACGATCATGACAAAATTAACTGGAAGTCCAATCAAACTACATTAGCTGTCTTTTGTGAAGTTGAATGTTTCAAAGTTCAAATTTACACTATTAATATAATGAAAAACCTTCATTAGGCATATAATCATTAGCCCTTGGGGTTAGAGATTCCTGAGATTGTCTACTAATCCTTTTTGTGTCAAATATTGAAAGAGAAAAAGTATATTGAAAGAGAAAAATTATAAGTTATTCTTATTTTGAGAATAAAGTCTGCTTTTGCACTTCATACATCAAAGTGAAATTTCACGCACATACAGTTTGTTGCCACACAACTGTGAGCGACAAAAAATGGGTAAGTTATATTCCTGATTTTTAGTAAGAATATGGGAAAGTGATGATTAAAGCATCCAAAGTCACGCATTGTACATTAACCGGACTATAGACCAATTTAACTCAAGGAAATAAGGAACTGCACTTCTGGGGTTAGAAGCTCGTGAGGAAGTGAAGTTTAAAAACTAAACAACTTTAAACAGCTAGAGTACTTGGTAATTTTTATCCATCATATGTGCAAAATCTATCTATAGTGACATGCATTTGCTAATAGTGTCTACAATTCAATTCCACAAACAGACCCGCTTCACAATTCTCGGGCTCCAATAGCTCGAACGAAATGAAAAAAAGGAGATATTAAACGAATTAACACGATCCCATTTGACCTAGATCGAAAAAAAGCCTAAAATCACAAGCTATTCACAATCCATTACTGCAATTCAACTCCTCAAACAGATCCACTTCACTATTCTCGGGCTTTAGCAGCTTGAATGAAAGGAAAAATAAGGACATCAAACGAATCAACACGATCCCATTTGACACAGATTGAAGAAATGCTAAAATCACACGACTTTTCACAACTGATAATTACAATTTAACTCTTCAAACAAAACCGCTTCACCATTCTCGGGCTCTAGTAGATCGAATGAAAGGAAAAATAGAGACATCAAATGGATCAACGCGATCCCATTTGACCGAGATTGAAAAGAAATACTAAATTCACAAGCTTTTCCACAACCCATGATTGCAATTTAACTCCTCAAACGCTCACACTTCACCATTCTAGGGGTCTAGCAGCTCGAATGAAAGGAAAAATGGAGACATCAAACGAATTAACACCATCCCATTTGATCTAGATTGAAAAGAAACGCTAAAATCACAAGTTCTTTCACAACCCATGACTGCAATTCAACTCCACAAACAGACCCGCTTCACCATTCTCGGGCTCTAACAGCTCCAACGAAATGAAAAAATGAGACATTAAACGAATTAACACGATCCCATTTGACCAAGATCGAAAAAAAGCCTAAAATCATAAGCTTTTCACAACCCATTACTGCAATTCAACTCCTCAAACAGACCCACTACACTATTCTCGAGCTCTAGCAGCTTGAATGAAAGGAAAAATGGGGACATCAAACGAATCAACACGATCCCATTTGACCCAGATTGAAGAAATGCTAAAATCACACGATTTTTCACAACCGATTATTACAATTTAACTTCTCAAACAAACTCACTTTACCATTCTCGGGCTCTAGCAAATCGAACAAAAGGAAAAATAGAGACATCAAACGAATCAACGCGATCTCATTTGACCCAGATTGAAAAGAAACATTAAATTCATAAGTTTTTTCACAACCCATGATTGCAATTTAACTCCTCAAACGCTCGCACTTCACAATTCTCGGGGTTTAGCAGCTCGAATGAAAGGAAAAATGGAGACATCAAACAAATTAACACGATCTCATTTGACCTAAATTGAAAAGAAACGCTAAAATCACAAGTTCTTCCACAACCAATGACTGCAATTTAACTCCACAAACAGACCCGCTTCACCATTCTCGGACTCCAACAGCTCAAACGAAACAAAAAAAGGAAATATTAAACGAATTAACATGATCCTATTTGAGCTAGATAGGAAAAAAAAAAGCCTAAAATCACAAGTTTTTCATAACCCATTACTGCAATTAAACTCCTTAAACAGACCCACTTCACCATTATCGAGCTTCAGCAACTCGAATGAAATGAAATCAATATGAAGGAACATCTCAAAGCCTCCGAACCAAGAAAGCCGTCAGCTAACACACCTTCGATCATGGACGAACGTCGACAATCCAGTCGATCGTTTGTGCTAGAAGAGATCGTCGGGAGCTTTTCCGATAGTGATCGAGGGGGAGAGAGAGAAATGCCTTAGGATCAAATCCGACCCGTTTGAACGGCCCACGAACAGGAAATGAGGAATTTCCCTTTTTTTCTTTTTTTGAATTCTGAGAATTTCCCAGATTTCTGGCTTTCTTTGAATTCTTTCCTTCGAGAACTTTTATTTTTTAGTTTTTGGAAATTTAAAAAGAAGATACTTCTCAATATCTTTATTCTCTTTATTTTATATTTGTAACGCAATATTTTACAACATGTTATCAGTACGAGGATCTATCGACTGAGTAAGTAATTTTTGCAAGGTAGGTATTCTTTTTATTAATCAACTTATACTTCATTTTCTTCTATCATTTCTTCATTTTTATTTTTCTTGGCCCGAAGCCAAATTTCAAATATAAAAGTATCATTCTGCTCCTGAAGTAGTGGTTGATATTTGAAAATCCATTTACTTAATTCAAGGATTTAATTTTGCAATGATTATATGCAAATTTTATGATACTTAACACATGAAATTGTCAACATAAATGGAAATGGAAAATCTTGAGAAGCAGGGAGATGTTTGTTTGCTTGATAGTGCAACAACACATACTATATTTCGTAGTAGACACTTTTTATCGAGTATGACATTGCGTAAGGCGCAAATACATACAATATCAGGTCCCATTTAGATTACTAGACCAATAATACCACAAATCTTTTCTCAACTCATAAGGAAGCAACTGGGGCATATTCAGATTATTTTTTAACAAAATCCTCACAATTTAAGTTAAGCAAGGCCAAACATACCTGGAACCAACGAAGCACCGACACTCTCCAAGACCCTTCGTGTTGTGTCCGACACGCGGTCAACAAGTGTAGGATTTTCCGACATGCGGTCAACTGTCTCCAACACGCTTCGACATGCAAGTCAGAAATTCCGACACGTGACTCCGACATGCACGGGGTTAGTTTTATAAATTTCCAATACTTTTGGGTCTAAACGTAAATATATGAAAATAATAAAAAAAAATAAAAGCTAAAACAAGTTTTCAATACTTTTGCCTTCTGGACTCTTTTCAATACTCAGTCGCACGCACGCACCTGAGGAGGCACCTCTCGACGCTCTTGTTCTCTTCTTTCGCTATGAGTCTCTCGCCGGTGTTGCTTCGCCGGCCACATGGCCCACCCACCAGTCGTGACTCGCCGTAGCCCCCCGCACCTCAGCCCCACCCGTCGCCACAGCCGCCTCCGACCCCGCCTTCGTCGCCCCTGCCTCTCACAGGCGTTGCCGTGTTGCTTCTCTTGTCTCGCGATTTCATCTTTTTGCTCATCTCAAGCTAGCAAGTTGGAGCTCGGCTTGATTTTCTTTTGCTTGCTTGGATCGGTGCTGATTTCCTCTCCGATCATGCAATCAATTGAATGTATTAGGTTTGTAAGGATCTTGGGTCAATTCGAGAAACGCGTCGAGCATTGTTGGGAGTTCTCTCCGTTCTTCTGCTAGTGGTTTAGGTGGTTTTAGTTGAAAATTTTTTGTTCTTTCTTTGGTTGTGGTGTCATCTGGAGTAACCCTTCTTGGCCTTTGGCTTGGGTTCCCAGAGTTTGAAACAAATTTGCCGATGCCCTTCGTCATCGGTCTTTTGGGGAAATGGATCAATAGGTGGTTTTTCTGTGCTAATTTATTTTAGAAGTTAAGAAGCCTTGTTCTTGTTATGAGTTTTAGCTTTTCATCTATTTGTACCGAGGCTTCATTTCTAACCAATCATGCCTATTGCTGAAGGACATTCATGTTATATCAAAAACAAAAAATTGAACAGCTGCTTGTGTCTGGGGTCTTTCTTTTTGTCCTAATTTTGTGTCGAATGCGCTGGCATACACATTTGTTGTATGCAAAGGAAAACGTGATTAAATAGTTGGGGGAGAGAGCAATCTAAATTAGTTGCTTACTATTCATGTTCTATGCTCTTTTTATTATTATTACTTAGTTATTTATGTATTTATATATAAAAATATTTATTTAATATATAACGTGTCGAAACGTGTCGGAATTCTCTACTTTTGAAAAATGATGTGTCGGTGTGTCGTGTCGTGTCGTGTCGTGTCGCGTGTTGCGTGTTCGTGTCGGTACATCATTGCTTGAACCAACTATTTCTTTTTGACCCAGATTGAAGGAATGCTAAAATCATAAGACTTTTCACAACTGATGATTATAATTTAACTCCTCAAACAGACCCACTTCACTATTCTCGGGCTCTAGCAGCTTGAATGAAAGGAAAAATGGGGACATCAAACGAATCAACACGATCCCATTTGACCCGGATTGAAGAAATGCTAAAATCACACGATTTTTCACAATCGATAATTATAATTTAACTCCTCAAACAAACCCACTTCGCCATTCTCGGGCTCTAGCAGATCGAACGAAAGGAAAAATAGAGACATCAAACAGATCAACGCGATCCCATTTGACCTAGATTGAAAAGAAACGCTAAATTCACAAGCTTTTCCACAACCTATGATTGCAATTTAACTCTTCAAATGCTCACACTTCACCATTCTCGGGGTCTAACAGCTCGAATGAAAGGAAAAATGGAGACATCAAACGAATTAACACAATCCCATTTGATCTAGATTGAAAAGAAACGCTAAAATCACAAGTTCTTTCACAACCCATGATTGCAATTCAACTCCACAAACAGACCCGCTTCACCATTCTCGAGCTCCAACAGCTTCAACGAAATCAAAAAATGAGACATTAAACGAATTAACATGATCCTATTTGACCAAGATCGAAAAAAAAAAGCCTAAAATCACAAGCTTTTCACAACCCATTACCGCAATTCAACTCCTCAAACAAACTCACTTCACCATTCTCGGGCTCTAATAGCTTGAATGAAAGGAAAAATTGGGACATCAAACGAATTAACACGGTCTCATTTGGCCTAGATTGAAAAAAAGCTAAAATCACACGACTTTTCACAATCGATAATTACAATTTAACTCCTCAAACAAACCCACTTCACCATTCTTGGGCTCTAGCAAATCAAACGAAAGGAAAAATAGAGACATCAAGCGGATCAACGCGATCCCATTTGACCTAGATTGAAAAGAAATGCTAAATTCACAAGCTTTTTCACAACTTATGATTGCAATTTAACTCCTCAAACACTCACACTTCACCATTCTCGAGGTCTAGCAGCTCGAATGAAAGGAAAAATGGAGACATCAAATAAATTAACACGATTTCATTTGATCAAGATTGAGAAGAAACGCTAAAATCACAAGTTCTTCCACAATCCATGACTGCAATTCAACTCCACAAACAGACTAGCTTCACCATTCTCGGGCTCTAACAGCTCGAACGAAATGAAAAAAATGAGACATTGAACGAATTAACACGATCCCATTTGAACCAAATCGAAAAAAAAGTCTAAAAAATCACAAGCATTTCACAACCCATTATCGCAATTCAACTTTTCAAACAGACCCATTTCACCATTCTCGTGCTTCAGCAACTCGAATGAAACGAAATCAATCTGAAGGAGCATCTTAAAGCCTCTGAACCAAGAAAGCCGTCGGCCAACTTACCTTCGATCATGGATGAACGTCGGCAATCTAGTCGATCGTTTGTGCGAGAAGAGATCGCCGGGAGCTTTTCCGATGGTGATCGAGGGGGAGAGAGAGAAATGCCTCCGGATCAAATCCGACCCGTTTGACCCAGATTGAAAAGAAACACTAAATTCACAAGCTTTTTCACAACTCATGATTGCAATTTAACTACTCAAACGCTCACACTTCACTGTTCTTGGTGTCTAGCAGCTCAAATGAAAGGAAAAATGAAGACATCAAACGAATTAACATGATCCCATTTGATCTAGATTGAAAAGAAATGTTAAAATCACAAGTTCTTCCACAACCCATGATTGTAATTCAACTCCACAAACAGACACGCTTCACCATTCTCGGGCTCCAACAGCTCCAACGAAATGAAAAAAGGAGACATTAAATGGATTAATATGATCCTATTTGGCCAAGATCGAAAAAAAGCCTAAAATCACAAGCTTTTTACAACCCATTACCGCAATTCAACTCCTCAAACAGACCTCACCATTCTCGGTCTCTAGCAACTTGAATGAAAGGAAAAATGGGGACATTAAACGAATCAACACGATCCCATTTGACCAAGATATAAAAAAAAAAAAAAAAAAAAAAGAAGCCTAAAATCAAAAGCTTTTCACAACCCATTACCGCAATTCAACTCCTCAAACAAACTCACTTCACCATTCTCGGGCTCTAGCAGCTTGAATAAAAGGAAAAATGGGAATATTAAACGAATCAACATGATCCCATTTGACCCAGATTAAAGAAACGCTAAAATCACACGACTTTTCACAACCAATGATTACAATTTAACTTCTCAAACAAACCCACTTCACCATTCTCGGGCTCTATCAGATCAAACGAAAGGAAAAATAGAGACATCAAACAAATCAACGCGATCCCATTTGACCTAGATTGAAAAGAAATGCTAAATTCACAAGCTTTTCCACAACCCATGATTGTAATTTAACTCCTCAAACGCTCACACTTCACCATTCTCGAGGTCTAGCAACTCGAATGAAAGGAAAAATTGAGACATCAAATAAATTAACACGATCCCATTTGATCAAGATTGAGAAGAAACGCTAAAATCACAAGTTCTTCTACAATCCATGATGAGTTTGGGACACCTGGAGTGCCATAACTTGGCACGGGGGGACACTTAAGTGCCATAACTTTTTTTCGGTACACTTAAGTGCCACTTTTTTTTTCAAATGGGACACTTAAGTGCCACCTCCGGCGACCTTGCCGGAAATCCTACGTGGCACGTGTTTATTATTTTTTAATGCTTGCGTGGCTCGCCGGAGAGCCGAGTCGGGCCGACTCAGAAAAACGATACTGTTTGCATAATAAAAAAATAATTAAATTAAATTAAAAATTAATTTTAAATAAAAATACTCTAAAATTAAAAAAAAAAAAAAAAAAAAAAAAAAAAAAAAAAAAAAAAAAAAGGACGAAGGGGCGGGCGGGCGAGGGCTGAGCCCTCGCCCGCCGCGACGGAAGGGCCGGCGACGGAGGGGGTAGGGTCGGCCGGGGTCGCCGGCCCGGCCGACCGGCGGCAAGGGCCGCGAGCCCTCGCCGGATCGCGGCCCTCGCCGCCGGTCGGCCGGGGGCCGCGACCCCGGCCGACCCTCCCCCCGTCGCCGGCCCTTCCGGCGACGGCGGGGAGGCGGCGAGGGCTCGCAACCCTCGCCGGATCGCGGCGAGGGCTCGCGGCCCTCGCCACCGGTCGGCCGAGGGCCGACGACCCCGGCCGACCCTACCCCCTCCGTCGCCGGACCTTCCCGGCGACGGCGGGGAGGCGGCGGCGGCGAGGGCTCGGCCCTCGCCCGCCCGCCCCTTCGTCCCCCTTTTTTTTTAAAAAATTTTAGAGTATTTTAAATTAAAATTAATTTTTAATTTAATTTAATTATTTTTTTTATTATTTTTACACGTTAGACGCGAAACGGCATCGTTTTTGCATTTTTTGCCACGTCGGCATGCAAAAACGACGCAGTTTTGGACCTCCATCGCCGGAAAATTGCCACGTCGGCCGTTTGGCCGGATTTTCGCCGGAGTGGCACTTAAGTGTTCCATTTAAAAAAAAAATGGCACTTAAGTGTACCGAAAAAAAGTTATGGCACTTAAGTGTCCCCCCGTGCCAAGTTATGGCACTTGGGGTGTTCTTTACTCATCCATGACTGCAATTCAACTCTACAAACAGACCAGCTTCACCATTCTCAGGCTCTAACAGCTCGAACGAAACAAAAAAATGAGACACTGAACGAATTAACACGATTCCATTTGACCCAGATCGAAAAAAAACCTAAAATCACAAGCTTTTCATAATCCATTACCGCATTCAACTCCTTAAATAGACCCACTTCACCATTGTCGGGCTTCAGCAACTCAAATGAAACGAAATCAATCTGAAGGAATAACTCAAAGCCTCCGAACCAAGAAAGCCGTCAGCAAACTCACCTTCAATCATGGACGAACGTCGGCAATCCAGTCAATCGTTTGTGCTAGAAGAGATCATTGGGAGCTTTTCCAATTGTGATTGAGGGGGAGAGAGAGAAATGCCTCCGAATCAAATCAGACCCGTTTGAACGGCCCGCGAACAAGAAATAAGGAATTTCCCTTTCTTTTTTTGAATGCTGAGAATTTCCCATATTTCTGGCTTTCTTTGAATTCTGTCCATCGAGAACTTTTATTTTTTAGTTTTTGGAAATTTAAAACGAAGATACTTCTCAATATCTTTATTCTCTTTATTTTATATTTACAACGCAATATTTTACAACACGTTATCAGTACGAGGATCTACCGACTGAGTAAGTAATTTTTGCAAGGTAGATATTCTTTTTATTAATCAACTTATACTTCATCTTCTTCTATCAATTATTCATTTTTTTTTTATTGGCCTGAAGCCAAATTTCAAATCTAAAAGTATCATTCTGCTCCTGAAGTGGCGGTTGATATTTAGAAATCCATTTACTTAATTTAAGGATTTAATTTTGCAATAATTATATGCAAATTTTATGATACTTGACACTTAAAATTGTCAACACAAATGCAAATGGAAAATCCTGAGAAACAGGGAGATATTTGTTTGCTTGATAGTGCAACAACACATACTATTTTTCGTAATAGACACTTTTTATCGAGTATGACATTGCGTAAAGCGCAAATACATACAATATTAGGTCCCGTTCAGATTACTAGACCAATAATGCCACAAATTTTTTCTCAACTCACAAGGAAGCAACTGGGGCTTATTCATATTACTTTTTAACAAAATTCTCACAATTTAAGTTAAGCAAGGCCAAACATACCTGGACCAACCATTTCTTTCAAACAGAGAGAGAGAGAGAGAGAGAGAGAGAGAGAAACAAACCCTACGTATTTCATTTTTTTTTTATTCAGCAAACCCCCAATGAAATTTCTTGTAGAAATAGTTATTTTATTCTCTTATGAAATCATCTTTAGACGTTCCTTATACAAATAGTTATTTTCTTTTAAGGAAAAGAAGAGGTAAAAAAATAGGAAACTATTATTAGTTCTAGCCTAGGGCTACGAGGGTTAGTTCCAAATTGAGAATCCCCTACCCAATCTGGTTTTAAGTTTCAAGTTGTGAAATGACCAATCACATAACCAATTGCCCTTGAAAAAAAAAAAAAAAAAATAGAAAGGATCAATTTGGGTCAGACCCATTTTGGATCCATCCAAATCCGACTTAATGCACCCATTCAATAGGTTTAGCATCACTAATGCAACCTTCTCGAGTCCATTCTGATCCCCAAATGGTAATGCCCTATATGAGTAACAAAATTAGAGGGTTGTAAATTCTTGAAATGGGCAATCTAGAAAACATTATTTAGTCATGTGTATGTATCGCGAAAGCATTGTTAAGCCTCAAATTCTTATCAAGCTTAGATATTAAGGCCCCATACATCATTTTGAATCTGCAGCAATCGATCCATAAAAGGCACGAAATTTGCAAACAATGGCTTCTGTACAGGTTCATTCCCCGTTTTATTCCCGTGTTTATTTCAACTTACCTCCAACTAAGTAACAACTAATTCTAGGCCATCAACTCTCATTACAATACCTACGATTTCGAGGGTAGGAAGCACTTGTTGCTATCAACCGCCAGTCGGATAGGTGGGAAGAATGACTTCCTAGGAGCGACTTATTTGGCTGTTGGAGGGATTTGCTTGTTCTTGACTATAGCCTTCATACTTGTCTATGTGCTCATGCCAAGGTGAGTCTCGATCAGTTCAGAACATGACTGTCGCAATAGGCGTTTGAGAAGATTAGCTTTGGGAAATTGACCATTTGATTTTGATATGTTTCTTTTTTCCTTTTTCCTTTCGTCTTGTTTCTTTTTGTTTGATGATATGGGCAGGCCTCTTGGAGATCCATCTTACATATCTTGAAATAGGAATCCAGCAGGACGCTGGAACTAGTGCCTGCGTTACAAAATCTGGATTGCCATGTTCTGTAGGATTCTTGTCATGTATGCTACTTTGGCTTTGTGACATTTAATACTCTGCTATTTAGTTGAGTCATTGTAAAATGAGACTTCTCTTTTGTAGCTTCAAAAAGCTCGAAATGAATTCATACGTCCTTCTAGTATGAGTTTGTATACACGATACACAAACGTGAACGTCGGTATAAATGTATGTTTTCACACATGACCCACCAACCAGACGGGTGAATTTACTAGCTGCGAGGAGCAATGAAGAGAGGCAGTGATTTAGATAAATTTACCTAGGCATGACCATTGTGACAGAAAGTTTGGTATGTCGCTTCGTCTTCCTTATCCATGAAAGTGACTTTCCCCCAAATTAGCAGAACCCAGTTGACAAATTTTACTCCAAATTGCCCCGAGACAAACTCAGAGTTCGTCGTGCATAGGTCTATCCAATGGCGGATCCAAATTGGGAATTACATTATCAACGACATGGGGGATATTGATGCCCTCTCGGTTGCCTCTAAGTCCAATCTCTGCTTGTCTTGCCATACCAGCCTTCAGTGCAGCTGTAACCTTCCTCTGCAATTTCAGTATCCCAACGCGTTTCGAAATGACATATAGAACAGCACATGAGAATAAGATAAATCCAACAGCAATTATTATCCTGTCAATCAGAACCAGGTATAAGCTCAAGGCAATTTCAGGTAAATATGACATATGAATAGAAAAAAGAAACAAGTTTGTCCAAATCCAGACCTGTCAATCATATCTTGACGTCCCATTGTAGAAAGTAGGCTTCGGGTGCGCACCAACAATGAACGGAGGCCCTTGTACTCACTTTCAGCCTTTCTTAAGACTCCAGTCGATTCCTCTGCAAAATTCGCCATGAAAATGATACATTCCAGTTTCTTCTAAAGTCATACTTGTCTATTTGTAGAGACAAAATACGAAAAAATAATAAGTTTCACCAAGATCCAGGCCATAGCAAAAGCGTCACTATAGATAGATGTTGCACATATGATGGATAAAAACTACCAAGTACTATAGCTTTTAGTCTTTAAACTTCACATCCCTGCAATCTTCCAACCCAGAAGTGAGGTCATAGTTACCTCAAGTTAAATTGGTCCATAATCCGGTTAATGTGCAATACACTGCTTTGCATAATTTAATCATCACTTTCCCATATTCTTATAATCTAGGAATATGACCATTTTATGTTGCTCACTGTTCTGTCACAACAAACTGTATGCGAGTGAATTTTCACTTTGATGCAGGAAGTACAAAAGCAGAATCAATTCTCAAAATTAGAATAAATATACTTCCTTCTTTTTCAATATTTGACAGAAAAAGGCTTACTAGACAATCTGAGGAATCTCTAACCCTAGTTATATGCCTAGTGAAGGTTTTACATTATGATGAATCGGCTTAGTCAGCAAAGACATAACGTGGCTTATTCGAGTTTCACAACAAAACTCAAGAGTCTTATGCTCTATTCCACCAGAACCTAGACTAGCATGATGATTGTGTCCAGCAGGGTAGAGTGCACATTCTCAAACGACGAAAGACATCAAACATGGGGGGCAAAGACGCGAACAGAAATTTCACGACCCATCTAAAGACACAGACAGGACAAACAGAAGCTGAAGTTGAGAGCCAAGGTTTTCAAGTTTGGAAGATTGCTGTTCGTAGACAAGCAAGAACGGAAAAAGTTACCATTTTCTCCAGTGAATTGTGTGCAAAGAATCGTCAGCTTCCTCTGGAATACAAAACAGAGACAAGAAGCTATCAAAGTCCGATGATTGGTTAACAATCATCAACGAGAATGACTTAAAATTCCCAACTTGATACTTCACAGAGGTCACTGCTTTGGCACGATGGTATTCGCCAAACCGAAAAAACCGAACATCCTCGACAACTCCGATACAAGAAGAGGCGCCAACCGAACTGCGCGTGAAGTCATAAGAAGAAACGAGGAGAGATGGGCGACGAACCGTCGTCGTCGTCGACGGCGACTTTCTGGACGATGTCGAGCGGGCTCGTCGAGGAAGACCTCGCCTTGGTCGTCTTCGCCGTGGACTTGCGAGCTGCTCATCGTCTCGGCCGCCACCGACGGCGGCGCTTGAGCCGAACGAAGAGGACTGAACTCCGGCGACTAGGCGAACTTCCTGTTGGGCTTTAAGCCCAACCCATTTTCCAAGAGGGCAGTAAGCCCAATAACAGATCGGCCCGGCCCACCTTGGAGCTCTTAAGTACTGGCGACATTCTCTGCATTTACTCTTTCTCTGGTTTTTTCTGCGCCTTCTGCTCTGATTTTGTTGCTCCTCCTCCTGCGGGTTCTCCTCGAGAGGCGGTGGCGAGGACGTCCGCGCGGCGTTCGCGGCCGAACTCGAGCTCTTTCGTCTTCCACCCTGGCCCGCTTCATTCTTTCGTCCCTAGAGGCCGAGCTCTCTCTCTCTCGCCGCCGCGGCGCGCATCCCAAGGGTACGTAGGCATTTTTTCTCCGTCGCTCGCGTTCGGCTTTGAGTTTTGGCGGTGGAGATGCATAAAGATCGCGGCTTTGCGCCCTTTCGCTTCGCTCTCTGCTTTCGAGAGGAATTGGGCAGGACCAAAATAGGTCCTTTTGATGATAATGGACAACTGTAGACGTTTCTGTTTGATCGTTGAGCTTTTAGTTCGTATGAAATGCGGAAATTTGTTTCAATTTGTTCGGATAAATTTGTTACTCATCGAAAAAATTTGCAGAAATTTGTGATATTTCTTGAAAAATATCAGGGAAGCATTTAAAAAAAAAAAAAAAACCTCTGAATTATGTCCGCTGTGAGACATTTATCTAAATTTTTCATGACGTCAAAATCCCTAAACTTTGCCTATCGTAACACATATATCTAACATAAAAAACACCTCAAAACTTGTATTTGTTCTGTCAAATGATTTTCCAGTCAAAACAACGTCGTTCCATATCAATAACCTTTGCTTTCGTGGCAATCGTGTAGGCAGATTTTTAATGGTGCTCATTGATGAAGGAAGAATGTGTTACATGGGTACAAGTTTGGAATTTTTGGCGTCATGGGAAAAAGTGTAAAGTAAATATGTCACAGTGAGCATAGTTTGAGGTTTTTTGTGGCTTTTTCCCAAAAATCTAACGGAATTGTAATTATTGTCATTAGATGCTTCATTTGGGTGTTTATAATTACTAATGCGATTATGTTATACTAGATTAGGCTTTCATGGAGTACAGTACACGGCATATGCTCATGATAACTTGTCTGTGTATTTAGCCAATTAGCGATAATCGGTTGTGGATTGAAGCTTAAGATTCTTGCCTGTTATGGTGGAGAGAGAAGTTACTGGAGATCAATGGTTTTGAAATTATTGGTAGTTTAGAATTAGAAAGGGTCCCAAGCTATGCAACCGATGTACCGCAGTGTAGTTTAGTTTATTGAGGGTTACTGGAATAATATGCTGTTGCCTTATGGGGAGGTTCTTATTTATGCATTAGTTTAATAGCTCCATCTTAAAATGAATGACAAAGCTGTGCTGCAGTCTGCGAAATGGGCAATTGAATGATTCTCTGGTTTGTATTTAAGACATGAAATTCTTTTCCCACTTTTCGGTCTGAAATTTCCTTAAGATACATATATTGTTCCAAAGATACGACATCAAAATATTGAGGTTGTCCCATTGGTTGTGGAAGGGGCTGGGGGATGGTATATAAATGTGCTCAACGCAAAAAGGGTCGACCGGTGTATACGTAGCCTTTGTTCATTGGGGGAAGGCTTTATCGATTTCGTACTTATCATTAACAGATGTATAGCACAAATAGCTGAGGGAAGGACTAATCCAGGCTGTGGAGTGTGGACAATGACTTCTGCATACGTGCTACTTCTATTGTATCCTTGTTATTGGGCTTGTTCGTTGTCCTGGTTTTGAGACTTGGGTTTTATGTGACTTAAAATCTCCTTAGTTCCCTCAAGTCTCAAAGGCCTTTATTTTTGCTTATCCATGCATATGATCTTTTGGATTAAAAGGCCAGAGCCTTATTTACTTAAGAAAACAGTTTTCTCATGTGTGATTCTTCTGTATTGGAGTGATATCTGACAGTTGTATGAGTAATGACAGAGATCTATCATGTTTTCATTAAATTTCATGGTGCATCTGTCTTATAGATCATGTACTTTCACTTAGTTACTGCTTAATCCACTTTTTTTTTTTTCCTGATTCTTTGAAGCTGTTGCTTAATTCAGCTCTGATGTTTGTTCGTATATGTGCAGGTTTCATTGATCCATTGTTGTGAAGATGTCGATGTTTGTTTCAAGCACTTTCTGCTCTGCTTCTCTACTGCCAATGGGTAATTAGCATTGATTGCAGAAATCACTATGGAAGTTGGATTGATGACATGCGGTTCTGTCAGAATTTGTGCTGGTGCATTAAATTGATTCTGACTCAGAAAGATGTAATGATAAGTCATGTGTTTCATTAAGTGACCCTGCATAAATGGGAAATGCCCTCTTCTTGGTAAATGCATAAGTAAATGGATAACTACACTTCTTGTTGACTTCTACAGAAGTGGTTGATAGAGGGCTTGCCATCACAACTCACAACTGAATGTCAGGAAACTGAAAGGCCTGCTACAGTCGATGAAAGGAAAGAAAATATTTAAGCAAGATGGGGGCGAACATCATATCCCATACCCCACTGAATGGATACAAAATCCCCAGCACGTTACCTCTTGAGGAACCCCTACCTTTAGGTCTTTTTAAAATTTGACTTCCTTGCGAAATAAAATATCCACCGCTGCGTGTTTTCAGGATAGGGATTACTGATATGGATGGGATAGACTTATGGATATGTTGGTGGCACTAGGTGCTGTTTTCAGATAAAGCTTTCAATGATGAATTATAGCATTTGAGATCAAGTGGTTGCTTGTGGTGTTGCCTACAGTTTTTTATCCCAAAATTTGAAGATTCAGTTAATAAATGTATTTTTGTACCTGAAATTCTATGTTTTGAAGACAGTCTAAGATATTATATTCCAAGAATATAATCTATGAGAAACCTGTTATTAAGTGACAAACCATTGCTTTTTAAAGGTTGCAGCATTTGTTGTTATCCTTCTGCTTTATCAAATTGATATTGCAGGTCTATAAAATATCCACTAAGGTATATTTTACATGCTTTTTGATAGAATAAGATAACAATCTATTTTTCTTTGATATTCTCCTATCATATTCAAAATTAAGTGTATATATTATATAGCATATACTGGTAGGTTTGAATGTGCCGGGCATGTATTGAGGTAGATGATAAGCAGTAGCCTCAAAAAGATCATATTTTAGTGCTTCTACTTCTACCCATATCATTTGCACTTCCACCTCCTTTAGTAATCCACTTTTGGAAAGAGGCGTGTTCTTACTGATGCTGAAGCATCTTAAGGTTATCTTTCTGCATATCAACTTAAAAAGTTTTATTTGTCTTATTTTTTTCATTGAGACAACATCATCTTTCACCCATGCACGCACACCAGACATTTGACATGGCATGATTTGATTTGACCATAAACTTTCTTTGCTGTTGGAAAATTAGAAGTAGCATGTTTTGATTCTTATTTATGATTCAAGTTTATCTTTTAACACTACTTGCAATTTGTACAGATGCTAGATTACAGGCGCAAACTAAGTGCATGAACCAGTCCCCTGTGGAGCTTGGTTTGCGAACTAAACATCTCTCTGCCCTAAGGGGAAAAGTTAAGGTCATTGCCTCAAGTCCAGCAGGATTGGGGTTACAACTACAGCCTATCAATAGAAGGAGATATGTCGTGCCTTCTATTGGAAGATCCACTTCAGCCATATGTTTTGCAGCTTTGGTTAGTTTTAAGTACTTCAGCTTGTCTGCTTTATTTTCTTCATCCAATTCCGAGATATTATGTTGTTTTGCTTAGTACTTGCAAAGTAATATAAGAAATATGATCTATCGTCAATATGATCAGAATTATATTGGGTGCCATCTTATTTTTCTGTTGTTTTTCTGCTAGGTTGTACATTATGCATGAGAATTTTTTTTATGGTCAGCATCTTTAAGCACGAGATTGAGAGCTAGATTTTTCTCAAATTTCTCAGGCTGGCATGTGAAATTTTAGAAAACCGAGTAACTAATTTTTGCCAGCCTATTAAAATCAAGCTGTTGTGCGCATTGGAGAATATCAGCAGACATGCAAGTATTTCTTGCTTTTTGGTAGAACAAAACAGTTAGATACCTCATGATATAAGTGACCTAAAAATGCCTGGAGCAGACTGGAGCAGACTGGAGCAGTAAAGGCATGTACAAATGTGCTGTCTAAAACTCCCTCTCTCTCTCTCTCTGCCCCCTGCGGGTGCACATCGATGCATGGCATTCGCTTTTGCGTGAATGGTCTGGCACAATTGAACAGTTTGTTTATAGACTATTCAAACTAGCATTGGAAATACCGACCAAAAAAAAAAAAAAAAAAAACTAGCATTGGAAATCTTTTTTCAAGTTCTTCATTGACATTTTTCTGTCAACTGCCTGCAGAATGCAAGATGTGGCGCGGAGCAAACCCAGACTATTACGCACAAAGCTCCGACAATTACCCAAGCGCCTACTCACAGTAATAGCTCTATCAATCTATACTCATGCAGTATCAGCATAGCATCTATAATATAAAGAGGGATTGCTTGGCTATTTAACTAATAATATCCCGCCTCAGTTCATATTGCGTAATCTCATTTTATAAAGATGTGGAGCTGTTAAGCATTCCGGATTTCTCGTACTGCTCATTTGGACATTTTTCATCTTGTCCTGTCCAGTTAAATGACCATGGTCCTTTTTCGAGAGACCATGCTGGTGTGAGCCATGCTCGTGTTACGTGCTTCGTATTATAATTCTTCAATGGCAATTTTGGAGAATCTCTTATTCTAAAAGTGGCTGACTTATATATTTAAATTGCAGTTCAGGAAAAGTCGCCACAACTCGATGACGGTGGTGCAGGTTTCCCGCCCCGCGATGATGGTGATGGTGGAGGTGGTGGGGGTGGTGGCGGTGGCAACTGGTCGGGTGGATTCTTCTTTTTCAGCTTCCTTGCATTCTTAGGCTTTTTGAAGGATAAAGAAAGTGAAGGCGACTATAGGGATGGCAGCAGGAGAAGATAAAACGAGTGTGATGAGACTGTAAGTCAAAAGTTTGATACCCCAATACAAGTTGCTTATCCTTTTTCAATTTTTTTTTTCTTGTGAAGCTATGATTTGTAGAATTTTATTCTCATTGGTTCAATGCTCTATGCGGAGCATGGTTCTTTATAGCGAGTATTAACGCGGAAATAATGCAAAGAGACATGTACTTTTCTGGTTCTTTTCTAAATTATGTGGGAAATTTTGCCCACGGAGATGCAACCATAGCCAAAAAGGAAATTGATGCCTCAATGGGAATGGCGATTGCTACCACTCCTGACGATGAAAAAAATTCAATGCTTGTGATATGCGCATCTGATTGGCAAGATATCAACCCAACCCGCTTGAACTCTACACAATACTTTGGGTTGAAAAGCAGTCGAGGAGTGAGTAAATGTCAGGATTTCTGGAACTTTTATCATGCTGTAAAACCTTAGATAGCATCTCCCATCCCATCCTTTTGGAGATCTTACTTTATGAGGAGTGCGTTAATTGTGTCCTTTTTCCATATGAGAATAGATGTTGGAATGAAGATTTTCATTCACTTGATTTTCGATGTTTAAGAACGCTTTCTCAAGTGGAATCTTACAGCTAGAACATTCACAGGCAAACTAGAAATGAGTCACTGCATGAAAACCTTCTTGATGAAGCCAGTGAATTGCAGTGCGCTCACTTGGAAGGATCGTGTTCTTTCCTATATCGCTAGGATGTGATTAACTGCAATGATTCGCTCTTCTTATGTCGTTCTTGATGTCAATTATTGTTCTCTATGAAAATTACCCTTATATTCTCCATAATCAATTGGTTAACTCTCATCCTAACATGAAAATTAGAAGACGGCATCGCATTCATACGTTGCATCTCACTTTCAATGTACAGAAGAAGGCAGCACGGTCCGATGGGGCCGATTGGGGATGGGCTTCTGTCCTATGAATGCGAACTTGTCAATTAAATGTTTGGAGTTGGTTGGTCCTTGGTCTTGATCATGGCCCCATTGTTGTTAGGGGTGTCAAAATCACCTTACCCGAACCGACCCATGTGGGCGATAACCACAACTTATGGCTCTCTCCAGCTCCTGTCCTGGACGGTCGTACTCAGAAACGGTACAGTGCCGATACTTGGGATGGAAAGAGCTAAAGTTAGCTTGGCCCAGTGCAATTTCTCGATGACCAAGCTGATGATAATGAAGGAACAGAGCATGGATTTAATCGCAGTACCTACCGTCACCGATGATCATGAAAGGAGAGCATGGATTTAATCGCAGTACCAACCGTCATGAGGGGTCGGACAAGGCCTTGCCCTAAACCCGACAACCCTTCTTCAAGTATGAGCTGTTGATCAACTTGCGGTGGACCAACAAGCCGAATCATCTGAGTTTTCTGTCAAATTGATTAATGGGGTGAAGAGTGGTGTTCCCATGAATATGGCAACTGCCATGAAAGTAGGGATAGGAAGCTCCATTAGCACCTTTGCTAATGAACAGGGGATGCGGCAACAGAAAAAGAAAGATGATTACAAAGCGCTAATCCCACCGACAGGAGAGCTTTCTTAGTCAGGCCAATCAAAATCCAAACTGAAATTCAAAATCAACATCGCCCTTTTCCATCGGCATCAGTCTTTTTCTATAATCTCCTTTTCCAATTTCCTTTTTCCCCTTCCTGATTCATTTCTTCCCTGCGAGCACGACCCTGTTTCCACCTGTCACTAGCCCCATTAATCAATCCCGAAAGTTACCATGACAGCATGATTGAAGCATCGATGCAAGAAAGGCTCTCGCCTTCCCCCTGTTGGAGATTGCGTGGATGGAGATTGAGATTTACTGTAGAAAGGCCGCGTATTAGATGATGATTGCTCTTTTTTCCATGATGGTTTCGTTGACCGAATCAGCCTAACTTTCACCACAGAGTCAAAGGAAAAATCAAGAATTGCAATCAACCCCATTGATCTTGGGCCTTGCGTGATAACCGAAATTACCAACTTTCGGAGGTTGAATTCCATGGAATGCTATCATTCCTTTTGCCAAGATGAGAGGAGAAATTTGTCAGTATGGCTCTTTTGGGGAGGACTCTACTTCCGTTTTAGTCAATTTGTGGGTGACTTCGCTGCAAGTCAACAATGCTCTCCAAGGTTAAGAGAAAGACATATCCCCGATTCGGTCTGGCCATGCGCGATGATCAATGATAATATGTCGTTTTGTGAAAGTAGGGAGACTCCGTTAGAGCTCAAAGCCGATGAAGAGAGAAAGAAAACTAGCTGCTAACAACATACTATAGTTAGAGAGTCTTTATGCAACATTGGATGATGATGTGATATATGTGGTTATAGTATGCTTGTTTAATTTATATATATATATATATATATATATATATATATTTGTTTTAAGTTTTTACTAAGTAGGCGACGTCGAGTATGTTGGGATCCATCGATAAATTGAGCTCCATCAGGAAATGAATCTAAGAAAGATAGGCATTATTTTCCGGTCCTCACCTTTTTGCAATTGTCGAGTAGTTTAAAATTGGAAGAACGTGGCAACATGAGAACATGATCTCTTGTGAATTCCGATTGCGATACAATCGTTCTTTCACTCTTTCTCGTAACCTCGTGGATGTAGACTGGCGAGCGAATTCCATTAGTGACCACTATGTCGCTTCTCTACCTTTTCCAAATTTTGCTGGGGGTGCTCCACTCACTCATGTTAGGCAAATAATTGTCGGGTCACCTCATGGTATATATATACACTATCATGTCAAGTAGCAATGGTCGACTGAACATGGTAAATAAAATAATAAAAAAAGTACTTACGTTACAACGATGTACCTAGGGTATGGACCGACCCCGAGGCCAAACTACAAGTGCTGCAATTATTCAGAGCGATGTGACATGGGGGAGATCAACATGGGGAATCGAAATTCAATCCGAAAATCATGTGATCTGGCTACCCCATTTCTCGTGCCCCCGCCTGACCCACCACGCAACGCCCCAAACGCAAATGTCGTGTAGACAAGATGCGCCAGTCCGATCTTGGAATTTGCCCCGGTCTTTGCGCTCTCGCCATTCGTTTTCCAATTTGTCGCTGCTCGACCGTGGACTCTTCCGTTCCTTGGGTCCTTGGTTTTCTTCCCTCGCCTTTTTCCTAGCGCTTTCGACCGTTCGTCTGCAACAATTTCCTCGAAAGCGCACGGAAAGAGAGGCGGATTGTTCACCGAGGAAACGTTGGTTTTTCTGCCGGTCGTAAAGCTATCGTCAAGTCTTTCGCGTATTTTACTTCTGGGTCGGGAGGAAAGCTGATTGCAAAGGGGCTGAGTTTGAAGACGATTGGTCCTTTGGAGTGGAACTTTTTTAAGGTTTTCTTTCCGCCCGTGTCCTCGCTGGATGGTGTCGGATTGCGTCAAGAACATCAATCGATCTGGCAGTATAAAGACTTTTTGTCATGTAATGAATTCGAATAGATGGGATTAGTGGCTTTTTAGGACTGTTGACAAAACGATTTGACTTGAGCGTGATTAAAGTGATTTCGACCGGCTAGTCACTCATGACGTGAATTGTTGTTGCATGACTGGTACTTGTACGTTGACGGACGGAAACCCGAGTATTATATTTGATAGATATACTTAAATTACTAGACAAACTAATCTTGACAGGACATCAAAAAACAGATACCCATTAAGCTTTAAAAAGACACGAATATTATTCATCACGTCATTTTACCATTTGTCATCTATAGATTTTCATTTATTCAATAAGACCTCACTATCCTTCCTCATTAGTTACGATCAAATCAAAATATAAAATTTGGGTGCATTGATTTTCACACGCTTCTTGGTAAGGGTACCGCTCCTCACTCTAAGCTCGTTTTCTCTCTCCTCTACATTTGCGTTGTCTTCAGTGTTGACTTAAGGGGGCCAGTCCGAGTGCAGAGCCCAAACGCCTTGACTTGATTGTTGCGGTACAAATTGAGTTGCTGGCAGCGTTGGCGTACCAAGTTCGTGGTTCACGATTCTAGCTTCAACGTCGTGAGCCATGAAACTTGTACTTCATGTGCGATACTTTGAATTTGTACACAAAGAAGATGACAAACAATAAGTATGTTCACTGAAACCCAATTTTTATTTTTTTCAACTTTTTTTTTTTTTTTTTATGGTTGGTCTGACACCAAAATTTAACACTTAGAATTTGTACACAAAGAAGATGTCAAACAGCAAGTGCATTTACTGACACCCAAAATTTGATGCTCAGTCATCATGTAATGATTACATGTGGACCATTATAATACGATCTATTCTATAAAAAGAAAAGTATCATTTTAGAAAGTATCGGAAATTCAGATTATTAATAAATGGGATAGTTGATATGTAGCGAGAAAAGCAATTACCCTCTTTTTAAGCAAATTCATGAATTAGGGCATTGGGACTCAATTTTTTAGGGATGTTGCAGAATAAAGAATGAGAATTCAGGCTCTAGAGGAGCTGCTCTCCACAAAGGGAAGGGCGCTTTTCTGGCCTCATCTCCCTCAAAATGCAAATTTTTAAGTTTATTCTCTGAAAAAAAATTAAAAATTGTTTTCCTTTTTTTTCTATTCAAGTAAGAAAAATCGATTTATTCAAAAACTGCCAAGTGTCGATATTCTAATGCATGGGGGACCATTCTTCTTAACACATTAAAATAAATAATATTGGTGAACCGTACAGGGTGGGGGTCCAATCATTGACAATATGGGTCATACTTTTTCATTTAATGCTGACGTGGTAGCATATATTATTGGTTAGGAAATCATATCAACAATAGGATATGCACAGGAAATTGAGTCTTTATTTTTTTGGAATGATGCAACAGAATTTGGGAACAATTTTCTGCCTTCCAAAAAGTTCGATTCGAAATTCCACCAAAATAAAATATAAAAAGAGAAGGAGGAGAAGTTCGATTCGAAGCCCAAAAAGCTTTTTTGTGCTTTCCTCTACTTATTTTAATGATCGAATTTAAATGGAGATTAGAATACCTTTTTGAAAGATTATATTCCAGGAGCCACTACATTTGATGGATGAACTTTCCCTTTTCTCTCACTCTCTCGGTTAACGTCACAAAAAATCTCTAAATTATATCAAGTGTGACATCTACTTATTAAATTTTTTATTGCACCACTGAAATTCTGAAATTATATGCGTCATGATATATGTGCTCCAAACTTATTTTTAGCGATTCGAACCTCTAAAATTGATGCCATAAATGATCCTAAATTTATATCACACTAAGATAAATTTGGGTTTTGTCGACGTGAAAAAAGAATTGGACTATTGATATTGCAGTAGGGAAAATTTAAGTTTTCTTTTTTTGATTGAAACAGAGTATATTTTTAATATGTTGGTATCAATTTGAGAGTTCTGACTACATAAAATGATTCTGAAATACACGTGTCAATTTTGACATCGCCGTGAAGGGATCAGGCTCTTCTCTTCGTCACTAGAAAAAGGGCAAAGCTTCTTTGTGTGCTTTTCCTATTGTCTAAGAATATGGATGTCATGGTTGTGCGTGCAAGTGACGTGACCCTGCAACCGACGCAATGTCAGGTGTCTACCAAAGCTCCACATGAACAGGCAATACACTTGTAAAAAAGCCCCAAACTCATAAATAAAATTTTAGAAAATTATAAAAAAAATTAAAAAGACTTATAGAAATTATTCGTATCAGCATCAATTATACCATTGCTGGCATCCACATCAGTGAATTTCTAGCTAAAATCGCTCAAAAAGATTCATGATACCCAACTTTCACTTTTACTCCAATAATCACTACATTATTGCTATGAAGTGACCGCATAATAGGCTCATGGCTTTTTGATTAATTTTATGAAACATTCATAGATTAATTCATTCAATATATTATTTGTGTTGGCCTGTCCAATTCCAAGCCTAATGGTTTTATTTTATTTTTTTGACATACAGTCAAGCATTTGTCTAAGAGGTCACCTATTACATGCTTAATTTTAGAGCTTCAAAGCAATACTTATCATTACGTCAAAAGGTACTTCAATAAGTTAATTTCAATTTTCACATATATATCCTAGAATAAGTTTCCTCCTATTCGATGCACGATTCGGTTCATTCCCATCCTCATCACCATCTTAGAAGTTTGCCAAGAACCACTCATTGTCCCACTCTCATCAGACCATATCGTTAGACTTTGAGCCAACAAAAGTTTTGAAAGTCTATTAAGAATTAAAGGAAATAAGCTAGACAAGCCGAGAAAAAGGGATGGGGGGGGAGGGAAGAAAGAAAGGGGGAAATATGGCTTTTCGACCATGCTTTATCATCTATTACAAAGTTGGAAAGTTGTCTAGGCAGAACAATGTTTGTTCATCCAGTCATTCTGTAAAGTGATTCCTTATGCTTTCGTTTCGATCGTTTTTATCTCCTACCCTTTATGAGATGCTGCGGTATTCTGCTTTTTCGAGCTTTCTTAGGATGATCAAGAAGAGCATGTACTGAAAATTTCGATCTCTTAATGTGATAAATACAAGAAGTTGGTCGTGAACAAAACTGGGAAAATTGAGAGTGAATCTAACTTTGCTAGAGGCCGGTAAGAATAGTCCAACTTTGGCTAAAGAGGCATGTCAAAAGAGGAAAAGATATTCCTTTTTTCGTTTGCCTTTTGGCCGGTGAAGGAAAGGCATAGTCTCTAGTCTACTTTGTAAATAAATGAAAAGAGCTAATGTCCATGTTCGGCAACCATGCGACCACTTTGTAAATAAATAAATATATAAATAAATATTTTCTACATTAAACTAAACATCAAAATGACCAAATTGTAAATGTTGTAACTTTACGTATGATTAGAGTTAAGCATGTGTTCCGCAAGTGTGCAAAGTAAAATAAACAGTAAAAAAAAAAAAAAAATTAATAGATCGATGGATGCCAAAAAAGAAGAAAATTATGGTTATTTTTTCATATGGAGAAAATGAATGTAGTTATTTATTTGAGTAGAACGAGTGGTTATTTCGCTTGCTAATGGACTGTAACAATTTTTTTTTCTAATGATTTTGTGAAGAGAGATTTTGAAGGGAATAAAAATGAGAATGAACTTTCCAATCTCCATCTGTTTCATAAGAAAGTAAATTATTTATAAAATATTTTTATAAAAATAATCATTTTTATCGCCCAAGATATCACTATAAACAATAATTTATATCTAAACATTTTCGCGAGCGATACAGTATTTTTCGTTTATTCATTTTTATAAGATAAATAATTGGTCAAACTTTAAAAAAATAATTTTTAAATAATTAATTTTTTGTGAAACACACACATATATATGTATATATATGTATATATGTACATAAGATATTCAGACCTTTCAACGTTTGATTTGAGGTCATTGGCTTGCTTGTGGTAGCTCACATAATTTAATGTGTCTCCGTACGTAATTTTTCCCCAATGGAGAGCACATGGTCATGTCTTGGCTAAGCTATTGATTTTTTTTTTTTTTTTTTTTTGGTCAGTAGCTAAGCTATTGATTAGGTAAACAGGCAATAATGCCTTTTGACGCGCTTATGAAGATAAAAAAAAAGTAAAAAGTAAATAGCATCTGTCGAGGTAAAGGGCAGATACTTTTTTGGCTGCTCCAACTAGATGCTCTAGGGCCTCGTGTAGCATCTTCCCATGTGGCATAACCATAAAAACTGTCAAATGTCCCTCGCCATTAATCTTCTTTTCTCCTTCCTGGCTAAGTTCGACAAAACCGACTAACGTTACTAAATTTACATGCCCATTAAGGGATTAATCCCCAAAAGGGTTTCAACTCGATGAACACACGAGCATTTTATTGTCGTTCAAGATTAGTGAATAGACAAAGATAGGTGATAATGACAACATTGAATTGAACATGAAGATAAATCGATAAATTATTTAGCATATATTAATTGTTTAATTTTGTTCGATCACAATCTCGTTAGTTCAAATGTTCCCTTGCGACGATAGTGTAGAAGAGGCTTTTTTCCTTTTCCTGCTAAACACGATAACAAAGTACTCTTGGGTTGTTTTTGTTCTTCCTTTTGGTGCTATAGTAGAATTGTTTCTTTTGAGAAAGCTTTTATATGCTAGTACACCTTCCTGATTAAGTTTCATTAGAAGCAAAGCTTCCGCACAAGGGCAAGGGATCCTCGTTGATTTATTTACTCCAGTGGACCGCGCTAAGTAAGAATGGACGCCTCACATTTCTGGATAGATTTGAATCTCGAAGGATATAAAACAAATTCACAACCCTCGACTCTCAAACTGAAAGCAAGAGAATGCTCCCTACCTAAATCTCAGTCTATTTTATCATAGCGCGATCAATTATTGAGATCGCTTCTGTTAAGTTAGGAGCAAAGAGACAAGTGAGGACCTCATATTTACCAATTGAACTACCCTATCATGTGTATAAAGGCCGACATGCTAGTGGCCCGTGTTAAGATAAACGATGAAAAGTAGAAAAGCATGTAATAATAGACCATATAGATATACATAGGCAAGAAACAAGAATGCTTCCAAAAATTAGGCTAGAGGTGGTTGAAAAGAACCTCTATCAAAGAATCACATGAATTTCTTGCGTTAATAATTTATGATCCGTTAAGTTTCTTAATAGCTAATATGACATGACAGATCAAATCAAATAATTCTTTGTTTGAAATAAATATGAATTGCGATGTCTCACAAAGATATTGATAAGTTATTGGATAAAAGACCTTTCTTATCTTTCTTAATTAGGGGGGAGGTAGGTGATGCATTGCTAAATGGGGCAGTCATTGCCCTAATGGTTCCCAGCGGATAGAAGGTTTCTCTTGTTGGCTGCCTTCCTCTTTCAAGTCCTTATCCTCATTCTCTCAGTCCAATCACTCTGTAGCATTTCATTATTGATGCTTGCTGCTGCAATTTCCTACTTACATAGTGGGTTCGTTTGAGAGGACAATCTAACAACGTAGGCACAATCTGACCTAAATTTAAGGCATGTTTTGGTAAGAACTCACGTTGCTTCTTCAAAAAGATAAAAAGGAGTGGCGAAAATCATGTAGGTACAATCTTTTTAAAACATGAGGGTATCAATGGGATGACCTAAATCGATTCGGAAATTTGTCTAGGCAAAGAACAGAATCTGACGAAGTCTTGCCCTGGTCCAACGTCGATTTTCCGAGTCGCCCAAAAGCCATCACATTTCCTAAATAAATCAAGAACCAAGAGGTGAGAGTCTTGGGCACAAATCAACTTCAGAATCAGGAATTTCTTGTCTCGTGTAATTTTAATGATAGAGATAGATACTATGAACCCACGCATGTTTCTAAAGTCAAGCATCACGAGCCAGCATTTTGACCCCAAGATCACTCTTGAGAGAGAGAGAGAGAGAGAGGAAAAGGGGGACTATGCCAATAAACTTGCAAGCTACGGCACAAATAGAGGTAACAAGATAGAAAAGAAGAGGGGAGAGAGAGCCACAAAGGCCTTAATAATGTCCTAGAAAAAGGGGGGTGACATTGGAAAGTAAAACCACCACCCCCTCTAATCTCAAATTTCTTTTACTAAAAATCACTCAAACCTCTCTCTCTCTTTCTCTCCCTCTCTCCTCTTATTGCTCTCCTCTCTCTCTCTCTCTCTCTCTCTCTCTCTCTCTCTAGCTCGTTCTTGCAACTCACCTAAGTATTTAGTGGCCATTTTCTCCTGGCTAGCTCCCCCAAGTAGCCGCCAGCTCATTCCTTCCCCGACATCGACCTCACACCCACCACCCTTCCCTCCCTCTCTCTCCTAAAATCACATATAATCACCCCCATACACACTACCAATCCTCCATTCAATTCCTACCCAATTCTCTCTCCCTCCCTCTCACCACATTAGCATCATCAAGCCTCCACCTTGATGATGTTCCGTCACACTTTGTCTGCAACATCATAGAACAACTCCGCAACATTCCTCATCCTATAGCCTGTCCTCTCCCTTACAAATCCCCTACGCATTCTCCCCGTTCATCCATTCGCCACTCCCCTGCCCCCACACGGTACAAGAAATGGGTCGCGGCAAGCCCGGGCCCTCCCCCGATCCCCAGCTCCCGGGCGCCGCCCCGTCCCCCGGGGGCCTCCGCTCCCGCCGGTGGAAGCTCCTCCTCCTCTCCCTCCTCGCCCTCGCCCTCCTCCTCGCCTCCGCCATCTCCGCCATCCTCCTCGTCGGGCTCCGCAGCCGGGCCTCCGGCGACTCCCGGGGCCGCCGCCCCACCCAGGCCATCTCCCGCACGTGCGCCAAGGCCCGGTACCCGGACCTCTGCGTCAGCTCCCTCCTGGACTTCCCGGGCTCGATGGTGGCGAGCGAGCAGGACCTCGTCCACATCTCCTTCAACATGACCCTGCAGCACTTCAACAGGGCTCTCTACCAGTCATCCGGCATGAACTACCTCCAGATGGAGCCGATCGCGCGGTCGGCGTACGACGACTGCATCGAGCTCCTCGGCGCCTCCGTCGACGCGCTCTCCCGGTCGCTCTCCGCCGTCGGGGGATCGGCGTCGCCGGCGCCGGCGGAGGACATCGTGACGTGGCTGAGCGCGGCGCTGACGAACCAGGACACGTGCGGGGGAGGGGCTCGCCGACGCGAGCGGCGGCGTGAAGGATCGGATGGCGGCAGAGCTCAAGGACCTGGAGGAGCTGGTGAGCAACTGCCTGGCGATATTCGCGGCCTCGGACGGCGGCGGGGACTTCGTCGGCGTGCCGATCGAGAACCGGAGGAGGCTGATGGCCGTGGCGGGAGGAGGAGGGGGAGTACCGAAGCCCGACGGCGATGACGGCGGCGGCGGGTATCCGGAGTGGCTAGGGGAGAGAGAGAGGGGGCTGCTGGACATGCCGGCGACGGATGTACAGGCGGACATAGTGGTGGCGAAGGACGGAGCGAACGGGACGTACAAGACGATCGCGGAGGCGATAAAGGAGGCGCCGGAGGGCAGTAGCCGGCGGATCATCATCTACGTGCGAGCCGGGAGGTAAAGTTCCCCTTTTCTCCTTTCTTTCATTTTTTATGGCCTTTTTCAAATGGATTTTGAATTGAGAGGGAAAAAGAAAAGAAAAGAAAGGAAAATGGCCTTTTCGTCTTTTGCTTCTTTTTGTTCTTATTATGGAGGGACGATGAATTTTGTCAGCGTAGATTGAATTCAAGCCCTTTAATCATGGGAATTTAATTATTGCACTTTGATAATTGGACAAAAAAGGGTGTTAAAATTATAAAGCCACCAATTATATAAAAGAAAGTCGTTTTCACTTTTGGACATAGTGATTTGACTTGTGTATTCCACAGAATTCTATGATTAAGATAATTACCCACCATTCTTCTGTACAAGTACGGCATCGTTTGAGGACTTTTTTTGGTTCTATAATCGGTGAACACTGAAAAATACTTTCCTTTTGGAGATGTTGCTATTAATAAACTATTTATAGTAACTGACAAAAAAAAACTATTTGTAATTTTGCAAGTTAGAGTTTTTAATTGTCTTTATTAGAATAGTAAAATATTATATCATGAATTCACGTATCTATACAAACCTTTAGAATAATTAGTAAAGGTTCTATGGTATTTAAATATTCCAATAGACTTATCTACTTTTTGTAGATTTCCATTGCTATTAACAATAGAGGAAAAGTGATTGTGAATAATTGATGTGTTGACTGGTGTTTTTAAGTTCATCCGTTGTTTTAGGTATGAGGAGGATAACTTGAAGGTGGGGAAAAAGAAGACGAACCTCATGTTCATCGGCGATGGGAAGGGCAAAACGGTCATAACAGGCCACAAAAGTGTAGCTGATAAGATGACCACGTTCCACACTGCCTCCTTCGGTAAATTTCCGTGACCATATCCGAATTTCCAAAGTTCAAATTCTCGACTAAGCTAGGCCAAAAGTTCTAAATAAACTTTTTGCTTAAACCATTCATTTTTTACGAAATAAATAGAACCTGAAAACCACAAAAGAATTCAAGTCAATATCGAATTGTTGTGCTTGAAAGCTACTTTAGAAATTTCACAAACAAGAAAAAAGGGGTTGCTAGGAGTGCTTGATGTAGAAAGTAGCATGTGGGATGTCGATTTCAGATGGCATGGCACTAAATTTCGCCACCAATTAATTCTGTGCACCTTTTAGTTGCAAGTGGACCCCACGCATGACATCCGGATATCATTAACAATTGTTTTACACGTTTGAGAAAAAATTATTCATTTTTCAATGTATTGATTATGAGTGCAACGAGTATATTTAGTACATTAGGAACCGAACCGTAATACTTGTTCGATTGCTTAACAAATATTTTAGAGACTATTTCTAATTATATCCAAGATATACGATGGCATAATCCAAATTCGAAAGTAATAATGCCGGTACTTTTCATAATCGGGAATTCTCATTAGAACTTTCGGAACATCAAAAGAATAAGATTTTCGAGAAGGGTTGAGATCAGCCCTGCTTTTCATCTCCTACTTTACTTTCTTTTCCATCGTCAACTCCACTTTTTTTTCTGACATTTTCTGACCCCAAACGATGTTCCCATCAGTTCACACAGGTACGATTCCTCTTTTTTAATGATCATGTCGAGATGTTTTTGTTTCGCTGCTCCTACGCTTTGTATCCCTCTCGATCCGATCTCTTCTCTTCTCTTCATAACGCTGACGACATTGCTTTGATGAAACATCAATGAGAGTTTGCTGGTCCGAGAATCGAATCCATGGTTGGCACAGCATCAGGAGATGGAAAGGGAGTGGGCATTATTGACGTGGGTCATGCCGTGGGGGGCGACACATGCATGTTCGTCACTTGCCTGCCGTTCATTTCGATCCCCCCTTGGCCTTTCCCATCTTAGAACGATGCCAATTACGCAAAGTTTCGATGCTCGATCCCCTCATTATATGCTGATTCCAAAGCGCAAACTTTATAGGAGAATCTCGATCTTGACGTGTCCTTCGTTGGCTTTGTCGAATAGGATGAAAAAAGATGGCATGAATTATTCGCAAGATGCTTTGGTCGAGAGTCTTAACATAGAATTCTCTAATTTTCAGTCGAGCTTTAATTCTTCTCTTCTGCTATATGCCCTGCAGCGGCGAGCGGAACCGGTTTCATTGCCCGCGACATGACCTTCGAGAACTACGCTGGACCGGAGAAGCACCAGGCGGTGGCTCTCCGGGTAGGAGCTGACCATGGCGTGGTCTATAGGTGCAGCATCATTGGGTACCAGGACACGCTCTACGTCCACTCGAATCGCCAGTTCTTCCGCGAATGCGACATCTACGGGACGGTCGACTTCATCTTCGGCAACGCAGCCGTGGTCATCCAAAAGAGCAGCATCTATGCCCGGAAGCCCATGGCAAAGCAAAAGAACACCATCACGGCCCAGAACCGCAAGGACCCCAACCAGAACACCGGCATTTCGATCCACGCTTGCCAGATCGTCGCCGCTCCAGATCTCGAGGCATCTAAAGGAAGCATCCCAACGTACCTCGGGCGGCCATGGAAGAGTTACTCGAGGGTTGTGTACATGTTGTCCTACATGGGCGATCACATTCACCCCCAAGGGTGGCTGGAGTGGAACGGAGACTTTGCACTAGACACTTTGTATTACGGAGAGTACATGAACTACGGGGCCGGGGCAGCCGTTGGCCGACGTGTGAACTGGCCGGGTTTCCGCGTCATCACATCCACAATGGAGGCAAGCAAATTCACAGTCGCGCAGTTCATATTTGGATCCTCATGGTTGCCGTCCACCGGGGTGGCATTCGTGGCCGGACTATCAACTTGAAAGTTGAAAGCGACATTTATATGTCGTGCCGAGAATCCACTTGTATTGTTGGTTCTAATTTATTTACTGAGCTTAAGATTTAGGTCGTTTTCCTTATATTTTTTCTTTGAAAGTGAAAAATAATCAAATGTAGAAAAGCCACAATTTCGTAATGCCATTATTCCTCATTATTCCTTTTTTTTCTATGTTCATCGGAATCCCTTGCGTAGCCATTCATCAGTCGTAGCAAACATATTTCGAGGTGAAGAAGTCGGCCAACACTATCAAGTCCTTCTCCAAGTCCTGGACAAAAACCTAGTAGAACTGGTCTAAGGCAGGGCATCATCTGATCACATTCCTTTTTCACCTATCTTCGCAGCTAACATTATAAGGAAATGACTTGACAGAAAACCGACGCATGCTAGATTCCCACGGCAACCTTTAAATTTGTCCAGGATAGGAATTTCAGATGGAGAGATTCAGAAGGACCAAAGGTTTCTAGAAAAGAATAAGTACCTAGACCTAACTCTTACTCCTAACTTAATGATCCCCCTCCCCTTCCTAGCATATGGCCCGAAGAAAGTAATTGAAACCCGACCCCATCCTCGCCCTGGCAGTCACTCTCGCTACTTGTGTGAAAACATTATTAAGCATATTTACATGCCACTAGCATTTTTCTTGTAGCTCGGCTTCTTCATCTTTTCATAATCATACCTTACATAATGAATTTCATATCTTTAATAGATATAACAACAGTATTACTAGGAACTACTTTAGCTCTCAAAAAGATATTAAAAGAAGTTTAGCTTATTTTACCATGTCTCAATGAGCTATATGATGTTAGCTCTAGGTGTGGGGGTCTTATCGAGCCACTTTATTTCATTTGATTACTCATGCTAAACATTGATTTCCTGCTTGCCTAAAAATAACGCATGTGGTCCGCTCAAAAGTCAAAACACAAGCATATCCAGAAGCCTAAAAATTAAACAGTCCGTCCGCATCATTCAATACAGTTATCCTTATATGTACCGTTCCAATAGGACTAGCAGTGAGTGCAGATAATAAAGTTTGGGAATTGCACAGAGGTCGATTTCATATCGCCAATGCTCAAATCATTGTTCCTTGCAAAACCCAGAAGAGCACACATAGTGTTTTTACCCTGCCTGGTCCAAGTGGCAGCTTCGGGCTGTCTTGGATGCCAAAAAAAAAAAAAAAATTAATGCACCGGAGAATGATGCAAGTGAACAAGCATATAGTCCAAGCATTAGCACAGATTTCCCAAAGAGCAGATCAGCTCAGGAGGGGGACTTCCATCCATTCATGCAAGCATGCACACACTATGTAGACACTAGATATATACAAATTCACTCAATGGCCTTCATTCGAAAGTGCATCGAGGTAGTGATCCATAAGCATTGAGACAGATTCAAGAAATGAGCCTTCACTAGCTCCAGGAAGCACACTTTCCTCTGCTTCTTTGACAATCCGCTCAATCAGAGACTCCTTGCTAGGACTTTCTCGACACATCATGCTTCCGATGGTGAAGGGAGTAAGCCCTCTCTCCACACCTTTCTTCAAAAGCATAGTAGAGATGTGCAAGGTACGAGCACACTCAACTGGCAAGTCCCACCCATGAAATTTCAAGAGTTGAATGTCTTGTTCAGCATCCAGTGACTTGATGTAGTCCATAGTTTCAGGAGAGTAAGGTTGCTGAGCTTGTGGCCAGCAGAGCCACTCAAATGTGCAATCTTCAAACTGCAGCGACAAGAATAAAGATATTAAAAGATGAGAAGAAGACAAAAAGAAAAGACTACAAAGAAGCTTGAGAGGTTTCGGAGCTTGTATGGAGTCATTATGCCTCTGAACTGACCCCAGAAGCTAAACTATTACTACTCATAGATCAACAGAAGTCCAATACATCTTTTATAAACCTAAAACTCCTGATCATGCTCTCTTCGTTTTATTTACCACCAAAAAAAAAACTGAGCAGTGACAAGCATGAAACATAGACTCTGAAGCAAACACATCATATGCACATTTTATCCCGTCAAATGTCAATCTGAAGTACCTATGTGTCAAGAGAAAAGCAGTTCATGCAGTCAAAGCTGGATGAATGCTGCTTACACAATAAAAAGCACCGCACAAATATATTTTCTCTAACCTAACCGTGCAAAGATTTTCTTGTATGAGTCCCATGTTATAAACAGTCATCAATGCAATTTTGGGTATAAAATGATGTAAATTTATAAGTGCAACACATCCTAAAAATCAACAAATAATTTTAACAGATTTGCATATGCATACATAACCAGGGGTGATGGAGATTCCATCTTTTGACAAGTTCTGAGGCATCCAATACCCATTAAGGAAAATGCAGGGTTATTAAGACTATTATCTTGGATCTCATGCCAATTAGGACAAATTGTATCTCAAAGAATAACAAATCATCTATTGATGTTTAATAGTGTTGCAAATCAACAAGTGCCATATATCCTTAAAAACAAAAAAAAGATTGCAACAGATCTGCACATAAGTACATAACCATGTGTGATGGAGATTACTTCTTATTAAGGAAAACATGGGGCTATTAAGACTACTATCTTGGATCTCATGCCACTTAGGACAGAGTCTATTAAGACTAGTATCTTGGATCTCATGCCACTTAGGACAAGTTGTAACTAAAAGAAGAACACATAATCTATTAATATTTTTATCGGAGAACAACCAAATGATCAATCAGAGAAGGAAATATGATATACTGACGTTTTCAGGCAGACAGTATCCATGATCAATAGGAATAAGCACTACACGTCCATCTTCACCATCCCTGCTGATCAATATGTTGCCTCCATGCCTATCCGCATTTGCCAACCTTATGTCCAAGACAGAAATCTTGTGTACCTCATCCACGGGAAAAGCTTGGGATCCCCTATCCTCACAACTTCCTTCATTCTTCACGAACATCTGCAGTGATCCTATCTTAAAACTCTTGCTTGTGTACTCATGACCTTCTGGATAATTAAACTTTTTATGCATACACTTCACCATAACAGTGGGCGGAACCCCAGCAAAGCCCTTCTCTGAATTGTGAACCACTGGGTGGTCCAAGATGTAAGCTGCAACTTCTCTCAGTGCACCCTCTCCTACCCGCGTGCCCTTTTTCATCCCTTGACCATCTAGTGACAACGAAAGTCCCCGAGGATTATTCACCGCCATTGGTTCTTCATCAATAGGCTTAAAAACTGACACATACTGGCCAGAAAAATCTTGCATGAGGTAAGTTCCTCCCAATCCCTCCAGAGACAGTATGGGCTCATTGCCTCTCTCCAATCCCTGGATAGTAGATTCAATCAGCTCTTTTAACACAGATGGCAGTTCAATTTCTCGATTAACAATGAAAGGTTCCAATAGGAAATCTTTTGGCAGTTGTCTACTCTCTATGATATTGGGTTTCAACAGGTCCCGAGACTGATATTCACCAACTGCACCAGCAGGCTCATTAAAATCTGATGCATCGATAACCACTTCAAAGTGCCTCTCAACAATTTGCGGCCTCACTTTAGCAGATTTGCGGACCAGCAAGTGGATAACAGCATTACCGTTCTTCCCACATATGTCGTGGATGAGTCTCTCATCTTCAAGCTCTTCACCATCACATACCAGTTCTTGATTCTCCAGGTTGACAGAGCCTCGCCCCTTCCTCACAATCTGTCGCTTCACATATGCTACCTTTCTGCTCCTCTCAATATGGAACTCATATTCCTTCCCACAAGCAGTTCGGACATTGATAGCTTGAAGATCTGAAAGCCTCAGCACAAGGTGCAACACGTCTCCATCGGCAACCCGATAGTCTCGAACACAAGAATTGTTCCGAGCTAGTTCTCGACCATCAAAGAACAGTTTCTGTTTTCTGACAAAGAACCCTCTGTCTGCCTGTATCTTCAGCTTCACAGACAAAATTGAATCTGACTCCATTATTGGCATGGGAGTCAGAGACCCAGCAAAACTGAGGTAAACCAGGATCGGTTTGTTCAAATGAGGACCATATTGGTGGGAGAACTCCAGAAACGGGCTAAGCGCCACGCTACCAGCCGACATCTTTCTCTCCTGTTATCTGCACCGCCCCTTGTCTGAATAATCAAACTTCAGTCTGTTGAAACCTTCATCATGCTCTCTAGACAATCCATTTGACCAGATAGTCCCAAACTTCAACTTCGAGTAACGTCACCTCAAAGCTGAAAAACCAGGAAACTCAGTTTCCCCACTCAAACAGGTTCTCCGACCTAATATTCCAAGCTCAATAACCTCCAAACGCAAACTCAAGGCATAAGCCAATCTCCGACACACCGGATCTTCTGGAGGCATCCAGTGTTAGGGTTTCTTCAGCGCCATAAGTGCAATTATTTCAAGTGAACCGGAATCTTCTGGAAACTACAGCCAATCTCAAGCAAGAGAAACAAGTAAAAACAAATCGGAATCAGCTCATGATCAACCACGACCAGGAAACCTTATAAACGATAAAAAAGGCCAAATGCCCCAGAAACGAAGAGATACTGACGTTTCTTTATGAATCTGTAAATACCAGCCAAACTGCAAATCACTAAGCACTGATGCACCAATTAATAATGGAAAAGCTAGCCTAGCCTAGTCAATCAAACAACGGAAAACCTAGGGCTCAATCTGGAGCATCTGAAGGCCTCACAACACTCCCCGGATTATCACCTCGCGCTTCTCGCGAACGCACACACTGCTAAAAAAGCCAGCAGGAGCGGCACTGCAGCCGCAACAGAGAAACGCACAAAGCAACAACCAGGTACAGGCGACCGAAGAGAGAAGCGCGGAGACAGAGGATCGACCGGTCGCGAAATATCCGACCAGTATCTGATCATCGTCCTCAACGAGGAATCTCATCCTCCTTTGCACCGGCGAAAGTTGCACCGACTCCACTTCCAGCAGACGCGCACCGACAGACACGGCGAACGGACCGAAAATGGAGAGAAAGAAGCGAAAAAAAAAAAAAAAAAAAGAAAGAAAGAAGACAATGCCGAAGAAGCTGCGCGTCGGAGTTACCTGAAATGATCAGGCGAAGCGGCGGCGACGGAAGGCGCGGACGCCGGGATCACCGCGCTTCATCGTCTCCGATCGTCGAGGCGGTTCGACGCCCCCTGAAACCCGCGAGTTCCTCTGCGCTAGAGCTTCTCACTTCTCCACAGAGTCTCCACACAGAGAGAGAGAGAGAGAGAGAGAGACGCTTTTAAAAATGAAAGTAGCTCCTGTTGGGTGACGGGAGGCAAGGTGTGACTTTGTGCGGAAGAATCGGCAGGGGCCGCTTGACGGCGTGAGGTTTTTCCTATTAACGGGACGTCTTCTTCCGCGGGCTTTCTCTCTTCCGTGGGGCTCGGGCTAGAGAATAAAAAGACTTGGCGGAGGAGTTTACTCTGATGGATGTAGTAAATAATAAATGATGGAAATAGAAGTATCCATTCTTATTTTCTAATTTTGGCAATGTTATATATTATATGCTTTGGCTAGGCCAATTTCGGACAATAATTAACATGAAACGTATGCCAAGGCATACACAATTTGGAAAATTAAGTTACGTTTTACAAAATAGCCTCTTTGCAAAAGAAAGTCAATCCTAGTCAATTTCGAATTTTCTCAATTGGTAGAAATGAAAAAGGTTTTGTTACGCTGTATGGTGACTTACCTGGTGGTATGAGGTGGTGGTTTCACCCATGCTGCCCCCAGGGTTTATTCCCTCCGTAACCTCGGGCCTTTCGGGCCGTCCGTGTGGTTGGAGTGCGGGGTTCCATGAGTCACCAAAAAAAAAAAAGATTTTGTTGCATTTGTTTCCTTTTTTTTTATAAATAATTTGGGACTCTGCATTACTCTTTATTTATCATGTAGCCATTATCAAGAGTTTATCTATCTAGACAATACACTAAGATTTCGATACTTGTAAAACCTTTGATATGATTAGATTGATGACAAAACCTCATTAATGATAATTATTACATATGATAAAGTTCAAGATTCGCTATAAGAACTCATGAAACCCGACTATATTTCCTCATTTGGTAATTTATTAGAGAAATCTTATAAAATATCGTGTCCGATCCTTAAGTGGTCATTAAAAGATCTTATCATGCCTGCAACCTTTTTATAGATCCGAGGCTGTCTGCTTAAATATCTTCCTAATAGGAATAGCAACAGTTCTAGATTTCTCTATTGCTATTATTATAATAATAAGGGTTAATACCACGAAAAACCCCAAACCCAGTACACATGTGACAAATCTACCCCAAACTATTTTTTTGACCACCAAAAACCCCAAACTTGTATACCTTTGACAAATTTACCCCAAACCGGTACACTTGTGACAAATTTACCCTATGTTAGTTTTAATTAAATTTTCTTGTTAAATCATAAAGTTAAATGACACATGACAATTGACCGGTATACCAATTTAGGATTTTATACTCTATTTGTCACAGTTTACAATTTTTGTGATTTTTGGTGGTATTAATCTAATTTAGTGGGGGGGTGTATTAGTCACAAATTTACCGGATTTGGGATTTTTTTTTGGTCAAATAAATTAGTTTGGGATAAATTTGTCATAAATATACCGGTTTAGGGTTTTTTATAGTTAGTCGGGGTAAATTTGTCGCGGGTGTCAGGTTTGCTTTTTCATGGTCAAAAAATAATTTGGGATAAATTTATCACAAGTGTACCAGTTTGGGATTTTTCAAGGTATTAACCCTAATAATAATCACTCGCATGGATAATCACCCCCCAACTAAAATACGAGCGATCAGCTTAAATAGTTTATTAATTTACATGTCTCCAGAAGAAGCCCCGGGCGCGAGGAGGAGGCGAAGGGTAAGGACGTAATTTCAGGCCCATCCGCCGAAACAAAACGTTAATTAACCGCAGTCGGGCTTTCACTTTGACGCGTGAACTGTCACGGAGAGGTCAGACAGACCGACGGAGAGTAATTACTACGTCATTTAATGCGAGTAGCACGGGGAGACAACTAACGGCGTCAGTTACGGAAGCCCGGAAAGGTCCGTTAAGATCCTGACTTGGACTGAAAGGTTACCGCCCCCCATTTTTTTGAGTCGCAGGAAGCGCGCTTGCCAGTGCCACGTCATGCATGGGACTCCCGCCGCTGGAGGTCAAAAAATCAATCGCGTGATCCCGCCCACGTTGCAGGACCCGATTGGGAGAACCACGTGGCTTCCGCAAAATTTTCCAGCCAAAACAGAAGCAAAGAAGAGATTCCGTATCGTAGAAAATTTTGAGTTGACGGGGTGGGGTGGGGGGAAGAAAAAAACTCTGATACCATTCCGCCTTCAGCGGCAACGGAGGAAAGATGATGATGACCAAGAAGTTAATGGGGGTGGAAAAACAGACAAAACTTCACAGGCTCCTCTCGATGAACTCCCAGATTCTCTCCTCCATATAGATCCGGTCCCTCCGCCGCCGCGGCATGTGCCGTTCGTCCGGGAAGATCAGTAGCTCGTACCGCTTCCCTGCCTCCACGAGCGCGTTCACCAGCCGCGCGGTGTGCCTGAAATGCACATTCTCGTCGATCATGCCGTGGACTAGCAGTAGCCTCCCTTTCATGTTGTCCACGTGATGCATGACCGAGCTCGATTCGTAGCCTTCCTCATTAGCAGAAGGAAGCCCCATATACTTCTCGGTGTAGAAGGTGTCGTATCCGTCCCAGGATGTTACGGGGGCGCCAGACACCGCGCAGCAGAAGACGTCGGGACATTTGGCCAGTGCCATGGCGGATAGATACCCACCATAACTCCAACCATATATTCCGATCCGACCGGCTTGAGCTAGCCCTTCCTTGACAAGCCATTCCGCCCCAGACACCTGATCCTCGACGTCGATGTGGCCAAACTTCTGTTTAACAGCACCTTCGAACTTCAGACCACGCCTGGCAGTGCCTCGGTTGTCTAACTGTTGAAAGGCAGTAAAAATTTGTTGTTAGTCACCAGTCAATCACCTAGAAGCTTTTGGCAGAAATTCATGGAAGCCAATATCAAATAGGTCAGTATGTCAGTTATTGTGATGGACCACTCAACGAGAGAGAGAAAGAGAGAGAGAGAGAGGGGGGGGGACAGGATAGACCAGTAGTAAGGGAGAAAAAGGCATTTTGATTTTCTCCACTGCATGTTCTTTCTAGCTGTTGTCGGTTCTACTATGTCCATGACTCAGAAGTAGTGACTTCCATTAGGCCCATCTCACGTTGATGAAATTGATAAGAAGAGTGCTTAAACCACCATGCAACCTTACTGTAAACTTACCATGCAGCATAAATGGAGTAAGATGCACCGCAAAAGTAACTGGCAAGATCATGACACATTGGGGGATTTGCCTAACTTCTGCAAACAGCCTATGTTCATAAGTAAGAGAAGATGTCTGAGGCGACTACAGATATGGTACTAACCTTCCAAACTAAGATGCCTTTGCTTCTCAAATACTGTGCCTTCATGTCAACTGTATTTGCCCATGAATCACATACCAATTGTACACATGGGCCACCGTACACAGCTATCATGGTCTTGTAAGGTGGGGGTCCAAATTTTGCTATATCAGGTTTGTACAGAGCTCCATATAGCACACTCCCATCATTTCCCTGGATTTGCATGATCTCTGGAGGCTCAAGCTGCAGCTTCTTCAACCTTGGAATGGTCAATGGAGGCTCATACAATGGCAAAATTATGCTGCCATCAAGCAAGGAGCACAGTGACACCCTAGGGGGAGAAGTGAGAGAATCATGAATATCAACAAAAGTCCGCAGGTGATGATCAAGCACAACTACATGTTTTCCTTGTCCATTGGTTAACCTCTCTGGAGCTGGCGAAGGGCTACTCTTGTCAGGGAAAAGTTTAGCTGAATATAAATGCTGTTCCAGGGGTCCATCTACAGTTCCTGTAAAGTATACAAGTCCTGCGGCTTCATTTACACCTGCAATTTGCTCAACCATCCAGTCGCCTTCCGTGATAGGTCCTAGGCAAGTCCCATTCAAGTCATGCAAATAAAGATGTCTAAATCCTGTTCTTTCACTTGCCCATATAAATCCCCCAGAAAATTTGGCTATTCCTTTGTCTAGAGGAGTGAAGCAGTCATGCAAGTTAATCCATGTACTCTGTTCCTCCACCAGTACAACTTTTCCTTGGCCTGTCCTAATATCGAACTTAAGCATCTTCAATTTGCTATGTGACCTGTTTAGGACCTGAGCTGTCAGAATATTTCCATGCATCCAGTTGACTCGGGCCAAATATTCATCCTCATTGTCAAGTTCATTTGTTCCTCCACACTGAAGATCCATCCAAGTAACAGGACCTCCAGCAGAGGAAACTACCCCAAGACGAACTTTAACATTTCCAGCTCCTGCGAAGGGGTAAGCATGATCTTCTTGCGCCTCTGAACCAACCGAGCTTTTACCTTGATGCATTATCCTGAACAAAGGTATGCCCGAAGTGTCAACTTCTGTGAATGCAATGAACCTGCTGTCCAGTGACCACCAGTACCCATTTTTGCGATCCATCTCTTCCTGAACACAGAAACAATATCATATCAGAGAAAAACCAGAATATAATAAACACATCATCAAGTGATATGGTATTTCAGTAGGATTTTATCACTTTTACAGCATAAACATAACTTGCTGCTATATCCTGAAGACCTAGAAGTTCTTCAATAATGCTGCACGAATGTAAATCAAAATATGCTCCAAAGAGAGAGTGAAGAAAGAAAATTACCTGAGCTATGTACTCAGCGAGACCATGAGTCTGAAAAACATAAGTATTCAGTCAACATCCAGAAATGTCTCGAGAAAAATAGAAAAGTCAAATAACAAGCAGACATTTACAGGAACAAACCTCTTAAATATGAAATTGTTCTATCCATTGCAAGAGAAAATAACAAGCAGGCTTAGAACTAAACTCATATATCAGAAGGACAGCAACATACGACATTTTAACAAGTTCGGGCTCAGGTGAAGTTGAATACAAAAAAGAACCAAAAGACGAGCTTTAGCCATTAAATTCTGGATTTCCAAACATTTGCTTAAGCTGTTCAAAGTAGGATTTCAGTCGACTACAGGTGAAATAAGTGGAACAAAGTTGGGCAACATTTAATGGAAGAGGAAATAAGCTCAAATCACCATGTAGAACAGAGATAGAGAAAAGACCCAGTATCAATATGTAAGCTCACCACGGCATTATCAGTGGCGCCATCAGTTAGCTGACGTTGCTCGTTGTGTAGGAGGTTTAGAACATGCAATTCTCCATCTCTAACAAAAGAAATCATGGTACCATCTGGAGAGATATGTGGATCGATAATTGGTGAGGATGATGTGCTTGGAAGCTTAAGCTCTGGTTTTGAGCCAGAGAGATCCTGAATATAAACCTGGAACCCGAAGGAAAACACATCAGTTGAAGCTGCTTTGACAGATAGTTGATACAGAAAGAATCAGGCAATGAGGGTCCATATGATTCAAAGTGTTCCGTCCATATGATTCAAAGTGTTCCGATCAAAAAGCATCAAGATATTTCAGGATCGTCATCCATGGAGAGATTACCAAATGACATTTACTTCAACTATCAAGCCTCTCTCCTTTCCCATAAAACAAAGGGGAGAAGAAATGAAGAAATCATAACGCAAAGATTAGAAATTGGATTGATCAATCTATACAGGTGGTAGGCAAGTATATACATGCAAGATAGATGTTAAAACAATGACATTGTAGCATGAATGAGTGACCAGATTCTAACACCAAGCTTAAGACTCGTTCTATCCTTTGCAACAGATGGATTAAAGACCTTCAGAACTTTGAGTATTCAGCAGCATGGATTAGTTTAAAAAACAAAGAAAGAAAATAAAAGAAAATAACATCAAGGAACTGATCTGCTTTAACTTATACATATGCAAAGTCTGATCATTATTCCTCCCTCTGTGTACTTGAAAAGAATGCATGTCGATGGCATCTCTTACTGACACAGGATGATAATTAAGGACGCCTGGATCATAGATAAAAATTTAAATACAGATTCTTAATCAATGACCAGTAGAATCATTGTTGGATATACTAAGGAGCAGAGGACATACCCCGGCTGGCAAAGGCACCATAAGCGCCTTCCTCTTTGAGTTTGTCTTAATCCATTCATATCGTGTTACTCCCAAACCACGCTCCCTCAATCTCTCCCTTCTCAACTTTTCTTCCGCAGAAATGTTATTCTCATCAAGACCACCATCTGGGGGACTGAAAAATAAATCTTGCTTGCTACTCTTGAGATCAAATGCAAACACCTTCCTATTTAAAGTCTGATCAGGACTGAACAAATAAGCGACAAGAGAATCATCAGGGCTGAATGTGATTGACGTCGGCGCACCATATCCAGGCAAGGGATATTGTACTATTTCCTCGATTGAGAAAAAAATACAGTCGTCAATTGCTTGTGCAGCTGTGCTATCAGTTGCAGGCATATTGCAGAATGACCCGAATCTCTTCAATTTCTTCTCCCTTGTCTCATTAGCTGATTGCATTACAAGATGACTAGATCTTTCTGTTCAAATGACAAAAGAGTAAAAACAAGCATGCTAAAATTAGAGGGCTAATCACTTCAACTAAATGTTAACTAGCATATAAATAACACTAGAATGTACAATTACAGGTTAAAGTTGAGCGTGCAACCGATTGTTTTTACAACTTAAGCCGTGAAAGAACAGCCTGGATTATTTTAGTCTGAATAAGCCCAATCAAACATCATGATGATCATCAACATTCTTGCAACCCTTCAAGTTCAACGGTTTTGCCCAGACTGTGAGTGCGCTATGCAAAAAACAGAAAAAAAGCTAGATTCAACAGTCCCACATACAACAAAGCAGAACCCCTTTCAGATCAGCCTGTACTAGCACTGTGAAGTTCACCAGTTGCCTTTCAGTCAAGCCACAAAGGAAAACTACCAAAATCAGAACTTGCCAAAAAAATTTCCCGAATATAACCCATCGCTCGCATTCCGGATTCTTTTTTCGTCTTCTTTCTTTTCCAGAGTCAACAAATTCACTTTTTAATTTTTCACAAAGCTTTAATACTTTCGATTCGCTTCCCTTTTCCAACTAAAAAGCAAAAAGCAGCATGCTTATTCGGGGAACTTCCTATCTCTCCTCACTCGTCAACCTCCGAGCTACCAAACAAGGAAAAAAATCGATCCCCCCTCATCATCCAATCACGTTCAATCCAACCGCGACCGCCACAATCACCACCCCAGAAACACCCAAAACCCCCACAGCTCCCTCTCGAGCCTCTCTCATCCAGAACAAGCAAGCGTTCCTCCAGTCCACCAAGACCGCATCGGGTCAACACCCTCGCACCTCATCACAAAAGAAAAGAAAAGAAACGAGAGACGGCGACGAATCCGGAATCCGAGCCGGGGCCGCAATCGGGTTTCGGGCGAGGGAATACGGATCGAGACCGAACCTGCGAAGCGAACGGATGCGATCGGCCATGAAAAAGCGTCGATCGAGACGCGATCGCCGAGACCTTTTTCCCCAAGCCGAATCCGCGCTCCGAAAGGAGAGGAGAGGAAAGGAAAGGGCCTCGGGAATCGGGAATCGGATTCGCGGAGAGCCCAATCGGAGATTCCCGCCGCGGCTCCTCGTTCGCGCAACGGCGGACAGATCTGGAATGGGCAGGGGGACCGAAATGATGCCGACGACGACGACGATTAGTGCTTGCGGATAAGAAGAGGAAAAGTAATCGGGAAAGCGGGATTTGTCGATTCGTGGGGTTTGTTGGGCACGCGCCGGCGGCGGGCGGGGGGGAAGATTTGGGGATTCACTGAATCTGATCGCGCTCTGGCTCTGGCTCGGGCTTTTTGTTGGTGTTGGTGGCGCGTGGGGGCGAGGTTTGGGTCGTGTGCGGGCGGCCGCACGTGACCCCGGATCTGATGCGACCGTCGGATGTTGGTCGCTCGCTGATCGTGCGGTCCAGAGGGGGACACGAGTCGACGGGGCGCCGGCGATGATTGGTCGGGGGGCGATGATTGGATTTGATTATTGTCGATGGAAAGCGACCCTAGCGATGACGTGTACGTGTGTCAGAAAATCGAATATCGTGAATGGGTTAATAGGAACAACTGAAAATAAGAAAAGACATAACTTTTATACTGGGTTTACTTAAGCATCATATTTTTTTTTTTTTTAGATAATTACTTGAGTCGCTCACTTAAGTATCATGAATTTTTTTGATCAAGTACCATATGATTTTTCAATCAATCACTTAAGTATTGTAATTTTTTAAAATTATTTACCATAAATGTCATGTCATATCAAGTTTTCGTTACTTAGGTAAGCATTTTTAAAATTTTTTAGGAATTAAGTAATCGATTGAAAGTTACGGTACTAAAATGAATTTTTTTAAAGTTACGATCCTTAAATAAGCATCGCAAGGAAGTTATAGTATTTTTGGTATCCTTATTTCACAAAAAAAGGGTATCACATTGCATGATCATTGTGAATGGAATTAGTGGTTGGAAAAATATTAGGTGAAATTTAGGTTTTGTTTGTTGCACGAAAGATGATTGTTTTTTGAAAATTATTTTTGAAAAAATAGTAGTTTATATTGCCTGAAAAACGAATGTTTGAAAAAGTATTTTTATCGTCCACATAATTATAATGAAGACATTTGTTGTTTGGCTAATTATTTTAAATAATATAAACAATTATTTTAGAAATATATATTTTTAAAGTATTCATCTTTTGTTGAAAAGACAAAGTCTTGAAAATGATTTAAAAAATTGTCATGTGGTAAGTCATTATGGTATAAATTGATTCTTGCTAGGCTAGCGAAACAAATGTCAACCATTTAATTTGACAACACCATCGTCCGTTTACTTATCAAGCATATTTTTCTCGTGCATGAAGTCAATTTAGAGCACGTCTTGATAGGCTTTTTTGATTTTAATTCCTTTTTTTTTTTTTTTTGCTTGTCAGATGCATTGGGAATTTTGTTAACTTGAAATATCTAAAACCTTCACAACATGTAAATCTCAACATGCGAACACAAAATAAATTTTTCAAGATTTTTCGAAATTCAAACGATTAACTAGTGCAGGAGACATTAAAATTGATAATATTAAATAAGTTCATTAAATGATGTGGCAAACTGTAAGTGGCTATTTAGATTAGCAAGCCTATTTAACGACATGAGTTTACCCCATCATGTTGTAAATCCATTTCTTGTAGGAGTTTTAAAATCCACAGCATTAGCCTCCTGAATATTCAGAATCATTTCTTTAGTAAATAAAAGCTACCTACGCCAAGGATGATATGAATCTCAAGATTTCTGAAAATTGTTGAACCATGCAAGGGAATTAAAGAAAAAAATCTCTCTCTCTCTCTCTCTCTCTCTCTCTCTCTCTCTCTCTCTCTCTATATATATATATATATATATATATATATATATATATATTTTATCAATTTAAGTTGTTGATAAGTGGGTTAGGTGGCGCCTTTTTTTTTTTTTTTTTCTCGGACAAATGAGTTGGGTGGGATTTGGAACAAGGAATAAATGCCAAAAAAGAAAGGAGAGTTGCACACTTTTGACGCAATCTAATGATCTCCTCCACCCATTTTCTCTCGGGTTGGCAATGACAATTATTACATTGTATCGCACATGTAGAAAAACCATGTTGAGCAATCTGTGTCAAGAGAGAGGTCGGACGTCACTAACAATCGAACTAATGATGATTCTGAAATCACTAAAGAGACAAGGTCGAAAGCCTTGCTGTGCATTTTTTTTTCCTGATTTATATAGTCACGAACGGGAAACATTATTACATTAATTGTCTTTTTCTTCATCATCATCCTCCATCATGAAGATAAGTTAGTTGGTGCATAGCAAGTGTGAGCCGCTCTATTTATTTTGTAAAAAATTAATGATTTTAAAAATATTATCTTAAAAATAATCACTTATAATGTTTGTAAGAGATAAAAGTGACCAATTTTTATAAAAATGTTTTACAAATCATTAATTATTCGTTAAACTTATGGAAATAACTAAGATCATCTAAATTGGTTTAGCTGTTTATGAAATAAAACCGAAGCTTGATACCTAAAAAGAGAACATTAGAAACAGAAACCCATTTGCTAATTGATCCATAAAATCCATCATTTAAAAACAAAAAAGAACACAAAAAGATAAAAAGATTTATATCAGATTGCGAGGGGGAGGGGCAGAACAACATTTCCAAATTGTCAAAATGAGAGGAAGATTATTGGAGTGGACCACTTGAGGACGTGTCCCAGAGGGACTAAAAAAAAGTTGTGGCGAGATGCCAAAAGTTGCATAAAATGCGTGTAAGTAGCTTTCTATTGGTACAAACAACATCCCTCACTCAGACAAGTCATTAGTTGTTCACACTCAATTTTGTTCATCAGTGGATTGTCATTCAATAACAATAATATCATGACAAGAATGTCATACTCTCGTTTTTGCATCAACGTTGTCCGCATCACGCCTTGCTTATAGAAAGACCTCCAAGGACAAAAGACAACATTGGATCGGATCTTGCCACATCATTATTACAAAGATTCAATAGTAATATATCAATGCCTATAAGATTGCATGAGGGGAGTTAACGCTACTATTATTATGTAAGCTGTTCACATGTCTATACCTTCATCAAATCAACGAGTTTGAGTCGAAATTGGCCGAATAACTTAACAGGTTGAGTTGGTGGTGTTCCTCATTTTAACACATATTAGTTGTCATAATATTTAGATAATAAACGACATTTTATCTAAAAATTTAAACTTTTAAAATGGTTAACAATGATTTCACAAAATCTCATATGATATAAGAATAAAAGATCTCAAGTTAAAATTTTCTAGGTCTTTATTTGCCCCTTGAATTACATATTTCCACCATTTAGGCCAAGGCCAAAATCCACTTGACCTCAGTCCAACAAAATCTCACACTTGTAATCCGATAGGCATATTTCTTTTTAGACATAAGACCTGAGTTCAAACCATCATACACTTTCATAAATTTTCCCATTTATTGTAACTTTGCACCACTTTGGACGAGTGTGGCGGACTCTCATGCTTCGAACGATATATTGGTGGAGCAAAGACTCCATTTTTGAGTGAATATCTGCGGTGGGCGTCATTCCCAAACTTGATTCTCAAATATCAGTGCAGTTGCTTATCAAGTTGAAAAAATAGGAGGTCGAACAAGTGTGATTCCCAAGAAAGCAACACGTGTGCTGACTGGCTGGCGAATTTCTGCTCTTGACTATTTTTCGTATGCTCTTTGAAGCTAGGAATCCACCTTTAAATTTGATGTCTTTAACATAGGAGACCTGGTGAGCACATTTGTGCCAAGATAATGTAATAATTAGTTGTTTGGGCTTAGGCGCCATTTTTCCACTAATAAAAGAAATGTTGAAAGTTATCGATAGACACGTACAATCATTTTAAATATGTCAAATGAGTGGTTCCGATCAAATATAAATATAATGATTCAGGCCCCGACTCAGTCCATATTGCCACAACACTTTTATATTTAATACATAAACTAAGTTGAAAGCACAGAGTAAACAAGTATGAGGTCAAAAGAGAGTAAAAAGTGTTGTAGAGATGGGCTGAGTTTAAATAAGTTGTGAAATCATATCGACCTCATTTGTAACCCATAGAGTTCGGTATGAATCAATTTAAAAAATATATAATATATTGGTGGTACTCTGCAAATTTGATTTTAGCTTCTTATGCTCATCCTATAGGATTAGAGTTTATATAACTATTAACCATGCTTACATGACACTAAATTACTCCTGAATTTGGATTATTTTCTTTGGAAAAACCTATATTTAAATTACTAGGACTAATGGTACATGTGCAATGGTGATCAATTTCCTTACCATATAAGCTTTTAAAGAGTAGATTATTTGTTTGGCATAATGGTTAAAATTAGGGTTAATATCGCAAAAAACTCCAACTCCCGATGCACATGTGACAAATTTACCCTCCGTTAACTTATATTAAATTTTACCTGTCAAATTGTTGAATTAGATGACAAGTGACAATTAAAAGGTATACCGATTTAAAGTTTTACCTTTCACATGTATATTAGTTTTGTGGTTTTTAGTGGTATTAATTCAATTTAACGGAAATTAACTAATGATAAGTTTGTTGCGTATAAAAACAAGTTTGTTGGTGCTTTGTCATAACAAAGTTATTGGAGTAAATCTGAACATTCGGGCCGAGGCCCATTCCAGCGGAGCATCATTAGGGCATTGGCGGAGGAGCTGGGTTGGGCCGGGGCCCGAGAACATTCGGGCCTGGAGCTCCAGCGGAGCATCATTCGGGCATTGGCGGAGCTGGGTCAAGCTAAAGCCACTCTTAATAATCCCCCTTCGGATATCTCTCCCCAAATCTAATACGGTTCCCCAAACGATCCGCTGCCGATCTTCCGGCCGAGCTCAAATTTGCCACCAATCAGCAATCTAACATTTTCCCCTTCCATCCCCTGTGTCAGAGATGATGGAACGCAACTTTCCTCCCTTCCCCCAGATCAAAGATGATTCCATCAAAAATCCTCGAAAGAGGGATCTTTTCTTCCAAGAAAAACAAAGATTGCAGATCGATCGACCTATCGCCAAAATCAAAAAATTGCCCTCCAAGCCTCCCTCCCAAAAAAAAAAAAAAAAAGAGCTTCGAAAGAGCTACAGAAAAGAATCTTCAGCAAATTTCTAACGGAACCCTACAAATCTATGCAGGGTACTCCAGTACCGGGGACCGGCGAATCAACGATCCTCAAGGAGAGAACTTAAGATGTATCCATGAACCGGCGACGCGCGAGGGAAGCCCTAGCTGAGGCGTCGGCGGTGCGACATTGCGGCGGCAGCAGAGAAGTGGCGATCGGTCCCGAACCGACGGGCGGCGGCGGCGGAGAAACGGCGTTCATTTTGATCGGTCCGTCGAAAGAGAGTAACGGCGAAGCAAGTGGCCCAGATTGTTGCGTCAAGCTAAAGCCACTCTTATAATCCCCCTTTGAATGGATCTCTCCCTTCCAAACCCTTCATCGCGTTTGAGTAGATCGGTCTGCCCTCCCATCTCCCTTCCTCTTTCTCTTCGGAAGCGTCCATGGCGAGCGCGAATCCTCCTGTCCCGTTCATCCATTTCTGAGGATCGATCACCGTGAATGGGCCACTCGCCATTCCTCGCTTTTGACGGACCGATCACGATGGAGTTTCTCCCGCCGTCGCATCGGGACCGATCGCCACTTCTCCACCAGCGACCGAGATGCGATGAGTGAGGCTTAGGATTCTCCGCCGCCGCCCGTCGTTGAGTGCTTATGAAATTGAAGATTTGAGTAAAAATTATCATTTTCTGACCTTCTTATGCTACATCTGTTGAATATGCAGCCAGAATGTTTTGGTGCATTTGCATTTATTTTAAAATGTAGTAGCTTCTTAGCAGATCCTTTTCCTCACTTGGTGTGCTTTTTTCTTGCTAGAGATGAAATGATATTTTACATGTTTGAAGCTGGATGTTCCCCGCAGTTTGAAATCTCATAAATTTTTCCACTGTTGGTTGAGATTTCTTTTTCCTCCTGACGGCTAGTTTATGCCAAGGTGCGTTTCCGTTCCTCGTACAGCATAATGGAGTTCACAATTTTCAGTCTGTTTGTGTTATTCTAGGATCTGTACGGTGTAGAATACGGAGGAATTGGTCCATCCCATATGGATTGTCTTCTGTTTAACTGCAAAGTAGATTCGTTCCGGAATTTTGCTTGTATAAAAACGTGGGACTGGGTTTACACGCATCCTTGACACCAGTAATAGTTCCCTGTCCAAATTGTAGGCATCCGCATCTGGAACTGTTGACATTTCTCCATGCTATTGGGTTCATAATACTCTTGTTTTGGCACTACTCCACTGGAACGATTTGTTTAGTGGCTCGTAAACAAGATGTTTCTGTTTGAAGATTTAACTTATCAAGTACAACACCCACCATTAATGAAGGAGAAAATATTGGCTGCCTTGAGGAGAAAATCAGGCGCCATTTTGAAAAATTTTCGGACTGACCGAGGGCTTCTTCTTCTGTGAGTCTCTTTCTTCACGCCTCTCTCTCTCCCCTCCCTCTCTCTCTCCGATGAACAGGACGCAACCTCCCTGTCTTTCTGTGCCCTCCCTCTTTCCGACCAGTGAACCACTGCCAGCGACCGGCGAGAGGACCGCGACACCGACGAACCACCGCACGGGACTGGCAAACCGCCGCCGCTGCCCCTCCAACTCCAGTTCCGCCCCAAACTCGTCCATCCCTTACTCTCTCTCTCCTCGCGTCTCTGTCTGCCCTCCCTCTCTTCGACAGCGAACCACTGCGTGACTGGCGAACCACTGCGCCCCCCTCCGGCTCTAGATCCGGCACTGGCTTGTCCAGGTAATTTCTCGCTTTCTCTTTTCTCTCTCTGTCTGACGGGGTGACGGAAGGGATTTTATAAGAGTTCAGCGATGCCTGAAAAGTCATTAGTTATGTTGTTATCGCATGGGTACCAATTTTTACAGTAGGCAAAGCTTTCACTTGGTCCCAAAATTGCAAGTTTTCACCCTTTTTTTTTTTTTTTTCCTGTCATCATTCTGCAGAGTTGCGATAATTTATTTCCATGGCTATTTGGAAGCTAAACTCTAACACCCCTAAAAAGGTAGCCATTTTTGCATGTGAAGCTTCTTAGGAGCAATTTGAACTGGTGAAAATCTTAGAAGAGGGTAAGGTGTATATTAATTGGTGTTTTAAGGGCAAGCAAGAAGGCGAAAGTACTAACCACTTGTTGCTACAGTCTAGTGTGACCAGAGAGCTTTGAGAGCTGCTACTATGCGTGGTGTTCAATAGGTCATTAGGTCATGCTGTACTTGGTGAAAGAAGTTTAGGGTTTAGCAAAGGACTTACTTAGGTGAGAAATAAGAGAACCTCTTGAAATGGAAACTTTGGGAGTGCTTAACAAAGTGCTGTTGTAATCTAGGACTTTAATGTGAGTGTGCATTCTTTATTGGTCTGAGGTGTACATATATCATGTTGATGATGTAAAGTTAAGAGAGTTTGGGTTGCCTATTGTTTTTGCTGTCATAAATATATGATACAACTAATATATTGCGTCTGTTGACTTTGTCCATCTCCTCTCTTTCTGTCTATCTGATATGCAGCACGTTATCAATGTGCATTCTTTATGATTTGCAGCATGTTATGCAATGCTTTTGCTGGTCTATATCAAGGATAATGTCCTATTCAGAATATATTAGCTATAGTTTAAACGGCTTACGCCTGGAATCCATTTTCAGTATGTGCTGGTTATTTGTGGTGTTCGATAGGTCATGCCGTACTTGGTGAAGGAAGTTTAGGGTTTAACAAAGGACTTACTTAGGTGAGAAATAAGAGAACCTCTTGAAATGGAAACTTTGGGAGTGCCTAACAAAGTGCTGTTGTAATCTAGTACTTTAATGTGAGTATAGCAAGCCCACAGGAGGGATGATGATATTGCCATTGTAAATGCTGGAATGCGTGTTTTTCTTGAGAAAAAAGATGATCTGGTTGTTGCAGATGCATGAATCGTTTATGGTGGAGTGGCTCCTTTATCTATTGCTGCAAGGCAAACCAAAGAGTACTTGATTGGAAAGACTTGGAATCAGGAGCTTTCGCAAGGAGCTCTGGAAGTTTTGAGGAGTGACATAATCATCAAGGAAGATGCTCCGGATGGGACAGTTGAGTTTCGAAAGTCTCTTAACACTTAGTATCTTTCTTAAGTTTTTCCTCTGGGTTTCTTAGTAGGACTGAGCAACCGAACAGGGTTTACCCGGAATCCGGACCGGACCACCCGGAAAACCGGTCCGGGAACAGGTTCTTGATAGAACCGGTCCGGGAACTGGTTCCAATTTTTGGGAACTGGTTAGAACCGGTCCGGTTCCCGGTTCCGAGTGAAGACCCACCCGGAACCGGACCCGTTTTGGACCCGGTTTTTAGAAATTACTAAAAAAAAAAAAAAAAAAAAACCTAATAGCATTCTGCCCCTCATTCAAACCCTAATTGCATTCTTTTCGCGTTCAGTCCCCACCCTCTCTCTGCTGCCCCCCTCTCTCTCAATCGCAGGCTCGCAGCGTCTCTCAATCTCTCTTCAAGCTCGTGCGATTCTGATCTTGCAGCAACAACGGAGTGGGCGACGAGCGCCGGGACTTCCTCTCATCTTATGAATCTAGTCATGGCCAGGGGATGGGACGCAGCGTTGGAAAACCTATTTCTGGAATCACTGGTCGCATCGCCTTCTTCCACCTCCGAGGGACTGTCATCATCTCCGTCGAGCACGAGGCCGGGCCACCATCTCCTCCGCAGGTAACGGCAACTCGCGGGCAACGGCACCTTTGCTTTTTCCCCTTTCCGCCGCGTTCTCTCGTAATCTTGCTGCTGAGTCGACAGCTGATACCCAGTCTGAGCGACCTGTGTCGGCTAGGGTTCTGTGTAAATCGTTTCATTTACCAATTGGTCTTCGGCTGGTCGGAGAATGGTGGAGTGGAGTGAATTTGAATTCCAGCATGTTGTTGATTCTGTTAGTTCCTTTACAATGTCGAGCTTGCGTGAATTAGATCTTAAACTTGCCAGACGCTGCTGTGTGTTTGCTTGGAGAACAGAGTCGCTTCGCTCTGATGATTTATTTGCCAGATTAGATGATTGATTTTTTGCTTTTTCCCCTTTCAGATCATGTGTCATTTTCTTTCATGGTGACATTTGCTTGTAAGCTTCTTGATTCCTTATAATATCATAACTTATCCAGTCCAAAATGCAAGCAGTGGATGATCGGGTCATCGAATGAGTTGAGAAATTTGCAGCATCGACTCTGTTTTCCTTCCTTCTTCTTTTCCCCATTTTGGCGAGGAAGGGTTCTGTCATTTAGTTCCCTTTGCTGATCACAAAGAATCAATCGTGAAAAAGCTTGATCGGCAAGTGGTTGCTGGACGTGTTATGCTTGTCAAACCCTATCGCACTTACAGTTAAAGTTACTCATGCTTCAGTTTCCTCTTAGCAATCACTTTTGAGCCGTGAGTACTAGCTGGATTGTACGGAGTTCACTGTCCTGAGATATGCGGTGACTAGTTATTATAACTGTGATGCTGTCTTCGAGAGATTGCAACATGCTACTTCTATCAGTAATTTTGTTTGGAAAACTGCTATTATTGAATATGAAGTGTTTTACTTGCTTATTCTTTTATTAATTCACTAATAGGATTGAAGTGGAGGAATCAGCATATTCAGAATGCTGGGTATCGCATCAGCTTGCACTGGTCAGCTTAGGAAAAATGGATTTCGCCCTGCTTATCGGTCTTTGCAGCAACGACAAGTTGTTTCTACCAAAAGAAATACAACAATGACTGTCCGTGGCATTGTCTCGACATTTGCCATCTCCGAGGCACTTGTTAAATTTATGAAAGGAGGCAAGGTGGTAAGAACTTCATTTGAGTTTCTTCTTTCTTGTTAACAGTTTCAATGATTATCCTTCAAATAATGCTACCTTTTAGGTTGAAATTGCTCAGTAATATTACATCATATTGATCATACTAAAGATCCTAGATTTGCACTCAAGATTGGTTGAAAGCTGTTCGTGTGCCAATCAATGTTGAAGAGTGCATTGAGAATGCGGAAAAGTTTGAGGCGGGTAAGTCGTATGTATTTTTTTCTATCTTGTAATTTATTCGCCCCAATCATACTCTCTTTAACAATCTTTTTGTTTATTTTCTGTTGGGTTGCTTATAAAGCATACTCTTTTTAACATTCTTTCTTTTTAACATTCTTTTTGTTTATTTTCTGTTGGGTTGCTTATAAAGCAGGGAATACATGAGGATATTGATGCAGCAATGAACCTCTAGCTAAGTATCAAGAATTCGGATAGTTGCTTTTTGGATGAAGATGACAGCGTGTTAGCAGAAATATCACAGCCATTATTATATAATATTGTCGATATTTTGTCAATGAAGATATTCTGAAGTAATACATGCTTAGAGAGGAACTACCATGAATGATTTTCATTATCATTTGCTTCTTCTTCTTTTTTCAAAGTGGCGTTTCTTTATGAATTTCCAGGGTTGCTCTTATTTCAAGTGTATTTTCCAATGATTATGTCATTTTCTCGAGAATTAACGTAAAATTATAAGTCGTATAAGATATCGGACGGTAACAAAACAGGTTCCATTGAAAACAGGGTTGACCTTGTTCCCGGATCGGAAAAACAGGGTGGTCCGGGTATAGGGTCTAATGAAAATAGGGTCGGGTACGAGGTCCAAAAAAGAGGAACCGATTATAACAGGGTTGGGTACAGGGTCGAGGTTCGGATCCTACCTATCCTGGACCCGATCACCCCTATTTCTCAGGAGATGGATGAGATGAGATCCATCAGGGAAGAGATACCATCGTCGCATATATCTGCCATAAAATCATTTGAAAGACCATCTGTTGTTGGAAGTCAGGATTACGAAATTGTGAAGCAGGGGACTTCCGTGGCATCCCCTGAGATCCACCTTTCCTCAAGGCTAAAGGTATCGGTACTACGTCTGGGAATCTAACGCAGTGAGACTCTTGCATCTTTTGCGTGGTTGACATTCTGTATTTTCATTTGTATTATGGGACTTAATGCTACTTTCCTCAAAACCAATTTTAGTTTCCATGATTGCCATCAAATCAGGTAATCGGTTGCACTTTCCTTTCATCCAATAGTATGAATTCGTGGCCTACAAACATGTTGTAATAAAGATATACACACGTAAGAATGCATGAAATGGCTGCATCCATTTCCCAAAATTGAGTTCACAAATTCTATTTGCTTGCTACAACAAATTTAAATAAAGCCAGAATGTTCAGTTAGTCTTCTTCGCTTCCCATATTGACGCGACCAATCTTTAATTGGTGACAGTTCTTGATGCTTAATGACATGAATTTACCACATTTTGTAAATCCATTTCTTGTAGGAGTTTTAAAATCCATAGCATTAGCCTCATGAATATTCGGAATCATTTCTTTAGTAAATAAAAGCTACCTATGCCAAGGATAATATGAATCTCAAGATTTCTGAAAATTGTTGAACCATGCAAGGTAATTAAAAAAAAAAAACTCGATATTTTTTTTTTATCAATTTAAGTTGTTGATAAGTGGGTTAGGTGGCGCCTTATTTATTTATTTATTTTTTTTCGGACGAGTGAGTTGGGTGGGATTTGGAACAGGGAATAAATGCCAAAAAAGAAAGGAGAGTTGCACACTTTTGACGCAATCTAATGATCTCCTCCACCCATTTTCTTTTGAGTTGGCAATGACAATTATTACATTATATCGCACATGTAGAAAAGCCATGTTGAGCAATCTGTGTCGAGAGAAAGGTCGGACGTCACTAACAATCGAACTAATGATGATTCTGAAATCACTAAAGAGACAAGGTCGAAAGCCTTGTTCATTTTTTTTTTTTTTCTGATTTATGTAGTCAGGAACGGAAACATTATTACATTAATTGTCTTTTTCTTCATCATCATCATCCATCATGAAGATAAGTTAGTCAGTGCATAGCAAGTGTGAGTCATTCTATTTATTTCGTAAAAAATAAATGATTTCAAAAATATTATTTTAAAAAAGAATCACTCATAATGTTTGTAAGAGATAAAAGTGACCAATTTTAATAAAAATATTTTCCAAATCATTTATTGTTCGTGAAACTTATGAAAATAACTAAGTTCATCTAAATTGGTTTAGCTATTTATGAAACAAAATTGAAGCTTGATACCTAAAAAGAGAACATTAGAAACAGAAACCCATTTGCTAATTGATCCATAAAATCCATTATTGAAAAACAAAAAAGAACACAAAAAGATAAAAAGATTTATATCAGATTATGAGAAGGGGGAGGGCGGGGGGGGGGGGGAGAGGATGGGCAGAACAACATTTCCAAATTGTCAAAATCAGAGGAAGATTATTGGAATGGACCACTTGAGGACGTGTCCCAGAGGGACAACAAAAAAATTGTGGCGAGATGCCAAAGTTTGCATAAAATGCGTGTAAGTAGCTTTCTATTCGTACAGACAACATCCCTCGCTCGGACAAGTCATTAGTTGTTCACACTCAATTTTGTTCATCAGTGGATTGTCATTCAATAACAATAATATCACGACAAGAATGTCGTACTCTCGTTTTTGCATCAACATTGTCCGCACCACACCTTGCTTATAGAAAGACCTCCAAGGACAAAAGACAACATTGGATTGGATCTTGTCACATTGTTATTACAAAGATTCGACATTAATATATCAATGCCTATGAGATTGCATGAGGGGAGTAAATGCTACTATTATTATGTAAGCTCTTTACATGTCTATACGTTCATCAAATCAACAAGTTTGAGTCAAAATTGGCCGAATAACTTAACAGGTTGAGTTGGTGGTGTTCCTCATTTTAACGCATACTAGTTGTCATAATATTTAACTAATAAACCACATATTATCTAAAAATTTAAACTCTTAAAACAATTAGCGATGATCTCACAAAATCATATATGTTATTAGAATTAAAGATCGCGAGTTAAAATTTTCTAGGCCTTCATTTGCCCCTTGAAATACATATTTCCACCATTTAGGCCAAGGCCAAAATCCACTTGACCTCGGTCCAACAAAATCTCACACTTGTAATCCAATAGGCATATTTCTTTTCAGACATAAGACCAGAGTTCAAACCATCATACACTTTCATAAATTTTTCCATTTATTGTAACTTTGCACCACTTTGGATGAGTGTGGCGAGCTCTCATGCTTCGAACGATATATTGGTGGAGCAAAGACTCCATTTTTGAGTGAATATCTGCGGTGGGTGTCATTCCCAAACTTGATTCTCAAATATCAGTGCAGTCGCTTATCAAGTTGAAAAAGGAGGAGGTCGAACAAGTGTGATACCCAAGAAAGCAACACGTGTGCCGACTGCCTGGCGAATTTCTGCTCTGACTATTTTTCGTATGCTCTTTGAAGCTAGTAATCCACCTTTAAATTTGATGTCTTTAACATAGGAGACATGGTGAGCACATTTGTGCCAAGATAATGTAATAATGAGTTATTTGGGTTTAGTCGTCATTTTTTCACTAATAAAAGAAATGTTGAAGGTTATCGATAGGCAAGTACTATTATTTTAGATATGTCAAATGAGAGGATCCAATCAAATATAAATATAATGATTCATACCCCGACTCACTCTATATTACCACAACACTTTCATTTTTAATACATAAACTAAGTTGAAAGCACAGAGTAAATAAGTATGAGGTCAAAAGAGAGTAAAAAGTGTTATAGAGATGGGTTGAGTTTAAATAAGTTGTGAAATCATATCGACCTCATTTGTAACCCATAGAGTTCGGTATGAATCAATTTAAAAAATATATAATATAGTGGCGGTACTCTGCAAATTTGATTTTAGCTTCTTATGCTCATCCTATAGGATTAGAGTTTATATAACTATTAACCATGCTTACATGACACTAAATTACTCCTGAATTTGGATTATTTTCTTTGGAAAAACCTATATTTATATTACTAGGACTAATGCTATATGTGCAATGGTGATCAATTTCCTTACCATATAAGCTTTTAGAGAGAAGATTATTTGTTTGACATAATGGTTAAAATTAGGGTTAATATCACAAAAAACCCCAACCCGATGCACGTATGACAAATTCACCCTCCGTTAATTTCTATAAAATTTTACCTGTTGAATTGTTGAATTAGATTACAAGTGACAATTAAAGGGTATACCAATTTAAAGTTTTACCTTTCATATGTATATTAATTTTGTGATTTTTAGTGATATTAATTCAATTTAACGGAAATTAACTAATGATAAGTTTGTTACATATAAAAACAAGTTTGTGGTGTTTTGTCATAAAAAATTATTGGAGTAAATTTGTCAAGTATACCAATTTTGAAAATTTTGGTGTTCAAAAAAATTAATTTTAGATAAATTTGTCACATATCTACTAATTTAGAATTTTTTGTACTATTAAGCCTTAGAATCATAACACTCCTTATATTTGTAACGGTACTTGTTATTCTTATTGTTCTGTAAGAATTTCCTACACGATTGTCTCTTTTAACGTGATTACATTTACAAGATTGTGCCTCGCATGCAAAGCCCGACTTATAACTCTGCAAGTAACCGCTCTTCAGGTATGAACCTTCCAACAGAGGAAATGAATATGCTGTCAAATCAGGATCAACAGAGATCTTAATGCGTACTCTCGCTCTCTAATGCAAAGCAGCAATCGAATTAATGATTAAATAGAAGGAGACAAGTGAAAAAGGAGCAGCCTGTTTGAGAACTAAACTCTCTTGTACTTACTTTGGCAAAGCGTCTGTTGGCACAGGCGAGATCATCCCTGCATCGACTATTATTAGATTCAGGTATGATCCGATGCTTTACTAGACATACACCTGATCTTCTTAAACACTCGGAAGTCCATGAAAAAGTTGACTATACATTGCAAATATGCCTCTCTTCCATACATCCACTCAAATCTTTCTAAACTTAAAAATTTGAATGACACCTGGGGCTTTGAATGCTCCAGGATCCATAACATATCCCTTGATCTCCATGCCGCTTTGTCGATAAAATGGCCAGCTAAGGACTTGAGGACAGTGCTGCATCTTACTCTCCTTCCCGCTTTCAGATTTTACCTCTCGACGACTGCTTGTACTTGGCAGATGCTCAGAGCATCATCTTGTTCTATATGACATTGACCCAAAATTTCGTTGACGCCTTCATGATGGAAATGGGTCATACTTCTGAATCTTCACACTCAGAACTCACTATGAAACTGGGAAATGCCAATGTTATATCCCTGCAAAGGGTGGAGAGAGAAAAAAAGAGTTTTAGCGTGCAAATTGTGCAGAGTAATCCCGTTCACAATGCGCAGCCTGACACAAAATTGACGAACTGACATGATCAGAGACAGATGTATGGTGCACAGTTTTTGGTTTATACTTTTCTATACAGGGGATTTAAACTTTATTGAGAGGCTTTTCATCGCATTGATGGGGATTACATACTTTAGATATGGAAGAGTCATGTTTCTTATCAGAGAAGGATTCTTCAACACAAAGTCCTTCCACTCTTCCAGATCAATCCGTCCGTCATCTTTCGTATCGGCATCCCTAAATGTCTGTTGATTCAACAACCAGTTTCAGAATGTTTAAAGTACCCAACTGAGGATAGTAGTTCCCACGTGAAAGTCGAGTACCGCACCTTATCCACGATTGTTTCCACAATATCCCCTGAGAGTACCAAATCTGATTCATGAAGAAGTGCCAATACCATTTCCTTCAACTGTAAATTGAAAACAAAATTTGTAATGCCACTACAGTAGAAATTAAAAACAATTTTAGCAGTTATCAAGTTGTCCATGCAATGGCAGAAAAGAGGAGATACTGTCCTCACCTCCTCTCGCTTGATATATCCGATCTGCCTCAAGTCGTACAACCTGAAAGCAACTGTGGAAAAGTCTTACCATTCAGCTATCATTTAGCTACTCATGTTAACATGATCTACCAAAAAGAAAAGTAATTTAAACGGAATTTTAGCAAAAGTTAAAAGAGTATAAGCTGCATAATGGGATTTCTTACATGCAATCTTGTCTTCTATTGGTGCATCCGGGTGAAAGACACCAAGCGATCTTACGAATTCCCCAAACTCAATGACCCCATTTCCTTTCATATCGAACAAATCGAATATCTACAGTATATGATGCCAGTAGTTCATGTATCAGCAGGAAAAAGAAAAGAGCGTCAGTCTAATGGATTAGCAAAATCACAAAAAAGTTGTGAGTGGCACTTTGTCATATCAATATTATTTGAGACTCCCAATTTCATTTTACCTAAGTGGGACAACTATCAGATTACAGGACATAAATGAAGTAAAAAGATATCCGTCAAGTCGAAGTGAGTCTATATTGCATACCCTGTCAGCAAAAAGATTTCTCCGATTTCTGTTCCGGAATAGAGCAAGCTGAAACTCTTCCTGCTCAATGTACAGCATAAATAGCAATAATTTTCAGTTTAAGTGGCAGAAACAAGTGCATAATGAACCTTTACAGTGTCTTGTGATCACATAAGACTAGACTAGAAGAAGATGACCCAGCAAGCGACAACTGATAGCCAAAGGTAAATAGATTTCACTCATATATCAAACGCAGGTCCAAAGCACACCTTGTGAATAAGCCCGTCAGCAATAATTGAATTGCTTAATTTCTTGAAGAGCACGTATAAGGCCTCGACTTCACTTGCAGTAACTGCATTTAAGAAACTTGAATGGTCAAAGTGATGAAGGCGGGTAGCATTACAGTATATTTACTCTATGACTTTATTGAAGAGCCTATAAATTATACTTTCCCCATCTGTCCCCGATGAAAAAATTCTGAACTGTATGCAAAATGAGCATAGAGGAGGTGACAATGCTCAATTGGATGAACGAGCTTCTTGAGAATAGACAGATCAAAAATGAACAGGAAAAAAAAAAAAATCTGCGATACACTGAAGCTTCATGAGAACAATCCAAAGGGAAGTAATGCAGAAACTTAACATCAAAAAGAATTGATGCTTACAAGGTGTTGCAGCAGCGAGAACGTTAGGCTCTTCAACTCTGGGTGTTCGCTCAGACTTTTTTGAAATAGCGCAGCCCATGCCAACAACTTACCTTGTTTTTTTCCCTGTATAAATCTGTGAGCTCGAAACAGGGAAACTGTCCTGCAACACCTGCTAATGCCAGTTCACAGGAGAATGAGATGCTGCAAAATACTGATCCAGCTCAATTTGAGAGATCAAAAGATTTTCTTTTACTACTTTTGATTTTGAATCCACGCGATTACTCTTCTTAGGTCAGCAATGACTATAGAAGAGACTGCACCTATTGGTGCCATGGAATTGATTGTCCACCCAGCAAAACTAGAGTCTAGACAACTCCATGCAACGCCACATTCAAGAATGGAGGTTTTCCACTCTGAATAGGGATTAATTGTACCACTCGGAGTGGTGTCTGGAACAGCTGGGTCAACTATGTTTTGAGATAAATGACACATGGACTCTGTAAATGAGTGTACAACTTGAGCGCTAATACTTAATTATAGGAAAACGTGGAATCAATATTGATATTTTCTCTTGGTAAGCAAATATAAGCAATGGTACATAATTTTGTAGGAATTTGAATCATCATATGTCGAATTTCACATAATCTTTCTTCAACATTCTAGTTATGGTGATTCAGACTGAGGCAGGCCTGCCATGAAACGAACTTGCAAATTTTGAGCTCAAAATGAGGTATCCCAGAACCTGCACCTGCAACCATGTCATATCTGATAGGTACGGGTACATATCACTTCAACAGATGACTCAGAGTAACCTCTAGGTACACAAAGAAAAAGAAAAGAAATAGTCGAAAGAGCATTGTAGCTTTGATTTGGTTCCTAGTGTATGCTCAAATGGACACTATCATAGTTTTTGCTGTTAATAGTGAACACTGAGCATCAGCAAATCACCAAATATAAGGTCAAGAGCACCTATCTGTCTCAAAAGAAGAAACTGGTGTAAAAAATTACAAATCTTCCATTTTAGGTTCTTTGATACAATCATTTCCATATCAGGGAGAACTGTAGGTCTACGAAGATGAGACATGAGTGGCAGGTTTTTCAAACCAGACAAGGCCCATGACCCCAGGAACTGCGGAAGCTGGGAAAAAATAAGCTATTTTTCCCAACACAAGGACCAAATAGACTTAACCAGAAACGAAGAAACTCTGATCTTAAAAACTATATATCCCTGATGCAGACAGTTTCTAGTCAACTTACTCGAGAAAGGCCAAAAAACTTACAAGTGGCTCATGAAAAATTTACAGAACATGAAAAATCAAGATGGAACTAGTCATCTTCAAATATGTAGATTCTGACATATATCCAGGAAAGAAAACTATTTATCCTTCCAAGGGAAGCACCCATGCACAAATCGTGCATCCCACTAATTTCCAAGTCACGAATTGACAATATGTATTACGCAACAAAAAGAAAGTTAAAAAAATACAAAGAAAAAAAAATCTGTTGACGAATCAATATGAACCCCATAACCCCATACACGGAGGAACCCCATACTTTCTTTATCCATTAACCCACCGCCCCCCCTGGACAAGAACTCCCTTTTAAATTGCCTTCTCATAGGATCACATATCTAATTCGCAAAGACGGATTTTCCAGCTAACCTAGCAGATCTTTTGTTTCTCGAAAGGGAAAGTTCATGCTAAAATAATAAGAGCGGGACTTTCACTCCGATCGGACTTCTCTTTTGTTTAACATTTAGTAGAATCCAGCCATGTACAGGCGGATATGACTTTTGGGGCTTCCTACGTAACAATGATAAAGACTGCTAAGTGGAATCGAATTCCCCAGAAAAAGAATAAACTCTCATTGGCCCTCTTTTTTTCTAAACGAAAATGAAGGGTGACTCCTACTTACACCGTTCTATATTTCTCAAAATATCGAACTTATTTAATCATCCTTTTTATTATTATTATTTTTTTCCATTTAGGACCAGATAACCAAATGAAGATCAAGATATTTTAGCAAAGGAAGGTGGAAAAAGAAAAAGAACAAAAGCAGGAACTTTCCCCTGCATTTGCATGAAGGAAAACCGATGACAACATGAACAAGGTGCAGGAAAGCTTGTGATTCTTTCTCGTGTTTTTCTAGTCAAAATCAGGAACAAAAGCCGGAAACCGCTAGATTTTGCCGATGCTCTCTGCATTTGCTCAGCAACAAAAAGGAGCATTTGGCGAAAGGAAGCAAAGAAGAGTCAAAACCAGGATAACCTGGCTAGTCCTTGAACGCAGGTATAAAACATCACAACCCAGAGAGAGAGAGAGAGAGAGAGAGAGAGAGTCGTGGACTGACCAGAAATTGGCGATGTAGGAAAGAAAGAGACTTGGATTCTTGAGGGATTCTTTCCCGTACTCTGTTCTTATCTATGACCAAATGGATTGCCTTGATCTCTGGGCGCTCTGCAAGTCTTGGAACTTCACTGAGAACAGAGACCGGCTTCCTTGTTTCGTCTCTCGCTCTCTCTCTCTCCACAGGGAAACCTGTCGAGCTTGCGGCTTCGCTTTCGAACCGCGAAATGGAGGCCGCAATTTGCGAACTCACGGAGAGCGACGCGGATGAAGAGTTTCAGAGATCAAAACTTGTCTTGTCCTGCAGTTCTGACTACATGCATTGGACGGACGGACGGACGGACGGACCCACAACTTTTCTGCGTCAAATCTGATTGGACTAGCTCGCATGCATAGTGCAAATGGTCATTTTCACAGATCTCCTTTCAAGGGAGAGCGATTCAGTAGAGTTCTCGTCCTCTTAAAGTTTTAGCATTTTTATAGTTTGATCCTGGGATATGTTTTCATGCTACCAAATCATCTTTCTTTGAATTTGTACACTGGGTCACTCCATTTATTATGGATACTAACACCGTCAAATTTCTCTTTTAATTTATTGGCATGTATTAGCATGAGGATCATGTCAAGAACTGTCTTGAATCACTTTCTAAGGATAACTTATTGTAAGGATTCAGTCTTAATCATGGATTATACACATCACAACAAAAGACATTAAATTCAAAATTACCTCTTTCTATATATAATTACTTAAAGGGTTATCTTGAAAATAATCTCTTTCACAATTCTCTCAAAAAAATCTTCAATTTTTGCATAATGATGTTTGTCGGCGTACACTAATTGATAAGTAAAAACTAATTTAATCCAAATCACCTACTCTCCATTTTATATGAAATTTCAGAGTTAAAAACAAAAAAGTTATATATATATATATATATATATATATATATGTATGTATGTATGTATGTATGTCCTTCTCTTTTTCAAGAATTTTCGTTGGACTTTCACATCAATGTTTTTCATTTTTTGGATTTTTTTTTTCTGTTTTTCCTTTTTCAGGGATGTTTTGTGTTTACTGTTGAGGGAGCAGTGATAGTGATTGGAATGAAATCATCAATGGATTTTGAAGGCGTGGAGTCCACACCACTAATTTAAAGTCTCCCCTTCGGCTTGTCCGTTTATCCTAGGGGTGAGTATGGTCCGGATTGGTCTGGGCCACCTCCTAACCCTAGGACCAACCTGTACAATGTCGATCATCAATTTTTAGAACCGAGGACCGACCCTATTGAGCCTAGGACCAAGGACCGGACCAAATTCGGTCCGGTTCTAAGGTCAACCCGGGACCGATCGATAATTTTTTTCGTCTTATTTTTTATACTCCCTAAAAAAGAAAACCTACAAATTAAAATTACACATTCATCGACAATGTGGCATTGTGCAACTAAACTATATATACCAATACATATTTAGCAAATTTAAGATGACACAATAATAGAAATTTCGTACCTGCTAACCGCTTATCGAGATATGGGACAAGATGGAAAGTTCCTGTAATCATCTATCTTTAATATTCATAACACCATATGCAAAAGCGCTTTCTTGCATTTGATCACTAGAGTCCACTCAACCAAAAAATGAGCTTCACACCACTTGACTAGCATTTAATCATGTATAGTTCACTCAACCAAAAAATGAGCTTCACACCACTTGATTAGCAAATCACCGTAGCAACTACAGTTGTACTCTACTCTTCAAAAACTTCTACCATTTGACACAAATTGAAAAGTAAAATGCAGCTGAAATTCATTAGTAAAATACAATTAAACCATAAAAAGTTCAAAATACTTAATATAAACCATGAATATATAACCTTTATAAAAAAAAAAAAAAACATGAATATATAACTTCACATCTTGTTAATTCACTTGAACTTCTAAATACCTGAAAACAAAACAAACGACACATAATTAATACTCAACAAAAGTTTTAAATTGAAATTACTATTAGTGCTATTGATAAAACATCTCAATATAATATAATATAATAGACATTTTACTTAGGTTTGAATATATAAAAAAATTATAAATAATATAATATAATATAATATATAGGGTTGGTCCAGGGTTAGACCGACTCAAAACTCTTATGACCGATGACCAACCCGCACAGTATTGGTCCTGGAATTTCAGGACCAAAGACCGACCCAGTCCCCTTAGGAACCGGACTAGGACCGGCAAGGTTGGGCCAGTCCAGGGTCGGTCCAGGGCCGACCCTAGACCGTTGCTCATCCCTAGTTTATCCTAACCTTCCCCCTCCCCCAAAAAGAAAAGAAGCACTTTTGCTTTTCCTTAATTTTGAAAAGAAGAATGTTATTTCAAATCTCATACAGTAATTAAGAAAATTCTAAACAACTTTCGTATCAATATTTTCGTTTTTTGAGACTAGGTTTTATTGTCAAATTTTGACTTTTTCTTCGATTTTGTACCTCAAACTTTTAAATTTAGGTGGTGACTTCATTTTAAGTACCTCAAACATTCTGGTGTCAGAGTCACAATTTTAGAAAAATCTGAATAATAACATTGAAGTCACTCTAAGTTTTCAAGCCATTTTAAAGGTTTTTATCATTATGAGGGAAAATTCACGAGGAGCGTTTTGCTTCAGCACAACAGGCTTCAAAAATCCCCGTAAAAGTGAGAGAAAAGGTTATTTTAATATTTTGAAAGTATGAAAAGGGTAATAGTGATTTCAAATATTATTTACCTTTATCTCTTATAATTTTTTGAAGGGCTCAACATTATCAAAATAAATATCAAAGCCACAAAAAGAAGGGAAAATAAAATAAATGGTCCATGAACTTAGGTTCAATTTATAATGTGGTCACCGAATTTTTAATCTATTCAATGTGGTCCCTAAGTTTTAGCCTAATGTATAATATAGTTCCCTAAATTTTAAATTTGTTCAATATGATCCATAAACTTTTGATACATGTTTAATTTAGTCATTCGATTAAAAAATCCAAGGACTAAATTGAATAAAGAAATATAATAATCCATGGGCTAAATCGAACATTTACCATAAGTTCATGAATTACATTGAACAAATTAAAAGTTCAAAGATGATATTGCACATTATGTTAAAATTTAAGAATCACATTAAATAATTAAAAGTTCAGAGACGACATTGTACATTGCGCTAAAATTTAGGGATCACATTAAATAAATTAGAAGTTTACGAATTACATTTTATATTGAGCCTAAATTTATGGATCATTAAGTTGATTTAACCAAAAAAGAAAGAGTCACCAATTATCCTCAAGTCCATTGTGATGGGCTGAATTTAGTTTTCTTTTTTCTTTTCAAAATTCCGATTGCGATCTATGTACCACACATAAAATTTTAGGAATATTTGCATGTAGAATTATGTAAACAAAAAGAAAATAATGTCAAACAAGCATATTCTTTTTCATATCGGATATGACCACGATTTGTATACTCATGTTAGGTAAGATGGAGGTCCCTCAAAACTAACATTGACGTTTCCGTTGGGCTTATTGATAAGTTCGGATGCTGATCTACTAAAAATATTCATGGCAAAGGGAATTAAATAGAGCAAGAAATGAGAAGATATTTAATAATTAGCATATGCATATAGCATTGACCGTTGATTAATAGTCGGAAAAATTAACAAAAAAATTCTAAACCTATTACACTCATACTATTTCAACTATAAATCTTTTAATTTGATCAATTTAATCTTAAATTTTTTTACAATTTGATAGTTTGTTCCCAATATTTTTATTGAGCCAATTTAGTCCTCAAACTTTTAATAATTTGCTAATTTAATTCTAAATCTTTCGACAATTTGCCAATATAGTCGTTGCGATTCATTTTGATTGGAAATCGCTGATGCAGACAAATTTTTAAACTTTTCAATTTTTTATCATTATTATTTTTTATTTTATTTTTCTTGTTCTTTCCCTTTTTTTTTTGTCCAATCCTAGGCCAGGGAGGTCACTGGCTGCAGGCAAGCCTCGCCTAGTCTGGGTGAATTCCAAATCAATTTTCTGTTTTAGCCAAAAGATCAAGAAGACGATTGCACATCCATGCATAAAACAATACCATGACATTAACTCAATACATTTTGAGTTGATTATTAAAGAAAAAGGGAGATTACATCTTAATCACAAATTGACCTAACAATATATACATACATACATACATACATATATATATATATATATATATATATATATATGTATGTATAAATTACTTTAGGAAGGTCATCCGATACATCATCGCATCAGTAATAAAGCCTTTGACTTTCGTATGCGTTCACCTAATCTTGTTCGGTTCCGTCCAAGAGATTGATCATTCCTTTCGTACCTTTGAGGGGGCGTGTGATCGTTCCTTACAGCGAACAGCACCTAATCTTGTTCGGTTCCGTCCAAGAGATTGATCGTTCCTTTCGTACCTTTGAGGGGTCGTGTGATCGTTCCATACAGGGTCTTGTTCGGTTCCGTCCTCGTTCCATACAGCGAACAGCACCTAATCTTGTTCGGTTCCGTCCAAGAGATTGATCGTTCCTTTCGTACCTTTGATCTTGTTCGGTTCCGTCCAAGAGATTGATCATTCCTTTCGTACCTTTGAGGGGTCGTGTGATCGTTCCTTACAGCGAACAGCTGAAGAACAGCTAAAACCCAAGTTGTGTGTACGCTATTGAGGGCTGCTAGACAACAATGATGTTTGCGTGGCTATTTTATCTAAGTTCCGCTCAACTGGCGCCAGATAAGTACGTTTTCTTGTATGAAGTGTCCGTCTGGTGTTCATCTCCAGAACATGACTTTCTGAACATGACTTTCTTAAGAGATCGGCCGTCAGTTCGCCTTCCTAATCTCTAATTAATTAACCTGTCGATTTCATCTGCCATCACAGCTCGATCTGGCTCTCTCTCTCTCTCTCTCTCTCAATGCTTATTATAGAACTCATTGAATAATCTCTTAATTTGACTTATATATAGCCATCTACGTAACTCCATGGTCCATGGTCTACTTTACTAGTAGATGAAGTGACTTCTCTCTCTCTCTCTCAATGCTTATTATAGAACTCATATTGAATAATCTCTTAATTTGACTTATATATAGCCATCTACGTAACTCCATGGTCCATGGTCTACTTTACTAGTAGATGAAGTGACTTTTGATTGAAGATAAGAGCTACAAAACAAGAATTTGGGATCATTTTTTTTTTTTTTTGTAAAAAAAAGCAATACATTGAGAAAAGGCCAAATTGTATAAACGACACGGCTTCAAAAGGCCAGACAAGAATTTAGGATCATTGATTGCTCAAATGGTGAGGATTTTCTCGATTGTCATTGTCAACAAGAAAAATGGCATTTTTTTTTCTTTGCACGTGCTTCCAAAACATAATGGCATATTTAATTCTCAAGTCTTGAATTTGGTACACTTCTTTGATTTCAAGTTCTTTGTCCATGAGAACTAGAAGACCTTGTCTGGCCAGGAACTAAATAGAACCTAGAATGAGCATGATATACCAATTATGATCATTATCATGGAATCATTTTTGGATCAGTTTGAAATTTTTCGTAATAATGTTAACTAGGTTGTCATGAAGAGCCACAAAGTCACCTCAGCTTGGTAGTCTTGGAAAATTTGACTTTAATCTCGCTCTCCATGCAACTTAAAATGAGGGCAGTAAGGTAATCTTGAAGAGTGCTGCATTATTGTAGGCAAAACTTTGAGCACTTTATTTGATGAAGGGTTTGAACAATTGCTTAGGCCCTATTTGGTAAATTTTGTTTCTATTTCCCAAGACAACTATTTCTATTCTTTTGTTCCGGGGAACAAAAAAAAAATTAAAAACCTGTTTGGTAAAATTTTTATTCCCGGGAACAAAAAATCTTTTTTTTTTTTTAATTCTCGGGAATAGATTTAGAATAGAAACAAGAAGTAAAAAAAAGTAATTTCTTTTTCTCAGGAATAATTTTTAGAATCAATTTTTTCTCTCTTCTCTCTTATACTCTCTTTTGGCCGATCGTTGGCCTTGGCCATGGCCAGCGTTGACGATCGGCTAGACAAGGGTCGGTGACCTCACCAAAGTATCACCAACCCCCGGAGATGCCAAGCCTCACCGTGGTTGGGCGAGGCTGGGCCTCGCCTTGGCTGGGCGAGGTCGACCTCACCCAACCAAGGCGAGGCCGAGCCTCGCATGGCCACCAGCGAAGCTTGGCCTCACCTAGATCTAGCAAGGCCAAGGCTTGTTGTAACTAGGTTGGCCTTCGGCAAGCTCGCCGGGCCTCACCCTAGCCTAGCGAGGCTCTGGCAAGCTTGCCGGACCTCGCCCGGCTAGTCGCCAACCACCGCCGTGGCCAGCAACTAACCAAAGAGAAAAAGAAAAAGGAAAAAAATAAGAAAATATAATAAAAGATTTAAAAAATTAAAAGGAACAAAAAAAAAAAAAAAAATCTAAGAATCCTACCAAATGTATCTCTATCTAGGGAATAGAAATTTTGGGAAGTTATCAAGTGCATTCTTTTGCTTAGAAATTATTTCTAGGAACATAATTAAAAAAAATCATTTCTGATAAAAAATTATTCCCGATAACAGAATGGTTACCAAACACACCCTTATATATGTTGGAAAGGATAGTTCAATCCCGAATGGTTAAAAGTACATTCATTAGAGCCCAAACTGATGATAGACTTGAAGAACGTCAATTGAGCAAATACCTAATGAAAAACAAGATAAGATGTTGGCATCTATGCCAAATTCCTTTAAGTACTTTACTAGTTCATGGCTACAAATGCACACTAAGATTACCTTGTGACTCATAGACAAAGGTTTACTACCTATTAGAACCCATGGGGTGGTAAGTTGCTTACGGGAAACGGTGTTGCTGGTGAAGTAGTAAAGATTGGAACAGTTCAAAATAAGATGCATGATGAAGTGATGAGAACATTGAATGACATACGGCATATACAAGAGCTGAGAAAGAACCTTATCTCACTAAGTATTCTTGATGAATTTGGATACCAAACATCCATCAAAAGTGAAGCTTTAAACGTCTTTCGTGATGTGCTTACTATGATGTAGGGGACAATAGACAGTAAGTTGTATTATAGAGAGAACCATAGTGATTGCCTCATCTACTAAATTTTCTTGGGATTCTAGTCAAAACACAACTTAGTTGTGGCACATGAAACTCAGCCACATAAGTGAGGGTGATTATGCTTTTGAGCTAAAAGGGTCCATTGAGAGGATCCTAGATTGAGAAGCTGAACTTCTATGAACATTGCGACATGTGTAGCCGGTGGAAAGTGAAATTCTGCATGGCAAATCACCGAATTTCGAAGATTGTAGCTGCGTACACTTAGACTTATAGGGACCTTCTCAAGTTCCTTCAAATGATGGTGCCAGCTATGTGTTGTCCTTTATTGATAAAGTTTAGAGGAAGGTCCGGATTTGTCTTCTTAAAAGCACAAGTGTGTCGTACTTGGTCGGTTCAAGTTGCAGAAGGCAATGATCAAAAAGTATATATGAAGGGAGATCATGTGCCTAAGAACTAACAAAGGGTTGAAATATATTCTGAGGAGCTTAGCCTATTTTGTGCAAAAGAAGGCATGGTAAAACACCACATTGTTGCTAACACACCGCAGCTGAGTAGAGTCATAAAGTGCCTTGTCATGGGCTGAACTTAGTTTTCGTTTTCTTTTCAAAATTCCGATTGTGATCTATGTGCCCACACATAAAATTTTAGGGACAGTTGCATAGCTGAAAGTTACGTAAACATAAAGAAAATCATATCAAACAAGCATATTCTCTTACATATCGGACATGACAGTGATTTGTATATTCGTGTTGGTAAGATGGAGGTCCCTCAATTAATTGACGTTTCTAGTGGGCTTATTGATAAGTACATATGATGCTGATCGACTAAAAATATTCATGGCAAAGGGAATAAAAAAGGGCAAGAAATGAGAAGAAATTTAATAATTAGTAGATAAATATAGTGTCAATCATTGATTAATAATCGGAAAAGTTACCAATTTTTTTTAAACTATTTTATTTGTGCTAATTCAATCATAAACTTTTTAGTTTAGTCAATTTAGTCATAAATCTTTTAACAATTTGCCAATTTAGCTATAAACTTTTTAATTATACCAACTTAATCCTAAAACTTTTGAGGATTTGTCAATATAGTACTTCTGGCAAATTTTGATTGAAAATCGCTAACAAGTGATCTAGTTCACACCAGCCATCCTATGTGGTATGACCGACGCCGATGTGGATTTTTAATTTTTTAATTATTTTTAATTTTTATTACTTTTTCTTTTTCCTTTTTTTTATAATAGCCTTGGGCCAGCGAGTCTTGTCTGGTTTGGGCAAATTTTGGATCAATTTTTTGTTCTAGCCAAAAGATCAAGAAGACGGTTGGACATTCATGGATAAGACAACACCATGACATCAACTTGATCCATTTGAGCTAATTATTAAAGAAAAAAAGAGAGACTTCATCTTAATCACAAATCGACCTAATGTATATTTCTTTATGAAGTTTATTCCATACCTCATCACATAAACAATAAATGGGATAAGTGCAATAGAAGTCTTAAAACTTGTCAGAAAAGTGCAATTAAGTTCTAAGACTTACAAAAAGTACAATCAAGTCCCTAAATTGGTTCAATTAAGTCCTAAGTTAGCACAATCAAACTTACTAATGGAAAACGTTGACGTAGCATGGATGTAGCATTTTAAATGAACTTTTATTGTCGATGTGGCATTTTTAAATTAAATTTTATTTTCTAGGTGGCTTTTTTAAAATTATTTTTTATTCCAAAATTTTTAAAATCAGATTTAAAAAGTAAAAAAAAGGCTAAAATTTACAAAAAAACAAAATTGTTCAAAGTCGCCGACCCTCCAATAATGGGCGGTGGCGGCAGAAGCGCCTACCCATGCCATTTTCCATTTTTTTTAACAGTTTTTTTGAATGAATTTTAACTTTTCTTTTTAGTTTTTAAATCTAACTTTTAAAAATTTTGAATAAAAAATAATTTAAAAAGTCACATGGACAATAAAAATTCATTTAAAATGCCAACATCCACGCCACAATGACATTTTCCATTATTAAGTTTAACAGTATTAACTTTAGGACTCAATTAAACCAATTTGACAAATTTTAGGATTTGATTACATATTTTGCAAGTTTTAAAACTCAATCATATTTTTCTGACAAGTTTTAAGATTTCTATTGCACTTGTCCAATAATAAATCCTTTGACCTTCATCTGCGTTCACCAAATCTTGTTAAGTTCCATCCAAGATTTTGATAATTCCTTTCGTGCCGAATATTTGAGGGGTTGTGTGATCATTCCTTGCCCAAACAGTTGAAGAGCAGCGAAAACCCAACTGTGTGTACGCTAATAAGGGCTGCTAGACAACAGCGATTTTTGCGTGGCTATTTTATCTAAGTTCCGCTCAATTGGCGCTAGATAAGTACGTTGTCTTGTACGAAGTATACGTCTGGTGTACATATCCAGAACATGACTTAAGAGATCAGCCGCCAGTTCGCCTTCCCAATCTCCAATTAATTAACTTACCGATTTCATCTGCCATCACAGCTTGATTGGCTCCCTCCCTCCCCTCTCTCTCTCTCTCTCTCTCTCTCTCTCTCTCTCTCTCTCTCTGCTTATTATGAAACTCAAATTGAGTAATCTCCTGATTTGACTTATAATCTATAGCCATCTACGTACCTCCATGGTCCATGGTCTACATTACTAGTAGATGAATTGACTTTTGATTGAAGATAAGAGCTACATATCAAGAATTTGGGATCATTTGATTGGTCCAAAAACAAGGATTTTCTTGATTGTCGTTGTCACCTAGAAAAATGGCCTCTTTTTTTCTTTGCACACGCTTCTCAACTAGAATGGTATAGGTACCCTAGCAATACTCCTAGTCTTGAATTGGTAAAACTTCTTTGATTTCAAGGCCTTTGTCTATGACAACTAGAAGACCTTGTCTGGCCCATGAACTAAATTGAGCCTAGAATGAGCATGGAAAAATAATCACCATAATCATCATTTAGTCATTCTTGGACCAATTTGAATTTTTTTTCTTTTTCATAATAATGTTAGGTAGATAGTCGTAAGGAGCCATGAAGTCAGCTCAGCTAGATGGTCTTGGAGTTTTTGCCTTTAATCCATGCCAAACTTGCTCTCCATGCAACTTAAAATTAGGGTTCTCAAGATTATTCCCCACATATTCAGGGAATCTCTACAAACGAGGGGAAAGGGGAAAATATTTTCATATTTCCATTTCAGTAATGGGTTTTTGGCGTTTGTGATCGAGCAAATATCTGTTCAAATGGTTAAACGCTGACCGACATATGAGAGCTAGTGGCGGCTATGGTCACTCTTATATTTGGTGATGGGTGTAATTTTCAGTATGTAATACATGAAGCTCACGTTTGTATATTCGAAAAGTTCGGATATTGCAAACATCTTGTTGCAAAAAAATTCTCGCTCCACCATTAGAGTTACCTAAGGTGAAGTGCACCATTCATTTTTGCTATTTGGTGTTGAGAATATGTCTCGATTTTGAGTAAATTTTCTACTTTGAATTGGTTTCCTCAAAGGGGTTCTGTACTTTGATATCAGATACAGTAGAGCAAAAAAGAGGAGTATCATATTTTCTTTCTGAGTTTTCTTAGTGACTTCTCCATAAGAGATTGCGAAATGATACTTGTGGATTTTCTTTGAGTGTAATCTAAATTTAGGAAGCACTTGAGTGATTGAGCAATAGTAAATTTTGTATTTTCTGAATTTCTAGTGGATTACTTGCACTAGCTCTCCCCTTCGAGTACTTATTGGCACTCTATTTGAATCAAGTAAATTTCAAGTGTTCGTCATCGTTCCTTGTTAATTTCTCTATCAATATTTTTCCCTCTCCTTTAACTTTAACTACAAGATCCATTAGCTTCTATGTTGTTTTCATGACAATAGGTATTAGAGCTAAAGCTAAGGTTACTATAGTTGATTTGGGGCTTTTACATGTTTGATCACCATTTGGAATTTTTGCTATTGCAATTATGTTTGGAGCGAAAGTAGAAATTAGGAAATTCAACGCAAGGAACAACTTTGGAGTGTGGATCAGGAAGATAAGTACTCTATTATTAGTATGGCCGTCAAATGAGTGAGTCGGATTGAAAATGGTCCAACTTATATTGATCCATATAACCCGTTTTGACTTATTTTCATGTAATATAAATTTGACGACCCTTACCCGACCCAACCCATATTATCAAGACACATTAATATTTAACTCAATCGAGGAAAGCCCACTCCCGCACATTTAATCCACTTTAAGCTCTTTATATCTATCTATACATATATACATGCATACATACATACATACATACATACATACATACATTTCTTCCCCCTTGTTCGCCTGAGCTTGCTTGCCAGATCCGGTGAGCTCCGGCCTCGCCGACGACTGGCGAGACCAAGCTCCTCAACAGTGGCGAGCTCGAGTCTCGCCAGATTGGTGAGGCTCTAGTCATCGATGACCTCAAGCTTGCTTAAGGCCGATGACCTTGAGCCTTGCTTGGCCGGTCACCAATCGTTGCCGTGTCGGCCATCGACTAAGGAAGGAGGAAGAAGAAAGGGAAAAAAAATGAAAAAATGAAAAATGAAAAGAAAAGAAAAATGAAATATAAAAAATAATTCTAATTTTGATTTTTATAAAAAAAAACTTTTTTATAAAGTTGAAGAGGGAAGTTGGGTTGGAAATGGGTTTTTAAGTGCAACCTATATATGACTCATTTGTGATTTAAATAGGTCAAATATGGGTCTAAGACCCATTTTGACACCTCTAGTTAATAGCCAAAGGTTTGGCGAAGGCATCGGGTGGCAAGGATAAATTGCCAGAAACACTGAAAGAGGACAATAAGGTAGAGTTGATGGAGAGGATGAAAAGCATAATCCTGTTGAATCTATCGAATGACTTATTATTGAAGTGGCCAAAAGGAAGAATGTTGCATCATTATGGGTAAAATTTCAAGCAATTTATCTTATGAAAGGTTTGAACAATTGCTTATATATGTTGAAAATGATGGTTCAATCCCTCTAAGCCCCTCTAGATGAGTTTAACAAATTTATGATGGTCTTGAAGAACGTCAATGAGGCATTGCCTAATGATAAACAAGAAATAATATGGTTGGCATCTCTATCGGATTCTTTCAAGCTTTTAATTGATTCACTACTACAAGGGCAACTATGATTACCTTGGAAAATGTAAAGTCCTTGTATTTTCTAAGGAGTGACGTAAGAAACTTATGAGAGGATAACTTAGCGCAGGATATGGCGCAAGATTTGGTTATCTAGGGTAGAGACGGATTAAGAAAGTTTGGAGATAGCCAATGGAAGAGTCATTCTAATTCAAGGTCCAACCAACTAAATCGTTGATGTCATCTATGCGATGAGATAAGGCATTATAGGAGAGATTGTCTGAAGTTCAAGGGTAAAGAAGTTAAGGTAGAGTCTACGGGTAATAGTAATGTTGTACCACAATAGATAATAGTTCCAGTCATATCGATGGTATGTCAGCAATTACCATGAGTTCATCAAGTGATGATTGGGTGCTTAATTCTGGATGTTCTTATCATGTGATTTATAGACAATGGTTTACTACTCATCAGTACATAGGGGTGGTAAATTGCTTATGAGAAATGACACTAAATGTGAAGTAGTAAAGATTGGAACTGTTTAGATTAAGATGTGCAATGGAGTAGTGAGAGTATTCATTGACATATGGCATATACCAAAATTGAGAAAGAACCTTGTCTCATCAAGTATTCTTGACAAATTTGGATACTAGATATCCAATGACAGTGGAGTTTTAAAGGTCTCTTGAGATGTGCTTATTATGATGTGGTGGTCAATAGACGGTGGGTTATATTTTTTGGAGTGAACAATAGTGATTTCATAACACTCAGACACAAAAGTGACAAGGAGATGATGTTTCTGAGTTAAAAGGGTCAAGTAGGAGGTTTTTAGATTGAGAAGTTGAACTTTCATAACGCTCACATGTGTAGTCGGCAGAAAGTGAAATTTTGTACGGCAATTCAAGTCGGCAAAACAAAAAAGAAAAAAAAAAAAAATTATATATATGTATCTATATATATATATATATATATTTATCAAATTGCTAGAGAGAGAGAGAGAGAGAGAGAGAGAGAGAGAGAGAGAGAGAGAGAGAGAGAGAGAGAGGGAGAGGGAGGCAGAACAACATATCCAAATTGTCGGAGTCAAAGAAACATTATTGGAATGGACCTCTTGAAGACGTGTCCCAAAGCGACAAAAAAAAAAAAAAAAAATGTGGCGAGATGCCAAAAGTTACATACAATACATGTATAACTCTTCTATTGGTCCAGCACAACATCTCTCGTTCGGACCTGTCATTCGATATTGTCACTTGATTTTGTCCGTCGTTTGATTGCTATTCGATGGATAATAATAGCACGATAAAGATGTGATACTCTTGTTTTTGCGTGCACATTGTCCACTCCACACCTTGCTTATAGAAAGACTCCATGACAAAAGACAACATTGGATTGGATCTTGGCACATCATTATTACAAAGATTCAATATTAATAGATTAATGCCTATAACATTGCATGCAGGGAGTTAGCACCATTAACATTATGTATGGATGTGTCTTCACCTAACAATGAGTTTGATTCGGAGTTAGTTGAATAACTTAGTAGGCTGAGTTGGTAGCACTCCTCATGCTTAGTTGGTAGCACTCCTCATTTTCATAATATTCAGATAATAAATCGCATATTTATTTAAAAGTTTAAATAATTTAAATAGATGGCAATTGTCTAACAAAATTTCATATAGTATCAAAGAGTGGGTCTTGAATTCAAATCTTCTAGATCCCTATTTGCCTTTCTAATTGCATATTTTTATCTTTTAAGCTAAGGCCAAAGCGACTGACCAAAAAAAAAAGGCTGAGGCCAACGTTTTGTTAGCGGTTGTCTAACAAAATCTTACAATAGTATTCTGGCATATATATATATATATATATATTTTCACTTAAGACCCAAGTTCGAACCATCACACATATCTCTTTTCGGGATCATTTCAAACCTGTGAAGATATATGTGTTGGTGATTGCTCATTGTGTCTTGGAACATGAATCACCACATCTTTTTGAAAGAATTAGGTACTTATGCAGTCTCGAACATGAGTTAAGAAAGGAAGATGGAATCATAGTAGCCCATAATCATGCAGTTTTAAGAAAAAAAGGGTATTAGAGTAATTAAATATAAAACAATGCATTCATCTAACATTTAAGCTTTTAGAACGGTTGGCAGTGGTCTCATAAAATTTACATGATATTAGAATTGGAGGTCATGAGTTCGAATCTTTTTAACCCCCATTTACCTCCCCAATTAAATTTCCCCACTTACTAAGAAAAAAAACCAGACTAAGCATAGGGGGGAGTATTAGAGTAACTAAATATAAAATCACGTGCAAAAAGATTAGACTAAACGTGAGGAAAAGTATTAGAGTAATTAAGTAAAAAACCACGAGGGGTTATTAGAGAAATTAAATATAGAATCACATCGCAAACAAATCAGACTAAACATGATGAAGAGTATTAGAGTAATTAAATATAAAACCACGCTATCATGTAACAACTTAAATTTAGAACGATTAACGGTGGTCTCACAAAATCTTACAAAATATATACCTAAATCGGCCGAAGTGAGGATGGCATGCACTATGAGGTATAAAATTGCTGTTCTTGAACTTAATTCTCAAGTGAAGTCACTTATCGAGTTTAAAAAGAACAAGGCCTGAAGGAAGAGAAGCTAAAGGAGAGAACCAGAGTTTACCGATGCGAGTGTCGAGGCTTTTCCAGCAAAGCCAGGACTTGAGGATCAAACACATGTTCCCAAAAAGCAATTCATACGCTGACTTTTTGGTGAATTTTGATTTTATCTATTTTTGGTTCTTTTGAAGCTAGTAATCCACCTTTAGTAGTTTATTGTTATTTAATGCATACTTGGGGTTCCTGTGGTGAGAAAGCCTAATTTCCTAATTTGTGAACTTCTTTGACATTATGGGCATGTGGCATTCATATAAAAACCGACTACAAACATTTGCTCGGAAGAGAAGTCTTTTACGTATTGTTGCCACATGATTGTCGCTTCATATGCAAAGTTACAATAGATTGAAAAACCTAGGAATCTATAGAACTTTATGTTACAATGAAAGAAGATGGACAAGCAATTGCTACGGTAGCTCTTATTAGAGGTAAGTAGTTCCAAATAAGTAGGTTCCAAACTTAAAACATAAAACCTACCCTGTGAAGACCAATTCTCGGCTTTTGGAACACAAGACCTACCCTGTAAACTTTGGAATTGGAATCTTCAATTCCAAAGTCTACCTAGGAATTGGCCAAAGTAGTTGATAGTCTCACGGAAATTCGACACTATCGTGGAAAAATGCCAAAAAATGCACCAATCAGAGCACAAGTAACAAAGCACAAAAGCAAAATTGAAATCACACGAGATGCAAGATTTACATGGAAAAACCACGGAAAGAAAGAAAGAGAGAGAAGTTTCATTATTTTCAACAACAAGTACAAGAATACATGCCAAAAGCTCTAAAAACCACTTGGTGAGCCACAAGATCTAAAGATCTAATGAGAAAGTAAAAAACAAAAGAGGAAATAATATGGAGGCTAGGATTGGAGATGTGTTATTAAATACATTTCTCCCTTAAAAAAAAACCCTAAACAAAAGGTGCATGGTCTAAAATACTCTTATCTCTAATTTGAAAGTTAAAACTCAACAAATATCCACATTGACTTTAAATCTTCAAAAGAGCATTATACCAAACAACATAAGACCTCTCTACTTCACCATCAAAGGATGAAACACCACCAATCCATCTAGGCAAATCAAATGGCTAAGACAACAATCAAGTCCAAGTAATGCTTGAACTTGGTCAAAGGATATGTTTTAATTAACATATCTGTCGGATTATCCACCGTAGGTATTTTCTTAATTGTAACCATACCCTAGCAACCTCATCATGTACAAAGTGATATCGTATGTCGATATGTTTTTTTCTTCTCATGATACACTATGTTCTTGGTCAACTAGATTGCACTTTGATTATCGCAAAAGATAATGAAGGCTCCCTTCTACTTTACCCCAAGTTCTGTAACTAAATACTCTAACCAAAGTGCTTCTTTTACTGTTTCCGCTGCCGCCATATACTTTGCTTTGATGGTAGATAAAGTAATCGTGTCATGCAAAATTGCTCTCCAACTAACGTGGAACCACCAAGTGTAAAAATAATACTCGTCAAAGATCTCCTTTTGTGGAGATCGCCAACATAGTTAGAATCAACGAAACCAACAATTGAATATCCTATATCATGATCTTTATCAAAGACCAAACACGCATCTGAGGTACCCCGGATGTAATGAAGAATTCATCTCACTGCTTGCTAATGAACTTTGTTCGGATGTGCCATAGACCTATTCACAACACTAACAACTTGTGAAATATCTAGAAGAGTGCAAACCATAAAATACATGAGACTTACTTACAACACTAGAATATGGAACTCGAAACATCTCATCTTCCTCTTCTTTAGCTTTAGACGACAAAGGAACCGAAAGTCTAAAATGGGATGCCAAATGAATACTTACTGGTTTGGCATTCTTCATGCCAAAGCGCTTAAGAACTTTTTTAATGTACTTCTTTTGCGAGAGATATAACTTCCTAGCCTATCTATCCCTCCAAATCTCTATACTAGAATTTTTTGGGCAGCTTCAAGATCTTTCATCTCAAATTCCTTGCTAAATTCCCTCTTCAAATTTTGTATCTCCAATATATTCTCCACTTTACTAAGCATGTCATCCACATAAAATAGCAAATAAATAAAAGAACCATCATGCAGTTTTTTATAGTACACACAACTGTCATGTGCACTTTTGGAGTGGCCATGACTCAACATAAAGCTATCAAATGTTTTGTGTTATTACCACCGAGATTACTTAGGACCATACAAAAAACGTTTCAACCTCCAAATATGATCTCCTTTATCCTCAATAACGAATCCCTCGGGTTGAGACATATAAATTGTCTCTTCGAGCTCACTATGTAGAAAATAGGTCTGGACATTAAGTTGCCCAAGTTCTAGATCATAAAAGGAAACTAACACGAGCAACACACAATTGGAACTATGTTTCACAACTGGAGAGAACACTTTATTGAAATTGGTCCCCTCGTGCCAACTAAAATCCTTCATTATCAAACGTGCCTTGAATCTTTCATATTCAACTCCTGAAATTTCCTCTTTTCTTTCGAAGACCTACTTGCATCCAACAGCTCTTTTGGCTTCAAGCAATTTCAGAAGATCCAAAGTTTGGTTCTTATGAAGAGACTCCATCTCTTCATTCATCGCAACAAACCACTTCTCAGATTTAGAACAAATAATAGCTTCATGGAATGTAAAAGGTTGTTCAATACCAAGTTCTTCAGCAATTGTAAGAGCATATGCTACCAAATTAGCAAAACCATATATCTAAGGAGGCTTAATTTGACATTTAGCCCTCCTTGCAACCAAACTCTGAGGCTGCTCATTTTTTTTCTATTTTGTTTTTGATAAAATTTGAGTCTTGTTGCTCATTGTCACTTTCTAGCTAAATAGGAACATCTTCAAATGTTCTCTGTGGATGCTCTACATAAAACTCTACCTCTTTTCCAATATTCTCATCTAGAATACCTATGGATTCAATAACAACCTTTCTCTTTCCAAGCATGAAATTTTCATAAAAAATAACGTCCCTACTAATTATAAACTTTGATGACTGAGGGTCAGAACACCATAACCTATATCCTTTAACCCCATCTGTTTAACCAACAAAAGTACGCTTCTTAGCCCTAGGTTGAAGCTTACCCTCTTTTACATGATAGTAAGCTGGACATCCAAATATTTTTAAACCAGAATAATTAGAAGGTGTACCTGACCATACCTTATTAAGAGTTTTATATTCAATTGCGGTTGACGGAGAATGATTTACCAAATAACATGCCGTGTTCACAGTTTTAGTCCAAAAATCTTTCCCAAGTCCAATATTAGAGAGTATATACCTCGCTCTTTCTAAAAGTGTTCAGTTCATGCGCTTCGCCTCCCCATTCTGTTGAGTTGTGTACCTGACTGTTCAATATTGAACAATCTCCGAATCTTCACATTACTTGTTGAAATCACCTCCACAAAACTCAAAACCATTATCCATTTTGAGACGCTTCATCTTCTTCCCAGTTTAATTTTCTATCAACATCTTCCACTTCTTGAACGTATAAAAAAAATGTCACTTTTATACTTCAAGAAATAAACTCAGACTTTCCTAGAAAAATCATTAATAAATGTCAGAAGATAAACCGCATCATCCTTAGATGTTACCTGTGCCAATCCCCACAAATCACAGTGGATATAGTCAACTATGCCCTTCCTCGAGTACACCATGGTACTAAAACTAACTTTGTGCCGCTTCCGAAAACACAATGTTCGCAAAAGTCAAATGAGATTGTATGATCCCCACAATGTAAATCACATTTACTCAAGATAGTCATTTCTCTTTCGCTCATGTGGCTAAACCGCATGTGCCACAACATTGACTTTTCAAAATCTAAAAATGATGATATATTTAAAGAACCCACAACAGTACTTTCTTGCAGAACGTAAAGATTTTTCTTTATGTTACCCTTATTACAATCAATGAGCCTTTTAAAATTTTCAAAACTCCACCTCCACTTGTGTACATGCACCCAATGGAATCTAAACTGCTCAATGAAATAAGGTTCTTTAAATCTAGGATGTGCCTAACGTTTTTCAAAGTTCTTATTTCATTGTCATGACATTTAATTTGCACTGTATCAATATCCACAATTTTGCAAACTGCATCATTGCCCACCAAAACTAAAACACCACTGACTTTCTTATATGTGTGGAACCAATCTTTACGTGGACACATGTGATATAAACATGCTGAATCCAAAATTCATTCATCGTCGACATGATAGTATGAAGACAAAACAATAAGAACATTGTCTACATTAATTAACTCATTATTTTCACCAAACTAGCAAAATAAGAACTCTTCATTGACTTCTTCCCTTTAGCTTTGAGCACTGGACACTCACTTTTATAGTGTCTGAATTTATAACAATAGTAACATTCTACTTTACTCTTATCTCTGCTTCATCTAAACTTCGAACACCCATTACTATCATCGTGTCTATCACAATGATTTGACCTTCCCTTGACAACTAAGTCATTGGCTTTATCATCACTACTACTTACATTTAATTTTGTACGCATCTCCATGGAATTCAACGAAGCTTTCACACCTTCAAGAGTTATGGATTCCTTCCATACAACATAGAATTCACAAAATTTTCACACGAGCTCGGTAGTGAGCATAACACAATTAGAGCTTGATCTTCATAATCTAACTTCAAATCTAGATATTTCATATCTACAACGATCTTATTAAATTCATCTAGATATTTTTGGAAATGAGCACTTTCTTGAATTTTTAGCATGTGAAGAAGATGCTTCAAGAATAATCTCATCGTAAAATATTTCTTCATGTAGAGACTCTCGAGCTTATTCCACAATCTTGAAGCCATTTCTTCATCTGCGACTTTGCGAAGCACCTTATCGGATAACGACAATTGGATGGTGCTATGTGCCCTCTCTTCCATCTCCTCGATCTCAGTCGTAGTCATATCATTGAGATAATTCCCGTCCAAAGCTCAAAATTATTTTGGCCATCGAAGGGTGCTGCTTCAAACTTGATAGATGCCATCTCGAACAAAAGACCGAAATTCTTCCGCTTCGATACCAATTTGTTGCGGAAAAATGCCAAAAGATGCACCAACCGAAGCACAAGTAGCAAAGGATAAAAGCATAATCGAAATCCCATGAGACACAAGATTTATGTGGAAAACCCAAAATAGGAAAAACTATGGGGAGAGAGAGAGGTTTCACTATCTTCAACAACAAGTACGAAATTACAAGCCAAAAGCTCTAAAACCCATTTGGTGTGCTACAAGATCTAAAAATCTAACAAGAAGATAGAAAAAAACAAAAGAGGAAATAATATGGAGGTTATGGTTGGAGATGTGTTATTAAACACATTTCTTTTATAGTTTCCCTTCAAAAATCTCTAAATAAAAATGCAAGGTTTAAAATACCCTTATCTTTAATTTAAAAGTCAAAACTCAACAGACCCTCAAATCACTCAACTAGGAATCTAAAAGTACTCAAAATGCATCTTGAATTAGCTAAGAATAATTAGTCACTAAGTATTTAGATCGCTGAAAATGGGGTAGATCATTGATGTTAGACAAATGCAAAGGAAAGAGAAGTAGAGAGGAGTGAGTCTATGTTAGATCATTGATGTTAGACAAATGAAAAGAAGGATGCTACATTATTGTGGGCAAAACTTCAAGCATTTTATTTGATGAAGGATTTGAACAATGAATTGCATATGCCGGAAAAGACGGTTTAGGGTGGATTTGGTTCAACTTTGGAAATGGATTTTGGGTGTAGTGTAGATGTTGAAAACCAAAGCCCTTTGGAGAAATGTAAATTACGTATGGTAAAAACCTTTTATAAAATGACCTTGGGTTCAACTTTTGCAAGGGTTTTGGCTCAATTTTTTTTTAATTAAAAAAACCTCGAACCCTTTAGCTTGGGTCTCGACCTCAGACGACCCTCACTTGGGTTGTGTGACCCTTGCCGGCCCCTTGCTGACCTCTTGCTGGCCCTTTGCCAGCCAAATCTGGCCTCGTCGGCCCTCTCCGACTGCCTTGTGCAAAAAGATGTACAATAATAAGGAGGGGCAAAATTGGAAAACTAATGAATTGGTGAGGATAGTTTTGGAAAAAAAATATTTTAATCCTAGTTTCAACATTCCGCAAATGTGACTTCGGAATATGGTCCTTACTTGCTTTGGGCTTTCACCATTCCCAATGCTAGCATTTGGCCGAAAGCTACTTTAAAATGTTTGCCGAACACCCCAGTGTTTACCCAAGGGGTTTGAGGCTGAAAGCCCTTTGGAAATGCTAAATTAAATGCATACCAATCCCAAATGGTTACATTCGTCAGAGGCCATTTGGATGAGTTTAACAAACTCACGATAGACTTGGAGAACATAAATGAGGCCTTGCCTAATGAAAAACAAGATATGATGTTATTGGCATCTTTATGGGATTCTTTTCAACACTTTACTCAAGGGCACACTACAATTACCTTGGAAAAGGGAAAGCCTACTTTATCTTTAAGGAGTGGTAAAAGAAGTTATAAGAGGATAATTTAGCATAGGATATGGCGCAAGATTTGGTTATTTAGTTAAAGATGGATGCAAAGAGATTTGATTATCCGGGGTAAAATGTCATCACTGCCATAAGATAGGGCCCCGTAGGAGAGATTGTCCAAAGCAGAAGGGTCGAGAAGTTAAGGTGGAGTTTACGAGCAATGGTAATGTTGTTATTATAGCAGATTACAATTCCAGCAATGTTGATGATATGTTAGCAACTACCACGAGCACATCAAGTGATGATTGGATGCTTGAATCTGGATGCCTTATCATATGACTTATAGACAATGGTTTACTACCTATTGGTACACAAGGGGTGGTAAGGGGCTTATGGGAAATGGTGCTACTTGTGAAGTAGTAAAGATTGGAAAGTTCATATTAAAATGCAACATCGACTGACATATAGCATATACAGGAGCTAAGAAACAACCTTATCTCACTGAGTATTCTTGATGAATTTGGATACTAGATATCTAATGAAAGTGGAGTTTTAAAGGTCTCTTGAGATGTGCTTACTATGATTTAGGGGATGATATACAATAAGTTGTATTTTCTTGAGGGAACGATAGTGATTGCCTCATCTACTAAATTCTCTTAGGCTTCTAGTCAAAACATGGCTAGTTGTGGAACGTGAGACTTGAACACATAAGTGAGAAGAAGATGATGTTTCTGAGTTAAAGGGATCCACTAGGAGGTTACCAGATATGAGAAGTTGAACTTCCGTGAACACTGCAATGTTGATAGTCAATGAAAAGTGATATCTGTATGACAATTCACAAAATTTTGGACACTGTAGCTACATACACTCAAATTTATAAGGACCTTCTCAAGTTCCTTCCAAGGATGGTGTTAGATACGCGTTGTCATTTACTGATAACCTTTCAAATAAAGTCTAAATTTGTCTTCTTAAACATAAGTAGAGGTATTTGGTTAGTTCAAGTTGCGGAAGGCAATGATGGAAAAGTAGATAGGAAGGTTGGAATCTATTGTGAGAAGCTTACCCGGTTTTGTGCAAAGGAAGGCATAGTGAATGGAGTCATAGAAACCAAAAAATGGAATTTTATTGTAAAGAACTTACTCTTTACTCTTCAATGCTAGACTAAGTAAAGATTTTTGGGCCGATGTAATGTATACTAGTTGTTTAGTAACAAATCACCATCACTAGCAATCGATTGGAACAATCTTGAGGAAACATGGTCAAGTAAACCTGTTGAATATAGTGGGCTAAGAATGTTCGGTTGCCCTACTTATGCTTGTGTAAATGATAGCGCGCAAATGCATGTTCCTAAGCTATGTTCATGGGATGAAAAGGTACAAAAAGTGGTGCAGTAAAGAAGATTAACCCGAATTTATGTTCAGCAGAGAAGTTAGCTACAATAAATAAACTCTATTTCATAATAGAAGCGAGCGATTGATTGTAGAGAACAATCTAGATGGTTTTCAAATACAAGCGGAGGTTTGGGGAGAGCTTAGAGATGTTTAAAGTTCTATAGATGTGACGGTGTCTGTAAAGCTGCCAGATTTTATAGCAGTTACCAATGGTTCCGAGGTCACAGTTGATGAAACTTCAAAGTACTCTATAGAGGTGGATGAGACAGAGCAACAATTGTGTCCAAATATTGAAATGGATAATTTGGTGAGTTGAGATAGCTTCGGGTATGTGATGCAGGGATGAAGGCTATTGAAATGTTGTGAGTGACTTGGAGGAGTTATGTTGGGAAAGTGTTAAAGAGCAGTGAATACTTTTTTTTTTTTTTTTTTTCCGAAATGAAAAGTATATAACCATCTTTTTTACTTTCTATTATGAATTCTCAATCACCGAGAGGTTGAAAGCCCTCATATTTAATAACAGTTCAGAATGTTTGTCACAAGAGAATTTAGCTTGCGGTAAAATTCCAAGTGATGGAATTTGAACTTTGCTTCTGAGTACGATTTACAGATAGAGGAATCAGTTTAGAGACTTTTCACTATGAATTTCTTCCACTTTTAGGTCGCCTAACTTTCTTATGAAAAGTCGTAACTCTAGCTTTTTCTATTATATAGTCAATATTTGTTTGACGAGATAATACAGCAGCCATACTCTGCAAATGTTATTTTAGGTTCGTCTGTTCGTTTCATACTGAGTTAAGAGTTCACATTACGAAATAACCATGCTTATATGACACTAAATTGCTCCTGAATTTAAATTATTCTCCTTTTAGATTATTAGGAATAATGCTATAAGTACATTGGTGATCATTTTCCTTACCACAATGGTCTAAATTACGACGCTCTGTGTTATTATTATTATACGTGTTATTCTTGTTATTCCGTAAGAATTCCCGGTCAGATTCGTCTGATTAATGAGCGAAGCGTGACTTATCACTCTGCAAGCAATTGAATTGATCTTTAGGCGCATGAACCTCCCAACAAAGGGAACGATGGCGCTATCAAGACAAGCTCCACAGAGATTTTAAGGCGTACTCTCACTCTCTAATGCAAAGCAAAAATTCAAATGAATGATTAAACAAAAGGAAAGGAGTGAAAAAAGAGAGCCTGTTTGCGAATCAAATTCTCTTGTACTCACCTTGGCAAAGTCTCCTTGACTGTCATTGAATACATCTAATGATCCGATGTTTTATCAGACATACACATAATCTTTTTAAAGTCCCTGAAAATTTCTACTGTACATTGCAAAATGCCCCTCTTCCAATACCCACTCGAACACTTCTGAACTCGAAAGCTCGAAAAACGCATGAAGCTTTGAGAGCTTTATGATTGATTATACATGTGACGACCCTTACGCACCGCCAACTAGATACTTTGACGAAGGCACTGCATCTTGGTCTCCTTTCAGCTTGCAGGTTTTACCTCGCGACAAAAACTGGTAGTTGGCAGACGCTCAGGGGCATCATCTGGTACTATATGGCATCGATCCGACATGTGTTGACAACTTAATGATGGAACGGAGTCACACTTGTGAATCTTGAGACACAGAACTCAATATGAAACTGGGAAATGCCAATGTTATATCCCTGCAAAAGGTGCAAAAGAAAGAGTCGTAGCATATCACACCTGCAGAGTAATCCTGTTGACGATGCATAGCTTGACATGACCAGAGACAGATGTTTAGTAGACTGTTTCCGGATTATCTTTTTCTTTATAAGGGGTTAAAATCTTAAAGTAGAGAGAGAGAGAGAGAGGGGCTGTTCCTCGCATTGATTTGACCTATAAGTTAATCTCGATCAGGTTTACATACTTTAGGTATGGAAGAGTCATGTTCCTTATAAGAGAAGGATTCTTCAACACAAAGTCCTTCCACTCTTCCTGATCAATCCTTCCATCATGTTTTGTATCGGCTTCCCTAAATGCCTGTCAATTGAACAACCCGTTTCAGAATGATTGAAGTACCAAGCCGACGATAGTTACACATTAAAGTTGAGTACCACACCTTATCCACGATCATTTCCACAACATCCTCCGTGAGTACCAAATCTGATTCATGAAGAAGTGCCAATACCATTTCCTTCAACTGTAAATTGAAACCACTACAAAAGAAATTAGGAACAATTCGAGCATATTCATGAGATGTCCATGCAACAGCAGAAAAAAAGGAGATTCCATCCTCACCTCCTCTGGCTCGATATATCCTGTTTGCCTCAAGTCATACAACCTGAAAGCAACTGCAGAAAGGTCTCACAACTCAGATATCATTTCGCTACTCATGTGAACATTATGTTCCAGCATGAAAAAGTAAGTCAAATTAAATTTTATTGAAAATTAGAAGAAGAAAAACTGCATAATGGGAACAAAAGAAAAAAAGAGGAGATAAATTTGAAGTTTTCTTACATGCAATCTTGTCTTCTATTGGTGCGTTCGGGTGAAAGACACCGAGCGATCTCACAAATTCACCAAACTCGATAACCCCATTTCCCTTCATATCAAACAAATCAAATATCTGGAATATATGATACCCGTGGTTCATATATATTAGCAGGGAAAAAGAAAAAGGCATTACTCTAGTGAATGATCAAAATCACAAAAAGTTGTGCGTGGCACTTTATAAGATCAAAATATTTAAGATCCCATGTCTTTTATATATATATATCTAAGTGGGATGATTAATTGTATTAGATTACACCGCATAAATGAAGTAAAAAGATCTCCATTGAATCGAAGTGAGCCTTTATTACATACCCTGTCGGCAAAAAGATTTCTGCAATTTCGGTTCCGGAAAAGTGCTAGCTGAAACTCTTCCTGCTCAAAATACAGCACAATAGCAATTTTAAGTAGCAGAAACAAGTGCACCATCAACCTTATCAATGTCTTGTGATCACGCAACACTAGACTAGACTAGACAAAGACAACCCAGAAAGCGACAACTGATAGGCAAAAGGAAAGAGATTTCATTCAAGTATCAAATGCAGGTTTGAAGCATACCTTGTGAATAACCCCATCGGCAATAATTGAACTGCTTAATTTCTTGAAGAGCACATATAAGGCCTCAACTTCGCTTGCAGTAACTGCATTTAAGAAACATAAATGGTCAAACTGATGAAGGCAGGTAGCATCACAGTTAATTTACCATATGACTTTATCAAAGAGTTTATGAGTAATACTATCTCCATCTGTCCCTGATGAAAGTAATTCTGGATGTGCACAAAAGGAGCATATGACTTGCCCTATCGGATGAACAAGCGCTCGAGAATAGACAGATTAAAATTGAATCGGGGAAAAAAGTCCTGGTTGCACTAAAGCTTCATGAGAACAATCTAAAAAAAGAAGAAGAGAACAATCTTGAGGGAAGTATATGCAGAAACTTAACATCTAAAGGATTGGCGCTTACAAGGTGTCGCAGTAGCAAGCACGTTAGGCTCTTCATATCCAAGTGTTCGCGCAGAACTCTTTGAAGTAATGCAACCCATGACAATCACTTACCTTGTCCTATTTCCAGATACATCTGCCAGGTCAAAACGAGGAAACTGTCAAGCAACACCTGCCAATGCCAATTCACAGGAGAATGAGATGCCGCAAGATGCTGATTCAGCTCAATTTGGAGATCAAAATATTTTCTTTTACTGCTTAGACTTTCAGTGCACTCAGTCGCTCTTCTTAGACCATAAATGAGATTGCGCCTACTGGTGCCATGGGTTTCATTTAAGGGTGTGCAACCAAACTGGTTTCAATGGAAACCGGTCCGGGAACAAGTTTCAAATTTTTTGAACTGGTTATAATCGGTATAGGAATAGGTTCCGAGTGAATACTCAACCAGGTTTTGGACCGGACCGCCCTATTTTGGAACCGCTTTCGGAACCGGTTTTATAAGCTAAAAAGCGAAAACTCTAATTTCTTTTTCTCCTAAATTCTAACCTTAGTACTCCTTTGTCCCTTGTCCTTCCTCAGAACTCCTCATCAGTCTTTCCCCTTCCCTAAATTTTTATGAATGTATGGGAAATGGAGTTTTATAATTTATATTTGATGTTGTGTTTGGACTTTTTATCATTTGTAGTTGTATGTGACTACGCAATCATCTTATGGATTATTGTTTTTTTGGCGGATTAGGACTTTTGTTATTCATCTTTTACTTTGAATCATTCAGTTACTCATAGTCTCATATGATTTTGCTGTAAAAAATGAACCAAAAAAAGGAACAAAAAAATGAAACAAATTCTTGGGTAAACCCTAGAACCAGATAGGAAAAACAGGATAGGTTCCAGAATCAATTCCAAGCAAACAAGGTAGATTTTAGGGTCTAAAAACTGGAACTGGTTATAACAGAATAGGTTTCATGTTCCAACTCTAGAATCTACCTCCCACGAAACCAATCACCCCCTGTTTCATTGGTCAATACTCAACTGCATGGTACACCAAATTCAAGAATGGAAGTTTTCTACTCTAGATAGGCATAAACTGTTCTACGCGGACTCAAACATGGTGTCCGGCAGGCTTAGTCCTCTATGTTTTAGCATGTCTGACAGGTGGACTCAGTACGTGGATGTGTAAAATTGAGTGCTAGAACTGGGTCATAGGAAAACATAGAATCAATATGCATTGTCGCTATTGGTAAGCAGAATATAAGTAAAGGTTCAAAATTTTATGGGACATTGGATCATCATACCTCGAATTTCAAATAATCTTTCAACCTAGTTATGGTGATTCGGACTGTAGCGGGTCTGCCATGAGACACAACCTTAGCAAAGTTTGAGCTCAATATGAAGTTCCCCATACCCGCACCCGCACCCATTTCTTATGCTATACATACAGGTCGCTCTAATGATGAGTCGTGGAAAACTCTTGGGACACAAAAAGGATATTAAAAGAAAAAAAAAAGTAGAAAATTATCGAAAGAGCATTGTTGCTTTGATTCATTTGCTGATAATTATTTGAACATTCGCTATCATGTATTCACTGTTGACAGCAAGCAGCAGCATTAGTAGATCACCAAATTAAAGGTCAAGAGCACAACCTGCCTAAAGCTTCTATATTAGAGAAACTATGAGTCTATGAAGATGGGACATGATTAACAGGTTCTTTTAGATATCCTCGATGCAGACAGTTTCAGGTCAATTTAGTTGAGAAGTGCACAAAAAAGCACAATGCAAGTGGCTCAAGACAAATGTACAAAAACTGAAGCATCACGATGTAATTGACCGTCCTAAAATATCAAAATTCTGACATATATATCCAGTAAAGAGAACTATTTAGGCCCCAAGGTTGAGAGAAGCAGCTATGCACGAGAAGAGCATACAACTGATTACAGAATTGCAATTTTACAGATAATGTACTACAGACAAGAATATTCAAAAAATTGAAACATTAAAATTCATCCGAGGAATCATTGTGAGCTGTACACGAAAATCTGTCTCACGAGGAAGAGATTCATTCAAAGAATTCCCATGTTTGCGTTATCCATTAAACTGCCGACGTGGGATAAAAATAACCTTTGAACTTTTTCCTCATTGGACCACAAACCCAATACGCGGAGGCAGATTTCTTGAACGAATTTAGCAGTTTTTTTTTTTTTTTTTTCTTAAAAGAACACGTCGCTGTTAAGATAACAAAGACGAACCTTGCACTCCTATCAACTTCTCTTTGTTTAAATCTTTATCAGATTCTAGCCGTGTGCAGAAGATATGACTTTTGGAGCTTCTTTAGGAACGATGAGAATGACTGCTTAGTGGAATCAAATTTCGCAGAAAATGGATAAACATTTAAAAACCCTGTTTTCTAAAACGAAAATGACGGGTAAGTACTCACGCCGTTGTACTATCAAATTTATTTAATCACCTTTCTTTTTTCTATTTACGACCAGTTCAGCAAATAAAGATCAATTTACCCAAAGAGGGACCCGACAAAAATGAACAAAAGAAGGAGCTTTGCACTTTGCCCTGCATTTGCATCTAGGAGAACCGATGAAATCATTAACAGGGTGCATGCAAGCTTTTGATTTGCATGCGAGTCTTTTACATCTTTCTGGTGCTTTTCTAAGGCAAATCCCAGAATCGATGGGAAATTGCAAGATTTTGCCGATGGTTGCCGATGGTCTCTGCATTTTCTCAGCAACCAAACAGAGCATGGGCAAAAGGAAGCAAGAAGAATCAGACCGGGAAAACAGATCAAATCCTTCAAGCGGGTATAAAACATCACAACCCCCATCAAAGACTAAAAGCAGAGAGAGAGAGAGAGAGTCATGGACTGACCCGAAATCAGTGATGGAGGGAAGGAAGAGACTTGGATTCTTAGAGAGATTCTTTCTCGCGCTCTGTTTTTATATCCTGGGCAAATTAATTTCCTGGATTTCTCAGGCGCTCCGCATTTGGTTCAAGGAACTTCTCCAAGAACAGAGAGCAGCTTTCTTGATTCTCGGGCCTCTCTCTCTCTCTCTCTCTCTTCCTCCCTCTTGCTGTCTCACCCCACGAAATTTTGCTGAGCTTTCCACTTCGCTCTCGGACAGCCGAATGGGGGGCAACTATTCGTGAGCTCCCAGAGAGCGACGTCGGTGAAAGCGCTCAAAGTTCAAACATTCTCCTCCTCCCTCCCCACCACATCTTGTCCTGCACTAACGGACGACTGGTTTTTCTGAGTTAAATCTGTTCGAACTTTTACTGGTGATGCACACCGTCGATGGACATTTCACAAGTGTCCTTTTAAAGGTGTCTAAACTTCATGGTTATATGACCAAACTTTCTTATCTCTTTGAATTTATATAATCACTCCTTTTATAAGTCATGGTTTCTAACGCCAGCAAATTGCTGATGTGTCATCCTCATTGTGGCACGTAATGGACATGCCGTGATATGGTATCAAATAAGCCTCTTATTTTATTTTTATCAAAAGAAATTTTCATTTATTACCAAAATGATACATCATTAGAAATATCAATAGTCATAATAACAAAACAAGTCCATAGAGCTCCAAAACACACCACAAACAAAAAAAAGAAGGCATATCACTAGAGCATTTCATTAGAGCACGATTGAAAGAGAAGATAATATGCTCACCCTTCAAAAATAGATATGTGGAAAAGATCAGCCACCACTCACCAATCACATAGCTTCATTGTGATAATCAAACGTTGGGATCTCCATCCATAGTTATGGCTTCGCCTTTTGGTGGTGTGCACCTAGATTCGGTATCCCGAACACCATCATCCCAAACACATTGAGTCAAAGTTTATGAACTATTTATATTGTTTTTCCTTTTCATATCATGATTAATGCATATCTCAAAAAGATAAAAACCATTAGATTCAAACTTGCTACTTTTCATATTCATTCGCTTAAACGAATGTCCCAAAAGATTTCTCCATTGCAATTCTCCTAAGGAAAAAAAGAAAAAAGAAAAGAAAAGGCTTCATTTTATGCAAAATGCCATTGTCAGCATACACCAACTGGTCTTCTAGAACGCTAAATCAATCCAGATCACTTTCGATCCTTTCTGTCTTGATTTTTTCAGTGGAGCATTGTTCATCTGTTGTGACATTCAAGCTTTTTCTTTCTTTTATAAGGGAGTTTGCTAATGATATTTCATCCAACTTTCACTCCATCGTTTTGGCCTTTTCGATGATGTTATAGGCTGCTGAGGAGGGAACAGTCGCAAGCGATTGGAAAGGAATCGTTAGTGGAGCATGTACTGTTGCAAAGTCAGCTTTCCGGTTTCTCCTTTTATCGTGGCTTAAAATCATAAAATTAATGATATTAAACACCTTTGCTTTTCCTTAATTTTGAGAAGTAGAAAAGTTAATTTAAACATCATAGAATTATAAATCTAAGAGTCCACGTATAAATGTCTGTGTATTTAGAAATGTTTTCAAGTGTTTGATATTTTCTGTTTCAAGGAGGGGAAAAAATAGATAAAAAAAACGGGGAAAATTTTGGCCCGGGGAGGGGGGGAAGAGATGTGCATTTGTCAATGGAAAAATATTTTTTTTTAAATGATTGGCTATGTGACTTAGAAAAATCAATTAATGGCAAATGTTTTTATTATCAATAACTCTTTATGTGGGTGATGAAAATATTTTTCTTTGATTTTGTTTTGTTAACAGTACAAGTGAGAAATTTTTTCAAAAAATGTTTTTCCAATCTTGAGTTTTCCATAGAAGAAACGCACCCTCAAATGTGAACTTAGAAAAGATAGATTGGATTTTTTTTTTTTTTTTTGGCGTGTGGGATTTATTTTCAACTTTTGACGCTTTCTTCAACTTTATACCTCAAACTTTCAAATTTCGACTCCAACTTAATTTTAGGCACCTCAAATTTTCGGGTGTTCAGTATCAAAGTACCTCTAAAGCCATTTTAATCTTTTTCCATGATATTTTTAGGTTTTTTGTTTTTCATTACAAAGAGAAATTCACGAGGAGCTATTTGGTCCGAGTCAAGAGGCTTTGATTATACCTAAGGGTGAGCGGTTTTAGGTTCCATATATGTTTTACCTAAAACCTGGAATTTACTCGTTAGAATAGGTTCCTCATTTTTTAAAATCTGGAACTTACTCTGCATATCCTAAAACTTAAAATCTATCCTATTACAGGTTCTAAAGTCAATTCCAGGGCCTACTCAGATTCCACCTATGTTATTAATTGAACGATTGTAGTGAATTAAAACTTTTAATGACCGCCACTTATTGTTACAATTCACTAGCCATAACTCATATTAAGACACACAAAAAATATGAATATTAATAAAATAAAAATCTTAGTCAGAAAATGAAAGTTCAAACTAGTTCTTTCAGATTATACACTCGTCATCGAATAGTGTGGAATATCGCAAGATCGTGTAAAGACAACCAAGAAAAACATTAAACTTGTTTCAAGTTCTAGATTATGGGTTCCAAATTTCAAGTTCCTTCAATTAAGAACCTGAAACTTATACGTCAAAATAGATACCTCATTTTTTAGAACTTGGAACTTATCCCGCATACCTTAGAATCTGGAGCTTACAAGTTCTCACCGATCCGATTCTCAGGTCCTAAGTTCTATCCTTGAACCATGATCATCCCTAATTATACTTGTGAAAGTTAGGGAAAAAGTTGTTTAACTTTTAGAAAGCATGGAAAAGGCAATAGCGATTTTAAATATTATTATTTTTATGTCTTAAAAATCCCAAAGGGGTCAATCAACATTTATTAAAATAGAATATCAAACCTTGCTCGTTAAAGAAAAGGCCAAAAAAAAGAAAAAAGGGGGACAGAGTCGCGCCAATTAGATTTCCTTTCCTTTTTCAAGATTCTGATTACGATCGATGAACCACGCAAATCATGCCGTCGGTGCAATTGCAAGTGGATAAAGCTGAAAATCACCTTAAAACGAACAGGAAAATTATGTCAAAACAAGCATATTCTCTTATATGTTGGACATGACCATGCTTAGAGAATTAGTGTTAGGTTTAGGAATTCTTGAAATCAATTTCCCGCTCTAGCAAGAGAAGAATCGAGAAGACGGGTGCGAGCGCCCCTTCTTAGAATAACACCATGACATGAACTCGATAAGTGTTGCGTTCATTATTAAGAAAATAGTCAAAGTAAACCCAACTGAGTATACGGTAGCAAAGGCTGATTCGCGCGATTATTTTATATGGCGTTATATAAGCATGTTGTCTTATGTGTAGCATACATTTGGTGTTCATATCCAAACGACAACTTGCCTTAAAAGATTAGCCGTCGGTTCGCGCTACCTAATCTCTAATTAATCTACTTGATTAGGAAACTCAAATTAAACAATCTATTAATGCACGATCTATATGCCATGTACGCAACTCCATGGTCTATACATTAATGGTTGATGGGTTGACTTTTGATTTGAAGATAAAAGCTGCCTACCAAGAATTTTTCTATACTCCCAATGCAATTTATAATCAAAATTGGTGCAAACGGTCAAACGCCAGCAAACATAAGAGAGCTGGCGGCGGTGGTCCGTCATCGCTTGGTGTAATTTGCAGTACGCAATATGGGAAAGCTCATGTCAGTGTATTCGAAAAGTTTGGAAATTGCAATTTTTTATTTTAAAGATCTTGCTCCGCCTTTGGTGAATAAAATCGAAGCATACCCAGCTGTTGTTTTTGGTAAGTATGGTTCGGAAAGCAAACCTTGCACTCCCATCAACTTCTCTTTGTTTAATCTTTTTTATTAGACTCTAGCCGTGTACAGAAGATGTGACTTTCGGAGGCCTCGTAGGAGCGGTGAGAATGACTGCTTAATGGAATCAGATTCCCATGAAAAAAAATAAACTTTTATAAACCCTTTTTCTTAAACGAAAATGAAGGGTAACTACTCCCGCCATAATACTATCAAATTTAAATAACCAACTTTTTTTCCCCATTTACGACCAGTTAAGCAAATAAAGATCAAGAAATTTACCCAAAGAGGGACCCAATAAAAATGAACGGAAGAAGGAACTTTGCCCTGCATTTGCATCGAGGAGAACCGATGAATCGTTAGCAAGGTGCAAGCAAGATTTTGATTTGCATGCGAGCTTTTAGATCTTTCTGGTGTTTTTTTAAGGCAAAATCCAGAATCGATGGGAATTTGCAAGATTTTGCCGATGGTCTCTGCATTTTCTCAGCAGCCAAACAGACCACTGGCGAAGGAAGCAAGAAGAATCAGACCAGGAAAACAGGGCAAATCCTTCAAGCGGGTGCAAAACATCACAAACCCCCATCAAAGACTCAAGGCACAGAGACAGAGACAAGACACAGACACGCAGAGAGAGAGAGAGGGAGAGAGAGAGAGGAAGAGTCGTGGACAAACCCGAAATCAGTGATGGAGGGAAGGAAGAGACTTGGATTCTTGAGAGATTCTTTCTCGCGCTCTGTTTTTATATCCTGGATTTCTCAGGCGCTCTGCGTTTTGTTTTGGAACTTCTCCAAGAACCGAGAGTAGCTTTCTTGTTTCTTGGGTCTCCCCTCCCTCCCTCTCGCTGTCTCCCCCAACGAACATCTGCTGAGCTTCGCGACTTCGCTCTCGGACTGCCAAATGGGGGGCGCTATTCGTCAGCTCCCGGAGAGCGACGTCCACGAAAGCGCCCAAAGTTCAAACTTTCGCCTCCTTGTCCACTTTGGTCGCTGTCTCCCCCCACGAATATCTGCTGAGCTCGCGACTTCGCTCTCGGACTGCCAAATGGGGGGCACTATTCGTCGGCTCCCGGATATCGACGTCCACGAAAGCGCCCAAAGTTCAAACTTTCGCCTCCTCCTCCACTTTGGTCTTGTCCTGCAGTAACAGACGACTGGCTTTCTGGGTTAAATCTGTTCAGATTTGACTGGTATTCCACGCCTAAATAGCATCCACACCGACACGCGACACACGATACGACACGACACGATACGCCAACACGTTTTCGACACATATTACATATATATTTTTATATATACATAATAAATTATCATTTTTATAATTATTTCAATCAAATTAATTTGAATCAAATTCATAAATAATTAAAAAAGCCTAGAATGAAAATACAAAAAAGAAAAAGACATTAATCCTCCATTTATTAATATCATTCATTTTTTTCAATTTGACAAATTCAACTTTCTTTCAATAATTCATAAAACTTGAAGAAAAAACAAGCAATCCATATTATAGACTCGCATGTTAGATATGTTGGAAAATGAGAAAAAAAATTTAAGGGGTAAATTGTGTATCACAAGGAATCAGAAGAGAAGAGAAAACTAGGTTGTTCTTCTTTCTCCATTTATTATTTTCATTATTGTGTTTCGTTTTCACACACACACGCACACGCACACAGATATATATATATATATATATATATATATATATATATTGACCTCTCATTTATTGAATTTTTAAAATTGACATCAACATCAAAATCATTTGTCGGAAACTCGTATGTTAAAATTCCAACTCGAGTGTCGAGATAATGTCAAGAAAGTTGACAAGGTGTCGGATTTTCTGATACGTGTTGACCGAGTGTCGGAAAATGTTCGAGAGTGTCGAAAAGTGTCAAACACGTGTCGAAATGTCCGACACGATATGAAAGCTCTTGGAGAGTGTCGGTGCTTCATAGTATCACACACCGTCAATGGATATTTCACAAATTTCAAGTGTTGGACACCCAGTACCAAAACTTGGTACAAAGAGATACTTATATACCAAAAATTAGGAGCGTACACTTAAGTGTCAAAATTAAAACAAAATTGATCATTTAAGTGCCAACGGCGAGGAAATCCAATCAAAATGCTTACGTGGTGATTTTTAGCTAGGCAAGTGCAAAATGACGTTGTTTTACAGACCGATGTGGCTAGACAAGTGCAAAAAGACGTGCTGTTGACGTGGGTAAATAATTAATATAAAAATTAATTAAATTATATTAATTTGAAATAAATTTAAAAAAGAGAGAGAGGGGGGATAGAGATTGTAAGCGATCCCCGTCATCACCTGGAAGGGCCAGCAATGGTGGGGGAAGGGCTGGCTAGGGTCGCTAGGCCTTGACCGGGTGCAGCAACGCCCACTCGACCAAAGGCGAGGTAGCGGCGGCGACCAGGGCATAGCCCTTAGCTGCCTACAACTGGCTTCGCTTTTAAAGTAATAATAATAATTTAATTTAATTAATTTTTTATTAAAATTCAACTATGTGCCAAAACAATGTCATTTTTGCATTTTATTACTAAATCAGCTTTCCGGCGAGCCACGTGGATGAGTAAAATTAATAAAAAATTGTCATGTAGGATTTCCGACAGAATTCGTCGAAGGTGGCACTTAAGTATCTCATTTTAAAAAAAATGATACTTAAGTGTCATTCTCCTAATTTTTGTACTTAATTGTCCCCTCATGCTACTTTTTGGCACTTAGAATGTACTTTTGCTCACAAATTTCCATTAAAAATAATCTAACTGTATGGTCATGTAACCAAATTCTCTATCTATTTGAATTTATATAATTGATCTTTTTATAAGTCATTGTTTCCAACCCCATCAAATTGCCGATGTATCATCCCTAATGTGGCACGTTATGGTGTTAAATAAGCTTCATATTAAGCAAAAAAATAAAAAACTTTGACTAGTCTTTTTCGTGAAAAATTAATGATCTAGAAAGTACTTTCTTAAAAATAATCTTTTATATCACTTGAAATAATTAATTCATGAAAAATGGATTTATTATTTACTTCAATTTTTGTCTAAACATTTTCATAAATGATGAAGATATCTTTTATGCATTCATTTTTATAAGCGATCATTTTAATGAAAATATTTTCAAAATGATTTATTTTTCGTGAAATAAATGTACTCTTCAAAGAAAATTTTTAAGAAAAACTAGAGGGAAGAGAGGGAGAGAGAGACGAGGCAGCTAGACGACAGCAGCCCAACTATTGATGAGGATTTTCAAACCTTGTGAGCACTCCCGCACACGCATATACACTACACGATGGGCATGTTCGTCTACCCTTATGACTAGGGGTGACCATCAGTTCGAGTTCAACCTTGGACCGACCCAGGACCGACCCAACCCTGTCAATCCCAATCCGATTCCTAGTGAGACTGGGTCAGTCCTTGCTCCTAGAATTTCTGGACCCGATGCGTACGGGTCGGTCCTCGGTCTTTAGAAGTCGGGTCGAATCCAAACCAACCCTAACTATATATATCTAATATATTATTTATAATTTTTATATAGAAAAAACCTTAAATTAAATAACGTCAACAATATCAAATAGCTCTTTAGTGAGGAGTTCAAGTAATTTTACATTATTCTTTAATAACTTAGATTTTTAATATCTTTTACTATGTCAATAGTCATAATTTATGAAGGAGAAAAATGTTTTTATGAGGAGTCCTCACGGCGTCTAAAAAGACATAAACAGCTCCTTATGGCATCCTCCTCTAGTATTCATTCTCTTTTATTTTATTTGTCCTCTTAATCTTCAATTTGCTAAAATCGAAAGAAACAACTTTTCGCTTGCCACTCAACACTCGCCTCACTCGTTTTAGGTCATTTGTGCCGCTCGCTGCTCAATACTCGCTTGACTTGTTACTCCCGCTCAACATTCGATGCTCACTCTATTTGACGCTCACCCCACTTGACCCTCATCGCTTGCCTTTCTTAACTGACCTCGCTCATTATTGAACCCATTGGGTCAGTACAGTCCTCAATTATCCTTTCAAGGAGTACAAAAAATGAAATAAAAAATTATTGATTGGTCCTAAGTTGACCTGGAAACCGGACCGAACCCATTGGGTTAGTCCGATCCTCAATCATTTTTTAAGGAGTACAAAAAATGAACTAAAAAATTATTGATTGGTCTCGGGTTGATCTTGGAACCGGACCGAACCAATTGGCTCGGTTCGATTCTCGGTCCCAAAAATTGAGGATCAATACTGTGCGGGTTGGTCCTAAGGTTGGGGGGTGGACTGACCCAACCCAAACCATGCTCACCCTTACTTATGACTATGGGCAAGAGTCACTTGACTCTCAAAAGGGATAGTGAGGCCCTAGCAAGAGTTGCGGGACCTTAGTGTTGCCACCATGAGGACGGGATTTTCTAACCTTACTGCTCGAAAGCATTAGGTGACCCTTGGGCAATGGGTCATGAAATGTAACAACCCGAATTTCCATACAATTTAAATCTCGAATGTTAATATGATTTAACTTCACCTCAATCCTCTAATAAATAAAAAATTTATCCTCAATTGAACGAATAATCTAACCTCGGCTAATATACATCAAAACCTTCTGTATCGAAAGCCATCTCCACCTTCATAGCACACTTTGGTCTAAGCCTTACAAGTGGTCTTTAGAAGCATTAATCTAAAAGCTTCTAAACTCCTTAACTGCGGATCGACAAACCTCACCAATCGACAAACCATCGCCATTGAAACCAAAAGAACCGTCAAAGCCCCTCAGCAATATAATTAACTCACCGCCGATGTTCCACTATTAGTGACAATCGATGGTGAACCCACTCTAACAATCCCATAACGACCCATACAATAGAGTTATACTTAGTATATACCACTAACAAGTCTGGTACAAGCACATCATGGTAATCACAGCCAAAACATATAGGGACTCCAAACCACAATAATAAAGGGCGATCTATCCTACAAATATGAAAAATAAGAGATGAGCCGACATTCAATAAATAAAATCTCTAAGTCTAAGGCAGGAGATCAACTTATCACTCAACCCGATACATGCAAAGCGCAACAATCTCAAACCATACAAAATAACTATGAGAATCAATTAAATAAATGAATGCATTGATTTACTTATCATGTTATGTCGATGGAAACCATGAATGATATCACATAGGAATATTTACTCAAATACAAGCGAATGACATAACACATTATAATGCAGGATTATCATCGATTAGTTCCTTAATAGAGATGTATGCGTATAGTCCTGTACTATATTAATTATTGAGATAAGTGCATTAGAAGTCCTAAAACTTATCATGAAAATGTAATTGAGTTCTAAAATTTTCAAAAAGTGCAATTAAGTCCTAAAATTTGTTACGAAAGTTCAATCAAGTCCTAAAACTTTCAAAAGATTCAATAAAGTCCTAAAACTTATCTCAAAAGTGTAATCGAGTCCTAAAACTTTCAAAATGTGCAATTAATGGAAGGACTTAGACTGAACCACTTTGACAAGTTTTAGGACTTGATTGCACTCTTTAAAAGTTTTAGGATTTCATTGCACTGTGACAAATTTTAGGACTTAATTGTACATTTTGATAGTTTTAGGACTTAATTGCATTTTCATGACAAATTTTAGGACTTCTAATACACTTATCCCTTAATTATTTCATCTCATTTCACCCCATCCCAACTCTAGGGCATCATCTCCACCCCAAGGCATCCCAAACACTCCTAGGTTATGCCGACTCTATGGGGCATATCAACTCTGAGGCATCTCCACTCCAAGGCATCCTGAACACTTCTGGGGGATCCCAACTCTATGGGGCATCGTTGCCACTAATGTGTGAGCGACAGACATATATTTACTCACATAATACAATGCACAAGATAACATTATTGTCATATGATCTCCCTTGCATCAATAATGTTGAAAGAAGATATGTCCTGAAGATATGGGATCGGATTGAGGATTGTAATTGATTGGAATTGTATCTATTTTAGGACTAGAAATATTTTGTAATTAGGAATACACACTTTACTTTTTTATTTGAATCTTCTTGTACATTATATACACCTTCTGTAACGATGTACAATTCAATAGACAGATAATACAATTCCCATATTTTCCACTTGAGTTTGTGACATGGTATCAGAGCTTTGTCTTGATCCCGACACAGCTTCTTCACTGAAAATTACCTTCTGTTGCTGCAATTCTTCGCAGAACAGATCACCCTTCATCTTTTCTTGTTGCTGAACAACTTCAACATCCTCTGCTCCTTGTTGCTGTAGCCTTCGCAGAACAGAGCAGTTAAGATTGTCTTTCAGCCTTCAATCCTTGCACAAGGCCTGCCAAAGACGGAAATCGTTGCAAAATTCCTTAGAAACTCATCAACATGGCAAATCCACAAGCACTTACCTCGGGACATGATAATTAGTCCACAGAAGAAACGACGGCGCCATCTCCTCAGACCTATGAATCCTCGGCAACGATCACAGTGCCTCAGCCACAGATTCAACCATAATAGCCTGTGCAATGGGGAAATACTCCGGCTCAGTATAATATGGGGCATCCCTATCCAGGGCCGCCTTACCAATTTGTACCATATCCTTGGTACCTTGGACCGAGTCCAAATACATCACTGCCGGTTTATCAAGATGGCGTGCGAACTAGTGGAGGCCTACCAACCAACAACGGGGCAGGCGCAGCCACCAACCCACAGCCAATAGGCGGGTCGACCGAACCAGGTATTGGGATGAATCCCTACCCGGGTTCCCCTTTCAATGCGGATTCTACAACCGGATCTGGTGGTTCGGGTTTTGGGGGAAACCACTACCCGAACCCACCACCAGGATTTCCTCGTACGGATCTTGCCGCGGCCGGTCGGCGGAGCCGGGCGACCCTGTTCACAACCAACGCCGACGGACCGGAAATCAAGCTCATCGCTCAACAGTTAACCGGATCCGAAAATTACACAAATTGGTCGCGCGAACTCCGACGTGCACTGGTAACGAAGGATAAAGAAGGGTTTATTGATGGAACCGTTCCGGTTCCCTCCGACGAACGAATGGCACGTCTCTGGAAGAAATGCAATCAATTGGTCCGAACGTGGATCGGAAATTGCATTACTCCCGGTCGCGGCCGCTCTTCCCCCGACGGAAGACTCGAAACAGATTGGGAAAACATCAAAGAAATGTTTGGAAAGTTGGATCAAGTGAAAATTTTCTCTTTAACACAGCAAATTTCTGATTTGAAACAGGGGAATATGTCTGTTGCTGCAATTTTTAACAAAATTTCAGGTTTATGGAACGAATTGGAGGCAGCCGAGGAGAAATTCGACTGGCCAGAACCCGTCTTGCAGCAGTACAAAAAAATGCGAGACAGAGAGAAGGCGATACGCTTTCTACTCATATTAAACGAGGCCTACCTCCCATTTTGGTCACAAATCTTGACCATGGAGCCGATGCCAACCCTCGGCCGCATCTATCAACTTGCTGTTCAAGAAGAAAGCCAGCAGAGAGCAGCCGATCAAGGGAAGCACACGGAGAGCATGGCTCTGGCGGTGAGAAAATTTCCTCGCCCGCTATAGAGAGCCACGGGAGGAAGAGAGAGTCTCGAGCGCGATCTAGGGTTTCAGAGAGCCACGGGAGGAGGAGAGAGCCTCGAGCACGATCTAGGGTTTCAAAACCCTAGAGGACACCCCTTTATAACGAGTGCCTCTGATCCGTTCGATCAATCGAGCGGCTCTCATATGTTCCTTGGAGAAGGTGGATCAAACGGCTCCGGAAGCAGAGGACAGATGGCATCGGACGGCTCACGGGGCTCGAGCGCATATGGGCCGGTTGGCCCACGCGGGCGTTTTTTCACACATTCTGATGGGCCGCGAAGTAATTATTTGACAAATTCCGATGGGCCATATGGGGCAACAATGGCCCATGCTGTGAATAGGCCAAATTCATTCAACAAAAATAATCCAAAAGGAAAGGGTAAGCTATCGTGATTATTGTAAACGTCCACATCACACAATTGAGAATTCTTTGGAAGCTCCATGGTAAACTTTGGCGAAAAAAGAGAAAGGAAAATTTTCAAATGTTTTACAGGTGCTAGGCAAATCGGCAAATAAATCAATTTCTCATGAGGAGTATCAGGAGCTGATGGAAGCTCTGAAAAGGATGGATGTTTCTGACAAAATTGGAAGTTTCACAGGTATTTCTCATTGTCTGATGAACTCAATTGCAAAGGATGAATGGATTATTGATACTTGGAGCTAGTGATCATATTGCACCTGCAATCGAAATTGTTTTCCAATATTAAGAAACTATCCTTTCCCATATCGGTACAACTCCCGAATGGAAACACCACACATGTCGATATGACGGAACAAAGTACACCTTAGTCCACTCATTAGTCTTTAAAATGTCCTTTATGTCCCTAGTTTCCAATTTAACCTCATATCAGTTTATCGAGCTTGCGAAGAAAATTCCTGCTGTGCCTTGTTTGACTCTGATAAGTGTCTATTTCAGGCCCGTTCGACTGGCAATCTGATGGGCTTGGGTAGAATCTTTCAAGGATTGTACTTTTGGATCAATCTTCCAAGCAATTTTAAGTCCATTTCCATTGCTTTCAATAAATCCATGTGTAATATTGCTAGCAATAAAAAATTTCTTAATCATCGAGAGATTGGGTCACACTTTGCTTCTTTCCCTTGGCCTGAGTGCCCTGTCTGTCCTTTGGCGAAGCAAACTCGTTCTCCTTTCCAAATTAGTCAAACTCAAGTTGACAACATTTTTTCTTTAATTCATGCTGATGTCTGGGGACCATATCACACCTTGAATCATGATGGTTCACGGTTCTTTCTCACAATTGTGGATGATTTCTCACGTGCCACACAGGTATTCCTCATACAATCAAAAATCAAGTTCTATCTCATCTTAGAACTTTCATCTCCTTGTCCAAAACTCAGTTTGGAAAATCAATTCGTCGCATCCGTACTGATAATGGAAAGGAATTCTTCAGTGGTGAATGTGCTTCCTTTTTTGGCTCAAATGAGATCTTACATGAAAGCACTTGCACTTATACACCACAACAGAATGGAGTGGTAGAGAGGAAATACCGTCACCTTTTGGAAGTGGCACGGGCCCTTAAATTTCAGGCATCTATACCAGAAAATTTCTGGGGAGATTGTGTGGTTACTGCAGCATATCTGATAAATCGTATGCCATCCAGGATTTTGAAAGGGAAAACTCCATATGAAATTTTATATGAAAAGAAACCAGATTTGAGTCATCTTCGAGTGTTTGGCTGTCTGTGTTATGTGACTACAGTAGGACCTCGGGACAAAATGGCTCCTTGTGCCCGGCGATGTATTTTCATGGGGTATCCAAATCTCAAAAAGGGTTATCGAGTTTATGATAAGTCTACTGGAGATTTCTTCATCAGCAGAGATGTGGTATTTCATGAAGAAATTTTCCCTTTTCGGGACTCTGCTTCCACAACTGAACACAATGTAGACACTAATCACAGATTTTTGTCAGAAGAAGATTTATCACCTGGAGGAACCATTGTCATTACTTCCCCTCCAGGACAATCGATGGTAGATGCAGCACCATCTCCACCACCTGCTGAACAATCTACAGGATACTCCAGTGAACAGGACTTCATGGAAGATGAACCTCAAGGGTTCAATTCGATTGAACCAGCAAATGTTGCAGAACCACTATTAGATGTATCGCATGAGCCACCTCGACGGTCTGGCCGAGTTACTCATCCACCAGCCTGGACACGAGACTTTACTCGTCCACCAGCCTGGACACGAGACTTTACTCGTCCACCAGCCTGGACACGAGACTATGTCTGCTCTTCATCAAAGTCATCAGGTACTCGTTACCCTATATCTTCCTATATATCTTTTGACCGATTGTCCTCAGATCATTTATGTTGCATTAGTCGCATTTATGAGGAACAAGAACCATCTAGTTATCATGAGGCTGTACGAGATCCCCGCTGGTAAAAGGCCATGGAGGCAGAACTTAAAGCCTTAATTGAGAATCACACCTGGGATATCGTATCATTGCCTCCTCATCGAAAGCCCATTGGCTGTAAATGGGTATATAAAATTAAGTATAAAGCTGATGGTTCTGTGGAAAGATATAAGGCCCGGTTGGTGGCTAAAGGGTTCACACAGCGAGAGGGTTTTGACTACCATGAGACTTTTTCTCTAGTGGCCAAGGATGTCACAGTTCGTTCCTTCTTATCGGTTGTAGCTTTTCGCAACTGGTCTTTGCATCAAATGGACGTCCATAATGCCTTCCTTCATGGCGATCTGGAAGAAGAAATTTATATGGATGTTCCACAAGGGTTACGGAGACAGGGGGAGTCTAAGGTATGTCGTCTTCGAAAATCCCTTTATGGTTTAAAATAGGCCTCTAGGCAGTGGTATGCCAAATTTACCGCTGCACTCACAAGTGCCGGATTCAAACAGTCCAAGCATGATTATGCTCTCTTCACTTGGACAAGAGGTATGTCGTCTATCTACTTGATGATTTATGTTGACGACATACTTATCATGGGAAATGATGATTCTGCTGTGGAGAAACTTAAAGAGTTCCTACATTCCTCTTTTCATATCAAAGATTTAGGGCCACCTAAATACTTTCTTGGGATAGAGATAGCTCGCTCTGATCAGGGGTCTCTCTTAGTCAAAGAAAGTTTGTGATGGAGATTATATCGGAAGCAGGATTATCAGGATGCAAACCAGCAACTATTCCCATTGAACAAAATGCAAAATTGACCAGTGTGGATTATGACGCCGGGATGTCCTCCTCTAGCGATTCAATACTGAAGGACCCGACAAGTTATCAAAGACTTGTTGGAAAACTTATCTACCTCACCATGACTAGACCGGATATTTGCTACGCTGTACAGACCCTTAGTCAGTTCATGCACAGTCCAAAGCAATCTCACATGAACGCAGCCTTAAAGGTAGTAAAGTATCTGAAGAGATGTCCAGGGCTGGGGATACTTCTTTCTCGAAGATGTAATATGGAGATGACAGCCTACTGTGATTCGGATTATGCTACTTGTCCCATGAGCGGGAGATCCATTACAGGTTTTCGCATTAAATTTGGGGAGTCCCTACTTTCATGGAAGACAAAGAAGCAGTCCTTTGTGTCATTATCATCAGCGGGCGAGTATCGATCTATGGCAAAGACTGTCCGTGAGGTGGTATGGTTACGAGGTCTACTTAAGGATCTTGGGGTACAAATTAGAAGACCGACACTTTGCTCTTTTGTGATAATGATTTAGCAATCAAACTTGCAGCAAACCCCATATTGCATGAGAGGACAAAGCATATTGAAGTCGATTGCCACTTTACACGTGAGAAAATCAAGGAAGGTATCATTGAAACCAGAGGGATTAGAACCACGGAACAACCTGCAGATATGTTCACTAAACCTCTTTGCCAAAGACAGTATACATATCTTCTAAACAAGCTTGGCGTTTTGGACATATACAAACCACCAGCTTGAGGGGGAGTGTTGAAAGAAGATATGTCCTGAAGATATGGGATCGGATTGAGGATTGTAATTGATTGGAATTGTATCTATTTTAGGACTAGAAATATTTTGTAATTAGGAATATACACTTTACTTTTTTATTTGAATCTTCTTGTACATTATATACACCTTCTGTAACGATGTACAATTCAATAGACAGATAATACAATTCCCATATTTTCCACTTGAGTTTGTGACAAATAATAAAATCAATGTTCATTTCAAGACGACGTCCAATACACATCTTTTAATGCAATTTACTTTACAAATATAATTGCATTGCCCTTCAATGATCACGCACGTGAATGATGATAATGAGATCCTTACTTCTTTTCATTTCTCATGCAAGCAAATAATAACATTATTAGACAATCAGTCATGTGAACATCGACAACCAAATAATCGACAACGCGAACATCGACAACTCAAAGAATCAACCTTATGATTAACCGGCAACACTAGCTAGTACTTCGTAACTTATTAGAAGAATATTATTATCAAATCTAATTTCACTTTCACATTTTCACTCTGTCAAGCAATATTAATTAAAGGGAAAATTTCGAATAAGGCCCCAAAGTGAGCCTATTTTCTCAAATAAGAATCCGAAATGACCATTGTCCCAAATAAGGAATTGAACTTGCCGGCCGGCCAAAATGTTCATTGGCTAGAAAGCATGTGACATTTCCGGTGGCCGGAATATGGCAATTTTGTCCAAAAAAATTTATAGATAGAAATTAATAAACCCTAAAAATAAACCCCCAAACTCTTCACGTTCTTTTGATCTAAAAAAACTCTTCACATTCTCACATTTTTCTTCTGCTGCTCTTCATCTTCTCCATTCTTTGTCCTCTCTCGCTTGGAGCACCGAAATTTTCTGTTAATGGAACATGAATTGAAACGCAACAAGAAATCCCTACCTTCGTTTCTTCACATCTTCTTCTTTTGTTCCATTAAGAGAGAATTTGGGTTCTTGAAACAAGAGGGGACAAAGAACGTAATGAAGAGCAGAAGAAGAAGAACATGAAAAGTTTGGGAGTTTTGTTTCTGTTTTTAGGGTTTGTTAATTTCTATATTTTTTTTTGGGACAAAATTGACCATATTCTAGCCATCGGAAATGTCACACGCTCGTTGGCCAATGAACATTTTGGCCGGCCGGCGAGTTCAAGTCCTTATTTGAGACTTGTTAGCTACTTCGGATCTTTATTTGGAACAATGGTCATTTCGAGTCCTTATTTGAGAAAGTAGGCTCACTTTGAGTCCTTATTTGAGATTTTCCGTTAATTAAATTAAACACCAAAGGCCACTTATTTGTCATCCAAAATATAAGAGTATTTTATTTTCACCATGGGCATGCCACATATTTTATAAAATTACCAAAACAGCCTACTTCCAAATTAATTACACAATTAGGACCAATATTGCTTAGTTAGACACATTGTCTAGATTAATAAATTATATCTCAAAATGACTAAAGTACCTATCAAAATAAGGTTCCTCATGCTGTGAACAGCCCCCCTAGAATTTCCATATTTTATAGATACATCCTCAGCCTAGTGAAATTACGAATTTGCCCCTAAAGCTTCTAAACTCTTTTTTTTCTTATTGGTTTGATTTCCTTTACATTAATATTACTTAATAACCCACAAAATAACCCTATTTGCAGCACCCTCTCACTTCTGTAAATTTTTAAATTTGCCCATAACTTTGACAAAAATTACCAAGATACCTTTTTTATTCGTAGTTTTATCATTTTCTCATTCTTTCCCATCTAAGGTGCAACAAAACCATTTTGGTATTTTTTTCAAACACCTTCTAGGCATGTATTAAAGATTTCAATATAGGCAAGAAAGCATCATAACTCTACTTGTCCATCTTGGAACCTACTTGTACTTAAGATCAAATTTAAACTAACAAATATCAACCAAACCAAGTCAAGAGTACCAAGTATATCAGTCTCACTTAGTCCTTAGAGTTTTCACTTACCTCGAAAGATGACTTGAGAAAATCAAAGCTTTAAACACCTTGAAAGCAAAATAATTAAGAACACTAATTAAAAACCCTTAATCTTCGTAAGCAAGAAACCTAGTTTGTTAAGATGAAAAGGAAATACAATAATTTACCTTGTGATCACTTGAGAAAATGAAACTAGAAGCTCCAACAACACAAAAGTGGGGCCTTTGCTTTTACTCACGGGAATTGAAAATAAAAGTTGAAAAAAGGAGTTGATAAGTGAAAGTTAATGAAATGCTTGTGTTATTTTAGAAGTCCCCCCCCTTTCCCTCCTTCAATAAACTAAAACAAGGAAGAAAAGAGTGGAATTGATTTAATCATGTTTAAGGCATTAATTGTCTCAGAGTTAGAATAATAAGTGTAGGGGGTAAGTGTTCCAATGAAATTGATTCATGTGCCCCCTATGCTAATAGTTGGGGTGCAAATGGCTTGATATCATAAGCCAGGGGAAGAGATATACATTTGAATGAGAGAATGCTTCATTTCATTTGGCCGCGTGTGAGCAATAATCATTACAAGCATTAATGAACTAAGGCCAAATTTCATGAGGCAATGCATGACCTCATCACTACCAAGCTCTATATCTCTAAGAGGAAAACATGTGAGGGGTTAAAAACTTAGGGAAAATAGTACCAAAAAAAATGGGAAAATTGCCAATTGGTCCGATTATAAGATTTTCATAATAAATATCTTGTTAGGCTACCAAAGTATATACTAAATTAATACGTAACAAGGAAACTTGTGTCTATTCTCAATATTGATAAATCCAAAAATATTATTACCAAACACAAAAATCTTTGGATGTCAAATGAAACTCCTCTCTCCTTCTCTCTCGTGAGTTTTCTTCTTCTTATTTTATTGATGTGATGGTTATTTAGTACTGTGTCAACATAGGATGTTTGTCATGTGCCTTATCAATCATTTTGATAGTGTTAGTAACAACCCAAAAAATAATCTCAAAGGACCAAATCATACCCTTAGTAAATTTTGTCACGCCCTGATCCATAGGGACGCACCCATCCTTCTGGTTTGGTCGATTTTAGAATGTAATATCTCAGGACTAGGTATCGACTATCCTTTCATTTTCATATGCACATGCCAAAGCAATTATAAATCCCCAGACAATAAAACAATAGAATAGAAAAGCGGGGCCATATTTTTCATATTGAAATTCACAATCACACTTTTATACATAGCACAATCCAAAGTATATTTCACAAAACTATTCACAACTTTCTAGACTCACGCTTATTTACACATATACAGGATTCACAAAAGAGGATGGGGTCTCGGTCCTCATCCGGGTCGTACTCAGGATCATCCTGATCCTCCTTTGATTCTTCGAATCGCTTTCATCCTCTTCAGGCTTCTCGTCCTCTTCAGGTTCCTCTTCTACTGACTCCTCCAAGCTATTCCCCATTCCTCGTCCTCCTCCGAACCTTCCACCTCTTGTTCCACGATCTCACATTCCTCTATCTCAAAATTTTCATCCTCTATAGTGTATACTGGGGAAGTGGGCTCACTCCCGAACGAGGGATCTTTGGCATCGTTTACCCCTCCGTCAGCAGGGTCTGCAGTCCCTTCACCAAAAGCTTTCTCCAAGATAGGTTGCAGTATGCTCTCTTTAGGGACGGGACCTATTCTTCGCCCATTAAAATAGTAGTGATACCAAGATTGATACTCGTGGGGAACTAAATCATCCCTACCGACATCAACCTAGACCGTCGACTTTATCAACACATACTCTAACCCTTCTGGGTGAGGATGAACATGGAAGTGAGTTTCTTCTATGTAATGCCCATTAGAATGCCGAACTGCTCTGGAGGAGGGGGAGGTACCGGTGCTGCCATCTAGGGGCCTAAAATTGGTTATACAATAACTAATGAGACTACGTCTCAACGAGTTCTAGCCTCCTAAGACTCAATTAGGAAATCAATATACCACATGATTGCCTAAGCACAGCACGAATAAGAAGACTTACCTTTGCCTCAGTCCCAACCTGCAATTCGTGGTTATACACAGATGCTTCATATATCACATTAATTCACGACATCAGATCAAATCATTGATCAATCGACTTAGTCCATTACATATCAGTCGGACCATCTCTAGGTTATTTCCCTAGTATATAACTTCCAATAGTGTACTTAGTCACAAAGCCACATGAATGCTCTCGGGCGCCGTTTTCGCCAAGTGACGTACCAATCACCAATCTCATGTACTTTCTAAGGCGCCGTTTTCACCAAGGTGATGCATGTAATAGACAATTTACGTGCGTTCTTTAAGGCGTCATTTTCACTGGTGATATCCTTAATCACCAAGCCACGCTTGTCCATAAGTCACATACATTCTTTCTCTTTGGCGCCGTTTTCACTAATATAACATACTAATCATGTCCAATAAAATCATACCTGATTGGTCTTAACCAAGAGTAACCAAGAGTATTTTCTCTAATTTAGCCCATCAAAGCATTATCGGCGCTAAATAATCATATTCAGCCATCTACTAATCAATCACTCAATTTCCATTCAATTTAGGATAAATTCTTAAAATTGTACAATCAATTTAATTCCACACAACGTAGAACTCAAATAAATAAATGGATTACACCACGACGATCGGCATAAAATTTTGGTCGTCGGCTATCCCAGCCTTATTTCCAAAAAATAATTAATTAATTATTAAAAATTAATTATTAAATACCAATAAATTCAACTTAGGCCCATAATGCCTAATTGGAGCCCGAGATGGGTCGGGAAAAATTCCGAGAGATAATCAATAAATAATAATACGTGTCTACTTGCTAATTGCATAATCAAATTGTCTAATATGCATCACAATTAATTAATAATCATTAATCGACTCTAATCTAACCATCTAATCATATTTAATTGACACTAATCAACCCTTAAGCATCATTAGTCTACTAATCAAGGATTAGTGAGCTAAATTCACCGAAATGACGCACGAGTCAGATCAAACCAACGGGAACGGCGCGGGGAACGATTAACTCCAAAGCGGGTCTAGGAACCGAGGCCCGGAACACTTCAAAAACAACCACCAAAGCCTGCTGGAAACCCACTTTGAAACTTGCTAACCTTGGCTGAAAATGGAGAGAAAACCACTCGGTTTAGCGCGGTGAGGCTCGGAAATGAAATTGGACCAAACCAAGCCTAGAGGAGGACTCTCGGGGTTCAAACGGGCTCAAAACAAACCCAACTAAGTTGCAACGGACCTGAGGCAGCAGCTTGTTAGGTGAGAGGGAGGCAGCCAAGGGCAACGGCGTGCGGGCAAGGGGGCACGCACACGGGCGGCACGCGATGGAGCAGACGGCGGTCTGGGCGCAACTGCGGCGTCCAAGCACGACGGTTGCAGCTTCTAGTCTTCTCTTCGGCTGTTGGTTGCACAAATGGAGGGGAGAGGAGGAGTATGGCCAGCCAAGAAGAAGGAAGGAAGAGAAGATAAGAGAGAGAGGGGACAAGGGCCCCATGTGCCTTGATTTTTCAATGTTTTGTCCCCCAAGAACTTGTCCAAGAAGCCAGCATCCCTTGGCTATGAAAGGGCCACCAAACGACTTCCCCACAACTCTCAAATGGTCCAAAAATGCTAGGGGATGGGGGAGCTACGAATTTTGAAGAACAAGGCTTCAATTGGACACTTATTCCTCCTCAAATCAACCTCATTTGCTCTCCATAAAATCAATTGACATCTTAATGCCTCAATTGATAATTTTCCAAGAATCCATCACACTTCTTGATTTTGCACTTGTCACGACCTAATTTTTCCGGGTGCACCACCTAGAGTTTAGGTTAATGGACTACTAAGCTTTAAACTTAGCTCGGGCCCTCCGTGCCCATACCAATTCGCGACTTATGGTTCAAGTTTTTAAACATGCGGATGAATTTTATCTAGGAGTCGCCACTAATCATTTTCCGGTAGGTTGATTAGACACCTAAGTAAAATAACGGGAGAATTATTTTACTCCTACGAACCGAGACTAAGGGTACGGGGACTTGGTTACATTAGACTTCTCTAATGCCCTTTCGGTACCATTTCTTTTTATTTTTTTGAAAAATGTTTTATGCAGGCAGCTTGGATTTATTTTAACCTAATTACTATCATGCAAATGCGGTGACCACACGGGTGCTCATCTATTATTAAAACATTCAAATAAATAAATTGCATCACACAAAGCAAGCAATCATTTTTTTTTTGGGTTTTCTTGAAAATTAGAATTCTTTTATAAAAATACATTTCTTAACTAAATGACTTGATCTTATTAATATGCGAATTCTAATTAAATGGGCATATTATGCAAACTAGTTATTATGCACCTCATGACCTAACTTCACTAATGAACAAATTCTGATTAAATGGTCCTATTATGCAAACTATTTAACATGCACCTAGTATTTTGTATTTTTTTTAATTGAAATTCAGAATTAATAAAACCTTAATTAAACTATCTAAAAGGGATAATTTTCTAATTTATTCTAGGAATTAATTTGATTTAACCTTATAAAACTATTTTTTTTAAAATGAGATAATTAAAGATTATCTAAAAAAAATCTAATTTAGGTCCAACCCTAACTTAATTCTAAAAATGCAACCCTAAAAATATAATCCTAAGAAAATTTTAATTTACTAAACCTACATGTTTGATTTATTAACCTATATGCTCATGATTTACTAAACCTAAAAATGCAATTTAATTTATTAAACCTACGGGGCTAATGCAAGATTTTGATTTTTTTTTTTAGTGTTTTTCCAAGATAATCAATTATCAAATAAGCATTACATCTAAACAATCCAGATATTCAAACAATAAAGAATTAAAATAATCGAAAAAATAACACGTTGTCTCACGGGCCAAATTAACGATTATTTTTAATCCTAAATATCACAACAAATCAAAATAATTAAAAAATCTGGTCCGAAGTCTTACGGACCAAATTAAATAATTATTGTGATTTAATTAAAATTCCACTAAAAAGTCCAAAAATTAATATAATTAAAAAATAACCCGATGTCTCTCGGATTAAATTAATAATTACAATAATTCCGGACGAAATCCTAACGGATAATGCCTACCAAAATGCACAAATATTAACATTGACAAACCATATTATGACTTAAACAAAAACAACAAAATTTAAAACACAATAAGATAACATAAATAGGCAAAAGAAAGAAATAAAAATAAAACTAAAAATGAGCTACCTAAAGGAAAAATGCGGGGAGGCGGCGTGATGGGGGTGGACGAGCGACGGCGGGGCGCGTTCGGAGCGGGGCTCGGGCAGAGGCGCGGGTCCGGTGTCGCGGTGGTGCACGGCGCGCGGGTTGCTGCAGGTCACAGTTCTTTGTGCGGCGATGCTCGCGGGTGCCGGACACCGGGCGGTCGTGAAGCGGCGCGGGCTGCTACCGACGGGCGTCGGGGGATGACGAGCGGCGTCGGGTGGTGCAGATGGAGCGGTGAGCGGCGAGGGCGTTGAGATTGGTTCGGGATCACAGACCGGTGGACAGAGGTGCACGACGGTAGCGCCGGCGTCAAGTGGGGTGAAGCGTGGAGTTGCGCGGACCAACGGAGGTGGTGGTAGGCGAGCGGGGGCAGGCTGGGTGTCGCTCGGCGTCCAGCACAGGGGTGGTCCGCGGATTGTTGGCGAAGTGGTGGTGGACAGCAAAGAAGGAGCTGCACGAAGGAGAAGAACAAGTGCACTTTTTTTCTTTTTTCCTTTTTTTCACCTCACGTCTACCTCACGTCTTCTCTTTCTCTCTCTCTACCGTTTCCTTTCGCGTACGTGACTTTTCCTTCTTTTTTGACTTTTTCCTCTTCCCCTTTTCCGAATTCCCTTCTTTCTCTCACGCTTTCTTCGAAAAATTTTTTGCACGAATTCCTTCTTGCACGAATTTCTCTCTGAATTCGCTGGAATTTTTCGAAAAAATTTCCACGAACTCTCCCTCGGAAATTCTCTCTCCGTCGCACGTCCTCTCCCTTTCGCACTTCGCACTCTCTTTTTTGCTAAACCGGTCAAATCCCCTCTTTTCTTTTTTTCGATCAAATCCCCTCTCTTTTTTTTTTTTCTTTTACCCTAAACCGAAGGAACACCCTTTGCTTCGAAATTCCCCTCGTATTTTAGCTCTCAAAAAATTTCAAATCCCCCTCTCCTTTATTACAAAAAAAATGAACTTCTTTTTATAGTGATTCTAAACAGCCACTTATATGGCATTTCTCGAATTTCCATCTCTAGTCGTATTAAATCAAATATGTAAATTAGGGCATGATTTCGCAATTAGTTCGATCTTGCTCAGATTTCTTCCATTCTGCAAAAATTATTGCCTCTTATTCACATGATTTTTAAATTGCTTCTGCATTTGACAAAAAATCCGAATATCCATAAGAATTTCAATTTTCCTTGCACAATTCAATCAAATCAATCTCCCCATTTTTTCCATTTTTTCATTTATTTGTCCAAAATGCAAATTTTATTTTTCTAAAATTAAGTGTCAACAGCTGCCCCTCTTTGAAGGTGAGCTCGTAGAGGTTGCCTTCAAAGACAAATTGAGACCTAATTTTAGATCATGCACATGCACTAAATTACTTTTTTTGGTCGGAAAATGAATTCCACTTTTTGAATGCAATTTATAAGATGCAAATAATAAATGAGCCTATTTTGAAATGCAATAATTTTTTTTTCATTTTTTTTCATTTTTGTTTTTGTTTTTGTTTTTGTTTTTTTCTATTTTGAAATGCAATTTATATGACGCATGAAAATACTAATGTAAATAATAAAGGAACTTACCTGGAATAACTTACCTTCAAGGAGGGTAGAGTAACTCAAGATAACCGGTGTTACATGTCCAGGACCCGTATCATTCTACGGTCGCCTAGAATAGTAACATGACTTTACAAAGAGACTGCTTTCCCAGGACCCGTACCATTCTACGGTCGCCTAGTGTGGCATTGTTTGGTTGTGTCTAGGACCCGTACCATTCTACGGTCGCCTAAACGAAAAAAAGGTTTTCCGGGACCCTACCATTCTACGGTCGCCCGAGTGGTGTCTAGGACCCATACCATTCTACGGTCGCCTAAATGAAAAAAAAAGGTTTTCCAGGACCCGTACATTCTACGGTCGCCTGAGTGCTGTCTAGGACCCGTACCATTCTACGGTCGCCCAGTCTTGCAACAGAGATTACCTGACCAGAACCCGAACCATTCTTCGGTCGCCTTAATCGGATTGAATCTGGAAAAAAAAAATCTTTGGGGGGGAACTCCATCGAGTGCTGGTGCTTGAAAAGGAATACCTGCACAATGACAAGTATTTAAGGTCTGGATAGAGATGTACTTACCTCGATGACATGTTCATTCCTTAAGGGATATGTCTCCCGCAAAACACAGGATTATAGGGAGGCAACGTGCATTCATGAGACATGAGGTTCATGTGTGATGATTTCTATCAATCTTGTATTACCAAATCCCATTTGGAAATATTTCAAAAGAATATTCCAATTTGAAGTCATGAGTGTCATGGATATGTCAAATGAGAGATCTTCCAGTCTGAAAGGACTTTTCACTCATTCTCACGAAAAGGTTGATTTGTCCTGACCTTTGATGCAAGAATTCGACAATCACTCTGTCTTTCTATCATCATGCCGAACAGGGGTTCGAGTAATCTCGCAAGTGGTACGACCTTACCAATCTGAGAGGTCTTTAACATGGACCGTAATTTGGGCTTGGTCAATGGCTTAACAAATGGGACTCTTTGAGTCAAGGCTTAATGAAGAATGATATTGCTGAAATCATCTTTGGGTTTACAAGTCAAGAGACATGCGAAATGAAGTAGAAATTGCCTTACTCACACTTCTTCGAGCGATGCTTTCGAACATATGAACCTTTACGTTAATTCAAGTGCCCGATCTAAAGAGACTTTGTAAGGGACGTAACGTAAGCTTGGTTCATGGGTTGAGAAACGAAAGGGTCATTGAGCTCAAAAAGTGTTTGAGGGGTCAAAGTTGGTGATCATCTTGTCATTTCACCAATTTACTTCTCAACTGTTGAGAATTCTTTTTTGCTCTCTTTTTGTATCAAAACTCCATTGAGTGTAACATATCAGCTTTTGAGCTTTTAGTATCACCTTGTTGGGGATATGATTTCAACTCATGTTTGATTTTTTTTGGCATTGGCATTGGCCTTGCTTTTAACAGGCACACTGCTTTTTTCATGCCCCATTCTTGCATTTTTTTTTTTTATCAGAACCTTCATTTTTTGTGGGCATCTTAATTCATGCCACTTGAATTTGTCTTGCCCCAGTGTGGGGGATGATCACCAACTGGGTTTAATTATGAAATGAATTCATAAGCTCAAGTGGGCTACGCAATGGATAAAAGTGTATAGGATAGAGAAATGACTGCTCTTCATCATCCTAAGGCACTTGAATTACCGCATGAGTTACACTTTGAGAGCAATACTCGAAGATTGATGCAAGTGTGAGTAAGAGAATCCCTGCCATTTATTTCAAATTTGGTCCCAGTGTGGGATGATCCTTGACAGGGGTAATTTCGAAAACACCTCATGTGTGCGAGCTCAAAGGGCTAAACAATGGGTATACCTGCAGTGTTTAGGATAAGGGAAAAAATTGCCTCTCGTCACTTCAATTGTCGTACCCTTTGCGAGATTACCCTTTACCTTGTGGACATAAAAAATTTTCCACACAACTCACCGGGGATCAGTGTATAAGACAGTGTATGAAATAAGGCTCGCCTTTCATCATTCCAAAGTATCCCATTTGACACATTCAATTTATCTCATACAATTCATCAGGGAAAGCATGCAAGATTTGCAAAACATTTGAACAATTCAACTTATTGAGGCAATTTATTCATCACAGAAATGCTTGTAACATGACATGTCAAAATCTATCATGGATAATACTTCTTGACAGCATCGAATTAACTGGGGGTGGTAAACTCACGACCATCCATTTCGCTAGGATCAAAGCACCTCCAGGGAGTATCTTCTTCACCACATATGGGCCACTTGTAATTCGGGGGCGAACTTGCCCCTGTGGTCTGGAAAAATCGGCAATAGCTTCCTTAGAACAAGATCATTTACCTCGAAATGTCTCGGCCGCACCTTCCGGTTGAAAGATCCGGCTACTCTCGTTGATACGTTTGGCCATGACAAAGAGCCTTCAGTCTTTTCTCATCAATTAGGTTCAATTGCTCAAATCTTTGCTGCAACCATTCTGCTTCAGACAACCCCACTTGGGATAAAACTCTCGAGAGAAGGAATCTCCACTTCCCAGGCAAAAACAGCTTCCATGCCATACACCGAGCAAAAGGAGTTGCCCCAGTAGAAGTGCGGATCGATGTCCGATATGCCACTAGTGCAAAGGGTAATCTGTCATGCCAATCTCGATAATTCTCAGCTGTCTTAGCCAAGATCTTCTTGATGTTCTTATTGGCTGCTTCAACGGCCCCGTTCATTTGAGGGCGGTAAGGAGACGAATTCAGATGCTTGATCTTGAACTCGTTGAACAATTCATCCACAAGTTTGTTGTTCAAATTTGTCCCGTTATCAGTGATGATTGCTTCAGGGACGCCATAGCGAGCAATTATCTCACGCTTGATGAACTTCACAACATTGCGAGCGGTGACATTTACAAAGGATGAAGCTTCAATCCACTTGGAGAAATAGTCTATTGCCACTAAGATAAAACGATGTCCATTTGAAGCTTTGGGGTTTATTGGGCCAATTACATCAATACCCCACATTGAGAAGGGCCATGACTCGGAAAACTGATGCAGCTCAGTTGGGGGCACATTTATCTTATCCCCATGGATCTGGCATTGGTGACAACTCCGTACATGCTTAATGCAGTCACTTTCTAATGTGAGCCAATAGTAGCCTAATCTCATAATCTTCTTGGCTAACATGTGTCCATTCATATGAGGGCCACATACTCCTTCGTGCACTTCTTGCATGATTTGAGTGGCTTCAAATTTGCATCCACACACCGCAAGAAGGGCGAATCATAAGATCTTTTGTACAGATTTTCGCCACTAACAAAGAATTTTGAGGCCATCTTCATGACATACTTCCTATTAGCTGAAGTGCTTCCCTCGGGAAATTCCCGTTTTTGAATGTAATTCATGATGTCATAATACCATGGTTTTCCATCAGGCTCTTCAGTCACAATCATACAATAAGCCGGCCTTGGCAAAACTTCTATTTTCAATGGCTCAACCTCCAATCCATTGGTGACTTGCAGCATAGAAGACAACGTTGCGAGTGCATCGGCAAATTGATTATGAGACCTTGGCAAGTATTCAAACGAGATTTCTTTGAACTCTTTTACCAGATCTTCTAAATACTTGTGGTATGGGAGTAACTTAGCATCTTTAGTCTTCCATTCACCCACGGTCCGCAATATGATCGTCCGAATCTCCGAACACTTTCAACTTAGCCACACCCATTTCGATTGCAGCCCGAAGCCCAAGGATGCAAGCTTCATACTCAGCCACGTTGTTAGTGCATGGGAATACCAATTTTGCAGCTACCGGATGGTGTTGCTTGTCTGGGATATCAAGACTGCGCGGTACGAGAACAGACAAATTTACAGCTCCATCAAAGAACATTGTCCACGAGTCTTCGTCTACACTCAAAACCCGGTCATCCGGGGAAACTGTCCTCATTATTTGAGACCCCGGGTTCTCGGCCAATATATCGCCCGATCACTCGACCTTTAACCGACTTCGTGGCATGAATTGTATATCAAATTCCAAAATCAAAATTTGCCATTTAGCCAATTTACCCACCAAAGCCGGCTGCTCAAGTAAGTACTTGATAGGATTGCTTTCGGTCACAAGGAATGTTTGGTGATGTAGTGTATACTGTCGCAGTCTGTGCAATATCCACACCAATGCAGCGCAAGTCTTTTCCACTTCAGAATATTTCAATTCCGACACAGTAAACTTTTTACTCAGATAATAAATAGCGTGTTCTTTTTTATCGCGGGACCTTCCGAGCCAACATTGCACCCAATGACTCACTATGAATGGTGAGGTAAAGAATCAAGGGATGCCCGGTGATGGCGGGACAAGAGCGGTGGATTCATCAAGTATTGCTTCAACTTTGTCGAATGCTTCTCGACACTCATTATCCCAGTTAACCCGCGCATTCTTCTTCAAGAGCTCGAAGAATGGCTTGGCAGTTTTTAAAGTTGGGAAATGAATCGAGCAATGTAATTCAACCTTCCCAAAAGGCCCCGAACTTCTTTCACCGTTGACGGAGGTCGCAACTCACATATGGCCTTAGCTTTAGCGGGTCGATCTCAATCCCTTTGCTGCTCACAATAAATCCAAGTAATTTACCGGATGTTGCTCCAAACACGCACTTAGCGGGATTTAGTCGAAGCTTGAACTCACGGAGTCGATCAAACAACTTCTTCAAGGTCTCGACGTGGCTTTTCCCAGGTCGGGTCTTTGCAATCATATCATCAACATAAACCTCGATCTCTCGATGCATCATATCATGAAACAATGCTACCATAGCTCGCTGGTAAGTTGCCCCTGCATTCTTAAGTCCAAAGGGCATGACCTTATAATGAAAGGTTCCCCACGGGGTGATGAACGATCTTCTCCCCGTCTTCCTCTTTCATCTTTATTTGATTGTATCCGGAAAAACCATCCATAAATGAGAATAGTTCAAATCCAGCTGTACTATCCACAAGGACGTCTATGTGAGGTAGCGGGAAATCATCCTTCGGGCTAGCCTTGTTCAAATCCCGATAGTCAATACAAACTCGAACCCGACCATCCTTCTTCATTACGAGGACAATATTAGCCACCCATTCAGGATATTGTGAGACTTCAATGAATCCCACTTTCAAAAGCTTCATCACTTCTTCCTCTATTTTCTTCGAGAGTTCGGGTTTAGTTCTCCGCAACCTCTGTTTCTTAGGTGGCACGCCTGGATTGGTAGGTAAGCAGTGCTCCACAATTGATGGGTCTAACCCTGGCATGTCAGCATAGGTCCATGCGAAGATATCCTGGTATTCCTTCAATAGCTGAATTAAGTGCTTGGCCTCGTCTTTGGGGAGATTCGCCCCAATTTTTACTTCTTTGACTTCATCGGCGTCACCTAAATTAATAGTGACGGTCTGCTCGGATGTAAGAGCCTTGGCTTTCGATGTTGTTCCCAGCTACGCTGCACCTCAAAGGAATCTCTACTCGAATCCTCAGGATCATCATTGTCCACACTTGTTGGATTGGATTGGACCATTTCCACATTTTTGCATGCCATAAGATTGTTCCTGAAATATGAAGTAGATAAATTAGAAAGACAAACAGGGTAAACTTTTAAGATTTTTTTAAAAAAGCATTTGTACAAGCATTCTTTTTTAAAAAAAAAAAACATTTTGATATGAGAAAGCATGATGAAGCCCAGGCCTCAGAGTTCTCCTTGGATTTTTCTCTTTGTTTATTGGTTGGATATCATCACCGGGCTGGTTTGGTATACCTCATCATACCCTCAAAATAAAACTTGTAATTTCATTGAAATTCATCAATCAATTACATTTATTGAATGAAAAATGCAACACTCAATCACTAAAAGAAATTGAAAACATCTCTTAAAAAATTCCCACGAGGGGAATGTGCAAAAGCGATAAAAGAGTTACTCTTGTGGGCCGGGGGCCCATCTCTCTGGGAGTTCTTCCTCAATGGCTCCTATGAGGAGGTCATCAAACAAGCTTGTAACTCCCTCCAAAGATGTCATCGGGGTTTTTGTCTTCGGGGTGTTGAATCATCCATGCCACCCCATCCATCCGGGACTATCTCACGAGGATCAATATAGAAGTTTGGGAGGGGCCGAATACTTCACCAAGTAGTCGAACTTGCCACTAGGTTGCCCAGTGTCTATTACTTCCATCTCATCCCGCATCATCCTTGGAGGACCGGGGAATGTCTCATGAATGTTCGGGGTAATGAGTTTTGTCTCCTCCGCCCTTGCTCAAGTGGTGGGTCTGTCTTTCCCGTCTTCGTCCTCCGAACTTTCCCCACCTCTTCCATGGTACCCTATACCAGTAGAACGGGACCTCTGAGGGGCTTCAATGGGGCTTCGAATGCCCTGACCATTCATTCCAAGACCATTGCCAGGAACAAAACCATTCCCGACCATCACTCTTCCTACCATGAGGGCAGCATCTGAAACTTCAGGAGTAGGTGGTGATGAACCCCGAGAAGCATGTATAGTGGATACCAACTCAAATGAGTGGTAACTTGCCTCAAACTCGAATCCGGCTCAACATAGGGGATGGCCGTCTCATGATAAATCCGGTGGTCTTCCTCACCATACACGGTGACTAGCTTCCTTTCGATTACAAATTTCACAGCTTGGTGTAGACTTGAAGGCACCGCTCCAGCAGTGTGTATCCAGGGACGACCTAATAGGAAATTGAACGCAGTAGGGATATCCAATACTTCAAAGGGAATGTTGAAGGTGACGGCCCTATTTGAACGTCAAGATGGATTTCCCGATCACTTCCTTCTTTGTTCCATCAAAAGCTCGTACCGAAGTCTGGCGGCATGTATCCTGGATGGGTCTACCTTGAGGCGGTGAAGAGTAGCCAAAGGACATATGTTTAGAGCGGACCCATTGTCAATGAGCACTCGGGACACATGGGAAGTCTTGTGCTTGACGGATATGTAAAGTGCCTTGTTATGCCCCCTACCTTCAAGAGGGAATTCCTCATCAGAAAAGGCAATTAAGTCCTTGAGAAGGACCGATCCCACAAATTCCTCCGGCTTGTCCGCCTCGACCGTCTCGGCACACGAATTTCACTTAGCACCTTCATTAGCGACTTTTGATGCACGGGGATGTCATCAAAAGTTCAAGTAAGGAGATCTGGGCGGGCATCTTCCGCAATTGGTCAACCACGTTATATTCGCTTGCTTTAATCACGGCCAAAAATTGCTTAGCCTCCTCGTCAGTAACCAGCTTTGCAGGTTGAGCATTGGCTTGAGCATAAGTCCGCCCAAACCTTGTCACAAGATCAACATCTAGGTCATACGACCAAGGCACCACTTTATTGTTGACATACTCATACGGCTGAGGTACCTCTATCACTATCTCCTCGTCAGATGCATCTTCTAATGGGGGCATGTCGCAGCGAAGGATCAACTTCTTCCTTAAGCGCAGCCTATTCCTCTTCCCAATCGATGATGATGTGGGAAATAGTGGAAACTGTGCAGTTACGATCGGCATACACGATGATGCCATCATCCACCATTTTGGCGACTCTTTCCTTCATCAATGGTAGGGGGACATCCTTCTGATCCGGATAATATCCAGCTCTCACTAGCCCATTATAGGCATCTGCTACATGCACCTTTGAGTTCTTGATTCGACCGACTTCGGGTTCCAAGATAGCATTCACCCTACCCTCATGCTCCGGTAGTGGATTCTTTTGGACATTCGGCCGGGTAGTTTGGAACGAAAAAGCCTTCGTGTCTAGGAGGTTTTGGATCTTGTGTTTGAGGGTGAAACATTCATCAGTCGAATGCCCCAGTTCACCACTATGGTAGTCACACTTCTTTGTCGGGTCGTAACTACGCATGCTTTCGCGGTTAGGGCGCTTTGGCTCAGTGGAAAGCAAACCTTTCTTCGGAGAATTGCTAAAACCTGGGATGGAGATCCAGGGAGTGGAGTGAACTGTCTTCTTGCTTGGGCAAATGACTGACGGCCAGCAGTTTGTTGTTGCCTTGCATTCATCGGGGCACGACCAGAACTTTCTTGGCTATAGGCTACATTCACATCCACGACGGCTTCTTTCTCCCTCTTGGCAGAGAATCTCTTACTTGATGACTCAGTGAACCATCCTTCCCTTATTCCCATCTCGATTTGCTCTCCCACAGGAATCAGTTGATTGAAACTTTCGACATATGTGCTTGCCATCCGGTTACGAAACTCAGACGGAAGGGTCTTCACGAACAACTTCATTAACTCCTTATTGGTGGGTTCAGGAGTGATTTGAGCCGCCAGATTTCTCCACCTCACAGCGTATTCTTTAAATGACTCGCTCCTCTTCTTTTCCATCCGCTCCAAGTCTTCTCGGGAAGGTGCAATGTCCATGTTGAACTTGTACTGCTTGAGGAACGCATCAGCCACTTCATTCCAAGTATCAAGAAGATTGATATTTTTCATCACATACCGGTTCAATGCAGGTCCGGTCAAACCGGCATGGAATGATTGGATCATGAGGGGCTCATTTTTGACATCTTTGGGCCATGCGTACGTGATACATCCGCAAATGAGACTTTGGGCAAGATGTACCATCGTACTTCTCAAATTCCGGCATCTTGAACTTGCTAGGCATCCCGACCTTCTCATAAACCGAGAGGTCGAACGGGAGTGAGCTCGTGACTCCCAGTTGTTTTATTTTCTCTTCGAGTTTCGCAAAGCGATCATCCTGCTCAATCCTGGGGAGGTCAACAAGCTTTCCCTTTTCCACATTGATCGGGGATGGGTCGTCTTCTAAATCAGGCATGCCATTATTACTCGACTGGGGCTTATTTGCTTGCTTCGGGATAACAGCCTGAGGAAGAATGGATGGAGGAGTCGGATTGACTTGGAATGATTTGAATTGAGTCATTATAACCTCCATGGAGGCAGCTAACTGACGAAGTTGATCTTCCATATTGGACATACGATCATGCATCTCATTTTGTTCCGCCATTTTGGCCCTTGATCGCGTAATGATAGGCGAACGTGGCGGATCCGTCGTCACCTAGAGAGAATGGTATGATGTAAGAACCAATTGTAAAGATAAGAAAATGGCCCATGACAATGGTCTAGTCGTTATTTTATTTAAAATTTTGAACCAGACTTCATAACAAGGAACTAAGAATTGAAATTCAAGTCCCTAAACATTGAACTAAGGATTGAAAACACTGAATTAAAAATTGAAATTAAGATCCCTACACATTGAACTAAGAGACAAAAACCAAAACATCTCATTTTATATGCTTTCGGGATCCCAATGCTTTGCGAAGCTTCTTATTTTCAGCTTCAACCATTTCCAATTTCCGCTTAAGATGCTCAATTTGTGCTTGTTGGGTGGGCTTCTCGGTCACATCGGGGACTGGGCGCAAGGCGGAAGGAATCCGATGTTGTTGGATGTAGAACGCCGATGCGTGGTGGATCTCTTCCTCGCCTTTTAGTCTCTTGGGCACCAAAATCTTTTCTGGGTGGCATTCATTCCATGCAGCAATGACCATTTGGATCTCGTTGAAGTAGTCATAGTCCATACGAAGGAAACGGACTTGGAACAACTCCGTCTTGAGAGGTGGAGGAATTTCTGAAGAGCTTTGTGCGACGGGCCACCCTATGTGGGTAATAGGAAGTAGCACCGAGAAAGGCCCAGAACGGGATTGGCCCATCATGCTTGTGGGAGAAACGAGCCTCCTCAACACGGAACCATTTAGTATGCCATAAAAATGCCTTAGGATTAGGATTTTTCAAGAAATTAATCCAACTTGCATACTGTTTATCCGGGGAAAACGTTCGAACTTGAAATTTTTGAATGGGATGCCTAAAATCATCAACTTTAAATTGTTTCATAAGGTGCCCAAACCCTCTTATGTGTGAGAAAAACCATATTTGCAAAAGTTCGGGGATGGCAAGCATGGTCCTTTCTTCATTTTGTTTAAAACGGGTTAATGACAAGAAAGTTTCAGCTAAGACCATATTGACATAATTTAACCCATCGCAAACACGATTAACCACCCATGAAATCGAAGGATTAATAGCATTTTTTCGATAAGGAAAAACAATTAGACCAAAAAATGCTAATATGAAAATCCTAGCTTTTGAAATCATTGGTTGTTCAGCAAAACACTTTTCCAAGAATGACAATGGGCATGCATGGCAATTGGCTTTTACAACCTTGTTTACCGCTTTGGGTTCGATTTTTAAAAAATGTGATAGTTCAGAAATAGGATCTATACCGAAAGGTGGTCTAACAAGTTCTTTTTCCAGAGGCATTCCAATGGCAATACTATATTCCTCTAATGTCGGTGTTAACTCGAACTCACCAAAGATAAATGTGGAAGTCTCGTGGACACCGGAAGTGAGGCAATGCTTGTATAATCTGGAGTGAATGTTGATCTCTAAAAAGGGAGAAGCCGGGTGATCTTGGCTTTCACATATCTCTGACCTTCTTGATCCAACTGATCCAGCCACATTTTGAGCTCTTTTTTGGGAGTGGAAATGATTTGCATGTCGGTTTTCCCCATCGCATATAAAACGAGGCGACGACAAAGCCTATTGTTATGGACCGACAAAATTGCAATAAAGTAAGTAAATTGCGAAGTGAAAGTTAAACAACTTACTTTCCCGGAAATGGATGGCAATCACATAGACACACGCATGAAATGTGAGGCTCAATTTCTACCTAAACGGCTTAGCAAAGTGGAGCTAAGAGGATGATCTGACCGTCGCAGTCTCGCGTAACGTGTCAGGTCCCCCTAACTCCTGCTCAGTCGAATGGAATATCCAATAATCCTGCAGTCTCGCAGATATGGACAAACACATTCGACACCATGAAAAACTTTCGGGGAAAAGAAGGTCAACCTCCATATAGCGGTCTCGCTTTGGAGGAAGTATCCTTCTCAACACCATCCTAAAAATCCTATCGCGGTCCAGCCCGACCGCGGGTTGTGTGTGTAAAAGTGTAGTGCTAAGAATAATACAACATGCACAACAGTTTAATTACAAACAACACTTCATACAAAAAATAAAACATACATTCCTACACCTCCCTACAAAACAAGGGTCAGCAAATACTTCCCCTTATACCTCCCAATCTGCAAAAACATTTAACACCTTAAATGTTATGGACGTACCTGGGATCCTCGCTGCCAAACAAAAACATTTTTCAACAAAGAAAAATTGGCCTAAGTCCACTAAGAGTTTCAACTCAACTCCCCAGCGGAGTCGCCAAGCTGTCACGACCTAATTTTTCCGGGTGCACCACCTAGAGTTTAGGTTAATGGACTACTAAGCTTTAAACTTAGCTCGGGCCCTCCCAGGCCCATACCAATTCGCGACTTATGGTTCAAGTTTTTAAACATGCGGATGAATTTTATCTAGGAGTCGCCACTAATCATTTTCCGGTAGGTTGATTAGACACCTAAGTAAAATAACGGGAGAATTATTTTACTCCTACGAACCAGAGACTAAGGGTACGGGGACTTGGTTACATTAGACTTCTCTAATGCCCTTTCGGTACCATTTCTTTTTATTTTTTTGAAAAATGTTTTATGCAGGCAGCTTGGATTTATTTTAACCTAATTACTATCATGCAAATGCGGTGACCACACGGGTGCTCATCTATTATTAAAACATTCAAATAAATAAATTGCATCACACAAAGCAAGCAATCATTTTTTTTGGGTTTTCTTGAAAATTAGAATTCTTTTATAAAAATACATTTCTTAACTAAATGACTTGATCTTATTAATATGCGAATTCTAATTAAATGGGCATATTATGCAAACTAGTTATTATGCACCTCATGACCTAACTTCACTAATGAACAAATTCGATTAAATGGTCCTATTATGCAAACTATTTAACATGCACCTAGTATTTTGTATTTTTTTTAATTGAAATTCAGAATTAATAAAACCTTAATTAAACTATCTAAAAGGGATAATTTTCTAATTTATTCTAGGAATTAATTTGATTTAACCTTATAAAACTATTTTTTTAAAATGAGATAATTAAAGATTATCTAAAAAAATCTAATTTAGGTCCAACCCTAACTTAATTCTAAAAATGCAACCCTAAAAATATAATCCTAAGAAAATTTTAATTTACTAAACCTACATGTTTGATTTATTAACCTATATGCTCATGATTTACTAAACCTAAAAATGCAATTTAATTTATTAAACCTACGGGGCTAATGCAAGATTTTGATATTTTTTTTTTTTTTTTTTTTTTTTTTTAGTGTTTTCCAAGATAATCAATTATCAAATAAGCATTACATCTAAACAATCCAGATATTCAAACAATAAAGAATTAAAATAATCGAAAAAATAACCCGTTGTCTCACGGGCCAAATTAACGATTATTTTTAATCCTAAATATCACAACAAATCAAAATAATTAAAAAATCTGGTCCGAAGTCTTACAGACCAAATTAAATAATTATTGTGATTTAACAATTAAAATTCCACTAAAAAGTCCAAAAATTAATATAATTAAAAAAATAACCCGATGTCTCTCGGATTAAATTAATAATTACAATAATTCCGGACGAAATCCTAACGGATAATGCCTACCAAAATGCACAAATATTAACATTGACAAACCATATTATGACTTAAACAAAAACAACAAAATTTAAAACACAATAAGATAACATAAATAGGCAAAAGAAAGAAATAAAAATAAAACTAAAAAATGAGCTACCTAAAGGAAAAATGCAGGGAGGCAGCAGCGTGATGGGGGGTGGACGCGCGACGGCAGGGGGCGCGTTCGGAGCGGGGCTCAGGCAGAGGCGCGGGTCTGGTGTCGCGGTGGTGCACGGCGGCGCGGGTTGCTGCAGGTCACAGGTTGCTGTGCGGCGATGCTCGCGGGTGCTGGACACCAGGCGGTCGTGAAGCAGCGCGGGCTACTGACGCGGGCGTCGGGGGATGACGAGCGGCGTCGGGTGGTGCAGATGGAGCGGTGAGCGGCGAGGGCGTTGAGATTGGTTCAGGATCACAGACCGGTGGACAGAGGTGCGCGACGGTAGCGCCGGCGTCAAGTGGGGTGAAGCGTGGAGTTGCGCGGACCAACGGAGGTGGTGGTAGGCGAGCGGGGGCAGCTGGGTGTCGCTCGGCGTCCAGCACAGGGGTGGTCCGCGGATTGTTGGCGAAGCGGTGGTGGACAGCAAAGAAGGAGCTGCACGAAGGAGAAGAACAGTGCACTTTTTTTCTTTTTTCCTTTTTTTTCACCTCACGTCTACCTCACGTCTTCTCTTTCTCTCTCTATTGTTTCCTTTCTGCAGACGTGACTTTTCCTTCTTTTTTTGACTTTTTCCTCTTCCCCTTTTCCGAATTCCCTTCTTTCTCTCACGCTTTCTTCGAAAAAATTTTTTGCACGAATTCCTTCTTGCACGAATTTCTCTCTGAATTCGCTGGAATTTTTCGAAAAATTTCCACGAACTCTCCCTCGGAAATTCTCTCTCCGTCGCACGTCCTCTCCCTTTCTGCACTTCTGCACTCTCTTTTTGCTAAACCGGTCAAATCCCCTCTTTTCTTTTTTTCGATCAAATCCCCTCTCTTTTTTTTTTTTCTTTTACCCTAAACCGAAGGAACACCCTTTGCTTCGAAATTCCCCTCGTATTTTAGCTCTCAAAAAATTTCAAATCCCCCTCTCCTTTATTACAAAAAAAAAATGAACTTCTTTTATAGTGATTCTAAACAGCCACTTATATGGCATTTCTCGAATTTCCATCTCTAGTCGTATTAAATCAAATCTGTAAATTAGGGCATGATTTCGCAATTAGTTCGATCTTGCTCAGATTTCTTCCATTCTGCAAAAATTATTCACATGATTTTTAAATTGCTTCGCATTTGACAAAAAATCCGAATATCCATAAGAATTTCAATTTTCCTTGCACAATTCAATCAAATCAATCTCCCCATTTTTTCCATTTTTTCATTTATTTGTCCAAAATGCAAATTTTATTTTTCTAAAATTAAGTGTCAATAGCACTCAAAATTAATCCTCGGTTTCAATTGATCGAAAACGGTCCTAAACCGACTTTTTCCTAAAAAGTCTCAGTTGTCAAAAAAAAATCTTCGAGACTTAGTCGTGGATCCTAGAATTTATTGTGACATGATATAATCTCAAATTGGCAATTAATTTCCAATCGGCGCGTTTTTAGCGTGATCTAGGCTATTTTGTAGTTTTTAGAACTTTTTAGGGCAATTAACCCATGGTCGATTTTCTTGGAGCCACATTGAACCCACTCGACACACCGGCAACTCTCGGTTGTCGTGAAAATCTCGATGACTCAATTGGACACAAGGTACCAAAACGACGGAAAAATCAAATTAGTGCGGTCGACGAGAATTTCCTAATTTAGTGGAGTCACCCACGATCGGCCACACATCTCAGTCGAACCGACCTATCTCTGATCTTAATTCGATTTTTAACTATGCCATAATGACCTCTAAAGATGAGTATGATCAAAAAGCCGATTCCTAGTCAAATTCTAAAATCAATTGCTTTAAAATCCTTTAATGACTTACTCAGCTAGTCTAGTTATCTCAAGAGTGATCGGTTTTGAGAACAACCCTATAGACACGTCGATGAAATGCCCGATTAATTCAATAGAAAACGGGTTGAAAATTCAGAATGTCACAAATTTATAAGACTAAAATTCTATTTAATCCAAATTTACAACTAGTCGTTGCCAAAAAATTTGAAAGGGGGAAACTGAGAAATATTCTTGCAAACTGGTGTTGGGCGGGGGTAGTGTCCTTAACATGTATAAGTAGATATAAATGCAAGAAAATGTTGATCGGACGTGCAAAAATTGTACGTTTGGTCGTCCTAACTTTGATTCTTAATTTATCTAATCCATGAGGCTGGTTCATAATTTAATAAATTTGGAGGTTAGCAATCCAAGAAGAGCTGTTTTTCTCCATATGTCATTCGAGGAAAGTTCATGCAATCGTGCCCTTGAGTGGTAAGTTGCAAAATCGGCAACACCCCCTTTTTTAATCAATTTGCATGCGGGCGAAGAAGTGGGGAGAGGAGATCTCCTCCTATCAGAGATGGAAGAAAATATTCTATGAAAAAGTTAAGAACTTCTATTTGCAAATACGCCAAATGAAGAAGTTGATTTTTGAGAATGAGGTTACTCAATCAACATCAACTTTTTTTTTTTTTTTCATAAAAGTTGGTGTTTTTTATTGTAAATCAAGAGAAGTTAGGGAGTTTTCTTCTTCTTCTTCTTTTCTTTTTAGAAAACAACTCATTTTGAAAAGCAAACTTTTATCCCCCCGATAATCCTAATAATATTTTGGGTTGACGTCGAGTTTCTCTTTCTTCTTTGTTCGTGTGTGTTAACATAAGATTCATTTTAAGGAGTGTGATGAAGCACTTTCTAAGGATACTTATATATATTGTCAAGAGGGATATATCTAATATGAAAAGACATAGTTTTCATATGGGACATTGACACAAATAATTCCTCAACTTTAACTCAATGTGTAATGTGATCTCTAAACTTTTAATTTATTCAACATGGTTCATGAACTATAATCCAATGTGCAATGTGGTATCTAAATTTTTAATTTGTTTAATATGATTCATGAACTTTTGGTACATGTTCAACTTAGTACTTGAACTAAAACATTTTCATGTAGTTTTTGGACTAAATTGAATATGTATCGAAAGTCTAGAAACCACATTGAATAAATTAAAAATTCAAGGACCACGTATAGTTTAGGTATCACATTTCACATTAAGTCAAAATTCATAAATCATTTATGTCATTTTTCCTTTTTCATATCATGAATTATGCATATCTAAAAAATCCATTAGATTCAAAGTCGCTACCTTTCATATTCAATCACTTTGACAAATCTCTCGAAAGATATCACTATCTCAATTCTTCTAGAAAAAAGCTTCATTTTATGCAAAATGCCTTTTGTGAGCATACACCAATTGGTCTTATAGAACACTATTTCAATCCAGATCATGTTTGATCCTTTCAATCTTGAGCCAATCACTTTGTCATGATTTTATACTTTCGTGGCGATTTTTTTGCCATGGAGCATTGTCCACTTGTTGTGGCCATCCAAGCTTTTTTCTTTCATCTGTTATAATGGAGTTTGGTATGACATTTCCAACTTTCACTTCATGTTATAGGTTGCTAAGGAGGGAGTAGTAGCAATCGATTGAAATGGAATCGTTAGTAGAGCATGGGCTGTTGCAAAGTCAACTTTCTGGCTTGTCCTTTCATCCCGGCTTAAAATCATAAAAACAATGATAATAATAAGCACCTTTGCCTTTCCTTAATTTTGCAAAAGTAGAAAAGTTAAATTAAATCTCATAGAATTATAAGGAAAATATCTAAGGGTCCACGTATAAATGTCAGTATATTTGGAAATGTTTTCAAGTGTTTGATATTTCAAGTTTCAAGGAGAAGAAAAAAAATAGATAAAAGAAAAGGCAAAAGTAGAGGGGGAAAAGAGGTTTCTTTCATGAAAAAAAGTAAAGATTGAAAATTTTTTGCTTAGTTATATGTTAAGAAAAATCAGCCAATGACAAATATTTTCATATTCAACAACAATATATATCTAACTCTTTCCATGAGTGATGAAAATATTTTTTATTCATTCATTTTTTTTAGCAATACAAATAAGAATTTTTTTCAAAAAATGTTTTTTAAATATTGAAATTTCCGTAGAATATACACACCCTCAAATGTGAATTGAGAAAAGACAGTTTGAATTATTTTTTTGGTGTGTGGGTTTTATTTTCAACTTTTTGATGTTTTCTCCAACTTTTTACCTCAAACTTTCGAACTTCAACTCTGATTTAATTTTTAGTACCTCAACCTCAAATGTTAGAAATATACAAATAATAATATTAAAGTCATTATAAGTTTTGCAATAATAATAATACTAGATTCATTATAATTTCTTTTCCTGTGTGGGTTTTATTTCAACTTTTGACGTCTTCTTTGACTTTATACCTTAAACTTTCGAACTTGGGCTCCGAGTATTTTAACTACCTCAAATTTTCAGGTGTTCGATATCAAAGTACCTAAAAATCTTAGAAATATACTAATAATAATATTAAAGTCACTAAAGCTTTTTACCTTACAAAGTAAAATTCACAAGGAGCTTTTTGGTTCAGGTCAACAGGCTTTGATTATCCCTGTGAAAGTTAGAGAAAGAAATAATGATACAAATAGTCTTTGAATTTTGATTCAATATACAATTTGGTCCCTAAATTTTTAATTTGTTCAATGTAACCTAAATTTTTAATCTAATGCATGATAAATATGCCATGTACGCAACTCCATGGGCTATGCTCTAAGTTAATGGTTGATGGGTCGACTTTTGATTTGAAGATAAAAGCTATGCGTACCAAGAATTTGGGAACATTTGATTGGTCTATACTCTCCACCGCAATTTATAATTAAAATCGGTTCGAAGGTCAAACACCAACGAACGTAAGAGAGCTAGTAGCGGTGGCCCGTCGTCGTTTGGTGTAATTTGCAGTATGTAACACATATGAATGCAAAATCAATTCATATGTTTTGTATGTGTATTTCACTTTGTTCCTTCTTTACTTTTTTGTTTTGCCAATTTTGAATCCCGCAACAAAATATCTTTCACCAAGTGTTATATTTTGGTTTTTATTAGCGGAGATTTAGGTTCTGTGCTAATATTGGATAAAGATAGTCAAATGCTAATGGAGAGATATATGTAATATTATATGGTTCCGACTCTTATGGAGTTGCTTAATATGAGATCAAAATTAATGATTATAATACTAACGAAAGCCCATAAAAATTAAAGTAGATTGTACAATATCAAAGATAATTCGACAACATTGGACATTGACAACAATACCAAGAAAGCACTAATTCTAAGTGAGTTCAAGGACACAAAGTCGAAACCAAATCGACGACACTGGACAGTGGAAACAACACCTAGCAAATACTACTCTTGGATGGATATGAGGACATAATGTCGAAATCCAATCGTTGATTCTAGACAATGATAACAACACCCAGTAAGCATTACTTCTAGATGGATATGAGGACACAAAGTTGGAATTTAATCGACGATACTAGACAGTGGTAACAACACCTAGTAGGCACTGCTCCCAAATAGATATGAGGACACAACATCAGAATTTAATCAATCTCGTTCACTGAAATCTAATCAATAGCTCTGCCTAAGATATAGACACTCTCGGAAATTGAATTTACGACCAGAATCTAAAGCTATAACTAAGCTAAACTACGCTAAGGTAACCAAAAGCGTAAGATAAAGGAAATTTGTGTGTTGTTTGGGAGGGTTTCTCTATTGGATAGCCTGCGGTATTTATAGGTCAATTTAGTAACCGTCGATAGTCAGTTGCTTTCTCCTTAAGAGTCACTCCAAGTTCTATGCTAAACTACTTTATCCATATCTTGTTACCTTCTGACCTATTCAATGATGTTTGCATGACTTACTCAAGTATTAACAGCTCCTTTGATTTTGACACCCTTTTAAGCATCAACTGTTCTCATCTAAATCTTGCCGTCAATTTCATATGAATTATATGTCTTCAATAGCGTCTCCTGATTTGGACACATGGTAATCAACTACTTTATCGTCAAATTGTGTATATCCAATGGTAAGGCCATCGAAATCTAACCCAAGAGATCTTAAAATCCCCGGCCACCCTTTGCTTCTATGATCAACATAGGCTGGGTTGATGTTAATCATAGCCCATACATGACAATGAAGATGATTTTGAATATTTCCATCCCTTGTGGCCAACACGTGACAATAGGAGTAATTTTTGGTGTCAACAACTTTTCAGGTTGATTGTGGTTTATACAAGACATTTTCTGCGAAAATTTACTCAGAAACATTGTCATTGCCCGCCAGTCGGTTAACTGAAGTCGATTGCGATGGCTATGGAGACATCTAGCCAATTTCCTGAACCATTCAATTGCCTTCTTTCAATATATTATGAAATTCCACAGCTTCATAAGTCCTTCCATCTACTGTTATTTTGTACCGGAAGCGACGAAAAAGCAATACATGTGCCGACTGATTGGCAAATTTTGCTTTATCTGTTTATGTCCTTTGAAGCTAGTAATCCACCTTTAAATTTGATATATTTACTGTAGGAGATCAGGGGAGCACGACTTAATATTCCAATTCGAAAAATTTTAAACCATAGTGAAAAAGACGTGTTGATTTTTATTAGCAGTACAAACTCTTCTCGAAATGAAAGGTATCTAACCATCGTTTTTATTTGCTATTATAAATACTCAATCACCAAGAAGTTGAAAGCCCACACATTTAATAACAGTTGAAAGTGTTTGTCCCAATTTAGAATCTAGCTTGCATAAAATTTCCAAGTGATGAAATTTGAACTTTGCTTTCGGGTACAATTTATGCTTGGAGGAATCAGTTTAGAGACTCTTCACTATGAATTTATTCCACTTTTAGGTCGCCAAACTTTCTTATGAAAAATCGTAACTCTAGTTTCTTCTATTATTTGGTCAGTATTTGTTAAAAAGATAGTATAGTGGCCAAACTGTGCAAATGTAATTTTAGCTTCGTTTGCTCATACTGAATTAGAGTTCATCTTTCGAATAACCATGCTTATGAGACACTGAATTGCTCCTGAATTTGAATTATTCTCTTTAGGGCAAACCTACATTTAGATTATCAGGAATAATGCTATATGTACATTGGTGATCAATTTCCTTACCATAATGGTCTAAATTATGACACTACGTTATATATATTATACATGTTATTCTTCTTATTCCGTAAGAAATCCTGATCAGATTCCCGTCTAGATCGTCTAATTAATGCGCAAAGCCCAACTCTGCAAGTAATTGCTCTTTAGGTACATTAACCTAAAGGAGACAAGTGAAAAAAGAGCAGCCTCTAATGCAAAGCAAAAACCAAGTGAATGATTAAACAAAAGGAGACAAGTGAACAAAGAGCAGCCTGTTCGAGAATCAAACTCTCTTGTACTCACCTTGGCATAGTCTCCTGGGCCACAGGAGGGATCATCGCTGGGATGACCATTATTGAATTCATCTAATGATCCGACGCTTTATCAGACATACATAATCTTTTAAGAGTCCCTGCAAATGTTTACCTCTGCATTGCAGAATGCCTCTCTTCCATATATCCACTCAAACCCTTGAACTCAAAAGCTCGAAAGATGCATAAAGCTTTGAGTGCTTCGCAATTGATGATACATGTGACAACCATTATGCACCAATTTGTCGATAAAAAAGGCCAGCTAAAGTCTTGACGACGGCCCTGCATCTTATTCTCCTTTCTACTTTCAGGTTTTACCTTGTGAAGACAACTGGTAGTTGGCAGACACATAGGAGCATCATCTGGTACTATATGACATCGACCCCACATGTCGTTGATGCCTTAGTGATAGAACGGAGTCATACTTGTGGATCTTGAGACTCAGAACTCATTATGAAACTGGGAAATGCCAACGTTATATCCCTGCAAAAGGTGCAAAAGAAAGAGTTGTAGCATATCGCTCCTGCAGAGTAATCCCGTTGAGAATGCACAGCCCGACATGACCAGAGACAGATGTTTAGTAGACAGTTTCCGGGTTATATTTTCTTTGCAGGGGGTTTAAATTTTTGAAGTAGAGAGGCTGCTCTCCACATTGATGTGACCAATATGTTAATCTCGATCAGGTTTACATACTTTAGGTATGGAAGAGTCATGTTTCTTATCAGAGAAGGATTCTTTGACACAAAGTCCTCCCACTCTTCCCGATCAATCCTTCCATCATCTTTTGTATCGGCTTCCTTAAATGCCTGTCAATTGAACAACCAGTTTCAGAATGATGGAAGTACCGAGTTGACGATACTTACGCATGAAAGTTAAGTGCTGCACCTTATCCACGATTGTTTCCACAACATCCTCTGAGAGTTCCAAATCCGATTCATGAAGAAGTGCCAATACCATTTCCTTCAACTGTAAATTGAAACCACTACAAAAGGAATTAGGAACAATCCAAACATATTCATCGAGTTGTCCATGCAACGGCAGAGAAAAGGAGATATCGTCCTCACCTCCTCTCGCTCGATATATCCAGTGTGCCTCAAGTCATACAACCTGAAAGCAACTGTGGAAAGGTCTCACGACTCAGATATCATTTAGCTACTAATGTGAACATTATGCTCCAACATGAAAGAGTAAGTCAAATTGAATTTTAGTGAGAACTAAAGAGGGAACAAAAGAAAAAGGGATACATTTAAAAGTTTCATACATGCAATCTTTTCTTCTATCGGTGCATTTGGGTGAAAGATGCCGAGCGATCTCACAAATTCACCAAACTCAATGACCCCATTTCCCTTCATATCAAACAAATCAAATATCTGCAAAATATGATACTCATGGTTCATGTATCAGCGGGAAAAAAAGGCATTACTCTAATGAATCAGCAAAATCACAAAAAGTTGTGAGTGGCACTTTGTAAGATCAAAAATATTTGGGATCCTGGCTCTTTTTATCTAAGTGGGACAATTAATTGTGTCAGATTACACGAGATAAATGAAGTGAAAAGATCTCCATCAAATAGAAGTGACCCTATGTTACGTACCCTGTCGGCAAAAAGATTTCTACGATTTCTGTTCCGGAAAAGTGCAAGCTGAAACTCTTCCTGCTCGAAATGCAGCATAAATAGCAATTTTCAGTAGCAGAAACAAGTGCACCATTAACCTTGTCAGTTTCTTGTGATCACAGGACTAGACTAGAAGAGGACAACCCAGCAAGCGGCAACTGATGGGCAAAAGGAAAGGGATTCTCATTCAAGTATCAAACGCAGGTTTGAAGCATACCTTGTGAATAAGCCCATCAGCAACAATTGAACTGCTTAATTTCTTGAAGAGCACATATAAGGCTTTGACTTCACTTGCAGTAACTGCATGTAAGAAACATAAATGGTCAAAGTGATGAAGGCAGGTTAGCATCACAGTTAATTTAGTGTATGACTTTATTGAAGAGCTTATAACTAATACTATCTGCATCTGTCCCTAATTAAGTAATTCTGAATGTACAACAAAGAAGTGTATGACAATGCTCTATTGGATGAACGAGCCCTCGAGAATAGACAGATTAGAAATGAACTGGGGAAAAAGTCCAAGTAACACTAAAGCTTCACGGGAGCAATCTAAAGGGAAGTATATGCAAAAAGTTAACATCTAAACAATTAGCACTTACAAGGTGTTGCAGCAGCAAGAACGTTAGGCTCTTCATATCCGGGAGTTCGCTCAGAATTCTTCGAAATAATGCAGCCCATGACAATTAATTACCTTGTGCTTTTCCCAAATACATCTGCCAGCTCGAATTGAGAAAACTTCCTAGCCACCCCTGCCAATGCCAGTTCACAGGAGAATGAGATGCTGCAAAATGCCGATTCAGCTTAATTTGGATATCAACAGATTTTTTTTTACTGCTTAGACTTTCAGGTACACAATTGCTCTTCTTAGACCATACAAGAGATTGCACCCACTGGTACCATGGATTTCATGGTCAACGCTGTGAAACTAGAGTCAAGACAACTGCATGCAACACCAAATTCAAGAATGGAAGTTTTCCACTCTGCGTAGGCATAAATTATACTACTCAGACTCAAACATGGAGTCTGGCGCGCTTAGTCATCTATGTTTCGAGATGTCTGACATGTGGACTCGGTACGCGGATGTGTAAGACTTGAGTGCCAGAACTGGGTAATAGGAAAACATAGAATCAATATGCATTTTCGCTCTGGGTGAGGAGAACGTAAGAAAAGGTTCAAAATTTTGTAGGATGTTGAATCATCACACCTCGAATTCAAGATATTCTTTCTTCAACCCAGTTATGGTGGTTCTGAGTGTAGCGGGTCTGCTATGAGACACAGCAAATTTTAAGCTCAATATGAAGTTTCCCCATATCCACACCCATACCCATTTATACCCATTTCTTATCATGTATACTGGATGAAGTTTTACCATAACCACACCCATTCCCTTTTCTTATCCTATACAGGTCACTCCGCTTTAATAGATGAGTCGTGGAACCTCTGGGGTCACCCAAAATAAATAAAAAAGACAAAAGAGATTGTCGAAAGAGCATTGATGCTTTGACTCGTTTGCTGATGATGTAATCACTGATGGTAAACACCGGCATCAGTAAATCACGAAATTAAAGGTCAGGAGCACCTATCTGCCTAAACGATGACCCTAGAAACTGTTGAAGCGGGCAAAATAAACTTTTTTCCTCGATATTATGACCAGATAGAGTTAACCAAAAGCAAAGGAAATCTAATTTCAAAAGACAGATATCCTTGATGCAGACAATTTCAGGTCAATACACTTGACAAGTGCACGGAAGAGTACCGTGCAAGTGGCTCTAGACAAATGCACAAAAACTGAAACGTCAAGATGGAACTGACCATCATAAAATCTCAAAATTCTGACATAAATATCCATTAAAGAAAACTATGTAGGCCCCAAGGTTGAGAGAAGCAGCTATGCACAAGATGAGTGCATGTCTAATTTCGCAATAACAATTTTCCCAAAGAGTGTACTACAGACAAAAATATTCAAAAAATAGAAACCATCAAATCTCGTCGGAGGAATCATTGTGAACCGTACAATAAAAACTGTCTCGTGAGGAAGAGACTCATTCAAAGAAATCCCATCGTTTCGTTATCCATCACACCGTCGACGTGGGATAAAAATATCGTCTGAACCGTCTCCTCTTTGGACCACAAACCCAATACGCAAGGGCAGATTTCTAAGCCAACTTAGCAGATTTTTTGCTTCTTGAAAAAGCACGTCAATGTTAAGATAACAAGACGAACCTTGCACTTCAATCGATTTCTCTCTGTTTAATCTTTTATTGGACTCTAGCCGTGCGAAGAGGATATGACTTTTGGAGGCTTCCTAGGAACGATGAGAATGACTACTTGGCGGAATCAAATTCCCAAGAAAAAGAGTAAACTTTCATAAGCTCTGTTTTCTTAAACGAAAATGAAGGGTAATCACTCACGCCGTTATACTATCAAATTTATTTAATCACCCTTTCTTTTTCCATTTACGACCGGTTAAGCAAATAAGGATGAAGAAATTTACCCAAAGAGAATAAAAATGAACAAAAGAAGGAACTTTGCCCTGCATCTGCATATCGAGGAGAGCCGATGGAAATCATTAACGAGGTGCATGCAAGTTCTTGATTTGCATGCGAGCTTTTAAATCTTTCTGGTGTTTTGTTTAAGGCAAAAATCCAGAAGGGATAGGAAATTGCAAGATTTTGCCGATGGTCTCTGCATTTTCTCAGCAACCAACCAGAGCATTGGCGAAAGGAAGCAAGAAGAATCAGAGCAGGAAAACAGGGCAAATCCTTCAAGCGGGTAAAAACATCACAACCACCCATCAAACACTCAAAGCACAGAGAGAGAGAGAGAGAGAGAGAGAGAGAGAGAGTCGTGGACTAACCCGAAATCTGCGGTGGAGGGAAGTTGGATTCTTGAGAGATATTCTCTCTTGCGCTCTGTTTTTATCTACCGGGCAAATGGAATTCCCCTGGATTTCTCAGGCACTCTGCATTTTGGTTTTGGAACTTCTCCAAGAATAGAGAGTTCCTTTCTTGATTCTTGGTATCTCTCTCTCTCTCTCTCTCTCTCTCTCTTCCCCACCAAGCAAATCTGCCGAGCTCGCGAATTCGCTCTTGTACCGCCAAATGGGGGTCCCTATTCCTGAGCTCCCCAGAGAGCGACGTCGATAGAAAGCGCTCAAAGTCACGAACTTTCGCCTCCTCCTCCACTTTGGTCTTGTCCTGTAGCTGCGGACGACTTCATCCGTTTGGACTTTACTGGCATATCCGGGGTGTCCATGGGCATTGCACCAATTACCTTTAAAAAAAGGAATCTTGATCAGTGGTTGTATGACCAAATTCTCCAATCTCATTTGAATTTATATAACCAATCGTTTTTCTAGTTACGTCTCACCAAATTGCTGATGTATGATTCCCAATGTAGCACGTAGTGGACACGTCACCATACAGTGTCAAATAAATGTCATATTAGCAGACAACAAAACCTAAAAACTTTTTTTTTCTCTTCCTTTTCTTTCCCGAAAAATAAATAAATTAAAAAATATTATTTTAAATAATCGTTTGAATTTATATAACCAATCATTTTACTAGTCATCGTTGCGAACGCCACCAAATTGCTGATGTATGATCCCTAATGTGGCATGTAATGGACATGTCACAATACAGTGTTAAAAAAAACGTCATATTAGCATACAACGAAGCTAAATAACTTTTTTTTTTCCTTCTATTTCTTTAGTGAAAAATAAATAAATTGAAAAATACTCTTTTAAAATAATCATTTAAATTTATATAACCAATCATTTTACTAGTCATCGTCATCAATGCCACCAAATTGCTAATGTATGATCCCCAATGTGGCACGTAATGGACATGTCGCAATACAGTGTCAAATAAGTGTCATATCAACATACAACGAAACCAAATAATTTATTTTTTTCCTCCGTTTTTTTCATGAAAAATGAATAAATTGAAAAATATTTTTTTTTAATTAATCATTTGTATTGTTCGATATCATGTCAAATAAGCTTCATATTGTTAGGGAAATCCCTTATGATGTTTTGAATATGACAAAATAAATCAAAGGCTACTAACGTGTTTAATTGTTGAGTAATAGACTATGCAGATGATAGATTATGTAAAGGATATTATCAAAGTCTATGCTTGAAAGAATCAGAAGACAGACTCCATATTGAAGCTGAACTTATTCAGACCGTGTCCATACCTTAAAGCTAAATCTGTTCAGAAGCAGAAAATGTTCAGACTCAAATTGTAAAGTCTATCGCACTCAGACTCTACTTCAAACGAAAGACTTCCAAACTCAAGTATTAAAGTCTGAAGACCTCCAAACTCTGTCGTCAAAATCAAGACTTCCAGGACTCTACCATCAAAGTCCGAAGACCGCCGGACTCTAGATTCGAGTCCGCCCACGTTGACGAATTCGGGCATCGAACGCGATGAAGAACGAAGACGAAGACAGATTCAAGTTTATCTTCAATTCTTCAAAGCATTGGTTTATTACAGGATGTATAACGGCTAGTGATTTGATTTGGATTCTACATCAAGATAGATTTGATTGACTCAATCTAATTGATTGACAATTGGATCATGAAGACAAGAACTTTCTATACGAAGAAGCTCTACTTATGGAAACCAAGATTCTGTTTGTATAGGCGATAAGAATCAATTTGGGATTCTACTTTTGTCACTCAACGGCTATCAAATCTTCTAGATACAGATATGTCCAATGGGTTGATTGGAAGACGATCCTCAAGATACTGTCCAACGGCTAGTTTGGAAGTGGAGGAGTATTTAAGGAGATGAAGGACCGATGAACAAGTACGAGACGGAGCGTAGAATTTATAATTCCAAAGCTTTAGCAACCTTCGATTATACACTTGTCTCTTGTGAGCTTAAACATTTGTGATCTTGAAAGAAATACCAAAAGAGTGACTTAGTGAGATAGTGTGATCTACTACTAAGTGTTTGCACTCAAAGTTGTAATCTCTTGTTGATTGTATAGTGGAATCCAGCAGAAAACTGTTAGCGTGGGAGAGTGAACGTAAGCTTGGATTAAGCCGAACCACTATAAATCTTGTGTTCTTATTCTCTTCCCTTAACTCCTTTATTTTGCTTAAAGTTTATTTTATTCTACATATATTTGCCAAGGTTTATTTTAAACACCTATTCACCCCCTCTAGGTGTTCTTACTAGCCTTTATCAATTGGTATCAGAGCTTGTGTGCTTAATTGTTGGAAGTGTTTATACTTCTTAAGCTAAAAATCTATGGCTAGTATCTTGGCACCAGGACTTATTGAAGGCCAAAGCAACACCAAACCACCCTATTTTGATGAGAAGGAATACAACGTTTGGAAAAACAAAATGAAGGCATTCCTAAGATCCAAAGATCCCTTGCAATGGGATGTTGTAGAAAAAGGAATCATTCCCACTGCTGGCGTCTACATCAAATAAGAATGGCAAAGACGAAGAAACCAAACCCCCCACTCCGATGTCTCGGACGGAGATGAACAAAAGAGAAGCGCTTGATGCAAAAGCCATTTATTCTTTATATTGCGCATTGTCTCCTGTTGAATATAACAGAATTTCTTCATGTGAAACGGCTAAGGAAGTCTGGGATAGACTTCATGTTACATATGAATGAATTGATCGTATAAAAGAGATAAAAGTAAACTTCCTGCTCTGCAAATATGAATCCTTCAAGATGAAGCAAGGAGAGTTGATTGGAGATATGTTCGATCGTTTTAAAGAAATTGTAAACGGTTTGGCGTATCATGGTCATCCAATTTCTTCTCCAATGAAGGTCAACAAACTCTTATGAGGTCTCTCAAAAGATTGGAACCATGTCAAGACCTCAATCCGGGAGACTCAGAGGATTATGCCACTCTCCGTTGACGAATTGATTGGCACTTTTCAATCCTACGTAGTGGAACAAATCCACGATGAAGATCCCGAAGATAAGAAGTCCATTGCTTTTATATCTAATGCTGATTCTGATGATACAGACTCAGAAAATAACATGGACGACGAAGAACTTGTTTTTATGATCAAGAAATTCAAAAATCTGAGTAGCAAAAGAAGGAAACTCGGTGAAAGAAGAAAATACAAGTAGAATACGCAGAAAAGAACAATGAAAGAAGATGATGATGAAGGAAATATATGCTTGATGGCACATTCAGAATCTGAGTCTGACTCAGACACAGACTCAGAATCCGATGAAGAAATCAAGGTAAGCCATTCAAAAATTCCTATCAAAGTTTCAAAGTATATAAATGAGCTTTGTTTAAATCTCAAATCTTCTCTTAAAAGGATCTCCGAACTTAAAAATGAGAATTCTCGGCTTAGGCAAGAGGATCTTTCTCAAAAAGAAAAGTTTGAAATTTTGCAAAAAGATTTTCTACAAACAAAAGATTTTCTTTGCAAAAAGATTTCCTTTTTTAAAGAATCATTTTCTTTAACAAGTAAATCTCGACTTTCTTTTTTTTTTTTTTTTTTTTGGTAAAGGTATATATTACATATCTTACCTTTACCAAAAAAAAAAAAAACAAAAGAAAGTCGAGATTTACTTGTCAAAGAAAATGATTCTTTAAAAAAGGAATTTTCAAATATCTCGACAAAATTTTCAAATGGTTCAAAAACATTAGAGCATATTCTTTCCATACAAGTACCTTACTATAATAAGTCGAGACTCGGTTTTAATAAGGAAAGTAATTCTCAATTGATTTTCCTAAAGTCAAGGAGAGACTTAAATAAAGACCTCGTAGACTTACGTACAAGAAGCATTTTCAAAAAATCTTTAGAAAACCTATTGGTCGAAATGCCCTCAAGTGTTCAATTTGTGGAGACTCGAAATATTTTGAGAAAGAATGTCCTAAAGTCTGGAGACCTATCAAGAAAGATTGGATAAAAGCAACGTACTCTACTAACTTTCAAGGACCCAAGAAAAAATGGGTACCAAAGAAAAGATGAGTTGTTTTTGCAGGAAATAAAGGAAGAGAAAAAAGAGAATTTGGTAAGGAATGTATATTTTTTTCTCAATTTGGTTTGAGTACATAATTTAAAAATTCTCATTATATTTATATTCTCTTCGTGCCTTGATTGATTTTCATTTTATAATGATCATATTCCTTGATTGGTTTGATTGAAGAAAGAATCACATGATTATTTTTATTCGTGAGTTGCGATTTGATTTGATACATGTGATTATTTTTGATATCTTGCTTAGAGACAATTGAGTTTATTTAGTTTGATTTTATACTCTCATATTTTGTCATATTTAGCAAAGTGAAAATCTGTTTTACGTGATATTAATTTATTATTCAAAATATTCTTAAATACTCAAGGATTTTATTCTCTCTCTTTTCATCGTACTTTGACTAAGCAAGAATTTCTTTTTCAAGATATCATTATGCATAATATTCTTTCCTTGAATACTTTGTTATGATGAGTTTAGAAATAATATTTGTTTATCTATGGAGATTTTCTATTTTACTCTAACAGAATGGAAGGATCCAAATTGATGGATACCAAAAAGGAAATGAGTGCATTGCAGGAAATTCAATAAGGCAAGAATGATTGCAAATCTACACAAATTTTGGTGTAATAAGAAAAGAATCTTAGGCGAACATTGGTAATGATTTTTATTTTTCAATGGTATATTTCAAACATATACCATGGGTAAGAAATTTTTTTTTTATCATCCCGCCTTATAAATTTCTACGTGCATTTATCATAATTTTGGATGATTGTTTATTATATTGCAAATGTTTTTTGTCATAAATATAAGGTATTGCAATATTTTACTTGTTTTTGCACGTGATAGAAATATCTACTTTCTTTTTGTGGAATGCATCAATGATATATTTTTCAGATTTATGCTTAAGGAAATCCCTTTGATCTTGAAAGATATTATTGCACATTTATGGATACTCTTGCTGTATTCTTAGAAGATGTCTCATATCTAGCAAGTTTGATCCGCAAATCAAAGAAAGGTATTATGTGATATTTTGCAAAGATTGTTATCTGTTATACAAGAATCTGCAGGTGGCAATAGAATCTTTCATATGGATTTTGGAAAGCTCAATCTGAAAATTGTGGAGATTCTATACTATTCAAAAATGCTATTCCTTGTGCAAAGCTTTTGCAAATTTTTGAGGAAATCCCTTATGTGTCGTATGAAAGGAATAATAGAAAACTATTCTGCTCAACGTGCACAAGCCACAATTAGTGCTATTCGCAAATATTGTCATGATGACAGGGGGAGAAAGCGAATCCAAAAGAAAAGGAAAGGAATCGTGATCACCTCAGAAAGGCAACAAATTGAGGGAGGGCTTTGATCAATTATGGAAAATCTTTTTGAATTGATCGTGATCTTGATTATTATGGAATGAAGGAAAAAGTAAATGTGTCAGAATATGTTAAGCTCTACAAAATCCGGTTAGTGCATTTTTTATTACCTTTTGTCATGAACAAATCCCTTATTGATATTATCGTTTTATTATGACAAAAAGGGTAAGTGGATTTTATATTGCATCCGTGATTTTTATTGGATAGTTGCTGATATATATGATCGAAGTGAGTTATATTGCATATCTTTGATATTCGACTTACTTATAAAAGCTGATTTTTGGAAATTATGCAAGACACATTTATTATCGTTTTAAATTCTCTACGTGATACTATATCTATTATTATCGCTTTTTGATTATGACAAAAAGGGGGAGAGAATATAAATATGCATATGTGTTGATTGGTTGATATTATAATATTGAGCTGCGATTACTTCTCTATATATTGTTATGCTCAATCTATTTGCTATCTTCTGAGATGTGATTATTTTGATTTATCAATATTTTAGAAAGTGTGATTACACATCTACATATTCAGATATTGTTTTGTCATCACCAAAAAGGGGGAGATTGTTAGGGAAATCCCTTATGATGTTTTGAAGATGACAAAATAAATCAAAAGCTACTAACGTGTTTAATTGTTGAGCAATAGACTATGCAGATGATAGATTATGCAAAGGATATTATCAAAGTCTATGCTTGAAAGAACCAGAAGACAGACTCTATATTGAAGCTAAACTTATTCAGACCATGTCCAGACCTTAAAGCTAAATCTGTTCAAAAGCAGAAAATGTTCAAACTCAAATTGTAAAGTCTATCGCACTTAGACTCTACTTCAGACGAAAGACTTCCAAACTCAAGTATTAAAGTCTGAAGACCTCCAGACTCTGTCGTCAAAGTCTGAAGACTTCCAGACTCTACCATCAAAGTCTAAAGACCGCCAGACTCTAGATTCAGAGTTTGCCCACGTTGACGAATTTCAGACTGAACGCGATGAAGAACGAAGACAAAGACAGATTCAAGTTTATCTTCAATTCTTCAAAGCCTTGGTTTATTACAGGATGTATAACGGCTAGTGATTTGATTTGGATTCTACATCAAGATAGATTTGATTGACTCAATCTAATTGATTGACAATTGGATCATGAAGACAAGAACTTTCTATACGAAAAAGCTCTACTTATGGAAACCAAGATTCTGTTTGTATGGGCGATAAGAATCAATTTGGGATTCTACTTTTGTCACTCAACGGCTACCAAATCTTCTAGATACAGATCTGTCCAATGGGTTGATTGGAAGACGATCCTCAAGATACTGTCCAACGGCTAGTTTGGAAGTGAAGGAGTATTTAAGGAGATGAAGAACCAATGAGCAAGTAAGAGACGGAGCGTAGAATTTATAATTCCAAAGCTTTAGCAACCTTCGATTATACACTTGTCTCTCGTGAGCTTAAACATTTGTGATCTTGAGAGAAATACCAAAAGAGTGACTTAGTGAGATAGTGTGATCTACTACTAAGTGTTTGCTTTCAAAGTTGTAATCTCTTGTTGATTGCATAGTGGAATCCAGCAGAAGGCTATTAGCGTGGGAGAGTGGACGTAGGCTTGGATTAAGCCGAACCACTATAAACCTTGTGTTCTTATTCTCTTCCCTTAACTCCTTTATTTTGCTTAAAGTTTATTTTATTCCGCATATATTTGCCAAAGTTTATTTTAAACACCTATTCACCCCCTCTAGGTGTTCTTACTAGCCTTTATCACATATTAGCAAACAAGAAAACCAAAAAAAAACCTTTTTTGCCTTTGTTTCTTTTATGGAAACTAAATGAATTGGAAAAATATTTTTTTAAAAAATAATCGCTTGAAATACTTAATTGGTAAAAAAATATTTTTATTATTGACTATAATTTTAATCTAAACATATTCATGCACAATGAAAATATTTTTTCATTCATTTGTTTTGTAAGTGATATAAGTAGTGTTTTATATGACAATGTTTTCCAAATAATCGGCATCACCTACTTTCAATTTTAATCAATTTGTATGTGAGTAATGTCAACACTTATAAACTACCAATTAAAGACACTAGTGGAGGAAATTTTTTCCAATAGGAGATGGAACAAAATATTCTATTAAAAAGCTAACCGCATGAAAAAGTTGTTTTTTTAGAATGAGGTTACTCAATCAACATTAGCTGTTTATTTTCATTAAATTTAGTGTATCTGATTTTTTTTTTTTTTTGGTCAGAAAAACGTCTAAAATATATTACTAAGGAACAAGCCTACAGTCAGCCGCAAGGGCGTCTGCACAAAGTAAATCCCTCAAGTGGGACGATGAAGACAACACTAAGTTTCTACGAGGGGAATTCAGGGGATGGGCTTTACAGGCCCAATCTGCAACAGAGTTTGCTTCTCTCGGGCAAAACCCTAGGGCAAGGTGAGAAAATAGAGCAAAGAGGAAAACGGCTTCAGAGAGAATGGCTCGCTCTTTCCATGGCGGTAACATCCGACGATTTACGATCTCCACAAGAGACAGACTATCCGATTCCACCTCAATCCGCTGGTGCTGGAAGCCATTCCTCAGCAGATGCCTGAGTGCCGAAGATAAAGCAAGGGTCTCTACCTACAAGGCTGAAGAGGCGGCCACACTCTGGGTATAGCCTTCGGTAAGATTCCCTTGATAATCTCTGCATATAACAGCTATTTTACCTGTCGTTCCTCCTGGTTCGAAAGATCCATCGATATTGATTTTGAGAACACCCGGATCTAGGGGTTTCCAGAATAGGAGTTGGCCTGACGACAATTTCTTGCTAGATCTGCTGGAGGGGTTGGACAACCGATCAACCTGTGAATGAATTACTGCTGCCTCTGCAACCCGTTGAGGATCAGGGTATAATCTTTGAAAGATGAAGCCATTTCTAGCTTTCCAAATTTGCCACAACACATTCGAGATAAAAGCCAGGTTAGTCAAAGAGTTGTGATGCCCAATAGTAGAGATAATCCAAGAATCTAGACGCCTGATGGTACTGGGATTGATGAAAATGCAAATCCTGTGGTGAGACCACACTTTTTGCGCCCAAGGACAGAGCAAAAAGGTATGTTCGACTGATTCCGGGGTCTGTTGAGTACATAGAATGCAACAAGGATTACTTATAATGTGACGGTAATACAAATTCTCTCTGGTTGCAAGAGAATTACTACAGACTGACCACAAGAAGGAGCGAATCTTCGGGGCAGTGGGCATTTTCCATATCATGCGCCAGAGACAAGAGGGGGTCTGGTAAGAAGAAGAAGCTTCCTGAGTTGACTGAGCTGTCTTGGTGCTATTGATAACATGATATGCAGATTTTACAGTAAAATTACCGTGTGTAGTTGCTGTCCAAATAAGTTGATCTTGAGTGCATGTAGGGCGTAGCTGGATATCTGTGATTTGTTTGATAATTGGCTCATCATAAAACTGAGTCAGGAGGTCTGTCTTCCAAGAACTGGTAGAATGGTCAATAAGATCAGCTACTAGTTGGGGTTCTTGTTGAGCTCTCGGTCCACTAAGAATGCCCATGGGGAGCCACCTGTCATGTCTAATATTTATTTTAGTTCCATCCCCGACAGACCAACAAACATGATTTGCAATAGCTTCCCTCCCACTTAATAGGCTCTTCCGGCCCCAAGATGGGCGAGATCCATACTTGGCTTTCAGAAAATAAGAGGAATGGAAATATAATCCTTTAAAAAGTCTACCCCATAAAGAACTTGGTTGCTGAAGGAGGCGCCATGCTTGTTTACCAAGCATGGCCTTATTAAAATTGATCAAATTCCTGAATCCCAAACCTCCAATGTCCTTCCTTTTCTGTAGATTCTGCCAACTTTGCCAATGAATTCCAGATTTGCTAGCATCATTGTTCCACCAAAACTTTGCCATACGCTACTCGATGGTTCTACAAAGAGAAATAGGAATTTTAAAAACAGACATAGCATAACATGGTATGGCTTGAATGACTGATTTTAGCAGAATTTCCTTCCCACCTTTTGATATCATTCTCTCCTTCCATCCCTCCAATCTAGCCTGAACCCTACTTGTAATCCAGGAAAACATATCCTTCTTCGATCTTCCCCAATCAGTAGGAATCCCTAAATATTTGCCACATTTCTCTAATAGTGGAACTCTTTAAAGAAAGAGGACAAGATGGACTAAAAAATATACCTGATTTATTTCGGTTAATAGCTTGTCCTGTAGCCAAACAGTACTGATTTAACAGACTTGATAGGTTTTGGCATTCTATCAGGGTAGCATCAAGAAAAAACACTGCATCATCGGCAAAGAATAAATGAGATAAAGTGGGACTCCATTGGTTTAACTTGATACCCTTGAGGGAACCCATATCAATAGCACTTCTAATAAGATAGGATAACAAGTTGGCTACAAGAATGAATAGGTAAGGGGATAGAGGATCACCCTGACGTAGCCCTCTGGTGGGGTGAAATTGCTGTAGATACTCCCCATTCATTTTAACACAGAAAGATGTAGAAGAGATACATTGCAAGATTAGGTGAACCCAATGAGAATGAAAGCCTAACCTTAGCAAATACGCCCTTAGGAAATCCCATTCAACACGGTCATATGCTTTGCGTATATCAAGTTTTAGCACAGCTTGAAAATGTTTTCTCCTTCTTCTTGATTTGATCTGGTGGATGACCTCTTGAACAACTAAAATGTTATCCTGAATCTACCTGCCTCCCACAAATGCACACTGTTCCTCAGAGATTAAGGTAGACAGATAAGGTTTTAATCTGTTTGCAAGCACTTTGGAAATAATCTTATATGCATAATTACAAAGGCTGATAGGGCGATACTAATCGAGGTTTTCAGGATTGGGGATTTTAGGCACTAAGGTGATAGCAGTTCGGTTTAGATTAGGTGGTAAGATACCAGTGTGAAAAAAATCCTGAACGGCCTGGAAAATATCAATTTTAATAACTTCCCAGTAAGTTTGATAGAATAACCCATTCAATCCATCAGGTCCTGGGGCTTTGGAAGCCCCCAATTGAAAGGTAGCCTCTTTCACCTCATCCATCGTCACAGGTGCTAACAGATTTGCATTCATAGTAGTAGTAACTAGTTGAGGACATTGGTCTAGTACCTGGTCAAAGTTTCTGGCGCCTGAGGTAGTATAAAGTTGAGCAAAGTAGGAGGTGGTCATTTCCCGTAACTTGGCAGGATCGCGAATCCATTCCCCATCTTCATCCTGTAACATACTAATGCGGTTTCTTTGACGCCGTTGAATAGTTGTAGCATGAAAGAATCTGGTGTTACGATCCCCCCACTTCAGCCAGTTTATCCTTGATCGTATCGCCCAAAATTGTTCCTCTCGTTGCCAAATTTAGTGTATCTGATTGTAAATCAAGAAAAGTTGGGGGGCTTTATTCATTTTTTTTCTTTTTTAAAATTAGCACTCTTTGAAAAAGGCGAATTTTATCCCCTTATAATCCTAATAATGTTTTTTGTTGGTATCAAGTTCCTTTTTCTTGCTTGTTCGCGTGAATTGACATAAGATTCATTTTGGGGAGTGTACCGAAGCACTTTCCAAGCATAATTAACACAAAAAGGTATAATTTTCATATCACGAATAATACATATCGCAAACAATTATTAGATTCGAAATTGCTACTTTTCATATTGAAAATCTTAATGAATGTCACGTAAGAAATCTCCGTCGTGATTCTTCTAGAAAAAAGCTTCATTTTGTGCAAAACGCCATTTGTGAGCATACACCAATTGATTTTGTACAACACTATTTCAATCGCGATCACGCTCAATCCTTTCGATCTTGAGCAAATCATTTTGTCACAAATACCTTTTTGCCGATTTTTCGCCATGGGGAGTATTGTTCACTTGTCGTGACCATTCAAGCTTTTTCTCTTTCCTTTTCTATAATGGAGTTTGCTATTGACAATTCATTGGACTTTCACTTCATCGCTTTTTGTTTTTTCGATGATAATGTAGCTGAGGAGCAGTAGCAAGCAATTCAAATGGAATCGCCAGTGGAGCCATGGAGTGCACACCCCTGTTGCAAAGTCAACCTTCTGGCTAGTCCTTTCATCCTGGCTCAAAATTAAAATATATATATATATCTATAGAATTTTGAAAAGTAAGAAAAGTTATTTTGAATCTCATAGAATTATGAAGAAAACAGCTAAGAGTCCACGTATAAATGTCTGTATATTTCGAAATGTTTTCAAGTGCTTGATATTTCAAATTTCAAGGAGAAGAAAAATAGATGAAAGAAAAGGCAAAAATGGGGAAAAAAACAAAGAAGAGATGGAAAACTCAAAATTGGAAAAACATTTTTCACAAATGATGGGTACTTAGAAAAATTAATCAGTGAAAAATATTTTCACTATCGACAATAATTTATATTTAGCTTTTTTCATGGGTGATGAAAATACTTTTTATTCATTCATTTTTATAAGTGATATAAGTAAGATTTTTTTTTAAAAAATTTTTTTCAAATCTTGGGTTTCAAATATTGTAAGCACCTTTAAATGTGAGTTTAAAAAGATAGATTGGACTTTTTCTTTTTGGTGTGTGGGTTTATTTTCGATTTTTGATGTTTTCTTCAACTTTATACCTAGAACTTTTGAACTTCAACTCCGACTTAATTTTAAGTACCTCAAATTCTCAGGTGTCAAGTATTGAAGTACCTCACAATGTTAGACATATACAAATAACAATAGTAAAGTGATTATAGTTATTTTCCAGGATATGTTATGGTTTTTTTTTTCCTCACTAAAAAGAAAAACTCACGAGAAGCTTTTTGGTAGGTCAAGAGGCTTTGATTATCCCCGTGAAAGTTAGAGAAAGGTCGTTTTTACTTTTAGAAAGTATTGAAAAAGGTAATGGTGATTGTAGATTTTATTTACTTTACATCTTAAAAATTTGTGGGTTTTATTTACTTTACATCTTAAAAATCTTAGAGGAATCAACATTACCAAAGTAAAAAATCAAACTCGCTCGTTAAGAAAGAGCCAAAAAAAGGAGGGGAGGGACAGAGTCAGGCCAATTAGATTTCCTCTTCTTTTTAAGATTCTGATTGCGATCGATGTACCCGCAGATCAAATTGTCGGTGCAATTGCATGTGGATAAAGCTGAAAATTACATGTAGTAAAAAAGGAAAATTATGTCGAACGAGCATTTTCCGAATCAATTTCCTGCTTTGGCAAAAGGAGATCGAGAAGACGGGAGCGCATAGACACATTAAACAAAGCGGTTGGATTGAAAATGATCCGATCTAAATATTCTATGCAATGCAAATCTAATTATCTATATCCGACCCGACTCATACCCAATCTAACACATATCTAGTCCAATTCATATTGCTAAGACACTTTCAAATTTAATTCAATTAAGGAAACCCTTCGCGAGATCGAGTAAAAATAAGAAAGAATTAAAAGAAAGTTACAGAGGTGGGATGAGTCCAAATAAATTGTGAACCATTTATGATATATTTAACAATATATTATACTTAAATTCATTTATAACACATTTACTAAATATAACTAATTTATATAACAATTCAATCCTTTATATATGAGTTAATAAATTATTTTATGACCCATTTTGATAGGTTTAGATGCACTCGTACATAGAATAACACTACAACGTGAACTCGACAAGTGCCAGATCAATTGTTGAAAAGAAAAAGATTATTACTTAGTAGAGACCGATTCAGACAATTATTTTATATGTGCTCCGCTAGACTAGTATTATATTAGAGCGTCCAAGATATGACTTGCCTTGAAAGATTAGCCGTTAGCTTCCCTTCCTAATCTCTAGTTAATTAACTCGTTGGTTACATCGCCATGCCATCTTGATTATGAAAATCGAATTAAATAATCTCTTAATCTAATGCCCGATGTATACATTAATGGTCGATGGGTTGACTTTTGATTTGAAGATAGGAATGGCGTATCAAGAATTTAGGAACATTTGATTGGTCTGGAATTTTTTTTTTTTTTTTTTGTGCACGTGTTTCTCAACTAAAACTACTTTTCTGTTTAATCTCGTGTATAATGTTTAGAGTTATTCCATATATATATAAAGTGTCAAATTTGGTAGACTCCTTTAATTTTGGCGCCCAACTATACGGCTTTGTCTGGCCCAGAAGTGTCAAATTTGGTAGACTCCTTTAATTTTGGCGCCCAACTATACGGCCTTGTCTGGCCCAGAAGACATTAGATAGAGCCTAGAATAGGAGTAGAATGCTAATTAGTATTATTTTAATGGAATCATTTTTGGCAGTTTAAAATTATTTCCATATTTTAGCTAGAGCTTTGACTTCAATCCACGCCAAACTCGCTCTCCGCCCAAATTTAGAGTTAAAATCGGTTCAAAAGGTCAGACCCGGCGAACATAAGAGAGCTGGCAGTGGCGGCCCGTCATCGCTTGGTGTAATTTGCAATACATAATACACAAAAACTTGTGTAAGTGTGTTAAAAAATTTTGAACATTGCAATTTTTTTTTTTAAAGGAGATCTTGCTTTGCCATCAGTTAACTAAATCAAAGCGCGCCCGATCGTCTTTGTTCATTGGTCCAAATCGAGAAGGTCTTTGGTAAGTATGGTTCGCAAAGCAAATGAAATGCATTTTTTTTCTTGAAACTCGTGAAATCGTGAACAGAATATTCCGTGTCAATCGATTCTTTTTTTTGTTATTTCTCTCATTAAAGTTAATACAAGGGCTCAAATTGACATTTCAACATTTAATTTCTTCCCTCTTATATTTTACATCATACTCTAGAGGTTAATTGATCTTGTTGATTTTTTATTCCCTTTTTGCCCTTGGGTTTAGTATTTTGGTATTCCAAGATAACGTCATGACCCACGAGTTTTCCTTCATCGCGTAGAGATAATTCACGAGAAAAAGCTCATAAGCAATGGCAGACGAACCGGACAGAAAATGCAATTTCTGAGGAGGATTATATATACAAGATTATTATGTACACCGGTGGAATTACAATAAGATTGAGCCAAAAGGATTACACGCAGCTTGCACCTTCGGTTCCCCATCAGAACTCTCGATGCTCGGCCGCAAAACAAAAATAAGAGGGAGATGAAGAGATGTTTCTTCAGGGAAAGATGTTTGTAACGCGAGATGCAGTATAAGACATTCTCATTCGGATGGTATGACAGAAAACCATTTGGCTTTCCAGTGTTCACAGACAGTAAAAGCATGTTGCTTGGAGAATTGTCCTACACCAATTTGAACGTGTTCCAGAAGCGATGTTGCGATAACCAGTAGCCACTGCTGATGACTAGCCACGCTGGAATATCAACTCAAAATAAGAAAAGAAGTCACTGCTTTAGCAAATCAAGCTTCTTGACATTTGACAAAACTATCTTCCGATCACTCGAGAACCGCTCGGGTACCCTGCTCGACGGAATTGCCGTGAAGCGTCACGGGCTTGAAAGAAGTGAAAAGTGGTACAGGGTGTCCGCAAAGAACCGCGCGCATGTGATTGTTTGAACACAGAGCAGCGAAATTGCGAAGCTGCGAAAGTCGCTATTTGGACATTGCCAGTTTTATGATGGGTTGACTTTTGATTTGAAGATAAAGAGCTAAGAATTTGGGAGCATTTCGATTTGTCTATACTCTCCATGCAATCTATAATTAAAATCGGTTCGATCGGTCAAACGCAGGTGAGCATAATAAAGCTGGCGACGGCGGTCCATCGTCATCACTTGGTGTCATTTGTAGTTCGTAATATATGAAAACTCGTGAGTGTGTTAAAAAAGTTTGGACATTGCAATTTTTTTTTTTTTTAAAGAAAATCTTGCTCCGCCTTCAGTGAACTAAATCGAAGTGCACCCAATTATCTTTGCTCTTCAATCCAAATCAAGAAGGGCTTTTTTTGTGAGTACAATTCGCAAAGCAAATGAAACGGCAATTTTTACAATTTGACTTCATTTCGATTTTATTTTCTGAAGACTCGTGGAACCGTGTGAAATGGGTAATCGAGATCAATCGATTCTTTCTTATTATTTATCTCATTAAAGTTAGTATTAGGGGCTAAAATCAACGTTTCAATATCTCAATCTCATTTCTTCCCTCTTATAGTTTCCTTTCGATCTTGAGCTAATCATTTTGTTGCAATTTCATACCTTTGTGGCAATTTTTCGCCATGGGTAGTATTGTTCACTTGTTGTGACCATTCAAGCGTTTTTTTCTTTCCTTTTCTATAATGGAGTTTGCTATTGACAATTCATTGGACTTTCACTTCATCGCTTTTTGTTTTTTCGATGATATTGTAAGTTGCTGAGGAGCAGTAGCAAGCAATTCAAATGGAATCGCCAGTGGAGCTAGGGGTGAGCATGGTCTGGGTTGGGCCGGTCCACCTACTCCTTGAAAGGGCAATCGAGGACCGTACTGACCCAATAGGTTTGATGATGAGCAAGATCATCTAAGAAAGGCAAACGGTGAGGGTTAAGTGAGGTGAGCGTTGAACAAAATAAACATCGAATGTCAAGTAGGGAATAACAAGCCAAGCAGGCATCGAGCAACGAGCGGCATGAGTGATCTAAAGCAAGCGAGGCGAGTGTCAAGTGATGAGCAGAAAAGTTATTTTTTTTTTTCTAATTTTAGCAAATTGAAGACTAAGAGGACAAATAAGACAAAAGAGAACAAATACTAGATGAGGATACCATAAGGTGACTTTTTGGATGCCGTGAGGACTATTCACACAAACATTTTTCTTCTTCGTAAATTATAAATATTTACACCGTAAAAGACATTAAAAACCTAAGTTACTAAATAATAATATAAAATTACTTGAACTCCTCACTAAATAGTTGTTTAATGTTGTTGACACTATTTATTTTAAGGTTTTCTCTATATAAAAAATTATAAATAATATTTTATATATATAGTCAGAGTTGGTCCGGATTGGACCGACCCAAAACTCTCAGGACCGAGGACCGACCCGCACAGTGCTGGTCCTGGAATTCTAGGACCAAGGACCGACCCAGTCTTCCTGAGAACCGGACCAGGACCGGCAAGGTTGGGTCGGTCCAGGGTCGACCCTAGATCGATGCTCATCCCTAAGTGGAGCCATGGGCAACAACCTTCTGGCTAGTCCTTTCCTCCTGGCTCAAAATAAAATAAAATATATATATATATACACACACACCTTTGCTTTTCCTTAATTTTGAAAAGTAAGAAAAGTTATTTTAAATCTCATAGAATTATAAAGAAAACAGCTAAGAGTCCACGTATAAATGTCTATATATTTCGAAATGTTTTCAAGTGCTTGATATTTCAAATTTCAAGGAGAAGAAAAAATAGACAAAAGAAAAGGCAAAAATGGGGAAAAAAAAAACAAAGAAGAGATGGAAAACTCAAAATTGGAAAAACATTTTTCACAAATGATGGGTACTTAAAAAAATTAATCAATGAAAAATATTTTCACTATCGACAATAATTTATATTTATCTTTTTTCATGGGTGGTGAAAATATTTTTTATTCATTCATTTTTATAAGTGATATAAGTAAGATTTTTTTTTAAATTATTTTTCAAATCTTGAGTTTCAAATATTGTAAGCACCTTTAAATGTGAGTTTAAAAAAGATAGATTGGACTTTTTCTTTTTGGTGTGTGGGTTTATTTTCGATTTTTGATGTTTTCTTCAACTTTATACCTAGAACTTTTGAACTTCAACTCCGACTTAATTTTAGGTACCTCAAATTCTCAGGTGTTAAGTATTGAAGTACCTCAAAATGTTAGACATATACAAATAACAATAGTAAAGTGATTATAGTTATTTTCCAGGATATGTTACGGTTTTTTTTTCCTCACTAAAAATAAAAACTCACGAGAAGCTTTTTGGCAGGTCAAGAGGCTTTGATTATCCCCATGAAAGTTAGAGAAAAAGTCGTTTTTACTTTTAGAAAGTATTCAAAAAGGTAATGGTGATTGTAGATTTTATTTACTTTACATCTTAAAAATCTTAGAGGAATTAACATTACCAAAGTAAAATATCAAACTCGCTCGTTAAGAAAAAGCCAAAAAAAGGGGAGGAGGGACAGAGTCAGGCCAATTAAGATTTCCTTTTCTTTTTAAGATTCTGATTGCGATCAATGTACCCGCAGATCAAATTGTCGGTGCAATTGCATGTGGATAAAGCTGAAAATTACATGTAGTAAAAAAGGAAAATTATGTCGAACAAGCATTTTCCGAATCAATGTCCTGCTTTGGCAAAAGGAGATCGAGAAGACGGGAGCGCAGACACGTTAAACAAATGGATTGGATTGAAAATGATCCGATCCAAATATTCTATGCAATGCTAATCTAACTATCTTTACTTGACCTGATTCACACCCAATCTAACATATATCCAGTCCAATTCATATTCAAATTTAATTCAATTAAGAAAACTCTTCGCGAGATCTAGTAAAAAGAAGAAAGAATTAAAAGAAAGTTATAGAGGTGGGATGAGTCCAAATAAATTGTAAACCATTTATGATATATTTAACAATATATTATACTTATTAAATTCATTTATAACACATTTACTAAATATAACTAATTTATATAACAATTCAACTTGTCATATATGAGTTAATAAATTATTTTATGACCCATTTTGATAGGTCTAGATGCACTCGTACATAGAATAACACTACAACGTGAACTTGACAAGTGCTAGATCGATTGTTGAAAAGAAAAAGATTATTACTTAGTAGAGACCGATTCAGACAATTATTTTATATGTGCTCCGCTAGACTAGAATTATATTAGAGCATCCAGGATATGACTTGCCTGGAAAGATTAGCCGTCAGCTTGCCTTCCTAATCTCTAGTTAATTAACTCGTTGATTACATTATGAAAATCAAATTAAATAATCTCTTAATCTAATGCCCGATGTATACATTAATGGTCGATGGGTTGACTTTTGATTTGAAGATAGGAACAGCGTATCAAGAATTTAGGAACATTTGATTGGTATGGAATTTTTTTTTTTTTTTTTTGTGCACGTGTTTCTCAACTAAAACTGCTATTCTGTTTAATCCCGTGTATAATGTTTAGAGTTATTCTATATATTTAAAAAAAGAAAAAAGTGTCAAATTTGGTAGACTCCTTTAATTTTGGCGCCCAACTATACGGCCTTGTCTGGCCCAGAAGACATTAGATAGAGCCTAGAATAGGAGTAGAATGCTAATTAGTATTATTTTAATGGAATCATTTTTGGCAGTTTAAAATTATTTCCATATTTTAGGTAGAGCTTTGACTTCAATCCACGCCAAACTCGCTCTCCGCCCAAATTTAGAGTTAAAATCGGTTCAAACGGTCAAACCCGGCGAACACAAGAGAGCTGGCGGTGGCGGCCTGTCATTGCTTTGGTCCAAATCGAGAAGGTCTTTGGTAAGTATGGTTCGCAAAGCAAATAATTCACGAGAAAAGGCCCATAAGCAATGGCAGACGAACCGGACGGAAAATGCAATTTCTGAAGAGGATTATATATATCAGATTATTATGTACACCAGTGGAATTCAGTAAGATTGAGCCAAAAGGATTACATGCAGCTTGCACCTTCGGTTCCCATCAGAACTCTCGATGCTCGTCCGCAAAACAAAAATAAGAGCGCGATGAAGAGGTGTTTCTTGAGGGAAAGATGTTTGTAACGCGAGACGTGATATAGGATATTCTCATTCGGATAGTATGACAGAAAACCATCTGGCTTTCCAGTGTTCAGAGACAGTAAAAGCATGTTGCTTGGAGAATTATTCTATACCAATTTGAACGCATTCCAGAAGCGATGTTGCAATGACCAGTAGCCACTGCTGATGCCACACAGGAATTTCAATTCAAAATAAGAAAAGAAGACACTGCTTTAGCAAATTAAGCTTCTTGGCATCTGACAAAACTATCCTCCGATCACTCGAGAACCGCTGGCGTACCCTGCTCGACGGAATTGCCGTGAAGCGTCACGGGCTTGAAAGAAGTGAAAAGTGGTACAGGGTGTCAACAAAGAACCGCGCGCATGTGATTGTTCGAACACAGAGCAGCCAAATTGCGAGGCTGCGAAAGTCGCTGTTTGGACATTGCCAGTTTTATGATGGGTTGACTTTTGATATGAAGATAAAAGAGCTAAGAATTTGGGAGCATTTTGATTTGTCTATACTCTCCATGCAATCTATAATTAAAATCAGTTCAAACGGTTAAATGCGGGTGAGTATAGTAAAGCTGGCAGCAGCGACCCAATCGTCATCACTTGGTGTAATTTATAGTTCGTAATATATAAAAACTCATGTGAGTGTGTTAAAAAAGTTTGGACATTGCCTTTAGTGAACTCCGCCTTTAGTGAACTAAATCAAAGTGCACCCAATTCTCTTTGCTCTTCAATCCAATTCAAGAAGGGCTCGTTTTGTGAGTACAATACGCAAAGCAAATGAAGCTGCAATTTTTGCAATTTGATTTCATTTCGATTTTATTTTCTGAAGACTCGTGGAACCTTGTGAAATGGGTAATCGAGATCAATCGGTTCTTTCTTATTATTTATCTCGTTAAAGTTAGTATTAGGGGCTAAAATCAACGTTTCCCTCTTATAGTTTACCAAAGATTTCGAGTTGATGTCACGACCCACGAGCTTTCCTTTATCAAGTAGGAATAATACACGAGAAAAAGCCCATAAGCAATCCTTCCACTGGGCCTTAAGCCCAAACCCCGGACCCGACCCGACCCGACCCGAATCTCTCTCTCCCTCCCTCCTTTCTAAAACCCTCTCAGAACCCTATCCATCTTCATCTCCTTCCTCTCTGTCTCTCTCTCTTTCTCTCTCTCTCTAGAAATGGCGTTCTCAAAACCGGCCTTCCTCGCCCACCTCAAAACCCTGGCTGCCCCCGCCCTCCGCCGCCCCCACCCCCGCCACCCGCCGCCGCCCTCCTCCGTCTCCCTCCGCCTCCTCTCCTTCGCCACCCCGGAGGAGGCCGCCGCCGAGCGCCGCCGCCGCAAGCGCCGCCTCCGCATCGAGCCGCCGCTCTCCTCCCTCGGCCGCCCCTCCGCCTCCCCGCCGCCGCCGAAGCCCCCGTCCTCCATCCCGCAGAACCCCAACTCCCCGAAGCTCCCGGAGCCCGTCTCCGCCCTCTCCGGCAACCGCCTCAACCTCCACAACCGCATCCTCGCGCTCGTCCGCGAGAACGACCTCGAGGAGGCCGCCCTGCTCACGCGCCACTCCATCTACTCCAACTGCCGCCCCACCATCTTCACCGCCAACGCCGTCCTCCATGCGCTCGTCCGCCAGTCGAAGTACTCCGATTTCCTGTCTCTCCATCGGTTCATCACTCAGGCCGGGCTCGCCCCCAATGTGATCACTTACAATTTGCTCTTCCAGACCTACCTCGATTGCCGAAGACCTGATACCGCGATGGAGCACTACAAGCAGTTCATCAATGACGCGCCGATCAATCCTTCGCCAACGACTTACAGGATACTGATCAAGGGGTTGGTGGATAACAACAGGGTCGAGAGGGCTCTGGAGTTGAAGGAGGAAATGGCCGCTAAGGAGTTCGCTCCTGACCCGCTCGTGTATCATTATCTGATGGTCGGGTGTGCAAAGAATTCGGATGCGGATGGAATTTTCAAGCTTTATGAGGAGTTGAAGGAGAAGATTGGGGGGTGTCATTGAGGATGGGGTTGTGTATGGAGGGTTGATGAAAGGGTACTTCTTGAGGGGGATGGAGGATGCTGCGATGGAGTGCTATGAGGAAGCCGTGGGTGAGAATTCGAAGGTGAAGATGAGTGCTGTTGCGTATAATTCACTGTTGGATGCGTTGACCAAGAATGGGAAGTTTGAGGAGGCGCTGAAGTTGTTTGACAGAATGCTTAATGAGCATAATCCACCTAAGCGGTTGGCAGTTAATCTGGGGAGCTTTAACGTGATTGTTGATGGCTATTGCAAGCAAGGGAAGTTTAAGGATGCGATTGATGTTTTCAAGAAGATGGGCGACTATAGATGTGGTCCAGACGTGTTATCATACAATGTTTTAATTGAACAATTATGTGCGAATGGCTTGCTGGCAGAAGCAGAGGAGCTTTTTGGGGAAATGAGCGAGAAGAAAGTCAATCCTGATGAATTCACTCACGTTCTGCTGATGGATGCCTGTTTCAAGAACGCCAGGGCTGATGATGCGGCGGGATACTTTAAGCAAATGGTGGATTCTGGTCTGAGACCTAATTTGGCAGTGTACAACAAGTTGGTTGATGGGTTGGTGAAGGTGGGGAAGGTCGACGAGGCTAAGGCATTCTATGATCTCATGGTGAAGAAGCTGAAGATGGATGTGGAGAGCTACCAGTTCATGATGAAGGCGCTTAGCGAGGATGGTAAATTGGACGAAGTTCTTAAAATGGTGGATCAACTGTTGGATGAAGATCCAATTATCTTCGATGAGGAGTTTCAGGAGTTTGTGAAGGGGGAGTTGAGGAAAGAAGGGAGAGAGGAAGAGTTGGGGAAGCTGATGGAGGAGAAGGAGAGGCAAAAAGCTGAGGCTAAAGCTAGAGAGGCCGAGGCAGCTGAAGCGGCCAAGAGAAGCGCAAGAGCTGCAGTTGCTTCTTTACTTCCTTCAAAGTTGCTAGGTAAGAAGGAAGAAGAAAAGGACTTGGCTAATAACGCCGGTGGCGAAGCCAATGCAGCCCCATCAGCGATTGAAAATGCAAATGCTGGGAAAGAAGAGAGTATTGAGGAAGTTGTTGCTGAGAATTCAGCTAGCAGTGACATAGATCCAGCCAGAGAAGCAAATAAGAATGAGACTCTAGTCGAGACCAAGGGTGGAAGCGATGGTGCTGCAAACAGGTGAAAGCCTAAGGAAAGTCTCCTTTGTGCTAATTAAGTGCTAGTGAGTACGTGCATTCTTTGCTTCACTTCAGTGGAATAGATATTGGATGAAATATCACCTGCTTTGTCTTGCTGAACCGTCTATTGTGGCCTGTGGGTATTCCATCAAGTGCATACTAGTTGCTCTATAAAAGGTATCGATGGAGATAAAATCGCGGACTTTCTGTGAACTGCTGTTGGTATGCATCACTCGCTGCTGGATGTATAATAAAGCAGCTACTAATCAAAAGCTCCTTTAAGCTTAGAACATGAGGCTAAACGTCGTTTTACCTAACAAATTTTGGCTGGTTCATATGTGAAACCTGGGGCAGACGCCCACTTTAATGGAAAACGGGAAATTTGCTAAAATGTAATTAAAGGAATAGGATGGGAAATGACTATATTTGAAGGAGAAGGTGAAGTATCTCTCTTGTACCAAGGAGAAGACTCCACTTCAGATGATTTGGTTATGGAACAATGATATCAATACGCTTGATTCATGTCAAATTCAATAAGCGAGAATCATTTCATTCAACGCAAAAAGAAATGCCCTATAATGGTCTCACGGAAGCGTACTTATAATCTACATGAGAAGGGTTTCCTTCTAATATCAAGTGTACAAACCCCATTTTCACTTCGTCTCCTTCAGAATAATAATCGGAAGTCGCGTGATTGAAGCCTTTTATTGCTTTCTCTTTATGCAGTTGAGTTTGACCGTTTTACTACAGTAGAGAAAGGGTGTTTATGTGCATCGACATGCGTATCGTGCGGGAGCATGCAAACGTATCATTATGCGTGATATGCGGCCTCGAATGGAGAGTAGTCACGATTGGCGTACTTCTTGCATTGCACGCAATGCATGGGCTAGTAGATGAAATAGAGCGACGTTGATGTCCTTGTATTTCAGTCTTGACATTGTCAAGAAAGGTCCGAATTCTTGTGCGGTGCTACTTCGAGAATTGGATTTTTCACAAAGGATGCTGCTCCTCACACTACCCCAAGATGAAAGGACATACTTCCCGTCATGTCACAAATCCTGACCGTGTCTACGGTGAAAACGGCCTAACCATATGCCAAATTTGAAATGTCATCCTTCACAAGACCAGACGAGAGAATGAGAGTGGGACAATAACGCCCATAATATTTCAAGTAGATCGTGCACGCTTGGAACATGCCCAATCACGAGGAACAATCTATTTGCATCTTCTCAGAAAAGCAAAAGAGATGTTGTAATGCACCATAGATCTCAATCAGAAAAGCAATGGCAATATGCACACGCACTAACCGTCAGAAAATGCAATTTCTGAGGAGAATTATAATGTTATGCATACACTAACTAGTTCAATAAATATAAGATTATTATGTACACCGATGGAATTACAATAAGATTGAGCCAAAAGGACTACATGCTGGCAACAATTTTAGGAATCTCGACTTCAACCTCAGGTTCCCCATCAGAACTCTCGATGCTCGTCTGCAACACAAAAATAAGAGCGTGAGAAAGAGATGTTTCTTAAGGGAAAGACACTTGTAACGCGAGAAGATAACAATCTGCACCTCTTGATCCTTTCCTTTCTTTTGGGAAAGATATCGATCAAAAGCACCTTTGCCATTGAGGATTTTCGCCCCATTTCCACGTCCGTCAATCCCAACCGCCTCTTCGTCGACTACGACAGCATCAATTATGTCTTCCCCCGTTCTAACATCGGGAATCTGCAAAAAGGAATTAGGGAGTATTAGGTATTAAATGAGACAACTAGAAACATTGCAAATACCAACCTATGAATCAAGAATGGCTAATGGATCACCAAACCAACGTCCGAAAGTAATTGAAGAAACATTCAAACCCGAGAACTGTTGTTCTTGATCTAGCTACAAAATTTTTTAAACTGTCCTTACTAAGCCAACAAGCAAAGGGATTGATTGACATTACTGCTCTCAGAAAACCACTCAAGTGATCCCCAGAGAAGATCCAAGGTTATCAGAATTACCTCATACATTGCTTCCATCAGAATATTCTCCAGTATGGATCTCAGTCCTCGAGCTCCAGTATTTTTGGCTATTGCTTTTCTAGCAATTAATCTCAAAGCAATATCAGTATAGTGCAGCTTCACCTGCAAAACGCGATGTCTATGTGAAATCATACTGTCTAAATGACATTAGTCACACTGAACACACTAAAACAATTCCAAGCACAGCTTCTCCACATAAACTAGGAAGAAGCCCCTGCAATAAAACTTACGCCATTCATTTGGAACATCTTCCGGTACTGCTTTCCCAAAGCATTTTTTGGCTCCGTTAGAACCTACATGAGTTACGACAGAGTCATGAGATTGTAGAAAACAAGCTAAAATTGGAGCAACCCACATTACGAAGTCAAACATTATAAGTCTTATTTTGCTGCAGTCATTTAACACTCATGTTTTCTCCAAGGAACAAAAAGTCAATGCACATAGTCAGCAACGTTTCAACACTGTAGCTGGAACTTGAACAGTAAACAAAAGATGTCTATATCTTTTGGTAAAAGTAAAAGACAGCATGAGGCAAACAAAAATGTGAGACATACAGCAAAATAAAAAACCAATCAGTTAGTTGACTTCACATAATTAACCTCACAAATTTAAAGTACCGACTATAAAATAGAGTACAGAATTACCTCAACAAGTTGGTCCTCACTTAAAGCTGACAAACTGACAAGGATTGGAAACCGCCCAACAAACTCAGGTATCAGACCATATGATATAAGATCACTACTCTCAACCTGCCAAACAGCCCTAGTAAATGTGAATTTAACGAGCTTGGAAGATTACAAGCTGTTGGATGCAAAATGAGGACTAGCATGCACTTACAGACTCTAATAAAGAAGATGCCACGACTGCATTCGTAACATTGGAAGCTCGCATGTTCGCACGTACAGGAGCACCAAATCCAATGGACGAATCTTGACGCCTGCAGACCAATTTTTCAGGTAGTCAAGTACAAGCACATTAAGTCAATTTTGAGGACATTAGAATCAGGACTTTAGCATTAATATGACCTCTCAGAGATTGTCTTCTCTAGGTCAACAAAGGCCCCGCCACAGATGAAGAGGATATCCTTGGTGTCGATCTGTCAAAAAGAGAAAGAACAAAGTATAGGTTGTATACCAGGATGTATTGAAGTACATGATCATGACTTGTAATTCATTAAATAAATGCAGGGTGAACATACTTGAATATTGTCACCTCTAGGATGCTTACGAGCTCCCTTCTCTGGAACATTCACAACCTTTACAAGATCCAGAACAAAATGAATGTCCAAAAAAAAAAGTTCAAGATCAGACATAGTCAAGAATAATCACGGTAAAAGTTCCACCATTTGACAGACTCTGGAGGTGATAAGATCAACAGGCAGGATTTTTTCTTCTTCTTTTTTTCCCTTGTGTATATATATGTATGTGTGTGTTTGTGCGTTCATGATAGCACAAAGAGCTGCTTCAGTGACACTTCGTCACCTTGCCTGTCCTTGACATGGAAACATAAGCGACCGCTAATTTACTCATTTTAGAGATGGGGCAGAAAACACACTTACAGTCCCCTCAAGCATTTTTAGCAATGCCTGCTGGACACCTTCCCCAGATACATCTCTACTTATGTTAACACTCTCAGCCTGCAAGATTAAATAGGTGATCAAATCACATGCTTCTAAGGTTGAGAGGATTCAGTAAATTTTCAAGCAAAATGACCAAAGAGGGGAAGCACAAACCTTTTTGGTGATCTTGTCAACCTCATCAATGTAAACAATGCCCTGCTGTGCAGCTGCCACATTATAATCGGCAGCCTCACAAATTGAAGAAACAAGATCGTAAGATCACCAGTTTTCACCGCAATGAGAACCATGACAGAAGATAATTCGTATATATACACAACTGCTGTAGCAAGCTAATACAGCATTGAAAACAGTGAAAAAACTAGCTTTTATTTTCTGTTGTTTTTACACAAGAAAAACTACTATTCTTGAGAAGAGGGAGAGGGCAATTAAAGGACAACCCATACAAAGAACTTCGGCAGATGTACCACACTCCAAGACTGAAGAAATTTATGATAGGCATACGTGTTTAAAGTAGAGCTTGGGACTTATGCCAGGACAAAAGAAACTTGAAAGGCCACACAAAGAAGGCCCAAAATCTTACGAGGAAGCAGCACTAAATCTGAGTAATAGCAAGCATAACTTTGGCTTTGCTCAGGTGAAGCTTGAGCAGTTGGACCAGAAAAATGAATGACTCAAAAGTAATGTGATAGATCACTACTGCTGTGAGAAATAATCCTAATGAGCTAGAACAGACAAATCCAAAGTAACTCCATATCTTACGGCTTGTGGTAGATTTGTCCTCATTCAAAAGAAAAAACAACCAAAAGGAACCTAAAGTGAAGATTACCAAAGGACTGTTTGTTTTTTATTAATCATAGGCAAAATGCACCTTTGTTGCTTTCACAACAAAATTTAAAATATTATTCATGAAAAATAATATATCTGTGAATTTATGGGGCAACATTTAGATGTCGAGAAAGTTTCAGATATTTTTAGACTAAAAAAGGTCAAAGTACGAGCATTGCAGATTTAGATTAATCAAAAAAGTATAAAGTGAAAGTCCTTTAGGTACATGCCCTAAATTGCAAGAGGCCATCTTAGCCCAAGAAAAGATGCAACCAGAGAGAGATAAAAATTCAAGTCAAGGGACAAAAGTTCTCAAAAGAAAGTCACTCCTTTTTGGGAGAAAAACTTACTGTAAGAAGCTTATGCAATATGGACTCCACATCTTCCCCTACATATCCAGCCTGCAAGTTACAGTTCATGTCATTGCAAGTCCAGAGTTAAAATCACTGATAAACTTTCTCACTTTCACAATTAATAATACAGCACATGAGAAGTTCAGAAATATGAATTCCAAAAGAAAATGACACAATTTTCAATTCTAAATTGAGCCAAAAAGGGGGGAAAAGAAAAACAATGATCCTAGCTATCCTAGTATCCCACTCTCCTAAAAGAACTTTAAAACAAATGGAATAAATCATCCAGTCTCTCCCCAGAAGTCTAAGATTAGGTAAAGAAGTTACTTTTCCACTGTCAATTACCATATTGGTTAAACTCAATGAACAAGAGTCTTCCCTGGACGAGTCACTTACTCCATATCATCAAATAGTCAACTACTCAGCAAGAATGATGCAGAAAAAGTTACTGGTATCCATCTAAAAGGTAAGGCTCCAAATCAGCAATGCCCACTGAGAAAGACTAGGTACATTCTTGCATGCTCATAATTCCCAAAGCTTGTGAATATATGAGCAACTAGGGACAAATACTTGTAAAACATGAAGCTTCAATGTGTTCACATTTTTGCTCCATGCTGATGACAAAAAGATAAAATTAAGGGGCTACCAACTTGCCTGAGTCAATGTAGTTGCATCAGCTATAACGAAGGGAACATTCACAAATCGTGCTAAAGTTTTGGCTAGTAATGTCTTCCCTGTCCTTGAGACAACATCAACAGAGAGTAAGCCCAAGAAGTAGTCAATTCATGGGATAATTAAATGACTGGAAGAGAAATAAAAAAAAAAAAAAACTCTGTATGTTCTCTTATAGTTATCATATCAACTGTCCAAACTCCGATTTAATATTCCGACATAATTGTAAGCAAAGAGAGATCAACATCAGTAACAGAATAAATTAATAAGGCAGGGAGAAGTTTTTATATGCGAATTCAGTTTATACAAACTGTTCTCTGGGTTATATTAACTTTTTGGATTCACGTAAGGACCCTATGTTGGCTCAAATGAAGACGTACAACTAGACAATGCATTTCACACTTGATCAGATAAATAATATTTACTTTATAGCTGAAACATTTACTAATTCACGTTTCTCAAGGGGGGATAGAGACATATAGTGAATTACCTGAGCCTGTCGGCCCCATGAGAAGTATATTACTCTTTTCAAGTTCAACTAAGTCATCATCAGCAGACTCTGGTCTTGCATCCTCTGAATCTCCAGAAGGCCTAACTTCCAGAATGATGATGGAAGTGTCAAAGGATTAAACAATTTAACAGAAAGAGTTAAGAGCACTAGAAGTGACACTAGTTAGGCGCATAGAGAAACACATGAAGGCTATGCTCCGATATTTCAAGGTTGTAGTGCTAGAGAACATTCGATAGACGTAAAGAAAGATCCATTGAGAACGATTAACCCATAATAAGTTCCACGCCTTTATGGAGGCAAACTAAAAGTTTCACCGAAGCTATTCCATTTCACATGCACAATATGCACAAATTAATTTGGTATCTTCAATGTATTGATTTGAAGTATTGTGAACAAACAGGTCAATGCTAATCCATCTTTGAATTATGAATGCATTTCCATTCAACTTTACGACAAAGATTTGCATATTGCACTGCAATAATCATAGTTAAATCCTCAGAATAAAAGAGTGAATATCTTCCATAAGCTTGAGATTCTAGCTTTACATCCCAATAGTTTATCCTTATTGTATTTGCTTAGACATATACAACAAACACGGAAAAATCCTGCATCTTGCCACACAAAAAACTAAATTACCAACAAATTTTAATTAGTGGGGTTCAAAACAATAATAATTAAAGTTGCTCATTATCAGTTAATGCAAAAATGGCAACTCCCAGAAGAGAAATTCACCAAGTGAAAAGGAGAAATTGCCTAAAATATACATGAAAGCATGGCACAATTCAATTGGACATTTAAATGGTTTAACATCAGAAGTGCGTGGATAACTCAATCAGGAAATATTCAGGTTCATATGAGTATAGCATGAGTTATTAAGCTAATTACCTCTTCACAGACTCATGATATATCCTTTTGTAGTGATTGTAGACTGCAACGGAGAGCACCTGCAAAAGCACATGACAAGGAGGACTGTAAAAAAAGTTTTTAACAGACTGAGAAACTATCTATAGCTCCAAAGCTCTATAATAAAGTCCATCATATTTCCATCTATTCACACCTAATATCTTCTCACAGCCACTCAAGTGTTTCAAGGCTAGCATATCTGGAGAGGGATCCCAAAAGTTCAAGTAACGCAGGAAAATTTCATATGATTTGATTCAGAAACCAGCATGAGCACTGAGTATCACCATGCTAAATCACCAATTACAATATTCTCATTCTGATAGTATGACAGAAAACCATTGGCTTTCCAGTGTTCACAAACAGTAAAAGCATATTGCTTTGAAGCATAAAATACTAACTCGTTACGCAACTACAGGTAACTATAACACCTAAACAGATTCCTTACTTCCAACTAAGGGAGAATTAATCTACACCATTTGAACGCACTCCAGAAGCAATGTTGCGATGACCAGTAGCCACTGCTGATGAATAGCCACACAGGAATATCAATTCAAAATAAGAAAAGAAGACACTGCTTTAGCAAATTAAGCTTCTTGACATCTATCCTTTGACAGTTCATAGAGCATAAATAGCGAACCTGTAAAAACGCATTTTAAGTTCGCTAACAAGCAACCAAGCATTACCTTCTTCGCTCTCTCTTGTCCAATCACAAACTTGTCGAGCCCCTTGCAAATCTCCTTTGGAGTGGGAAAATTGCTCCCCCAATTGGAGCCACCCCAAGACTCATCCTTGGGTGAATCACTTTCCGAACCCGACCCCCCTCCTCTTGTCCTGGGGTACACTGAATTCCCGAGCCTCACCGTAACTCCGCCCCCAGGAGGCTGCCACACCTCCGGTGGGTCCCCACTTGAGCTCGCCATGTTAAATTTCTCACTCCAACCTCTACCCCCATCATAATCCCCACGAAAATTACCTAATTCTTCCCTCTCATCACATGTCACGGCACCCTTCTTGGTACCAACAATCGAGTTAACCCTCCGATCACTCAAGAACTGCGTGCCCTGCTCGACGAAATCGCCGCGGAGCGTCACGGGCTTGAATGAAGTAAAGTGGTACGGGGTGTTGGCAAAGAACCTATCCCAATTGGAATGGCTAGCGCGGTGAGAATTGGGCACGCGGCCCGCGTGCATCTGATTGTTGAACATAAAGCAGCGGAACTGCGAGGCCGCGAACGCCGCTGTTTCCCTGGAGGGCTTGCATTTGAGCACGGCGGCCATGAGGGCCGTCAAGAACTTCCCCGGAAAGCACAAAAAGCAGGCGAATTTCGTCAAGAAAGGTCGAGCTCAGCCGGAGCCAGCTCCGAGTTCATACAAAGAGATGGAGAAAAATCGGAAATTGACGGATGGGTTGGGGACGATATGAGGTGAATCGAAAAGGGTGAGCGTCAAAGGTCATCAAGCACGCAAAAGATTCGAGATTTTTTTATGGGCTTTTTCCTGTGTTCTTATGGGAACGCAACGAAGAGTTGCAAGCGGACAAGGAAGAGGAGATATGTTGAAAGAAGCCAAAGAAAAGTAATGGGCAAACGCGAGATACGAGCACCCTCGAGAATATCTAAGCGGTCGGATTCGGCTCAAACGACGCCGTTCGTTTTCGCGGCGAAAAGGAGGTCGGCGTCGTTCCCGGGTCGACGGAGCCGCGCCCGACGGCGACATCCATCCTTTTATACGGCGCCTGCTGCAGTGCCCGCCACGAGTGGAACGCGATCCTCTTCGGGGGGGCACGTGCGACGCTGTCTTTAGGAACGTGCCTTTCTGTGTACTGCACGAGTCGGACTCGGGAGTTGACTTTTGAAGGCAGCTTGTAGGGAGCTGTTCATCAGTTCGGAGAGACGAACGAGCAAAAGCAGTGATTGAAAATGCATACAGGCTACAGCACCTGTGCTGTCACTAGTTTCCTTTTTGGCTTTGACAATGAAGTGCGTATTGATACTAGTTTCATACAAAACCGAAGTTGGTATTATGTTCTAATAAGTTAATCCTTGGACATAATGTGCATCACGATTGCTTGTCCGAAAGGTGACATTTGACGATTTGATGCACAAACCAAGAACAGAAAATGTGTTGCAACCAAGTTTCTCCATATGTGGTACGCAATCGGTTTGATATAAGAGAACAAGTCTTGGCAATAATTTCTCGGTTATTTGCAAATTCAATGCTCCGCAGCCGTCACTTATGAAATGAGCAGCTTTAGACTGACACGAGTGAAAGCAGGTGGTGTTCATTACACATCCTGCATAATGCATATGCCACTTTCACCTTCTACTATGGTTAGATTACGAGCTAACTCTGAACAAAGAATGTCATCAGGTTATGTGAATATAACCTCTCGATTGTCAATGGAGCGTGTACCAAATCTTCGATGTCTTGACATACAAATATTTACAAAAAATCTCACTCTCTGACACTGCTGAGGACGGAGACAATTCCAACAGATAGTCCCTTCCTTATCTCTCATCTCCGTTAGCTGAACTACAAAACTAGGAGGGGGGGATGAGGGAAAATTCAGGGAGCAACACTGGAATTATCTGCTTCAAGAGTACAGCAAACGACTTCGAAGATGACAATCCTACACACGTGAGTCGACTGTCATTTGTTCAATTTCCAGGGTCACTTTGCAAAATGAAAGTGTCAACGTACTTAGGAGAATGTGCTGAGGTTAAGGGCCACGCTGATCCTGATTAAGTTCAGTTGTCAGAACTTGGGCCTCACTTACAGCATAACTTGCTGAATAGATCGCCATCTTCTTCACCTACAAAAAGGGAAAAGGTAACGAGACTTAATTTGGTGTTTGCAGCGATACAATCAGATTACCTAGAGCAGATATTATTGTAACAACTAAAAATGTGATCTTTCCACAATATGCTGATCGATATTTCTAGTCATGGCATGCATGCCAGAAGCAATATCAACGTGTACAGTCTTAGTTTTGATTCATCTTCATTGCCAACCTCAAACTCAGTCATTTGACTTTTGCGAATTATTGGCTATATACCAATAACAGAGACAACACAAATCAAGTGAAAAACCTGATGAATGGTGTGAAATCACAGTTTATGATATGATACAAAGCAGCACCATGACATTGTACCTCCAGTTTGTCTTCCTTCGCTCTGTGGTCCCTTGGAAGCTTGCGGAATTCTTCAGTTAATCTTACACATTCTTGAACATTTTCAGGGATACGAAGTCGAGGGCCACTTTAATACACGACTGTACAGTATGACGGCATAGCTAAGTGAAAGAAGCAAACTTACATAGAAAGAAAATCAAAAGTAAGTCAAGAAGTTCTGGATAAATCTAAGAGGAGTTTGCTTTCTTTGAACTACGACCTCATTAGTGCAATCAAGAATAATAAAGCAAGATCAGATTAAATATAACAAGTCTTTCCTTTCTTCTCTTCCAGTACGGAAGAGTTGGCTCTCAGCGAGGATCATGGCAATTTATTCACGTACTTAGGACAGTTGATCCATCTCGTTCTGAGATTAGCAGTCTTACCTGTCTGTTTCTCACTTGATGCGGACATCCTGCAGGAATGAGAACAGCCTCACCAAGTTGTTGCTCAAACGTCCAAGGTTCAATGTCTGAAGAGAGTTCACGCGTAAGAACTGTCCCTGGCTATAAATCTATAAAAAGAAGGAATTACAAATGAATAACTTTACATACGGTATTCCTCTTTCAGTTGCTTCTTGTGCCTCTCGGTTAAGTAAAGAGTTTGGTCGTGTATAGGATGAATAACCTGCAACAGTCACATCAACTGAGTTTAGAGAATATAACTTCACTTTTAGCTTGGCAAATTAATTTTGGAGCGAAATACCCACAGATTCGACGGGTAGATTGTTGATGTGGCGAAATTCTTTCCAATGTCTTTGCAAGTACTCGACTAGTTTGGGGACATCCTGCCGACGGAAAATATCCCAAACAGCACCTCCAAATGATACCTCTAGATCATCATCTTGAATAACCTCTTCAGCAATGCTCAAGTTGCGCTTCAGACCTGCATCTCTCATCTCATCCTCGGGAAGAACTGATTCTGATGCGCTTTTACTGACCTTATCATGTGGCTCCTCACCTTCATTTCTCACAGACGAGGAGAGGGATTCATGGACACTAGGATCACTAGTATGAGCACTTAACGTGTCTCTTTTAGATGTAACCAACTTATTTTGCATCCAGTTAGTGAGGTCATCAGGATCTTCCGCTTCATGTCTCTTCTGGAGAATGTTTATGGCTATACGCTGCCACTGAGCAATATTTACTCTGCTAGTGTGCGTCAATACATTGATCTGAAAACATAATGTTATTGCTTAAGCTTTCAAATTACGAAATACAACCTTCAAGTATAGGTGAGAAGTTTGAGAGTTTTACTGAGAATAAAGTATTTGGAAAAAGCGCAGAGCAAAAACTAGTGAGAGCAAAGTGCCTGCTAGTAATGTTATTATTCTATGCAAATGTAAGAATGTATTAAAAAGAGAAAGTCCTCATGCCCCTAAACATGTGAGCATTTCATGGTCAATTCTAATTCACTTCACTTGCAAGTTGCATATAATAAGCATATGTAGTGATTACTCAAAGCATTGAAGCACACCGCATCAGAAACATCACAGTGAAGCTTTGTAACTGAATCGCCTCTTCCAAGCTCTTTCGAAAATCCATAGGCGATAAATGTTTTAGGTCCCAAGTCAGGCTTCACAAATGCAGGAAGCTTCGTGGCGAGGTTCAAAAGACCAGATCTTGGATGAGTATAATCCACGTAAGGAAGCATTGCAATGAATTCGGCCCCATGCCTTGGCAAACACTCATCAAATGAATTCGATGGTGGCCAATCCTTCAATTTCAACATCTCTGGCCACCCATTTTCATACCTGCGACCCTCGAGGTAGCCCTTGAAGAACTGAAAAATGTTGATTCCAACCTGCAGCACCAGAAACAGACAGCAGTGTTTATCCTGAAGTGTAAAGGCATGCTATGCATTTTTCCATATATAAAATGCAGTCTCAATATCAGTTAAGATCGTCATAAATGTTCAGATGGACTAAAGAAGGAAGAAGACCTTACCTTTCTGAAGGATCTACTTGATAAGTGCATGGAAGTCCTGAATTATTCTATTTGAACTTATACAAGCATCTTATAAAATCTCAAGCAAATTATCTAGAGAGGCATGAGTTGTTGACTTGAGCTTAAGTTTTTCCTATTTTAGATACTTGTCTGGGCTTAAGTGTAGTTTTACTCATTGACTGAGGTCGAAAAAGTACCGAGGAAAGATAGCCATGGAGAAATTCATTGACCTTGCCAAAGAGATCCTAGGAAAACAGGAACTTCCATTCTTTCTACTGCAATATGTCATCACTACTGAAGTTTGCACCTTGAATAACGCATGATGATGTAATGGAATCCTCCATTCAACCACAGCTTACATTAGACCAATTAGCAGATACCATTAAACGAGAAACAAGATAATACAAACTCACAGGCTCAACTAGCTTAAAGTTGAGACCTACCTCACACCAATCCAGGCAATCAATGGCCTTAACAATATGAGCATCCTCCTTTAATACCTTTTGCGCACCCATAAATGCCCTCCACATTACCATTGGCTCCCAACTTAGTCCAGACGTTTTTTGTAGTAGATTTCTAACAATGACAGGCTCACCTTTGACCCAGTGAGTTTGAAAGTGCTTATGTCCATCATCTTTCAAGTGAAGAGCATCGGGACAATACAAAAAGTTATCATGACTGTTCTCTCGATAAGCTGCCTGTCTTCTTTCGAGTTTCCCACTTAATGTAGAATCAGTGGAATAGCACAATATACATCCTTGGGAAAATTTAGTCTCCGGGGACTTGTAATTTAGCATCAGCTTATGCGCATTGTCCATTATTTTTTCTATAAAATTTGCATCAAAGATCCGTCTCAATTCAAGAATCCCCATACCACAACCTCCCTGTGCTTTCAAAGGACAACGGATTGAACCGTCAGTTTCTGCTCTCCAATCATGGAAGTCAAATTTTGTATTGCCTGCATAATTGGTCAGTGAGGAGGTCAATTTGCACTCATGACCATGTTGTTCCCCTTTCACAGATGGTATCTGGACACCCAGCTCCGTACCTTCACTCTGCAATCTTTCTGGTTCAGTTGATTCTGCCTCATCAAGTCTTCTCAGCTCCGAACAGCAAGTTAGACACAGATCATACGAGCAAAAAGGGTTGGGGCAGCTTCTGTAGAAATTGATGATGGATGTGTTGCAGTTATCACTGTTGAAGGAAATTGCACGCAGAATTACAAATTTATACACATCCGAATCATTCAGAAAACATAATGCTGGTCTATAGAGAGATCCCAAAGGAAGAAAGAAATAAAGAGACCAGCCATCCCTGGTTTATCATTGAGCTATTTTATATAATGCTTTTCAGTATATGACTCAGAAGCCTGGCTATGATGGTGAAGCAGGGTCATACCATATAAATCTACCACTAGTCATAAGGTCGAAGCATATTAATGCTATATATTAATATCAGCAATCAGGAAGACCTGAACAGGATCTACCAGTACACTCGATCGTCGTCATCCAGTAGAGACTTCGGTATATCTTCCTCCACCACTTGATTTCCTATGAACAAAAGGAGCAGACAAAATGCCTTACTCACACTCGATGACAAACTTTTGAGCAAATAAAGAGAACCGAACGAGCAGATCTAATACCACAGATTCTAGCCTCTGCATCTAATTCAGAGACTTGCTCTTGTTGCATATGCTTGAGGAGAGGCAAAGTTTTGTCGAGCATGTAAAGCAACTTCTGCAGCTTCATAGAACTATCCTGCTGGTCCTCCTCTGCCTAAGAGAAACCAATGTCTAGTTTGGAATGACACAAGCACTGAAAACAGACGTCTGGTGCAGGAAGTGAAAGGAAGAAAGCAGACAAAATGCAAAAGAATATGGAAACTAACCCTAAGAACTGAACTTTTCCTGAGGCATCTTCTACAGTTGCAATGGCCACGGCAAAATGGGCATTCCTTCTCCACGTCTTGTTTACTTTTCCCCGGGTACCTATTCAATCATAAAATAATTAGTCCCTTGACTATGGTCATGTGACATCAGCTTAACACAATGCAAATCAATCCAAAAAACTTCAAATGAAGCTTGCTAATTTTGATTTACTTAATACATGCAGCTACTCTTTGTTTGAATGGAATAACTTGATATACTATACCACTTTTCAAGGCAGTCGTAGCAATAGCGCTTTCTCTTGCATCTTGAACAAATTACGATCCCACTTCTGTGACTCCTCAAGCACTGATGGCACATTGAACTCCTCTTCTTCATTTCATGACTCCTATGATACTGAAACAGAAACCAGATAATTCCTAATTCTCAGGATTCTGTCAATTTTGTCACAATGTTACTGACATCGTCATAAAAAGAAAAAATCTCCTCAAAAATTACCGTTACGATTCAAGAATCCTGTGTCACCAATACAATGTTAAAATGAATAAGGATGCTTCTTATGACAAGCTTTGGGACAACTTACTGAAGATCTTGAATTTCCAACTCTCCTGCCACTAATAATCTTGACCATTCTTTCTCTATTCGTCCGTTTGACTACCCTTTCTGTGCCGTGAGAAGACCAAGCTTTCTCGAGGAATAGAGTCCTCTTGTTTTTTAAACCCTTTGGTCTGCCTCTGGCTCTTTTAGGCTTTAATGTCTCCAACCCAGAATGACCATTTTCCTTGTAATCTCCAATCTTGCCCTCTAAACCTCCATCAGCAGTAGCAGGTTTCCGAAGATTCTTCGACTCCTTGGGCCGACCTTGTGAAATCCCAATTTTCCCCTCTTCATGCTCAGTGCCACCTGCATAACCCACGTTAGCACCATCCTCAGAAACCACTTGATTTTTAGCAGTAGCAAACTTCTGATTCTTCGAACTCTTTGGCCGTCCGAGCTTTCGTCGTACCACCTCAATTTTCCCCTCTTCATGCTCAGTGCCCACTGCGTAACCCACATTAGCACCATTCTCAGAAACCACCTCATTTTTAGTGGTAGCAAACTTCCAATGCTTCAAACCCTTTGGCCGTCCGGGCTTTCGTCGTACCACCTCCACTTTTTCCTCTTCGTTTTCTCCGTGCACTCCTTCATCTTTCGCGCGGCCCACATTATTGAGCCAAAGCAACTCATCATCCCTAGGAGCAGCTTCCTGATTTTTTCTAGTTTTATGAGTGGCAGGTTTCCGATTCTTTGAGCCCTTCGGCCTACCGCGCTTCCGCTTTAAAATCTCATGCTGGCCCTCCCCGTTCTCAGTTGTCTCTCCATTCACTCCACTGACTCCCTCATTGACCCACATTGTTCACACGCAGAGTCTTAAGCCAAGAAAATGCTTGGTCCTCTGCAATTCCAAGACCTGCCTCCTCCTTCGTTCTCCTCTTCCTCTTCTTCTTATCCTTCGAACCCTTTGGCCTTCCTCTCTTTCCCTTCGGACACACACTCTCATTCCCATCGCTGGTCAACTCCTTCTTCACAGTCCCATCACCAACTCTCTTCTTGTTCTTCGATCCTTTCGGCCTCCCTCTCTTCCGCCGACCGCCATCTCTCTTGCTCTCACCACCATCGTCACAACCACCACAAGACCCTCCACCATTCCCCACCTCCAGCACCCTCCTCCGGCGGCCCAAGTCGGAGACGTCGCCGGAAAACCCCTCCCTCCTCCCGTTGGCCCCGGCAGCCGCACCAGCACCGGCGCCGCGAGCGCTCCCCCGCATTCTGGTGAAATACAGCAAATGCTTCTCGCAATACTTCTTCCCGCCGACAGCACTCTCCCTGCACCGCCAGTTGGGCGTCCCGGTTCTCGCGCACCTCCGGTGCACCTCCGGCGAGTCGGCGTCCATTTCAACAATCCGGGTCGGTCGGAACGAAGCTCAAGCGTGTGGGGCGAGCGGAAAGGAGGGGGTTTTGAAGAGCGGCTGTGGGATCAGCACCTGCTTTTTTCTTCTTACCAGGAAAGCATTGATGGTGGGGACTGCAATTGACCGGCTGAACGATGGTCCCCCACAGAACAGCAACCATGTCAGGTCGAGTCAATCTCGCGACTCCATTTCGGAGGCACATTAACTGGCCACGTCTCGATACGAAAGCAAATGCGGAAGATCTCGATCGAGTTACGGGTACAATCACATCCATACGACGTACGAAATGAAATACCTTTGTCGTCTTCTTGGTCCCGCCGAGGCGTTCATTATTGAAGTTATAAATGTCCGCCGTACGTTTCTGAAAGTTACAGTGATAATGATGGCGACGATGGATTGCCTTCCTGCAGAGTCGACAGGGTACGAGACTCCAGTACGAAGGGAGGGCGAAACGCCGACGTAGAATACCAGACCGGCATCAAGCCGTTGCATAAACTCTGTTCAAAACAAACGAACAAACCAACGAACATAAACGGGCTCGTCGGATAAACTACCTCCGGATCTCCGAAATTGTCACGTGTATTACCAGACCAGAATATTAAGAAAAAGGCACAAAAAAAAAAAAGATTTTTTTAATGTAAAATTAGTGGCCTAAAACCCTAAAAAAAATACCAACTTTAACTTTAGATCCCAATTGAACCAAAAAAATTTCAATCCTAATTCTATTTTCTTCTTTTTTCTCATAAAAAACCCTTAAATTTTTTTTTAAGATAAGTCCATATTATTTTGTGCGTGCGCGCACACATATATATCTTAAATTTATTGTGCCCTCCTTCATTAATTTCTTAAATTTAGCATAGCAAAATAATATACATTTAAAATGGATATGTGAAATATTTTCAGATAAGTTTGTGAGCTTGACACTTAGAGACATTGAGATTTTAAAATTGATTAGAAAGAAATCAACAAGCTAATTAATAGAAACTTGCTCAGCAACATGGACGGAAATATAATAGTGTCCTATTATAGACAATGTCATATCGGTTTCACATCGTCGTCATCTCTAGATGAAATTTTTCCAAATTAAACGTTGGTCCATGACAAACCTTAAGTTATAAGGAAAGGGAAATTAGTATAAAAAAAATTACAAATATAGAAAGTGCAGTCGTGTGAAGCGAACCGTATTGCTCCGTAATTTGCAAACGTGAAAACCAGCATCCAAACGCGAGCTTCGACAGTCAACTTTTTTCCACAGAAAGGAAAAGGACGCAAGAATGTGGTGGGACCGATGCTAAACAGATTCCCATGAAGAGACCCGACAGGGCATCGGACAGAGAATTAGGGGAAAGAGAACGCGCTTTGTCTTAATCCAAGATTAATTAGTCACTAAATGCTCTATTTTAAATACTATTTGTGATCTATGGATCTATGGAGAAACGTGGGACGCTCGCACCCAGGAGAAACATCAGAAAAAGCTAAGGTCGTACGCCGCCAGAGTGACAAATGATGAGTACGGCGAAGACGCTTTTTACCTTAAAAGTCGCTTGCTTGTCTGTAATCATCTGTACCGCTCGCTTTCTTTTTTTGTCTGCCCATTTTCCTTAAAAGAAGAACCCATTCTAATTGAGAATTTCAAAATTAAACAGCCCCAAAACAGCCGTGTGGAATACTGCCCATAAAGTAGTACCCACAGAGTACACCAGAAACATGGTTTCTAATAAGTGCATTCTACAAGTGCAGAGAGTACTATGGCCGTGATAATCGAAATTTTATCTGAGATCACAAAAAGCACCTGCAAATATCGGGCATCCTCATCGGCATTGATTTTGAAACTTATGATTCAAGGGGACAGATAGATGAGGCGATGCCTCTTGACTAATGATTCCAACAAAGAGGAAAAAAATATTCAACTTACGGTAACAGTTTCAATTCCAAAAAATTGGTAGCTGCAAAAAACACACTCGGTGATTCTCTCGTTCTCTTTCATTTACTCAGCATAGACAATTATCCCACGTTTCCAAGGGTGGAAATATAAAACTTGAAATAATTCACGAGGAAATGGTTGGGTAGATATAATTATCCGGGCAGAATTCCACCTTCGGACAGTGATTTTTCATGAAAGCCTCGGCTGTGTCCATTGCCTGATAAAGTCCTTAGTCTTCCCAAAAAATTGCCGCTTATCTTCCTCGCAAGCTCTTGTAATCTTACGTATCTTGCATAGGGTCACTCTCAACTCCGACATAGCCTCTGCGATCTGCATCCTGACTTGCGTACTCTCCGGCAAAGTATTTATATGAATTTCAGATGCGACAACAGGAAAGATTATGTCTGGCTTCCTGAAGAGGCAAAATGGTAAACCAGGTCACTCATAGCAGTTAATGGAGATGTCCTTCCTTAAACATGAACTAGCAATCGGGTCAACCAAGAACTCAGAAGCCATAATAATCAACAGAGCATGTAGTAATAGTATGGTGTTGTGGTGTTGTGAAACTTGCTTAAGATTATGAAACAAATAGTAAAAACAACCCACAGGACATTCTTGCTACTGCAACAGCTTTTACAGCAAAGAAACAACTTCCTTGATCAATTTGAAGAATGATTGACTACGCATCTAAAATGTCTCTCTACCTTTTCTCAATCTTGAAGAAAATGCGAAGAAGAATATTTAGCTTGATCACTGACTATCAGGAATAGCAACCAACTACCTTTTCTTTTTTAAATTCAGTTAGGTCAGACCCTAGTCACAGAAATTTTATAGTTACAACATCTTCAAAATTGGAGGGAGAAACAGAGATACCAGAAGCCTAGAGAAATCAAGCCGTCCTCTCGTATTATTCCACCATCCAGTGATACAGCACCGTGTTCTATGCAGACAGAGGCCTGCTTCATGTGTTCTCTGGTGTCATAAACCTGTAACTTGCCAAAAAGCCGATAAAATAGTGTTTCTCGTAGACCAAGGCCTTCAGTTGTTCTTGTTGCCAAATGATCAAAGTCTATGTTGACCATGTTAACTGCATATCCTACGAAGCCTGGAGGGATTTCTCCACTAGGTAAGGTAGGATAAGGCAAAGCCAGTTTCCTTTGAGGATCACAGCCTTCAATCTCTCCTCTGTATGGGCTGCCAATGGTTTATTGCAAATGAATGAGGAAATGCTTTCGGGAACTCAATTAAGTTGGTAAGGAATATGATCTTCCATAACAGTAAATGTTATAAAATTATAAAAATACCACTTATGTACCTTATTTCCTCAAGACATATGACACGAAATTCACCACTAATAGACCTGCCAAGTTCAGCTGCTTTTGCATAAACAGCATTTTGGAGATCAACTTCTCCGTTTTTGTCATATGTCTCAAGACTAAATGCCGTCTCAGAGTTTGTGCACACAATCCCGAGCATTTGATCTTCACCCAGGTACTTGGCTAAGATCCTCCAAAATGGAAAATGCAGCTCTAAGTATTGATTTGTCTAAAAGGTGAAAAGGGGATTCACAACATGGAACAAGTGGGTCAGATAGAAGGTCAGTGATAGTTTACCTGCTAAGCTCAATATTGCAAATTGTTCCAAGAAGTGCAACCACACCAACGATGCCATCTCTAGATCTTCCATGTGGTCCTTCTGAAGCAAAATTTCTGATCAGTTCACAGAGAACGGAAGCTGCTGAGCCATCTCTGTTTTCTATCATGTCTATCATTTCCTCTTTGGCGAAAAAGCAGTCCACAATGTTCAAAGGGAAGGCCCTGCATAAACTGAAAAAGTTGGTCATCCCCATAGACCTAACTTAGTGATGTAGGCCCTACTTGTCACAACTGGATTTGCTAGGTTAAATGAATCATCACGCCCCAGGTGATTTTGGTGAAAAGCAACCATTAACTGAGCAATCATTTTCTTCCTAACTTGATTCAGATCTATATATATTGTACGTTGGAGTAAATGGCAAATCATTCTTTAAAAAGCATCACATTTTTCTCATCTAGAGACAAACATGATAATATGATGAGAGAGTCATACTATGACAATCAAAACATGGATTTATATTCTTTAAACTTTCCAAACTAAGTAGCCATAGGTCACTGATATTGACAAAACCACAAGGACAAAGAAATGCGTGTCGTTGCAAACAGTGTTGCATGCATTTATCAAAACCAATTAATATTCAGTAATAGCATTAACCAAGACAAATCACCTCCTAACTCCACCAAAGATTGCTCTATTTCAACCTTCCGGTTATGCAGCAACTTCAATACCCTTTCCCGATGTTCAATGCGCAAACAAGTTTCCTCAAGAACCTGTGAGAGGCAGTAAGTGTAAGTCACAAGGCACAACTGACCACATAAGTATGTGAGAATGATGGGCATTAGCTGCAACTAACTGACCTCATTAGAACATGAGAGAAGCTTAAATTTAGAATCTTAAAGCCAGGTACTTAAAGAATAATTACGACTTCAAGATTACAATAGGAATTTACCCTTTCCCGATGTTCAATGCACAAAGCAGTTTCCTCAAGAACCTGTGAGGAGCAGTAATTATAAGTCACAAGGCACAACTGACCACATAAGTATGTGAGGATGATGGGCATTAGCTCCAACTGACCTCATTAGAACATGAGCCAGGTACTTAAAGAATAGTTACGACTTCAAGATTACAATAGGAATTTACAAACCACAAATAACCAGATTTATGAGAGGGATGTAATGTGCAATAAAGATCTACCACAATACCTCATTCTTGATGATGGAAAGTACATTCCCTATATCATTAGGGGTTGATGTGTCCTGTAGCATCATTATATTCGTATTTGGACATAAGGTTTGAATCTCATGCGGCAAATCTGAAGAAGGCTGAATGCCAATCTGCATATACAAATCAAGTTCAATAAATGTACCACTGCAAATTACCAACACATTAACCAGAAATAAAACGTTGCGACCTTGATGCTCAAAGATAACTCTTGGTGATGAGAATGAACAGCAGAAAAGCTTAAGCAACCAGCATCTCGAGGAACAGTAAGAGAAGGAATAGTGCATCGCCCCTTTTGGAAAGCATATGAAGTGGTTGCTTTTGTAACGGATGAGTCCAGTTTTATGGAAAGTGTATGAAAATGGCCATTTTCCTCATCATTGTGGATATTCTCATCGAGATTACCCTCTGTATCCACAATTTCGAAGACGAAATTCTCTAGTTGGGAACCAGCCGCACAAAGCTGAGGCACCTGTAAATCATGCCAACATTAAAATAAGTTTCTGAAATTGAAATCATTGTGCAACTAGAAGCAGAAGACTATACTAACTGGTTCTGCAACTCTGAGCTCCCTTTTTTCTGTTTGAAGCTCTTCCTTGAATATTTCTTCACCACCGGCTAAAACAGACAGTGACACTGTATGCAGGTAATGAATGTAGATATCCCCAGACAGTCAGTAGTTGCTATAAGTTTGAAACTTTAAACACTTGATAACATTGAAGCTTCACTTTCAGCACAGCTGCTAAGTGATGACCATATGGAATCTATTGGAGTTTCCTTCAATATAGTGAAATGTGAATTCATACCCTCCAATAAACTTAACAAAATAGATAGTTGTTGGTAAAGAAATTGCACTTTTTTCAGATGCCTGGCACTTCTAATCCTTATTATAATAGTTTAAAATTATGAGAACATTTTATTACACATACAGAAATATAGACTTTGACCAAACATTTGGGATCACTATTATTAAGGGAACATTACATTCTCAGATCCATACTCATCTCCTTACCCACAAATCTGATTACTGATTCCACATTAAATCTTTAGCAAAATTATTATGATAGATGCTGTGTGAACAAAAAATACAAAAACCATAATTTTAGTTCCTAGCAATAAATATCATCAACTGATATGTCCAGAAGCAAGATTAAAATAAAAATGATTTCGAGTCCACACCGCAGAAAGTCTGCACTCCAAGAAAAGGGACTGTTATTTACCTCATAAATTGGGAGTACCCAAATCTTTGTTCATAGGTATCATGTTACACTTCAATTGATCAACGCTACAATGAATAACTAAAGTAGATCGACCTGGAGTGTAAACTATACAAATATTGAAGAAATAAAAGGTGACTCAATGTAATTCTCTTAAAATATTGATTCATCAAGTCTACTAGTTGTATTAATGCAATCCCTCCTTTGAGTCAATTATAACAATTAGTACGGTAATTTGAAACTCAAATTTTGTTGTCATTACAGTAAACCTCAATATATGTGTCAATGATACTAACTCTAATGTTTCTTACGTTTTACATAGTGGCTAAATTCTTCCCATTCTCAATTCAAGCAAGGTTAAAGTAATTTCATCAAGAGATACATAAAAACTTCAAAAAATAAAAAAATAAAAATAATAATAATATGAACAAGTTTTAGGTTTATACTAGCAGGAGTTTTTGAACCCTCATCAAGGAAAAGGAATTAGTTTGAAAGAATGAAAACAGGTATAGACTAGTTTAGAATAAGGATGAAACTTTTCAGTAATAAAAGGTAATAATGATAGGCTGAGTATGTTTTTCTTTTATTATAGAATTTCTGAGTTATTTGCTACTTGTAACTTCCTTAATTATATTGAGAGCGATAAGTCCACCCTCGGTTCAAAATAAACAGCTTTGAATTAATGGCAGATGTAGGAACTAAGAAGTTAGTTGTGATAATCAAAATTTAGCACTTTTTAAGAGATTAACGGGCTTTGTGTAGAAAAGAAAATGCCCTATCGATGATGAATCCCATAATAGTTTACGACGTGATTTTAGTGGTAGAAGGTTGGGATTATAATTAAGACCGTGAAGGGGCTGCATTTTTGAATGGCCATAGGCCTATAGCAGTATTCTTGGTTGGAGGCTCAATCAGCAAATAAATATGTAATCATGAGCTGAGCTACAAAACTGCAAAAAGAGAAGGAAATATGCCTGAGAGTAAGTCTTAGCATACCACCTGCCCCCTAAATGGTGAATACATGGTCACTCTACCATGTTCATTAAATTTAGATATAGCTTGTGAAAGTTATTTAAGAATTTGAGCTATACTCTACTCTACTGTACTTGATGTTCTTTTGCAAACACAGTTTCCTTCGATTAAAGATTACCCAGAAGAGATCAAAGTAAAAGTTCAAGCTACAAACTCAAGGTTCATACCATTTTGATTGAAACCTGCAGTAACTTTCAACATGCCACTGAGATGAACAAATCCATCATGATCCACCTGAACAAGAAATTTATTCCATTCTTTTAAATAATTTTCAACAGGTGCTAACCCATCAGCAATGCATATGCTGTTCCAAATATGGTATGAATACACAATACACCTCTACAATGCACCAATTCTTTTTGGGCCACCGACATGCTATTTCATCGCTTGAACAGTTTATGCCCTATATCTAAAATGCCAGCAGGGTCATTCCCAATAATAACAACAGAAATGTAGGTAAATGTGGGAGCAAAATCACCACAAAGTTCCTGTTGCTTCAGTTAAACAGTCTCATGCACCTCATACGCAACTATGGAAAGATAAGTGCCCTGACTAACATGCTGAATCGGTGTCAACAAAGGCCATCTTTGAAGCTTTATTTGGGAGAGTGGAGGGAAGAAAATTTAGGTGTGACTGCACAAAACTTTGAATTTTCCTTCCAAACTCCCACAAAAATTCCGAATTCTTACCTACCCCACTTTCTGCCCAAATTTTCATTTCCCCCATTTTCCTTCATCTCCCAAACATAGAATAAGATAACAAATAATTAATTACAGAATTTACACAATAGCACCACAGGGAATCTGGGAAAGCACATCACCTTGTGCTTTTTACCCATCTGATCTTTAATGGAAAATCCCTCAACCTTCAAAAGAACTTCAGAGCCCTTCAAAGCATGATTTCCATAAGCATCAAACATCTGAAGGAAATGAATCAAACGAAGGACATAAGCAAGGGTAGCAAAAAATTTCTTCTGCAAATATACAGCGAAATATTAGCTAAACATAATAATATTACAGTTTGGACCATGTTAGCTTACACTCCTTTTTCTGTCGTACGGTGAAGTTCTACAAGGTACACAATTAAAAAGTTCAAAGAAGTTCTGTCTCAGATACTTGTTATTTTTCTATTGAAAAGAGAAAGACTGGGCCTCAATTTCCATCCAATAAAATACCTTATGAAAGACTAAGAACTATATACATCGCAAGTAAAATAATTGCCATTGCGATCAGGAAAATACACTGAGGACCACGACTATCCAATATGTGCACACTAGTAACAGTCTGCACATGATTGAGTATTGTCTCGTACAAATACTGCTAGAAACTTCATTCACAATTGGGCTTAAGCAAAAGGCTTGAGAGGATGTGCTTTTACCTCCAATTTGAGTTCTTGTACTATGCACCCAGGAAGCATTTGGATACTTTGCATGGATGGATGTGCCAACACTTGCCGCACATGTCCAGGAATAACTATGAGAATGTCAAGAAAATAATTTCCAGGCATATCAATAGCTAAACAATTAACAAATCTCGCACTCATGCCTGTAAAGGAATTTAATCCAGAATGCGATACCTTTACATGGAATAGAAATGGACAAAGATTCATCTGGCGGACATAAAAGCATTGTGCCCTCATAGTTTGGCCGGATGATGTCTAAATCACCACTTTCTATTAGTATATCCTACACAATCAGTAAATCTGAGTTACCACAACAATGCTTGAGATACTACTGTATCTTGATAGGGTTAAATTTTAGTAAAGTGTGCAAATCTGAGATGGGCCAGACATATTAAATAGATGTGCATGGCACCTTAATTCTTAGAGTCCTTTTGTCAGATGAAAGGCCTGCCTTCATTTTCTTTACACAAATCAACGTGCCTTTGCCCATCTTGAATTGCAAATTGACTTTTGGAGTTGATGGAATGGAATGAGGTTCCCATATCTGTCATAACATGCAACTTCTAAATGAGGAAAGCATGATCCAACCCTGTCAAAGTAGCCAACAAATTACATTATAAACCTGGAGCTCCACATATGCAGCAAAAGAACAAAAGTTGGTACTATCAAAAACTTCTAACCATCCTTACCTGACTCTAAGATGCTCATTCTTATCATAGCCCAAAAGTTGCCACCTTCCAACCTCAGCAGATGCAAGAACTGTCACTTCTTTTTCATAGTTTTTACAGCTTGTCTCATCCTGATCAAAAGTACATATCAACAAAATGATGTTTGAGAGGTATTACACAATAAAAAGAGAATTTGGTGATAAATTTTGTCCCTGTTTTTTTAGCTGGCAGAAAACAGTTAAAGATGCTTGCTTACCATATGAAACAGAAATTTATATACACCGGATTTCTGAAATAGTTCATGAGACTTGTGCTCCAAGGAAAAGATGTATAGACCATGAAATCCTCTATAACAAGATGGTGTCACGCGAGATGAATAAAGATGACTTTCTCGACCATTATCAGAATCGCCACTGAATTTGACTTCCATTGACATTTCCATTTTATTTTTGACAATGTACTTCTGATCCAAGTTCTTCGGAGCAGTGGAGTAACTGAAATTTGCTGGCCGAACAACAGCAAATATTTCCTTTGGAGGGTCTTGTCCAGCAGGAATGGGTGCATGAACTGGTAATGCCTGAAAACAAAAGGACAAAAAAGAAAATATGAATAGGCTACTAATATAGGCAGAGGACAGATAAATCAATACTTTTCTCAGGTTAGCAGTTATTCTAAGGAGAAGGAACACAGTATGTAACATTGTGCAGAAAATCTCCTTAGCTCTTAAACCTTTCAGACAGACAGATTTCATCTAAATGCTATAAAATACTCAAAAAAGGTTATATAGGATGCTTCAAGAAATACTTTCTGCAGTCACCTGTGAATTGAAGATCAATTTACAAAATCCCAATTAGACACGTACCTCATGAATTCCTAACTCTTCACATTGGTTGGCATCTAGCAAGTCAATCGAAGATGGAGCTTTCAAGCGTTCCTTCTCCAACTGGCACTCCCACTCAGATTTCCCAACAGCTACTAACTGGGTTTGGAAGCTCAAGATTGAGTAGAGACCACAAAGAATTGTGATTTTGGACATTATATGACATAAAGAAGTAAAATGACATTCAAATAATTAAATAAATACCTCTCCAGAGTCAATTACTCCAATAGGTATAGATACAGAACTCTGAACCTCCAAGCAAACATTTCCATCATGCTTATTGAGGATGCAGCCTTTCTCATCAGGCACCCCTAGTGGCCTTTCACACAAATAATGCAGGGACAGCTTGTTAGCAAAATCTTGAGGTATACAGTCGGTTGATGAAAACTGAAAACACTTGAACCACAGAAAATCGATGAGTGACTCACCTGCATATGATTCGTGCTTCCCCTGCAGAGAGAAGAAAGATCAATTGACCAATACACTTCATTGAATAGAATAGAGAAACATCGTCGCACTAAATAAACTATTTTCTCAATCAAGTTGAGGGATCTTCTAATCTGGAAATCCCCTATAAGCAGATAGACGATTAAAACTTGATCCCAAGATTTTTCTCCGATTTAATACATGATCTAATTCTTTCATTTCAATCCTAGCGAACATAAGTACTGACTGATGGTTTGAATGCAAAATGCTTCCACTGATCAATTTAGGACACTTCTAAGGAACCTACTTTTCTGTCCAAGTCTCCTTGGAAAACATAATAAAAATCAAGTCATTGATGGTGAAACAATGAAATTGTCTGAAAAATCATTTGACTACTATGGAATAGGCACCAGTTTGAAACTAGAGTTATCATAGAAGCTACAATGTCTGTACATATTAGATGCAGTGTATCTCTTTATGTTTCAAATCGCATGCTCAAAAAAAAAAAAAAAATTCCATTCTGTTTTAGTATAAACGTTATCTGTTAGACATACTGAGATGATCTAACATGCCCACAATAAAAGTATCTTTTCGCAACGCTTGAAGTAAAAGCAACCAAATGCACGCATGTATATCATTTCTTACCACCGCCATCTCCTTGAAGTCCTTCAAGCAAAAAATATTCCAAAGTAGCATAGACATTCTTTTTGTGCACTCCGGCACATGCTCCTTTGAGAATTTTGATTTTCTGGCCACATCTCCAAGATACTCCCTTCCTTTTCATCTGATGGTGCACTCTCACAACTAAGATATAAATTTTTATATTAACCAATTGCACCATGAGCAGCAAAGCAAACAAATAATAGGTAAAACTGGAAGCAGTGTGATCAAAGAAGTTCAAAAGATATCAAACATCTTGTGCAAGACAGAAAAAGACTGAATAGCAAGCCACTATCATGTGACATAGCAGAACTTCACCGGTAATCCACCAGATTATGATATATATCACTTCTACATACCGTCGGATGATACACCAAGTTCCTTCTTGTTTCCAGGGTTGATTATGAAAACAGCTTGGTCCTCACCGCTGTCAACCTCTTCATCATAACGATCATGCATTTGGATAATCCAATTAGAATACTCCTTTTCCAGTTGCAAAGGAGTCAACAACTTCTCTTCTCTGTAGATTTTAACATTTATTCCTAGATAATGGACAAAAATTCATTAAGGACTTTGGAGTGAAAACCACATAAGTTCGAGTAGAAGATAGTGGAAATATGTGCAAGCATGACCTTTTACTCCATCAAGAGGCCTGCCAATTTTTTTAAGAGCACTAGTAAATGGGCTGTGCTGGGCCAGATCTGTCTGTCAAAAGAAAGGAGCATTGAGCATCTCTATATGAAAAGTTCCACAAGAAGATGAGCAATTTTCATTTCTCAAGCAATTAAATGATGACTATATGTCATTCAACCTATTTTTGGTCCTTTGATTTGATAGAATATTGAAATATTATCTACTAGCTTAAGCTTTCAGAACAGTTGATAGTGATCTTACAAAATTGCACATGGTATCAGAGTAGGAGATCCTAATTCCGAATCTTTTCAGGCCCCTATTTGCCTCCCAATGAAATATTTTCATGCTTAATACTCAGCAAAGAAGACCAAGCTAAGCGTGAGGGTGAGTGATAGGATATTATGTTAGAATATTTAAATAATAAATCACGCCTTCATCTTATCTTTTATTAGCTTAGGAGGCGAGTTCAAATCTTAGAACAGTTAGGCAAAAGACCAGACTAAGCGTGAGGGGGGAGTGTTAGAATATTTAAATAATAAATCACGCCTTCACTAATAAAGCTTTTCAGTTGGTAGTGGTCAAAATCTCACATATTAAAATATTAAAACACGCATTTATCTATTAGTTTAAGCTTTTAGAACAGTTGGTGGCACTCTTACAAAATCTCACACAAAAACTCTTTTGCTAAAGCAAACTATTTTAAGTAATGAACCACTTACATAAGATAGACATGTTTCAGTTTTGATGTTTTCCGAAAGTACATTATTTACTTATCAAGCAAAGAGTCAGCTCAACAAATACTAGACAAATGAAGAACCAAAAGAAAAGGAAGTGAAGAAGACCTGTCTTTGAAATGTTGATCATCAAACTTTTGTCATTTCCCATTAATTGAATATAAAAGATTTTAAATTATTTTAAGATGTCATAAAAAAGGTACTCATCCTAAAATCTACAAACGGCAACTCAAAAACCTTTAAATTTTAGTAAGGACAATATTTTTCTGCAAAGGCTTACAGCTACTGCATATGCATACTTCTAACCTCCTCTCCAGCTAGGTAACAGCGATGAGAGAGATTGGAAACATCACTGTCAACTGACAAATAACAGACGAATGACAACATGTTTTGCCCTAAGATATAACACTTAAAGGAACTAATAGAACACTGAATTCATATGTGCTATTATGACAACATAAAGAGGTCTCAACTCTGATCAAACTTATGACAGTCACATTCAAAATGCTACCATTTTATCCATGAAGAAGGCACATTCCTACCAACACACATCAAGAAATTTCAGAAGAATCCCTTTGGCAACATTCAAAATGCTACCATTTTATCCATAAAGAAGGTGCATTCCTACCAACATACATCAAGAAATTTCAGAAGAATCCCTATGGAAACACATGAATTAGCTGGAGATATTTTTTATTTTTTGTGTTCCTGCTGGTTTGCGCCACCAAAACAGCACACTTTGTTTGGCCTTGCTACAAGAAATCTCTAGTTCCTATTCCATATGTTTTCAGTAGATCGAAGCATTTGAAAGTCTTAAGTTACATAAAAATGTCAGAACTGGGAACATTAAGTATTCTAAGAAAGCCTGATGGCCCATGAATAGGCAGTAGAGTTCCCCTCACCTTGGAAGGTGTTGGAGAAAATCCAGCATCAGTCTCTGCATCATCAAAATATAAGACATATCATGATGTATAGAATTAAAGAAAATGCAGTCCCATTAGATAAGAAAGGTCCTAATAATCAGTGATAACCATACCAATATAACATTTAACTCTAAAGAAAGATCTCCTGAATAAGTGAGCTTTATCTCCTTTCTTATGTCTCTCCATGAATGGAAGCAAACCCTGTAGTAGAAAGCAACCGTGAGGACATTCGTTACCCCAGTTAAAGAGAGACAGTGGAAACATCAAACACTTGACAATGACGCTTGATTTAACCCAAAATTTTCAATTAGATCAAGTTTCTCGGATAGGACCTTCTCAATGTGCACATGAAATTTTTATAAGATAAGCCACAATATGTTTAGTATTTGTGTTTTCCTGTGAATCTTGTCACAAATTCCTTCATTTTGGAATAAATCTTAAGTTTGATGATATTTCACAAGATACGAAATGAAGATTACAAAAAACCTTGACTGTTAATAGAGTGAAAATCGAGAAAAATACATGTATAAGCATGTTTCCCGCAAAATGGGTCTTATTAGCTGACTCACAAGCTTGAAGAAGATGATGTCAACATTTGCATATATGCACTAAAAGGGAGGATAAGAAATGATCAAAATGCAATTGACGTGGGCAAAGATCTGAAACAAGAAAAGTTCATTTTGGAAGTTGTCATAGACAAAATGGGTTGCCACGGGCATCTGCTGGATGTAAAAGCACATTGACATAGACTTACAAGTTTTGGCAAGATTGCCTACCAAGGAAAGAGGTAGAGCATGATTTGGTGGGGTTACCATTTGAAAAATTTAGTAGAGTTGATAACATGAGTTGCACTGAAGCACAATAGCAAAGAAATTTTGAAATGTCAGGATGCCATTTCACCATTGTTCTAACATGCGATGCGCACAACCGATTACATGATGTCTTCTATTCCCAGCCCAGCAGCCACAACATAGAAGTAAGAAAATAGTCTCATCAAACCTATAAACCAGCCTGGCCAAAAATGAAAAACTTATAAACCAGCCTAAGAAGTTATACTTAATACCAGCTTTAAACATGACCAGGTTTGCTTAAAATTCATGCAAGGAATGAGCAACGACTGTTTGACCTTTCATGTTAGGGCAACTAGAGGCGAGAAATATGGATCACACAAACTCCATCTGTTGAATATTTTAATCAGACTTTCCAGGTTTGCAGAATGCTTGCTTTCTTGATGTATCCATTAGATATAGCAATCGCAGTCATAGTCGTCCACCTTCCAAAAGGATAACCATGGGGCCAGGTGTCTGAACCTCGCTTCTTGGATGGTTTGGGGAAATGGATTACGCAAGACTAATGGGCCACTAGATTTTTTTTTTTTTTTTTTTAATGGGCCACTAGATTAGATAGCAACAAAAGAGAGGTTTAAATATCCATCTGTTAACTGGGGGCTGTATCCAAAAGGATGAAGGCTTGAAGATGTGTGATCAATAACAATGTAGGCTGTACTATTTTGGAGCAGCATGAGTTTTAAGGACCGTTAAATGTGCTATTGCTTCTAGGCATTTAAGCCCACATCTCACTATCCTTATCTTATGTAATGCAAGGGAGATGCCAGGGCTTTTTGTTTCATCAGCTTTTCTTAGTTTGACTATAATATCCAAAAAGATCCACAACTCACCCAGCGAGCATCTGGAAGCAGTCGGCCAAGACGTCGGATTGACACTCGACTGAAAGATTCATAGGTTTCACCCAGTCTGCATCCATCAGCTTCAAACTTCTCTAAGATTCTCTCAATGTTTTCCTTCCCCTGGAGTACTTATATTAAGAACTTCCTTAGCAGCAAACTGGAAAGAAAAGAAACTATAAGAATATACTGCCATACCTGAACAACAGGAAAGTAGACACACTTCAGGCAAGCATTAGCCTCGTGAATTGCTGTGGAACCTGAAAAGTATTGCAGCTTTTTATATTAGAGAAAAGCACAATCTAAGTGACATTTTTAGGTAAAACTAGTACTAAAAGCATTCATGCCAACAAATGAAAGAAGGGCCTAAGAATGATAAAAGGTGGACAACCTAGAATAAAAGATGATATAACTCTGTCTCCTCTTCTATAAAGAATGGGACAGATAACTACAGATACTTACCAAGTGTTCTATTTGTGTCAGTGTCCTCTGTGATCGAAAAATGGACTTGAATTATAAAATCAGGACCATTGCATGAATGCAAGTTGGTAATTGCAACCTCCCCTCCTTCAATTTCAGCTAAATCAATACCATTAACCTGACAAAGCACAAACTTATTTCATTGTGCAAGAAACTTACTTTGAGATCCCATTAAGCAATAATGGGTACTATTTTTTCAACAAACCATACACTATGACACGCTCATATCATAAGTGTCTAAATAGCAAACCTTCTCAAATTAGTTTATATATTTGCAGGCAGGCATAGCAAGAACATGAAATCCGAAATTGTTCGTAAATCTGAACGACATAGTTACATAGCTGGATTGTGCCTTTTCTATCCCAATATTAAGAATGTACAAAACTGCCTGTTCATAGTGGACAAAAAAGACAAATGCAATAATGGGTACTATTTTTTCTGCAAACCATACACTATAAATAGCAAACCTTTTCAAATTACTTAACATATTTGTAGGCATAGCAAGAACAAGGAAATTTGAAATTGTTTGTAAATCTGAACAACACAGTTACATAGCTTAATTGAGGCCAGCTAAAGGGCAAAAGCATCACGTGGCCAAAGGAGTTAATATTAGAGTCCACCAACGGTGCATTCCATACCTCAAAATGGACTGGTCTGATAGTCCTCAAATTCAACAAACCATCACACTGCAAACATTCAAATTAATTAGAAATAACTCAAATTCAGGTATCCTATGTAATCCTTACAAAGACGAAGCAAACTTGCATAACTCTGAAAAATCATTTTACCAACTACTTGCTATCTTAGACATTGCTCTACCTTGATATCCCCAGTAATACAGAAAGTAACAGTTATGAATTCACCAAAAGGGAGAACTCATTAGCATAGTTTTAAATCATAGCCAAGAGTAATACTCTCAAAAATATTGACCAAAGCCATACCCCACGTTGGCCGCAATGCTAACTGAACCCAACTTTGTGGTCAGGTAGCAGCATTTATGAACATTGTGCAGTGATGGCATTATAGCATTGTTGCATGTGCCATAGCAGTAACTTTTCATAGGAGCAACACAGGAATTAAGATACCACATCGATATTCTATTTGGAGAAAACAACAGCAGTGTTTGATTTACTCCAATTTCCGCAGTACTTAAACTTTCCACCACCACAAGTCAGGCAACGAAGATGACATAACACAGATCTGTCTGAAATATCTAGCAAAACTCTTTAAAATGTTAGAAAATTAAGACATCATTTTAAATTTCAAAAAAGTGATATGACTCTTTCCCAACTTTAGCTGATGAACCCCATAAAGCCAAGAGAAAAAGACCGGCATGACTTTCTCCACTTGTAATGAAATAACATCTATAAAATTCTTGCTGAAGAGTGCCCCGAGGCACTTGCTAAGCATACTTGTATGAAATGTTTCAATTTCTAAAGTATTAACTACACATAACAAAAGTAAAACAGTGCATAAAAAGCTGTGTCAATCTGTGGCTTAACAAGGACCCTGCAGGCACTCTTTAACAAAGCCCTAAACAAAAATAGATATGATTTCAGTAAACCTGAATGTATGGGAAATAGATGTCCTTCAGCTTGCACGAGAGTTGATATAGATTCACGTTTTTCATTCTAGGCTTGAAAATCTCAACCTGTACAGATTTTATACGACAAGAATTTATGAAAACATCACAATGTATTGTCTAGGTATCGAGAATTCACAATATTTACCACCTTGTGACAAATCAAGAAATACCTGAAAATTTTACTGGCAGAATGCATTTAGAATAATACATACAAGTCATTAACTACATATATATAATAAAGAAGTCTACCTTCGTGAAGCTTCCTTGAGGTGCTCTGGCACTTTCATTTTCTAAAGGAACCCTGACGCCACCATCAGTCTGAATAAATGACAAAGAAAATGATGACTGATTGAATATATCTATGTATGGAACATAAGGGAGTCTAGTCGAGAGAAAAATATGACAACAATGAAGAAATCAGTAATCTTGCATACTTTCCAAGAGTGTTGAGAACCAGATCTACTCAATAGAGCTTCTCTCTTCAGATGTAACATGTATACTCTTTTAGATTGCATAGTCTTGGAAGAAACCACAGCATGCCTGTAACTCGTTAAAAGGTAAAGAAGTGTAAATTATCTCCACAAAATATAATGGACTACCAGTTTCTACAACTACAATACTCTGGAACGTACCTTCCCAAATGCATAGAGGCAATTGGTCCTCCAAAACCAAACAAGCCAAAGAAAGGCTGCACCATGCCCAACAAATTATCCAGAAAATAGAAGCAATTTAAACTTTCAGAGATTCAACAAATTATCCAGAAAATAGAAGCAATTATGCCAGGACATACTTGACAGTGTATGAATATGGCAGCAAAAAAATCGATTCACTCCTAATATATTACAGTCAACCAATCATTCACATGTGATATTAGTTTGCATCAATTTACATCTCCTGGAAATACCAATGGATTCCTGCTACTAGCAAAAGGACATTTTGCACGTCTTTTTCATGCAGAGACTACAATATTCAATTAATGTCACGTGTTTAAAGAGAAATTACCATTAGATATGGAGGTTTTCCACCTACTGCCTTAACTTTATACTTTCTGTGAAGTGAGGCACCCATCTTTCCCCTAGACAAAAAGAATGAACACAAATCCACAAAAAGTTACAAAAAGAGAATGAAATGGAATTTAATCTTGTAGTTAAGCATATCTGTTTTTAAAATAAAAAAATTCTGTCCTGTAAAGTATATTTCTATTAGAAATAACTGGAAAGGATACAGTCAGTTTTCTCCATAAAGAAGCCATCATTTTGCATTTAAGTTGCACCAGCCTCTTTCTGGATTGACTCAAGTAATCATCTGAAGAAGATGTAAATCCACATTATCAAAGCATGTTTGAAAAGTCATGTCGCCAATGTTATTTCTTCGTTTTCTACTAGATAACCAAAATTTACCCAAAGCACAGAATTCTCTCCTAACATTCTGTCTCCTCAAGCCAAAATACAGTTTTTGGTGTAAGTTGCCATGTCCAAGTGAGTGTGTGGGTGCATGTGTGGGTTCGCATTAAATAGGGAAGAAAAAACATTGCTTTAGAGTACTCAATACCACTTTGCTATAGAGTTCTCATCACTGTCATCCATTCCAGGGCCAGTGTCAAAGATTGAGATCTTTTCATCAGATATATCCAAGCTGCAATTTCAAAACAATAGTGAGTCACACTCCAAAGTTCAAACCCAACAAAGTTTCAATAAGAATGCAGCTAGCAGAAGCATCAAGATGAAAGATTAAAATATAGTTAGCCCATGGTCATATGGCATCAAACACCTATTGTGTTGAAGTAAATGTGACAACTGACAGCCTCCATGTGAAAGTTATGATTCATAATATATGGCTGAAAGATGTCTGCATCGATGAAGTCCTAAGTGGTTCAGACTTAAAAGAAGAATTTTGTTGGCAATTAGCAAACTGGCAGTGATACTTCCAAACAAAGGAAAAGCTTCAATGTTGCTTTCCATTACTCTCATTCATTGTTCACTAATTTAGTTGAACCAACAAGAATGCGTGTTTACAATTGTTTATATTTATCCAGTAAACAAGTCATCAATCACCTCTTATAGATTTGCTTAGTATAAAATTTCGATTTGAAAAGAAAAGGTTCCTTCGTACAGCTTCCACCACGAGCCGCAGTATGGGTTCTAATATTCCACAAATTCTCAGCTTTAAGCCACAAAAGGGTTGTTGTTCAAAACCTAATGGCAACATGACAAGATCAAGAAATCACCTAATCAATCTTTTAGATTCCAGGGGATTAGCCCATACAGCTTGCAAGGAATTATCCTGGTGAAAGAAGCAGCAGTCAGTTTGGCATCAAACGGGGATTATAACTTCCAAAATCATCAGGACAACTTACTATCAAATCTGCAAGAGCAGTTTCAAAAGTATATTCTTCAGGTAGCTCCTTCAACAATTCCGTATCAGGCGTTAAATCCCACATATCCTGTGAGAGATTTCACACATATATAAATGCAATCGCTTGAGGAAACAGAGAGAACTAGAGAAACTCTATCAGAACTAGAGAAAATCACATATCGACAGTTGGGTACGGTGCAAAAAGGAATAAAATACTAACCTCAAAAGTATCAGTTGTGTTGCCAGAGCCATCCTAATTGGAAAAAGAAAATACAAATAAACAGTAAAATAAGTACAGCCATTAAAGTGAATATGCACGCTCTCAGTAAATTAAAAGACACAGCAAGCGAACAGCATGTGACTTTTCCCCAATACTCACGTGAAGACGCAAGATGTGGCGCTTGTGAGGCTTAAAGTTGTCGAAAATAATTCGACTTTTGATCCGGTTGCCATTTGCATCTTCGAGGTGCAACTCATTACTCTCCCATGCGATGGGACGCTTCGACCTTAGAGATGGATCTTGCGCTTTGGCTCGATTGTACCTTTCTTCGGCCATCAGCATGAAATCTCCGAAGGCCATCGTCGGGTTGGGTTGCCTTAACGCGATTCCCACGGTACTCCCATTAGGCAACAATATGGTGAATCTATATATCCTGTCGATGTCACCATCATTCATCGCCTGATCCGCAGGCCTCTTCCTGATGCTCCCGCTAGTCAGGCTCAGCTCCATCCTTAGCCAGCCCGAAACCTGTCGTGCAAAGAAGAGCAGTAACAAAGATCACACGGGTTGAAAAGGCACGAGTAAAAGAAAGCAGAGGAAACCATCACCCCCTCAACATAGTTGCCTGTAGAGGTTCAAAACTACATGCACGATTTCGAGAAAAGATCATATTTTTCGGAATTTTCCCCTGCTAACATTCTTTCCCGTCTTTTCGTTATCCACAAACCAAACGAACGCACGTCACCAGATATCGTAAACACGAGAACATCACGCGAATCAGCTGATAAAATGATCGCTCGAGCAGGGCTCGAACGCGGGTCGGCAGAAGCAGGTAAAAAGCCAACCCCTTTCCGGCGTTACTTTAACCAGAACAGCATCCAAAACGATCGCGACGCATCGCGCGAGGGCGGGATTCGACGTGGGTGACGTCCTCGCCAACCGACTCCAGCTCCGGCGAGAGGAGAAAGTAGTTAAACCGGGCACGCGTCCTGATCAGCAAGCAAACACCGGCTGCCGATCGAAGCTCGAGCGACGCACTCGCCGCAAGAACGTCGGAAAAGGCAAAAAGGCCGAAGCTTGCCTGAGGAAGCGGAGGCAATGCAGCACAACAGAGCCCCCCCTGCTCTTCTCCCGCCTCCCTCAACCCCCGCAGTCACAACCGTCGTCCTGCGCGATCCTCGACCTCTCTCGAGGGCGTCGAGGAAGGACGGAGGAGGAAGAGAGAGAGAGAGTCGCGGCGCTGCGAGAGACGAAGAATACGAAGAAGACGAAGAAGAAGATGGAGACGAAGAAGACGAAGCGCGACGTTCTCTGCACTCCCCTGCAACCGAAAGGTCGTACCTGACTGGTGTTGCTGCCGCGCCGATGGAGGACTGGCCACTTTGAGATCGCGCCACGTGGCCGTGGCAACGGCTACGGCTTGATGGCATGAAGCTTTTCGGCTGCAAATTTGCCGCTAGTGTAACCAGATCAATTTTACCTTTTAGTTACGATATTCGATTTTTTTATCATTTTTATTGAGAAAAATTCGAAATAAAAACCGAAACGCTCTCATTTTTCTCGGAATAAGAGTTTAAAATATATTTTGTTTTAAATAAAAATTATATCATTCCCCAAAAATGGCTTGACGTGGTTATGGATTTTTAAATAAAAATCTAGCATCATCGGCCAACAAAAGATCCTAACCGATCAAGGATATTAAAAAAAAAAAGAAAAATACAACGGCCCCATCACCGATGAAGCAGTGACGAAGGCTAGCAAAGTCACCGACCCCTCCACAAGGGCCTCACCTCTAGTCTATGAATTCAAGCCCTTCTTTAATATTGATATAGGCACTTCGAGCTCTTATGTTAAATTAATATGAGCATTTTGGACTCTTATTTAAAAAAATGATAACACTTTGGATCCTCATTTGGGAAAATGTCTACTTCATGGCCTAATTTGAAAAAAAATGGCATTTCAGGTTATTATATGGAATTTTCCCTTTTATTGTGGTATAAATATATATTTGTTTTTCTTTTAGTTCAGTTTAGTTTGATGAAAGATAAAAACGAAGAGATATTACCTTTTGATCCATCCTACTCTACTTAGCATTTTACCTTTTTAATTTTCACTTTCAAATAAATTATATTTTTTTTGCAAAAGTTGAAACTCACTCATAAAACGAAATCATCCCCACCCTAATTCGGTTTAGTTTGAAAATTGGAAGACTTTTTTTTCAATAGTTTGATGGAAGATTAAGACAAATCTCAATAGTCCTAAACACGTTAATATATTATTTCGCTTTTATGATCGCGTTTAATCAGTCGCTTTCTCATTCGTCTTCTTAAGCAACGAGTTGAGTCAGACCGCATGCCGCGTACTGCATTGTAAGTGTAGAGAAAATGTCGTGACTAGTTTCTTACAAAAATAAAGTTAAAGTTTTTAGGAGTTCTTTTTTTGCTCAATTTTTTTATGTAGAAAAACAAAAAGTCGCCTCATGGTAAAATCCATCTTCATAACACCTTTATCCCACGAGAATTTTATTACACTAAAAATGTCAAATTTTATTTTAAACTTTTTTGTGATACAAAAATTTTTAAATTTATATTCATGCGACACATTTATCCAAAATTTTATTTTAACTATGTAAAAAAATCCCAACATTAAACTCACGCCACACATTTACTCTTCATTAATTTTTTTTCTTTCTTGTTTATTTTCACCATGACCCTCATTGCCGCTACCCTCGTCATCACCATTGCCACCGTCCTTGCCAAACTAAGGAAGAAAACGAAGAAGGAAGTTTTAAAAATAAAACATAAAACAAATCAAAAAATAAGATATACAGTGAGTTGACATATTGTTATCACGTGAATGTTACGTCTATACTTTTTACTTTATATCGTTCAATGTATCATAATCATAAGCGAGATTTCATTCATTTGCCACTCTTTCTAGTATTTTCATTTAGACATGCATGCTTGAAAATGCAAAATATAGTTAGCCACATAATTTGTTAACTGAATTAATTTAGGATATATGTTTGATATCAATATAAATTTTGGGTTGAAAAAAAGTTTATAGTAAATGCGTCGAACATAATTTAAAGTATTTTGTGACACTTTTTAGCTATTGGATATGATGCATTAATCGAGATCCGTGCACATATTGTCTCTAGGGGGAGGGAGTACTACCTGACAGATGCATATGATGTGAAGACTTCCTTTGAAAAATCGTCATCGAACTTTTACGAAATATTGAAGCACACAGTATGTTAATAATTAAAACTTTCCGTGGTCAAATCAAATTTATCAATCGCGTACGGATGTCGAGTCACTGAAAATCGGCGGTTCTTTTAGTATGTGAAGACCGACCGCTTCACGTGGCGTGGACGAGTAGCCAGGTCACACGCTAATTTCGGAACCCTTTCACATGAAAAAAGATAGCGACAGAACGAAGCAATAGTCAAATATAGTAGATCTATCGACCGCTTATACGACTTACTAAGTAAATCTATATCTCGTAATTATTTTTTTCTATATCGGGACTTATCAATCACATGGATATGTCGCTAGATACGCGTGGACTTCTATTTTCCAATTGAGAAAGTTACTGACTATATAAGTAAATTACTGACGAGATTATCATTAAAATTGCTTCTTCTTTTTTTCATGTGAAAGCTTGCTAATGGCATGAGAAGTAGATGTGATGACTAAAGCGTGGTTGAGGGTTGGGTCCGACACGTCGAAGCTTACTCATCTATAAAACCCACGTTGAATCTACGTATTAGACTCGAAGTACTTACCCTTTTCAATTTGAAAAATGTCCTCGTCACACGTGCGATGATGGTGCAATAAAATTTATTTCGTATGCGAAGTTACTATTTAAATGAAGAAACTACCGTTTTTTGCCAAGTTCATGTTTACTTCTTACGATGAAACTAATCCATTGATAGCTGTTGTCGTTGATAATGATCGAGTACCCACTACGTTATCAGATGAAAAGCACAGCCACGAGACAAAAATAACTAATGTCGTGTGATTTGAGGATTACTTTTCTGGTCGGAGCTAACTAATATTCTCAATAAACTACTAGCAACAGATGGACAAACAAATTTTTTTTTCTACTGCAGAATTTCATTAATCAAAATCAAAAAGTTACTTAGTAATTTCTTATGGGGATAATGATACAAATAGTCCATCAAATTTGATTAGGTGTGTAATGTCCTATCCGAACTTTTAATTTGTTGCTTTATCTAATGTTTAATATGGCCCTTGAATCTTTAGTTTGTTCAATATAATTCATAAACTTTTTTACATGTTGAATGTAAACCTTGAATTATATGAAAATGTTTGATGTAATCCTTTTATTATTTCAAAATTGGAGATGATATTAGAAATTTTCATATTGTCGATAGACTAAATTAAATATGTACTGAAAGTTTAAAAATAATCTCCAACGAATTAAAAATTCAAAAATATCATATTGCACATCTAACTAAAATTCATGAATTGTTAGTGTCATTCTTCCCGTTCGATACGATAAAATGTACCCTTAACTATAGGAAAAGTCACGTACTGGAGTGGAGAAAAAGTAACTCGTAATGTCAACAACGCGAAATGAAGAGACTACTAATTTATGAAAAGTCAAGAAGTTATTTCTTGCATTTGAAACTCATAATGCATAAGTAGTGTTGGCTAATGAACGCAACATGATACCTCCTGTGGTTATTGATATGTCATATCCACTTTTCGAAAAAAATAAAAAATTGCTAGCATTAATTTCTCTTAACATGATAACATTGCATTTAGAGCACAAACTAACCCGTGAGATAATTAACGATAACGCTTTATTTACGTTTGATTGCGATATTGGATGTCAATTCCAACTTGACAAGGTACGAAAATTTTTTAATGAGACCCACCCGTAGGTAGCCGTGATGATTGAGTTTTATTACCTCATTGCCAAGGAATGAGTTGAATTTCCAGATGCTCGCGATTTAAGTAGTGGTCCCAGCAGTGGTTTACTGGGCCAACCTCCAAGGGTTTACGTCTTAATGGCAGTTTACGGCGAGGGTCCACGAGTCCTACCGAGCACCAAAGGGTCGTGTAATTTTGAAATGCAGTTTTTGGTGATCTTTCGGTCATTAAAAAAGTAAAAATTTCTCAATGAGTATTCGCGAGATATCAAGTTGCATTGATTTTCTCGCGATTGTGCATATTTGTTGACTACTTTGTATTATATGCATTGATTTTCTCTTCTAGAGAAAACCGCTGCTTTGGATGCGCTATGGCGGGGTTATGATGACATGCTTGTCAATGTCGAAATTCCGCAATTTGATTAAATTAATCTAAGCCAGGATATTCCTTAATTGCGGGACGCTAATGCTAGCCACCTTTTTCTGCTTTTTTCTTCCTTTCCGAATAAAGAAAGGTTCGAGTCGGCGAGATCTCCGCGGGAGTGACGCAATCCCCCCCCCCCGGAGATCTTCCCCCAGGCTTTTCTCCTCCTTTCGCAGGATGGTTCCTCAGCGGTGCAAACTCTCCACTGCGCCCCGCCCCACGGGAACGCCCCCCGGGTCGCCCCTATCGCCGCTCGACACGTGGCATGGAGCGAGGTCGGCGGGCGACGTGGCGCTAGGGGACGCGCCACGTCGGCCTGGGGGTGTCGGAAAGGCGGGGCACCCGATCACGCACTCCACTCCGTGGCTTTCGTGGGAGATGGGATCCAACGCTCGCCAGTCCCGCCCTGGCAATCAATGAATCTGCGCCAAGCAAAATCTCTTTTTCGTCGCCATTCCCAAGCAACCTCTCGCTTTTTACTTATAGCTCGCGAGCTTCGCGGTCTTCGAGACTTCTCTCCAATGGAGACTCTGCACCTCGCTCGGGGAATCCCGCGCTGGACGGCGTCCGCAGCGCGAGCTGGCGTCGCCGCCTCCGGAGCGGCCGGGCGGGGGCGCTCCTCCGCCGTGTCGTTCTGGAGGAGGAGCGCCGGAGCTGGCCCCGTCGTGCTGAGGCGATCGGCGAGCGGCGGCGGACGAGGCGGCTCGCCGGCGAAGGACGAGTTCGCGGTTGAAGACGAAGAGCGGGAATCCGAGGGTGAGGGTGGCGGTGGCGGTGGCGGGCTGGTGTTGGGTGCGGAGAGGGATGCCTCCGGCTCCGTCGTCGGGTTCAGCCTCGTTCCGCAGACGCGACCTGGTAAGCGCGCGGGGGCGTTTAAGTTTCTCGATTTAGGATCTTTTGCTTGCTCTCTGGTGCATCTCGATGTAGTCTGTTAATGGCGAATCGTGTTGACTGGTTGCTTGCTGAAATGATGCGGTGGATGGGGATCATTGCATCGCCTGCCCGCCATCCTTCTTCTCTTCGCCGATGGTGCTTACTCAGGCGCACTGAGTTTGTTCTACTCGGCAGTGTTGGATTCATTGTCTCACCTCCACGTCCATCAACATTCCAAATTGTAGGGACGATGTTAGTTATAAACAGAAAACAGACTCGCCCGAGTCGGAACTCGCTTTCTCAATTCAGGTCGCAATACCTTTGGCTCATTTGCTGGAACCTGTTGAATTTGAATGGTGATGGTTTTGGCGGATGCTTGGTGTTCTGATCTCTCTTGCCTTCTTTGTTGCGTATCCTATCACATGGTCGTGTTAGATTTCTGTGCCTGGTGCGGATAGTCTATAGTGATCTGTCAGTTTGGTCAACTTGTTACATCATCAGCTCTTTTCCATAAGAATACTTAATTCCATACGTTTCTTAGTATTGCTGCACTCTAACGTGTAGTAGTGCTTCTCTGTGTTTGACCTTTTGTCTCTCAGAGATGTGGCCTTGAATTCTCAGGTTAATGACTGAGCATAAGGTCCCCCACCAAAAAAAATAAATAAATAAATAAAAAGAAGGAAAGAGAATCGAGTTTCGTGGGTGAGTATAGACCATCATAAATGCTCTGTTCTTTGCTGCCTACGACTTGTCCTGGCTGTACCCTTCTATCGACTAGATATGTAGAAAATGAATACATAAATCCACTACTTGATTAGCAGCTATGGTTTTCACATTGTTACACAGCAACACACCTGGCTTTACCTATGGACTTAGCAATGTTAGTTACACGTTTCACAGCAACTTGAACTGTTGGATGAGTTCTGCAATCAATAGCGAGAAAAGGAGTTGTATAGGCATGACACCAACCTTCTCTGTTATATTCCTGCATTGTTGCTTTCAGATGAGATTTTCGCCTGATTTTTGCATTGCATATTCTTGAGTTGTTTGTTTTTTTCTTGATTGTGGTGAAATGGTGGGCCATTGTTCTGATATTCAATGTGTTATATAGATTATGTGGAAGTTGCTGGTGCTGAGGGAGAAAAAGGCACCGATGAGATAAAAGAGACTGCGGAAACAGAAGGGCAAGAGGAAGCCCAAACCAAAGTATCTTACAATATCGTTTTTGTGACTGCCGAAGCGGCTCCTTATTCTAAGACGGGGGGCTTGGGAGATGTATGTGGTTCATTACCAGTAGCCCTAGCTGCTCGGGGACACCGGGTTATGGTTGTCTCTCCCAGGTACCAAAATGGGACTGTTGCAGATGAAAGATATGCTGGTGCTGTCGATTCAGGTCACTGCATTAAAGTTCATTGTTTCGGTGGAGTTCAAGAGGTTTCCTTCTTCCACGAGTACAGAAAAGGTGTTGACTGGGTATGAATTATCTAAATGCTATTCAAAATATAATTCCAGGATCCACGACTTGTAGATAACTCAAAACTATTTTCTTCAGAAGCCACTTTAGCACGTTCTGTAAAGTTCTAATACAGTGAGACTTCAGTCGGAACCTTTTTTTCAGTGTTGAGTTGTTATGCAATTTCTCAGGTATTCGTGGATCACCCATCGTACCACCGTCCTGGGAATCCATATGGAGATAGTTTTGGTGCTTTTGGCGATAACCAGGTTATAGCATTTGAAATTCCTCTTGCTTATTTCTGCTTTTTGGCAGCTTAGATTTGGATCAGTGTTTAACATGCTTCCTTAAAAAATGGCAATGACAAAATCTTCTCCTGCTGGTTTTACAGTTTCGGTTCACTTTACTTTGCCATGCAGCATGTGAAGCCCCATTAGTCCTTCCCCTGGGGGGTTTCACATATGGGGAAAACTGTCTGTTTCTAGTCAACGACTGGCATGCTGGCCTTGTGCCAGTGTAAGTCATCTCTTTTCTTTTCTGGAACCTGACATATAATCCCGTTAGATTATGAAGCCTTAATGGTGCTTCTTTTTCTGTTTTATAAGTCCTATCTTTGCTTGTGATCTTATTATCAGATGCAGTTTCGTTTATTGCAGTTCCTAAAAGCAGGATCATAATTCTTGTAAGATGATGAGACGGCAATAGTGCATGATTTAACCTAGACCAAAAATGAATTGAGAAGTTGCATGATAATGGCCAGTGACTATGGACTATATACGTTTCTTCAGTCTGTGGTTAATATGCATAATTTGTATGCGAAAAAAGTGAAGGATACTGTTGCTCACATGCTTGAGGAGCTTTTTTTGACTTGCATAGACACAGTTATATCTTTTATTGCGTTGTCATGCTGATAAACAGTCTTCTGGCACAGACTCTTGGGTGCCAAATACCGTCCATTCGGAGTTTATAAGGATGCCCGCAGTATTCTCATAATCCATAACCTTGCACATCAGGTAAATGCTTTGTGATGTTTTTCTTAAATTGTATATTGTATTAGAGAAAACCATGGAGAATTAGGTCATCTCTAGGTGAGGAAACTGAAGCTCATTTCCAAGCTCTCACCACTGACCTACTTTACATGAACAGTCAAAAATTTTCTGATTTTACTTCAAAAATGAGTTACAGTTATGCAACGTGGTCCCTCATGCATGATATCACAGGATGACATGTTCTTTATGGAGAAATAACAAGAAAAACGATAATCTTTTAAGGGATATAAGGCGATTTTTTGGGGGGGATCTTTTTCCTTTCATTCCTTTTTCTTCTAAAATTTTTCTGGGTGTAGCCCAAGAAGTTGATGGTGGGATTTCGTTGTTCCAGCTCTCTGAAGGTTTATAAACGACTCTCTGATAAATTTATTTGTATTGGATGATTAAATTCAACACCAGACATGCTATTAAAGATTTGAAGCTATGTGTGTCTTATTTGAGCAATCTGGAATTTTTTAAGTGTCCTAAGAGAGAACTAAGAATGTGGAAGAGGTTTTTCTGTTTATTATATTTTCACTGTTTTCATAGCACCCCTTCTAGCTCTGGAGTGGTTGCTGCCAGGCAGGAGAGGACATAATGGTATTTACGCGCACTTGACCAAGGTTATCTATGTTATCATGTCGGTTTTATAGGGGAGAGATAGATCAAATTTGACTGCTAGGAATAGAGCATATTATTCTGGTTGAACACGCTTTGAAGGCAATACAAAGGGTTAAGTCCATAAAACAGCGGTACTTAAGACATTAATAATTAATGAATGCTATGGGATCTTCTATTTTGAACACATTTGTTCATTTCTCATATGCACAATGCAATTTATAAGTGATGAAGTTAATTCTAGCCGAACTAATGAACTAAACTATCTTGAATTATAGGGTGTGGAAGCTGCAGTGACGTATAAGAATCTGGGACTCCCTCCTCAATGGTATAAAGCACTTGAATGGGTGTTTCCTACATGGGCAAGAACACATGCTCTTGATACTGGGGAAGCTGTCAACGTCTTAAAGGGTGCGATTGTGACAGCCGATCGTATACTTACAGTTAGCAAGGTTATAAATGTCATATCAGTATCTGTACCCAAGACTGTTTCCTTTGACATGCCTCTTTCAAGTTTAGAGTTTCTTCTTTTATTTTGAGTTTTTGGAGCTGGCCACGGATCGGCAAAAATTATCTTATGCCGCTCTGGTGAAACAGTGTCGCTTGAAAGGAGATAAAGATATGTCATGTTCACATTTCCCAAGTCCCCACATCTATATTACATCTCTGTTCTATATTATAGCATCTAAAGCACATTTCATTTGGCCTTTTTTGTCTTTCATCATCATGCAGTTCATGTTTCTTCTTTGCTATGTGCAGGGTTATTCCTGGGAGATAACAACCGCTGAAGGCGGATATGGTCTCAATGAATTGTTAAGCAGTCGAAAATTTGTTCTGAGTGGTGTGTAAGCTTGTATTCAATGTAATATATTAATCTTAATGAGTGAACTGTCTTCTAGTTGCTTGATGTAGGAACTGCAGCGTCGTGTAATTCACGTAATTATAAGATGTTCACTTCCAGTTTAGTATTTACTTAGAATTTGATCCTAAATTGTCAATGATTTTAGCTAGCATTTTAGATGTTATTCTGTGCATATTCTGATAGATTAGCCTGTTACTAAGAATTTTTATTTCCCTTTTCTGTTGCTTTTCTAAGCATTTTTGCATTGAACTATTTATTGAGACTTCGATGCTGATTTTGATAGGTATTACCAATGGCATTGATATTACTGAGTGGGACCCTTCTATGGATGAGTATCTTGATTCCCATTACTGTGTCAGTGATCTTTCTGGAAAGGTGATAACCTCTCAATTTATGACTTGGCTATTATGTTACACTGTTATGTTAACCAGCTAATTCATGAACTCCAGGTGCAATGCAAGGTAGCTCTGCAGAAAGAACTTGGTCTTCCTATTTTGCCAGACTGCCCATTGGTAATATTAAGTTGCTTACTATGTGGTGCTGATGGCAAGATATCGGTTCTAATTGTACATTAAACTTTGTAGATTGGATTTATCGGTAGACTGGACTACCAGAAAGGGATTGACCTAATTTCTTCAGCAATGCCAGAGCTTATGGAAGATGATATCCAATTCGTAAGTGAGTTCACTTCTTCTTGGAATTCCCCTTGAAAGTTTCTGGTTTTGTCTAGCTTTCTATGATACATGGATCATCCCCTTAATTCTCCTTTTTTTTTTTTTTGGTTATTCACTTGTAGTAGCAATCTTTTCTTTCAGTTGTTTTTATCTTTCTCGACAGTGCTTCAAGTACATGGTCGTGTGCATAACTCTATTTCCTCAGCTCCCCAACGATCTAAACTGAATCCTTAGTTACCACTTCAAATTGCTTGGATCTTCTTACGTGGCATCTATACCGTGCCAGTTGTTTCATTGCGTTTTTTATCCAACTTAATTTAGCAATCGTCCCATCTATTAAGGTTATGCTTGGGTCTGGAGATCCACGATTTGAAGAATGGATGAGAGCAGCAGAGTCAACCTACAAAGAGAAGTTCCGGGGCTGGGTGGGATTCAATGTTCCAATTTCTCATAAGATAACGGCAGGGTAATTTAAGTTGAGTGTTGCATTTCAGTATCCTCTCTATCAGGAGCAGCAACTCATTTCAGTCAATGAATGAACAGCTGTGACATTTTACTGATGCCATCAAGATTTGAACCATGTGGGCTAAATCAACTGTATGCCATGAGATATGGAACTGTACCAGTGGTACATGCCACTGGAGGACTTAGAGTGAGTTTTAGGCTTTTGTGGAAACTTAAAAGCAACTTTTTGTTATATGATTCTGTATCACTTAGTCGTTCCTGTTCTCTTTTCCTCAGGACACAGTGGAGAACTTTAACCCATATGCTAATGAAGGCAGTGGCGGCGGTACTGGGTATGTGTTTATGGCAACTCTCCTCCTAATGACGGTTGTTTCCGGAGAGATGCTTTGCATATAATTGAATTGCCATCTCGAAACTAACACATCTTAACTTTTTTGGGTTCACGCCTTTCTCTTCTTTACAAAGAGCTTGATAGTACAGAAGTTTTGTTCTTCAATCATCAGAAAAATTATATCTTCTTTAATGACGTATGATTCTGATGGATTGCCAGATGGACCTTTTCTCCATTAACAAAAGAGAGCATGTTGGCGGTAAGTTTGCCAAGACTTCCTATCCAGTGATAATTGTTGTTTGGCTTACTAAATAGCACGATATAGCCTGATCTAAATGTAAGAAGACTCAGTCCGCTTTAGCTCCTTTATTTCACAAGACATCACGATTTAGAAGTGTGGCAAAATGGTTTTATATCAAGTATTAAACTCAACAGGGCTGCTGATTGGTGTATCATATCGGTGTCAATTCCAATGGAAACCGTTACAATTTGTCTAGAGAGCATTTTGCTTTAATTGCAAAAATGAGTGTACAGGATGCTGTATCATCAAAGTCATATTTTACTTGATCATTAAGCACAGCCACTATGTTCCTTTTCTTAAGGGTCCCTCTTTTATTTGAGGGGAGTTATGGATTGTGAGGTAACTGTGAAGCGGCTATCTTCTGCAGGCACTGGGAGTCGCCATTAGGACATACAAAGAACACAGAACTTCTTGGGTGGGACTGATGAAGAGAGGGATGGCGAAGGACTACACGTGGGAGAATGCAGCAATGCAATACGAGGAGGTCTTTGAGTGGGCCTTCACAGATCCGCCTTATGTTGGGTGAGGCGGCATGACTCCGAGGATATGGAAAACCAAAAGTAAAACAACGTCGAAAGCTGCAAATTTACAGTATGTCAAGGGGCTGATCTTTGGTCTAGCAGCTCAGAGAAATGGGTGGGACTTTCCCTGCCCACTTCCCTGCTGGGCATGAGCCTTCCGCATCGCTTCCGGATGATCCATTCTTTTGTTTAGTCAGTACATCTGTCCTAAATCTTTGCCAAAATCACCATAAGTTACCCGTCTCTTGTCATTATGTAATTGAAAGTGTGGTAGAAAGAGCTTGCCACGTCATTTTGTAAGCTACTTTTACTATAATTCCCCTGTAATTGAGGTGCGAACGTTCTCGTTGGATGTCTTATTGCATTTCTTGCTGCTTTTGTCCCCCTTTTGGCAAAAAGGGTGACCACATAGCATTAACTCGTTGACACCTGGACTTGAAATGGTATTCCATTAATTGGAGAACCGGGGCGCAATGTCTTCTACGTTATTCTATTGCTAAAACAGCAAACTCAAAATGAAAAGCATGCATTCGACCCCTTTGAATTAAAGACCGACCAATCTGATTTCGGGCAAAACGAGAAAGTTAGTGCAGGATTAACCAACCTAATTCTCGGCCTGGATCTAATAATCAAGTGAATTTGAAATTAGCCAACCTAATTCTCGACCTGGATCTAATAATCAAGTGAATTTGTACTAAATTTGAAGTGGACATCGGATACAAAAGGAATAAAACAGTCCATTGTTTTTCTTTGGTTGCTAAATTTAGCAAAGGAAGTTAACCGAGGAGAGATCACAAAAAAGTAGCCCATCCGATCGCATTATTCTTTCTCCTCCCCCTCCCTTTTGCCAACCCTCCAATAGCTAGAGAGAGAGAGAGAGAGAGAGAGACGGCAGCGCATTTCTTCCATCGGCGTTGAAATTTTGATGAAACCTCGCGACGCCCACCGATGATCCCGCCGGACCCCAGCCTCTTCCTCTACATCTCCGTCGCCCACGGGGCCTCCTCGATCCTCGCCGAGTTCGCCGCCGCCGCCGCCGCTGGCGACCCCGATCTCCGGCCCGTCGCCCGCCAGTGCGCCCTCCGCGCCCCGCCCCACCACGCCTCCTTCTCCCACACCACCCGCGGCCGCTCCTACACCTTCCTCGTCGCCGATCCCCTCGCCTACTTCGCCGTCGCCGACGAGGCCCTCGACAAGCCCGAGGTCCTCCGCTTCCTGGATCGCCTCCGATCCTCCTTCGAGGCCGCCGTGGGGCGCGAGGCGGCGCGATGCCCCGATGGCCTGAGCCCCGGCTGCTTCCAGCCCCAATTCGATCGGGTCCTCCGCGAGCTGATGCGGCCGGGCGGCGGCGACGACGGATTCGACTCGACCCCCGGGTCGATGACCACGAGCGCGGAGAGCAGTAGGAACGGGAGCCTCGATGGAGGGGGAGCCTTCATGGCTCCGCTGCTGGGCAGCCCCGGGAAGGTGCTCAAGAAGAAGAAGAGGTTGAATGGCGAATTGGCGGCCAAGGGCGACGCGAAGGACCTCAGTTTCGAGAACAAGGTGGAGGTGGGCGACGAGGCGAACGGGCTGTGCCGGGATTTCTCCGCCTCGATACAGAAGAGCGGCGTTCACTCGGGGGAGCGGCAGAGGGCCAAGCAAGTCTGGAAGAAGCATGTGTGGGTCGTGCTGTCCATCGATCTGGTCGTGTGCGTCGCCTTGTTGGGGGTGTGGCTGTGGGTCTGCAGGGGATTCCAGTGCATCGATGCCGGAAACTGAAGATCCAGGTGGTCCGGTTTGTTGTCGCGCTCGTTTTCGATTACTAATTTTTAGTCCGGACGGATTTGTCTATACCCAAATGAGGGAGATGGAAGAGGGGCGATTGCATCGCCATGCCGGTGGCCGTAAGTCTCTTGAAGTTGCGCATTTCGGCTCTCAAATGTAAATCTCTTGTTATTTATCTATGAATCTCTTTGATGTCGGATTGAGTTCTATAGAAATCATACGTATCTGGAATGTTGCTATATGGTTGCAGTTGATCGCATAACATTTTGAGCAGTACATTCCCAAATGGATTCGAATGCCCGAGCTACAGATCTTGCAGTCACTATCTGTTTCTGGGTCTCATTCAAATTGGGTTTTTTTTTTTTCGTTGTGATCTAAAGATCGAATTTTTCTTGCGTTGACCCGACTGCATTACCGGTTCAGGCGTTGTCTACAGCTAGACTCTATTCATATCTCTGTGCATTGTTGGTGTCTGGAGGGATTTTTATTGTTAGTTTATCGCAGTTTTGCACAGATAAGCGAAAGTCCTATACTTTCCAGCACTCTGCAAGCTGGATGGGTTTTGCCCTTTTGCCTTTTCTTCTATCCTGGGTTTCGGGCCACGCACTGGTTTCTTGATTTTGCTTCTCCTCCAAGGAAGAGTGGCCATGCTTGTTCCGCATTGCTTGGTCTGCCGGGATGGGCTATCTCTCTTTTTCCTTGTTAGATCCGGCGAACTAGACGTGAGTGAATCGAGGGTGTCGGTGTTTCGAGCTTATCATGCATATGGCAGGTTCAAATCAAGGTCTTTCGCATAGAGTGAGCATTCGTTTAGCCGGTGCTTAAAAAGAAAGAAAATGTGATGATTCTGCGCTGGATGGAGGCGTGAGTGAATGATCTTTCGAAAAATCTTGTCTGATGATTGGGAGATCTATAATTGATGTCGATAGTGGTAAAGAAACAGAGAGCAAAGTGCACAAATCTCAGCAGACCGACACCCAAAACTAGCCTAAGACCAGTGGAACTTGCTAAATCCGATTCGACCTAGAAAGAGAACTGATTGGAATCGAAATGAAGCTATTGTTGGATGGGTAATCTATAAGATCCGACGCCTTTTGCATCACTTGAGAAGATGATTCGGAGAAACGGATTGAAGTACCAAAGTCCCATAAGCTTATGAGCCACGCTTATGAGCCACAATTTGTAGTAAAGCTAAAAGAGAGAAGAAATAGGGCCCGCTTTGCTCGCTTGTTTGGGGATTTAGATGAAGGAAGAGGATAGATAGGGGGAAAGGGAAGAGAAAAATCAGAGGAGATAGATGGATCCCGTGGCGGCCAATGGAGCCGTTCCACGTCAGCCTCCACGCTCACTCCCACCTTATCCCGAATTTGAGCCACTTATCTTTCCTTGCCCGAATCTAAAAACCATCTCCCTGAAACTGGAGGGGAGCATCACGAGCCATCGTCCGAGCAGAATCCAGCAGCCATGTCGCTCACCATCCCCACCAATCTCTCCAAGCCCATCGCCGCCCCGAAGCTCAGCCCCTCCAAGTCAGTCAGGCCGGCCGCCGCCACCCTCATAAGATGCTCCTCTGCCTCCCCTGAGCAGGGCTCCGCCTCCACGTCGGCGGCGTCGCCTCTCCAGGCCTTCTCCGCCGCGCTAGCCCTCTCCTCCATCCTCCTCTCGGCGCCGCAGCCCGCGGCCGCCGACATCTCGGGGCTGACCCCGTGCAAGGAGTCGAAGCAGTTCGCGAAGCGGGAGAAGCAGCAGCTCAAGAAGCTGGAGTCGTCGCTGAAGCTGTACGCCCCCGACAGCGCCCCGGCCCTGGCCCTCAAGGCCACCATGGAGAAGACCAAGCGGCGGTTCGACAACTACGGCAAGCAGGGGCTGCTGTGCGGCACCGACGGGCTCCCCCACCTGATCGTGAGCGGGGACCAGCGGCACTGGGGCGAGTTCATCACCCCGGGCATCCTCTTCCTCTACATCGCCGGGTGGATCGGGTGGGTCGGCCGGAGCTACCTCATCGCCATCCGCGACGAGAAGAAGCCCACCCAGAAGGAGATCATCATCGACGTCCCCCTCGCCTCCCGCCTCGTCTTCCGTGGCTTCAGCTGGCCCATCGCCGCTTACAGAGAGCTCGTCAACGGCGAGCTCGTCGCCAAGGACGTCTAATTTAAGCCCCCCCTCGATACAAGGTATCGTCCATTATCATTCCTTAGCTATATTCTTCTACATATGATCGCGGGCTCGGCGCCGAGTGCTGATCCATGTCCGTCTTGTTCTTGACTCGTCGAGCGCAGGCGGGGCGGCCTTGGAGGACGAGAAGCTTGGTGGAAGTGGCAAGCATGGATTCTCCCGGTATCTGTCTTTCTTGTACGAATGAATGCAGAGCGGAACATGGGTTTGAATGTGTTCTGCTTTGTTCATTGGATGGCACATTGGTCCCCCTCTATCTTCTGTACTTCTGTTTCTTTCGTTTACGCTTCTTCTTCTTCCTTTTATTTTTTTAGGGTTTCTTTTGTAAATTTTGATGGTGGATGACAATATGACTTATTCCCATAGATGCATGGAGCATTTTGGTTACAGTTCATGCATGTATGGGTGGCTTCTTCTGAACTATAGATGCATGGCGAGACCTGACGGGTTTTTGTCGCGAAAAATAATTATTCAAAACACCAAACAGTCAGAAAACAATTTTTCGGTAACACTTGTCCTTCAAACAAATGGATCCAAATTGTATATCGGGTTGCAATTAATAACTAGTATGTGACAAGTCTATCACGGGCTTTCCAGCTATTATGATGTTTGCGTGCTATTAGATGGACCGACAAGTTGTAATGGCTATCCTAATACACCCTCTCTCCTTCTTATTTCGCTTGTCCAATCAATGTTAGGTTATTAATTATAATCAACACACAATTCTTATGAATAAATTTGTTTTTGGTATCTATGTAACGGTGACCTCGATTATTCTCTTATATGATTCATAAATAAAATATGTAATAATAGGTAAACAATCGACATAATAGGTAATTGTGTTAGTTTAATCCAAATGCAAGCAAATAACAAAGAAAACATGGAGGTAAGCAAGGAACTCACAAAAATTTGCTGCTTGTAAGCAGTTCCATCGATTATCACTCTTTCTCCTTGCCATATTCAGTTCTTTTTTTATGCTGTAATCGTCTGAACTTTGATGCTTTTTACCTCATTAGCACATCGGATCGATAGCTGGTGATGGTGACATGCAAAAACCCTTGGAATGAGCTGTGAGATGGCACCGGACAACTGCAAGAAACTGCAAAACTCGCGGGGTCTAAAACACGATCTGTCAGTTTGACTTTGAGAGCAAAATTATTAAGCCCCAACTCCCAACTCCCCAAGCACTCGTACGTAACCAATTTGTAGCACGACTCAATTTGGATGTACGTTTTGCCAAACGTCTACAATGGGTTGGGAGTCAGTTGCGTTGGACTGTGCCATTGGATTGAACTGAAAATAGCTAAAAAGAGACGGAATATGATCGTCTGTTCTCGTTAAATAGACGTGATCGGGATTGGTTACATGTCGGTTTCGGCTTCATCTACCCGAGAATTCGACTATTAATGGGTCGTCGACCGATGGTACGATTGTGCCTCGCGCGAGTCCTCCACCGGACCCGTCTTATCTGATAACCCTTCCACATTCAATTCGGTGAGCTAACCTGTCATTCTTGGGCCAGGGAATCGCTCATTCTCGAGCTACAAGGATGGTACTACTCAATTTGGTAGCGATTCGCAGATGATTTCCTGTCTCTTAAGGTGAACTCTCTTAAGTATTTCGAAACCTGAAATGAAAAAAATTGACATCTCTCGGCCTTGTCCGAGCATCACTTTAATCGGTTCCTTCAACCTCTTCTTCTTTGCTCCTCATTGTTGTATTTCTGGGAAGACTAGTCATGAAACCGAGTTTTGATTCACCACGGCTCTTAGTACATCACGAGTCGGACATGCGTCGCGGCTGCACCACACCTCTGGAGTAATTTTCTACTTATCTGGACCTGATTGGTCCTTAGATTATCGCGAATTTTGACTCTGTATGGACACGTAGAGTTAGAGCGCGAGCATCGCCATACGGCTTATGAGCAGGTTTCGCCTAATAAGGCTGGAAAAGAGAAAGAAAAACGACCCCTGAAAGGATCAGATCATCTGCTCTTTCTGTCTTGTTTCCATGCGCCGCTTCCATCTATCTGTGGAATTTCCAGTACACTGTTGCTTAATAACCACTCTTGTGAAATATAAGTAGGCATCATTCCCGAAGGACCGATTCGGGCAACGCCCGCGCACGTCGGTAGGCCTAACATTAACAAACACTCGACAGCAACATCTGCAGCATAATTTAATACCATTAAGTTAGCAAATCGATTTTACCACACCTAACGTTGTTGTTAAGCAAATCTTGCCCGCTCATAATGCTTTGGACGGACCTGGACGTACGCATCCAAACGCGATGCAGCTCGTCCGGAATAGAAATCGGATGGCGCTGCTTTGTGTCGTGCAGGCATGCTGCATAATGGTGAGCAACTGCTTTCAGGTCAGTACTTAACGCATCCTCCTCGTGTCCTCTATCTGGTGTTTTTTTCCATCAAACGCTCCCCGGATATGGTACTTTTTGGCATGGTCTGAAGACGTCAATCATGCGAAAAAGGGACGTTTAAAACGACTTCTCACCTCAAAACCATCGTGATTAGCGTTCACATTCGGGTGGTGACACAAAACTCATGCAAAGCTTAATGAACAAACTTATGTCAATAGACGAGTAAAATGCGATTGTGTGTACCGGATGTGATCGCGACGGGGTTGCAAGTTGTGCGCACGAAAGTATCTTGTGTATGTGATATATCATGTGATGTTCAGAGAGGTCGAGCTTAGCGTAGATTAGAGCTTTTGCAATATTTAATTTCAAAGTTGGCTGGCACACAATGTGAAATTGTTCGCTTTCTTTGTCGCTCACTAACGCCCGCATAGTTTCAAAATGTGCCGGACTCAGGCAATATGAAATTGGAGACATGTCTATCGTTCACAATCCATGCCCTCGCTCTCATGCCATCGTAGGCAGTCCCACCTCACCTGTGGTTGCAACAAACATGATATTATCCATCTCGGTCGAGACTCATCTGCATCCCTATGAGCATGACTTTAAAACACATGTCCTAATTTGAGATTTCACGAAATTTATTTATCAATACAACGATAGCAAAAATGATTTACAAAAGTGCTGGCCGTGTTAGGAGAACAGTTGTCGTTCATATTAGGCGGAAAGATTACGAGGCTTAAAATTAAGTTAACACAATTAAAAGGTTTATAATTGAATATGTGATAGTACAGTTGATTTATGAAGTTTTGAACAATTTCCCATGAGGGAGAAAGCAGAACACTAATGAATCTTCATTTGGTCCAACCACGATCTTTAACTTTACTACCTGTCCAATTTAAAAATAAAAGGATGGACCACCATTTAAAACCTCTACATGACCGTTGGTGATTAGCCCGTCACCAAACCAATCAGCCAACAGCATCTCAACGCTTGTTAATGAGAAATCGACCCTGTCGATCATTCCTATGGTCGCCGGGCCACCATTGCGGCGCGCATCTTGGAATTTACATGTATTGAATGCATTTTTTGCAGATGAAATAAATGTGGGTTATGTGTAGTGAACCACAAAATCGTTTTCGTCCGGCCACAAGATAAGAGCAAATCGATTCTTTATCAAAGAAAATCTCACAGCTCACGTCAAGTTTTTTAACCATTCTCTAAATTTGACAATTTTTTTTATAAGTGGGTTCATGTTTGGAGACATTGTATACGAATATAAAAAGCATCTACATGCACCCGATTCATGTGAATTCACATCATTTTCATTCCGTATTCGTCATATGTACATGAGTCTTTATGATTTTAGTAATTGAAGATCCAGTTAATCGTTAATCTAATGATTAATACGGTTCTCTCGACTACATGTATGCGTTATTTTTGGTATAGGGTTTGTCCCGCACGACACGATTAGAGTGCAGACAGTACGTACGCAGACCGTCCATTTCCTTGTGAAGGAGAAGCGCCTGATGGAGCGTTATGGAGACCCCTCTTTCAATTCACATTCACGTGCATCATCACCTCCCCCCCTCTCTCTCTTTCTAGAAAAGTCATGCACCACCACTCTCTCTCTATCTATGTCTCCATCTATAAAACCTAACCAAAGAAGATAAAAGCCATTCCGTCACCGAATCTTCACTCCATAGATGCATTATTGCATGAAACCTCAGGGAAAGCAAGGATAGAATCATGGCAAATTCACTAGAAGAGCTGAACGATAAGCAAGACCGGGACCCGAGTGATGGCGGCGGCGGCGGCGGCGACGGCGACGCCGGCGATGCCGGAAGCGACCTCACCACTCCCAAGCTCTCCCTCTTCTCGCTCCCCCGGAAGCAGCTCGAGCCGCCGGGGACGCTGACGCCGCCGCTCCACTCGAAGGTGGTCTCCGTGCCGTTCAAGTGGGAGGAGGCCCCCGGCAAGCCCCGGCCCTGCGGCCATGCCGCCCCCGAGCAAAACCCTGAGCCCAAGCCCCCCGCCGCCGCCGCGTGCCTGGACCTCCCTCCGAGGCTCCTCAACGACGCCGCCAGAGTCGCCGCCGCGCCGTCCTCGACCGCCGCGCACGACGGGCCTAACCACGTGGGCCGGGCGCTGTCGTTCAGGAGGCTAGGCGGGTCGTTCCGGAGCCCCGAGAGCTGCAGCAAGAGGGACATACGGGAGAGGGTAACGTTCGGATCGACGCGGTGGGGGTTCCACGGCAAGGAGAGAAGCAGCCGGGTCGTGGAGGGCAGCCCCGGGATCTCCTCCTCGGTGCTCTTCGGCGGCGGCGGCGGCGGCGGCAACGGCGGCGTCGGCGGCGGCGAAGAGAGCATCGCGAAGGTGAAGATCACGAGAGTGAGCAGGAGGAGGAGCTTCTTCACTCTCTCTCAGACCAAGTCGCACTTGTGGGTACGAGCATCAACCCCATCTCTCCAGCCTTCTTCTCCTTTTTCTGGCAATCTTTCTCCTGAACTTTCGCATCATGTCATCATCTAAACTCCTTATTTCCAAAACAACGTGGAAATGGCAAAGTGATTCCTGTTCTTGTCAGTCTTGAGATCGCAATCTCTCGCTCGAAACTCGTTTACGAAATTCTACTTTGACTATTCTTCTTCCCTTCTTGATTGGTGGGAAGCGCATATTGCCCTATAATATTCCCAAAGGCTGATGTTACAAAGCAGTAGAGATGAATTGTCTATTGAGATGAATTGTATATTAACATGCTACATCAACGTAACTGCAGGCGAGCATTTATGGAGGATTAAAGCAGGTGGTCCCATGGCGACGCAGTCAAGATAAGCAGCTTCCAAAGGGTCAGTAGCTCCTTGGCTGACTGAGGACGTATTCGGTTTGATTAGTCATATAAATCGATTTCCCTCGAGAAATTCTTGTAAAAATCTTGTACGCAAAAGAATATCGTATAGATCATCTGATCTATGGTGAAAAAACTAGGGCCTTAAGACTTCCTGCGATGTCGTGGCACCTATGTTTCCACTTTCGTCTTTGGATATTTCTAGGGATGTAGATGCGATAAAGTAATGTTTGACCGAATCGTTCGTCCCGTGCGGGGTTTCGCGATCAAAAAGCTCGTCGCGATCTGAAGATGAGTGGACGAGAAACCACTTCGACAGACCGCAACGTAGGGCTTAATCGTTCGACCGGAAACGGTCCTGCGCTTGCAGGAAAAAGACGAGTCCGAAAGACCCCGCGTCGATGCGTCGAAGCAGAAAGCGACAAACCCCGAAATGACGAAGAAGGAAAACGAGGGTTGCCCGCTAAAGAAGTTCGATCAGTCTAAGGCACCAAAAGTCAAGCCTGACCTGCCGAGACTTTCCTTTTGGTTGAGGGTAGTTGGCTTTCAATCAAGACGTTGTTTCTGCATCAGCCTATCGATACAAGGGGCAGAATCTGTGCGGCCGTGGTTTGCTCGTCTGCTGTCTATGCCTACCTCCCTCGCTGCGTCGAATCTTTACCGTTATTTCTTGTCACCGGAAACAGAATGATGTCATCTGCAAATAATACTGTATTCATACGCGCTGTAATGCATTTGACGAGGTCAGTGTTGTTGCTAGCAAGCATCGGTCTTGTGCTTTCGGTGAGAATTCTGAGAGTTGCTACCTTGCTTAGCTCTTCCAATGGCTTGTGACATTAGTTGCTAAACAGTAATCGACTTAGATGAATGACGAAAATTTGAAATCGTGCACTTTTGAACAATGAAAAAATGAATGCAGATCGTCTAATAGTCTAATAAATTGAGTGATGACTAATCCAGCGAGAGTTTATCGAGCTTTCCGAGTCGACAGTTGCCGTATATACTCATCGCCAATCGGGTCATCTTAATACGTTAAAACCTAGTAAGGTTATCGATGGAGATGACTGGAAATGGCCTTCTCCTAGGTCTGAAAAATTAGTTGAAATACAAGCTGCTCTGTGGTATCATCTATCCTCATAGTGGCGCTGCTGATAGAGTTAATTTACCATGGCTCCCGAAGCACTGTGGAGTTAATCAGAGGAAGCTTGGGACTCGCTTAGCTCGCGAGGATCTAGAGTCCAACAGTGCAGATCGTCTCGGTTCGAGCCAAATGTTCCTAAACATGGCTTTAATGTTTGGCTGACCATCCCGAAGAGATTGCAGACAAGAGACAGGATCAAGAAGTGTTGGGAGCAGCCCAACATATTCGGAAGTCGATTTAGAATATCTGGAAGATTGCTCATCAGGATTACCTAATAGGAAGGGAGTATTATTATGATAGGACGCTAAAAATGAAGAAACCCAAATAAGAATTAGTTTTATTTAGAAAGAATTCCGGGAAATAATAAATTTTGGTAATTGTCCAAATAGGAGGAATTTGGTCAATTGGGGAGATTTCTAACAAAGCTGTGATTATCAAATCAATTAAGGAGGATTCCTACTTCAAAGAAATCACAAGAGTTTTTAACAATGTAAGTAATTCTTGGGAGCTTTTCAAGAAAAGTTGTGTTTTATGACAGTTACGAGGGTTTTTTATGAGAGAAACACCGTTAGAGTATTAACTGTGATCCTTTAATTATACTAAAGAGTTCCCCCCCTTTTTTTTGGTCAGTCCTACTTTATTCTTACTCTAATACTCACTTTCAGATTTGTACCGTGCCTCTTGCAGGGCGTGGGAGTCGAAACCTACTCCTGAAACTTACTCGTCCTCACCCCATTTCTCTGAGAAGGTAGGGATTTGAACCTCTCACTTCCCCTTTCCATATTGGAAAAGTAGTTATTGGAGCGAATTCCAGTAGTTAAGAGTTCTTCGATTACCATCTTGTAGTTTTTTTCCTTTTTGAGTTTTCAACGTAAAAAATTTCTGATGTGTCATTCTTTTTTTTGTTCTCTTATCTGCTGTTTTATTTATGTTTCATACATTGCGCGATTCTGACAATTAGAATTTCATTGTGATCAATTGTGACCCGAATTAATTTACAATAAGAAGGGGATCTCTATAGATAGTACACGCTCTTATTATAGGCCAGCAGCAAGCATAGTCAAGAAATCACTCGTATTTTCAATGACCCTTCTCCAAACAGTCGTGTGAAAAGGATGCTGAAACTTCCCTAACCCTCGACACATGATTGGAAAAACATGGTTAAAGACAGCAACCCTATTCACATCGAATTCCTCTCCATCTGCTGCTGCAACACGAGGCTTCGACATCATCTGGAGGATGCCCTTTTCCCCTTCAGGAAGCGAAGGCCTCGACAAAGGCCAGCAATTCTGACAGAGCACGCACGCCATGGCGAATCCTGCTGCGCACTGGGCTGACTCTTTCTGGGCTCGCAGAGGGGGGCTTTGTCCTTCGTCTGCAACTGCGAAAACCTGTCGTCCTCTTCGAGCAAAATCCTTCTTGGGCCTTCTTCCGTCCGTCGGTGGGGACTCGCACGCGTACATGCCCCCGGCACGTGCGCGTGATGTGACGAGAGAATGGAACAATCAATTATTTAAACCAAGGGGAGAAGACACTTTAGAATTGACGAAAGACATCATTGATGTTTTTCTGACAGGGGCGGGGCCCGCCCCACCAGGCGCCAATCACGGCACTGATTGCCTCCGTTTTGACCTTTTTGGTGCGTCTTATCTTTCACACTTTGAACAAATTGTCCTCTTTGCCGTCCCAAGTGCTAAAAAGCAGTCACTTCCCCTTTTTTTCAGCCTTTTCTTTTGCCCCTTACGTCGAAGATTGAATGAGAATGATTTCTTCACTCTTGATTGATCCTTGGTAGCTCGACACATTTTCCTACGCGCCATCTGAATCGTTGCGACTTGCGACCGCTCGTGTTCGGTTCAATAATTCGACCGAATCCATAAATTAATGACGAGAAATCATCGAACCGATGCTTTGATCGATGAACTCTCGCAATCGAAAAGACGGTGAACATTTGAAACACGAGTTTCGAGGATTGATCCAATTGGTCAAAAATGGTTGTTAGCCGACTGATTTTCGTTGACGGAGGTATTGAAAAAAGATCATTTTATTGGACCGTCGTTCTTGTTCATCCGATGGTTTGACGGACGCAATGTCAATGGACCGATGTTCGATGACGAAGACGTTGAACTAATCATTCCTGTGGGACTTTCTGGGCATAGAAACGTTCGGGCAGGGCAGAGAAGATGCGCGAGGGGAGGCATGATTGGGGACACCAGAACGCCGGTCGGAAAACTCCATGATGAGATTCTTGCAATCCTTACTTCCCAAACAGCACACAACAACAAAAAGGAAAAAAACCTCATGATCGTCTCTGCTGTCACGTCCCCTAAACGCCCTAACTTCGTGGGCTACCACGATGCGGTTCCTTGCCATCATTTCTTTTGACTCTGGTTTTGGGACTTCTTAAGTCGTTGATTAACCCATTTTTAAACATTAGAGTCAGGTTACATCCAGGGCTACCTTTGTGCATATCAAATTGAATTCATCTTGTTGCGCCCCGATCAAAGATTGATTACCCATGTCGCGATCAATGGACCCGCAAGCGTTACCTCATTAGGGCCAATTATTGGATCCAGCACACCCGCTGAAGTTTCTCTCGAATGCGTTCATACCGCTCCCTCGTCCATGGAAAGACCATTTGTCTGGTCAATAAACGTAAGTAATTTCTCGGGCACTCACGGGGATTCTATCTTTTGCATACCGGAGAAAACCCTCCGATTCTCTAGTTGTCGATTTTTCGTGAGACTGATGGGTGAGTTGATCTTACTTATAAGGGGGCAAAACATCTCAAATAGGTGATTTTAATGGCTAGAAAAAAATGACACAAATGATTTATGAACTTTGGTCTAATATGCTATATCGTCCTAAAACTTTTAATTTGTTCAATATGATCCATTAACTTTTGGTACATGTTCAATTTAATCTTAGAATTATATGAAAATATTCAATGTTGTCATTTTATACCAATAATTCGAGAATGAAATTATAGATTAGGATAAAACTCAATGATTATATTGAACAACTAAAAGTTTATGGACTAAATTATACATTAAGCCAAAATTCAGGAATCATTTATATAATTATCTTTAGTGGTTATAATAATTTATTGGTGGTTTTTTTTTTTTTTTTGGTGATGAAGGTGGAGTTAGAACTCGAAAGGAACAGAGCACCGATTCGTGCGTGCCTTACAAGGGCAATTCCCCTTTTATATTGTGTGCAAGAACGAAGGCATTGACGCGCCGAGGGGTCGTCCTTCCAGTTTTCTTCTTTTTCTTACCCCCTTCTTTTGGCATTATACGCGAACAATATGCTTTCGGCAAATTTTCTTACCCGTCCTTTAGATAAAGATCCGATAAAAAAAAAAAAGAAGAGACAAGTCGTCCGCGTCATTAACAGAGGATGTCGTCATTCGAATTTCCGAAAAATGCCCATGACGACACGTTCCCTGAATTCGGAACTCAACCCATGCGAAATTCGATCGTTCTTAGCAATATCTAGGGTCGAGAACTCCCGTCGGGCAAAAGGCAAAATTACTAGGAAGGGGAACAGTCAAATCAGCTCGTGATTCCTGCAAAACTGGAGCCATGAAATCTCCCATGTAAAACATCACTTGACAGAACGCAATTGAAAAGAAAGAGCAAGCGAGCGAGAGAGGCTGTAAAAGGACAGGAACGAGGGGCGATGGGGTCGTGCCCATTTTCGCCCATTCGCTCACGAGACACGCGAGGCAAACTTTCGCTGTTCAATCCTCAAAAGCAGGCAGGTTTGAAGGGTTCATAAAGGTGCTGGCTGGCTCCTCCACTCCCCACTAATCAAGCATAAAAGACAACCCCCTCCCCAAAGCGGGACCCCCTCCATTGCCCGGCAATAATCAAGGTCAGTGAGCTTTTTGCACTGCCCCTCGTTCCTTCATGCCCAGAAAGTGTCTAGGAAAGAAAACATCCTAAAACAAACCTATAGCTATTAGCCTCAACAAACCTATAGCTCGATCCATATTGTCTGCATTTCTCGTTCAATTTCTGTCCCCAAAAAACGTTTTTTTTTTCTAAATTCATTCGATTCATTTGAAAGAGGGTTTAAGCCAAAGAAAGAAAGAGTTACTCTATGGTTCTTGTCAATATGGAAAAAATCATATCTTTAATTGCAAGAGATCATTTTTCCTTAGGTGTGAACCGAGAGGAATTTACATTGCAGCCGTCTTCATTGATGAATACGACTGAGCAGATGGGTTTTCCCGGAAATGGACAGATAGTCTCCGCTATCCACCCGGCGCTCGAAAAAGAAAAATCGTCTCTTTCTCCGTAGTAGTACTGGTACCGACGTGCTCTCCTCGATCGCCTCTCTCTCTCTCTCTCTCTCTCTCTCTCTCTCCATTTTTAAGCTCTCCTCCATCGACGCTCTCCCTTCCTTTTGAACTTTGCACACTCCCCGTTTCGTCGAAACTGTGCGCGACGGGGCCAGGGCCTGTCGTTTTGTGCTTGTTTTGTCAAAAATCCCATACCAAACGAATGATGCTATAGGCCCTGCTTGCGTACTCTTTCGGCCTATTTATCCTCCCGAGCCTTCTTCGCGTTCATGGTGGTAGTGGTGGTACAGTTCGAAAACTGTCAGTGCGGCGAGCCAACGGTTCGTTTTCCAAGTAAAACGCCAAGGTTGGTTTTTGGTAAGTGGAAGCTTCAGATACGCAGCTTCTTTCTTGGGGGGTGGTGTAGAAATGCACTCGGCTTTTCTTCGTTTCGCCAGAGAAATTCTCCGTTGAATGACCGGTTTTTGCTTAACTCGTGCGTTTCCTCAAATGGGTCGTATTCATCTCTCAGTTCGGCGGCTTCTTGCTTGTGAAGCTTCGTTTTTTGCTTTGGTCTGTTTCTGTCCCGCATTGATTTGGGTGGAGAAGTTCGACGATTTCCATGCTTTTCTATGATTTCCGAGGATTGGGTTTGGTTCGGAGGTTGGTGAATTTGATGTATGTGGTGTGCGGTTGAAGATTCGCGATGAGCTCGTCTTAATGTCTGTGGGCGTGGGATTTTGCTTCTTCTTTTTTCAATTCAATTTCATTGCTTTATAGTTTAATCGATATTTTGGTTTCGGGTAGTTCTGCTCCTGTGGAAATGTGGCTAGTATCAACTGCCCTATCTTAATTTTCTATTATTTTTACCTGCACCAAGCTTATTCAACGGTTGATTAGGAATAGACTCTTCTTTTTATCGACACCTTGTCTCTTCCTCTTTCTTTTTCAACTGTGCATTCAAAGGTCTCCTGGTTCTTAATGATGGTGGAATTACGATGTCATCTGCTCGATTTCATGCTGGGCATGTTTCTGAGTGTTTTGTTTTTGGTGCTTATATTTTCAAATGCAAACTGGAAAAGACTTTGAACTATCACAGTAACTTGCTGCAGCCTGAGGCATTGAAACCCCGTGCTCCATTCTCATGGGAATGATGACAGCATCTTCATTTCCAATCTCTCATGAAGCTTCAAATTACGATGAGGTCTCTATGCAGCAGAGCTTGCTCTTCTCGAATAGTCTCAAGGTATTCTTGTTTAACATAATTGTGGATTTCGGTAATCTCCGGCTGTGTTTAGCATCTCCCTGGGCAGTTTAAGAAATGAGCTGCCCAGTGTGATCCCTTGCCTTTCTAGCTGTTGCTATTTGTTGAACCACATGTGGCGAAGTCGATGTCAGGTAAGTTGATTTAATGGAATGGTGTAGCCTCTCATTGGTATCGGTGATCTCCCAACCAGAGAGACTTTTATCAAGGTAGACTAACATGTGTAGCCAAGTAGATGAATGGTAGGCAATAGGTGAGACAATGAAGAAATGAGCTAGTGTGTTCTGGTTCAGGAGTATGTGTACATAAAACAGTTTCTGATGCAGAGACACTTGGGAAACAAGAAGGCAAAATTAATGATTCAATCGTTTGTCCCTTGATGGTTGAGCTGGTTTCAGAATGTCTCGAGTGATATCCACTTGATGAGATCTAGCGATGTTTAAAGGGTTTATTGAGGGAACCCAGTGTGCTTGAGTCCTCATAATGCTTGATTGTCCATGACATTGGCATGACATGGCTTACAGCTATGCCTAACTATCAAACTATCTTGAAAAAATTTCACTCTGCTCCCCTAGAGTTGGTTTTATTTTCAATTTGCCTTCTTGAAAAGTACATGATTCATTTACTCGCCCAGAGTTACGGTCTGTTTGTCCACATTCACACTGTTAAAGGTGCTTACTTTTTAGAGAGAATTATGTGGTGCTCACTGTAACTATTCTTACTCGAACAAATAGGAAAATATGAGAGGTGAGGCATAGCAACGGCAAAGATTTGCCTAATATAAAATTAAACGTGTGCAAAACAGTGAATCTCTCCGAATAGCAGCCAAAAGAGAGTAACAGAGAAAGGGGGATGGAGGGAATACGTATTTATTGGAAGGAGACATCTCAATCATGGAGCATGCCTAGTTAATGATTTCCAAATTAGCACCTGATGAGTTCTGAGGTTAAAGCGACTCAAATCAGTGATGTCCAGGGGCCAAGTGAGACAAGTATTTTCAGGGAGCAAAATGAGATTTGAGACCGAATTTCAAGATGCAAAATGGAATTTGCCCATGTATCTGACCGCATGACGTTGGTTAACACAGGACGCAGTTCTTATTCACCAGCTAACGCCATGGCTATTCTTCATGCTTCCTTTATACTGAATTATTGGATCTACTTGTCCCTCTGTGTTCCTTGAAACAAAATTTTCAATTTCTGATTGAACTCTTTTCTGTTATTTCAGGATTTAAGAAATCTAAGGACACAACTATACTCAGCAGCTGAGTACTTTGAAATGTCATATACCAATGATGACCAAAAACAAATGTGAGTAGTTTAAATGACTTCTTTGCTAAAATGTAGATACATCAACAATTGCATGGTCAGCTTTTTAAGCCATATTAACTTTTCTTTTCTTTTATTGAATTCCTTGTGTTTTGTATGCAGAGTGGTAGAAACATTAAGAGATTATGCCATAAAAGCTCTTGTGAATACTGTGGATCACTTAGGTTCTGTTACTTACAAGGTTAATGATCTCCTTGATGAAAAGGTTGACGAGGTTTCTGGCACAGAGTTTCGTGTATCTTGCATTGAGCAGGTATATCTGGGAAGAATTGTTCCTTATTTCATGTTCTCAGTGTGTGTTGCTGAAAATAATTGATGCTTTAGGAATTTTCTTGTATGGAGTTTATAAAGTTGCTATAGAGATACCTAAGTTCTTCTCTAATGTCGAGATTGAAATGGTGCAAAAAATCACTGGAGTGTGAAGGTGTTTTGATCAGACTACTGAACTTATAACTTGTGTTGAACACATAACTTCTCACCATGAGTATGAGATAATTTCCTGAATATTCAGATCCTCCAACATTGTTCAATTTCATACAAAATTTTAATGTTGCTCGGACATAGAGTGAGGAAGGGTCTTGAGTAGAAAAATGTGCAATATCCTGAATTTTCTGTTATCTACGGTACCATTTTGGATGGAGGCTAGCTGATATACTATGTTATCTTTTGTTGGTCCTGGCAAAAATTAAAAGTTGGAGTCACCAGGGGTCTTGTGCATCATATAATGAAGACCATAAAGAGTTCTTGTCTCATCTGGTTTGTTGATTTTCCACTCTCAGACAAGATTCGTACTATGGCAGTTCATCTCTCTTATGAGATGCAAATCTAAGGGGGCTTCTAATTGACGGACCTTCCGTCATCGCAGTTTTCACTATTGTATGTAAATGTATTGTGGCTTGTACTCATTCAGAGCTGTCGCATGAGAATCAGTAGCTGTTTTCTGCATGGATCGTGTGCTTTTTATTGACAGTTTGTTTAAGTCGTAGTCCATATAGTGTTATACAGCTTGTCCTATGAGTAACAAATGTTGCAGAGTATTGCTTTCTTTTTGGTGCATTGTAGATTAACCAAAAGTTATGGTAAGCCCTGATTTTCATTTTTAATTATTTGATTCGCATTTTAGAGACTTCGAACATGCCAAGAGTATATAGATCATGAGGGCCGCTCTGAGCAGTCTCTGGTTATCAATACCCCCAAGTACCACAAGCGATATATTTTGCCAGGTTGGTTGCAAACATATCAACCTATGCTTAATTGTTTGTCCTTTCTTTGATTATGAATGTAGATGTATTAGATGCTTATAGTTGTCTATGATCAGTTGGAGAGACAATGCGTGGCTCTGATGGTAGTAAATTGAAGTATGGTTGCAGCCTGGATGATGAGGATGACTGGCATCAGTTTAAACATGGTAGGTTGCTCTATTGCTTTTCTGTCTTTTACTCAAGGAGTTAGTTTGGAGCAACATTTAATTATGAATAATACTTATTATCACTTGATTGTTTTCCTAAAGCCATCCGAGCCACCATAAGAGAAACTCCTACTCAATCTATTCCCAGGTAAGTATCAACTTCATATTGGCATCCCAATTCTTCACAAGCATGCTAGGACAATTTAAATCATTTGTATTTTCACATTGTTTCATACAGTAAAGGTCGCTCTCCATCACCATCTCCTCGACCTCCTCAGCGATCTGGAACGTTTTCTTTTACCTCCACTGCACCTAAAAAAGAATTAGGTATGTCCATGTTACTTTCGCTAAGAGCATGTTTTGTGTGATCTTTGAGGTCGCTTGGGTATTCTTCACATTATTGGTTTTCCTTGAAACTGCTCCTCTCTTGAATTATCTGTTAAGAGTCTTCTTGATAATTACCTGCGTAAATCAGATAAACGGACTGTATCACCAAACCGATTCCCACTCTTGCGCTCCGGATCACTCTCGAGCAGACAGGTGACTCCGAACTCAAGTCGGCCTACTACCCCCAACCCAAGTAGGCCAACCACTCCAAATCTTTCTATTGTAGGTCGTCAAGTAAGTGTAAAACAATCCTTTTATCCATCAGCTTTCTTTTTGAATTCTACTGCACCAGATCTGAATCCTGAGAATTCGTGTTACCTTTTGCAGTATCCTTCAGAGCCGAGAAAATCTTCTTCAATGCGATTGCATGCTGAGAAGGAGAATGGTAAGGACATAGATCAACACCCCAGCAAAAGTAAACGTCTACTCAAGGCTTTGCTTAGTCGCCGCAAGTCAAAGAAGGATGACATGCTATATACATACTTGGATGAATATTGAGGGATAGAGGATCATGAAACAAAGAAAGGGCACAGATGGGGAGGAAGGAGTATCCAATTGATTTTTCTTCCTTTTTTTCCTTCTCTTTCTAAGCCATGTCGTTGTCTGATAAATTTATTTTTCCAGCAATAGGTTTTTTGTTTTCACAATCCCGGTATGTAGCAATCAGTTTTCTCATGTATGCTTACAAACAGCCTCGTGTTATGGTATGTTGCCTGTATAATTTTACATGACCACCCAGTGAGCGGTACCTGGTGTAAGCATCACCGTTACATCATGTCTCTTTTCTTGCTCGGATTTCTTGCAAGTTTGGGGAAATTCATTGATGTGTTGCTTAAGTCATGTTGGTTTCCTAGTTCCTGGTAGCATCACCTGTAATCTCTTTTGATTCAGAGAAAATCAATGAGTTCATATCCTTAGCCACGCTTTTCTTAGTATCATGACTCATGCTGGATGAAACGTACCCCCTCAGTTAGATATCGACACGCAAATGCTTTGGAGAGGGCTTTATAACAATTGCCACAAATTTGCCTCAGATGTCCACAGGGCAGTTCGTAACACACTCGGGAGAAAATGCATGTCAGAAGGTTATTGAACCAAACGAGTTTTGTTCGCTTCCTCAAGTTAAAGAGCAACTCATTTTTCCCCGCCCAGATGAACCTGAAGGTGCTTTTGCTTAAGAAACTAGCAATCAAGGTTCACAATTAAAATGTAAGGACGGTTGCAATTTATTGAAAACTCCTGTTAAGTTCTGCCTTGGACGAAAGACAATCTCAAAGAGAAATGTCAAGAAACGCATCTAAAACTAAAAGTGCCTAAACAGCAAGAGGATCTGTTTTCAATCTTTGCAATATGTTCACATACTTGGGTAATGAACATTATGTCCTGACCAGGACATCTCAGTCTTCAAAGCTAGAAGCATGTGAATACCGTGAAAGGGTATATGATCATTAATCAGTTCATCATACCCCGGGAAACTGAATTTGGACGTGTTTCCACTAAAGCATTGTGGTTGGATTTGCATATCTGCCAAAAACCTCACGTAATATAGTGTCTTTACATGATTCTATGAAAGCTAAAGCGCTAATTGATAATTTGAAAATCTAAAATTAGGAAAGCATGGTACACAGACCGGGGCAACTCATCCTGCAGTTACAGGAATTTCCAAAAGGCAAGCTAGTGAGAATACATTGACATAACAATTTGCATTCAGCGGACAGCAAGCATCACAACACCATTCCTCCTCCAAATTCTTCAATGGTTTTTGTGGCAAGTGTTAGCACATCAACAAAGGAGCTGAACGATGCTCGAAGAAATCTTGCCTCGACTGCCTCGAACCGTCTGCAATCAATACAGAGAGGAAACAAAACAGTGAATCAAGTTTGGTCTACTCGTCAACAGCGATTAGAACTTGATAGGTATTGATGCTGTTTCTACTCTAGATGCTCATACACATGTGGCAAAGAAGAAAGTAGATTGAAGAGTGATAGGCGGGGCTTCGTCTGAGTAAGGCATGAGATACTCAGAAGACAAAACAAGCCTCAATTGAATTTCTCCCCAGACACATACATGCGTGTGCATTGTTAGTTAGAAACCCCCAAATTCCTGTAACTAGTAGTTGTGAAGAAGCTCACACTGAAAGCTTTCCATCAGAAACCGACATGTTCCTCTTCACTTTGTCTGGTTGCAACTGCCATTGAAAGGGAAAAAAAGAAAAAAATCGCATAAGCAAAATTTTACCAACCATTAACAGACAAAAGCACTGAAGCACACTAAAGATACCTCTTTATCGACAGCTAATGCTGCATAAACCATGGAAGCTTTCTCATCGGACTCGAAATCCACTTGCAAGTCACTGCAAAAAGGATGTGACTCCAAGAGTAAGGAAATCTATGCTATTAATGCGACAATTGTAAGGTTTAATATCCTGTTTTAGTGAAATACGTCCTCAAAAGTACACAAAGCAGAACTGGGACGTGTCGCATGATCATTAAAGTGCAGGACATGAGAGTTATGAGGTCAATGTAAAATCTCATTCCGAGTACCACAGCTGTACCCACATTAGATTTGGTGATTATCTTTGCTTGCACTGTATTGCCATTTGTCTACTTCCTGAAAAAAACTTTGATCTCAAGAATGATCATCCCAAAGTGGTGGTACATGTGCCAAAGGAGCCTGTCGAGTAAACTTGCTGGCACAAAGACAGAAAGACCGAAGACACTCCGTAGACAGTCCATAAAAATCTCATCTTGAACATGCAAGTCAGAATCTTTCTTTTGCCAAGCCTCCGAAACTTACATGGCAACTCATGGTAGGCGACGATGCCTCTAAAAAAGAACAAAAAAGAAGGAAGGACTTCATGGGTAACGAGACTAGTACGAGATTGACAAGGACGCTCGGTTCCATCGCTAACCCAACATCAAAATTCGCAACCCATCAGTGACAGAAAAGATTAAAGACGAGACGGAATAGAGTATGAATCAAGAAGATAGGACATGGGTATATAGAGAGAGAGAGAGAGACCAGCTGAATTCCCATGGGGTTTTCGGTTGGGCAGCCATTGGAGCCCCTCCTGCTTCGCAATTCAAGCTCCAAGCACGTGGGAAGCACAGGAACGGAGGCACGATTGATAGGGCAAGCCGGCAGAGGCGAGGGTTTAAGCTTCAGTAAAACGACGAGGCGTATTTTCGGGGGCACGGAGAGAGAGAGAGAGAGGAAAAGAAGGGGCGGGGCGTCGTTTTGGGCTCCAGGCCCAAGGGTGGTGGGCCTGGTGGCGCCTCTTCATTGGGCCTTGACCCTGAGCCCGCCTAGCCGATCTGGGATTGGTCCACCAAACATGATGGGGACGTGAGTACACCCAGCTGGAGATTTCGAGAATTCATTGTGAACATAATTCAATTTAGATCAAACCAATCAAAAGAAATAGTGATATTCGCGTCCAACCTCCAAATGAAAAAAAATTCATTCCATTAATTTTTTTTTGCGGTGAAATTCATGATATGAAACAAGTTTACGATTTGATTTTACCTTCACAGATGTTTTAAATAGTTTGGACACGTACATAATCTAAGAGGCAATATTGAAGCGAAGCTCGGCTGTGGAATTTTGCCTACAAGCATCTTAAATCCGAAAGTAATGTGAATTAATGCGAATAATTTCATTGAAATAAAAGTGTTGAAGCTTTTCTAGCAATAACTACAAGTGATATCTGCCCTCGGAAAGTACAATAACAAGATGAGAATGATATGTTTAATTCAACACAATACAGGAGTATTAGAAAACTACGAAAGAGTGATTTTGATTTTGTTTTTTTTTTTTTCCCGTTACTAAGAGATTCGTATGTAATGAGGGATACTTCTTGAATATTTGGTGTCTAGTTACTAGGTAATCTTACAAGGCAGCAGGAGACTTGTGTCTCTATGTTGGGACCGCCCTATCTGCCAGCTTGCCAAGTAACCCTAGTGGGCTGATTTTTTACTTTAATGTGTCGATGCTCAAATGCTCAACACCCTTAAATTTTCCTTTGTATATCTTACTTTCTTGAGTGGAGGGAATATCGTCTTAATGCTTTACACTATGAAAGTCTCAAGAATTTTTTATATTTATTTACAATTTTCAGGAAATTAGATTATAATTTTGAGGAGAAATTTCAAAAAAGAGTATAAAGTACTTTAATTTTCTCAGATAAGGGCCCAAGGTAAACATTATTTTAAATAAAGGTCGGAAGTGATCAAATTGTTTTAAATAAGGACTTTAAAGTGGCTAAATTGTCTCAAATAAGGACCTTTGGGTGACGGTGACTTTTCTAGCTATTGGAGAAGGGGTATTTTGGTAAACAAATTTATAACTATATTTTCATTCTTTTTTTTCATCATTTTTTTCTTTTTCCTTTTTCTTTTCTTTTTTCCTCTTCCCTTGCCCAAACATGGCCATCAATGGTTGGCCAAGGTCGCCCTCACTTGTGTCGAGTAAGGGTAGCCTCGCTTGAGTCTAGCAAGGGCATCCCCGCTAGAGCTAGCGAGGAGGGAGCACCCTCCTGCCTGTGTTTTCTTTTCTTTTAAAAAGACAAAAAAAAAAAAAAAAAAAAAAGATGACATTATTTTTTGTATTTGACGAGTTCAAGTCCTTCTTTAAAACCGACATATGCACTTAAGGTCTTTATTTGAAAAAAAAAAAAAAAAAAAAGGCTTATTTCAAGCTATAATTTAGGAAATTAATGACACTTCCAACCTTTATTTGAAATAATATTCACTTCATATCTTTATTCGGGATTTTTCCTAATTTTGATTTTGAGAAGAATAATTAATTTAATTTTGGTGAGGTTGAGTATAAACGGCAAAAGTAAATACGAAGGGGACACGTGGAGGGAACGACGTCGAAGGGTAGCAAGAAAGAGATATTCCGCAGGAGCAAGAAGAGTATATTCCTACGTCAGAAACACCTTCCATGGAAATGATTGGCCTTTGACGTCCCTTTCTTCTCACTCCTTCCCTTCTCTCTCTCCTCTCTCCTTCTCCTTCATCTTCTCCTTCTCGGCGAGCAAGGGCACTGCGCACGCGTCATCTCCATCTCCATCTTCATCCTCCGCCAGCAGCGGGCGACCACCTCCGGCAAGTTCACCTCTCTATCTCTCTCTCTCTTGAGTATTATTATGTATATGGCTCCTTTGAAGTTGCATGAAGAGGAGCATCCTCCAGCATCGTTCATGGCTCCCTCGTCTCTCTTTTTGTTTGGATTCTGCCTTCTCTGAGAGTTTTTCTCTACACCCCGTTTTCTTTTTTCTGCTGCTGAATTGCAATTTACTTAGAGAGAGAGAGCTGGCTCAATCCAATGATTCGTTGTCTTCACGACTCTTTTAAGTTTGCTGAATTCGTCCGCACGATTCGTTCTTTCCTTTTGTTCTTTTCTGCTGCTTCTATATTCGGGTTCGCCTTGTTTGAATTTCTTTATTTGGGTTTGCCTTGTTTGAATTTGCTTGCACAGTTGATCCGAATCAATCGGTTGTTCCTGCCTCGTCTGTTCGTTTCGACGAACGCTTAGTTCGAAAGTTTCGAGATTTCGTCAACCACGACATGTTAAGAGATGTCATTAGTCCATCTGCGACATACCCAAATCCGAGCTTTCGTGTTATCGAAACGAAAGGGGCCAGCTTGTTGTTAGGTTTGTGAAATTGCACGACACGGCATGCCGTGCGCCATAAGCAAAAAACTTGAAGGGTTTCCCCTCTTAATCTTCTACCATTCGCTTTTACATGGTCGGCTCAGCTGCAATAAATGTCAGTCGCCTGATAGCTCGATTGTTTCATTAACTTTGCATGATGATCTATCTCTACATCATGATCTATCTCTACATCACCTTTTTCTGCCTTAAGGAACTACATGAAATCTCAGTTCCAGAGTCTCTCTTCTATATCATCTTCGAAGTTGAGTTATTTTTACATGGCTGATTGATTGTATCTCCATGCCAGAACTGCTGGAAGTCCCATCGCTGGCACTCCGTAAACATATTTCCTCAGTCGATACGGTATTTTTCTGCATTCTTTATGGTTTAACGCTTGGTCGGAGCTAGGAAGGGCAGCGTTTACACTGAGGGGCTCAATTTTTGCATTGTGATTAGACAACTTCATTGCATTGCTTGCTATGCTAGGAATATCAAGTCCAGAGGCACAAGATTTTAAATAATCAGCAGATGTATTAGAAAGCATTCCGTATTACAGAGAGGGAAATTTAAGCCTCTCTTCTCTTAGATGCAAAATTATTTTCCGAATCTCGACTTGTGTGGAAGACAGAACCCAGAAAACTTTTTGAGTTCCTTCTTGTCCTCCCGTTTGAAAATATCCGCCCGCGAATTGGCCTCTCTTGTTTTTCTTAACTCCCCATTTTCCGTTTGTCATCACATAAAATGATAGTTTGCTCAACCGAGCCACCTGCTCCGGTAAATAAAGAGTGATGGCGATAAGGTGAAAGATCAGAAAAACCTGCAACAAAGTCATATAAACGTGTGAGACATCGGATAAACAGGGGAACAAACGATAAGTTACGTGTTGAACGTAATCAATGGCGAAATGTAGAATCACCGGTGAAAAAGAGGCTTCTCTGAGTGTCGCTATGTCAGGGAAGCTCCGACTTTGACAGGCTTGAGGCTTCGTATGGCTTTTCTTCCATATTCAAATACCAACACAAACACGCTGAAGAAGTACAGCAGGATAATGTGTAGCCTCTCTAGTATGCTGTACGTGAGAGAGACACTGCTTCCTCCTCCGGTGTTTTTAACTAATGTGAAGTTTGTACTTATCCACCCTAGAAGAAAAATGTTGGCAAATTCATCAGTAAAGAGGTGAGTCAAATTGGCTATTTCCTTCTGACCAAAAAAAAAAAAACTGCACATTTCCTCCTCAACCGTTTCAAGTTCTGAAACATGTTCAGATTTTCAGAAATTCTCTGTCAGCAGAACTAATGAGCAATGAGACTTTCAACTATCATACGATGAATTACCCATAGGATTGCTTTGATTTGGTCAGCTGAATTTAGTTTGATAGCTTTGATTGGGGAAGGGTCCAAATGCTGAGCTTTAAGAGCTCCAACATAAGGCTAGCCTGTAGTCGGGGACTTTCCATGTAGAAAAAAGGTGTAAGCTTAGGAATTCTTGCTTCGGTGCCAGAATAGCATGTATAATTAGACAGTCTAGACATTGTGCATCAACAATCCTAGCAGAAATACAGTCGGAAGCTCAAGAAACCATATTCTTGTAGTCCTTCATGAAGAATCTCTTTGCATTGTATTCCATGAAGTTAGCGACACGCAAAATTGAGTCAACTGAGGATAGAAATACTCACCAGGTCTTTTCGTGGGCAAGTTAGTCCAGTCCTCTGGGCTGACCTTCATTTCGGATGCCTTGATCAACTCAAGAAGAGCTTGATTGACCTGAAAAGTCCGATTAACTCACTGATTTCCTAGGTAATTTGAGAACGTTCATTGATAATCAATTTGATGAGACCACAGTATAAATTGGGAAAACTATGACAATATACACTTCTGTATCATTGTCGTTTCTCAAAATCTGAAATCCACTAGCTACTAATTGAGGAAGCTTAATTTAGCTGGTCAGTACATTACTAAGACACAGACTGAATCAAGGAATGTTTTGAGATTCTAATATAAATCCCATGAAAGAAATTTAACCCGCTGTTCTTCTTGTAGTTCAAAACCAATAGTAAATTATGAGAAATTGTAGGATTCTCATGAGCCATATAAGTCAACCTCTTCAACATCAAGTCACTACAAAAATTAAATTGTTTCACACCAAAAATGCAGTCTTTTAAAAAAAAATTCCCCAGAGTGTTTCACCAGTTCTAGGACTCAGTTTGTCATGGTATGCAGCACCCCATAGAGCAAAGCTTAGTCCACCCATTAACGTTCCTATAAAATATTCTAGTAGAAGTAGACCGTTACCTCTTCAGTCCTCTCACGACTCACTAGATGCCCTCCATGAAGGTCTACCATTCTAGCGAATGGGTGGAGCTTCTCTGCAAGTCTCCTTGCATAATACATCTGTGCTATGACATCATGCCTAACCCCAACAAAAATGAAGTTAAATCAGCGTACTTCTCTGGGGAACCATCATGTAATATTTAGTCAACTGGATCCTGGAGGAGCCATCTCCATGAGATGTGGTATGAAAAAGAAAAAGAAAAACAACATGCAAGATGGAAGAATTCCAGAGACATAAGAGACAAGCTGAAGCTGCTCCGAAATTGGATTTTACATGAATGCCAGAAATAGGATTTTAGATGGACGCCCAACTTATGTATTTGTCATTATAATCAACTTAGTATGGCATTCAAAAATTTGGGGTAGATTTCCCATGACTACCCATTTGTGTGTCTTCTGCATTTATAGTGATTGCTCAAGTTAAGCCATTCTAATGTCTGAAATTCTGAAACGCTTTTCCTCTATTAGCATGTTGTTCTCCCGGCCTCTACAGGATCCTCCTTCACATTGCTACTAATGCTATCATATACACAAAGTTCAGTGTTGGAGTCCTGAGAGAATAAAACAAAGGCTCAGCATGTCTATGCTACCTTCCATGGATGACGGACACAAGGAATCCAGTAGAACGGATCATTTCAATCTCGCTTGGGGTCATTTCATGTCTCCAGCAAGCATTGACTTGACCCTCAAAGCCATTAGGGGATTGCATCCCATTGGCTGATATGGCTTTGACATATTCCTGCACGACAGACGAGTTTGCCATTGAAGTTAACTTCCAATGCCATAAAATGTCAAGGATCAAACAAGGCAAAGTTGCGTTTCAAAGTAGCATTGAACCTTATGTATAGATATCAAGCAAGCTAATCAGACAAGCATCTAAGCTCTGAGCTAAAGATTGGCTTGGAAACTCGGGGCAGACTACTCTTCTGAAAAAAGTTTCAAGATGCACTAAGGAATATAAATGGCAGTCCTTTAATGCGAGGTGGCTGTTGCAGGGCTTGGACATGCCTCTTTCAGTTCAGTAAGGAACAATCAGAGGAACTTTAAATTCATTTGCAGATTTCGTGGATATGCAACCTATTTTTTTCAAGGCCATGATGCTTTAAACTTGAAAAGATTTTGAGGTTCCAACTCTATTTCTTAGGCAATCTTGCTTGCTAATTCATGCCATTTTCTTTAAAAAAACGCAAAGTTCTAAACATGTTTTGGAAACTTATCCTGCGGGCTGAACTTCAGACATGGAGCCTTTTGAGGTTTTAACTTAGATCATGAGTGCCCGCAAAAAAGCATGTCCATTTAAGAGAACCACTAGACAGTTAAAGTCACTCCATTTTGTTAATGTGGTAAGTTAAATGAAGCCTAACTACAAGATTCAACCTAGTCTGGCATCTCTTACTTGGTATAGAATTGCCCTCCGGGTGCTAGACCCTACATACTCCTCCAGATACTCCTGCAAATAAGAAAGACCAATCAAAGACTGACCAAATAAAATACTTGCAGAAAGGGAAATGAACCTAATGTTCCTAGAATCCATCTGTGTTAAATGCCTTCCTATAAATAATGCCATCACATTGACAGACTTTAAAATTATTTATTTACCGTTGAGTAGTGAGTATCCAAGTCCACGGCTGCCCTCTGTTCCGGAGTTTTCGCCCTCAAGAAACGATATGCGATGGATACTGTTTTCCGGTCAAGCTAAGAAGGATGAGGAATAGGGTCAGCTAAAGTTCAGCTAAAGTTCATTCAGTCAAGACGTGGGATATTAAAAAAAATGATTGGCTTTTGTTGTCAACAGAGAATTATCAGCCAGGTTGACGCCGGTCCTGTGTAGCAGTAACTTATAACTTACAACAGGAAGTTCTTTATAAGAGAGAGAGCGCATCTTGCTCAATCGAAATCTCCATAGATCTATGCCACCTCGATATCAGTGGATCAAATATAAAATCCCTAAGAATTTGACTTCACTAATAGACCGGTGCAACTTGACGAGTTCAACCATGTGACTGTATAGCATATGGATTATCAAATGATTTCAGACCAAAAAAGTGCCACTGCATATTAAAATCTTTTCACATGTCTCTATGTAATACTCATCTTGTTAATACAGCCTGAATAGACATTATTGCACTAGATGTGAGATCTCTGGTTGCCAAGACCTAATCATCAACAGTACCGACATTAGGATACTGTTTAACGAACATCTAATCAATAAAGAGAATGGCATCCTGTATATGGCCCGATGGTTGGTCTGTATTGCGCGACTGCCTCCTGCTAGTGCTTGCTATGTAAGTATAAACCTTGAGCTGGTTGCTTTGATGGACATTGACTCAAAGCGAAACATTTTGAAAATTCACAGGTACTTATCAACTCCATACATCAGCACAACATGGTCAAGGAACAAGGTTTACAACGTCGGAAAAAAAAAAAAAAAAAAAAAAAAAAAAGAAGACATTCTACCTTGGGAAAACATTCGAAACCTCCACCAGTTACATTAAGTACAGCTAGTGAAAGAATTCTGTTGGGCACCATAGCAGCCAGTTTGCAAGCGATCATCCCCCCTGTTTCACAACCAATCTAAAATAAAACATCAGAAAAGAAAAACAAAACTGCACACATTAAGATTCATGGGAGTTTGATTGTCCCAGATAAATCTAGCCTATGTTCTAACAAATTAGGTTGCTTTCAAATGCATAAGGACACTAAAATGAAACTACCATATTGTCAATAAAGTTCAGGTGAAGGGTCAGAGATTCACCCATTGAATGGCCAAAAACATGGGCTTCTTTCCAGCCCAAATGATCCATTATTGCAATTGCATCCTTTGCCATAATCCTTGTTCTGCACCAACCAATCCCAATATTATTGAACGATGAAGTCAACTTTGGCTAGGAGCTACATTATTTAGTTGGTTGTGAACACGTATGTCAGGAAAAGTCAACCGAATCCTCCATCTTCGCAATTCAACGTTTTGCTCATTCAAACCACGAGTATCCATCTCGCATCAGATGACACAATAAATAATTCAGAGGGGGGTACTTACTCCTCCCTGCTTTCAGTAAAGAAATAAGGAAACGATCGTTCAAATGAAACAGCTTTAAAAAGCTGTTCCAGCTTTTAAAGCTGAAAATGAAGTCAAGTTACTTTTTCAACAGCTGAAACAGCTATAAAAGCTATGAATTTTAAGCGAGAGACAACCAACGAAGCTTATGAACGACCTACGAAAGGAAAGAACTTCAAACAATTCAGTTTTTTTAACGTTGAATCATTATCTGGTTAAGAAAAGAGTCCCATGAAATGCAAGAAAAGCACTATTCCCACAACTTCATCAATGCCAGTGCAATATACCGACGGACGCAAACGCACAGCAAGAGGCATCACCATCATCCATCACCATCGACGATCCGGCATCAAACAAACGAAAGGAGAACTCACGTGTACGATGATTTCTTGGTGGGAACGGAGCTCCGCCCCATCCCACGGTTATCGAAAGCGCAGACCTCGATCCCGCTGCCGCCCTCGCCGCTCTCATTGTCATCTCCGCCGTCGACGGCGGCCGCCGTGGAGTCGCCGCCGCCGCCGTCGCTGGGCGCGTCCGTGCCGGCCAGCCCCCTAATCTGGGGACCCCAGGACTCGTGGGTCCCGGCCAGTCCTGCCCATCGAATCCCCACCAGATCAAGAACCATCAATCGGCAACGACCCACATAAAGATTCAACACCCCCGCAATGAAAAAACCAATCAAAATGGAACCAAGAAAACAAAAGAACGCCATGCGTTACCAATGATGAGGAGGACCTTGACGGGTCCGCGGCCGTACGTGCGGTAGAAGAGCTTAATGCCATTGTTGCGCACCTCGCAGAGCGGCATCTCGGGGCCCGCCTCCTTATCCTTGGGCAGGCGATGGAGAATCAGAATTATGCTGTTCCTTCCTTATTTTTCTTTCGTTCTTCCTTCCTTCCTGTCGGTTTCTTCCTGGTGTTGGGGGAGGATTCACAGCGAAAGGAGGAACGTCCAGGATCGGGCGAGCGTGAATTAGTTGTTGAGAAACATCACAGCGAGAGAGAGAGAGAGAGAGAGAGAGAGGGGAAGATCGGCAGGCGTGCTGCTGCTGCATATATAGCGAATGATTTTCTGGAAGGGGTGGTCGGCTTTCAAAGTCAAAGTTCGACGTCGGGACGGAGACGCCGTGAAGAACATATCCTTTTCCTTTTTTTTTTCTTTTTTTCTTTTTTTTTCTTTTGTAATTTTTTTTTTTTTGTAATTTTGTTATTTTTCTATGAAATTATTAGTTGGGGTTGAGGTGGCAAAAGGTGCCGGATCGGCGCACTTTTGCTTCCTCTTTCTGTATCGTCCATTGCCAATTTTTTCTTCTTTTTCGTTTTAAGATTCTTGTTATTTATAGCCATTAATTGTGCACTTCCGTTGGAAAGTGTTTAGAAAAGGTCTAATCGGGAATGCTGTTGGATTCCGATATTTGGGTTTAAAGTTCATGTTTGTTTTCAACCCCAATCCATCTCTTCAGTTTGGTCCACAATGGTAAACAATAGATGCTTGATTTTTATTGGGAGTGATCAAATCCAGAAGGAGTACGTCTCAGGCTTAGAATTTAGAATCTACTTTGTCGGAGTCGATTTTAAATTTTTGGGATTGAGAACTCGACTCTATTACCATGGAACTGATCGGAGTATTCTTTTTTATTTTATTTTATCTTTTGTAAAATATGAATTTAACAAACATGAATACAATTCTTTCTACTTAAGGATAATATGTCATCCAAATTTAATTTCAACAAATATTTTTTTGTTTTAATAAAAGAGTAAAAGAACTTACTTTGGGTTAAGGGTAAATTAATTTAAAATCGATTTAATTTCAAGTTCCACGCTTAGTCGTTCTTACAAGTCTCAGGTTCTAGGTTTCTCGATACAAGGAATAAATTGGAGTAAGTGTTTTCTATACCACCTGACATTAACATAGTTCAACTAAAGAAAAAAACATTGACATAAAAAAAACACAAGGGCAACCAATATAAGTGGTCCTTAAATTTTTACCCAACATGATTCCTCAACTTTAAATTAATGTGATTTTTAAATTTTAAATTTATTCAATGTACTTCATAAATATTGAGAATTCATCCTCATTTGATCTTAGAATTCATATCTATTCTACATTCATTGTTGATCTTACGACTTTTGCAACACCAAGCAGAGAGGTTGGTGACAATAAATGACCGCCTCCATCACATTAACAAAGGGCGAAACACTAATTTTTTTAGTTTAATGTCATGGGAGAATGCATTTCAAAATTTCCCAACTTTTGAGAAATAAAAAGAGTCATGTAGAATTGGTCTAACCGGTAACTACCACCTCCTCCTCCTCCATCAATAACATCCGCGAAACAATGATGCACCGCCTTCCACGTCTCATCGTCATTACCAATAGCGGCTGATCCCACCGTCTTCGTACCGGCATGATTGTACTATACTATGAGAACATGTTCTACCCTAAGACTTCGATGCGAGCTTCAATTATATTCTTACTACAAAGAAATTAGTAAGTATGACCATTGATCGCTAGTGACATTACTAATGAGATACTATTGCCCCGTGGGGGGGGACCGCCCTCATCGAGCACATTGTCAACCGTATAAAGTGAAAACCCACGTCCATACACAGTATCGGCCGGTTTAGAATCGAAATAGAGATTGGAGTTAAAGGAAAATCGGGAGGATACTCCAAGCACACTAGATTCGGAGAGAAAAACAATTTGATTAAAAGATGCCATCATGCTCATGAGGTAAATGCCAAACACCAAGACCAGTCGGCTTGACTCGTAACTACAATTTACGCTTCTCCTTGAGCATTCACTTGTTTTCATGTAGCCTCTTACAACCACAACTTCCAATTCTCATTTTTGTCCGCTTCTTCCCTGTCCATTTTTTTCATCCCCAGCTAATTTCGTTTGCCAACGTTTGTGGAGAACCACGTGCCCGGCAGGTGCATGATTGCCTTAACTCGGCTAGTTTGCCCCTTCCTTAAAAAACAACAGTTGGAAAGAAAATTGAAGACTCCGTCGCCGCCCCCCCGATAATTTTAAGCAGCCATTTTCCTTAATTTAGACTATTGCCCCTAGAGCTAGTCAACATGAGAGTGGAAGCTAGAAATAATTGACAAAAAAATCGGTTCAGAAAGCAAACCCTGCGGGAAGAAATTTATCCATAGAAAATTTAATGAGGTGGGCCAAAATATGCATGAAGATCAACTGGGTCAGCAAAGCAGATGAAAAGTCAACCGCTCTTTTTTGAACCGCTTTTTCTTTCCATGGCGGTCCAATTAACATCTTCTCGAAACAAGATGACCGAAGGCAACGTGTGGAAAAGCACGGAAGGCTTTACTTTGAGTTTTCATTTTTTTGCACTGATTGAAATTGAAAGTCGGGAGCAACTGGCTTGTTTTTCAATAAACTAAAACGGGCTATTAATTACGGTAGAAAGGGTCTATGTCAAAACCGACATATTCACGCTGACAAGTGACTTGCAATCAAATTATATGAAAAAGGCACGTTACGAGCGCCTATCTCTTTTTTTAATTAATTACATGAATACAAGAAAAACAAGTAAGATTATTTAATAGGTTTTCTCGATAATTTAAAGGTGCCTTCAAGATTCCTGAGTCATCCCTAAGTTGACTCTATCGACAATTGAAGAAAGACCGCATTGCATCTCTAAACAATTTTTAACATGACATTTGCACAAGCTTTGGTGAAAAGAAACGCCCGTTTACCCCTATGAAGCCAGCTTACTAGTTAAAAGGAAATTCTCTAAACCGTCAAGTAAAAATAATAAAATGTTGAGACCCACCCTAGTTCTAACTCGTATCTTACCTGTACATGACGACAGGTCGGAAACAATATCAATAACATAATGGTGGAATAACCATCTAAGAAATTATAAACCTAACTCACATCAATTTAGTTCTACACTTTAAATTTGTGTTATTTTTTTGTCAATGATTGTATTAATTTAATTTTAAACTTTTTATTGATTGGTCAATGCAGTCATTTGATCGAAAATTGATAGCATGGATGCCCATTATTTTATTAGAAATGACCAGACGTCACGCGGACAATTTTGCAAAATTTTAAATTTTCTGATTTTTTTGTCTTTATTATATTTATATCCTCCGGGACGATAGGGACGCCACCCAAGTTCCCTGCATGTCGTGTCTCTTCTCGTTCAAGCCACACGGTGTGCGATATAGACCGGACGTGGCGGCTTGAATTCTGATTCAGGCTGCGCTCCAAGCCAGCTACATAACATAATTATCCTCGATGCATGGGCCAACAGTAAACGCCACATTAACATCAATGCGTCTGGAGTTACAGGTCTAACGGAATCTGGCGTTTTACTCATTCCTAGGTTTTTTTAACTCGTTTCCCTCTCCATAGACCTCGTCCGTCATAATGCGAGGGACCCTGTTTAGGAAAAGCCTTGTTGCTTTGCTTCGACCATGGGATTTTCAATTGAGAAGCTGAAAATGGCAGGTCAAAGTCCATTGAGAAACTGGAACCGAGAGCACCTGCAATCACGGGCTCTTGCCCTCGAGTTGGCAATCATTCGATCCAAGGACATTGGCACTCCGATTAAACATTACCGATGATAGTCATTAAAGAGCGAAATTTACTTTCTAGGTTCCCAAAGAGCATTCGCAGTTTCTAGGTATGCTCTTCCCCCAGAAGTATCCACTCTTTCACCTGCGGCAAATGTTAGGTTAAACATAGTGGGACCGGAATGAAAAGGGAAACACCAACACAAGATTTGCGGAGGACATGGAGTGTATACTACAGATTCACGGAAGGCACTGCATCTCTCATCCCGAGGGAAAATTGAATATAAGACAAAAAGCACTGCATGTACAGTAGCAGCGAAAAGGATCAGGGGGTGACTCCCGCAGGTGGAAACCACATCCTCCTCAAGATGCATTAGAATGGGACCCAAATTTTGTAACTAAGCTCCCCATCACTTTGACGTCGGCCAGCATATACTAATTGCAAGTCTGATTGGGAGACGAACTCTCCGAGGAACTAGCTCCCCATCACTAGAATAGGTTCTACTGCTAATTGCCAGTTCTAGAATAACTTCAAGGTCCATCTTCTTGAGCTGGAAATTGAGGAGACACGAAAGAAGCATGTTGTTGCAGGTTAGACGAAAAACAATGTCTGGAAACTTTCAGGTTGAATGAGAAGTACACAAATAAAGGAGTCAGTGTGTGCCAGTTTTGTTGCAAAAGCAGATTTGAGTGTGCAAAAGAGCAAAAGAGAGCCTTACTGCTCAAAATGAAGCCTTGCAGCAGACTCTGGGCTCTCTCAGCCTGCTCTGGAGTGCCCGATATCTTTATTACCTTCTGAGTTGCTTCTGGTTTATCCTCTAGCAGGATTACACTAGCCCCTGACAACTGCTCCAAGCAAACTCAGTCACGGATCAAACATTTCACCACTTCAACCAGATGATATCAGGTGAATGTTGAAGAATTGCAAACTTACCTCACTTATCTGAGTCAGCTTGCTTTTGGATTTTGCTATCAGCTTTGGAGCTGCGTACTCTGGTATAACAACTTCGAGAGTACTCCGTGTGACAAGCGTAACAGCAGGTACTCTATGGAAAAAGAGGGGGGCACATTTATACAGCAGAAAATTTAGCAACATTGCTGTGGGAGGTTATCATTTGCAAAGAAATTATTACCTGCTCAAGCTAGGGGCATCCTCACGACTCTCACATTCATTAAGCCTTCCTGTCTCAGGAGCAGAACTCCCATTGTCCTACAAAATGTCATTTGAAAATGAGTAATACAAAGAGTCGAGCTGTCCCTCAAAAGGCAATTATTACTTCGTTATATTTAGATCTACATTTAAAGTAACCTCGGCATCTGACTTGCCAAATGAAAAATGAGAAGAATGTCTTCCACAAGTGGAACCAAGGATGACACTCAATGCTTCAGCTTGTCAGTATCATGTAGAAAGCCCGTGAAAGAAAGGGAAAATCGAAGTACAATAATAAGCCAAGCACAACCCCACAACTAAAGAGACTAACAAAATCAGAGGGAAAACTAGGAAGAATAGATAATGTGCTGAATCTTTGACATGGGCAACCTTTGATGGCTGTGCTGTTGCAAAATTTTGCACTCCCTGCTGGGTTGCTGTGACAGAAGCGGGTAGAGCTTGAGCTTCGCGATTAGGAATAATACTATTGGAAGGAATCGGCTCAATTTCTGGAGGAGGAGGTGAGTCTTTTTCAGAAAGTTCCCTGTAGAAATGGTTCCGTAATATTGATGTCACCTCAACAAGGGCTTCCCTAGCTGATTTTATCTCCCCTACAATCTGGAGAAGGAAGCAACTAAATAAAATTAATCCTGTCAGTTTGGCTGTTTACAGGTACACAACTTAAAGTAACACGAAAGCCCATGTGGGATTGACAATACCCATAAGCAACACAAGATAGAAACAGAATGCACATAGAGGTGAGAGAGTGCCCATGCATTGACCTTCCCAGAATAGAGATGTCGAAGGCACCAAAATAGAGAATTGGGATCTAGAACCCTAGTTTGAGGACTTATCTTGCACACGAATGGTAAGCAATGCATTTAATTAATCTTTGGGATTTGCAACAAGCTCAAGACCATCATGCAAGTTAAGATAAAATCAGCATGCATTAGCCATTCCAGTAATCAGTAGGCTATGAACCAAACCTGAACAAGCTCATCATCTGCAAAAGCACCGCGAGGCAGATCTCCTTTTGGAAGAATCTGTACACTTGCACCGGTCAATTTTTTTATCTCATACAGAAGTTCGTCTTTTCCCCCTAAGCAACCAATATCACTAGATGGCACAAGTAACCTTGTGGTTATAATGTTGTCCTTATCAGGAAAAAGATCAACAATCTGAGTTTGGATGTGCAACAAAGCTTCTTGGGCTGGAAAAAGTTCATCATCAGGACCCTAGTCAAACAATTAAAACAGAAACCTTCTCAGAAATTTACAATTCCAAGGTAGATCATCCTAATTTGAAATTCTTATGCTACCATGTTTGCGCTGTACAACGCAGAATCTTCCAATTCCAATTGCACCGCATCAGATAAAATAAATATCTAGACAGAAAAAACAAGTTTCTGAAAGGCAATTACCTCCTCAGATGAAATAACAATCACTTGTTCATCTGAGCCAGCCACAGGGTCACAAATCCTAACATCCACACCAACATCATTTCTGAGTAGTTCGATAATTCCGACAGATTCTCCAGCAACCTTATCTATCCTTCCAATTGGACATAAGATTCGAAACACAAGTTCATCCCCATCTAGTGGCTGTGTGTCATCAGTCATGGGAGCAGCCTCGGACTCTGTTGGTAAACCAGATGAACGAGAGATGTAGTTGTTGCTTCTTGCATTGGTGAGACTGGGCCGTGAACTATATGAAGTCCCATCGCCAGATGAACGGCGTGTTGAGTTGTTTATGTGAGGAATGAACTCATCATCAGAAGGGAACCGCTCTGGTGAATGTATTCTCCCATGAAAATGAGTGCGGTCACGATGTTGACTCTCCCTCAAGCGATGTGAAATAATTGATATTGCATGCTTCACAGCATTCACATCGCCTACAACCTATAGGTGATAAATGGAAATTAGAGACGCATCAAAAAATAATCTCAACTTCACAATGTGAGGTAGACCATTTAGATATCAAGGTAGCATCGGCATACACAGTTATCAGAAGCTGAAGTGTCAGATCCTTTCATTCCAATTATTACTCTCCAAGGTTTCTTGAAGATCATAGATATTGATAGAAAGTCCAACCCAAATGCACAGATACTTTGATGCTCAACACAACCAAAATATATACTGAATTTATGTGCTCATCTTCATGAACACTCGTTAAGGCAGTTTGCACAGGTGATTCACAAATCAAAATACTCCGGCAAAAAAATATGAATGTCATAGTGGTCCATTGAGAAAGAATAGGGGGAATTTAGAATGACATGGCAAATCTTTTGGGATGACCAATCTGATAAATTTGGTCCTGCATGAGGCATTGGCCAAAAAAGAACAATGCATTCATCTGATTAAATTTATACCCTACAAATGGCAAGAATCATAGCAAGGTACTAATTCATTACAGAAATTCAACAGTGAGTACATGATAGACAAAGTTGAAGGTTTTAAATAACCACCCCCCAAAAAAAAAAAAAAAAAAAAAAAAAAAAGAAAGAGACAAATGATTGCAAGAACTGATGTTAAGGACCAACATTTAACAACCATCAATGGTTACAGGCTAATCCATGGAAGTCTTCTTCTCTCTTTGGAATAGACATGTAACTCGCAAAGTCTGAACATGCATTCGATTGCTTCACTTAGCTATTATCATCCTCTGTGATTCTCAGAATGGTGAGTCAGTTTAAGTCATACTATATTACACAGATAAGCTGCTCCCTGCTTCAACACAGAGAAACCTGCATCCTGAATTAAAGCAGGGAGTAGCTTTGACATTTTGTAGACAAGTCAAGGGTTTAAGGAACAGCAAAACGCTAAAACTGGAATTCATTAGAAGCATTTAAACCCTTCATGGCCATTAACTGCGAGTCCAGAGCCAACATAGCGATTATTCTAGACTTCCCTCATTCGATGCCTTAAAAAAGGAAAATTCCAACTACATCAAGCGCTTGGCAATTTACTTCTCATTGACAGATCATCTGTGAATCGCCCATTCCATTACTCTCCCATTGAACAGAATATTATTTTGGATTAGCATCTTAAGAAAGGATTCTGCCTGCACTTCTGCTGAGGGCCAAATAAAGAGAGGTCCGCACAAGCACCAAAGAGCAAGTGGAAACATCCGTGACTACATTCAGACGCAAACGCAGATTGTCCAATCAGTTCAGCATTCGTAATCATCTCTCCCCCACGACCCGAAAGCTTAAGTTTTGTTAATTTTTCTTTCTTTTTCTTTTTTTTGTTCTTTTTAGGCCTAATTGAATCTGCAAACCTGAACAATCTCCTCAGCCATGGTAACGCATCGAGGCAATGTGTGATCTCGGGGCAAAATCCTAATCTGCGTCTTGGTCTCAACCCTCATCTGCTCAATTATCTTCCCTCCTTTCCCCAACAAGCTCCCCACATGCATCCTCGAGACAACGAGCCTCGTCACCGCCCGATTCCCGCCCCCTCCGTCCTCGTACTCCCCACCGTTATACGTGTCACTCTCGATAATCCGGTCGTGAATCAACAGCAGGGCCTCCTGCGCGGGCGAGAAGGCCGGCATTCGCCCGTCGGGGTCCCGCCTCCGCGTGTCCGAGATCTCGATGATCCGTTCGCTGTCCCCGGCGACGAGCTCGTGGACGTTGATCCACGCGCCCGTGTGCTGCCTTATGGACTTGATGATGGACCCGGACTTGCCGATCACGCCGCCGGCCTTGGCATCGTGGCAGAGGATGCGGTAGCTCGTGGTGACCATGAGCGAGGAGTCCTGCTGCCGGCCGCCCCCGCCGCCGCCCCCGCCGCGGTGCCGGTGCGACGCGGCGGCGGCGGGGCCGGGGGAGGAGGAGGAGTGGTGGTGGTTGTACCGGGGCTTGGCCCTGCCGAGGGCCTCGGAGTCGTAGTCATTATCGTAGTAGTAGCTCCTCTTGGATCTGGATCTCTCCATAGCTAGGGTTCGGGGTCCGGGTTCGGGTTCGAGAGGAGGACACGTGTTCGGGAGAATTCATAAGTCAGCGAGCGTCATGATCAACTCCGCCGTCAATGATGTGCAGCAAGGTCCGATTCAAATCCCGGCAGCCGATCTCTCGCCGCAGGGCCAGCTTAGGGTTTCGCCGCTCGCTTTCTTTTTGGTCCGGACAATGCTGATGGAGGAGGAGCTCGATTTCGAGATCGAGCTCCGGTTCAGCTTTCTCGGAGAAGTAGGTTTTCGCCGGCCGATCGAGAGAGGAATCGCGGTCGCCGGAGGAGGAGGAGGAGGAGGAGGAGAGTGGATCGAGCTTTTTGGGGGGTTTTTCACTGCAAGTTCTCCTCCAGTCGAATCAGTCGCCGTATGATTTGGTAAATTTTTTACTGCTGCTTTGCTGCTTGCTCTACTGCTGCTGTGCTACGAGGGCGAAAGGCGAAAGGCGAAAGGCGAAAGGCGAAAGTCGTGAGGGGGCGTGCGTTTGTCGGCTAGGCGGTGTCGTTTTGGGGGCGTCGGTGCGCGCTTTAATGGACGGAGCGAGAGGGGTTTGGCGGGTGGGTGGCACGCGCGGCGTGACTGGCACGACGTGTGGGGTTTACAGCGCGAATAGCGGCGCGTCCCTTAAACGCCGCCCTTTCGAGGCTACCGCTGCATACTCTCTTTAAGACGCGTGCACGCTACGCGATGCTGTCATTTTTCGAAAAATAAATAATTCCAACACTTAGGGGTAAATCACTAGGTTTACCCAAGTAATCATCCAAGGTGGAGGATTCGAATTCCCACCTTCTCAGGAATCGAGAGTTGGAGTGGGGACAATTTAGTTTTAGGAATAAGTTTCAACTTCCATGCCTTGTAAGAAGGTACGACAAAAGTCTAAAAATAAGCGTTAGAATATGATCGACAAAAAAAAAAAAAAAAAAAAAAAACACATGAGGTTACATTATGTATTAAATATATATTTGTATTTAAATTTATAAATAAATAAATAATGAAAAAGCTTAAAATGAGTTTACGTTAAAAATATTAATTCACAATTTATTAAAATGATTCATTATTTCAATTTAACAAATTCAAATTCATTTCAATAATCAATAAAATTTGAAGAAAAAATAAGCAATTCATATACACATTGAAAGATAAAATAAAAAAAAACTTAAGAGGTGAATTGTATATCACGAAAAGTGAGAATTAGAATATAAGAAAACACTATGTTTTTCTTCTTTCTATATTTTTTATTTTTTTATTTTTTACATATATATATAATTTAACTAATCATTTATTGAAAATTTTTAAAATTGATTTTCAGAAAATTCGCATGTTGAAATTTTGACTCAAATGTCGAAGGGTATCAAGAAAATTGATCGAGTATTGAATTTTTCGACATGCATTGTAAAAAATGTCCAATAATGTTGGAGAGTATTTTATACGTGTCGAATTGCCTAATATAATGCAAAGAATCTCAAAGAGTGCTAGTATTTCCTAACTCTTTTTTTTTTTCAAGGGATAATGATTCAAATAATCATTGAATTTTGACCAAATATATAATGTGGTCATTGACCTTTTAATTTCGTCCAAATGTGCAAAACCTTACCAACCCTTGACATATTAACAATGTGATCCTTGAATTTTAACTCTGCAATATTGTCATTGAATTTTTAATTTGTTCAGTATGATATTTAAAATTTTGGTATATATTCAAGTTAATTCTCAAGCTGTGTGGAAAACGTTCTATATTAGTCATTCAACTAATTCACATTCATGGAAAACGTAAAGTATTTTTATATAGTCTGAGAACTAAATTGAACATGTATAAAAAATTCAAAATCACATCGAACAAAATGAAGGTTCGTGAAGGAGATTGCATATTAGGCCAAAATTTATGAATTATTTATGTGATTTTCCCTTTTCTTATGGTTAGCGTTCTTGAAAATTTAATAAAAACTAACTTCCCTTTTGCTTTTGCATGAATCTTTGCTACAATTTTCATTGCATTTTTTTATTATATTTTTGCAAAACACATATACATGTGCCGATAATAATTATATTGCAAATTTCGCACTGATGACGAAATATAAAAAAATAGATAAAATAATTTCGTCATGCCATACGAATGAATGAAAGCACTTGATCGAATAAATATAAATTACAACAAAAGCTCAACCATGACATAAGGTTCTTGTGTTTTTAGTGAAAAGAGAAAAGACACATAAAAATACTTTAGGAAGTCAACTGCCTTTATATCCCTGGCATTACTACAAGAAATATGTACTCGCGTGAAGGTCGGATATGCTTGTTAAGCGAATTCCGGTTAGCTCATTTAGGATCGAACTTCACATGACCTTTCGGGTTTGGTCATATACCTACATAGGTCTATGGGAGTCATATATCTTTCCTTTATATATTTATGCCCGAGAAATAACAAATAAAAAAAAATCAGTGCAAACTCTCTAAAGATTAATCATCAAAAAGTCGAAAATTGCCACTCTATAACGAAAGGTTTTCTTTCCACCAACAAAAAAAAAAAAACTGTTTTTATTATTGAAGACGGTGGGCCGGCCGGGTCAGGGCCTGAATCAAGCTTCGCCCACCCACGCCCGTCCAAAAAAGGAATCTGGGCCAAGCCCGATCATTTTCGGGCGGGCCTATCGGGTCGCCGCCCGTCGATGAAGTTCTAGAAGGGAGAGCGTGGATATGTCGAATCTTGTTCGCAGAAAATAAGGATTGGCCATGGCGCTCTGCTCCTGCTCGCTTCCTTTCGCCGCCGCGCCGGCGAGCTCGCCGGTTCGTTCCTCGTTTCTCAGCTAAACCCATTCTCCAAACGCCTCGCTCTAACGTTTCCCCCGTCTCGATTCGACAACCAATACCTTTTTTTTTTTTTTACTTTTGCAGAAACGATCGGTAAATGTACGGGCGCCGGCGCTTTCGTCGAAGGCACCGCTTTTGGTCTGTCTCTTTCTCTCTTATCTCTCGCCGGTACTGTCGTCTTGTGAGGAGCACGATGGTGCCAGTCTCTCGGTGAAATGTGAAGCTTTGGCTGCGTCTCGCTGTTGCAGGTAATTTCGCAGTCGGGGAGCGGGGGGCGCGGCCGGCGGGTGTGGCGGCGGAGAAAGCTGGTACTTTTCGCTTGCTCCTTGCGGAATTTTTAAAGGGTTTGTGGTTTTGTGGGGGGCATCGTCGATGTCGTAAGAGCGAAACTGATGGGGCTGTTTCGCTTTCGGTGCTGGTTCAGCAAAGGGGTTAGCTTCGGCCGTGACGATAGCCTAGGTTATAATGCATGTCTAAACACGCGAGAACTTGTTTGAGCTGATGGGGATGTTTTGTTTTCAATGCTAGTTCGGCAAAGGGGTTAGATTCGGCCGTGACGATGGCCTAGGTTGTGATGCGTGTTTGAACAAGCGAGGACTTGTGTGAGCCGATAGGGATGTGTTCGGGGTTCTGACCGGATTAGTTTAATCCTTGGATTCGAGAAGGAATATAAGGAGGAGGAATTGAGTTTGCCGGACATTTTGGATTTCTTGATTTGGTTCACTGGTATTGCTTGTAAAGTGGGATAAGGATTGAATCGCTTGATCGATGTGTAATAGACTATATGTCGAACTGTTTCCTCGTGGTATAGTCGCTGAAACATGGGGATAAATTGTGCTCATTAAGGACGTTTCGTGACATCAACATGCGAAATTTATGGAGCATTTGATGGCTACTTGAAGGATACGGGATGTCGATAGCGATAAAATGATCTGAAGCTTTTCATGGTCAAATGATTGATAGGACTACTTCAATGAGTTGATGAATTGCTTGCATTGCACGGAGTATACATTAGGGTTACTCCGCATGTACTTTCTGAATTATTTTATTTGTCCATTATATACTTTTGCGGGTCTAATCAAATGCTCCCTTTGCACTCTGGTTTAACTAAAATAATTTGTCTCACCATATTGGCCGGCACCTATCTTTGGGTGTGTTTAACAGCACACTCTGCCGCCAGACATTTGTTAAAGAGAATACTTTACTTGTGTCGTCTCTCACATATATGTTGTATGACAGTAATCATGGTTCAGTGTAATAAAGCCTAGAGTCTTAACTCCACCTGGTTTTGAGTGGAATGGTGAGCACTAGATATGCACTTCGTCAAGATGATTTCTTTGGCCAGAATTCTTCAGTGAAATAGCTAAGATACAGTTGCTGGCTAATTAGATGTCCACTACGTGAAACCTTGCCATGTGATCTTTGAATATCTTGAAAGTAATTTCACAGTAGATCCTTTTGTTATTATTGGACCATCAAAGTAATTTCCCAAGTTATGTATAGAATAGTTCTTTTGCTCTAGCCTTTTACCTAGAAGATCTCTTTTATCTTGGCAGACAAAGAAGGATGACCTGTTGCAATACAAAATGGAGAGGATTCCTTTCCTCGAGGAGCAGGAGAGGAAAATAAAGGAAACAGGAAAGCTGTTGACTATGGACATCGAGAGGCTTCTGCTGTCAGAGGATAATCGGTTCGATTTCATTAATGATGTCGCGGCTGAGGCGAAGGAGTATGTTGAGAACAACAGGGACGAGTACGGTGGCACGAAGAAAGCCATCCTTCATGTGCTCAGTAACCGCGTGAATGATTCTGGGTTTTATCGACCAGAGGCATATTCAGAGTCTGATCCCTTCAGACCGGGGCCTGGTTACTTGAAAGAGGAATTTACCTGAGCGTCCACAGAGTTGCCATGTAGCGATGTTGCAAAGTTTGGCAGCCAATTGGACCTTGTAATATAGATCATTTTTGAGTTATTGTTGTTCGATGCGTCTGACAATTCCAGTATATACTATACATTTTCGCATATACATATCTTAGCTGAATTAGAACATGTAAGCGTTTACTAAAACGAGATTGGTTACCAGAGTAGATAGTGGATTGAGGGATTGAATTCATGAATCTAGACAGAACAGTGTCCCTTGTTTACTCTTGTTTGCTTGTCAACTTGGAAAAGACCATATAACATTTTTGGGCAGGCATCAGTTTTCCCTTCTGCCATAAGTACAGGTTTCATTATGAGAGACTATAAGCAGGATAACAAGTCGTCCGTGGATAAGGGTGGACGCTTCACGAAACATTGATGCATATGACACCACTTTCTCCTTGTTTCCTCTTGTTTGCTTGTCAAACTTGGAAAGGACCATATAAGATTTTTGGTTTCACATCAGTTTTCCCTTCTGCTATAAGTACAGATTTCATTATGCGTGACTATAAGCAGCATAATAAGTCATATTTGGATGGGTGTGGATGCTCCACGAAACGTTAATGCTTCGGACACCATTTTCTCCTTGTTTCCTCTTGTCTGCTTGTCAACTTGGAACAGACCATATAACATTTTTGGGTTCACATCAGTTTTTCCTTCTGCTATAAGTACAAATTTCATTATGAGAGATAATAAGCAAGATAATAAGTCACATGTGGATAAGTTTGGATGCTTCACGCAACATATCAGCTTATGACCTCATTCTGCAACTGGCGTCGTCATATGATGTTCGTTAGCACTCATTAGGGCAACCCGGACGTTGTCTTTTAGCACGAGCTTCATAAATTGGCTAGTAGAAATTTCCTCATCGGCGTGAGTAACATTCACATGTAATTACAGAAATTTTCCTCGTTCAGACAGTCGGGTAGGAAACCTTTCATTCTATGCATAGCTTTCCATAGTAAGACCTCAAAGCAATGGACGGTGAAATTTCTGGTTGTTCAAGCCTTAAGGCGAGTTCCGGTTGTTCTCGTAAATGGAAACACATGGCAGCCGCACAATAATTAAAGCGCGAAAAATTCAGGTACTCCGTCATAAATATTATACCTCAAGAGGTTTATTATTACACCATCAGGACAGACATTACAGTGCAGACATTACAGTGCGGGACATTTTTACTTGGCTAGAATGTTACAATACATATAGTCTCTTGACGCATTACGTTAATATCCGAGAGAGAAAGAGAGAGAGATATAAAGAGAGAGAGAGAGAGAGAGAGAGAGAGAGAGAGAGAGAGAGAATCAACGATTATTCTTGCAGCCCTTCTTCCGGGGATCATGCTTGGGGTTGGCGCACACGTCTTCGTAGTCAAGGAGGCTTTCGGCCATCATGAGCTTCCTCACTTTCAGTCTTTCACCAACCTTTAAGGAGATCCACAAAAATAAATGTTACCAACGACAAGCTTTTTAAGGTCTATTTTCACTGAACTTCATATCAGACAGAAGCACAATCAGAACCAAGAAACGGAATCATCATTTATAGCTTAAGATTTCTTCTTCAAGAATGGGGAAACTTTCGCATATGTTCATCTTCACAACTCTTCTAGGGTACACACTGCATGCTCGCATGCACCCCAAAATGCATGCATGTAATCACATACACGAATGATGTCGAATGATGTCGTGTTTCGTGCAAACTATACCTTAGGAAATGAGGGTTTTGCGCCTCCTGAACCATCAACCTCCCCCGGCAAGCCTGCAACAAATGAATAATATCCGCCATGTAAATTGCTACGCACCGAATACATTGAGTTCTTCGAATCCCCGATGCGGACGTTGGAAATCTTTTTGAGCTAATTTCGAGATTTGAGATGGAGATGCTCACCTAGGGCAAAAGAAATCATCAGCAACATCAGGAAAGCGAGAACGAGGGTCTTGACCTTAGGAGCCATGGATACGATCCTTGTTTGCTTCCGAGATTGTTCAGCTTTGGAGGAGGAAGCAGGGGGCGATGGTGTGGGGGGAAAGAGAGGCTGGCCTTCCATTTATACGTAGCAAAGTTTGCATATGTGGTCTCTAGATATCGAGGAGTATTATTGCAGTTTCGTCCCTCATCTTTGAATTTTTAAGTTTTAGTCCCTACAAGAAAATTCCCGTTTTGCCGTGGACTTTTTGTCTTTGGCCCTTGTCTGTGTCCGATATGAGGTACAAATCACAATAATGGATCTAGAAGTTTTTTTAGGAATGATTACAGGTAATCGAGTGTGCTTGTTTTCAGCAATTAAATTAACCACATTCTCATAATTTCCCTGTTTTTCTTTCGTTCAAGCTTTGTTAATTCTTTCGGGCCAACTTGAAATGAAAATGTTCCAACATCAACTAAATTATATTCTCTTCTCAGAAAATCAATGGCAGGAAAACTTATTTCTTTTTATGCTCAATTTATTTAGCATTACTTGAAAGCCTGGTGAGTGGGTGCGAGGTCCCCTACCATGCTAAATGTAACCCCCTCTCTTGTCACATAATATTATCTAAAAAAGGGACTAACATGTCATATACAAAGATTTCGACCGATTACTCTAGGCTGGTAAAGCAAAGTGAGTTTAGGAGCCGAAACCGACGGAATTGATTGTCGGTGAATCAATTGCGAATATGGCGGGTCGTCGACGCGGCACGTATGCTGTTTTTCACTACATATTAAACGTCAAGTGGTGGGCATACGCCACAAGCGGAGAAAAGCTGTAGTCATGGTGCAGCCCCACTCAACAACAACAGAATGATGATGGAATGCATTACTTTTCCCATCAGCCCACAACGATGGAAGTCAACTCTACTGTGTCCCTCTTGTCGCATTCGCCGATCGTCTTCTCCCAAAAGAAAGCACTCGGATGGTTGAGGTGATGGCCACAGTCCTCTGCAACATCTGCATGGCTTTTCTGGGTGTTCGTCTGTCATCTGTCACCTCCTTTCTCCCCCTCCGTTCTTGTACAAAAGACGGGCAATTTCTCGCCTTCTTTTTGTACGAGTCGTCTTGCCTTAAGTGCTACTGCTAATTGCTATCCATACTTTCGCATTGGTCAATCAAAGCTAATGTCTAGTACTGATTGTTGTTGTCTGACCTCCATGCAATGCCGACATGACATGCGTAGGCGGTTGAAATCGGGGGTTTAATGTGGTTTGATTCGGCGCCTTCCCGCTTCAAGCGAGAATGTCATGAGATGGTTTCTCATTGATCTTCACTGTGAAATTGGTCACACCAATATGTGAATAACTATTAGCTCGCATTAATGTGATGCTATCATAATATCTAGCTGCATAGATAATCACGGTCGTTCAGTTGTCGTTTTTCCCAAATGAAAATGAAATATCTTTGGTGGGAGACATAAAAACTAAACATTTTTCGTTGGAGAATTTCCGATTCTTTCTCCTTTTTTCCGTGGTACCAAGCACCCCCCATTTTAGTACACTGTTACTGGTGCTTTGATCCTCACATTTCGGCTTTCGACACTTCCAAAAGTGAATTGGATGGAGACCCGAGACAGGGAATGGAGAAGGAAATGGCACACAGATGAGATCATAGTGGCAAGCATTTGGGCTTCGAAATTCTATGTGTGATTTTGATTTTCTCTGTGGTTTAGGGAGCCATTAGTGAAGAGCACTACCGAAAGAGGAGACAGCTCGACATGTCGATACTGTGCCGATCCGACTTTATTAGGACCAAAAGTTAGAAATTTAATCATCGCTTGGGGAGACAGAAGGGTGGTTAATGATGGGTTTTGATTGACTAATGAAAGTGCTTTGAGCTCTCTGCTTTTGGAATTGTTCAAGGTTGTCGGGGCTACAAAACAGCGATACCATTCTAAGTTTTAATTGCAAGAATTCTTGGCGTAGGAACTAGGAAGCATCTTGGGAGTGATACTCATTTCGGATTAATCTGATGTGTTGAGCTAATTAGTTGCATTTAGTGCGTGGAAACTAGATGATTTAATGTTTATTAGGGGTTTTCTTTCGTGAGTTCGAGTCTATACATATGAGACATAATGTAAAAATGACTTTTGAGCATTTAATGGGGTTTTATTTGTAATGCCAACAAAATTCAGCTCAAAATAATTTGGATTGATCAACCAACCGAATGTTCAATCGATAACTTTTTTCTTACATATATATAAACACAATATGCATCACTTATATAAGAAAAGGGTTTTTGGGTATTAATGATGCAAAATTAACTTATCTATATTTGATTCTTCAGTATAAAAACCATATGAAAGGCCTTGGTGGCGTATCATATATGGCCATTTAAAGAGAGCACAACTATGTGGTAATATTTTTGGAATTTAGGCTTGTCACGGGAAATCCACGATTTGAAACAAAAAAAATCTTAATTTTAATCATTTATATCTCTTAGGAAAAGAGGCAATTGAAAATATTCTCATAACTAACAAAAAAAAAAAAAAAAAAAATGTTCAAGCATGAATTATAGTTGTTAACGGAAACAGATTTTATTAGTTCATCTTTGTAAGTGATAACAACGATTAAAAATAGAGAATTTTTTTTTCTAATTATTGATTTTTCACGAAACAAATGGAGATATTAATTACTTACCATGTGGGATCCAAAATCTAGTCTAGGCTTTCCAAGATCAGAGCAAAACCTCCCAATACATGCTTTGAATATCTTTGAACCAGTTATGTCTTGGTTGGCGGTTCATGCCAGTGTATGTTTTCTTGAAGCCTTCTCTTTATGAAAATGGTGTTTTTAAGGTCGAAAAGAGAATAGCTCTTTTTTTACAATTGAGGAATCTTTGTTCTTTTTTCATACCCTACAAGCGGAACCCATCTTCTAATGCAAAGATCAAAAGCTTTATGAAGAAAATGGATTACGTGCATTATTTCTACTGTTTTTTGAATCCTCCAAATTGTTTTCCTTTGAATTTTTAAGTTGTGTGAATATTACTTCGCTCTTACTTCGCTCTTCGCGTATGGACTATGCATTGTACCATTGCGTTTGCTCTCACCGAATGAACCAGCTTTAGATGAGAAAAGGTCTGCGCTGAAACCAGTTTCAGGAAATGACTGGCAGATTTCCAGCTTGCGAACAAGCTGAGGTGAGCCTCAGGATCACGGGAACATGTAGATTTCTCCTTCTCAGTACAACCCATCAATGAACTTCGAGAATCTTGTGGTACATGCTGCATGCTGGTCCGAATGGTCCCTCCCAGATCGCTCGGGACGTCCACATCTATAATTGGACGGACCAAATCCATGACCTGTATATTTTGCAATCTTACCTTAACGGTCCTGCTATGACCATGACCATGACCACAATCGCAATCACGATCATGACGAACGTGCTCGCCCCAAGGGTCAGATCAATAGTTGGTAGGTGGCCATCACAAATGTCCTTGTGGATTTGGGTGGCATGGATTGAAAGGGAGGACTGAAGAAAGTGGTGAGCCCTATTCATTTTGAAACTCTTGGTGTGTGTGTGCGTGCGTGTTCCCTTCAACTGATCAATGCACTATCTTCCGAATGCAATCGTTTACTTTTTCATCTATCTTCAGCGTCTGGGTGAAGGAGAAACTTGAATGAATCTGAACAGAAAAATTCAGTTTGACCGAACAGAAAAGGAGAAGCTAGATGAGGGAATTAAACCAACTCCACTCTCTGCATTTGCGAAAGGCATTTTCTATGTGGTGGAAAGTCATGTCACTGAAAAAGAAGGAGCACAAGCACATTCTATGAACTACCTCAAAAGCATTACAGTACCAACCATATCTTCTTACCGATTACCTCAGCAAGAATTTCTCACATTAAGAGGTGGGGGCTAATCTGCATTCAAAGAATCTCTTTATTTTCAACCTTCATCTGTTGAGGAAATGAGAGGAAAGAGAGAGCCTTCTCGTATTGACCTTTAGTTATCGCGTATCAACCATCTTTTTAGCTACGCTGCACGATAAGAAAACGACTCTCGTAGCACCGTAGACCAGAAGGGTCCGACCTACCGACGAAAATGCTGAAATTATTGCTTCGGTTTGGCACGGTCTTTCGTTTGGACTTTCCTCCATTGGACCAAACTCATAAAGAAACCTAAAAAGATGAATTTCGATTTGTTTACTTTGGATTAATGATGAGGTTTGAATGTGGCATATATTTCGGAAACGTATGACAAGCTTGTGTGACAAATACCTTTTGCTTTCGCTGTTCATTAGCAACTTTTCACCTGGTTTCAGCGCACTCTTTGGATTAAGAAGCACGAATTTGCTTCTCCTGGGAAATGAAAGGTACACCTCTAGATGGAATCATATGATATTTTTTCTGTCATTTTCACTAAGCCTTCTTCACATCGATGATACTTTAGGCTCTTAAAGATTGTAACAAGCCTATAAGCACACAGAGCTAATATGTAAAAGGCCGAGGAAGTAACTCCTAAGTGAATCTGTAAAAGAAAAAACTCATTAGATGACTGGTTGTCCCTTCAAAAATTTGCAGGTCATACTGGGAATTTTGGGAACCGTCCTAACATCTGTTTCCTAAGTTCTGATTTTTCTCTCAAAAAAGCTTTCCATTTTCCCCCCTCTCGTGTTTTTCCAACTCCTGAAAGTTCTTTGAACAAAGATTATGCCACTGCTGATGGTGGAGTTCTCTTTGCAGGAAAGTCCGAGATTAATTGAGTGACGACAATCCATTTTCAGAGTTCATCGTGCATATCATCGTCATCCTCATCCTCCTCAAAGAGCGAGGCGTAGAACATATACTCGTGGTTAAGCATCTCCTCAAGGCTTAATTTACCGTCTTTGTTGTCATCGGCCTGAAAATAACATCAGTGCAAAGATGAGAAAAATACGTATAATGCTGGTAAAGTCATCGCATGTCATTTTCAGATGGTCACAATGTTCTGTTCCAAAAACTACATTTCCGATCTCAATTATAAGAGCGAGCTTCTACTAACCTCACGGATCAAATAAGCAGTGTAATATTTAGCATGAGATAACTCTCCAGGATTTAAATAATGGAGTATTGGTATCATTTCTTCGACTTCCAGGAGTCTGCATGTTGAGGTCATTGAGTGCATCAGCAAATATTGGCTGTGAATCTCTGAGGGCTCGGCAGTTTAGTCGTGTGAATAAAATAAGCACAGTAACAAAAAGCAAAAAGAACGACGATGCAGTATGCATACTTATTGTTGTTCACATCGAGATCGGTGAATTTCTGTTCAGGTGTAGGCACATGACCGCCATGGGCGTCAAATTCCACGTAGTTCTTGTAGATATCATAGATGTGATCCTTGAACTCATCGAGGTTGAGTTTACCATCACCGTCGTAGTCCATTTGCCTGAAGGCATAGAATCAGATAAGGCAAAAGGAAGAAATGAGTTCATTTAACAGGGGCATAATCTTCTTCCAGCGTGCAAAAGATTACCTATACAGTAAGCTAGCAATTTGGCTAAAGATAAAGCAATCTTGCATCATCTACTGATAAAGAACTTGAGGTTACGATCATGGATCATGCCTTACTTCAGTTTTTGCCAGAGAAGCCATTTCCAGATTTCTGTGTTGTTACTATCTTCGGGATGCAAGAAACTGCAGCAAAGCATCGATTTTTCCCCCCGATCAGAATGGCTTTCTTCGAATTTTTGCGTGAAAAAAAGGGAAAAGAAATGGGTAAGCAATAGAAATATACTCCATGAACTCATTGAAGCTGAGGGTTCCGTTTTGGTCGACATCGGCGCTAAGGAATTTCTCCTTCCACCACCCGGCTTCACCGTGTGCTGAACCATTTCTCTCTGTTGAAAAACTCCTAGCGTCACTTCTTGATCATCACATCATCTTATCGTTTGTAAACTTTTTTTTGTCATTATTCTTGCTAATACTTTCTTGGTTAACAAGAAGTCAATTCGGGGCAAAGACTAAAATTAACCCTGTTACTTAAAGAATTCCTTCCCTCTGTATTCTAGAGAATTAAATGATACCAACTTTGATCAGAGCGAGAATTAAGAAGAATAGACCGATTAATATTGTCCATGAAGTCACCTATGTCTTCATCTGAGAACTGAGGAAGGTACTCCCTGAAGGAAATAGCCCCATCTCCATCCTTGTCGAAAAACGCCAGCTCCTTCTGTGTCTGATAGGCCAGCCTTTCATGCGCTTGGCCCACGTTCCATGCCTCGAGCTCGTTGAAGCTGACCGCCCCGTCCTTTGGCGCGTCGTCCAACAATGGGAACAAGAACAATAGCCTCGAGGTGATGTTGATCTCGCCGTCGTCCGTTAAATACTCATTCCTGCTGATCGGAGAACCGATTCCTGGAGAACCGATTCCCGTGCTTGCCGGAGGGTCTTCTTGATCCGCATGTGCCCCTTCTTGCCTTCTCTCCAATTCGGTCACGAGGGGGTCGAAAGTCGGGTGAGATAATTTGATGCCTAGGCGGCGGTTCGAGCGGAGGTGGTTGCGGCCCCTTTGGCCCATCGGGGAGAAGATTACGAAGGCGATCAAGGTGGCAGTGGCAAGGGCATAAACCACCGCCTTTGCCATTTTCAGATGCTTGGGGTGGTGGGGTGGGGGATTTCCAGGAGAGAGAGTCAAAGAATGCAATGGAGGGAGGGAAGGGGCAAAAGGAGGAGTGGGCGGGAAAGACGGTTGATGACGGTTGGGAGTGAGGGGCACAGAAGAAAAGACTGGGAATAATAGCAAATAGAAATAGCTACAATTAATGCACGCTTTTAAGGAAATGTATTGTTCTGATGCTTGGCAAAAGAAGTTTAACCGTGAATTGCTGGTCCTATAGCTTGTTGGTGAGTCATAGTTCTTATTAAATTGACTTGTTTCTTTTTTGTTCGATAACTTACCAATTTTAATACGAAAATACCAATTTTATTCAATATGGTCAACTCTTATTTGAGTGACTTGTCAATGTCAATTAAGGCCAATTCTGAATTACCTAATTTTATTCATGTTGTCAATTCTTATTTCTAGTTACTAATTCTTTTCGAGTTTCTCACCATATATTTTCAAAAGAAATTTACCAAAACAGTTTTGCCTTTAACAACTATCATTTGAGTTTGCGAGTCATAAAATTTTCCTGACCAACTTTTGAAAAAGTAAACGACTCTTGATTCAAATTCTGAACCTTCATTTAAATTACTCCTTGACATTGTCTCAATAAAATTACCTACCTTTTTATTTTTCGAATCATTACACTATCAAATTGTTTCCGTATAGCCAGCTTTTGTAACAACTTGCCAATTCTCAACATAGTCACCAACTCGTGCGTGATCAAATAAAGATTAGAAAGTAAATCAAATAAGAGTTGCAAGAAATGGTGCGTGGACCATTAATTCAATCACCAAGGGCGAGCCTCATACGAGTGTTCCTTGCCCGCTCCTCTGGCCTGCACCCTGCATAAGAAGATCCATTCCTAGGGGGAGAGAACTATAAATACAAGGCAAAAATTCCATCCCAGAAACACAAACCCCCTCCCCATCGGATCTTAGATTAATGCCTTCCAGGAGCGGCTTTCATTTTCCTTTATCGAGATTCAACGTGCATTCTGAACAATATCGCATACACGATAGGACTAAGGACTGACAATAGCGCCCCCAATATCCATGTACAATGCTGACTGGAACATAAAAACGAAATGAACGAGGAAGATAAGTCTATATATAGCCATATGTACATCATGCGGCGATTTAGATGAGCATTTCGTGGCCCCTAGGAGGAACTGACTTAGAATCGGGATTTAGTCTGCATGCACTGCAGCAGCACGCATCCAGGGCCAATCTGAATCGCAAACATCATGAGGAGTGTTGCCATCATTGTCCTTCATGTCCGTGCTTGCATTTTGCTTCACAAGGAATTCCGCAATTTCTTCTCTGTCACATACAACAGCATAATGCAATGGAGTTTGGCCCTCATCGTCCTACCACACAGGACAAAAAAGATGTACTTAAATGTTAACATTGAGATGACTCCACATGCCATGCCAAATAAATGCACATCATCAGACCGTGTTCCTTTGACATAGTATCCTTGACCGACACTAAATTTATTATGACAACGAAGTTCTACTTTCCATCAAATATCTGTTTCCTTCTCTTACAGGAATTCTTAAAAAGACTGCACCAGGATAGCATATCTGCAGGCAAAAGTAAACAAAATACCTTCGCGTTTACATCAGCATCCTTGCTGACAAGCACTTCCACAACCTTTGAATGACCACGGTCAACAGCCCAATGCAGTGGGGTCCTACCTTCACTATCTGCAATAATGTCACACGGTCTCAAAGGGTGAAAAAAAGCATATGACCAATGCTCCTTTTTATGCCCATCTTAGCTAAATGAAGCACACAACAAAACGCACTTTTCCCCAATTGAGGGGGGTATAATGTTCTACATCTAGAGTGAAACCGCCGTATGAAACTTGACACCACTCTTTGGATGACAACTTGAGAGCCTTGACCAAGAAAGACATTGACACATCGCCAAATTTTCAAATTTGAGCCAAAACCAAGAATCTACTGCAGTTCACGAATCCAAACCTCGTTTGTGCTTTGATGTCCCATATGCATTAAACAAATAATGTTGACAAATGTTTGTCAAAGAGTCACAAGACAACAGCCAGCAGACAGCATCAGTTGAATCAAAATTTTTCAGTGTAATAGCTCAAGTAATACGGAACCATTTTGAAGTAAAGCATTCCACTTTATTCTAATATCGGATCATATTGTTTACACGACATTCTTGGTTAGCTGATTCCTTGCAACTTAAAATCACTCACTCGAGCAGATGTTGAAAGATAGCTGTTTAACTTCCAGCTGTAAAATAAAAACTGCCAGAAAGGCTGGTCACCACAATTGTCGATGCCATCTCCAAACTACGACGTTGCTTCAACAAGGCATTACATCACAAATGGTCCTCTAATTTTGGTTTCTTTTTTTCCCCCAGCTATGAGAAACCATATATCAGAGGCTTAAAACGCTACAACAAGCATAATAAACTAATTGTCATCAGAATAAAGACTGCAAGAGTGATGTAAATACCTTTCACATTAACTGAAACACCACCTTCAATGCATTTAAGTAAATTATCTATTTCGCCTTCTCTAGCAAAAGCATGTATAGCATCCAGTTTCCTGAAACATGACACGGATTGGTTATAAGTGCAAAATCTTTCTCACAAAATACAACCTTTTCACGCATATCTACTGTACTGGAGTCTGTTTCCATCTACAGTTACCAAACCTAACTCAACAAACTTCTTTGGCAGCGATTGACAACATATACATGATGATAGATAGCCCTATAGCCCAACATGCAGGTGGAGAAAGTATAATGTGCACTATACAGTCGTACTGTAAGTAATGTCAAAGACAGCTAAAGGAGAACGTGAAACTAATCTTTAAAGGAGCAGGCAACCTAGCAATAGCAATACAAGGAACTTACGACTCAGTTCCAGGTTCCTCGTGCACAAATGTGCTAAAAACTGGCCCCATCGGTCCTTTGGCCTCTGTACTTGGTGCATCACCATGACTGCCTTTGCTCTTCTACAGATTCAAGCACAGAAAATAGGACCTACTCAAAGGAAGATTCACAAAATCTTAAAATACTGGCAACCTGGACATCAAAGGATTAGATCTCACCATACTTGAGCCAGCAATCCAAGAAGGATACAGCTCAGTAACAATGTCGATGTACTTCTGCATCGCTTCTTCAGGTGGCATCGCACCTAATTTATTCCATGCTTGCCTGAACCATCCCCCAAAAACCACTTCAAATTTAGTATTTCGAGGTAAAAACAAGCAATCATCTACCAAAAACAAGCCATGCTAACACCATCGATTAAATGATAGAGCATTTTGGTACAACTTCTCAGCGACCATTTCATCCTCAATAACACCATTTCCATAAATAAAAGTTGGTCCTCCGCATATACACAGGGTAATATGAACTGACAATAGTGGATTAGCGAGAGCATAAAAAAAAAAACAAATTTGAAAAAATTCAATCAATTCACTATCCATGACTCACGAAGGTTTCCACGTAGGTAATAACTTCTCAGCTACCATGTCATCCTCAAAACACCATTTCCATAAATAAAAGTTGGTCCTCTGCAAAGACTTTTAAGCTTCATCAAAAAGAAAAAAAAATTAAAAAATTCAATCAATTTCCTGTCCACGACTCGCGATGAGTGTCCACGTAGGTAATATTTAATCTTCATAACACTCTGACGTCCTCGTAAGCTGAATTTGGCTGAATTTTGTATGGGGAGGATTGACCAGACATTTTACGTAATTAAAAGGATTTGACAAGAAATGTTGACGGTATGAGGACTTGATTAGAAAAGTAGATGAAGTACAGGATTTAAGCAGTAAAAGTAGCTGCTCACAAGGTACAGCTCGTAGTCTTATTAAAGAAGCCTGCATTGATGCACCACACAGCTTAAGCAGGTGGAATTTCCTAGGCCCTTCCATTACAACCTTGGATCCCAATTCTCAAGCATCTACACACTGCTGTTTTCCTGAGTAACTACATAGATAGTGCATAATCATTCTCAAATCTGAAGGGAACAATGCTGCACTCCCTTAGACTCAATAAAGAGCAACATCTAAACGGATATAGAACTACTCTACATCAGCACCTCCATGAACACCTGCAGTCTCTCGTTATAATGGACTGTGATATAGCACCTACAACATCAACCCTAAGAAGTTCCGGATGTAGACTAAAACCCCGTTGCAATATGACTTAACTCTACATCAAAAGAACCACTTTTTTCTCTTTCTAACAAAATCAACTGATGTTTCCTAAATCAGTCTTAGTGTCACTATCAACCTCTTCTCTCATTTCTGTCGTGGATCCAAATCAATCAACTTCATCAAAGTAACCTAGAAAGCAAGAACATAAAACCACGGATGAACAAACCCTACCACTTAGCCCTCGCAGTCATTTTCAACGCGGATGGCTGCGGCGCAGTGCACGGCCCCTCGGTCGCAATCTTATACAATCCGTACAGCTGCAACTGAGTATCACTCGACACTCTCTGGGAAAGGCGATCGGCCGCGGCCGCCGCCACGAACGCCGTCGCCGCGCTGAACACCTCGTCCAGCTCCGTGCTCTCCACCCCCTCCCAATCGCTATCGCTTCCCCCACCGCCGTCGTCGTCGTCGGTCCCCGCCGCGCTCTCGTTCCTCACGCTGCCGTGCTCGGCCACCACCGAATCCGAGTCGCGCGACTCGCCGCAACCGTCGGCGCCGTCGGGCTCGGCGGCATCTCCAGCTCCGGAGCCCGGCTGCTTCGCCGCCGCCGCCGCCGCCGCGGGGGCGGGGGCGGGGGCGGGGGCACGGGCCACGGCGAGGCCCTCTTCCCTGAAGGTGAAGAGCAGGGAGATCAGCTTCGCGAGGAGGTAGGAGAAGATCAGGCTGATGAAGACCGATTGCAGGAGGGGCTGCCAGTCGCCGCCCATGGCCGAGCCGCCGATCGCCGCCGGAATGCCGCGGGGAAACCCTGGGCGGAGGGAGGGAGAGAGAGGGGAAACGGCCGGACGGAGGCGGCGGTTCGGGCGCCGGACGAGAGGAATCGCGGCCCTAGCTCGCACGGATCATCGGAGGGGGCGGAGAGCAGACGGCGAAACCCTGAAATCTTGCGGATTTTAGAGAGAGAGAGAGAGCGCCGCAGAGAAGGACAGCGGAGCGCGACGGTGGCCGGTGGGGGATACGCCTGGGGGCCATTTTGTACGTTTGTCTCGGGCGGCGATCTCGTGGCCGCACGTGCGTGCGGCACGCTCCGCGGGGCTCGGGCACGGGCCGGGTCGGCCGCCGCTCTCGGGTTGTTGGGCCGGCGGTTCACGAGTGATCCGAACACCCAGCTAAATTTAGTATTCAAGAAGGCCTCCTCATCCAGCTGCTTGAAACACATGGAGAAACCATAATACAATGATGTCGGCCCACCATGCACTTAATTCGCATCCGTCCACCGCCCATGTCCGAGAGCCCATTTCATATCTCAATCGAATAATACACTCGTCTTTGCACTATAAGCTTGTGCTCGATCATCCGATGTTAATCAATCAAGTCATTGAAATTTCGAAATTGCTCATTATCTTCTCAAAGTCGATGAAAGCGTACTCCGAGGCTGAAGCTGTCTTCATACCCTTCTTCATCATTTTCGACCTGTGGCTATCACTGATTATTGGTGCGAGCCTGTCGATCGAAGAACTCGGAGTCAGGAGGAGGAGGAGGAGGAGGAGGAGGAGGAGGGTAGAAATTCCCCCAATTTCGGACGTAGGAGGTTCGTGACAGAGTGCTTGTGTAGGTTGATTGGCGCTAAGCGATTGGATAATAGCAAGCGGTGAAGTCGGATTTGAGGCTTTCTCGAGGACTCGATGTATTGATTCACTGAGGATATAAGAGAAAGAGATCGTCACTCCTGACCGGCCGTAGGAGCCAAAGAGCTCGAGCAGGAGAACATGGTCACCGGCAAATTGGAGGAGGAAGTGCTGATGGTACCTGCCGGTGTTTGGATTGGTAAGGTTCCCGACAAAGATGGAGTTAAGCAAAATGAGGTCTGCAATGTCGAGAAGAGGGGTTGTGCGGCGGCGGCGGCGACGGCGAGGTCTGCAGCTTAGGGATAGAGAAGGAGGTGGCCGCAGCCAATTAGTAGGAGGAGCTTTAATTTTATTTATTTATTTATTTATTTATTATTATTATTATTATTATTATTATTATTATTATTTTTGCAGCTTAGATGTTTTATGGATCATGTTTTCTCCACTCCTCCTATGGCTTGAACACTCCCTTCTTGACCATATTATCTATTGTATGGCCACAATTTAGCACGTTTCACTTAAACTCTACTAGAGATAAGAAAGTGGTTCTCTTCTTTTGCTTTGTTTCATTTTTTTTTTTTTACTTTCTTTGTGGGTCTCAATTTCTTGTATTCTTACTCACTTCTCTTCTTGCAGGTGATCCTCTTCTTTTCACGCCTTTGATGTCTCCCAACAACAATGCTGTTTGGTATAACATTGTGAATCAAGGACTGGTTAAAGGTTTTCTCATTTTGGTGTAATTGTAATGCTAAGGATAAAGAGGGAAATGAATTTATGTCATGCAGGGGAACACACGTTTGATCTTTTGACTCGAACAAGGGGTACCGGAAGTATGTCTGGACAACGTTCTCATTACGGTAAAAGCAAATGGTTGTCCAGCAATTGTGGGCACCTCACAGCGTTGCCCCAACAGGGAGCATTGAACTATCATCAACTAAAGCCAACAAAGTTATTGCAGTCTCTGGCTTTATGAGTGAGGAATGTAAGGCTGTAGTTGCGTAATGTGGGAAACCATTGTTCATTTTTTTTTTTTTTTACAACGGATAGCGTTTATTGAGAGGACAAATTATCCGCCAAAAAAGAAATTCTAGGCACACACACAAGGGACGCTCATGATCCTTTTTTTTTTTTTAATTACCCTCTTCAGTTCACAAAATTCACCATCAGATTGGATCTATTCCTATCGATTTTTTTTGAGTTGTTCGTCTATTCAGATTTAGCTTCTTTTATTTTGTCTATTCTAGTCTCATGGGTTAGTTTGAATTAAGCCATAAGTGTGCCAAATCTTCACATTTCATGGTTTAAAGCTGAGTCCCCATTGTTACAGATTTGTACGGCCATGGCCGCCTCACCTTTATATCCATTGAATCATTAAACACGCTCATCATTGTAGGACAAGCCATTGGTATCAATGTGTTGTTTTGATGAAGAATAGGTTATGATTTGTCTTCACTTATTCTTGATTCAGTAAGTTAAAAATCAAGAGCATTGTTGTTGGTAGACACAAAGGTGTGGAAAGAAACGAAATGCTTGCAAGAGAGTGAAGAAGATGAAGGAAAGTGGGACCTCAAGAAAAAAAAGAAAGAAAAATAAAGGAGGGTCGAAACTTTGACTATTGAAGCATCCTAAATAGTGGGAAGTACACTATCAATGTCAAAACTTGTATATGGCGCTCATTTTGGTGCTAAAATTTTATTTTGGATCACTTAAGTGCAAAAACTTTTGAAAAACGATCATTTCAGTGCCAACGTTGATTTAGTTGGCCGGAAATCCGATGTGACACATTTTTTTTATTAATTTTTGAAGCTGATGTGGCTCGTTGGAGAGTATAGTCAGCATTTAAACAACAAAACGACGTCGTTTGGTGTCTCTCTCTTGATTCAAAATCCTAAATCCCCAAATTGAGAGAGAGAGGAGAGAGAGAGAGAGAGAAGATAAGCCGCTTGAATCTTCCCTTCTCTACCCCTTTCAACCGCCCACATCCCTCGCCTTCACCTCTGTTGGCAATGGGCCAGTCGCCGTCCTTTACAGCCCTTGTGGTTGGCGGCCGTGGCTCTGACCCTGACCTCGACCCAAACGACGGCCACTTGGTGGCCAAGTCGAAGGCCGTGATCTGGTTGGTGCTCGGGGAGGCCGTCGACAAGTGCACTGCCCCCGATCTCTCCCTCTCCATCTCTGATCTCCTTGACGAGTGCCTGGCCTGCATCTTCCAATACCTAGGCTCTGGCGACCGGGGCCGATGCTCCCTCGTGTGCTGCTGCTGGCTCGTGATTGAAGGCCAGAGCCACCAGAGCTTGCCTTCCATGCCCACTCGGAGCTGCTGAGTGCGGTCCTGGCACTGTTCGTGCGGTTCGACTGGGTCATGAAGCTCGTGCTCAAGTGCGACCGCAAGCCATTGAGCATCGGCGACGATGTGCTCGTGCTGATCTCGCTCAAGTGTAAAAGCCTTACACACCTCAAGCTGCGAGGCTGCCGCGCGCTCACGGACACGGGGATCACAGTCTTCATGAGCAATTGTCGGGGGTTGAGGAAGCTCTCGTGCGGATCTTGTGCGTTCGGAGCCAAAGGCATGAACGCCGTGATTAATCATTGTGCCTCCCTGGAAGAGTTATTTGTGAAGTGGCTTCGGAGTCCCACTGAAGGTGCTATGGTGGAGCCGATTGGGCCTGGTGTGGCTTCTGCTTCCCTCAAAACAATTTGCTTGAAGGATCTCCACAACGGACAGTGCTTCGGTATGCTGATTATTGGCTTGAAGAATTTGAGGATGTTGAAGTTGGTGAAATGTTATGGAGATTGGGACATGGTGCTACTACGATGGAGGCCGAGCGAGCTAGGTTGGTGTTGGGCGAGGATCGGACAAAAAAACCCTAATTTCAATATAAAAAAAAAAAAAAAAGATTCCCAAATGAGTTGTGCGGCGTCGTTTTTTTGAGGCCATCCACTTAGGACGGCAAAACAACGTCGTTTTCTTAAGGAGGATGGAAAACGACGTCGTTTAAAAGCCATGTCGATTTTTTTAAAAAAAATATATAAAAGCCACGTAATCATTTTAGTCGGAATTTCTCGCTGGCGGCATCAAAGTGATCATTTTTCCTTCGATTTGGCACTTAAGTGATCCAAAATAAAGTTTTGGCAACAAAGTGAGAGCCGTACACAAGTTTTGGCACCGATAATGTACTTACCCCCTAAATAGTAGGCTGCATAAGGGTTAATATGGTCAAATTATTAGTTTTTTTTTTTTTTTGGTCAGTGGTCAAATTATTAGTTGAATGGAGTGTTTAAACCCAAGGAGTGGAAAAAATGCGGCTCCTTCATAATTATTGGGCCTTTTTCTTTATCTTTTGGCAAGTCAAATGGGTTGGTTTGGGTTGGATGTAGGTTAGATTAGGCATGGGTCATATGAATTATTTAGGAAATAAATGGATTAATGTAAGTTAAATGAGTGGATTTAGATCAAACTCATATGTGACCAACCTAAACCCAACTCACCCATTTGCCACCCCTCGCCAATACCATCCTTTTGATTCATGGCTCTTGAGACACTTTGCACCATCATTTCTATTAAAGGAATGATTGTTCAAAAGGTCAAATTTATTGAACGACAGCTAATTTAATTATAAACTTTTCGATTGTGTTAGTTTATTCATTTCAATCAATTTTGATTGAAAATTGTTAATGTGGATGCCAGTCGGCTTATGTGGCATGATCAGGCATTAGCGCTGGCGTGAATGATTTTTGATAATTTAAAAAAAAAAAAACTTATAGAATTTTTATAGTCATTTCTTTTTATCCCTTTACTTTCACCAATGGCTAGTTTGAGGCAAAGGCTAGTCTCTGGCCATCGCTTGAGACCAGCCATTACAAAAAGAAAAAGGGAAAAAAAGGGAGGAAAAAAAGAAAAAGTTATAAAAATTTCCAAAAATAATTCACATCAATGTTGGTTATGTAATGTAAATCAGCCAGTATTAGTGATTCTCGCCAAAATTAATAAAATGTCAAAAAATTTATGATTAAATTAGTGCTAAATTTAAGATTGATTTGGCTAATGTACAAGGGGTGTGGGACATTTTAGATAGTTTTTCCTACCATTAAATGATGCATGAATTTTGAAAATGAGAGGTGTATTATTGTGATTAAATGATTGATTTAAAGAGACCAAGATCCCGAGACAAACCATTCTTTATCTCCAGGTGCAAGTAATGTAATGAGATGTTACTAGATCGATGGGCTAGCCCCTACTTTTGCGTGTATCAATGTGCACATCTCCAAACCAAAAAAGTGACTGATTTACATGATGAAAGGGAGTGTGTAAATCAATTCTAGCCACCAAATGGCTATCGTCTTGAGAAGATGAGTCCTATCATTTGCCTCCATGTGCAATGTCAGATTTGACCGTACAAAAAGCTGGCACTAATTTCAAGACCTAGCTTTCTAAGTGGACCCCCTTGACATTTGGCCTTGACTTTTACCCTCATCGCACAATAAATTCCTTGCGTTTGCACCGATAAATTTAACTTCTTAATTGAAAAAAAATTATCCGATTAATCCTAGATATGTCATTCAAATATAAATTTTGGACATAAAATCTTGACTATTACCAATTTAGTGTTAAATTTTTGCACAAAATTTCAATATAATCATTTTGACCCTTTTTTTTTTTGCCTAAATTAGGGTCATTATTGATTTCTTATGTGGGATACTGATATCTTAGTAAATTCGAATAAAAATTGCCCAAAATGATTTTATTGAAGTTTCACACAAAAATTTAGAATTAAATCGACTAAATAGGATGGATGGGACAACGTCCTTCATTAATTGTCGATCATTATTTGTTCTCACGATTTCAAAGACATATGTACTAATAATCTCTCTTTGATATTTTTCCCATCAAGATATGATTCGATTAACTTTGAATAGTATGTTTTATTGATCATTGGAACGGAGTTGAATTTGTTAAATTGAAATAATGAATGATATTAACAAATGGTGAATTAATGTTTTTAGTGTAAATTCATTCTAGGCTTTTTTTTTTCATTATTTATTTATTTGTGAATTAGAATCAAATTAATTGAATTAAAATAATCATAAATATGATAATTTGTTTTTTTTTTTTTGGTAAAGGTAAATATGATAATTTGTTATGTATATATAAAAATATTTATTAATATATAACGTGTCACAACATATTAAAATTATATATATATTTTTTATAAATGACTTGTAGGCGTGTCGTGTCATGTTATGTCACATGTATTGTGTCGGTATTGATACTACTTAGATTCCCGCGAGCTTCATGGCTCAAAACTCAAGCGAACATGGCCGCTACAAGCGCAAAGCTCATGTAGCCATTCCGTGGGCTTAAAGATCAAGTGGCTAGGGCTTAAGGTTCGTGTTTTGAATAGATTTCTCGGCCATGGCTATCCGCAGGCTTGAGCTTGAATGGCCATGGTTGCCGCTAGCTTAGAGTTGGAGAGCTCGCAGTTATGGTGGCCATATTGGAGCTCTCTCAATTGATTTTTTTTTTTTTTTAAGTTTATATTGTCTAACGTAACACCTATTTTTCGCCACATTATTATATGAGCGAAGTATAGCACAACACATGTATTCTAGCATCCTGTTCATGAAATTTGAATGGCATGAGAAATAGTATAATATGAAGATTAATTTGGTAATCTTCTAAATAGTAGAGAGATGCTTTAGAATAAAGTAGAGGAAGATTTTGATTTTCAGGCAAGAATATAAGGGCCACCATTGAATCTAATCCTGTAAAGAAAGTTGCATATGTACAGGAATTGATAAAACAGTATGTTTGGTCACTTGAATTTCTAACTAGGATATGATTTGATAAGATAAGGTATGGAATTCCGAGATTTTGCTATATCTTATCAACTATTTGGTGATTACATCAATAAAGTTGGATATATACACATTTCATCATGTACATTATTTGGTAAAAACAACACATTAATAAAAAGAGTCAAAAAATTTACAAACGAAAATGATAAAAATCTCTCGCGACACTTTCAAGTACTTTATCTTTATTTTTTTAATTTTAATTTTCTCTCTTTTTTAAATTAATATCTTTTTTTTTTTTTAATTTCTTTCTTCCTCTTCCATCATTCTATAATAAAATTTTATTAAATAGTAAACTATACTAATATACCTAAAATACTAAAATATCTAAAATATGTAATAAATATGAATTTATATTGATATTTATATATTGAATTTATATTATAAAGTAGAACTAAATTTGAATATATAAATAAAAATAAGATTAAATTAAAATAACAAAATTTTTTACTTTTTTATTTTGAATTTCTTATATTAGAATCCAAAATTTATTTATATTGAAATATAATTTCAATTTTGTTAATTTTAAAAATTTGTTATTCGAGACAAATAACTTTTTTTTTTTGGTAAAGACGAGAAAAATAACTTTCCTATTATGAATATCGAAATCCTATCCACCATAATCCCACCTCTCCTATAGAATAATTTTATCCGGTTTATATCTCCCTTATATTTGACTTTGTCTCATCTTGAGTAAGCACCAAATGTAGGATATGGTATATTTTATCCTATCATGAATTTTATCCCGATCATCAAACACAGCCTAAAAGACTATAATGGACACAGTGCCAAGTAACAATTGCTCTGAGTCTAACCTGAGAGGTCTCTTCACTCCATCATCTATGGCCAGGACATAATCTATAAGGTTTTTCAGATAAAGGCATGCAACCATGATGTTACATATAAATGAATTGGGGGAATAAATCAATGTGTTAATCTAGAGCTTAGTCCCTCGACGAATAGGTCAGCTCAGCATGCGTGGAACGAGCGCATTTTGTTGAAGATACTTACCTCAATAACTTTGACACTTGGTTTTTTTCCTTTCTTGTTGACTGGAGTTGGTAAAACTGTGCTCCTGCTTCATGAATGTCCTAGTCCACCTATGTTTTAAGTCTTGTTCGACCACATGTCCAAGTTGCACCACTAGCGTCTTTTCACTCCAGCATATGCTCGTTCTTATTCACTGGTATGATGCTTGCTTAAATGCTTCTAACTACTTACTCGATGATAATGCACTAGTCTTGGTTGAAGTTTCCACATAATACTTTGCGCGTTTCTTGACCCGAGACTAGCTCAGACAAGAGTAGGGACCATATAAATATTGGACCATGCTTCATGAAAATCAAATCTTGTTAGTCCAGCTTTTCAATGTATCGATGACTTTGACACTTGGTTTTGTTCCTTTCTTGTTGACTGGAGCTGGTAAAATTGCTTCATCAATGTCCTGGTCCACCATTAACATCTTCTTCACTTTGGCATATGTCCGTTCTTGTTCACTGGTATTGTTGGGATATAATACGCGGAAACGACAGGATTTTGCAATTTACGTTAATGTGAAATCACCAGATAAATAAACGAGAAAAATAAGGACATCAGAAATTTACGTGGTTCAGTCCAAGTATCGGTATCTACGTCCACAGGGAGAGCCAGCAGCAAATAATCTACTATAATCGGAGGATTGAAGTTTATAATTACTCACACGCTCAAGTGTTTCCCACATCTAAATTTAACCCCAAACCCGAAGTATTTATAAATAAATAACTCACTTGGATATAAACTCATGGCACAAAATTCCCGCGCGTTCAAGTTTTAAACAAAACGCTCTACGTACTCCAAAATCAAGAACTCCAACGTTCGTATTTGGTCCGCGTACGTACGGCTTCGCGTATCTCTTCAAAGCTTCTCGTGGCTTCATAGGGTTTTTGTTAAATTCTCTCGTGGCTCCTTTCCTACATGAAGGGCTTCCACAACTTCCTTTTATACGTGTGCCCAGGTTAAACTTTGACTTGGGCCCACCATGTTTTGTCTCCTTGTGAGGACTTCATCTTCACGCCGATGTGCCCAGAGGTGGCGTGTGCCCAGAATCAACAACTTTGACTCTGGGTCCCACGGCGAGATTTCCTTTTCCTGAGGCAATTCATAACTACTGGGATTCTTTTTTTTTTTTTTTTTTTTTTATATTGTTTTGTCTTGCCTTGCATGTCCAGCGAATTTCCTCATCCAATTTAAAATCTATTTGGGAAATCTTTATCAACAAATTCGGTTTAACAAATCGTTATCCGAATTCAAACTCGAGACATTAATTTGATAATTTTTCACCTTGGCTCGATGTTTGAAACCAAGTTATAGTGCCCATCATTCATGCTGCTCTCCTAACACCTCGACGGGCGCTCACTCTCCATAGACGTCATTAGAGCTCAAGCAGAGCTTAAGTTTCATCAAAGGAACAAATTTAGTCATCATGTCTGCCGAGTTATCTTTTTTTTTTTTTTTGATATCCAGGGAACCTCTCATCCAACCGCGGACAGCCCGACAGGCCCGGGTACGGCAGAGAGTAAACCCTGGAGCGACGCTAGCGGAGGACCCACCACCCCGACGTCGCGCTTAGCTAAGACATCTCGGATGAAGTAGTACCTGATGTTGATATGCTTTGTTCGCTCATGATAAATTGGATTATACGCTAAATATATCGCACCTTGGTTATCATAGTATATATCCACACTTTCCTGCTCTAACCCAAAGTTCGAGAGCGAACTTTGTAACCATATCGCCTCATTCGCTACAAAGGTTAATGCCATATACTCTGCCTCATTCGAAGACAAAGTAATATGATCCTGTAAGGACGCTTTCCAACTAACTGCATCACCCGCTAATGTAAACACGTACCTTGCTAAAGATTTGCGATCATCCAAATCACCGACGTGATCCGAATCCACAAAACTAGTAGTCTCATTGCCATTACTATCCCTTCGGTACACTATACCCACGTCTGTTATCCTCTTCAAATATATGAGGATTCACTTCACAGCTTCCCAATGAGCTTTACCAGAACGCTTTATATAGTGACTAACCACGCTCACAATTTGTGAAATATTAGACCTAGTACACACCATAGCATACATAATACTACCTACGGCACTAGAATAAGGAACACGGGACATATGCTCCTCCTCCTCCTCCTTAGTCTGCAATGATAATTTATTTGAAAGTTGAAAGTGCCTCGCTAAAGGTGTACTTACAGATTTGCTGACTGCATATTAAAACGTGCCACGATCTTCTCAATATATTTCTTTTAAGATAGACGTAAAACACCTACAGTACTGTCACACAAAATCTCCATATCCAAAATTTTCTTTACAGTACCTAAATCTTTCATCTCAAATTCAGTATTTAACTGCCTCTTCAGCACATAATATAAGACATGTTCTTAGCTGCTATCAGCATATCATCAACATATAAGAGTAGATAAATCAAAGAACCATTCTCTAATCTCCTAAAGTAAATGCAGCTATCCATATGACTTTTTGTGTAGTCATGACTAGCCATGAAAGCATCAAAACGTTTTTACCACTGCCTCGGAGACTGTTTAAGCCAATATAAAGATTTCTTTAACAAGCAAACATGATTTTCCTTACTCGGAATAGCAAATTCCTCTGGTTGCCTCATGTAAATTTGCTCCTCTAACTCATTGTAAAGAAACACAGTTTTCACATCTAATTGCTCAACTCGAGATCCTACGGAGCAACTAAAGCAAGTAAAACACGAATAGAAATATGCCTTACCACAGGAGAGAACACCTCATTGTAGTCAATGCCCTTATGCTGTGTATACCCCTTCGCCACAAGTCTCGCCTTATACCTCGTTGCCTCGACACCGGGAATGCCCTCTTTCCGTTTAAAAACCTATTTACTTCCGACAATCTTTTAGCTCTTGAGTACTTTGACCAACTTCCATGTCTGATTTCGATGGAGTGATTCCATCTCTCACTTATAGCCCCTAGCCATTGTAACGACTCCGAACTAGCCATCCCCTTAGAGTAAGACGAAGGCTCATCTGTTTCCACCTCATCACTTACAGTCAATGCATAAGCAATATCTGTATATTCATAACATACCGGTGATTTAATTTATCTTCTCTGTCTATTTGCAGCTATAGTGTGCTGCGGTTTTGTTGATTGTTCACTATCATTAACTTTGGGAATTGCGGCTTCATCTGCAGTCTCAGCCTCTGTTAGCTTCGAAGTCTCCGGAGTTTCCACCTGAAGCTCCACCTCATTACTGACACCATGATTTGTCTTCTTTGCTGGTTGTGTCTCAGAACTCCTCCGTTGAAGCATTATAGTCTCATCGAAGATTACATCTCTGCTGATTAGAAAATCGGGTGATTTGGGATTGGTGCACCACAGCCGATAGCCTTTCACCCTATGTGCATAACCCAAAAATATGCATTTCTTTGCCCTCGGCTCAAGCTTACCATCACTCGCATGAGCATACTCAAGACATCCGAATATACGTAATCCGGAGTAATCAACAGGTTTCCTCGACGATACTTCCTCAGGAGTCTTCTACTCGATAGCAGATGATGGAGATTGATTAACTAGGTAACATGCCATGTTCACTGTTTTGGCCCAAAATTCTTTACCAAGTCCTACATGCAAAAGCATCCATCGAGCTCGTTCAAACAAAGTTCTGTTCTTCCATTATGCCACACCATTTTGCTATAGTGTACTAGGTATTATGCAGTGTCTTACAATACATTCTTTCTCGCAGAACTCGGTAAAATCTTTAACACAGAACTCCATGCCATTATCGGTTCTCAAGCATTTGATTTATTTATCTGATTGCTTCTCAATCAATACCTTAAATTTATTTGTGCTTCAGAAAATATACCCATACCTTCTTCGAATAATCGTCGATAAATGTTAGCATATATCGGGCACCTCCTTTTGAAGGAACCGAAAACGGGCCCCAGACATCTGAATGAATATATTCAACTAGTAGTTTAGTTGAATGAATACTTGTAGTAAACCTAACTCGGTGTTGCTTCCCAAAGATGCAATGCTCACATAAGTCCAGCTTCCCTGTCTTTTGACCTTTCAATAACTCCCTTTCATTCAGTATCATCATACCTTCTTCACTCATGTGCCCTAAATGCATATGTCATAATAGAGTCAAGTTAAAGTTTGACTCTGATGAAACTGTAGCAGTTCCGGTCATAGTCTCTGTGACATCTTGAATTTTCAACCCTGTTTTCTACCGAATTAATCGGGTATTTCATTGGCGCGCCTATAGGGCTGTTCTCAGAGCTGATCACTCTCAAGATAACTAAACTATCCAGGTAAGCCATTAAGGAATTTTAAGACAATAGACATGAGAATTCGATTAGGAATCGGCTTCTCGACCGTGCTCATCTTTAGAGGTCATTATAGTATAGTTGAAAATCGAATTGAGATCAGAGATATGTCGGTTCGACTGAGATGTGCAGCCAATCGTGGGTGACTCTACTAAATTGGAAAATTCTCGTCGACTAGCACTAGTTTGATTTTACTGTCGTTTTGGTACCTTGTGTTGGTAAATGAATCCTCGAGATTTTCATGACAACTGAGAGTTACCAATGTGTCGAGTGGGTTCGTTGTGGCTCGAAGAAAATCAACCACGGGTCATTTGTCTTAAAATGTTCTGAAAACTACCCTATTGACACCTAAATTTTGACGACCCATTTAGTCGTTTATCGCATTAAAAAATTAGGGATTAATTTTTAACCCATAAACAAAAATCTTAGAATTAAATGGCATAACATATAGTTTTATGAACATTTATCATCCTTGCATTGGACCGGCGACGGACAGACTCAAGTGAATGGTCTCAAACTTAATGGAGCCCACAAAAGCACAAGCACAAAATTCAGTCAAGCCCATCAAGTTTGCATAGCTGAAAATCGGTGATCTAAATGAGAAATCAAGAGAGCATATTCTTTATAATTCTAGGCCTTGAGAGGAAGGGTACGGCAAATATAAGCCGAATATATGATGGGTTTAAGCAAAAATCCAAGCGTTGGACCAATATCTTTGCCGATGGAAGAGAAGAATTAAGATCTTGAAAAATCGAGCATATATGCTCTTCATATGTAACAATGGCATTATATGTGCGAGTGTGGACAAATAAAACAAGGAAAAATGGGGATTTAGCTGAGTTGGTAAAAACAATCGTGCGGACAAAGCAAGTAGAAAAGGGGAAAGAAGAATTTGACATTATTCACAAATGAGATTTCCTTCCTCAAACAATTCATCCACCGTTTGGGAAATAGTTCTTTTGCTGATATCAATGCACACAATAGAATAAAATATTCACATGGAATCAGTCAACCAAGGAAAGATTGAGGACAAGAATATATGAGGAGGTCAGCGGTATAAATAAGACCTTCGCATAGCTAAAAAGGGGGACCCGCACAATTGGAATACCCGACCACAATTGAGCGAGAAGAGAGAGTCCTCTCTCCGCCGAACCAAGGAGACCCCACGTTGCGCAAGACTCCTTGCCGCGGTGCTGCACCCAAGGCGTCTGAGTTGCCATCGCTGCACTGTCTTTGTCACATCGCACCCTCGACGATCCACGATCTATTGCTTCTGCTGTATTACGAACCAACGTACCTTAGGGATGCTTGAACCCCCGTCACTTGGTTCAAAGCGAACGAAGACTCCTACGGATTCCATCTAGTGTGATGGTTTCGCCGAGGTCCAGCAAGGCCAAAATCTCCCGAACAATGTGCAAATCTTGACGTATTTTCGCGGCCACCACTTGCGAGCTTGAAGTCCACGGTCATAAAAGTTATCATAATCTCGCTTGAATAATTCTGAGTGGTGGATTTGTCTTCCTTTTCAAGTTTTGTCCATATTTTATTATAACATTGTGGGCTTTGTTTCATGCAAGTAAAAGAACTTTTTTGTTGTTTTTTTGGCGATGAGATCGCTAAGAATTCGGATGCGTGGCGACTATGGACAGTGGGGAGAAGAATAGACAGCACAATGTCACGCTTCCTCCTCGTGAGCCCTATCCACCGTGTATACCGCCGACCACCTCACATTGAGTCCCTATTGCTGGCCACTCACTGAGAATTGCAAGCCACCACGGTTCACGGTCCCAAACCGCGAGTTGCCCGTCGACGTTGACGTCAAGCTCAAGCCAGCGTTGATCCTCTTTTTGAGCCGATCTATTGAAGTTTCTATTTTTGCAGGTTCACTGGCTGAGACCCACGCCTGTCACTACCCCCCACGCTCTCATCATCCACGACAACTTGACGACGAACCGCAAGCCTTGTCGTGCTGAACTCGTTGACCTCAATCTTGACGATGCTGCTGCTCTAGTCTCACCACGTTGACAACAAAGCTGTTGTCCACTCCATGATAATACTGAGTTGCTGATCTCACCACCTGCACCACACGTGCTGTACTACTTGTCCTCGAGTCACGTCGCAAGGCATAGCCATAGCCCTCCAGATCTGGACAACCGCTAACCAATGTTTGCCGAGGCTTAGTTTTCTTCTGCAGGCTGTTCTTTGGTTCAATATTAATCCACGTTGTCTTAAGAGTTGCTAGTGTGATTCGCGAGTGATATGCAAAGAAACATAGAGAAAAAAAATCGTGAGTGGGAGTCAAGAAAGAAATATTGCAGTGCCTTTATAGATTGAAGATGGTGATCCAGCACTGATGTTCAAGAGTGTAGTTCACAATTCGATCAAACATCCACTCACGATCAAGTTCAACAAGAGCAGAATTTCTTCAAAGCTACAAGACAAAAAGAGGAAGAGATCGTGGGAAGTTGAGGGACGCGTGGCAACGTGTATACCGATTTCCCTTGGAGTTCCCGAGCGCCCCCACATATTCAAGTCGCGAGCTTCGCCGGTTCAACTCACAAGCCCTATTGAATCCATCATTGGTCGTGCACCAAGAAACCTTGGCTGAGACGGCATCACAGGCAGCCATCCTATGCCATGACGACCATTGAGAAGTCCACACCAACACGAGTAGCTGCTGTAGGGAGCCGATCACCCACCGCCATTGACGTTCTAACCCGTTTCTTTTGAGACCATGGAGCAATAAGCCATCGCCAATGCCACCATCATCCGTCCGAATTTAAAAGCATCATCTGTGTGACATCGTGAATTAGGTAAGACTCTCGATTAATATAATTTTCATATATGTCGTTGCCTAATTCGTAATATCGCAATATTTTTTTGAATGTTTGATCGATATTGCCATATCTAAGAGATCTCTTGATCTCTCATGAATTAGGGAAATTCTAATTTCGCAACGTGCATATGATTGACAGTCCGATTTCACGCTCAAAATACGACTTGCAATCGCACGGAAAAATCACCAATCCGATCTCACACTCGAGATATGATACGTGATTTTGTTTAAAATTGGCTAATCCGATCTCATGCGTAGGATACGATTCGTCAATTTATTTCCAAAATTAAATGGGCATGGATGATATGTTGCTTGATTTGTTGCTGTGCTATTCTTGATGCCTTTATTTAATTGCTCCCATAAAGGAAAAACCCAAAAAAAATATATTTGAGTTAGATTAGATGCATGTTAGGATATCATTTGTTTTGGGGTTATTTTGCATGTTTAGGATATGAAATTTATTTTGAATTTCTTAAATAAAAATACCAAAAACATTAATTTAGGATGTCATATTTTGCTTCTCATTAATTTAAATTTCACGTTTAATTATTTGGCAATTTTAATTTCGAATTTTATAAATAAATAAAAAACCTACAATTAGAGCATTCTTTGCACGTCATTGCATTTTAGGGTAAAATTGCACGTAATTTAATTCTAGATAATAGTTTTTAATTTATTATAAGTTTAGATAAAATTTTTACATAGATTGCATTTTAGTTGGGGATTTCTAAGTTAGGATAACATTCTAGTTTAAATTAGGATTTGACGTAACTTCATTCCTAATTCAAATTAGATGACATTTTAATTTAGGTAGATAATTTCCACATTTTTATAATTTCAAATTTAAGAGGAAATACTAAAAAATGCCTTAGAATAAATTGGTTTCATTTTTTTAGATAGATCGCATCTAGGGTTAGAAATTGTTAAGTTAAGATAATATCTTAGTTTAAATTAGGGTTTAGCCTGACCTAATCCTTAATATAAATGAAACAGAATCTTAATCTTGCTAGATAATTTTCACATTTTTTAATTTCGAATTTCATGAAAAAATGCCAAAAATGTCTTAGGATAAATTAGTTCAATTCTTTAGGATAGATTGCATTTTTAGGAAAAATAAAAAACGTCATTAGGATTAGATTCATTGAAATGCATGCCATCTGGTGATTGTTGCTAGGTTCATCTAATCATAAATTGCTCGTCATTAGAATTAAGTCATTAGATTAATTTAGATTGCATATTTAATTATTGCATTTCTTTTACTCATATCATTTCATATTAAATTAGTAGCATGCATTGCATATTGCATGATTTTCATTAATTAAGTGAAAACAAAAAAAAGAAATTACATGTTAATTAGAAATCATATCCGGGGTTATTGATGTGAATTCGATCTAACATTGTAGATACTTTCGTTGATTTGAGATAAGTTTTTGCAATTTATTCATTGTTTATCTAGGTGTTAAATTGGTGATTTGGGCATCTGCATGATCGCCTCACATGTTAGGGAAATAGATTTAAAATTAATTTAAGCTGCCTGCAAAAGCATTTTTGAAAATAAAAGAATGGTACTGAAATGGCATTAGAAAAATCTAGTGTAATCAAGTTCTCGTATCCATAGTCTCTGGTTCGTAGGAGTAAAGTAAAACTCCCGTTACTTTACTTGGGTTCCTAATTGACCTACCAAAAATAGATTAGTGGCGACTCCTAATTTAAAAATCATTTGCATGTTAAAAAACTTGAATTTAAAGTCGTGAATTGGTATGGACTTGGGAGAGCCCGAGTTAAGTTTAGGCTTAACAATCCATTAGCCAAACTCTAAGTGGTGCACCCGAAAATTTGGTCGCGACATACCCGATAGCCTAGGTCATGCTAAAAACGTCGCTGAAGGAAAATTAACCGCTAATTTGAGTCCGATTTCAAAAATTGAAGATTCTATAATATCATAATAAATTCTAGGACCCACGATCAGTCTCAGAAGATTTTCTGACAATCGAGACTTTTTGGGAAAAAGTCGGCTTATGACCGTTTTCGTTCAATTAAGGCCAGGGATTAATTTTGGTGGCAAAATTTGGGAAGCAAAATGGATTCATGGGCAAGGAAAAATATCAATTGAGGTATTTGGATACCAATGGATTTAATTGAAGCCATATGAGATTAAAACAAGTAAGTTAAAGTGACCAATTGAAGCCTTGTCCTTCAAAATTCATGTACCATTTCCCCTTAGAATTTTGGACCACTTCATGAGTCATATGGGAGGCATTAGTGACCAATTGACAGCCATAGATGACTGGCTTCTTGGACAAGCTTGGAGGGGGACAAAGTGGTGAAAAAATAGGGCAATGTGGCCTTATCTCTCTCTCATCTCTATGCTCCCTCTCTCTCACCCCTTAACCAGCCATAACTCTCTTCCTCTCCCCTCCATTTGTGCGACCAGCAGCCACTGAAAGAAGAACAGGAGCAACTCGCCACCTCCTGGAGGTTGGATCGCTGTCGTCTGCTCCACCGTGCTCCAGCCGCGCTGCCGTGTTCGCCCAGCCGCACGACCGCCTCCCTCATGCGTCCAACCGCCCCTGCCGTGAGCCCAGTAGCCCTCCAAGTAAGCCAAGTTGCCATTGGAGCCGCCGTGCGCCTCACCGAGCTACCACCTGTCCTTCCCGAGCCTCACTGCGCCAAATCGAGCTGATTTCCTTCTGTTTTGCAGCAAGACTAGCAACTCAACAAGTGTGTTTCCAACAGGGTTTTAGGGCTACTTTGAGGTGTTTTCGAGCCTCGAACCCAAGGCTAGCTTTGGAGAAAAAATCCCCCGTGACGTTCCCGACGTTTCAATCCAAATGGATTGTAAAACAAGTGAGTTTAGCGCACTAATCCTTGATTAGTCGACTAATGATGCTTAAGGTTTGATTAATGTTAATTAAGTAGGATTATGTGATTAGATTAGAATAGATTAGTGATTATTAGTTAATTTCAATGCATGTTAGGCAAATGGTTAGTGTAGTTAGCTAGAAAATAGTATATAGTATTCATTGAATGTCTCTCGAGATTTTTCCCGACCCGTCTTGGCTCTAATTAGGCATTACGGGCCTAAATTTTATTTATTGTAATTATTTGTTAATTTTTAAATAAATAAATAATTTATTTATTTATTTTTCAAAAATTAGCCTCGGATAGTTGATGACCGAAATTTTATGCTGATTATTGTGGTGCAGTCTGTTTATTTATTTGAGCCTTATGTTGTGCTGAATTGATTTAATTATGTATTTTAGGGTTAATTCCTAAATGATTTGATTTGTGGTAATTAATGGGTAATTATCGAGCGTCGGTTCATAGTTCCAAAAATATGTTTATGGGCTGTTGAAAATGTTAGGAAATTCTAAAGGAAAAATATGATATTTTGGTTAAGGCCAACTGTGGACCCACACACGGCTATCTTATCGAGAATATTGAATTGGAAGTGATAGTATATTATATCATCCTACGGGCTCTGATGTGTCAGCTTAGTGACAGCAGTATATTGGTGTACTATATTAGCCTATGGGTGATATGGCAGCTTAGTGCGAGCAGTACACTTTATCATCTTAGAGCGAGCATTGGGGGTATACTATATCAACCTACGGGCGATATGACAGCTTAGTGAGAGCAGTATATCGATATACTATATCAGTCTACAGGCGATATGACAGGTTAGCGAGAGTAGCATACCTTTACTTTATCAGCTTAGTGCGAGCTATACTATCTATTTATTAGCTTATAGTGAGCAATTCTGATATGAGCGGACTTAATAGATAATATCAGATGGACCGACCAAGAAAGGGTCGTGATGACATGTAATCGACTAGGTCGATTGATTAATGCTTTGATCTGATGTCGTGAATTTATTGACTGGTGTGATAAAAGACATCTGTGAATAACCTTGAATTGCAGGTTGGGACTGAGGCCAAGGTAAGTCCTCTAACTCGTGTGGTGCTTAGGTAGCCCTAAGGTGTATTGGTTTCCTAATCGGGTCTTAGAAGGGTAGCCCTAAGGTGTATTGGTCTCCTTGGTTATTGTATAATTGATTTCAAGCCCTTAGGTGGAAGATTCCGAGGAGGAGGAACTCGAAGAAGAACCTGACGAAGAGTCGGAGGAGGATTCAGAAGATGATCCTGAGTACGACTCGGATGAAGACTGAGACCTCACCTTATTTTGTGAACCGCAGGTTATGACCTGATATGTGAATAGATGTTAGACCTGACTTTTGTGAATAGTATTGTAATATATACTATGAGGTGTGCCATGTGTAAAAGTGTGGTTATGAATTTCAGTATGAAAAATATGGCCCCGTTTTTCTATCTCATTATTTTATTGTCTGAGGATTTATAATTACTTTCGCATGTGCATATTTAAAATAAATGGATTGGTGATACATTTTGGGATATTGCTTTTAAAATCGACCAACCGAAAGATGGGCACGTGACCGATTATTGTGGCGTGACATCCCCTTTTTGTGGTAGTAGAGCGGAGTTTAGGAATTGGAGTGATAAGGTGCGATGACCTATGAGATAGTAGTAGGAAAGACCTTTAAATTCACAATTTGTGCATGTCTGTGGTAGTTGAGTGCTAAAATTGCTTGTTGTTTGGGTCACTCTGTTTTTAATTCTGTGTGAAATTGGAAACGGGCTCTAGTAGATAAACCTGAGCCATGAGTGACCAGGAGTTGAGAACTTCTATCAAGAGGATTGGTAGAGCCTTAACTTGGGGTAGAGCACCAGCCCGGATCGGTACCCGAGGCAGAGGTAGGGCACAGGCATAGGCTAGTGCCAGTGGAGCGGCACCACCTGTAGTGGATGTCGAGGTAGCAGTCCCTAATGATCCTAAGATAGAAAGGATCATGTGAGTGTTGGAAGCGATGGGAACAAGAATGGATCAGCAGGCACAGAATTAGGCTGCTGCCATTGAAGCCATTGCTTAGGCTGCCGCTACTGCCACTACTGCCGAGGTCGCCCCTGCAGCCGCGCCTGCAGCTGCACTTGCCACCGCAAATGTCGAAGGTCCGCCAGGGATAGTGGTCGCTGAGAGACCAATCCATAAATTGGTGGAACATTTCTTGAAGCTCAGTCCACCAAGATTCAGGGGTACTGGAGACCCTAAGGCTGCTTCACAATGGGTACAAGATTTAGAGAAAGCATTTGCACTCTTGATGTGCAACGAAGAAGAGAAGGTGGTAATGGCTGTATACCAACTTTAAGATAATGCCAATATGTGGTGGAAGGCCACCAAGGATGCCGTGTTTCCAGAAGAAGTGCCCAGGGTGTGGGACACCTTCCTCAAAGCCTTCAATGATCAATACTTTTCGGGTACTGCTCAAGAATGGAAGATGGAGGGGTTTCAGCTCCTTCGTCAAGGATCAATGACGGTCGATTAGTACAGGGTCAAATTTGCTGAACTTTCTCAGTATGCCCTAAGATTGATAGAAGACCCCGGAGAGAAATCTCGAAGATTCAGAATTAGTCTTCATACTGAGCTGAAGCAACCTCTACTGCCATTAGACTTGATAGATTATCGTGAGGTCTATCGTCGAGCCCAGATGATAAAGAGATGTGTGATTGAGCAGGTTGCCTCATTTGGATCAAGGTTCAGCTTTCATTGAGAGAATATCTGTCAGGGGAAGAAGCCCGCAACAGGAAACAGATTCTAGATTCCTCCAACAAGAAGGGTGGAGTTGGCAAATTTGGATCGAATAGGATTGAATTGTGTCGCCTTTATGGGAGACGACATGGTGAGAATCAGTGCCCCCGAAGGACGAGTGCCTATTTCGAGTGTGGCCAACAGGGTCACATAGCCAGAAATTGTCCTAGGAAGTTAAGAGGACAACCATAACTACCACCACCGCCACCGATGGGACAGATAAGGGGGTATGCCCCTCAGAACATGCCACAGGGAGGACAGCTGAGACCTCCCGTACAGGGCACAATCTATGCTATCATCCAAGGTCAGGCAGAAGCAGCGCCTAACGTGATCATAGGTATGGTTTTGCTTAACGACCATCCTACTTACGCTTTGTTTGATTCGGGAGCATCTCATTCCTTCATTGCCGAGCAATATGTTAAGTTATTAGGATTGGATCATGTATTGTTAGAGTTGGCAATTTGCATATCTACACCATTGAGGGATAAAGTAATAGCTGCTCTGGGTTGTCCTCGTTGCAAGTTAGAGATTGGTGAGGGAGTGGGGAATATTGATTTGTTAGTCCAAACCATGTATGATTTTGATTTGATAATTGGCATGGATTGGCTCACCAAGCACCAAGCTAAAATGGATTGTTATCGCACGGCGATTCAGTTTGACCTATTAGGGGATAAGAGCTTCGAATTTGTCGGGAGTCGAGGAGGACCCTCGATTTCCTTAATCTCGTCGCCAGAGGCAACTCGTTTGTTAGGCGAGGGTTGCTAAGGGTACCTGGCAATTGTCATGGATACGACAGTCGAGGAACTGAAAATGGAAGACATTTTAGGAGTGCAGGAATTTCCAGATGTCTTTCCAAAGGAATTGCCAAGATTACCACCAGAAAGAGAAATAGAATTTGTGATTGAGCTAGCCCTCGGGACAAAACCGATCTCAAAGGCTTCTTATAGGATGGCGTTATTTGAATTGAAAGAACTGAAGGTGCAGATGCAAGAGTTATTTGATAAATGATTTATTCATCCCAGTGGATCACCTTGGGGAGCCCTAGTTATGTTTGTTAAGAAGAAAGATGGTTTGTTGCGCCTATGCATTGATTATAGACAACTCAATCAGGTAATGATCAAGAATAAATATCCACTTCTGAGGATCGATGACTTGTTTGATCAACTACAAGGAGCATCAATATTCTCAAAGATTGATTTAAGGACGGGATATCATCAACTGAGAATTAGGAAAGAAGACATTCCTAAGTCAGCATTTCGTACTCGGTATGGTCATTACGAGTTCACAGTGATGCCTATCGGGTTGACAAATGCTCCAGCTACTTTCATGGATTTGATGGATAGAGTATTCAAGGAATATCTAGATTAGTTTGTGATCGTGTTCATCGATGATATTTTGGTGTATTTGAGAAATTATGAAGAGCATGAGAGTCATCTGAGATTAGTACTCTAGACCTTAAAAACTCATCAGTTGTACGCTAAGTTCGGCAAATGCGAGTTTTGGTTGACTTGTGTTGCGTTCTTAGGTCATATAATTTCCAGAGAAGGAATCTTCGTGGACCTAAGCAAGATAGAAGCTGTGATCAACTGGCCGAGACCGACTATAGTGACAAAAATAAGAAGTTTTCTGGGTTTAGCAGGTTATTATAGATGGTTTGTGGAAGGTTTCTCATCATTAGCATTTCTTATGACAAAACTCCTAAAGAAAGAAGAAAAATTTGTGTGGTCAGACAAGTGCGAGCGTAGTTTCCAAGAGTTGAAGGAAAAGATGACTACTGCACTTGTACTAATGATTCCATATGGTCATGGAGGATTCGAGATCTATAGTGATGCGTCTTTCAAAAGATTAGGTTGCGTGTTGATGCAACATGGCAAAGTTGTTGCATACGCCTCCTACCAGTTGAAACCCCATGAACAGAACTACCCGACGCATGACTTAGAAGTCACAGCAATTATTTTTGCCCTTGAGATTTGGAGACATAATTTGTGTGAAGAAAAATTTCAGATCTTCACGGACCATCAAAACCTCAAGTACCTATTCTCTCAGAGAGAGTTGAACATGAGACAATGCAGATGGATGGAATTGCTGAAAGACTACTATTGTGATATTCTATATCACCTAGAAAAGGTGAATAAGGTCACCGATACTTTGAGTTGAAAGTCTTCAGTGGCTCATATATTGATTAAGGAGTGGAACTTAATCGAGAGAGCTCGAGATTCGATATTCAAGTTTGAGGTAGGCCACCTCTCTAATCTTATGGCCACCCTCAGAATTGAATCGGATGCTCAAGTTAGAAACAAGACACTTCAACTGACAGACCCAGATGTGCAGAAAATTCATTAAGAAGACACTGAGAAAAGAAAGACAGACTTTCAGATTTCTGATTATGGAACATTAAGGTTCCGAGGACGTTTGGTTGTACCTAACGATGTGGATTTTAGAGAAAATATTTTATCTGAAGCACATCGTAACAATTACAGCATTCATCCTGGAAATACTAAGATGTATTAAAATCTGCATCAACACTATTGGTGGTCAAGTATGAAGGTAGACATCGCTAAGTATGTTGCGAAGTGTTTAACCTGTCAGCAGGTAAAAGCTCAGCATTGTAAGCCGGGAAGACTTATGCAATCTCTCGCGATTCTTGATTGGAAATGAGAACATATCATGATGGACTTTGTGATCGGACTACCGAGGAGTCAAAGAGGAAATGATTCGATTTGGGTGGTAGTCGACTGACTGACGAAGTCAGCTCACTCCATTGCAGTTCGAAAGGACCTCAGTTTGGATAGGCACGTAGACCTGTACGTGCGTCAAGTGGTTCGAATGCATGGAGTACCAGTTACGATAACGTCTAATAGAGACCCGAGATTTACTGCCACTTTTTGGAAAAGCTTGTAAAGTGCTCTAGGTACAAAGCTTCAGTACAGTACTGCATATTATCCTCAGACGGATGGCCAGTCTGAAAGGACAATTCAAACCCTAGAGGATATGCTAAGAGCTTGTGTACTAGACTTCAAAAGAAGTTGGGAAGATCAATTTCATATGGTAGAATTTGCCTACAACAACAGTTATCAACAGAGCATCCAGATGGCTCCATTTGAAACGTTGTATGGCAGAGCATGTAGAACACCAGTGTGTTGGGATGAAGTTGGTGAAAGGAAGATCACAAGCCTAGAGTCGGTCCAGCAGTTAGTGGATGTCGTGGCAATAATCAGAAATAGATTAAAGATCGCTCAAAGTAGACAGAAAAGTTACGTGGATAAGCATCGGAGATTGTTGGAATTCCAAATTGGTGATCACGTTTTTCTAAAAGTGTCACCAATGAGGGGAACTTCACACTTTGGAAGGAAAGGAAAACTGAGTCCGAGATACGTAGGTCCATTTGAGATTCTTGAGAGAGTTAAGACCTTAGCGTATTGTCTCGCGTTGCCGCCGAGATTGACGTAAGTGCACGACGTCTTTCACGTGTTGATGTTAAGGAAGTATGAGCCTGACCCGATCCACGTGCTCAATTTCGAGGAATTGGATGTGGATGATCGTGTGTCATACATTGAAAGTCCGATTCAGATAGTGGATCGCAAAAAACAAGTTCTGCGTACAAAGACCATTCCGTTGGTCAAAGTGGTCTGGTAACACCATGGTACAGAAGGAGCGACATGGGAAATTGAGGAGTCAATGAGATAGTTGTATCCCTACTTTTTTGATCAAAGTGTGTAAGGTTTAAATTTCGAGGATGAAATTTTTATAAGAGGGGAAGAGTTGTGACATGCTGAATTTTCAACCCTGTCTTCTACTAAATTAATCAGACATTTGATCAGCGTGCCTATAGGGCTGTTCTCAGAGTTGATGACTCTCGAGATAACTAAACTATCTAGGTAAGCCATTAAGGAATTTTAAGGCAATAGATTTGGGAATTCGACTAAGAATCGGCTTTTCGACCGTGCTCATCATTAGAGGTAATTACAGTACAGTTAAAAATCGAATTGAGATCAGAGATAGGTTGGTTCGATTGAGATGTGTGGCCAATCGTGGGTGACTCCATTAAATTGGAAAATTCTCATCGACTGACACTAGTTTGATTTTACTATCGTTTTGGCACCCTGTGTCCGTAAATGAATCATCGAAATTTTCACGACAATCGAGAGTCGCCCATGTGTCGAGTGGGTTCATTGTGGCTCGAAGAAAATCGACCACGGGTCATTTGTCCTAAAAAGTTTTGAAAACTACCTGGTAGCCTATGTCACACTAAAAAAGCACCGAGTGGAAATTAACCGTTAATTTGAGTCCGATTTCAGAAATTGAAGATTTTGTTATGTCACAATAAATTCTAAGATTGACGATTCAGTATCAGAATATTTTTCTGACAACTGAGACATTTTGTGAAAAAGTTGGTTTAGGATCGTTTTCATTCAATTAAGGCCAATGATTAATTTTGGTGGCAAAATTTGGGAAACAAAATGGATTCATGGGCGAGGAAAGATATCAATTGAAGTATTTGGATACCAATGGATTTAATTGAAGCCATATGGGATTAAAACAAGTAAGTTGAAGTGACCAATTGAAGCCTTGTCATTCAAAATTCGTGTGCCCTTTCCACTTAGCATTTTTGGACCATTTCATGAGTCATATGGGAGGCATTGGTGGCCAATTGACAGCCATAAATGGCTGGCTTCTTGGACAAGCTTGGAGGGGGACAAAATGGTGGAAAAACGGGGCAATGTGGCCTCATCTCTCTCTCATCTCTATCCTCCCCCTCTCTCACCCCTCAACTGGCCATAACTCTTTCCCTCTCCCCTTCATTTGTGCGACCAGCAGTCATCGAAAGAAGAATATGAGTAGCTCGCGACCTTTTGGATGCTGGATTGCCGTCATCTGCTCCACCGTGCGCCAGCCATGCTGTCATGTTCACCCAGCCGCATGATCGCCTCCCTCACGTGTCCAGCTGCCCCTGCCGTGAGCCCAGCAGCCCTCCGAGCAAGCCAAGCTACTGCCGGAGTCGTCGTGCGCCCCGCCAAGCTACCGCCTGTCCTTCCTGAGCCTTTTCGCGCCAAACCGAGCTGATTTCCTTATGGTTTGCAGCAAGACGAGCAACTTAGCAATTGAGTTTCCAGCAGGGTTCTAGAGTCGTTTTGAGGTGTTTCTAAGCCCCAAACTCGAGACTCGCTTTGGAGAAAAAGTCCCCCGTGATGTTCCCGACATTTCAATTTAAACGGATTGTAAAATGGGTGAGTTTAGCCCACTAATCCTTGATTAGTTGACTAATTATGCTTTAAGGATTGATTAGTGTTAATTAAGTAGGATTAGGTGGTTAGATTATAATAGATTAGTGATTATTAGTTAATTTCAATGCATGTTAGGCAAATGGTTAGTGCAGTTAGCTAGAGGATAGTTTGTAGTATTTATTGAATGTCTCTCGGGATTTTTCCCAACCCATCTCGGGCTCTAATTAGGCATTACGAGCCTAAATTTGATTTATTGTAATTATTTATTAATTTATTAATTTATTATTTATATTTCGGAAATCAGGCTAGGGTAGCCAACGATTAAAATTTTATATTGATTGTTGTGGTGCAGTCCGTTTATTTATTTGAGCCTTACGTTGTGCTGAATTGATTTAATTATGTATTTTAGGGTTAATTCCTAAATGATTTGATTTGTGGTACTTTATTGGTAATTATAGGGTGTCGGTTCACAGCACCAAAAATATGTTTATGGGCTATTGAAAATGGTGGGAAATTCTAAAGGAAAAATATGATATTTTGGTTAAGGCCAACTGTGGACCCACACACGACTATCTTATCGAGAATGTTGAATTGAAAGTGATTGTATACTATATCATTCTACGGGCTCTGATATGTCAGTTTAGCAAGAGCAGTATACTAGTGTACTATATCAGCTTATAGGCAATATGGCAGCTTAGTGCGAGCGATACACTTTATCAGCTTAGAGCGAGCATTAGGGGTATACTATATCAACCTACAGGCGATATGGCAGCTTATTGAGAGCAGTATACTAGTATACTATATCTGCCTACAAGTAATATGACAGTTTAGCGAGAGCAGTATACCTTTACTTTATCAACTTAGTGCGAGCTATACTATCTATTTATCAGCTTAGAGTGAGCAGTTCTGATATGAACGGACTTTATAGATAATATGAGATGGGCCGACCAAGAAAGGGTCGTGATGAAATGTAATCGACTAGGTCAATTGATTAATGTTTTGATTTGATGTCGTGAATTGATTGATTGGTGTGATAAAAGACATCTATGAATAACCTTGAATTGCTGGTTGGGACTGAGGCTAAGGTAAGTCCTCTGACTCGTGTGGTGCTTAGGCAGCCCTAAGGTGTATTGGTTTCTTAATTGAGTCTTAGGAGGGTAGAACTCGTCGAGACATAGTGTCATTGGTTATTATATAACCAATTTCAGGCCCTTAGGCGGAAGATTTTGAAGAGGAGGAATCTAAAGAAGAACCTGCCGAAGAGTTGGAGGAGGATTCGGGGGATGATCCTGAGTATGATCCGGATGAGGACTGAGACCTCACCTTATTTTGTGAACCTCGAATTATGACCTGATATGTGAATAGATGTTAGACCTGACCTTTGTGAATAGTATTGTAATATATATTATGAGGTGTGCCTTGTATAAAAGTGTGGTTATAAATTTCAATATGAAAAGTATGGCCCTGCTTTTCTATCTCATTGTTTTTTTGTCTGGGGATTTATAATTACTTCCTCATGTGCATATTTAAAGTAAATGGGTTGGCAATACATCTTGGGATATCGCTTTTAAAATCAACCAACCGAAGGATGGGCATGTGACCGAGGATCGGGGCGTGACAGTCTTTCTCAATAGATGATAGAGAGTATTCACTTTCTTCCCTTTCATCACTGTCATGGCACATCAAGAGATCTTCAGTACTCTACCTTCAGCGATGTACCTACACCTGATGTGATCGAGTGTCCCCAGAGAAATAAGGCTCTTCTCAAGTTTCGGTACATGCCTCACATTTGTCAATGTGCACACCACCTCATCGTGCATCCGAATCCGAATTGTCCTTATCCCAACAGCCTTACAGACTGCATTATTCCATAAAAGAACCCTACCACCAACTATAGCCTGGTAAGTAGTAACCCAATTCTTATTAGGCGTCATCTGATAAGAACACCTCGAATCTAGCACCCATTCGTCTCCTGACGAAGTAGCAGTCACACATAAAACAGCTTCTGCATTACTATTGCTCTCTTTGGCAATGTTTGCCACATTGCTTGTAGCATTCTGCCTATCAGCTTTATTCCTCCACTTTGAACAATCTCTCCTGATGTGCCCCTCCTCGTGACACTCAAAGCATTTCACGCGTCCCTTGGACATCTATGGCGTGATTTTGATATGCTTTTACCTCTGTTACTACTAGGCCATCGATGTTGTTCTCTACCCTGAATCGTCAATGCTCGTGTTACTCCTTGCACCAAACCGTCATCTCATAACTTTCTCTGCCATTCCTTAGAGAATAAGGCGGACTTTACCTCTTTTGAGGTAATAATAGTACGTCCTTGTAACAGTGAATCAGTAAAGTGCTTCCATGATTGGTAAAGAGGCTAACAACATCATGCCCTATTCTTCATCATCAAGTATCTTATCGATGTTCTTCAAATCAATCATGAGTTCATTAAATTTATCTAGGTGGGTTCTGATAGATGTACCTTCAGTATATCTAAATTGAAGCATCTTCTTCAACATGTACAAGCGATTGTTCAAACCTTTCTTTACATAGAGTGCTTGAAGTTTTGCCCATAATGCTACATCATCTTTCTTTTTAGCAACCTCTATTAAGACCTCATCTGACAAATTTAACAAGATTGTGCATTTTGCTCTTTCCATTAGCTCTACCCTCTCTAAGGCTTCCATTACAATAGGCAACTCATCTTCACCATTTAGTGCCTTGGCCAAACCTTGGGTTGTCAATAATACCCGCATCTTGATGTTCCATAACACAAAGTTGTTGCTTCTATTAAACTTCTCAATTTCAAATTTCCGAATTTCCAGATAATAATTAGACAAGCAAAAACTCCAAATCACAATTAAGAAATCCAACTTGGCTCTGATAACAATTATTGTGATATAATATATGGAAATGACAGGATCTTGCAATTTACGTCAATGCGAAATCACCAAAGAAATAAACGAAAAAAATAAGGACACCGGAAATTTACTTGGTTCGGTCTGAGTATCGGTACCTATGTCCACGGGAGAGCCAACGGCAAATAATCCATTATAACCGGAGAATTAGAGTTTACAATCACTCACACGCTTAAGTATTTCCCTCACCTAAATTTAACCTCAAATCCAAAGTGTTTATAAATAAACAACTCACTTGGATATAAACTCATAGCACAAAATTCCCACATGTTCAAGTTTTAAACAAAACCCTCTATGTACACCAAAATCAAGAACTCCAGCGTTCGTATTTGGTTCGCGTACATACAGCTTCACTTATCTCTTCAAAGCTTCTCGCAGCTTGCGGCTTCGTAGTGTTTTTATTAAATTCTCTCTCGACTCCCTTTAGCAGCTTCCTTTTATACGTGTGCCCACGTCAAACTTTGACCTGGGCCCACCATGTTTTGTCTCCACGTGAGGACTTCATCTTCACACCAGTGTGCCCAAAGTCAACAACTTTGACTCTAGGCCCCACGGCCAGATTTCCTTTTCCCGAGGCAATTCATAATTGCAGGTAAAACTGTGCTCTTGCTTTTCAGTGTATCAATGATTTTGACCCTTGGTTTTCTTCCTTTCTTGTTGACTAGAGTGACTAGAACTGGTAAAACCGTGCTCTTGCTTCGTCAATGTCCTGGTCCACCTATGTTTTAAGTCTTCCTTGATCACATGTTCAAGTTGCACCACTAGCGTCTTCTTCACTCTAGCATATGTCCATTCTTGTTCACTAGTATGATGCCCTTTAAATGCTTCTACCTACTTACTCGATGATAATGCACTAATCTCGGTTGAAGTTTCCACACGGTACTTTTGCGCGTTTCTTGACCCAAGACTAGCTCTGACAAGACTAGTGACCAATATAAATATTGGACCATGCTTCATGAAAATCAAATCTTGTTGGTCCAGCTTTTCGATGTATCAATGACTTTGACACTTGGTTTTCTTCCTTTCTTATTGACTGGAGTTGGTAAAACTGTGCTCCTGCTTCATCAGTGTCCAGGTCTGCCTATATTTTCAGTCTTGCTCGATCACATGTCCAAGTTGCACCACTAGCGTCTTCTTCACTCTGGCATATCACTAGTCTCAGCTGAAGTTTCCACACATTTGCGGGTTTCTTGACCCGTTCTTCTTTGAGATCTTCTACCCCAACCTCGCTTCGAGCACAAATGGGTATATATACTCCGCCACTGTGAATCTTGTTTCTACACCCGTCCGCTCGAACCCTATATGGTACAGCCATGGATAGCAAAAACAGTAGTCCGTGGTCGTTCATACTCCCAATTTTCTTGCTTTGCTTATCTCTCTGCACCCACCTCTGTGTTGGCACAGACAAGCTCGATGCAAATCGGTCTCTATCTGGTAATCAAACCTTAACCTCCTTGAGTGGCAACTTCACGCTTGGCTTCTTCACACCAGGGAAGTCGTCTTACTCCTACATAGGCATCTGGTACGGCAAAGTTAGCGAGCGGACCATCGTCTGGGTTGCCAACCGAGACAACCCTGTCACTGACAGGCACTCCACTGAATTGAAGGTCTCGGGTGGCAATCTTGTAATTGTCAACGACTCTCAAGTCCCCGTTTGGTCCACGGATCTGCGAACTTCTTCATCTGGGTCGAGCTCCATGGTGGCGGTTCTTGAGGACAACGGCAACTTCGCTCTCAAAGACGCGCCGAATTCTAATGTGACACTGTGGCAGAGCTTTGATCACCTGACACACACGTGGCTTCCCGGTGCCAAATTAGGGATCGACAAGCGCAAAAACACGAGTCAGGTCATGACATCATGGAAGAATGCGGAGGACCCTTCGACAGGTTTGTTCTCTCTCGGTCTCCATTCATCCAGTGACGGTGAGTACTACATGTGGTGGAATAAGTCTAAGCGTTACTGGACTAGTGGGGCGTGGGACCATCGGATGGAAATTTTCTCTTTGGTCCCTGAAATGAGATCGAACTATATTTACGATTTCAAATATGTGGACAATGAGAACGAGAGCTACTTCACCTATTCAATCAAAATCTCCTCTGACATCATATCAACGTTAAAGATTGATCTTTCTGGGCAGCTCAAGCAGAATTCGTGGTTGCCTTCTTCCCACGAGTGGAGCTTGATCTTGTCTCTGCCCCGGCAACAATGCGAGGTGTATAGACTTTGCGGGCCTTTCAGTGTTTGCAGTGAGGATAATGACAATTTCTGCAGCTGCTTGCCTGGGTTTAGCGTCCGCTCTATGACGGATTGGAATCTGAGCGATTGGTCGGGCGGTTGCAAGAGGAATTCCGACTTGAATTGTGCAGCAGATGCTTCAAATGCGGAGAGAGACCGTTTCTCGCTTAGTTCTAACATGATATTGCCTGAAGATCCCCAATCTTTAGATGTCAGGAGTGATACGGAATGCCGAGCTGCTTGTTTGAGCAATTGCTCTTGCACGGCTTATGCTTTCGAGGATAATGCCTGCTCAATCTGGATTGGGGATCTCTTCAATGCGCAGCTCTCACAAAGTGACACCAATGGAAAAAGCTTCTATCTCAGGCGTACCGCTTCTGACATTCAGGATGCAAGCAAGAAGAGCAACATAATTGCGATAGTTGCAGGGTCTGTTAGCTCCACAGTAGCGATATTAGCCATTGTCTTTTTTGGCATTTGGGGATGGAGGAGAAGGGTATCTGTAACAGCAAAGATAGTGGAGGGTTTACTGATAGCCTTTGCATACCGGGACTTGCAAGTAGCAACCAAAAATTTCTCAAAGAAGTTGGGTGGGGGCGGGTTCGGTTCAGTTTTCAAAGGAACATTACCTGATTCAAGTCACGTAGCGGTCAAGAAGCTTGAAAGCGTAAGCCAGGGAGAGAAGCAATTCCGAACAGAAGTAAGCACAATCGGCAACATCCAGCATGTGAATCTTGTCCAGCTTCGTGGGCTCTGCTCTGAAGCTGACAAAAGGCTGTTGGTCTATGATTTCATGCCAAACGGTTCCTTAGACTATCATCTCTTTCATAGAAAGGACTCGAAGACCTTGGATTGGAAAACGAGATACCAAATTGCTTTGGGAACGGCTCGAGGTCTGGCTTATCTCCATGAGAAGTGTAGAGACTGCATCATACATTGTGACATCAAGCCAGAGAACATCCTTCTAGATGCTGAATTCTGTCCAAAAGTGGCAGATTTTGGCCTGGCAAAGCTCGTTGGCCGAGATTTCAGCAGGGTGTTGACAACCATGAGAGGCACAAGAGGGTATCTTGCGCCGGAGTGGATCTCTGGAGTGGCCATAACAGCAAAAGCTGATGTTTATAGCTATGGAATGATGCTCTTTGAGTTTGTTTCAGGAAGGAGGAACTCAGAGCTTTCGAAAGATGGGGCCAATAAGTTCTTCCCAACACGGGTTGCTAGTAAGACAGCTGAAGGAGGTGACCTGCTCGATCTTTTGGACCGAGACTTGGAGACAAACATTGATACTGAAGAGCTAACTCGGATATGCAGAGTTGCTTGCTGGTGTGTCCAAGATGAGGAAACTCACAGGCCATCCATGGGGCAGGTTGTTCAAATACTTGAGGGGTTGTTGGATGTGAACCTTCCCAGGATGCCGAGAGCCCTTCAACTGCTTCTTGATAATCAGGAGCATGTAGTTTTCTTCACCGAGCCGTCATCGTCGAACTAGAGTGCCCAAACAAAAAGTAATACCTCAACTGCTTCCTTGCAGAAGCAAAATAGTTCATCTTCAACAAAGTCTTGAGCCCTAAGGATGATAAGATAATTGCTTAGCACAAGAAGTGCTTCAGTTAGTTAGTGCATATTCCCTTCTGCTTTTTCCGTAGTCAGGAAAAAATCTCGGCATTTGGGGATTGGCTTTCTTGGGGCTTTTCCCCTAGCTTTTTTTCGTTACATATAGCTTCAAGCAAGCTTCGTATAAGTGCCAGGCCAGACCGATTGTAAAGACCATTCTATATAATGATCTAGTCTTCCTTTTTAGATCCCAGGTGACATCGGTAATTACTGTCTTCTTCATCTTCTGATAATTTTGGCACTGGAATTGGGAGTATTGGTATCTCCTAGCTTGGATTCCAGCCGGTGTCTCTCATGGTTCTCGAATCTGCTCTCGTTGCATGCGAAGCAGGCTATAAGGCTCGGCGTTTCTCTTGCTACTTTGTTTATTTAATGAGTCACGGTATGAAAATCGCCCTTAAAATTATGACTTGCTAGGACCGGGATATATATGATGATGATTTCCAGCTAGCAGGTCCTTCTGTTGGAGCTGTAGGATGTGAATGCCCGGCCCGTTTTTGAGATGGCATTTATCTCTTCTAAAGTCAAATTTTTGTGAATCACTCCATTGCTCTATTTTTCGATTATAAGTAATGCTCGAGATTACTCGAACCTTTTAGCAAAACTGATTTTAAAGTGATGTATGAGACTTCTATTGAGTGCTTCCATTAATTTGTCTATTGCTTACCCACTAATATTTGTGACATTGCTTTACAAGTTTTGTGAAACCAAATCCAGTATCTCAATGTTACTTGTTAAAAATCTCCATTGTTTGTTCTGGTGGGAAATTGATCCAATTTCTCATTTCAATCAGGTTGATCCAAACATTATTTGCCATTGCGATGGGGACTAAATGCAAATCCTAGTCCACTTCAATGTATCTTAAAGGAGCCTGTTTTTGAAGGCCTAGCTTTGATTTTCAGTTTGTAATCTCTTTATATCAGGTCGATTTCATTTTTGACCTGTGGCTGCGACTAATTATTGGTGCGAGCCTATTGATCGAAGAACTCGGAGTCGGGAGGAGGAGGAGGAGGGTAGAAATTCCCCCAATTTCAGACGGAGGAGGTCCGTGACAGCGTGCTTGTGTAGGTTGATTGGGCTAAGCGATTGGATAATAGCAAGCGGTGAAGTCGGATTTGAGGCTTTTCGAGGACTCGATGTATTAATTCATTGAGGATATGAGAGAAAGAGATCATCACTCCTAACCGGCCGCAGGAGCCAAAAGAGCTCGAGCAGGAGGACATGGTCACCGGCAAATTGGTGGAGGAAGTGCCGATGGTACCTGCTGGTGTTTGGATTGGTAAGGTTTTCGACAAAGATGGAGCTAAGCAAGATGAGGTCTGCAATGTCGAGAAGAGGGGCTCGCGCGGCGGCGGCGGCGGCGAGGTCTGCAGCTTAGGGATGGAGAAGGAGGTGGCGGCAGCCAAGTAGTAGGAGGAGCTTTAACCTTTTTTTTTTTTTTTTTTTTTTTTTTTTTTTTTGCAGCTTTAATTTTTGTATGGATCATGTTTTTTCCACTCCTCCTATAGCTTGAATACTCCCTTTCACAAATGTTTTGACCATATTATCCCCTGTATGGCCACAATTTAGCACGTTTCATTTAAACTCTGCTAGAGATAAGAAAGCGGTTCTCTCCTTTTGCTTTGTTTCCTTTCTTATTTTGTCCTTTCTTAGTGGGTCTCAATTTCTGTATTCTTACTCACTTCTCTTCTTGCAGGTGATCCTCTTCTTTCCACGCCTTTGATGTCTCCCAACAACAATGTTGTTCGGTATAACATTGTGAATCAAGGGCTGGTTAAAGGTTTTCTCATATTGGTGTCATTGTACTGCTAAGGATAAAGAGGGAAATAAATTTGTGTAATGCAGGGGAACACACGTTTGATCTTATGATCTGAAAAAGGGGTACTGGGAGTATGTCTGGACAATGTTCTCAATACGGTAAAAGCAAGTGGTTGTTCAGCAATTGTAGGGACCTCACTAAGTTATACTCCAACAGGGAGCCTTGAACTATCATCACTAAAGTCAACAAAGTTTTGGAGTCTCTGACTTTACGAGTGAGGAATGCAAGGCTGTAGTTGCGTAATATGGGAAACCATTGCTCATTTTTTTTTTTTTTTTTTAATTTATAGCAAAGGAAGAGACACATAAAATATGCTTAGAGATTGGACAACGGGAACCACCCAAGTGCAACGGATAGAGTTCATCGAGAGGACAAATTATCCGCCAAAAAAGATATTCTGGGCACATACACGAGAGACGCTCACGACCCCTGTTTTTTCCATTTTATTACCATCTTCAATTCACAAAAGTCACCACCAGATTGGTTCTATTCCTATTGATTTTTTTTTTTTGAGTAGTTCGTCTGTTCAGATTTAACTTCTTTCATTTTGTCTGTTCTAATCTCATGGGTTAGTTTGAAATAAGCCATAAGTGTTCCAAATTATCACATTTCATTGTTTAAAGCTGAGTCCCCATTGTTACCGATTTGTACGGCCATGGCCGCCTCACCTTTACGTCCATTGAATCATTAAACACGCTCATCATTGTTGGACAAGCCACTGGTATCAATGTGTTGTTTTGATGAAGAATAGGTTATGATTTGTCTTCACTTATTCTTGATTCAGTAAGTTACAAATCAAGAGCATTGTTGTTGGTAGACACAAAGGTGTGAATAGAAAAGAAATGCTCACAAGAGAGTGAAGAAGATGAAGGAAAGTGGGACCTCAAGAAAAGAAAAAAGAAAGAAAAATAAAGGAGGGCTGAAACTTTGACTATTGAAGCATGCTAAATATTAGGCCCCATAAGGTTTAATATAGTCCAATTATTAGTCAAATGGAGTTTTTAAACCCAAGGAGTGGAAAAAGTGTGGCTCCTTCATAATTAGTGGGCCTTTTTCTTTATCTTTTGGCAGGTGAAATGGGTTGGTTTGGGTTGAATGTAGGTTTGATTAGGCACGAGTCATATGAATTGTTTAGGAAATAAATGGATTAATGTAAGTTAAATTAGGGGATTTAGATCGAACTCATATATGACCTACCTAAATCCAACTCACCCGTTTGCCACCCCTTGCCAATACCACGCTTTTGATTCATGGCTCTTGAGAAACTTTGCACCATCATTTCTATTAAAGGAATAATGGTTCAAATAGTCAAATTTATTGGACGGCAACTAATTTAGCCATAAACTTTTCGATTATTTTATTTTATTTATTTCAATCAATTTTGATTGAAAATTGCTAATGTGAATGCTAGTCTGCTTACGTGGGATGATCAGGCACTAGTGCTGGCGTGGATGATTTTTTATAAATTTTTTAAAAAAGAAATTCTAGAATTTTAAAGTCATTTCTTTTTATCCCTTTACTTTCACCAACTGCTAGTCTTAGGCAAAGGCCAGCAAGGCTAGGCCTTGCCTATGGCCGATCTCTGGCCATCACTTGAGACCAGCCATTGCAAAAAGAAAAGGGGAAAAAAGGAAGGAAAAAAAAGAGAAAATTATAAAAATTTCCAAAAATAATTTATGTCAGTGTTGGTTATGCAATGTAAATCAGTCAGTGTTAGTGATTTCTGATCAAAATTAACAAAATGTCAAAAAATTTATGATTAAATTAACATTAAATTTAATATTGACTTAACCATTGTACAAAGGTTATGGGACATTTTAGATAGTTTTCTCTTCCGTTAAATGATGCATGAGTTTCGGAAGTGAGAGGTGTATTCTTGCGATTAAATGATTGATTTAAAGAGACCAAGATCCCAAGACGAACCGTTCTTCATCACCAGGTACAAGCAATGTAATGAGATGTGACTAGATCGATGGGCTGGCCCCTAATTTTGTGTGTGCCTGTGCAGATCTCCAAAACAAAAAAGTGATCGATTTACTTGGTGAAAGCGGAGTGTAAATTAATTCTAGCCACCAATGACTATCGTCTTGGGAACATGAGTCCTATCATTTGCCTCCATGTGCAATGTTGATTCGACCATACAAAAAAGGTGGCACTAATTTCGAGACTTAGCTTTCTAAGTAGACCCCTTGACATTTGACCTTGGCTTTTACCCTCATGGCCACAGTAAATCCCCAGTGTCTGCACCGACAAATTTAACTTCTTAATTGAAAAAAAAAAAATTATCCGATCAGTCCTAAATATATTATATAAATATCAATTTTGGACATAAAATTTTGACTATTACCAATTTAATGTTAAATTTTTGCACGAAATTTCAATATAAGTATTTTGACCATTCTTCGCCTAAATTAGGGTCATTATTAATTATCTTTGTGATATGCTGATATATTAGCTAATTCGAATAAAAATTGCCCGAAATGATTTTATTGAAATTTCGCACAAAAATTTAGAATTAAATCGACTAAATAGGATGGATTGGACAATGTCCTTCATTAATTGTCCATCGTTACTTGTTCTCACGATTTCAAAGATGTATGTACTAATAATCTCTCTTTGATATCTCTCCCATCAAGATATGATTCGATGAACTTTGAATAGTATGTTTTACCATATAGTCGTCTCATGCGCATTATGGGTATTTTATGCTCGATTTTAGGAATGGGATTTATACAAATCTCACATTAATGGTGGTCTTGGGGCTTGGAAAGAAGAGACCACCAAAAAAAAAAAAAAAAAAAAAAAGAATTCTTCGTCTTGAAAGTATCTTCATCTGTGCCACAAAAAATCCTAGTCCTTGGTGCGAATCTATACGAAACCGATGAATCGCACTGATTTGAGCCACATCGTTTACTGTCTTAAGAAAACGAATAAACAAGCAGTCTTGAGTCTTGACGCGTCGTCTCGGCCATAATTATCTTCAACGGGACATCGTTATCGTTTGCGTATTCCCCGATATTTATCATTAGCAACCCTAAGCGATGCGTTCTTCGACGTAACTAGTATTCGAGAGAGAAACCAGGCGGAGGCTAGGACCCTAATTTTGACGATTCAACGTGCATGCAATCGCAATTCACACGCACAGAGGAAGAAAACGAAGGGGCGGGGGTGGGGTGAACCCGGTGAAGGGGTCGAGTCAATTGCGGCGGTCGCGGCATGCAATGAAGTGCATGCCGAAGGCCAAAGGTTAAGAAAGGTTGTTGGGAAAAAGGAGGACTTAGGTTTCGCAGCAAATGGCCGACAGAAAGATATCGACGAGCAAACTAAGAACTGCCTTTGCTTTTTTGAAGTGTTTTCTGTCGCAATCCGACCCTTGATTTCGCTCTGGCGATTGGATCATCGGATCGGATCGGATCAGATTGGCTCAAGCTGACAAGGCTTTCTTATATTAGTCCAAGGTTGAACCCACGGATGCGGACGCAGCAAGGCGACTGATTCCGACTCTGCTTCTATTTAAGCCACGATCAGCCAATCGCAGGTGCCTGCGCTGGTGTTGCTGCAAGTTGGGACAACTCCTCTGGGAGAGAAATCTACTTGGTGATTTTATGCTCATGAAGATGAATTTGGACCGCGGGATTCGATGACTCATTTTTGCGATCCGGATTCAGTTTTGATTTAGGTACCAAATTCATCGAACGGAATTACGCGCGTATTCCTTGATTTTCTTTTGAACTCGTGGAGGAAAAAAAAAAGTGACTAGACGGCACACATGCATTTCGGATCTTCTTTTGACTGCATGGACATTTGGTTATCATTTTCAATGACACAATCCATAGAAAGATAGTAAATGATTTAACTTTTTTCATCGAAGGCCTAGCATATATAGACTCCCTAAAAAGGAGAAATTGACAAGATTTATCACCACTTCAGCTACTTTAGCGGCTTGACCGTTTACTACAGCTTCCAAACCTACCCCTTTTTTATTCTTTATATATATATATATATATATATATATATATATATATATATATTTTATGTTTGACAGCTTGTGACTACAATGGTCTAATAGGATCATTTTCTTCTTGAGATCTCTAACTGAGTGTTTTAGACCACGAGGGGATAAGAACTTTCCCATTCATACATTGATGTTGGTGAAAGATCAAGGACGGGCATGGGAAGAAACTTATGTACTTCGCTATAAAAGTCTTTTTCGTAGAGGTTCGCTTGATTTTATGCTTCAAATCTTGTTTGTCTGAATTGTTTTGGACGGGTCAGACAAAACTGCTAGGCCTATGATTAGGTCTAATATCCATTGGGGATAAGATTGTAATTTGAGACTCCATCAAGAAAGAGAGAAATTCTTCTAAGACTAGACAGTGACATAGCAACATGTAATATTGCACAAGAACGAGGAGTCCTATTGTTGTGGGAAGGCAAAATAATAGATTAATCTTACAGAGTATGACCAAGTGCACTGAACTTCTATTATTTCGCTAGCTTACAAGCTGGTATGATGATGCAACCTAATGATCATATCATTGATCAGCTCCTTCGTCAGAATGTGGATGAAAAGAGACCAGACCATATGGGTGGTGGCAGGCATCTATCGTTTCTCCACTTTGCGCTCTCTCTCTCTCTCTCTCTCCCCCACCAAATGCCCTCTCCTGTGGCTGATTGGTCCGAAGGCGACCGGGTTGGCATTGGGTGGACGGGCATGACGGCGACGATGGAGGAGGACGAGACAAGGGCAACGTGGGAGAAGATTTGTTTTGTCCTGGAGAAAAGGCCAAAGAAAAGAAATGTCTATTTTTTTTTTTTTTGGGGGGGGTGGGTGTGGGTGGGGAGGTCAAACATTAAGAAAAGGGTGGAGGAAGAGAGAATTAGAAAGATGTTAGGTTAATGTGACTTTATTGAGGAACATAGTTTCTTTTGAGGAATGGACTCGGGCGAGCCAAGATAACACAGGAGGCTCTAATTGAAAAGCTAGCTTAAATCTATTTCGAATCAAGAAAATACTCAATTCTATACAGCCGGCCTAAGCAATCATACTCAAGAAAGGAATTGCTAGTCTAGACTAGCCTATTTTGCACTTTGATCAAGGAAAAAGAGAAAAGAAAACCATAATAAAGATCCATAATCTTCAATGGTACTAATCGTTTAGTGGATAATTGGATGGTGGAGGTGCAGATATTTTCTCACTCCTGTAGAAAATACAACAAGAAGAATACATGCGGTTGACTTCTCATGCATTTGCTTGATCGTATCTTTCTTCATAGATAGGTGCATCGACAAGGAAAGCTTGCACGGCACCATCGTTCTCTTATCATGCACCGAGACCCCCATCAGAGCGTGGATAATATCAGCGAATAATCGGTTTGAGTAGAACCATAAATTTACGAAAGAGATATTTAGAGACTACCTGATTCAGTCGACATCAATCTATCAAAAGAGACGGTGACACAGAATGCAGTTCAAAATCAAGGAGCGACGACATGCTGATCTTGGATTGCGTTCGTCCTCGGGAAGAGTCCAATTTAAAAAGCAAGCTAGGCCGTTGGTTGAAAAAGTATGCAGAGAAGCCCCAGTTTGATTCAGTCCTTGCTAAAAGGAACATGCAGCAGAAATAACGCAATCTGGTTCAGAGAACCGAAGCCATTCACATGCCCGTATTCGGACATGAGCTCAAGATTCACAAATCATCAACTGCACTTATGCTACCGAATATAAACGCACCGGCGCGAGCGCAAAAGGTCCACACACTGATTTAGCTCCAATATATAAACCCGGCTCGGGATTTTATATTCAATAAATCAACTTTGAGAGACATGAAATCTAGAAATGGCTGTCTCGTCCTATAACTTCACGTCTTAGTAAGAGCAAGAACCGCCTTTCAGTCAAATCTCCTGAGGTTCAGAAAGGAAAAGAAGGAAACTTCAAATCCCCATGATGTAGCCAGATGGCTAGCTTCGTTTTAGAGCTTGAGTGAGTAAATATACTCCGTAAAATCAAAAACAATGTCAACAGTTGGCATACATGGAAGAAGAAAGATACGGAGTGGTTGTGCTTATGTTCAACTGGGATCTCATGCGAACTTCAAATAATTTTTGCGTATATATGCCATTATAAGGGGGAGGAATAGGACTTATCTGGACGGCAGAGGAGCGTGCAAGGGAGCGTGCTGATTGACATCGTTGAATCCAGAGAGAGCGACATTTATAAGGACAGAGCACACTGGACGACGGCGAGTGCGAACAAAAGAACCTCCACCTATAACATTGCTTGCTCAAATGAGCATCTCAGAACAGCAGCATCAGAGAGAGCAGACGGTTTCAGTTGCTAAAGCAACCACGACCAAACTGTTCTGTCCCAGTTCTTGGAGCTAACTGTGGTTGGAATACTCATTTGAGCAAGAAACATTACTAGGAGGACTCCCATAATCTTCACTTCAACCCCTCTCTCTCTCTCTCTCTCTCCTAGGAGCAACACAAATTGATGAGCTCTCACGACCTTGTCTCGTCTAATTTATAGAAGGCAAGTTGGGCGGAGAGATCAGTCGATTTTCGCGCAGCTACCCATGTTTACCAATCTACCCCCAGTTTTTTTCAGCTGGTCAAACGCGTCGTCACGGAGGCCGCCCGTTACGTTCTCCTTCCCACGACCCAAGAAACATTTTTAGGTCCTGGAGCTCAATCGCTCGTGCCGTCCGACACCCGAATTCTGGCCTTTCAAACCGAAAGTTGGTTGATGCTTCGTGAACATGGCCCGTTCTAGGTACGCCAGGATCCAAGGGACTACAGAACCTTTTCTGCCCGTGATTCGAGGGCATGCAGGGCAAGACAAAAGGGGTTTCAAGGGTCTCCGAGGTCTCGTTTGTTGACACTTGAAAGTCAGTTTTCCTACGGAAGTAAAAACACTCCAAAAAAAGAAAAAAGAAATTTAAACAAAAAAAGAAACAAAAAAGCCTGGGGAGCAGAAAGCGATCGATAGCTGATGAGCTGAAGAGGAGAATTGTAGGTGCTGGTGGAATGGCAGCTCGAGAGTCAATCTCTCCCTAGAACGCCAACGACCAGACTCGCGAACATCGACCGACTTAATTGAATTTATGACCTTTTCTATGCGTCCAGATCCGCCATCCGTCCTCTTATATTATAATGCTTTTACAAAGTTAAACTCCAATGGAGAGTCCTTTCCGGCGATCCTTAAGATTGCTTAACCCCACTTCATTTACCTTCTTTCCCTCTTTTAGGAACCTTTTCCATTGATGTTACCGAAGATTGACCCTGAAAATAGGTAAATCTGGCATGGCGACAAAACAGGCGGGCAACGAAGGGAAGAAAGTCGGGGGAGTCGATGATTACTCATACTTGGAGATATGTGGCCGAATTCACTCCCTTATCCTTTGTGGTAAAGATAAGAAATTAATAATTTTGTTTGTTTGTTTTTGGAATACATGAGATGTAGAGGTATATAAATGAATTTTTAGGTACGTAATATCGAGGTTGTAAATTCAGTTTAGAACAGAAAATGTTGAAGGCTATATCATAACATATAACATAAAGGACACAAAGATGGGGGGTGGCTTGAAGACCTGGGGCTTGCGTAGGGTGGATGGACCTAACACACTAGGGCTGAACGCTACCAAGCAGATCGGCTGTCACAATGAATTGGGAAGTAGACCCAGTTTGGATTTTCCATGCATTTGCTTATCTGTCCGACTTTATACCTCGTCCTTGTCTGCCACTAAATTGCCATTGATAAAACTACGGAGGAGAATCTCTACTGAACGAACGTACTAAGGTTTAACACACCATTTTCGATGCAAACAAGCATTGTCGTGCCGACATCTTGGTATAAGCTAAAATGAAGCGGAGGGGTATTCTTTTTCTGTTTTGTTAGCGATTAAGTGGTGTCTAAGCCAGAGTGTTTTGCATGAGTTATATCATCAGAAAAACAATAACGCTCCTCATCCGTAACGTTGGAACATTTCTTTTCGTGTCCTTTAAAAGCATATCTTCTCAATTTAATGATATTTCACTCATGAAACGCTACACTTAATGGATTAGGCCACATGTAGCCTTTCAAATAAGATTATCATCATTATAGTTATGGTTACAAACATATGAAGAGAAATGCAGATTGACTACAAAGACATCATTAGATGAGACTATAATCATACTCGAATGGCTCAAATACTTTTAGTATTTCTTAGCTTCAATTATGCAGAATAATCTCATAATTCTTCACCCACAATGTCTAACTAAATAATCACTCGATATCATGAAAGAATTTATCAATGTTACCAAAAAATTTCACGGCTAAAAATTTTTCGGACGCTATTCACGAGCATGAGCACGCCACACAATTGATTTCATCGCCAAAATCTTCACCTCATTATTATGCATAAAAGACAAAGCCCTAGTTGAAGAATTATATGCATACCAAGCGAAAGTTTGTCCTTCGCCTGAGACGGTCATCAAAGTCCAAGTTGGATTTTCACTTCTCGATTTCACCTGGTCCGATTTCAACGATTCCTATGGGGACTCCTTTGGAGCCAAGTCAAGCATGTCGGCATAACGTGGGCTGAACTGCAACGCACACTTCGCTTGGGGTCGTACTCCGTAAATCATATTCAAATTTACGGCATGCTACAATTTCGAACAAGGCGGAATAGCGAAGAAGATGTTACTTTTTTTTAAGAAGAAGATATTACTTTGCGGATGCCAAAAGTACCTGCTGTCAGAGACCTGATTTTCCATCACGTCCTCGTAGATTCTCCTGAGTATTCTTTGAGGACAGCCACATATTCAATGACAATTGTTAGACCAACTGACATGTGAATCCTGTAGCCAAAAGTAGGATTAGACGGTAAAGAATTCGGTCGCAGCAATATCGACAGTACATACTTTTTTTTTTTGTGGTCAGTGACAGTACATACTTCACTCGTTGAATTAAGTCCCCAAGACGAAAATGTTGAAAATTATGTGATTAATGACATTGTCCTCACTTTCCATAGTGCTAGAACATCCTGACAAGGTAGAAAAGAAAAAAGAGAGGGACATTTATTCTCACGTTCCTGATTTATGCTTCCCAGCTATCTCAGAAGGCATGATTATTACATCATGTGTGCAGTTTTTTTTTTTTTTTTTTTTTTGGGTTTTTCCAAGTTGAATCAAATTAGGAGCGTGGACCGAGCGCCGGTTGGCAACTGTTTTGCATCGTTCTTAGGATACTCTTGATGTAGTCTGGTCAAAATTGTCAAGATTTGGCTAAGTCGGAAAGAAAGGGGAATTGTACTTTGATACATTGATGATTCTGTACAGCTTGCTTGTATATAATTACAAATGAAATGAAATGATAAAGGAAATAAAGTATTTCTCTATTCCTTTCTATCCTATTGTATTTTTAAATTCCTATAATACATTTACAGAATCAATCTGAGATCCAATCAAATCGTGTCAATCGAATCATATCTTCCAACACTCCCCCTCAAGCTGGTGGTCTGTATATGTCTAAGACACCAAGCTTGTTTAGAAGATATGCATGTTGTCTTTGACAGAGGGGCTTGGTAAAGATATCTGCAGGCTGCTCTGACGTTCTGATTCCTCTTGTTTCGATAATCCCTTCCTGAATCTTATCCCGAGTAAAGTGACAATCGACTTCTATGTGCTTCGTCCTCTCATGAAATATAGGATTTGCTGCAAGCTTGAAAGCCGATTCGTTATCACAGAAAAGTGTAGTTGGTCCTTTGACTGGAGCTCCAAGATCTAGAAGTAAGCCTCTCAACCAGACTATCTCACATACTGTCTTGGCCATAGATCCGTATTCGGCCTTCACTGAAGATAGGGATACGGTGGACTGTTTCTTCGTCTTCCATGAGAGCAATGATTCCCGAACTTGATACAAAAGCCAGTGACTGATCTTCTGCTCATAGGGCACGTGGCATAGTCTACATCGCAATAAGCCTTCATTTCCATGTCACATTTTCGTGAGAGGAGTATTCCCAGACCTGGACAAGTCTTTAGATACCTCACTACCTTCAGTGTTGCATTCATGTGTGATTGCTTTGGGCTGTGCATGAATTGGCTAAGAGTCTGTACCGCATAGCAAATATCTGGCCTGGTCATGGTAAGGTATATCAATTTTCCAACAAGTCTTTGATACCCTGAGGGATCCCAGTAACAAGGGATCATCGAAGAAGGAGAAATCCCATTGTCATGGCTGATAGATGTCAATTTGACATTTTGCTCGATGGGGATAATCGATGGTTTGCGGCTGATAATCCCGCTTCGATATTATTTCCATCACAAATTTTCGTTGGCTCAATGAGATGCCCTGGTTTGAGCGAGCTATCTCAATCCCAAGAAAATATTTAGGTGGTCCTAAATCCTTGATGTGAAAAGTTGAGTGTAGGTAGTCTTTGAGCCTTTTTATGGCAGAATCATCATTACCCATAATAAGGATATCATCAACATATATCATCAAGTAAATAGATGACATACCTCTGGTCCGAGTAAATAGGGCATAATCATGCTTGGATTGCTTGAAGCCAGTAGCTAATAATGCATTGGTGAATTTTGCATACCATTGCCTAGAAGCCTGTTTCAGCCCATACAAGGATTTGCGGAGACGACATACTTTCGACTCCCCCTGTCTCCGTAATCCAGGTGGAAGCTCCATATATATTTCTTCGTCCAGATCACCATGCGGGAAAGCGTTGTGGACATCCATCCGAAGTAGTGGCCGCCACGAAAAGCAAGAATCGATAAGAAGGTTCGAACCGTGACGTCTTTTGCCACGGGCGAAAAAGTTTCGTGATAATCGAAACCTTCTTTTGGGTAAAACCCTTTGCCACCAGCCGAGCTTTGTACCTCTCTACCGACCCATCTCGCCCGTATTTTATTTTGTATACCCATTTACATCCTATGGGTTTACGGTGATTAGGCAACGGTACGACATCCCAAGTGTGGTTGTCTATCAGGGCATGCAACTCAGATTCCATGGCCTTTCGCCATCGAGGGTCATCTTTTGCCTCATTATAATTGGAAGGCTCACGATCTTCAGAAATTCGGCTTATACAACATAAATGTTCTGGTGACAGCCTACCAAAAGAGACGTAGGATGAGACAGGGTAACGGGTACCTGATGACCGCGAAAAGTTGCATATGTAGTCCCTTGTCCATGTTGGTGGTCGAGAAATTCGATGAGAACGCCTTGGAGGCACTTGTGATGTGACCGGATTTTCACTTGTTGATGGAGCTTCAGTTGTCTGTATTGACTCTTCATGTTGTGGTTCTTCAATATGATGCTCCTCAATGGAATCTTCAACAATTTGGGCTTCATTTGATTGTGAAGATATGACAGCCCTTGGAAAATGGATTGTGTTTGTAGGAGCAGGGATAATGAGTGCTCCCCCTGACGGTGAATCTTCTTCTGTTAAAAATTGAGGACTCTGCTGTCCTTCATTTGATGAAGATGATGCTGAAAGTGGAAAGGTGTCTTCATAGAATACGACATCTCTGCTGACAAAGAATTTTCCTGTTGATAGCTCATAAAGTCGATATCCTTTCTGCAATGTTGGATACCCCATGAATACACACTGAGTTGCTCTTGGGGCCATCTTGTCTTTAGGGTCGACTGTGGTAGCATAACACAGGCACCCAAAAACTCTCAGATGAGTTAGAATTGGTTTCCTTCTATATAGCATCTCAAAGGGTGTCTTCCCTTTTAATATGCGTGATGGCATTCGGTTGATTAGATAGGCCGCAGTGATCACACGCTCTCCCCAGAATTCTTTAGGGATAGATGCTTGAATTTTGAGCGCTCGTGCCACCTCCAGAAGATGTCTATGCTTTCTTTCAACCACCCCATTCTGTTGTGGTGTGTAGATACATGAACTTTCATGCAGTGTTCCATTCATAGTAAATAAGGAAGTACATTCAGCATTAAAAAATTCTTTTCCATTGTCAGTACGTATCCTACGAATGGATTTTTGAAATTGGGTTTTGGACAGGGAAATAAATGTCTTTAAATGGGAAAAGACTTGACTTTTGGACTGCATAAGGAAAGTCCATGTGACACGAGAATAGTCGTCCACAATTGTGAGAAAAAATCTAGACCCGTCGTGATTGACAGTACGATAGGGTCCCCAAACATCAGCACGAACAAGTGAGAAGATATCATTTGCATGGGAAACACTATTTGGAAAAGGAATTCGTGTTTGTTTAGCCATAGGACAAACAGAACAATCAGGGCAAGGAAATGATGCACTGTGACCCAATCGTCTATGATTAAGAATATTAATGCCATTGGCAGCAGCATTACAAATGGATTTATTGATTTGAATAGATAATGGAAATTCTTCCCAGAAATACAGCCCTTGGTTGACTCTACCCCAGCCCATCAGTGTGCCAGTCGAATGGTCCTGAAAGAAACATCTATCAGAATGGAAAGTTATGTGACATGAATTTTCCTCACAGACTCTAGCAACTGAGATCAGATTGAATTGGAAATCAGGCACGTAGAGTACGTTTTTAAGGCTGATGAGGGGGCTAAGTTTTATAGTCCCAGTCATTATGACCCTAGTGGTGTTTCCATTTGGAAGTTGCACTGACGTAAGAAAAGATAATTTTGTAATGTCTGAAAATAAATTCCTATCACAAACTATGTGATCACTGGCCCCGGAGTCAATAATCCACGCACCATTCAAAACTGAATTCATTAGGCAATAAGATGTACCTATGAAGCTCCCTCCTTTTTCAGATGGATCTAATTTCTTCAAGGTTTCCATCAGCTCTTGGTATTGTTCTTGGGTAATTGGTTTCCCAATTTGCGACTCGATACCGAAAAAGCGAAGAAATTTTCCCTTTTTCCTTTTCTCCGGGCCTACCATGCAATTTCCAACATGTCTCACTAGTGTGATGTGGCCGCCTGCAATATTCACAATACATCTTACCCTTTCCTTTTGGCCCATTTTTAAAATTCGAATTGGGCCGGGTGTTGGGCTGGAAAATTTGGGCCGAAATGGGCCCATATGCGCCTTCATTTCTTCTCGGGTTTGGGCCTGCCGAGGTGTTGTATTGATTTGGGCCCGAGAAATGTGGGCCGTCAGATTCGAAAATTCGGCCTCCGTGTGAGCCGTCAGATGATCCAATATTCGATCCGTGTGAGCCGTCGGATCCGCCTGGAAAGAAGCCATGCAGGCCGTCCGATCTTGCCGACAGTTCTGTCACCTGTGGGCCGTTGGATGGGGTGTAGAACAAATCGCCGCCGTTCGTGCCCCCCTTTATATAACTCCTAGGGTTTTCATCGAATGAAAAACCTAGATCCGCCTCTCTCCTCCCTGGATTTCTCCGTAGATTGCTCTTGGTTGCGAGAGCGATCCCGTCTCCTCCTCGGTTCTGTTCTGTCGATCTTTGCTGGCTTTCCTCCTGTACAGCCAGTTGATAGATCCGGCCGAGCGTAGGCAGTGGATCCATGGTAAGGATCTGGGATCTAAACCCGAGGTAAGCTTCGTTGAGTATGAGGAGAAACCGAATGGTTTTCTCCCTCTCTCGCATCCGTTTGTATTGCTGCTGTATCTGTTCAGGCCAGTCGAACTTCTCCTCGGTCGCCTCTAATTCGTTCCAGAGACTCGACAGTTTGTTAAAAACTGTGGCGATGCTCATGTTGCCTTGTTTCAGATCCGAGATCTGCTGTGTGAGGTAAAAGATCTTGACTTGGTCAAGTTTCCCGTACATCTCTCTTATATTTTCCCACATCGTCCTCGGGTCCTCCGTCGGGGGAAGTCCGGACGCGATTTCGGGAGAGATGCAGTTCCCGATCCATGTTCGCACGAGTTGACTGCATCTACTCCATAATCGTGCCCTTCTCTCGTCGGATGGAACTGGGAAAGATCCGTCGATGAAAACCTCTTTATCCTTCGTCACAAGCGCTCTCCGGAACTCGCGTGACCAATTGGAATAATTTTCTGCCCCCGTTAGTTGCTGATTTATTATCTTGGCTCAGTCCATCGCCGTTGGTGGTGTACAGTGGGTCGCCTGGTTCCGGTCGAGCGCTGGTTGCAAGGATTTGATACGGAAAAGGGTTTGGTGTTAGGTTCGGGTAGGGATTTGTTCCCTGACCCATTCCCCCGAAACCAAAAAAATGATCCGCATTTGTCCCTTGATTCGGTATAGCAGCTCCGCCCGTCTGTTCCGGACCAATGTTAGGGTTTGCCCCGACTTCGTCGGTTGGTGGACTCGCATCGGCCCGCGCGTTGCTGTGGTAGCCGGGTGATGACGAATTGGGTACATACCCAGGGTGCCATGGATATCCCATCCACGGATATGGGAATCCAACCATTGACGGCCCCCAACGGCCCGAGCTCGCTATTGCCAAAGACGTGCGGAGGGTGTCCCCTGGATGTGCACTGTTCGATCCGGGAACCACTTTGTGGAAGAAAATTGATCTCCCGGGTTCGTATCGATGTTTCGCGCAGCGATCGCTCGGTGGGATTGGAGGTAGGTTCAGGTGTTGTCATTTTGAGACAAAGAAATTGATTCCTCTGTTCTTTTTTCGCAGGTGCGTTCCTTCTGGCAATCAATAGATGAATTCCTTCGGGCAACGCAAGACTTTGAAGTTTGAAGTTGTCGAGGCAATCGAAGCGGAAGCAAGGAATTTTTGGTCAGGACCGTGAGGGCTCTGATACCATGTCAAGATTTGGCTAAGTCGGAAAGAAAGGGGAATTGTACTTTGATACATTGATGATTCTGTACAGTTTGCTTGTATATAATTACAAATGAAATGAAATGATAAAGGAAATAAAGTATTTCTCTATTCCTTTCTATCCTATTGTATTTTTAAATTCCTATAATACATTTACAGAATCAATCTGAGATCCAATCAAATCGTGTCAATCGAATCATATCTTCCAACAAAAATCGACTTTCGGTTTGGAGATGGCGATTGATCCTTTAACCCTTCGTCTCTCCGTCTGTGTAAGCGTACGAGGCCACGTAGCATCCTTATCGTCGAGACGTTTATTTGTTCGAATGTGGTTGATCCCAGACTTATAATTAGATAAGATTGACGGTTAAGAATGAGATTATCGGGACTTAAACAGTACACGGCGCTGGAACAAAAAAGATCTTAGTCTTTCGCTTTTGTTTACATCGTGCATCTTCTCTTTCTTGTTGTTCTTTTCTCTATAACAAGCTTCTCAGTTGTTTTACACAATCTCTCTCTTGTCAGTTCACTACATTACAAGTTAAGGCATTTGTAATATCATCTACTTTAGTCTTTCAGCTTGTAATTCGGACTATATTATGTTGCATCCTAAATTTCCATGCTATCTAATATGTTAGCAATATTGTTTTAAATAAAAATAAGAAAAATAAGATTCATATTTTTTTTTTTTCCAAATAGCATTAATAATCTCATGATTCTCTCCCTCTCTCATAGCCATACTCTACTAGTCATTGTAAATTTTATACTTGAACACCTCTTTTAATTTTCCACCAAGTATATTAACCCACATGCTTTTTTTTTTTTTTTGCCATTACATCTCCCCCTAGGATGACATCATTCATGTCATCTCTTGATAGGTTGAATCATTCCAAATTAAATAATGATTCTCACCCATATATCTATGTGGCTGATCATGCTCTCTTCACTTGTTATTTTCATTCAGCTACTCAAATTAAGCCACTTGTCACTCATATAAATAAGCCATGTGCACTTAATTTGTGACATTGAGCTTAGCCTATCAAATGACATCATCCATGACAATTTAACTTAACCATGGTTTATGGTAATCAATAAAGGCGAAGATAAGATGAGAAACAAATAAAATCATCGCTTTCCTTCTATGGAACAAACCAAAAAGATCTCCACCTCTATTTCTTCAAGGTCAACTATTTTTACCTTCCATTCTTCAACAAAGAAAGTCAAGTTTTAACTCAACTTTCCACCAAATCCAAAGTTCATCTAATCTGTGTTGCTTAAGTTTTTAGTTCCAACCATCAAGTGTCTTACAAGGTAAATGCATGGACTTCCATTTTCTATCAAACTATTTGTTTTTAAGGAATGAGAGTTGTTAATTGGTATTGTTTATTTTGATTTTAAGGTGATTTAATGCTTTATGTGTTCAAAATTTCATTCAAGGTAAGTGAAACTCTGGGGGCTAAATGGGGTTGATCCACTAAGTTTTATTGGTCCTTGGTTGACTTTAGCTTGATGTATGAATATTATCATAGATGCATGTTGTAAGAGAGATTAATGAATACATGATGAGCTAATAAAAGACAAGACTATATGTATTAGTGACTTTAGTTAATTTTGTATCATGGGTGATGACATGTTGATTCGAGATGAGAATGATATTAGTTGAGGTCTACCTGTGCTATTGTTATGAATTTGTTACTAATATCACATTTAAAGTTGGTCAAGTGATTTCAAGAGGGTTTAAAATGATTTTGATGAGCAGAAGTGTTAGAGTTGAAACTATGCATGCAAAAGGGCTAAAATAGTAATTTTATGTAATACAAGGGCAAAAATGTAAATTACATCGTTTAAATCTCCTGTGAACTGTGGTTTTTATTAGTTAAAATGAGTATTAATTAGTGATTAAGATAGATTAATTAAAGAAATTAGATTAGGCAAAAAAAATATAAGTATTGTGGAATTGGGGCTAATTTGTAATGTCAAAAAGTCAAAGGTCTCATTTTCTAAAATTGGAACCTTTTCGGGCACATGTTAAGGATGCTTATGATTGTTGGTTCTTAATTAGCTTTAAAATTAATTGAGTAATCTAGACAGTTTACCCAAATAGTTAAAATTTGGAGTTAATTGAATAAATATTTTGAAAAGGTGTAGTAAAAAAAATCTAGAAGTTGTGTATAGTGTCAATAAGATATTCTTATGGATCAAATAAAAAAAGAATGGCCTTAGCTCATTGATTTGGCTAGTAGAGTCAGATTAAAAAAATGAGATAAATAGTGAAATTTTGAAATCAAAATTATATTGTGTTAATCTTGCAATTTTGTTGAGCTGAAATTCTATATAATTGACGTGAGTATGATGATAAGAGTGATTATAGTCTTGATATGCTCTCGGTGATCAAATCGTAAACTTTAGGTGTAACATTAATTTGGTGTAAAAGTGTCTTTTGTGTAATGGATCTTGTAGGACAAACATACACTTTAGTTTTATTGGCAACTTGGGAATGATTATAAATTTATGTGATGTAAGAATGTTGGAGGCTCTTGGATTGAATTACTTTATGGATAAGAGTTGGTGGATTGCGAATGATAATATATTGATGGTTGCTTTCCACCGGTAATATAAGAAATGCCAAGAGATTAGTATGATATTATTTGCACCATAATTACATGGCAATTATTGTGTACTAATAATTTGCATGTGATGACACTATATATCGAGTGACAAGTGTTTTATGATAAGAATTTGTGGGTTTGCAAATGATGATAAATCGATATTTGATTTTCACTATAGATAGAAAATTGTCAATAGGTCGATATCATGTTATTTGTAGATGGGGTTATTGAAACATCATGGCAATTGTTATCTTACGATGATATGTATGTAAATGATGCTATGTGAGAAGACTTTTGCCACAGCCTATTCATTGGAGAGCGAATATGCTTGTATAAGTATGAGTAAATGACTCAAAAGTTAACCAAGTGCTCTAATGTCTGGAATATGTCTCTACAACATTAAGAGGACATTAAGTCTTATGAATTATACACGAAATAATATGACTTAAGTAACTTATGAATATTATGGAATAGCCATCATCGTGTGAATGTACGATGGTGTATTTATCCTTATTACTATAGACAACATTTGTGATGGATGGGCTGGCTAAGAGTTGCAGCCAAGATGTGTTTATGTTTCCATTTTACATAAGTTGGTTGTAATGATATTTTGTTAGTTGAGATGCCTCGTGAGTCAATATAAGTCATGGTCAATGATGAGTAGGAAATAGATACTTATCTATGAATATTGGTAAGCTATTTTGTGGTATTTGCACATCATGAGATTGATACATTCGTCTGTATGCATTTGAGTGTTAAACTGAATGTTAGCTCATGACTTCTATTTTATTAATTGCACGCATGATTATTTCATAATTATATTATATTACATTGAACAAACCTAATTAATATGCTTTGAAAATGTATGTGAACACTTGTTTTGAATATTTGATCTCTTAATAGAGGGTAAGTGTTAAAGGAAAATTGACATGGTTGGTTAATGCTTATAACTTTCTTTGCGAGTATTTGGATTATTGATATGTTTGAAAATCTACCCTGTGATATGTGCTTACAATATATGAATCGGTTAACACATTAGATTGGGATTATATTACAAATACTTAAATAATGTAGAATATGTTGTGCTCCTCAAGTGATCGAACTATTCTATTATGAATATGTAAATAACTAAGAAATATTTTGAATAAATGATTGATTGGTGAATTATAATGATATCTATATGATACTTGATATTACTTGTAATTGTTACTATGATGTTGGTGTTCAGAGGTCGAGTGGTGAATAGATTTTATACTTTAAGCCTAGAGCTTTCGTTTGCTAAGCTTAGGTTCATCCCGATATACCTTATAGATTAGTTGAGTTCAAAGCTCAAGGGCATTTAGATTAGTGCTTCGGAAGATCTCTTTTAAGGATTCTATTAGAGTTTCGCAGTGAAAGTAAAGGCATATTTCTATACATAAGATTTTGGTGCATGTTAGTTAAGGTTAAATTATTCGTACAATTGAGAATAAATTAACTACTCATCGGATAACTAAAGTGAATTCAAATTATCTATTCATTTGAGATTTAAATTGTATGGAAATTTTTAGGTCATGACATATTATATGAAGGGTATGCGCCTTAAAAGTCATCCCATGCCAAACCAAGTGTAATCCTTTAATCTGGAATTTAAGACTATATCTGTTATAGGAATAACTAAAATAGTTGAGAAAATATCGCAGGATGAGCATTTCCTAGGATGTTTTCATCTCTTTTGCCTCCTTAAAAGACTATCCAACTACCTTCATGTTTGAATGTGATTATCCGTACCATCCAGTCTGAGAGAGAGACGCAAAACCCTACTATAGTGGAAAAGTTTGGATTATCTTAGCCCAATAATGGACGCAACTCACTTTATGACTCATCCATCATTCATATGACACTCATCACTAACTTCAAGAAAGGCCTATGGGATGAGACCATAAGATACATGATATATATAATTATTTGCCAGAGTGAATTTTATTTTTTATTAAGATATGTGGTAGATGGTGACAAATTTGAATTTTAAAACTTATTTATTTTGTGAAAAATGAATGATTTAGAAAACATTTCCTAAAAATAACTAATTGTATCTCTTACAATAATGAATGAAAAAAAAAGTTTTTTATTGTCCATGAAATTATTTAAACCTAAATTATAGTTGATAATTTTTAGAGAAATATTTTCCTATATATATATATATATATATATATATATATATATATATATATATATATATATATATATATTTGTTAACCAAGGATTCGCCGGGCACCCTTGTCGGCTTACGGCGATTTGGAGTCCACGAGAGGCCCTCAACGACTATACCTCGGGAGAGATTGGCCCAGCAACCCATCGTCGGGGTCTCCCGCTTAAATCGTTAACGGGGCAGGATTTTGAATATATTTTCCTAATAGTTTATTTTTCCATAAAATAAAGAAAATAAAAAGCGCTTTGAAAGTGCATTTCGAGATTAACATCTAACTATACACGCGTGCACGATTCCCTGAATCCTAAACGCAGATTATAGTATTTTAAGAAGCATATAATTTCCAAGCACGGCGAAATAAACAGAAGTTCTTAAAGGTCCCGCGGCGCGATTTACATAGCACCTACTCGCGTGGAGGAGTATAATAATCGAAAGCTGTCAATGTAATTGAAACGAGGGCTATCAAGTCATTTTCGCCCTGGCCTGGCAGGTCGGTGGTTCCTAAACAATCGGTCGTCGTTCCCAATTGAATTTCGGTTTAGGGTCAATTTTTTGCCATATGGACTTGGAACACTGTTGATGAGGTGGCGCTATAGAGAAGCCTGTACTGTAACCTGTTAATTAAATCATTGATTCGTACAGAGACAGCTTATCGCGTGCTAGAATCGATGCGAACGATGGTGAGAGTTCTGCGACTCCTATGCAGTCTGATTAGCTATGAAAACGAAGCAACCTTCCGAGGGCGAGCGGGCCAATCCTAACAACATTTATGACCGATGCTACTGTTCCGGAAAGACCCGTTTTCCTTTTCCTTGCTGTTACGATGATGGGTACTGACTGAGTTATTCCCACTGATAAGGACGACGCCTCAGCTGAGCTCCATGAGGTCTTGATTTGTTGATGCATCCCTTAGTCGCGTTCAAATCAACTGTGACCTAAGAGATGATGACAGAGAAGGCACTCGAAGAGAATTCGTTATGTGAGATCTTCTGCTCACGGTGCAAAACACGTGGTGCCAAGGAAATCTTGCCGAGTAAGCAAGGGAACTGGCACAAGCATATCGACTTGCTTATCTTTCTTTCAACATCATTTTTCTATGGAAAGATGCGGACGATTCCTATAGCGCGTCCAAGACACCCGTAAATGATTGATGTTAGAATAAATAAGAGCGAGGTAGCGATTGATGATCGGTTTCGCCTTGATTCGCATGAAGCACAAAAGGAATTGGATCCAAAATAAGTGGATCCAATGATAGTCTCCTTGAATTAGTGCAGCTGTCATGGACCCCCTACTAGCGTGTCCATTGGCTGTCACATTGTGCACAAGATGAAAAGACATTGCTTTGGGTGTGTTTGGGAGCGGCTTTGCCAAGTCACTTTGGGCTAAAACAATGATGTTTGGAACTTCTTTTCTAAATATACTTGGGGAAAAGTGAGCCTTTGGAAGGCTGAAGCCCAAGGCTGCCATGGGGCTGCCTTAGGCATTTGGCCATCTTGGAATGTTGAGGGGAGAGTAAGACGAAAATTTTTCTTCCACAAATATTTTCACTAACATTTTATTTTTCCAATTTTGTCCTCATGACTATTCACCTTCTTCTCCGTTGAGATTGGCTAGCAAAGTTGTGCGAAGCTGCGAGGGACCGGCGACGAGCTAGACAAAGGTCAGCATGAGGCCGATGTGATTATGGTGACTATCGGCGGCTAGTCACGTGACCTTGGCAACCCCACACGAGTCGCGTTGCCGCAACTGTCACTGTGAGGTCGTAGCGACCCAAATCTGGGTGAGCCGAAGGTCGCACAATCGTTGCGACTCCCGGCAACTCTACGACCTTGGTGACCCAGATCTAGGTCACTGAAGGTTGCCACGACCCAAATATGGCCGGTGCGACCTTCGGCCACCCAAATCGCGTGCAGATCTAGTCGTGTGATTTGGGTCACGACGACCAAATTACAAGCCCTGGCCACCTTTGAGCGAAGGTCACAGCGTAGTGGGTCGGCATAGTGGGTCACACAATCGTTCAGCGAGGGTCACCACAACCCAGATTGTGCGATCCGGGACGCAATGACCCTCGCCAGACCGCCTGCCCCTCGTCGGCAGTAATCAGCCAAGCCCTTGGCTGGCCAACTCTCCTTTTTTTTTTCTTTTTTTTTTTATTATAACAAAAGACTTTTGCAAATTTAATTTGTCCAAATACTATTTTGCTCAAACATACTTCACAATGGACTTTCACAAATACAATTTACCAAACACAATTTGTATTTTTAAAAACTCATTTAGCTCAAGGGTCTTTATATTTTTTCAATGATTTTTCCCAAAAACCTTCCCAAATGCACCCTTTGTCAAAGGACCTGTAAACCAAAGATTATCTAGGTTTTACAGTGAAGCCCACATGATCCACGGTTCAGACAATTTCGATCCACGTGGAACCTGTAACAAAGCACAAAACTATACCCGAGGGCAACAATAGACTGGACATTGGCTGTCGCGCGTAGCTCATTCACATGCAGAACACAGATATGGATATAAAAGTCTCGCCCGAATCAATCTGGCCCCAACAGCGGCCGCCAAATCATTCTCGCTTCCTTCGTCACTGAAGAACTCTCACTATGTTAGAGAGCATCTCCGTCGACTTCGCATATTGAAAAGGAAAAGCAAAGGCTGAATATAAATCAAAGTCACCGACATCCAAGAGTAGCTCTTCCATCCGCGTTTATGGTCGTGTTGGTGCAAAGCTTCTGGAGATCGATGTAACCGATAATGGTGTCCTCAAACACTGCATCCTGCAGTTGAGCTTCGTTGAAGGTAGACCCCGACAAAACGGTATTCTTGAATACAGCTCCTTGAAGGTCTGCTTTCTCGAAATTAACCCTATCTAAAACAGCATTTGAGAAGTCGGTACCTGCATATGGAGAATGGATCAATTCGTGGAAATTTACAGTAGCTCTAGGAAAAATGCACCAAGAAAAACCGAGTCAATTAGTAGCAAACAGCTTTCATATAGCGATTGTAGAAGCACACCCAGCAATGATTTTTCATTTTCCAGGAAGTCTTGATGGATTGAGATATCCACCATAAGCAAAATGGGCGATAGATGTTTCGTGCACTTTCAAAGTTTCACTCTCCAAAGTGAGTTCGCAAATGCCAAGGTCAGATTAAAACTAGCAGACATGCAAAGACTAACAAGTTGTTCTGCAATGATTGTATTGGTAATTAGTTGGCATGAAGCATGGGCTGAGTACTTATATTTTGCTTTTATTTGAGAAAGATCATTCTAACATATAAAAAAATGCACCAAACGTTGGGATCGCCGCAGCTTTTCCTTACAAAATGATTCAATCATCTAACTTCAAAAGATGCTTTTTGCTAGAACTTGAAGAGCAGTTTATCACGTGCTCCCGGAATGCAGTAAGTAAAGCCTGTAATATTTCTCGTTCCAACTTGTAATGAGGTCTTAACATCAAAAAGATCTTGCACTTCCATAAACAGTAAGTACGAGTACTAGTCGAAAGAATAAAAAAGTATGAACGGTCATATAAGGTACCTTTCATAATAAGTAAGACATCCAAGCTGAGAACTTATCATAAGAAGAAATACTGTTAAGAAAATGACACAGTTCCCAAAGTATAGGACAAGGAAGAAAATTACCCTTAAAGCTAGCTCCAGCAGCATAAGCTTTTGACATTACCACTTCTGACATGTCTGCACCATCGAATTTAGCATCTGACATGAGTGCTGCCGCCAGTGACTTCCCTTTTAGGTTAGATTTTTCGTTTGTATAATCGCAGAAGCGTAGATCTATTGGCTTGTCATAAACACCATTAGCCTGTCCTATTGTGTTGCCAACAAATGCACGTTCACAGCGGTTGGGCTCTGTTGATAAGGGAGGTAACCTCTGCAGCGTAAAAACGCCTTGGATAATGAAATATTATACATTCTGAAAGATTTTCATCACATATCCCAGATTGCGATTGTTATGATGGCCACAATGTTTATGAGAAACCTGCTCACAAAGTATTTTGGCAATCTCACATTTACAGGATTTGGTCATTTCATCATGCGGTAAAAGAAAATTGCTTATTGATCGAGACCTGTTTGTCTTCTTCATAACTCCCCAAACAATCAAGCTATTGTTGACGCAACTTCACAAGGACTTCTTACCAAATGACAGACATCTTTTTAAACAAACATTTTAATGAGTACGTGCAAATGTTCCTCTCTGATAACCAATTCAAAGACAAACAATCAAGATATATAAAGTAAGTATACTGCTTCAACTGTAAAGAAACATTAGTCTGACTCCTGCATACCAAAATTAAGAGCTTATTATTCTTTCTCATGGCACCTTTACTACGTAGAATTTCTATTAAAAAGCGAAGCAGAAGTAGCCATTTTTTTATTAACATACACAGCCCCCTCCATTAAATATCAGATATGCGCTTGTCTCTACCTCAAACTAAAGGAGCCTCGTAGACCCTTTTCATCTTAGTTCACCAAACACGAGTAGTCTAACACAACAATGCAGAAAAAGCATTCCTTAGTAGCTGGTTCCACCCAACTATTCTACCTGTGAATTTTTTTTACTATTCTCTGTTATGCCAACTGTCGGCAGCAATAACTTGGATCTAACAACAGCATTGACATCAATTGAATAAAGGCGTGCATCAGATTAATTGCCCTGATGTTGATCATAAAGCACATTACTAATTGGTATAAGAAGGAGCTGCAAAGTGGAGTCATTGTGACTTGTGAGGATGCTAAAGCAGATTACATACGATAACTCAGAAAGGCCATTGCCCCAAACCAAAGCTTCACTCCGGTTTTCAGGTTCCTGACAGCATAGCCGATTGACCAACTTGTTTTATTAGATTAGTCCTCATCCATGCAATTCCACTCGAAAATCAAAGGAGAAAACACTCTTAACAACAGAGTATTAACTAGAAGGCTCCCAACCTGACTAGCAGCAATTACTGGCGAAGCCGCAGTTACGGCCCAAACAGCGAGGACTCCACAAGCGACATTCCTCAATTCCTTGACACAGCACGTGCTTTCCTTGATCTCCCAACCTTCTTTAGAAGCTGCTCCAAGTAAAGAAAACATTTTTAGTAGCAATCCCACTCACCACTTTCGCGTACTATAATCTGAGCTTCTACGCGTCGAATCACAGCCTTCTATTTTCAATTCGGATCACCTCGACCACGCGAGCGCTCACTCCACTACATCTACCATCCGAACTTACTCCACTACGGCGAAACGCAATCAAACTTCGCATAAAAAAAAGGAAATGGGAAAGCGAACCGGAGCGTTGACCAGAGCAGGCGACGCGGATCGGCGAGCGGAGCTCGGAGGCGGGGGAGCGGCGGCGCGTCGGCGGGAGGCGGCGGAGGGAGAGGGCGGTCTGCGAGAGCGGAGCTAAGGAAGTCGCCATTGCCGTGTCGCTGTGCTTTCTCTGTCTATCCCCCTCCCGTGTTTATCCGTTGGTGGTTCTCGAATTCACACGTGGCATGCCACGTAGGACCGCCGCTAGGAAATGAAAATAAAAAAAAAAAGGTAACTGGGCTCATGGGCCTGGAGGAGGCCGGTCTGAATAAGTCTGATGGGCCTAACGGTCTGACCGTTTGAAACCGTCCGGTCCGGTCATCCGGTGCCTGCTTTTGACCGCCTCACGCGCTTTACTCGTCTCTCTCTCTCTCTCGTCTCTCTCTCTCTGCGATTCGATTTTTCCACCGACGAGGACGACGACGAGAGAGGAGACCAAAGCAGGCGAAATCGATCCGTCAGCGTTCGATCGAGACCGTTCGAAGCCGAGATCGATGGACTCCCTGGGAGCGTACATCTCCTACGAGAAGCTGAACGGCGTGGCCTCCTGGGTCGGCACCAGCGTCGCGGCGGCCTTCTTCGCCTCCCTCGAGCGCTGCTCCTGCATCAACCTCTCCACCTCCGAGGACGACACCGACGACCCCGCCGAGGCCCACGACCTCCCCCTCATGCTCTCCTCCGCCGCCAACCGCAGCTCCTCCGCCACCAACGGCGACCCCAACGACGTCGCCAACCTCCCCGTCTGAGCCCCGAGCTCCCGATTCCGAGCCGCTCCGGTACAATTCCTGCCGAACCCCCCGGATCGGTCGCCTCTTTTTTTTTTTTTTTTTTTTTTTTTTGTGTATTTCTTTCGGGCGATATGTGTTCGCTGAATGTGATTAAGTCCTTTTTTTTTTTTTTTTTTTTTTTTTTTTTGTTTTGTCTTGGGGTTCGCTCCTAAGTTAGCGCATTGGCGTGGCTGTAACTGGTCGCGCAATCGTGAATCGTGATCCTTTAGGCTGGATCGAGCGCTCGTGGCTGTTCGATTCGCCGGTGGATCGCGCTTGTTAGTGATTTGATTTTGCATCATCGGTATGTCTGGTTTCTTTTCCGTTCGGATTCTACAATGATGAAGGTGGTGTTGATATAATCTCTTCAAAGTCTCGGATTTGAACGTGGTAATGGCAGCTTTGGGGATGGCATAAACGCAACTTTCGAGCTGTTTCGTTTGACATATACTCCGGTTATTGCTTGTACAGCGGCTGAAGAAAGAAGAATCATAGTCCTTTTTTCGTGGTTTTTCATTCGTTCGATTTGAGCTTCAGGGTCCCTAGTAATGTTTTATTTCGATCATGTGATGTGGTTTTTCTTCAGCCTTTAGAAGGAAAACCGAGTTAGGATGAGCGAATCAGGAGAGGTAGTGTTGCTTTTGGTTTGATACAAGAAACATATAAAAGCTGTTAGTCATGGAGCGGTCAATGCATTTGAATTGGAAGTCGTAGCAGAGATAGCGAGAGAGGGGATGGACAAAAAATGGGCAATTTCGTTATAGCCTTCGGAGTAGATGATAATGCTGCGTTGGTTTCAGCTTGTATCTATATCCTTAGTTTTGTTTACCATGCATTCAGATCATTGTAGAGACAAGAGTTTGTGGTGTCTTGAATTAACTAACAATCAAGGTATGCCCTACCCTCTGCCTCTCTGCATTTTGTATGATGCACAAGGGTAGCTCATAGCTACTTCTGATGGTTCATTGAATTTAGGCTGCACTTGCTAACCCATTGGTCGATCTTGTCGATTGGCCTCCAGAAATTGTGTGTGTGGGCAAATTTCAAGGAACGAGACAAATTTCATGCTTGTCATCTACAAATCCATGTCTAGCCTTCTTTCTAGATCGAGGACAGAGTCATGACCTTATGTGAGGATAAGGTCATGTGAATCAGTTTTAGTTATTTCTGCTGTCTGCTAATAAAATATGGTTCAGCCAGTATCGAAGCGTGGCTGCTCGTTGTTTGGGTAAGCTTATCACGTATTTGGCAAGTTTTATGCTTTCTCTTTAGATCATATCCATGGAACAATAGCTTAATTGAACACCGTCGCAGCATAATCTTGTGTATTAATGACAGGATAATCACTGTGTTAATAAATGGTTTCAGTTTGCATTTATATCCTTAGTTTTGTTTATCATGCATTCGGATCATTGTAGAGACAGAGTATACAGTGTCTTGAGTTAATAATCAAGGTATGTCCTGCTATCTGCCTCCCTGCAAGTTGTAAGATACACAAGGGTAGCTCGTAGCTGCTTCTGATGTTCCATTGAATTTGGGCTGCACTTGCTAACCCATTGGTCGATCTTGTTGATTGGCCTCCAGAAATTGTGTGTGTGGGCAAATTTCAAGGAACGAGACAAATTTCATGGATTATAGTTGCCTGATTTCTCTTTGTCATCTTCAAATCCATGTCTAGCCTTCTTTCTAGATCAAGGACACAGAGTCATGACCTTTTGTGAGGATAAGGTCTTGTGAATCAGTTTAGTTGTTTCTGCTGTCTGCTAATAAAATATGGTTCAGCCAGTATCAAAGCACGGCTGCTCATTGTTTGGGTAAGCTTATCACGTATTTGGCAAGTTTTATGCTTTCTCTTTAGATCATATCCGTGGAACAATAGCTTAATTGAACACTGTCGCAGCATAATCTCGTGTATTAATGACGGGATAATCACTGTGTTAATAAATGGTTTCAGTTTGCATTTATATCCTCAGTTTTGCTTATCATGCATTCGGATCATTGTAGAGACAGAGTATACAGTTTCTTGAGTTAATAATCAAGGTATGTCCTACCATTTGCCTCCCTGCATGTTGTATGATACACAAGGCTAGCTCGTAGCTGCTTCTGATTTTCCATTGAATTCAGGTTGCTCTTGCTATTTAATGGTCGATCTTGTTGATTGGCCTCCAGAAAAATGTGCGTGGGCAAATTTCAAGGAACCAGACAAATTTCACGGATGAGATAGTTGCCTGATTTCTCTGTCATCTTCAAATCCATGTCTAGCCTTCTTTCTATATACAGGACAGTCAGCCATGACCTTATGCGAGGATAAGGTCATGTGAGTCAGTTTAGTTATTTCCGCTGTCTGCTAATGACATATTGGCTGCTTCTTGTTTGGGTAAGCTTATTGCGTATTAGGCAGGTTTTATGCTTTCTCTTTAGATCATATCCGTGGAACAATAGCTTCATTCAACACTGTCGCAGCATAATCTGTGTTAACAAATGGGACACCTTCATGAGTGTCCCGAGGACACTAGTTAAGCATATTCGATGACGAAAATTTCAATTTCAAAAGCCATATATCACGAGACTAGTAAGTGCAGTAAAAGATTTCTCATAGTTGATTGTTTAACAAGTGTCATAGAGGAACTCTTTAATAAAATTCTCAACAAGTTTGTGATGGGATCCAATCTGTGACTGCTTGTGGCTTTAAATGATCAGGACTCATTGTCGGCCCTTTGTTTTCAAGTGCACTACATTTCCATGGAAAATCAATTTTGTGATAACTTAAAATGATGAGGCTGCAATTCGATAGTGTCATTACATCCCCCTGGAACATCATCATAGTACCGAAGCAGAGGTCCTCGAATGACCTACTTTCGATTATCAAAGAGTGATTTGATCTGCCTGGTCATATATTGATGGGCGCATTTGGACCGTGAACCGAGAGGTCGGACGTCCTACGCGTGCATCTCTCTCCTAGGGGTCGTTCAAATATGCTAAGGTTCGCCCCGACTAACAAATTTATATTCGAAATTCAGTAGCACCGCGGACTAGTATGAGAAACTATCCATCTCTCCGAAAAACTAGTGGTTAGAATAACGTGTTGCATATATGATTAATGCTCTCTACTGCTCCTTTTGGAGAAATCGTGATTCGTACTCGTCGGTTGCCATGTGGGGTGTGCAAAATGCATTCGTGCATGGCCGTTCGATGCTTGTTTGTCAATTATGTTGGCTTGATTGATGCTTGCCGCATCTGATTCGCGTCAGTCTCGACTATTGCGTGCTCCAGTGAGATGCACGTATGTATTTTGCATCACTGTCGCCGCCAGACAACATAACAGACTCAGCAGACAGCAGGAGAACATAGCGTCATGGAGGGGATGGCTGCACAATGAGGATCAAGACTAAATGGGTTTCCTTGATGATAAAATTCAAAAACCGTGTCGTTCGCCTCTCGAGGTATTCCTAGTGACCTTTGAATACGGCGGCCGGGTTTTGCAGCCAGGGAAATTTCCTCGCAATCTTTGAAAATGATAACGAAAGATTTGCGAAGGTGGCTTGAAGGAAGGGGGAACTTACGTGACGTTTGCGCCGACAATGACACCTCCTTCGCGGTTGCGTTGGATTATTCTCTGTGCTGAGTTCGTTCTCAAGGCACTAAGGTTTTGGATGTGTTTGGTGATTGGACAGCACCCAAATTGAAAAACACCCGAGTGATGTTAGGGGAGATAGTGGCAAAATTGATGTTTCCATCAGGCGGATTCGAGGGCCTTTGTTTCTCTCGTACTCGCAACTCATCTCAAATGCGTTCGTGTTTTGAGGCATGTTCATATGACACGAAGCAAAATAAGAACAACAAAAGATTCGAATGTGGTACGACAGGATGGCGCATAATGTATTGTCGATGTGAACACTGTATCGCGAGCAGTTGAATGATTTGGCTTATCAGTTGTAATCCACATGTATCAATGTTAACTCAAAATCGTAACGCACACACCACGCGTTATTGACACAAATGAGATACCGGCACAGAAGCCATCTCTTCTCAAAGGTATGCTGGAGAGTAGCAATTGGCTGCTCTGACAGCCCTAATTGAGAGTGAAAGAACGTAGAAATTAGATCAGGTTGTTGTCATTGTGAAAATCTTTTGCTCTTTTGCCTTTTCCCTTTTCCCTTTTCCCTCTTTTCCCCTTTTTGGGTACATGAAAGGCTTCAAAACGTGACGGACCGACAGGATATCATGGACTTAGGTAATAATACTAACGGTCGGGGTAAAAGCACTTCCTGCCTTTAAATTATTTGAGATTGAGTGGGAGACGAACCACTACCCTTTATACCATGTTAACGTTGGTATCTCCATCAATTTCAATTATCAATCAAAAGTATCATTTTCATGAATTAACGGTTAAAATTTATCGTGACATCAATGAAAACATGATATATGATATATGATTCATGTCCAAATTAAGTTACGTAGATTTCAGAAAGTTCGGATGAGATACGTAGTCCATCCTCCTTTCCATTCCTTACTTCCAATTTCATCTGAAAAGGAATTAGTGGAAAACAAAACAAAACAGTTTGTAAGCCTCAAAAAGAGAAACAAAAAGAGAAACAGCCGAATGCGAAAGCAGTTTGGGAAAAATGTTTGGAAGTTTCATCATTTCACTTACCAGATACGAAAAAATCGAATAAAAAAAAAACTAAAATCGTGTCAAGTCGTCCTTTTTCTTGAACGGAAAAGATGGTCTGAGTTCAAACCGTAAAATGAAGCGAAATAAAATAAAATAAAATAAAAATAAAGTAAGAGGTGATGCAGAGGGAGCTTCTGCTGCGCAAATGGTGGAGAATTCGTAGGGATTTGAAGAATTTTAGGCTTTTCTTTGGGCCCCCCACTCCAGGCATGATGATGCTCCTTAGCTGGTGGGGTCCATCCATATTGACTAAGACCCCGATGCCGCATTTTCTGTAAATTCTTTCTACTTTCTTTCTAATTGTGTCTTTCTGCCTCCGGAAGGAAAAAAAATTAACGACAAAGCAAAAACATTCCTGCGAGCTCCGTTCATTTTGTGAAAAGCAAAAATTTGAAAAATATTTTTTTAAGAATAATATTAGAAAAAATGAATGAGCGAGTCGTGGGATGACACGGATGATGATGTCGCCATTTGCCAATGCTTCAACGTTAGTTTTGTCTCTATTTAGACAAAGTAAATATGAACTATATTTCTAACTTAAATTAACAAAATGAAAGATAGGCTAACATTCTTTCTTATCCATAATTAACTAGATGAAAACTAACTAATTCACTAGATAAGTAGCCCTGAGTAGTGATAAACATGTTGTCTTACGTGTAGATATCGTCACATTATTATACTTACAAGATCGAGTGATCAAAGAAGAATTATCACACTAATTTCTCCTTTCTATCCTTTATTTCACTTTGAAAGAAGATAGATTGTTTTACCATTACCGTCTAGAAAATTTTGTTGTGAACGTGGAATATTATGTGCAAGTTTTCTCCTCGCTAGCTTAATAATTAGTTGATCAAATGCTGTGGCTTTTACTGTTGACACAGTAGGATGTGCAATAATTCAAATGGTTGACCGAGGAATAATGCCTCTATGGCTTTACACATCACTAAATGCGAGGTCTAGATTTCCCATTTTTATTCAATGTTACCCCTTTTGAGTTAGGCCACGAAAATATTGTTTTCCAGGTCCTCTTATTCTAGTTTGTATGACCATCAAATTAGAAACGTTAATTTAATTCGATGTCCAAAAGTGGACTTCGATATCATATGATCCGAATTAAATAAAATAAAAATGAATGGACAAAATAAAAGATTAAAAAAGCCTAAAAGTTATTAAAAAGAAAAAGTCAATAGTTCATATGCTCTCACCTAGATCTGGACGAGTGTCGTCAATCCATCGCACCAATAAGTGGTTGTGCCTTGCGTGGATGAGAACTAAGCATGACTAAGAAGAATCCCAAGCCGCTCGTCGAGTTCCACCATTGTCTACGATCCACTAATCACAGTCCACGGAACTCCTCCACAAAGCAACACCGGTAAGCCTAGTTGAGGACCGCCTTTGGTCCAAGTGAAGAGCTAGGATCTTTGTCCTGGGACCTAAAGATCGACTGCTCTCACTCAGATCTAGGTGAGGGTTGCTTGCCATTGCCGAGATCCCATGGTCCTCGCCGGCCTTCCCGCCAATAGTAGCAGTGCTACTCCGCAGGCGAGGGCACATGGGAGGCCTTACAAACCCGTGCCTCATGTTATCTTTTTTTTACTTTTAGGCTTTCTATTAATTTTTTCTATATCACTTTACTACAAAGTGGACTGAAAAAGAAGAATATCCATATTGATAAAATCTTTTCCTCAAAAAAAAAAAAAAAAAGAAAGCCACGTTGGCGTCATATATTAATAAAAAAAGTCACACCAACATTTTTTATTAGCCTAATTAAACAGAGTTAATAGAATAACTTGAGTGCACTAATGTGAAATTTTAGAATTTAGTTACACTTTTGAAAGTTTTATAACTTAATTACAAAAATAAATTCTTCAAATCGTTGAATTTTCATGAAACAAACAAAGTATAAGCGAGTGGATGTACTTACTTCGACATTCAATATAAGTTCATCGCATCATTGGATTCCGTAGAAGAGATCAAAATGATGATAGTTATATCAATAGTACAGAATAATTTCACAAATTGGTATCGGGGCTTCAAACAAGCGGTGTTCGAAATGATGCGAGGGAGCTTTTTTACGACCCAATTATCTAAGAGTCCAATTATATTCCGCCATGTACATAACTTTTGGTATGACTCACATGCACCTGTGCATAAAATTTCAAAAATTAATGTCAAAGTGCTGGAAAGAGCTATAACTTACATAACTATTGGGCACAACTTACATGCACCTGGTCAGGAGGAGGAATCCAACTTTAGTAGGGGGAAGGGAGCAGTAGTGGAGACGCACCCGAAGACCAACAATCCGAAGAAGGAATAAAATTTGACCATCCACCACTCATCACATCGATCCGCGGGGGCGACAGATTCCTTTGTCCCATGATGTAACAATGCAACGTTTAATCCTCACCTAAACTACCAGATTAACCTTCTCCTTCTCTCTCTCTCTCTTACATGCTTCATACACTTTTCATACAGGAACCGGCTATAACGCATGGAATCACATGCTCTCTCTGTCTCTCTCTCTATATGTGCCATGTTTTTCGGCTTTCTCTTTTCTGTGTGGGTTTCCGACTTTTTGCTTTAAGATCACAGCGGCTTTTGAAAGTTGGCGATTTCCTTCTCAAACACTCCATTAAAGGCCTTTTTTCTCTCCTCTCTTTCCTCTCTTTTCCCAGTCTTCCCTTCACCTTTTCAGCTCCCCTCTTAAGCCATGGACAACGCAGCCCCATCTCAGTGGACTGCACAGGTACTCTCTCTTCTCTCTCTTTCTTCTCTCTCTTCCCCCAATACAATCATTTTCAGCTCAAGATTTTCTCTGCTCGAGTTGGTAGTTGGGGGCTTTGTGGATAAAAACTTTTTCCTCTCTTTGTTCGATTGCTTTGTTCCTTCCCCTTCGACTTCAAATCATAAAGAAAAAAGATACGGGGAGGAAAGAAAAAAAGTTACCTTTTCTCCCCCATGAGATGATGTTCAGCAAGCAAAGCCCTCCACTAAATACGCTTGAATTTATGTTGCTGTCGTTTTGGAGATCTTTCTCGAGTCCTTGAAAGTACTGCCGACCTTTTTCTTCTTCTTCTTCTTCTTCTTCTTTTCTCTCTTTTTCTTCTGTCTTCCTTCTGAAAAGTTATGATGATTTGTTTGTTTTGCTCTCTTCTCGCATAATCACTCTTCCAAAAGCCTTCAAAGCGCACCTTCTTTGCTTTGGTTTTCTGTCTTTTTGTTTGTTTGTTTCTGCTCTTATTCCCCTCGTCTGTCTCTATTCATTCTGTTCTCTTCATGCCTTCCTTCCTTCCTATGGTTGTTTGAATTTCAGGGATTCCTTGGGGTGATTAATAATAACCCCCCAATGGAAATAGCATCATCACCGAGGCCCGTGTCCGTGAGCTTGCAAGACATCAAGCCTACATGTGGAACCACAACAACAAGCAGGCCGCATAAGGATCAAGCCCTGAACTGCCCCAGGTGCAGTTCAAGCAACACCAAGTTCTGCTACTACAACAACTACAGCCTCTCTCAGCCCAGATACTTCTGCAAGACCTGTCGGAGGTACTGGACTGAGGGGGGGTCCCTCAGGAATGTCCCTGTGGGTGGTGGTTCCAGGAAGAACAAGAGACCCTCTTCGTCATTTTCTTCTTCGCCATCATCGAAGATCATCAAGCTTCCTGATCTGGTGGTGGGCCCGTCAAGTCTTCCTCAAAACCCTAAGACCCATGAAGCCCAACGAGACCTAAACTTAACATGCCCACCTGATACTACACCTACTACTGATCAACAGAATCCCAAGAGTAGCAGTGGAATTATTGCTTCTTCAATGGGATTGAGCTTAAGCTCCTTCATGCCGCACATGCCTGTAGCATCCGACTCAAGCTCCAATTTTTATGTGGCCGGTGGCTTGAATTTCCAGCATCTCCTTGGTCTCAAACCGACGACATCCTCACTCGGTAGTTTTTCTGGACATGGGTTTGAGAGTGGTGGCTTTCTTGGGAGCCTCCAAGGGTTGCAAGAGAGCGGCAATGGTGACGACAGTAATGATGGTGCGAAGCTGTTTTTTCCTGTGGAGGATGGTTTGAAGCATCAAGTGACCAGTACTCCCAGTGTTGATGGTCAGTTTGGTCTTCAAAGTAGAGGACAAGGAGATCATTCAAATGGGTATTGGAATGGAGTGCTGGGCACTGGAGGATCATGGTGATTGATTGAGAAAGATTGGTATTCGATCATCATCACACGCTTCAAGGGTTTTGGTTTTTTCTTTTTCTTTAACCTTTTATTTCTTCTCTTCTTGGGATTGGATCGACTTGGTTGGGCTGGGGCGTTTGATGGGAACTAACAATCAGGGTTACATGGGGTTTTCAACCCTTTTCCTTTCTTTCTTTTTGCCTATTATTTTCTCTCTCCCCTTTGTCTTTGAAGCTCATTTTGGGGTTGGCTTCAGAAGCTAGTCTGGGAATACTGTATTAGGTGTTCTCACGCGTGGAATAGAGAGTTAGAGATTTAAGCTTAAACGAAGTCAGATGGGTCTCGTTACTCAGTTTGTACAGTTTCAAGATGTCTGAATGGTTGATTGCAAATTATCCGTACGAGCATGTTCACTGTTGTTTGTGTTCTCTTTACCCCCGAGCAAAAATGAGTTGGAATGATAGCAGACAAACCTCCCCCCTTCTCTCTCTCTCTCTCTCTCTCTCTCCTGTTTTCTTTGAAGATGCGTCAGAGAAGGGTAGGTCTTATCAGCAGCGTCTGGGTCTCGGAGAGATTCTTTTTCTTTTTTCCCCTCCATGAAAGCTGCTTCATGCAACAAAGCGGGGGATCTGATCTGAAGAAAGATTAATTACTAGAAAGAAGGGAAAGGACCAGCTAGGGTTGGTACGACCCATCACCTTTTGCCTCACATGGCATGGCATGGCATGCCACTTTGGAGTCATGATGATGGCCGTGATGATGGCCGTGGTGCAGGCACCTTTTGACGATTAGATTACTCCGGTCATCAGAAGAGCAAAGTAGATGGTAATAGAGTCAAACAAATCTGAAACGCCTTTGCTATAAAGTGACCCCTACACCCTTTATCCGACATTCCGTGAAAAAGTTTGTAGTTGTTAATGCATTAATCCCTTGCCGTCATGCACAATCAACATCTCGAAAATCGGAAGCCGCATATCAAGTATGTTTATCAGTGTGCTGTGCTGCAGAAACTCGTTAAGATCTTTGCTTTGGATATATGACGCGAGTAAATATCCAGTTTTTGTACACGCCTTTTGAGATGATGCCATTGAATTTGATATTGTGCAGAAGATAATTGAATCTTTTCCTCCGAAAATTTTTACTAATTCACCCATCTCCTCCCACCACCATTCCATTCCCCGTTGCAGTCAGTCAGTCCCAACGTGGCCGGATACACGTTGATGGCAACGCGATCCATTCCCATGAAAAATCATTGCTCATTGCAAAGCCCAATGAATATATTCCGAGCTGCTTTTGCTCATTTCACGACAAAAGCAGCTTGCGAGATTTCACCGCCCTCTCCTCTCTCTATCTCTCTCTCTCTCTCTCTCTCTCTCTAACATGAGCAGGGGCCCCGCCAAAACATTCCCCTCGGTAAGTGCAGCCGCCGGGGGGGCACATTAAACGCATCCTCTCAGCAAACTCCCTTCATCCAAACGTGCATTTTGCATTCCATGCTTTGATATCCGACTGCAGCTGTGAACGCGGTTGAAATGGAACGGAGGAGCGCCGGACCGGTCGAGAGGGAGGGACAGATGAATGACGGGTTTGGTCGGGCCGACGCGATCCCGATCCGGAACCTCAAGTTGCCTACGCATGTTGGCCGCTGTTCGTGTTTGAGCCGTGTAGGGGAAAAGCATTCTTTATGATTGATCATCACTAGCGGTATTATCATATGAGGAAAGCGGTCAATGGAATTGGGCGCCACCACCACCCCCACTATTTCCATGAAAAAGGGTCACTTTCTTGCCAAACTGGGGGCCATCCATCTTGCCTTAACTTCCCCTTCAATCTTTCTCTTTGTTCCTCTAAATCTGTCATTGCAATGGGCAGGACTTTCAAACATCCCTTGGCCCCTCGTACGTTTGGTGATAAAATAATTACTAAATGGGGACGATAGAAATAACCCGTTAACACTTGTCGCGCAGTATCGTCCCCGATAGCATCATTGCCGTTGCTCTTCGAAGATTGATGGTCGCGTCGATCCGAAGCACAACCTTATGTTCATCTAGATCATTGCGCTTAGCAGAATCCGGGATCGAGGGTTCTCTTTAGATGTGATAGCTTGAGTTGAGAGAAATAAGCTTTTATTGGCCGCTGGTTTTGACAGAAGCTTAAGAGAGATTCATCAGAAAAAGATAGGCTTATTAGGTACCGAGGTATGCAGAATGTCATCTTCAGTTCTTGACTTCTCGGCAGCATTCCTACTCATTCCGATCTAAGATCATTTGCTTCAAGGATGGAGAAGGCGCTCAAAAGGTTGAAATGAAAATACTTCTGAAGGCGACCCGTTGAAAAGCAGAGGATCTTGTCGTCGAACTGCCGTCAAGTTTTACAATTTTTAGATAAGAGTAATTAAGTCTAGAAACGTGTTGGAAAAGTGCAAGCATGCATTTCCTTTAACTCTTCACTTTCCACTATTGAGAAATGCTGACATAGTACATACAATCTTCGGAATGATGCATATAATTAAATTTTAAAGTGTAGTTATTCGATAGATGGAGTCATTCAAATTTAACGAAATTAATAGAATTTTCGATTACAATAATTGAATAAATTTCAGGATCTAACTACACTATTCGAATATTCTGGGAATTTACACTTTCTTTTTGATATGTTTTAAGACTTGCACCGCGTTTCTCAATCATAGTCTCGTGTATCACGTTATCTTGAGAAATCAAGAATTCACCCGACTAAATTGTCAGAGAGAGTAGACAACAACTCACCATAATCATCACGGTCTTGACTTCTGCGAGCGACTCGTAGAAAAATCGACAACCAGCTGTCCAACTCTTGTCGACTATTCCACTAGAATTCGACCGGATTTCCCCCTCGAAACCGTCTTGACGACAGACTACGGCCCGCGGGGACCTCATTGGTCAACATCCAGAGCACGAGGACCGAATCGAAAAGAAACTAAAAGTAGAGGGACTCATGCGCGAATTCACGGAAAGAAGCCAAGCTACGGCGGGTTTAGTCATGTTCGCGTAACCAAACAGGGCTAATTCCCATCTCATCTCTCCATTTTTTCTGCGGCAGTCTTGTCGGCTTTTTCGCCGTCGTCGCAATTACGGCCCAACATGGCTGCGCGTATGCTGGCGCCGCTCCCGGCCACCGTCTCCCCGCCGTCGCCGCCGCCGCCGCTCGGCCGCGGCTCCGACGACGCCGCCGGCCCTCGCAGGACAACCGCCATTCCCTTCCCGAAGGCTCGACGAGCGCACGGACCTGCGCGAGCTGCTCAGCTTTCGCGCGGGACTCGCTTGACCCTCCTTGACGGGCCCGTCGATTCCTACGCCTACGCCTCGGTTCTTGAACCTTGCGAGTGCCCGAATCTCGGGAGGCAAGTGCACGGGCACGCCCTCAAATGTGGGTTCCGCGGGCATGAGTTCGTGGAGACCAAGTTGCTCCAGATGTACGGCAAGTGCGGTCGTTTGGGCGACGCGTTTAGGGTGTTCGATGAAATGCCTCAGAGGAACTTGTACTCTTGGGCGGGCATTATAGGCTCTTGTTTGGGTCATGGGTTTTTCGAGGAGGGTCTCTTGTTATTTCGGGAACTACAGCTCGAGGACGTTGAGCTGGAGTTTTTCTTGTTCCCGATCGCGATGAAGATGTGTAGCGGTCTTGATGCGGTAGAATTGGGTAGACAAATGCACGGGATGGTGATCAAGTACCAACATCTGTCCAATATTTACGTGTGCAATGCTCTTATTGATATGTACGGCAAGTGTGGAAGCTTAGAAGATGCGAAGAGAGTTTTGGAGAGTATGCCTCAGAGGGATCACGTTTCGTGGAATTCTGTCATTACAGCTTGTATTGCCAATGGCATGGTCTATGAGGCATTGGAGTATTTGGAGAATATGCTTTGTTCAGATGGTTTGGTGCCGAATCTTGTTTCGTGGAGTGCTGTCATCGGAGGATTCTCGCAGAATGGTTATGATGAGGAAGCCATTGACCTGCTAGCAAGAATGATTATAGAAGGGTTTGAACCGAATGCACGGACTCTGGCCAGTGTTCTTCCATCTTGTGCCAGACTACAAGAGCTAAAGCTTGGGAAAGAAATTCACGGCTACATAACAAGACATAAGTTCATGTCTAACTCTTATGTTGTGAATGGTTTAGTAGATGTGTACAGAAGATGCAGGGACATGACAAGTGCCGAAAATATGTTTGAAAATTTTTCTGTCCAAAATGAAGTAGCTTACAACACCATGATGGTTGGGTATTTGGAGAATGGTGAAATATCGAAAGCCAGGGCACTGTTTAGCAGAATGGAACAGCAAGGTGTCAAGAAGAGTACTATCTCATGGAATTCACTCATTTCGGGATATGTAGACAATTCCCTGTTTCATGCAGCTCTGGAACTGTACGTTTGTATGCTATTTGAAGAAGGGGTTCAACCTGATTCTTTTACTTTGGGAAGTGTTGTAACTGCTTGTGCTAATATGGCTTCTTTGAGACAAGGAAAGGAGATACATTCCCATGCGATTGTTCTAGGCTTGCATTCCAGTCCCTTTGTAGGTGGGGCCTTGGTGGAGATGTACAGCAAGTGTCATGACATGGTAGCGGCACAGTTGGCATTCGATCAAGTGGCTGAACGGGACACGACAACATGGAATGCTCTAATATCAGGCTATTCCCGCTGCAATGAGATTGAAAATATTCAAAGACTTATCAAAAGGATGAAGCAGGATGATTTCGAGCCAAACATCTATACCTGGAACAGTATTATTGCTGGTTATGTGGAGAACAGCCATCATGATTCGGCTATGATCTTGTTCTCTGATATGCAGAGTTCAAGTTTGAGGCCTGATGCCTACACAATTGGGATGATCCTAACAGCATCCTCTAGATTGGGAACGATGGACCGAGGCAAGCAGTGCCATGCCTACTCAATCAGGTTTGAGTATGAATCTGACGTCTACATTGGAGCTGCCCTAGTCGACATGTACGCTAAATCTGGCAGCATCGTGCATGCGGTGCGGGCTTATGACAAAATTGCAAATCCTAACCTGGTGGCCCACAACGCCATGCTGACTGCATATGCAATGCATGGTCTTGGAGAAGAGGGAATTTCTCTGTTCCGTCGACTACTAGTGGAGGGATACGAACCGGATCATGTAACTTTCTTATCTGTTCTGTCATGTTGTGTCCATGCTGGGACGGTCGAAACTGGTTGCCATTTCTTTGACTTAATGGTACGTTACGATGTGAAGCCCGCGCTGAAGCATTACACTTGTATGGTTGACCTACTAAGCCGTGCTGGGCAGCTTGCTGAAGCTTATGAAGTTATAGTGAAGATGCCGGTGGAACCGGATGCAGTGGTGTGGAATGCATTGCTTGGTGGCTGTGTTATCTGCTGTAATGTGGGCATAGGAGAGATTGCAGCCCAGAAGCTTTTAGAGTTGGAACCAGACAATGCTGGTAACTACACCCAGTTAGCAAATTTATATGCCCATGCAGGCAGATGGTCTGATCTGGCAAGAATGAGAAGGATGATGAAAGATCGGGGAATGCAGAAGAGACCAGGCTGTAGTTGGATAGAGGACAAAGACCAAGTTCATGTTTTTCTTGCCCGTGACATGTCTCATGATAGAACATATGAGATATATGATGCTCTTGATACTTTATCAATACACATGAAAAAGGATTTTGGAATTTGTCTATAATGGTCGAGTCTCATGACTAGCAACTGCTCCAAGTCCATTTGTACAGAAATTACTTATAGTCGAAAAGGTTCATCTCTGCAACTAGCATCTTCTAGTAACAAGTGGGCAAAAAGGGGGCTGATTTTTGTACCCCCAAAGACTATGGCTCAGTACATGCCGATTGATTCAAGAACACGACGAGCTTGAATGTGCAGAGCTGTCAATCTCTGTTCTGGATCAAGAGTTGAGCCGAATTGACTAGCTGCCCATATCAAGGATGCAGATTTCTCCCCCAGAAGCTGCCTTATATCTTCGTGAATGGTTGCCATGGGAGACTTGTCCCTCCCGTTTACATGCCCAATGAGCAGCAGCAAAAATTCCCCACACTTCAACCTGATCAGAGAGCAAAGTTTCTTTTTTAATGAACTCTTGACATGATAGCAAGAATTGTCAAGGAAAAAGGCTTTGATTTGGGTTTAAGAGCTGCCTGAGGTTCTCGTCGATTTGTTTGTCCCTTATGAGCTCTGCAACTTCCTCAATGCCACGGCATGATTCAAAGTCCTGTAGCAAAAGATTCAAATTCTTCAACTACACGTCTTTCCACAAATCCCGGATGGCTCAATCTCTTTGAGCCTTTGTATTGTTTATGTCGGTCTCAACGACTAAAGCATGACACGATATGCTTGCAACAGAGGAATGGCGCCTGGAAAAAGGGGAAGCAGCCTAAGCAAATGCTTGCAACTATTACACAAGATTGTGCCATTCTTTAACTACATCGACAATTTAAGAATCACAAGTGCCTGTATAATGAAAAATCTTTTGAGATTTTGGTCATAAATTGAACGTCATCTACGTCATCTAATGCTATGCAACTACAACAAACTGAACCAATCACAAAGGCTATGTTATAAACACTATAAGCACAGTACGGACAAAACCTCCATAGGTTGATGAATTTAACATTATAGAAATCTGATCAAGTAACTCAGCATTTGTCCATATTTAAGTAAGAAAGGAGAGATAATACCAGCTGATTGGCTGACGAATCCAACATGATAGAAATCAGAGCATCCAAGCAAGCACCTTGCTCCAGCACTCCCCGAGTGGAAAGTATGTTCATCAAAACCTGTCCATTACCAAATGTGACTTAATCCAGCAGTTAAGAGACACAGACTCAGATTTATCAGTAAACAGTACGCTCTCAAACTCATAGAAAACTAGGTCATTTATTCCACTCAAAAATGGAATGAGATATATAATTTGGAACGTGGAGGTAAACAAGGAACAGATCCAAAGATCTTTAACAGAAGCCATCATTTGATGGCAAAGATCTTTACAGAAGCCATCATCTGATAGGAAATAATCATTACACTTTATTCGGTGTCTTTACTTTACAGCTCATCAAACTGAAGTGCAATGTTTGCTCAAAAAAAAAAAAAAAAAAAAAAAAAAAAAAAAAAAAAAAAACTTAAGTGCAATGAAACCTCCCACTTACTTGAACCCTTCCAGTTCTCCTCATCCTCAAAGCAAGAATCATTTTTGCATTTCAAGCGACGAGTTGTCATATTAAGCAACATGTAATTTTACCATATTGAAATCATACAATTACTGTGTAAAGATCCATACCAAGAGTCCAACACAAATTTACGTCTATTGATAACGCATGAACTGGGCCTATACGTACAGGAATAGCCTTGTGCTGATGTGCCAAGATGGTGCTCTCTGTGTGAAGAAGACAGCAACCTTCTAAAACTCGAAGTGCCAACGCAGCTTCAGCATCTGTCGACGGACTAGTTATCTTCAGAGGCTCAACGGCAAAAATATGATCCAAACTCGCCACATTGCCTTCCTCTGCATCTTTTAACGAATGTTGAAACAAAACTGGAACCACTGCAAGTTTTCAGACAGACAAACATGAGTAAGACCAACCTAGAAGAAGTCATATGAAGAAAGTCATTGTTCATCTACAGCTCTTGCAATAGACTACTTTTGACTCCAGAACATGTGCTCATTTTACTAAAACGTGATTGGCCTGCTTTGCTAAGTGGCATAACAGATCCATAATGTGCCTCATCCTCCACAGGCATCGATAAATCCATCGAGTCTGTTGCTGTCAATTTGTTGATTTATGTTTTACCCAGATCAAGATTCTTCAAGCATACAATTTGATCTGGCACAGAAGAACTTGCCTATGGACTCATCTACCAACTCCGAGTTCAGCTCAAACATCAAATCAAGCACATAGATTAAACTCACAAAACATTGAAATTTGCAATACTATGTCCCCTGCCATCTCGATCAAAGATATATAATCAAAATCCACAAACTATTTCATCCTTTCTCGAGCCAAGAAGCAGAATTTTAAGCCTCCACTCATTGAGGAGTTCCACCAGCAACCAACTCCTAAACGCCACTAAATCCGTCTTCACACACACGGACACACACAGAATTGAGAGGGGAACGCCGGAGCTCGGGAATGCACAGGCCCTGAGATTTCGAACGATCCACATTGTCCCCTCGGTAAACCAAAAACAATTCGAATTTGCCTCATCATTCGACTCTTCTCCTTTCCATCCAGGAGCAACCAAATCCAAAATCCAAACTCCAGATAGAACCAGCAGTCGGGGAACGCGACGAGAAGCGAGAAGAACCTTGGAGCTCGCGGACGGACTGGCTGAGAGCGAACAGCTCGATGGTGGTGTCGGACTCGGAGACGGACCGGAGGAACTTGAGGAGGCTCCGGAGGCCGCGCACGCGGAGGAAGGAGAACTCGGCGCGGGCGTCCCTGAGGCCGGTCCGGAGGGCGAGGGTCACCTCCCGGTACACCCGCTGCTTCGTGAGCAAGCCGACGAGCTCCTCCACCACCGCGATCGGCGAGTCCCGCTCGGGCTCAGGGGAGCCGGAGCAGCCGCCGCCGCCGTCGCCGTCGCCGGAGTCGGCGTCGGCGCCGCGGCCGCCGCTCTTCTTCAGGGCGTCGCTCCACAGGGGTTTCTTCAGGTACATCGCTCCCTCGAGTCGCAATCCGAGCCGTCCGCTTCTGTTCTGTGACAGTGCGAGGGAGGCGATCGCGATGGCGAGTCGTTTCGGGAAATGAAAAGAAAATCGTTTGGGAAGACGACGACCCGGCACGTGCCGCCCATCGTCTCGTTGAGTTGTCGTTTGAAACGGGGCCGAATTAGAATTTTCCAGTAAATAAATGCAATTTCAGATTGGTCTCGATTTCCTTCGATTTTCTCATTTTTGCTCTTCTCGCTGAATTTTGAATTCCTAATCTTTTTACATAGTGAGTCGAAGTTGATTTTATCAAAAAATGGCACGGTATCATTATCCGATATTCAAAATTATCCCCCCCACTTTTTTTTTTTTTTTTTTTTTTTTTTTTAATTTTGTTGGCCAAAAGTCTCCATATATCCGTTACTCTTTTTGCCATACCCTTTATATTGCCATGCCGGTTTTGCTTACATGGATTGTCTGATTGCTAACATATTACCATCTAAGTAACGCCTCATAGGTGTCGAATCATCGACACGAAAATTCAAAAAATAAAAATAAAAATAGACAGAACCCTAACCTCAAATCAGCTAAATCTAAACCCTTCTCACCATTGGCCTTCGTCCTGCCTGCCCTTCATCTTTAACCACCTCGCCGATGTCGACAGCACCACTCACTGCCGTCCAACTTGGGTCTGATGGGGTCATGGTCGCGAGTTCAGACTTTAGCAACCACAGGTGCTGCAAGCTCGAGCGAACATAGACGCCATGACCTTAAGTTCGAGCAACCATGGATATTTTTGTGAAAGGTGCAAATGTTACCGTGTGATTTTGCACGATCTTTTTATGCACAGTTTGATCCTTTTGCTTAAGCAAAGTACCAGGCTCCTCCAACGATATCATTCGGCATGAACATTAACGAGGAAGAGCAGGAGCATTGTTTCTTGTAAAAGGCTTTTAGCCAAACCATTCTCCTTCAAACTCTAAAAGCCAGAATGAAACGCGGTCCATCAGAATTACAGAGGCAGTTGCAGCTAGCCAGAGAAATGCACAAACAGTAAGTGCTCAATTGAGTTTAAAGCAGCAAGCACCACATCCATTGAATCCCCAACCTGAACCGTATAAGCCATTTCTCAACCAAGAGTATTTCAGCAGTGATTAATAATATTCGTATCTTAACCGATATGCAACACCTTCCGCATTCTATGTCCATTCATAGTTCACTGTCAGACTCTGGAATTTTGCTGGACAACTTACTAAAACGTCCCTTCAAGATAGAGACCACACAGTACATATAGACAGCAATTACTAGCCTTTGATGCCATAGAAATTCCCAGAAACACGAGACAGTCAACAAGTTTCATGAAAAACAGTGTGATGATCGTTTTGAGAGGCATCCACAATCCACACAGCATATGGAGAGAATTGACAGTGAGAAACAATGACATTTCCAATTGGGAGAGCATCTATGTACAACACAAACATTAGCAACATTGAACAGATCAAATTAGGACGGAACGAGGGGAAAGCAGGCCCATAAATGTTGTGGAGTGCTACCAGTTTTCCTTGGCAATCTTTGCTTTCTCGAGTATGAATTTCCCTTCTTTGTACTTTTGCAAAAGTTCGTAAGCTCGCTCGTATTTCCATCCCAACAACTCATGGCAGTCGGCACAAGAGATATCAGCAACAGTGTGAAGACCGGTTAGGAGATGCCTATCCTCTTTGCGCCCAACAACAATATTCATGGCATGAGAAAACAGAAAAGCTCGGCCATTTCTTCCCTAGGGACATGATTACGAAAACAAAATCATCCTGAAAGTTTTTGTTGCAGTCAAACCAATCAAGGCCACAGAAATTCAAGAAGAACAACAACATGGTTGGTCATGAATCTGCCAGAACTACCCGAGTGCAATCTATTTATAATTCTTAAGGTGGAAAAAAGAGTCATCAAAGGATATATCAGTGAATTTGAAACTCAATGTTCATATGCACAACTGATTATAACATATTAGCACAAAAGGTTCGTCTCGCTGCTTTTAAGGTTTGAATTTTTATCACGAAGAACTAAAGCAGAGATTTTACAAACACCGTCCTTTGAGTTCCAGACTGCATTTCGAATTAAAATGACCATCCTCCCTCCTGAATCAAAATTGCCATCCAGTGAACCAGTGAGAAAGGACTATGGCCTCAATCCTTCTAATTCGAAAGCAACATAAACATACGGATTGCAGAACCCACTGCAACATCCATTCACATAAAACAACAATCCAAACGATCGGCACTCCATTTTCTTGGAAAAGAAAATTTGAAGGAGGCCTCACCTGGAAAGTCTTAGATATGATATCGTCGTGCATCGCAACATGATTACGGCACTTGTAGCAGCTATATATCCGAGGCCCCACGATTTCCGCCATCGAAACCCACTAATGAAGCTCCAACAACCCAACTGCTCGAGCAAAAACAAACAAGAACCGAGCTCAGGAAAGGAAACGAATCGCGGCGAACCGGAAAGCAAACAAAACAGTGCGATTCACAAGAACCCAACTCGGAAAACCAACCCAACATCAATCCCTCACATTGAAATCGACCCAGAAAAGAGAAAACCCAAAAAACCCAGCAATGACTCGACAACCTGAGCAGCAAAACGATGAGCACGAACAGGGCGTGGCTTTAGCGTGCAAGTTTCCGCCGAAGGCGGATTTATGCTCGAGCGGAGATTCGTATTATTATATCGGGGATCGACGGAGACGGAATTTATATTAAAAAACAAATAAACGCCCCTCAAGACGCGCCGGGTACGCGACCATCATCACCAACCCATCCAAGAGCCCAGACCCAAAAAAAAAAAAAAAAAACCACCGAAAGCCAAAGTCCGCTAGAAAGCAAAGCATCGGGGCTCGATTTCGAATCCCATCGAAACCCTAATTGCGGGAACGCCCATTGGGGGCGATCCGGGGGACTGAGATCATTCGTTGCTTGGGCTTCACAAAGACGCCCGATTGCTTCGCGAAGAAGCACGAATCGCAGGGAGGATCGGGAATCGCGCCCGAATAAAGGCGTTCGGAACAAACTGATGAATATCCTTCGCAGCGAGATATGCCGCAAGCAAGCTAGCGAGAGAGAGAGAGAGAGAGAGAGAGAGAGAGAGGACTGACCCGTGCAGAACGACGAAGAAACGATGAGCATGGCTGCTTGCCCCGCTATAGAGAAAGACACGGAATCGGCTTGTCAGTCAGTGGAGGAATTTCTGCAATTTTTTAAGTTGACGCGATGCCCAGCCGGGAAGTGGGGTGGGCCCGGGGGGGCGCCACGCGCCGCGTTAGGCGAGGGAACGCCACGCTCGCCCGGGCCCAGTGGGCCGGAGGAAGCGAGATCCGGTTCTCCTCGGGCCGTGAGCGCCGGCCCGGCCCATTTCATTGGGCCCGAGAGAGATTGGCGAGTGTGGGCCTGAGCCCCCTCCGTTTCTGCCTTTCGGATTTGGGAAGAGCCGCTGTCGTGTTGAACAAGTGCAAGGATAGGTTAAAGAATGATTTCACTTCACTTTACTCATAACCTGAAGACAGCGTGCCGGACTCCCGTTGGTCGTTGAATCGAATCCCACTTTCGGTCTGGGGCGGTGACCTAAAAAATCAAGCAACGGTGACTAAAATTGTCTACACGTCACTTTAAAGTTGTTCAGGTGATATCTCCGACTCAAAACCTTTTAACATAAGTTTTAGAACTAATTTACAATTTCAATACAGGTTGATCAATTGAAATATTCGCGGAGCTCGGACTTAATTGAATAGAACGATAAGTTCTGAATCCGGTATATTTAATACATAAAGGTCGGGACTGGTGGTGCACTTTTCCCACGTCAAAGTCCGCGAAGCTAACCACTCGTCAAGAAAACTATATCCAATCACTTCGAAGGAAAAACCCAAGAGAAAGACTTATGTTAAGCAGTCCAAATAAACCCTATAACATTCACACCTGAAATATTCTCGACCGGATCTTTACAAAAGATTATGGAAGCGGGTCACAATCAGGCTGGTACATTAAAAAAAAAGTAAAGTTATGTAACAATTAAGTAATAACATCACATATCAAGGAGCAAAATAGATTCTTGTCTGATATATTTAGACAATCTATGTATACATCTAAATAAGTAGTTGATTCGAGATTTTATGCTAAACGAAAGAAAAAGAAAAGAAGTGGAGAACTCCATCTGCTCATAGTCAACACGCGCATGAGATTGATAAATTAAATAGACACTCCAACAAAAGATATGATGATATAAAAATAGTCATTTGAAAACATTAGACATCCCTGTACCACATTTGCTTCTTTTTTTTTTTTTAAACATATATACATACATATATAAATATAAAAATATATATCTGCCGGCTGGCTATTATTTTGCTCAATTGAATACACATTTTCTCTCTAATTTTCAACAGCCCACGGAAGGAGTTTGGGAAGAATCTCTGAAGAAAGATGCTTTAATAAGCTGTTCATCTTATAGACGAAATTTAATCTCAGCTTCTGATGGAAAACTTGAAGATGTGTAGAGAGTAAAATGCATCGGCCTCATCAAGCCCCGATTCATACAGCCCCAAGCAGATACTGCCGATACAGCAGGAAGGGAAACGGGAAAACACAGTAACACTGGATCCAATTCACAGCTCACAGTAACATAACGTGAATGAATTGATATGAAGTGAAAGAAGCATATGCATCCAGTGAGAACTTATCTCGGGTGATTGCCGGCGGCATTCTGCTTCCACGGAGGGCGGTGGGGCGGCAAAAAAGATGCCCTGGACGGTGACCGAGACGGTGACAGATGAGCCGGATCAGTACCCTGCCGTGTCCGACTTCTCCAGCTTTTGTTCTAATAGAAGCTCCAGACATGTTAGGGCTTTGAGAGTGGTGCGGAGGAGAAGCATACAAGAGTGATATTGATTCGGCTCGCCTGCAGCCGGTGGAAAGATGGCCACGGACAACGACCACCACCAAGGAACCGACAGATGAGCCGGATCAGTACCACGCGTGTCTACTTCTCCAGCTTTTTTTTTTCCTGGTTTTTCCAAACTTGTTAGGGTTTCCTCCATGGGTGGAGAGCTTGGAGCATCCTCTCCTCTCTCTATATATGCGCGTGCGGAGAGAAGATGAAGCACAAGGTTTCGTAAGCAAAAAGAGCACGGGAGAGGACATGGCCATCATTGCAACGAACGTATAATAATACGGAATGGAGCTTTTCTAAGCATGATATCAGGATTTTAGGAATTCCACTACATTGAATCCTTTTACTGTTTATCTTCTCGATTTTTTTAAAGAAGCATTAGGTAAATGCACTGCATCGGGGGAGTTTTTTCTTTTTTTTTAATTGCCAACGCACGTGAAACAGGACTGATTCGAATGTGCCAGATAATTGATATGTATGACAAAGTTGAGAAAGATAACGCGTATAATATACACAGCGTTATCCAATCGAACCAATCATGTTATGAAAAAATAGTACTAGAAGGGATCGCAGAAAAAAGCTAAATTTTCTATATGGAACACCTTTTTAACTAATATATATTTTGGCATTATTATTTTTGTTTTAAAAAAGTGTTTTTGGTAAGATGTTTATATCACAAGATGGTAGGATAATCGCATGATTTCTCGTTGTTTTCTTATATTAGATAGTGAACTAATAAACCATATTGAAGTTTTAACTTTGTCTATTAGAATATGTGAAATTTTAATTATTCAAGACATTCGATAATTGTGGTAACTATTTATATTCATATTGTGTCGGGCAATAATAAAGTAAGATAAGTTACATATGTGTTGATTAAGTAAATTAAATTAATTTACAAAATGACTATAGGTGAAGTTAATTTTGAAGCGGACCACTAGGTAAGTTAAATTTGAAAATATATACTCACATAAAAGATTTCCTATGAACCCATTTAAAGATGAACTAATCTTTTAGAGGAGATTGATAGTTTTTCTACTCATAAGGAACTCAATGGTTTATCAGCAATTCAATCAAGAAAAAATAAGATAGAGATTACTGGTATTGTTTGTATCATTTATCATAGTATTCCACTATGTCATCCTCAATTTGATTTTTATATAATAAATACATGCAGAAAATAAATGAATTGTTAAAGTTGGATTTAAAAGGATTCCAAAATAATAAAACTAAATAAAAAATCAATAAAAACGCATGAAAGATACATCAATAAATTGTTTTGAAAATATAAAAGACCAAAAGTACAATTGGATTCTTAAAAGATAAGTTGAAAAATTACAAAATACAATCTTTGATTAGATTTATAATACAATAAGGCTACCTTTGGCGGTCAAGATAAAATTCGAGATATGATAAAATTTATCATATCCTGTATTTGGTGCTTGCTTAAGACAAGATAAAAGGGGATATAAGGGGGATATAGACATGATAAAATTATCTCATGGAGGAGGTGGGATAAATGTGAATAGGATTTCTAACATTCATAATAGGAAAGTTATTTTTAACCAATGACAGACTTTTTAAATTAACAAAATTGGAATTATATCTTAATATAAATAATATTTGAATTCTAATATAAGAAATTTAGAATAACAAAAAAACCAATTAGCTATTTTAATTTAATCTTATTTTTATTTATATATTCGAATTTAATTATATTTTATAAAATAATTTCACTATATAAATTATATTTATTATATATTTTAGGTATTTTAGTATTTTAGGTATATTAGTACAATTTACTATTCAATAAAATTTTACTAGAGAATGGTGGGAAGGAAAAAAATTAATTAATAAAAGAGAGGAAAATAAAATTAAAAGCAAATAGAATAAAGTGAGTAAGAGTGATGGGAGAGATAGTTATTTCTCTCGAAGGAATTTTTTAAATTAAAAAATTAAAATTATATCTCAATATAAATAATATTTGAATTCTAATATAAGAAATTCAAAATAACAAAATATTAACAATATAATTGTTTTAATTTAGTATTTAGTATTTTTATTTTTATATATTCAAATTTAATTATTTTTTATAAAATAATTTCAATATATAAATATAAATATATATTTGTTATATATTTCACATGTTTTAGTATTTTAATTATATTAGTACAATCTACTATTTAATAAAATTTTATTAGAGAATGATAGGAGGGGAAAAAATTAAAAAGAAATTAATTAATAAAAGAGGGGAAAATAAAATAAAGTAAGCTAGAGTATCGTGATAGATTTTTCCATCTTCGTTTATAAAATTTTTGGTTCATTTTTGCTAATGTGTCGTTTATACCAAATAATGTACATAATATAATGTGAATATATTCGACTTTATCATTATAATTACCAAACAGTGGTTATGATATATTAAAATCCCCCGGATTTTATATCATATCCTATTTAGTTTTATCCTAATTAGAAATTCAAACGGGCAAACATAGCCTAAGAGAAAAATGCAAAATAAATAAGATAAAACCCTATGTTTGTGGGAGAAAAATGGAATCTCAACATTTTCAAGAAAGATAAAACTATTTGGTGGAAGAATGGTACTTTCTCCCAATACACCCCACATTAGTGCATTAAAAAGATATGATAGTTTACTCTTTTAAGTGAAATCTTGTTAACCACTAAGGTTGCCTCGGTCATCACCCTTCCCACATGAAAAGGAGGAGGTGAGAAGTTCGATTTTTCATATTCTCAAGGGATTGGATTTGGAAGTGGGGACATTTAGGGCCTATTTGTCAAAAAGTGTTTCTATTTCCCGAAATAAAAATTTCCGTTCTTTTGTTTCAGGTAACAAAAAAAAAAAAAAAACATAAACGTATTTGGTAAAACTTTTGTTCCCGAAAACAAATTTGAAACATAAACAAGAAGTAGAAAAAAGTAACTTTTTGTTCTCGGGAACAACTTCAAGAAATTATTTTTCTCTCCGCTTTTTTTCTTCTCTTTCTTTTTTTCTTCTTCTTCCTTTTGGCCAGTCACTAGCCTTGGCCATGGCTGACGTCGACGACCAGCCAGACGAGGGTTGGTGACCTCGCTAGAGCGTCGCCGGCTCTTGCAGACACTGAGCCTCACCATGGCTGGGTGAGGTAAAGCCTCGCCAGCGGCCTGGGGAAGCTCGCCTGGCCACCGAGGCCATGGTGAGGCTCGGCCTCGTTGAAATCTGCGAGGCCAAGCCTTGTGGTGCTCGCTGGGCCACCGAGAGGCTCGGCCTCGCCCAACTAGTCGCCGGCCGGTCGTCGTCGACGACCGGCCACAAATAGGAAGAATGAGAAAAAAAAAAAAAAAAAATGAAAAAAGAAAAAAAGGAAAAAATAATAAAAATATTAAAAAATTAAAAGAAACAACAAAATTATACAATTTTACCAAACACATTTCTTTCCTGGGAATAGAAATTTTGTGCAGTTACCAAGTGTGTTCTTATACTAAAAAATTGTTTTTGGGAACAAAAAAAAAAAAAAAAAAAAAACCATTTCTGTTAAAAAATTGTTCATCAGAACAGAAGCGTTACCAAACTCTCTTGTAGAGTTGCAAAAAAGTCTGATAAAAGTTTGAAAATGAGTTGAGAGTTAGAATAGAATAGACAAAGAATAAGTGAAATTTTGTTATTTATGTAGATATGCCTTGGATTTATCGATGCAAATGGATCTTCAAATTGGCAACATAGGGGAATTCCTCATGAAGTAGTGTTGATTGTGAGTAATTACACTAGTCATTCTAATTAAGCAGGCTACAAAAACGACTTTAAGCAACTATATAATTGCAAAAATAATAAAATTTACTGCTTAAAATAAACACATTTTTATTACCAAAAACAATTTCTATCTAAATATTTTCATAAACAATGAAAATATTTTTTGTTCATTGATTTTTGTAATCCATACAAGTGGTCATATTTAGGAAAATATTTTTTAAATTATTTATTATTTACGAAACAAATGGAGCCCAAGTATCTTTTGCTTATACAATTTGCAACTACTATCAATTTAAACAATATTTATAATGTGTTATTTTGGAAATTTTTCAATGATACTAGTCGTAACGGCTCATCTTTGATATGATTTTAGGCAACTTTTTTTTTTTCCTAAACGTTATTTCTATAGTTTTTTTTTTCCAAGTTGCAAAAATTATATTAGCTCCAATAAATGAAAAGACCGAAATACGATAGAATTATTTTGAACAAGATTCAAATATAATATATTATAAGTAGCGAGATTTGACAAAAAAGATGATATGCAGTCTAGTGGTACGTAATTACATGTCCCCAATTCAAATCTCCCAAATGGTTCATCCTCTATTTTGTTCAGTTTGATGGTTTTAGGCAATGTTTGTGACAACCCAGACCCAGGGCAGTACGGAGGGATGGATTGAGATCGCCTTGGCAGTACGCGGGTGAGGTTAAGGGCATGTCTCCCGTCCCACATCGCTTAGGGGAGGAGTCCTGGGCTAGTTTATAAAGGCTTAGATCCCTTTAATCTGTATAACGCGTTTCACGTACGTTTCCGCTGCGTTGAAAACAAACCCATGAGGGAGGAGGTTGCTACGTGCATGCCTCCAAAGCGGACAATATTATGCCCTCTGTCCCTACATGACACGTTTTAAAGCCTTGAAGACTTAGTATTCAAAGCGGACAATATTATACCATAAGACCCGGATGGTTACAAATGGTATAAAAGCCGACTCCCGATCGTGTGTGGGCCCACAGCGAGGGCGTTGTGCCTTAGGGGGGAGAATGTAACGATCCAAAGCCGAGGCAGTACGGAGGGATGGACTGAGATTGCCTTGATAGTATGCGGGTGAGGTTAAGGGCATATCTCCTGCGTCCCACATCGCTTAGGGGGGAGTCCTGAGCTAGTTTATAAAGGCTTGGGTCCCTTTAATCTGTATAACGTATTTCACGTATGCTTCTACTGTGCTAAAAACAAACCCATGAGGGAAGAGGTTGCTGCGTGCATGCTTCCAAAGCGAACAATATAATGGCTTGAGAGAGAGCAGGCCAGTGGGCCATGCCTCTACCCCTACATAATGCATTTTAAAGTCGTGAGGACTCAGTGTCCAAAACGAATAATATTATACAGTGTGACTTGGGTTGTTACAATGTTATTTTGGAATGTTGCATTGAGTTATGGTAACACGAATGGAAAGTGTTCCTTACTAAAGTTTTGAGTGAATTGCGTGAGGCTAGTTATGTAGTACTTGTGCAAGTCCTTCATCAATAGATTGACACATAGCAATCCACCTTTCGACCAAACCTAATTTGCTCTACCTCTCTCATTTCCTGTGTTTTTTTAGTAGTCACCATCTAAGTAGTATCGACACTTTTTGACAACTTTTGCGTCGTGTCAACTGCACTCTCTAATACTTGCTCAATATGTGTTGGATTTTCTGACACCTAGTCAACTCTTTTGATACTATTTAATATGCAAGTCTGAAATTTTGACATGTGAGTTCGAAAATTCCGACATGTGATTTAACATGTACGGGATCAATTTTAAAATTTTTCAATAAATAATGGGTCAAAAAGTAAATATGTATTTGACAAAAACATGTAAATATGTAAAAAAATAAAATAAAATATAAAAATAATAATAAAAGTGGAAATAAGAAAAACTTAATCTTCTCCTTCTTCTAACTCTCACTTCTCGTGACGCATAATTCAGCTCCCAAATTTATTTTTTTCTCTTCTCTTTTGACATGTGAGTCCTAGAAAATGGATTATTTGTATTTTTTCTTTAAGTTATATGGATTATTGGAATTGAGTTAAATTTGTCAAATTGAAATAATGAATGACATTAATAAATGATGGATTAATGTTTTTAGCGTAAATTCATTATAGGCTCTTTTATTATTATTTATTTATATGTGAATTTGAATCAAATTAATTTGATTAAAATAATCATAAAAATGATAACTTATTGTGCGTACATAAAAATATATATTTTGTATATAACGTGTCCTAATGTGTCGAAATTCTCTCTTTTTTTTCAAAAAAAAAAAAAATGAAGTGTTGGTGTGTCATGTTGTGTTACATAGCGTGTCGTGTGTCAATATTGGTCTACTTAGATCACCATACCTCCTCCACTGGAGTGGTCGTTGCTACCATCGCCAAATTCTATTATCATTGTCGTGTTCGGCTCCATCTTTCCCCTTGGCTATGTCACTCTCTACAAAATTCAATAGGTTCCTCCCTCCCTCGATAGTGTAGCATCGTTAGATCTCGCAATTGAGGTTTGGATGACACTCCCCCCCAAATCTCGACAACAAGATCATTGATAAATTTCCTGAATTTAGGGTTGCCCTCACCTAGCCATCACCAGCCTCTGGAGAGGGATACTTGTGCTTAGGCTGGCGAAGGCGATCGACATAGGGATAAAGGGAAAAAAGAAGGAGAAGAAAGTTTAGAAATTTTTTTAAAAAATTTGGCAAAAATTGTTCATGTTAGTGCCAACTGTGCCATATAGGACAATCAAGAGAGAATTACCAAAAAAGTTCGAAACCTATTATAATTGTGTAAATTTAGTCATAATTTTTTTTAAGCTAAATGAGTTATGAATATTTTGCATTTGTGTTAATTTAGTCCATTTAGCCAAATTTAGTTGATTGGCACTAACGTGGTATGATCGGTATTGACATGACATGAGTGGTGCCAACATGGACAATTTTTAACAATAGTTTAATATTTTTCAAAAAATTTGTTTATTTATTTATTTCTTTTTATTTACTTTTTTCCTCTTCCTTCTTCCTTTGGCCGATTCTGGAGTAATCACCACCCCTAGTGAGGCTCGCCCTCACTAGATCGACGATAGCTTGTCTTTAGCTAGTTGCCTCGGTTAGAGGAAGAAGGAAAAGATGAAAAAAAGAACGAAGAGAAAGAAAATAAAAATAATTAAAATTTTAAAAATTATTAAAAAATTATTAAAAATTGTTTACATTAGAGCTGGGCATGCCACATCAGCATCAGTTGTGCCATGTCAGCGCCGACCGACGAAATTTGGCTAGGCGGATTAAATTGGCATAAATGCAAAAATGTTTAAGACATGGTCCAAAAAAGTTTAAATCTGAATTGGCAAAATTGACTTTGTTGGTAATTTTCTTGAATATTCAGCGTTGGTTAGATCAATACGTCAAGAATTTCATGCCAAAATAATTAAATTGACAGATCGTTAAAAGGTTTATAACTAATTTGTCACAATTGAAAGACTTATAACTAAATTGACTGTTGTAGAATGGTTTAAGACTAAATTAACACAATTGAATTGATTGCCATGCAATAGGTTTAGAACTTTGCAAGCAAGTTTCCCATACTATGTGCCATGACTCATGAATTATTGTCATTCCAAAAGATATATAGGTGGACTCGGGATACATCAATCAAAGATATATATGTGAAGATTTGGCCTAATAGATTGTTAAATTTATATGTAATTTAATCAATTTCTTCAAAATATTATGTTATTGCCTTGATGGCGCATCTAATGGAGTTTATACGTCTCGTCACCATCGTGTTTGCACGTAAAACAATGGTCTTAAATTTATATGTACATGTATATGTATATTTATATATATAGATCCAGACAGCAATAAACAGTAGCTGGTAGTCTGTACCCAGCACCTTAAATTAATAATATAACCTTAATTAACAGCTAAGATAATAATTGAATAAACTTAGGGTTTTCGGCTTGGCATCATCCCACGAATTTTATTCCCAAATCTCCAATGGCATCATCCCAATATTGCCACCCGTGACGGTAGAGCATCTTGATTGGCCCATTTTTTCTTTCTTGTTCTGAAAACTTTGGACTCTACTTGAACATTGAATTTTCTTTTCAAACCGTCCTTAGGAAAAGAAAATAAAAGGCTCGTCCCGAGTTTAGTATACATACAATGCTAGAAACACAAGTGATGCCATTAAATACCATGTGAAAGGATACAAGTATCGAAACACATACGGTCCGCAAAATTGATAAATATAACTCTAGAAATACAAGGGTTGATTTATATAAAATCTATTCGAACAACATAAAGGAGGCCTCTTGATTTGTCAAGAGGTGCTATATAGAACATAATAAAAGACGAACAAGAATCTCAAAATCCATGAAGAGCAAAATCTGGAAACCCTATAAATGGGAAAGATGAACAAGAATCTTCTTTTATCAAAAGGGCAGGATCAATGGAACCAACCCATTTGTTTGTTTCCTCGGTTGAAATGTTCAACTTGAAGACCTTATCTTATCCCGACTAAAACTTAAAATTCTTTTTTGGCTCCGGGGGTTCAATCGACGAATCCTAACGAGGGTCTGCAGATCCTGAGGAGATCGTGTCAAGAAACCTGCCCACCTCATTTCATTGCACGTGTCGAACTTCCATATGTTGTGTTCCTAATTACCAAAGGAAATGCCGTAAATGAAAGCATCCAAGACGCTGTAAAAGTTCTTTTTTGGCTGGATATCCTTGCCCTTTGTGGGGACGGTTGAGCTCGCAGCCGCCACATTATAATAAATCCTTTGATAGGTACTTCTATTATCGATCCATAATTGTGTAATGGATCGTATTTTATTCCATTCCCGATTGAAAGAGAACTTCCTCTAATCAATTATGGCCGTCCCCTACCCGCACGCGTGCTTTGCCCGATTCGAAAAATGGTAATGTCCTTATTTAAATTTGATGTTTGTATCAGCTGATGGTTGTGTGCATTTTGTGCATTGATTCACTCATGTGTAGGAGAGATTAATATAGTCATTAGACAATTAATCCACTCCCTCTCTATCCATGCATACGTGCACGCGCCTCCAGAACATGAGGAATTCATATGATTTTGCTCTATATAATTGAATCCATCGCATTTGAAGTTTTCGTAGTCGCACCAGAGATTTTCTTTTTGGTTGATTATAGTAATCCATGCTTGCTTGGATTGACTAACTCTTGAGACTTATAGTAGCTATCAGTATATTCATGGCCATGAACTCTTTGTTAAGACTATGCAACAATAAATTTGTACTAGATCAATCAATTGGCATAGAATTAGTTACCATTGCATCAATTAGCAGAATTGCAATTTCGCTATTCTATTACGTAAGGGGATTCGTCACGTCGTATCACAGCTGCTCGCATCGGATTGGTTGTGCCAAATCAAGTTAGGTCAATTCACGTTGGAGCATCCCCCAATGTTTAACTTTTGAAAATTGGTTGGTGGGTTGTGGGTGGGGTGGGGGCGGGCGCACTTCTATTAGAAGATAGCAATCATAGTATTGTAAGACAAATTTGCACAAAAGACACAATGTCCTCGTCGGCACATTACCTAATTTGATCACGATAAGAGTTGATTAAATTTTACTTCCACCAACTTCCCATGAATCAATTCCAACCACACGTACAAATCTGAAAAGTATTTCAGAAATATAATTTCCTGTCCTTCCACGTTTTAGAGTTCTCATCTTATCTTAATCAAAAGCTAAAAGATGTGATGTCCAAAACCATGCCCCTCTCTCTCTCTCTCTCTCTCTCGACTTCATGAAATGAGTCCAAAAACCAGGTCCGACAAACATACTTCTAGATTTGAACACCGACCTTCCCTTAAAAATGGAGATAATCCTACGATCTTGAGCTAGGCAGAAGGGTCTCGACAAACAACGAAAAATTTTACGTAGAGATCCACCGCAGAAATGCAGCAATTGGGCTGTTAGCTTTTTATTATACGAGAGAGAGAAATCATATATATTGTAAGATGCGCCTAATCGTTTTAACCGGCATGCATGAGTCACATCAATTGCGAAGCTAACTTGGCATTATGGACAGGACCAATCATATATTTTTCATGATTTTTTGTATGATAAGGAGGGAGTTCAATGACATTATGTTGACATAACTAATTCTTTCGTAAAAGCGCATAGAAAGATTGAAATGAAATGGATGTGCTCAGATGTATTGCTCAAATCACCATGACATGTTGCTACGATACGTATATGACTACATACTTTCAGACGCTTCTCAAAACTCCCTGTCGGTCCAAAATAACAAAGGAAATGGTTGTATATTGTAAAAGAAAAAACATCCTTCATGCTTGAAAAGAAACTAAAGCAATTTATGAATATTCCCACAAAAGAAGTCAACAAGAAGTCAGGGGCGTCGTGACCCTAATAAAGGCGCGTAATTACGTCGCAATTTGTTTATACCATTTTTTAAAATGAAATGCACGGCATGATCCCATTTTTCTAGAGCTGACTTTCCATCCCACTTGCGCTGGAATCCTTCTCGAATTGACTTTGGTGGATTATAAAGTGTCATATTTCATCCAAAAAAAAAGAAAAAAACCCAGCTAACGATGTGATCTCACCAACCCTACGTGGAAACGATCTGAGGATTTTGACGTAAATAGGCACAATCGATGCGGAGCTTCTTAGAAACAGCATTTTTGGAAGAAATGAGGCTCGTCGAATTCGATGACCATGTCTATTTATGAAATAGAGGAGAAATTGCTAAAAATAAAATTCCTAAATCAATTATAATCGCGCAGACAATTTTGACGAATTAATGACAAATCTTTCAATTCGGCCAATTCAATCGTAAACATTTTGACGATTTATTAATATAATCATTTCGAACAATTTTGACCGGAATTTGCCAACGTAGACACCAGCAATGACACGTAAAATAACTGGCGTTAACATGAAATTTTTTATATATTTTATAAAATTTGTGAGGTTTTTTTTATAAATTTTATTTTTTCTCTTTCTTTTTTATTCCTTTTTTTTTTATTTCCTACCAAGTCTAGCGAGGGTTGCCGCTCAACCCTCGCTAGTCACAAGTGAGGGTTCTGTCAAGCTTAGAAGAAGAAAAATAATACAAAAATACAAAAAATTTTAAAAATATTATAAAATTGTTTATGTCAGTACAGGCAACATCACGTCGAACAGTTAGCATTCGCATTAGTAATTTCGCCTCAAAGTTTGCCAGAAGGGCTATATTTACACATCATCAAAATATTTGAAATTTTACAACTAAATTGAATTTAGCACAACAATAGATTTAAAGTTTTTTAAATAATTTCCCCTGAAACAAAGGATCATCGTTCAGCACATATATTTTTGCTCCGATATTGTTTTCTGATTTTTTATTTTTTATTACAGATTATCAGTGTACAAATCAATTTTTTTGCTAAAGAAGAAATTAAATAGGGGAATCTATTCTTATGATATTCACGCACCGAGTTGCATATAAGTCAAATGACGCTCACAGAGGAGCTAGAATTCAATGTGCCCTTGACACATGACTTTTGCAGATTGTCGACATCTTTAATATTAAGAATATATAGGAGACACAATTCTAGACCTATCATATGAGGGCACCAAGTCAAGGCGAAAATGATTAGATCAAAGTTAACCAATTTAACAATTTTCATATAATACATATCTAATGATCCATATTCAACCTGTCTTGCTAAAACACTTTCATAATTAATCTAATTTAAAAAAATTCATACCCAAACTAAGATAACAATGTGGGGCAAGTAAGCATGGGAGAGAATCATAAAAGGGAGTTGGGTCTAAATAAATTGTAAACTCATTTAACACACGTAATATTTTAGGTTTTACCATTCGAAATCCTTTTATGCTCATTTATTGAATATAATTAATCCATAGAACAACTCGGCTCATCAGATATGGGTTAAGAAATAGGTCTATGACCCATTTTGATAGGTCTACGAATATCTAAGTAACTTTGTTGACACAGTTTCATATTTTCTTTGGGCCTTTCCTCGTCTTTCTCTCTTGATTGCAAAAAATTGTTAGACGTACCAAGTGCATACCTACTACGTTCGTCTTGAATCATTCCAAATTGAATAGTCTTGACCCGTTCGAGACTCTCCTAGGCCTCAAACCTAGTTCTTTCTTGTGCACATGTAGAATGTGAGCACCTCAAGTTAAAACCTGAGTTTACTGCTCAAATCACCATGATTTTTTTACGCCATTTTTAAATGAATATATGACATGATCGATAGCTCTATTGCAATCATGTCTGTCCACTTTGTTTTCTTTCTTTTTTTCTAGAGCTGACTTTTCATCCCCCCTCGCTCTGGGATCCTTCTCAAGTTGACTTTGGTGGATGACAAGGTCTCATATTTAATCCGAAAAAAAAAAAAATAATAACAACAACAACAACAAAAACAACAAGCTGGTGATGTGATCTGGCCAGCCTTACACGGAATCCAGCATATTAGGATGATGCGGAGCTTCTTAGAAACAACACTTCTGGAAAAAATGAGGCTGGTTGAATTTGATGGCCACGTCTATTCATGAAACAGAAGATAAATTACTCACAAAAAAAAGATTTCAGTATATCGCATACTTTTTGAATTTGATCGATTCAATGATAAACCTTTTAATGATTTGTAAATATACTCATTTTGATCATTCTTGATTGAAAATCACTAATATGAATGTCGATAGTGACACGTAGGACGGCCGGTATTGAGACGGAAATTTTTCATAGATTTTTTAAAAATTCCTGAGTTTTTTTTTTCTGTTTTATTTTTCCTTATTTTTTTTCCTACCAAGTCTGGCGAGGGTTGCTGCTAGACCTTTGCTAGTCACAAGCGAGGGTTGGCCAGGCTTAGAAGGAAAAAAAAAATTAAAAACATGCAAAAAGTTCTAAAAATATTATAAAAATTATTCATGTCAATGCAAGCTACTTATGTCAGAAAATCGATATTCATGTTCGCGATTTCCTTTCAAAATTGGCTTAAATAATTACATTGGTAAATTATCAAAATATTTATGATTTGAAATTTTAAGACTGAATTGGAGCTAGTGTAATAGGTATAGACTTTTTTAAATAATTTGTCTTAAAACAGAGGATCATTGTTCAGCACATATCTTCGCTCTGACATTGTCTTTTGAATTTTTTTTTTCCAAATTATCAGTGTACAAATTAAATTTTTATCTGAAGAAGAAATTAGATCGGGGAATCTATTCTCATGATATACTTGCACCGAGTTGCGTACAAGTCGAATGACACTCAAAGAAGAGGAATTCAGCGTGCCCTCATATAAAACTTGGTTTCCAATGCTCCATCAAAAGTCCACCTTTCCCTTTGGGACACGTGACTTTTGCAAATTGCCAATTTCTTTTAATATTAAGAATATATAGGTGAAGATATTGTGGATCTATCAAACGACGCATCAAGTCGCAATGAAAATGATCCGATCCAATTCAAATTGACTCATCTAACATATTTTGATCAATTTCCATATAATACAAATCTTGTTATCCATATCTAACCTATATTGCTAAAATACTTTCATAGTTGATCTAATTTAGGAAAATTCATACCAAAATTAAGATAAGAGCACGAGGTGAGCAAGGTGAGGGATAATCATATAAGAGAGTTGGGTCTAAATAGGTTGTGAACTTAATTTAAAACACAAAATATTTCTGGCTTTATTATTCGAAACCATTTTGTGACTCATTTATTAAATAAAACTAATTCACATAACAACTCAGCCCATTAAATATGGATTAAGAAGTAGATCTATAGCTCCATTTTGATAGGTCTACAAATAACAAAGTAATTTTGTTGACGATGTTTCATATTTTCTTTTGACCTCTCCTTGTCTTGCTCTCTTGATCGCAAAAAATTATTAGATGTACTGAGTGCGTGCCTACTAGATTTGTATTGAATTATTCCGAATTGAACAGTCTCGACCTGTTCGAGTGTCTCCTCGGCCTCGAACTTAGTTCTTTTTTGTGCACATGGAGAATGTGGGCACCTCAAGTAAAAACATGAGTTTATTGCTTAAATCACCGTGATTTGTTTACTCCATTTTTAAATGAATATATGACATGATCGATAGCTCCATTGCAATGATATTTGTCCACTTTGTCTTTTTTTCTAGAGCTAACGTTTCATCCCCCTTGTGCAGGAATCCTTTTCGAGTTGACTTTAGTGGATTATAACGTGTCATATTTCATCCACAAAAAAGGAAAAAAAAAAATCAAGTTAACGATGTGATCTTGCCAACCTTATATGGAATCAAGAATTAGGACGTAAATTGGCATAATTGATGTGGAGTTTCTTAGAAACAGCATTTTTGGAAAAAAAAAAAAAAAAAAAAGAGGCTTGTTGAATTCGATGGCCATGTCTATTTGTGAAATGGAGGAGAAATTACCAAAATATTTCAGAAATATTTATTAAAATTGTCATGTTTTCATTTAATTTCCCGTCCTTCCACTTTTTAGGGTTCTCATCTTATCTTAATCAAAACCCTAAAAGACGGGATGTCAATAACCATGCCTCTCTCTCTCTCTCTCTCTCTAGACTTGTCCAAAGACCAAGTCCGACGAACATACTTCCAGATTTGAATGCCAACCTTCCCTTAAAAATGTAGAAAATCTTACAATCTTGAGAAAGCCAGGCAAAAGAAGGGTCTCAACAAACAACGAAAAATTTTACATAGAGATCCACCGCAGAAATGCAGCAATTGGCCCGTTAGGGTTTTGTCATACAAGAGAGAGAAACCATGTATATTGTAAGATGGACCCAATACTCAATTTTGATGGAAGGGTTCCATTTTGACGAATAGTCTGTGTTAGGAACTTTATGCACAAGCCACATCAATTGCGAAGACGACCTAGCATTACAAATGGAACCAATCATACATTTTTCATGTTTTTCATAAGATAAGCAGTGAGTTTAGTGACGCACGACATACATGACCGTTGCTATATTAATTCTTTCGTAAAAGTAAATAGAAAGATTGATCAAACGGAAGTGTTCATATGTATTGCTGAAATCACCATGACGTTTTGCTAGATACGTGTATGATTACGTGTTTGTGTGGTGCTATGATACGTGTATGATTACGTGCTCTCAGAAGCTTCTTAAAAATCCCTGTTGATCTAAAATAACAAAGGAAATGGTTATATATTGTAAAAGAGGGAATATCCTCCACGCTTGAAAAGAAACTATAACAATTTGTGAATATTCCCACAAAAGAAGTCAACATGATGCCAGGGGCGTCGTGACCCTAATAAAGATGTGTAATTATGTCGCAATTTGTTTATACCATTTCTTAAATGAAATGCCATTTAGGGGTGAGCATTGGCCTAGGGTCAACTCCGACCAAATCCTGTCGGTTTTGGTCCGGTTTCCAGGGAGATTGAGTTGGTCCTTGTTCCTGGGATTCCTAAATCAGTATTGTGCGAGTTGGTTCTCGATTCTGAAAGTTTATGGTCGGTCCAACCAGACCAACCATGACTTTATATATATTATATATTATTAATAAGTTTTGTATATAGAGAAAACCTTCAAAAATAAATGACGTCAACAACATTAAACACCTCATTTGTGAAGAGTTCAAGTAATTTACACTATTTTTTAATAACTTAAATTTTTTAATGTCTTTTACGGCGTCAACAGCCATAATTTACAAATGAGAAAAATATTTGTGTGAGGAGTTCTCATGACGTCCAAAAAGGTATAAACAGCTCCTCACGGCATCCTCTTTTAGTACTCATTCTCTTCTACCTTATTTATCATCTTAGTCTTCAATTTGCCAAAATCAAAAGAAATAACTTCTTTACTCGCCACTTGACACTCGCCTCACTCGCTTTGGGTCACTCGTGCCACTTTTAGCTCAGTGCTCGCCTGGCTTGTTGCTCCCTGCTTGACGCGCTTGACGCTCAATGCTCACCCCACTCGACGCTCGTCGCTTGCCTCTCTTAATTGACCTCACTCATTACTAAACCCATTGAATTGGTTTGGTCCTCGATTGCCTTTTCAGGGAATACAAAAAATGAAATAAAAAATTATCGATTGGTCTCAAGTTGACTCTGGAATAAAACCGAACCCATTAGGTCAGTTCAATCCTCAGTTGCCTTTTCAGGGAGTACAAAAAATGAAATAAAAAAATTATCCGTTTGCCCCGATTTGACCATAGAATCGGACCAAACTCACTGGGTCGGTCTGGTCCTTAGTCCCAAGCTCAATAGGGTTGGTTCTCGATCCCAAAAATCGAGGACTAGCACTGTGCAAGTTGGTGCTAGGGTTAGGGAGTGGATTAGCCTAACTCGGACCATGCTCACCCCTAGCTCCATTGCAATCATGTTTGTCCTTTTTTTTCTTTTTTCTTTTTTCAGAGCTGACTCTTCATCTTCCTTGCGCTGGAATCCATCTCGAGTTGACTTTAGTGGATTACAAAGTGTCATATTTCATATATATATATATATATAGCACAGTCCATTGCGTATAAGTCGAATGACACTTAAATAGGAGCTAGAATTCAACGTGCCCTCGAGTAAAACTTGGTTTCCAATGCTCCATCAAAAGTCCACCTTTCCCATTGGGACATGTGACTTTTGAAAATTGTAGATTTTTTTAATATTAAGAATATGTGAGAGAAATATTCTAAGCCTATTAAACAAGTGTGCCAGGTCGAGGCGAAAATGATTTGATTTGATCCAAATTGATCCACAATATAAATCTAGTGATCTATATTCAACCAGTATTACAAAAATACTTTCATAGTTAATCTAATTTAGAAAAATTCATATCCAAACTAAGATAAGAGCATGAGGTGAGCGAGCGTGAAAGATAATCATACAAGAGAGTTGAGTTTAAATAAGCTATGAACTCATTTAAAATACGAAATATTTCTGGCTTTACTGTGCAACACCATTTTAAGATCCATTTACTGAATAAAATTAATCCACATAACAACGTGGCTTATCAAATATGGGGTTCAGAAATAGGTATACGACCCCATTTTGATAGGTCTATAGATATCGAAGTAACTTTGTCGGCAATGTTTCATATTTTCTTTTGGCCTCTCCTCATCTTGCTCACTTGATTGCGAAAAATTATTAGATGTACCAAGTGCATGCCTACTAGATTCGTATTGAACCATTCCGAATTAACCACTCTTGATCCGTTCAAGTGTCTCCTCGGCCTCAAACCTAGCTGTTTTAGTGCACATGGAGCTTGTGGGCACCTAAAGTTAAAACATGAGTTTATTGCTCAAATCACCATGATTTGTTTACACCATTTTAAAATGAATACACGACATGATCGATAGCTATATTGCAATCATATCTGTCCACTTCTTTTTTTTTTTTTTTTAGAGTTGACCTTTCAATCGAGAGTTCTGACCCACAGCACTTTAGCACTTTTGCAGAAAAATGAGGCTTGTTGAATTCGATGACCATGTCTATTTATGAAACGGAGGAGATATTACCAAAATATTTCATTAATATTTATTAAATTTATCATATTTTTTTATTTAATTTCCCGTACTTCCCCATTTTAGGGTTCTCATCTTATCTTAATCAAAAACCTAAAAGAGGTGATGTCCATAACCATGCCTCTCTCTCTCTCTCCCTCCCTCCAGACTTCACGAAATGAGTCCAAAAACTAGGTCCGATGAACATACTTCCAGATTTGAACACCGACCTTCCCTTAAAAATGTAGATAATGGTACGATCTTGAGCAAGCCACACAAAGAAGGGTCTTGACAAACAACGAAAAAGTTTACGCAGAGATCCACCACCGAAATGCAGCAATTGGCACGTTAGGGTTTTGTTATCCAAGAGAGAGAAACTGTGTATATTGCAAGATGCACCCGATGCTTAATTTTAATGGAAGGATTCTGTTTTGACGAACTTTACGCATAAGCCACATAAATTGCGCAGACGACCTGGACGACCTGACATTACAGATGGAACCGATCATATATTTTTCATGTTTTTTTGTATGTTAAGCAGGGAGTTCAGTGACATCACGTGGACGCGACATACATGACCTTCGTTATATTAATTCTTTCGTAAAAGCGTATAGAAAGTTTGAAATGAAACGGGCGTGTTCATATATATTGCTCAAGTCACCGTGATTTATTACTACGATACGTAGGTGATTACGTGTGGTGCTATGATACCTATATGATTATGTGCTTTCAGATGCTTCTTAAAAATCCTTGTTGGTCCAAAATTACAATGGAAATGGTTATATACTGTAAAAGAAAAAAATATCCTTCACGCTTGAAAAGAAACTATAACAATTTGTGAATAGTCCCACAAAAGAAGTCAACATGATGTCAGGGGCGTCGTGACCCTAATAAAGATGCGTAATTACTCGCGATTTGTTTATACCATTTCTTAATGAAATGCACGGCATGATCGATAGCCCAATTGCAATCACGTCTGTCCACTTTTTTTTTTTAGCTGACTTTTCATCTTCCTTGCGCTGGAATCCATCTCGAGTTGACTTTAGTGGATTACAAAGTGTCATATTTCATCCAAAAAAGCAAGCTGATGATGTGAAGTCGCCAGCCCTCTATGGAATTGAGGATTAGGACGTAAATTGGCACAATCGATATGAAGCTTCTTAGAAATGACACTTTTGGGAAAAATGAGGCTCGTTGTTCATGAATCGACAGAGAAATGACCCCCCCCCCAAAAAAAAAAAAAGAAGTCCTAAATCAATTGCTATGTACTAATTCAACTACAAACATTTTAATTTGGCAAATTTAATTGTAAACATTTTGATGATTTTCAAATATAGTCATTCTAATTAATCTTGGCTAGAAATTACTGACGTTAACGTTGACATTATCGGGCACTAACATAATTGAGATGAGAGCATGAGGTGAGCGAGCATGCGAGAGAGAGTCATAGAAAAGAATTAAGTCTAAATAAGCCATGAACTCTTCAGCATACATAATATTTAAGGTTTTAACATTCAAATGCTCTTATGACTATTCACCAAAAATAAATAATCCACATAACAACTTGACCCATTGAATATGGGATAAGAAATAGGTCTATAGCCAATTTTTACAGGTCTACAGATATTGAAATAGTTTTGTCAACAAGATTTCATATTTTCTTCTTACCTCTCCTAATCTTGCTCTCTCGATCACGAAAAATTATTAGATATACCAATTATGTGCCTACTAGATTTGTCTTGAACTGCTCCAAATTGAATAGTCTCGACATGTTAGAGCCTCTCTTTGGTGTCAAACCTAGTTCTTTTTTGTGCACATATAGAATGTGGGCACCTCAAGTTAAAACATGAGCTTATTGCTTTTACACCATTTTTAAATAATACACGACATGATCGATAGCTCTATTGCAATCATATCTGTCCACTTTCTTTTTCTAGAGCTGATTTTCATCCCCCTTGCGCTGGAATCCTTGTCGACTTGACTTTGGTCGATTACAAAGTGTCATATTTTACCCACGAAAAAGAAAATAGAACCAAAAAAAAAAAATGGCCGACAATGTGATCTCGCCAGCCTTAAGTGGAATCGAGGATTAGGATGCAAATTGGCACAATCGATATGGCAAGCTAAGGATCTGATCTCGCCAGCCTTACGTGGAATCAAGAATTGTGACGTAAATTGGCACAATCGACACAGAGCTTTTTAGAGACAGCACTTTTGGGAAAACGAGGCTTGTTGAATTCAATGGCCACGTCTATTCATGAAAAAGAGGAGAAATTACCAAAAAAAAAAAAAAAAAAAGTCCTAAATCAATTGCAGTCGTACCAATTCAATCACAAACATTTTAATTTAGTCAATTCAGTTGTAAACCTTTTAACAATTTTTAGATTTAGTCATTCTAACCAATTTTAGCCAGAAATGTTTGATGTGAATGCCAGCAAGTACTGACATAGAAAATTAAGAAGAGAGACGTGGGTGAGCAACTGCGAAAGAGTCATAGAAGTGAGTTGGGTTTAAATAAGCTATAGACTCATTTAGCATATATAATATTTTAGGTTTTACCGTTCGAAACCCTTTCATGACACATTCACTAAATATAACTAATCCACATAACAACTCGACCCATTAAATATGAAATAAGAAATACGTCTATGGCCCATTTTAACAGGTCTATGGATATCGAAATAAATTTGCCAACAAGATTTTATATTTTCTTCTGACCTCTCCTCATCTTGCTCACTTGATCGAGAAAAATTATTAAATGTACCAAGTACATGCCTACTAAATTCATCTTGAGTCTCTTCTCAGCCTCAAACCTCCTTCTTTTTTGTGCACCTCAAGTTAGAAAATGAGTTTGTTTCGCTCTCTTTCAGGTCCCTTATGCGATTTTACCCTTGGATAAAATTTCTTCTACTCGCAATACCTGCCAAAATTTTCAAAGCTTTTCTATACCCCATCCATCAGTTTGTGGAGGGCAAATTACTTGCAATAATGAGTTACCGTTTTTTTTTTTTTTTTATAAGGAAAATTCGATGGAGGCAAAAATTAATTTTAAGGCCCAAAAAATTGGGTTATAATTGAAAACTCACCAAAACCTTCAATCCAACCCGTCCGTCCCTCTCCATCATCGTTCTTAAATTGTAATTTCTTAACAGTAGAATTAATTGCATCCAATTGGTGCCTTTCAAGTGTTTTGAAGCCAAGAGATTCTTGACATGAGAGGAAGAAACTGTGTATTCTTTCATGAAATTAAGTTATTATTACGTGAGATATTATGAGAGGTTAATCGATAGATGATGGCTAGTAATTTTATTAATTTTGGGCTCGGGACAAGTAAGACATAAGGTATGTTTGGTTTAGCATTTTGAAAACCCATTGGGAAAATGCAAAGTGATTTACCCTAAAGGACTTTAGATAAATACAAAGACCATTTGGTAAACTATGCTTTGAAAAAACCTCCTCCAACCCCCAAATATTACGTCTTCTCTCCCTTCTCTCCGGACATAACAAACACATGCATTGCACGCGTGATGCCACATCCTATTTTTAGAGTTAATCTTGATTTAGAAAAATTGTCCAAAAAGTCCTAAATTTATTGTAAGACGGCCAATTCAGTCTTCAACCTTTTGATGATTTGCCAATTAGTCATGAATCTTTTTGCTATTTTAGTCCCAAAGCTTTTTGAAAATTTACCAATTCAATCCTACATATTAGGATAATCAGCCAAATGGACTACATCAAAATGTCTAAGATTAAATCAACACAATCGAAAAGTTTATGACTAAATATGACAAATTGTCAAAAATTCTGGGACTAAATTAGTATAATCGAAATTTTTAAGATTGAATCGATTACCGTATAATAAGTTTAGGACTTCTTAGATAATTTTCTCCCTTGATTTATCTTTAAATTATGGTATTTTTTTTTTAATCTCTCTTCTCACTTTTTCTTAAATTATCCCTACACAAATAACGAGGAAACATTAACAATTAAGTTAGGAATAGGGACTCTTGGATATTTTCTTATTTAATTTGCATAATGCTTTATCCAATCTTGCATTAGGGCCTTGTTCTTCACAAGTTCCTAAGACTCGGGAAGGGAAGTTTTGTGATTTCGACCTTCAGATTTAGCCCATTCTAACGAAGTAGACAACAGCTTTTGCCATCGAAAAATGATTTATGCCCTTCTCGTTCTTGTTGCCCATTTCCATGTTGCGTCAATCTAACTCGGGAAGGGAAGTTTTGTGATTTGGCCTTCTTTCCTCATGAAAAAGGGAAGGTGGAAGGTTCGAAAAATGATTTATGCCCTTTTCGTTCTTGTTGCCCATTTCCATGTTGGTGACAATTTAGTGGCCAGGTATTAGGGGGTGTGTTTGTTTCGGAACATGGAAAATTTAACGTTTTGGAAAATGTTTCATGGAAATCATTTTCCAGGAAAATGGTTAGTTTTCCTTTGTTTGGTGATTGTAATTGAAAGTATTTTCTGGTGTTCGGATTACATTTGAAAAATGATTAAATGACATTTAACCTAATAATTGACAATAGTGTGCCTCTTACTTCCAAATTAATTTGTTGAATTCATGACCTTTTTTAACTTTATAAAAATATTTTTTTATAAAAATCGAAATTATAATTATTTTTCATATTTCAATTTTTTTTTTCATTTTTCTTTCTTTTTATTCCTTCCTTAGCCGATGGCCAGCAGGGTGATGGCCGGTCGCCAATCGGTGATAGGCCAGGCAAGATCGAGCCTTGCTCGATGCCAACGAGTTCGAGCCTCACTAGATTCGGCGAGGCTCGGCCTCGTTGACGACCGGTGAGGCTTGAGCTTGTCAACGTCGGGTCGGGCCTCGGCCTCACCGGATCGGCGAGATTGAGCCTTGCTCGACACCGACGAGCTCGATCTCGCCTCGTGGCCGATCGACGACCGTCGTCGTGGCCAGCAGCCGGTTGAAGAAGAAGAAAAAGAAAAGAAAAAAAAGAAAAAAAAAATAATGATTAAAAATTAAAAATTTATATTTTTAAAAAATAAATAATTATTATATTAAAAAATTAAAAATTCGATTTTTTATAAAAATATTTAAAAAGAATTATAAAATTTTAAAAATATATCTTTATAAGAATAATTGTTTGTAAACCAAGCATCAAATCTAGGCTTTGGTAGATTCGGAAAACATTTTCCGATTCTTTCAAAGGGGAAATCATTTTTCGAATTTAAGCTTTGTTAGGAAAATGTTTTCCGTTGACTATGAAAACGTTTTCCGTTAACTCATTTTCCGAGCCAACCAAACGCTAGGAAAATGAGGAAAATGTTTTTCCGAAAATGTATTTCGCGAAACAAACACACCCTTAGTTTCAATTTTCACGCTTTATATATACATAAGAAAAGTATAAGAATGAGAATTAAAATAGAAATAGAATAGGATTGATAAAAATAAATAAATCCGATCATTGCCTAAAAAGGCAGAAGTTAAAAGTTCAAGACAAACTTGCTTCAAATTGTTGGATTCGGTAGAAGTCACGAGAGATTTATTATTTTCCGCAATTCAAATGCATCTCAACATGTATCGCCTCGTGTTGTTACTTCTCGAGCCTCCGTCATTCTCAATGGAAGGGCCCGCGGTAGAAAGGAAAGCATCAGATGGATGAGGCTAGAATAGCAAAGCCACATCAACAAGGGCAATTTGGAATGTCCACCACAAGTTCAGATTCTGAGCAAGATAAATATCCTCAAATCTCCAATTCGAGTGGCCCCATCGTCCGTAGACCCTCAAAGTGTGCAGAAAATATCCCCAGAAAACATAACCGAATGAACTCACCAAGAAAATACAAAGTCTTGTTGCCAAATTTCCTTGTCATACTATCAAAACACCAGTCTTGATTAACATAACAATTTCCAAGTGCCGCATTTGCTGATTGAAGCTCCGGGGATAAGAGAGAAGGGAGAAGAAAATGGCGGGTCTAACTTCGGTCACGCCCCATCCGGCATCTTCATCTTCTTTGCACTCCAATTTCCAGTCCTCGCCTCTCGTTTTCACTCCGAGGGCCGCTCACGACCATGCCCCCTGCCGCGCCGCACTCGGATCGTTCGGGCATTCGCATAGGAGCTTGTCGACACGATCCGTTCCTGGCGGGCTGAAAGTCATGAGTGCAGCAACAAAGCCTGCAAAGTCACCAGGTACTCATACCGTGGCTAGTTGGCCGCCCAATTCATTGGTAATGTTCAGATTCGCGGAACTAAGTGAGGAGTGAATATGTCTCGGGAGTATCTTGAACTCCTAGCCAGTTAACTTCACCAACACGAACTGACTTTTCTCTAATTTATCTTGAGGGATTAGCTGAAGAAGAATGGAAGGTGAAGAGGGAATTGCTGCTCCAGAAAAGGGTCTCTCTCTCTCTCTCTCTCTCTCTCTCTCTCGCATATATAGACATGCTCATTCACGTGTGCAAAAGGAGAACAGTCCGTCTGGGACAGAGAGGACACTCCATCTGACAGGAATTCTCATGTGTGTTTGAACGTCCAAATGACTTAGACGAACTTGAATAGACATGCTGTCAATCCTAATTGTCTCCTGCGGCCAGAGAGAGACATTTCTGTTGCCTATAAATGTTGGGAGAGATGTCAAATGAAGTAAAACATGACAAAGGGCTTAACTTACCAAATGTTGAAAAGGGATGGATTTGCTCAGTGATCCTTGATCAGGAACTTGAATTAGCTTTTGAATTAAGCTGAATATCTTGTTTCCAGGTGAGGAGCGTGGATGTGAAGGAAGCACTGCGCCTTCAGCAGGAAAATAAGTTCGTAATTCTTGATGTACGACCTGAAGCAGAATACAAGGAGGTCAGCTAGTCGATTTGCTATCTATAGTCTTGAATTTTGGCATGACCACGAATTGGATCAATTGGACATGCTGAATTGAGGAAATTGTGCGCTCGTTTTTATACGGTAGGCTCATCCGCCGGGGGCAATAAACGTGCAAATATATAGGCTCATCAAGGAATGGACAGCATGGGACATTGCGAGGCGAGCTGCATTCGCCTTTTTCGGCATCTTCGCGGGCACGGAGGAGAACCCGGACTTCATAACGAGTATAGCCTTGTCGTGCTATCTTGCTTTCGAAGGTGTTCCCTGTGTTGCGAAAGATGTGAGACTGATCTTCTTAACCTCCTGTTTGCCACAGCTGTGGAATCGAAAATCGGTAAAGATGCCAAGATAATAGTGGCTTGCTCAGCCGGCGGCACGATGAAGCCATCTCAAAATCTTCCCGAAGGACAACAATCAAGGTAATCATGATTTAATCCTCTAATATGGAGATCGTTCGACAGTTACTCATCAGGCTCTTTCCTGCAGATCACTTATTGCTGCATACCTGCTGGTGCTCAACGGCTACACCAATGTCTACCATTTAGAAGGGGGCTTGTATACATGGTTCAAGGAGGGACTGCCGGCAGATTCTGAAGAGTGAAAACTTGAGCATCATATCGTCGCTTTTTTGATCTTTCTCATTTAGGAAAATCATATGGTATATGGCGGTCAATGTCGCCAGTCGGACGATGAGTACCTTGATGACCATGTAAACCAGACAGCTTGATCATTGATATCTTGCAGGAGTTACCCTACAAGACCGCATCTCCAATCAGAACATCGATTTTTTCTTCCAAAATTGTCCCGAAATGCATCGAAGATTAGTACTTTGATGACCGTGTAAACCAGACAGATTGATCATTGATATCTTGCAGGAGCTAGACTACAAGAATGCTTCTCCAATTAGAACATCGATTTTTTCTTCCGATCTGTCCCAAAATGCATCGAAGTAGAAGAATTGGCGCTTCTTTGAATCCATTCTATACGTGTGGCAAAATGAATGAAGCAGGAGTTGAAAAATGCATCGATTACGAAATTTTCTTTTGTGTGAGAAATGGCAAAAATTCCCTCGTTTATTACGAGGCAGCTCAGAGCATCTCCAATTTATCTTCGGCAAAAAGAAAAAGTTTCATCCGCTCTATGGCCATAGAGGAATTAAGAGACCAGAGAAGATTCATCAGCTCAAAAGAATCAAAATCATTATCGGAAAAAAGAGGTATAAAGGACGCTAAAGTTTCAGGCACTATAGACTAGGCAAGGTGAATCCATAACATTTGCAGATTTGCGTCTGTCCAAAATTGCCGGACATTTAATTCCCAGAGTTATATCCGCCATTCTCCAGTAGTTCATATCTACAATAAATTTCATTAGCCAAGAAGAACATAACATCAGTATCAAGCCATCAACTCCAACGAAAGCCAAGCAAAAATAATGATCCAGTAATATAAAATATATACGGGCAAGAAGCAATGTTAAAACAAGAAGACTGCAGAGTACATCAAGGACCAGAAAAAGATAATGACCAATCAACACATGTCAATGCACTAAGTGTGATATTTTCTGCAAGTAAAGTCTAAACGCCATGGAGTATATGCGGTTTCTGCAAAGCACCAAGGAACCTCATGCTATACCAGAATATTATTTACGACACTAACTGGTAGATCATCCATAATAAAAGCCACCCAGTCATTCTCTTCATCCCTGCAGGCAACCGCAGCAACAACACCAAAAACAAAGCCGTGATAGAGCTGGTATAACAATCAGCAGTTGCCCTTTACAAGCCAAAAGTTGTCTGTCCCACTATTGAATCCTAAACTTCAAAGGCCTTACAAGATGTCACAAGGCAGTCAATTTCCGCTTTCAATAGACCAATTCTGTGCTGATTTTCTTGGATCATGACGATGTCTCTTGTAACCTAAATATTGTGATTTCCTGCTGCTTAAAATACCGTCGATCTTCTTCGTCAACAAGAACAAGGTTCAAGTAGTACTTCACGCTAAACTTGTTGTTGACATTCCGGTAGGTTGGCGTCAATTCATAAGGACTAAGAAACAATCTAATGGGTATAGATTCACCTGTACAAGCAAATACATGCTTATGAGCCATTGCATCAAGTGCTCATCATAAGCAACAGGTCTATAGTATCCAAAGACGAGACAAAAAAGACTCCTTCCTTAAAAATGACAACATTTCATACAACATGACATAAGAGCATAGACTTTTGGTAGTGAAATACAAAACCTCAAGGTTTGGTAGCTATACCTCTGACAGGAGCACCATCCATAAGTTCAAATTTAGCGAGGGTTTCCGTCTCGACATGGGTATTTTGCCCAGAGCCCGTTGATTCTCGACGCCTGATCTCAAGATCCATATTTTTTATCTTGATCCTCACGAGAAGAAAATATATTTTTCCAATAATGACATCTTTCAGATGATACCTGCAACACATGCAAATTGCACAGGCAATGAAAAAGTTCCTATTCAAAATGAGAAAACCATCCTTGTTTAGACCAAGAATCTGCGATGTCTACATAGTAAAAATGTGATGATGGACAGGTGGTCGAGATAATTAGTCTCACAAAAAAACAGATTGCGTCAGTGCACTCTCCTATATTAAAAAGAATGTTTTGCATCTCAGATTACCACAAAGCAAATGAGGTCCAGTAAGATCTTATAGGAAGAAAGAAAAAAGAAAGGAACTCACTTGCTTTTATTATACTCAAACTCAATGTGTAGGCAATCTTCAATTCCCACTTCCATCTGCATGACATAAAAATTGCAATGAAAATTGAGAATTTTGAGAAACAATTATAGCAATCAAGAGACTATGCATGTGATAAGACAAGGGAGCTCTCAGACTATGGAACAATTTTCCTATGCTTCTATCATATCCCCATATATAGAAAAAACTATGACAAAATCGAAGGCATGTTGAAATCCACTCTTAAACAGAGCATTGCTCCCACCTTGATACTATTGTTTATTGATGGTGGCGGAGTATAATTTCGAACCTGATGAAATAAGACAACCATAAAACAAAAACTTTGAGATGCCATAATTGACAGTAGCTGTAAATGTGTATAGTAATTGACTATTAATGGCAGAGAAAAGAATAAGTTTACCACAAAATCCTGGTATTCTACAATGCTTCCAGCATAACCACGGTTGATTGTTACTTTCAGGACATACCTGAAAAGAGTGGACAAGAAAACTAAAACAACTTTTACACACAGATCAAAGACTCCTTTCATTTATAAAAAGTGGATTGGACAACCAAAACCAACAGAAGTAAAGTTGAGCCATTAAGTCAATCACGGCACACATTCATATAAATTGACTGACCAAAATATGGCCTTGTCAGAAACAGAATTTAAAAAAGGGAACCTATGAAGCAGTTTGAGATCACTATGGACTTGGTCTTAGTGACAGCTCATCACTTGTCAGCATGAAGCAAAAGCAAAAGCACATGATGAGTACATACAGAGATGCTTAGAAATATGGACAAACATGTGTGCGCATGCATAGAGCTGAAAGCACTAAAAAGGGCACCAGAAATATAGAACATGTCAAGTTGCCAAACAAAAGATAGTGTGAGATCATGTAAGGAAGTTGTTCGGAATTCCTCCATGTAAACCATATTTCTCTGCGCAGAATTCGACAAAGCACTTACCTAAGCCTCACATGAACTCCATTATATGTCTCATAAGGCATTTCAACCGTAGAAAATTCAAACGAGTATGTTTTCCTTTCATATAATTCACCAGGGACATCCAACTCACGAACTGCAAATGAAAGAACACAAATAAGCATCATTCGATGCTAACAAATGGATCATAACCCATAAAACAACAAAGTAGTTATCATGTTGCATCAGACAGGCCTAAAGTGAAACTCACCAAGAGAAGTGAAATCATAGAAGTTCCCTCTGTCAAAATACATCTCTGAAAAGTAAAACAAGATCAATCATTTAAATACACTGGCCAAAATGCATATGTTAAACTGACTACAACAAATAATCATAAAAAAAGAAGAAGGAAGATAAAAGGAAGTCAATATGCACAACCAAATATACAATATTTAGAGTAGGCATTTTCTCTTTTCCATTCAGTAAAGCTTGCCATTAATAAAGCCAGAAAAAAAAAAAAAAAAAAAAATTCAGCACTAGCATCAACTAAAAAGATGTTTGCCTATGACCATTACAATGTTCCATCAAAGCATTGGATTGAATTTATGGCATTCATCTTGATACAAAACAACCTTAAAATCATATTCTTCTTAAGAATCTTCTCTATACAGTAAAAGCAACAATCACTATGGATCAACACAAAAATTTGTCAAATTTTTGCAAATATCGACCACAGCAATTCACATGACAACTCTCCAACCAACTCAATCGAAAGTACAAGATAAGCGCAATTATACAATCCTTTATAGTCTCAAAAAGGAAAAATTATAGAGTCACGCCTTCATTGATGTTATCCTGGAGAGCAATTGACCTCCAACACAGAACGAAATTCTCTCTAAGAAAATACATGAGAACTATCTTTAGAAACTCGGGCAGGCCACTCAAATTGTAATTACAGCTGATTTAAGAAGACAACTTCCACTTGAGCAGAAGACGATTCACCCACTCAAAATTAAAACAATAACACCATCCACAAAAACAACAGAACAACAGAGCCAATAGCTACTGCTACTAGTAGATAATGTTTTTGAATGTATTAAAATGAAAACACAAAGACATGCGGTTGCTTGAGCAGAAGAATAAATTAGCAATAACATAGTCAGATTCAGCTATTTGCTTGCAATGGAGAATGCACTCTTTGATCACCAAATGAGGGGCATGAAAGTCGGAGAAGAGACTTCTCAAAGCACCAGAGCATAATTCTAACATCACATTGTAGCTGGCACTAACCTATCTGACCAAGGAGTTCAACTTTTACACCATTGTGTTCAACTTTCTTCCCTTGAATTGGTTCTATTGATACCTGGATGACAAAACCAATCGAAACCATATTTACATGAGGCTATTTTTTCACAAAATAGCGGGTGTTGCGATACTTGGCACTGAGTACAAAAATAGAAGAATACCTTGCCAGATATATTTTCCTGGCTTTGGAATAGTGGGACCATGACAGTTTGGCCATTTTCCTTCTTCAGAGGAACCTATGAGGATGCAAGAATTATAGAGATATTGCATAATATAACCCTTTCGCATCAACTGGGATGCACTTATGACGAAGACAATGATGATGAAAAGATAGCTGATAACTAATCTAGACTTGAGATAACAGAAAATGAAAAGGTGCCTGTGACTAGTAGAATCTAGCAGTGCTGCAAGCTTGAGGCCTTGGAACAAAATTTGAAGACTTGTGGGCACAATACCAGTGATAAGATGCATAATGACCATTTACACAATACTTCCAAAGATAGACTTTTGTTCTGATGCTTATGCTACATTCGCAGTATGCTTTATGTTGGATGGTTTTTCCCAGACTGGAGCAACTAATATCAGTGTGCATGGATCTATGTATTCAGAGAACAACCCCCACAAAGGATAACGATCTCAAAAGTTGGAAATTATTTTGATAACCATTTTCATCAAGTAAGGACAACCGTTCCACTCCCCAGTAATAATCAGTCGAACAGTAGAAGACTTGGATTACCTGCTTACGGTTTTTCCCATCAGCAAATGTGATAAAAACATTGCATGATGGTTTAAATGCTCCAAGAAGATAATTCTGAAAAAAGAAAAAAGGATAACCATCATGAACATGCACAACATCACATTCCACATTCTGTCAGGAAACAAATCAGAACAATTCTCAAAATCAAAGGTTCCGCTGATTGCTAACCATATTGTTGCGAACTTAGTCCTCAAACAAGCGCTGCCTCAAATCTGGACATAAAAAGAAAGTAACAAACACAATTTAGTTGCAAGAACAGACTAAGGGAAAGAATGCACAAATGAGAAGAAAAAAGGAGACAGACAATCAACCGCTCGACAAAAATAATGCCGAGGATGACCCACATACGATGCTTGAACTCACACACGAAGCGATTGCCCGGCGCAGCGTGCAATGTAAGGACATATCATCAAACTCCTAACTTGCAGTCAATAACCACACAGCCTTTCGCATTCTCCATCACACAGACACAGGGTAGCTGATAGAATGATGCCGAACGAGAAATCGAAGGAAATTAATCGACCGGAGGACGCAAATCCAATCCCGCGACTAAAGGGGTAAAAACAAATCGCATCCGGCAGGCTCGAAGACAAAATTAAGCAAATACCTGGAGAGCGGAAATCAGGCCGCGAAGCAGGCCCCCCAGCACGCACCTCGCTCCGTCCGTCGCCCAAACGCCCCCCGGACAACACGGCACGCCGACGACCCGCGGGTCAAGCTCGATGGCTACGGCACGCAAGAATTCCCCGTGTGAGACGATTCCTCAATCGACGCTAAAAAATTTTGACGGCAACGATCGCTAGATTGGCGTACCTCGAGCGGAACCGGGGGGAGCGAATTGGCGGATTCGCTCTGGAGATTCTTCGCGAGGTTTTTGCGGAGCTAAATCGAAGCGAAGCGAGCCGGATCGTCGATCTACTGCGCAGGGCCTCCGATAGATGGCAACGAGGAAGGGGAGACGCGACCGAGAGACGAAAATTCGCTTCGCTGGCCTCTGGGGCACGGGGAGTCGCGGCAGGTGCTCCGCACGTGACGCTCGTCCCGCACGTGGCTCTATGGGCCGTCGGCCCATTTTAGGCACCGTGCGAGTGGCCCGTTTTCTGGTTTGGGGGGATCCGAATGAAGTCGTTTTGATCACTCGATTGAGACTAACCCAACTATAATTCACAACTACATGACTAATTGCGAAGTGAAAGGAATTTTCAATTAGAGGTGATCAATGGGCAGACCGGTAAAACTTTTTACGGGAAAAAATTCATGTGCCAGTATAAGCCTAATTTAACCGGATTTCTTATCTAAATAATCTCATCCAAAACTCGTCCAAAAGTGTATTTTTGGGGTCCATGTGACTAGAGAGGGCCCGTGGATGACATGCCTATGACGCAATCAATCCCAACATGTCATATTTCTAACTCTTACAGTATCACACCATCCGACATTTTTAAGAGAAAGGTATCCTCGCTGTTTAGCTCTCTAAGATACTCTGTCTCAGTTGATGGAAAGTGCCGCATCACTATATTATCACGAGCTGACATGACATGTCATTTGACAAGGATCTGTGTTCCGAATGAATGATGGTAGGCTCCAATCTGAGAAGTCATTGGGGAACGAGCTGTCCACGGGATCCGAGGTCGGGACCGTCAAACACGATTTTCGTACAGGGTGTCGCATTGACAAAAGCGAACGTCTCCCATAACTTCTCCTCCATTATGGTTTACCAGAAGAAGACAATGAGAGAAGTCGGACATAAATGCGAGACTTGTCAAAGGCATCATCATCATCATCATCATCGATCGTTTCAAAGCCTCCGCGTACAAGAAAAGGGATCTGACCGTTTGCCCGCGTCAAGCTAAACGTTTCCGAGCTCAGCTCACTTCCCAGCGCCGAAGAAGAAAACAAACGGGTTTCATTGCTATGGACGGACTATACAAAGATCAAGCAATTTCACTTATGATTCCTCTGGTGAAAAATAAGAAATAAGCATTAAAATTCCTAATTATACATCGATGTTAAATCTTGAGGTTAACCCATTTCGAGTCGAATGACCAAATTCCGAATGGCCTCAACTCTGGGCTTCATGCTTCGACCCCTCCTTCTCGCCCGAACTCAAGTCCATGGAATTGTCTCTCCTCCGGCTGCCCATCTTCAAAAGCCCGTACAGCTTCCCAAACTCCCTAACCGTGTGGACGCTCTCCCTACAAAAGACCGAGGCGGGCTCGGCAGCCTCGTTCCCGCCCCGCCCGGACCGGCTACCGGTCAGTGTAGCCCCGTCCTTGCCCGGGATCCCCCTCCCCTCGCTGCTGCTCTGCAGGGCGCCGATCACCGTCTTCAGGGCCCGGGTCGGGGAGGACCGGTTCACGATCATGATCTCGCCGATGTGGGCCGGGCTCAGCCTCGCGCCGGCCTGGAAGATCTCCTCCACCTGCGGGAACAGCTTGTGCTCCTTGAGTCCCAAGTAACTGCTCGCCAGGCCCTTGAAGGCGGAGAAATCGCATAAGGGGAAGTGCACGTGGACGTCTATCCGACCGGGCCTCGTCACCGCCTGATCGATCCGATCCTTGTCGTTCATCGTGAAGACCATCACCCGCTCCTCGCCGCAGCAGGACACGATCCCGTCCATGAAGCTCAGCACGCCGGAAAGGCTCACCGCCGTCGATTTCTTCTCCAGGAAGCGGTCGAGGTCCTCGACGACGATCACCGACCGGGGCGTCGTCTGGAGGAGGAGGGCCTTGAGGTCGGAGTCGTCGGCGACCCGGGAGAGGTCGACGTCGTAGATGTCGTACTCGAGGAACTTCGCCACCGCCGCCGCGAAGCTCGACTTCCCGGTGCCGGACGCGCCGTGCAGGAGGTAGCTCCGCTTCCAGACGCGGCCGAGCCGGTGGTAGTACTGCTTCGACTTGAGGAAGCTCTCGAGGTCCGACTTCACCTTGCCCTTCAGCTCCGGATCCATCACGACGGTGTCGATCGTCGCCGGATGGGTGAACGGCACCGACAGCCACCGCGGGCCGCCCTCCCCCGGCCGGTCGCCACCGTCGAGGTTCATGAACAGCCGCACCTCGTTCTTCTTCTGCTCGATCTCGTCGGAGACCTGGAAGATGTGCTGCAGGTAAGGCTGGAGGACGCGGCGCCGATCCCGCTTCCTGATCTTCAGCACGAAGGCCCGCCGCTCGGGCCCGCCGGTCTCGTTGGCCCACGAGAGCGGGGCGCTGAGGAACCGGTCGGCGACGGGGCGGTCGGGGTCGAGGCGGAGGACGACGTCGTTGGAGCGGGCGCCGGAGAAGAGGTTGGTGAAGTCGGAGCCGTCGAGGGAGGCGAGGGAGCCGAGGTAGGTGGAGACCTTGCGGTAGAGCTGGTTCTCCTGGAGGTGCTCGTTGTACTGGGGGATCCGGTAGTGCTGGTACGCGTGGCACCGGTCCTCCACGGACCGGAGGAGCGCCGCCAGCTTGTGCAGGAGCGAGGTCCTGTAGAGGAGGCGGAGGAGGAAGAGGGCGGGGACGGCGGCGGCGAGGAGGAGGGGGAGCCCGTTGCCGGAGCCCATCATGGCCGGGCGAGTGATGGGTCGATGACGATGACGATGACGATTGTCGACTGGTTTTTACAGTTGCAGAAACTCCATGGACGAACTCAAGAGATGAAGAGAGATGGAGGGTCGGGGTGGAGGTGAGGGGGAGGTTTTTAATGGGGACGACGGGGTAGGGGAAGGTCCAGAGCCGGCGCCATTAATTGGTCAAAAAAGTCGAATCGAGGGAAAGAGAGAGAAAGAGAGAGTTGCAGCAGAGGGAGGTAGCTGTCGACGTTTGGCTCCGGCCGTGAATGTATGACTTGACTTTTTTATTTGGTCCATTTTGTTCAAGGATTCGGTCGAAACATTACCATCTACGCAAGTTAGCCATTAATTAAAATGGGTAACATCACAAAAAATACTAAAATTAGCACACTTATAACAAAATTACCATTTATGACAACTTTACTTTTTTTATTAGTTTTCATTAAATTAAATTAATAACATGAAAAATCATAAACTAATACCACGTGTAACAAGTGGAGGATAAAATCTAAAATTAGTATGTCAAATCTATTATTGCAATTTGACAGTAAAATTTAATAAACTAATGGAAGGGTAAAGTTATTGCAAGTATATTAATTTAGGGTTTTTAATTGTTAAAAAACTAGTTTAAAGAAAAATTTATTACAATTATACTAATTTGGAGTTTTTTCGTAATAAAAAAACTTCTAATTTCAATGTTTTGTGATGTAAATCTAAACTACCAAAATTGATACTCTTTAAAATCCGTGTTTAGTTAGTACCCTGAGAACATTTTCCTACAAAATTACTTTATTTCATTGATTCGTTGTTTTGAGCCGGCCGTCGGACGGGGTTGAAGGGAGTGGTCGGCCTAGGGAGGTTGCCCCTGGCCGGCCGGCAGCCCTTTGTAAGTCCTATGTAATGTCGATTATAAAATAACGGGTCACTTGATAAGCTGAAATATACTTAGTACTCTCTTATTTAAAAAAAAAAAAAAAATCTCCAAAACATTGCTTACAGTGGCAGTGGTTCATGGCTTTTTCCCAGTCGTTATTTATATCATGAACTTGTGCAACAAATTTTTTATTTGATTTCGAGATGACGTCTGACACAGCATTCATTGCAACACGTTTTACTTGAAATAACATATATTCTAGTTTGTACTAGAGTACGCAGTCGAGTGTGAAGCAAGATTCTTAAAAAAATGAAATAGCAATGTAAAAGTTTCATTTGATTTTTATAGTTATTTTAAGCTTTTAACTAACATCAAAAGAAATACGACTCTTATGCGAATTAATTGCGGCACAATTCCTACCAAACTCCAAATTGTGGTTGCTATTGTTATTATTATACTCTTAGGTTTGTGGACTCATTCAAACCTCGAAAAAAGGTATCGTGCGAAAAGCATCCTTTCCATAGGTGGATTGTCTAAGAAGATATCAAGGAAATGTTATGATCTCAATAGTGTTAGAACGGACCTAACTTCTCACAATATGTAAATGATACGATAAGACATTTCGGGACCATATAATAAAGAAATCCTTTCGGGACCAATCACCAAATGATTTCTTTATTATATGGTCCTTAACCGTGTCCATGCAATTTATTCAATGGGCTTGACTCCAACATGGGTCCGATTTGGACCAATTGAATGTTACATATTCTTTTTTGTATACCTTTATAAGTTCACGAAATTCTCCTTTGGAGGGGATCTTTTCTTATTCTGATTTGCAATAGAAAATGGCATGAGGACAAAATTCATGATTATTTATTTTTAGGTCAAAGGAAACTTTAAGACTGGTTATAACAGTTGATCCCGTGAAATTTCGCCTACTTTCCAAGCAAACCTCCACTGAAATATTTGGTACGTCCTAAAAGTTTAGTCTTTTATTTAAATGTTGTGCACCCTGACCTGCCCACATTTCATGTCAAACATGTCTTAAAAGATAAGAAACCGGAATTGAATCGCTAGTGTTCTTGTCGCTTGCTTGAGAAACCTTAGGTACCTTTTCTGACCGCACTACCCCGCGCTCGTACTTTTAAAAAGTTCACACAACTTTGTGTTAGGAAAATAAATATGAGGAAAAAAACAAAAGAACACGAGCATGGCTTTTCGGGTCAGCAAGAGAAAGGTAAGAGCGTGGAAAAATTGGACATTTGACGATTTGGTCAATCTAAAAAAATGATCTTAAGCTTTTAACATAACATAAAAAAAATTTAGCTCAGCAGAAAACGATCAAGGGAGATTTTAAATTTGAATTTGGAAAGAAAGAAGGTTTAAAGGGATCAATGAATTTGTAATTGAAGGGCTAGATATGTGATCGATTCACTTTTGAATGATAATTTTCCCTTGATTGATATCAGTGGAGGAAATTGTCCCATCCATCTTAACCGTATTTGGCAAAAGTCGATTCAATCCTAATTTTCTTTTAAATCTTTGCGACAAATTCTGTATAATCTTTTTGGTCAATTTTCTTTGGAAATCACGGAGGCGATGATATACCATGCATGATAGCCAACAATGAGTGGACCACAACATCAATAAATTTAGATGAAAATTGATTGTAGAGGGCAACATTGGATTTTCCTATAGAGGTGTAAGATTAAATTGATCAAATTAAAAAATTTATGATTGAATTCGCATTCCTATGACAGATTTAAGATTGATTGGGCAATTTCTCCTTATATTGCGGGACAAGTGCATACTGTACACAATACTATTTAAGTCTCTCTCCAAAAGGGTAGTGGTAAATAAGATTATAATTCGCAATTCGTTTTGGAAAAGTGTGCTTTTGTTGACTGTTTCCTTATTATTATTCGGTAGACGTGCTCCATTAATATGGTCAACACGAAGCGGCTAATCCTTTGAACGTGTCCACCTTGTTGAACGAGAGCCAACCAAGGGCCTATTTTTCAAACTACGCTCTCTTAGTTTCCTCCGTATCCAAAGCGTGTACGCCCTGCACATTTTGACTAGCCCCTTTAGTATCATATGGCGTCCATTGTTTTTTACATGACTTGATTAGCATGAAATGGAAACGGACTCAGCGCACTCAACGCAAAACTCGGGTTGATTATAGGAGCAAGACCTGCTCAAACTCGCATGATTTCCGGCCCATAAGTATTAGGTTTGTGTGGATTTCGTGCTACTAACAGAATTTCGGGAGGTGGACACATGCCGTCCTCTAGATTGGCCTAATTGATGTGCGTTTGTTTTGCTCGTTTGAATTTCTCTCCCATCGGTAACTATGGACACAAACGCATATTTCTGACTATTTAAAGATCCACTGGTTAATTTCAAGCCTTTTGCCTACGCATGTGACTTTGAGCAGAGCACGCAATCGATGGGATTTTAACAAACGAATTCTACTTGCCAACTGAAAATCATGCCCGACGCTCCAAGTGGCTGAGTTAATAAATTCTTTCGGGACTTCCGGAGAAAGAAAACTTGCTAAAATATTTTCCTGGAGCAATGATCTTTTCGTCGCAGGATCATAAATATCAGTTTCCAATCCAAGTGTCGACGCATTCGGTTTTCTTGATTCGGTCTCGTCCCTCGTGGTCGTCGACAAAGGATGCAATCTGACCAGCATCGAAGCACGATTCCCCACCAGAAGTGCGTGGAATTAGTAATGGGATGGAGACATTTTCCTTTCCCCTTCCGCTATCCTATGACATCTTTAAGAGCTCGCCCACAAAAATATCCATCAATTTGCAAGATCTTCTCATTAATTATATTGTCCTTATTGAAATCCCGCTGGATCCACTCAATTAATTCGAGGGAGTGACAACTCCATTCCCTAAAATTTCATGGTCCATGTTTACCATATCCCTTTTTAAAGATATCTCCAGCCCTTTGGCTTGAGACAAGGACAGGGAAACTATTGCCCCGTCCAAGAAGTTGCCGATGTACTAAGTTCTTGCGACCCAATTTTTATCTGTTGCTTTTGGTTGGACCACCTTGAGCAATTTCTTTAGAGAATGTTTAGGTTCTTGGGAAAAGAAAACTTGAATCTTCTGTCGGACTTGAGTTTTGCGTGTTCTGGACGTGTCCATCCCTGAATGCTCGAATGGTGGTCGGATAGTGAGGGTACAACGAGCACCAAGTATTTTCTCAAGACGAATAACCCGAGATAAACAGTATATTCTTATCCTGCTTGGACGATGGAGTTGCTTGCTCAGTTTCCCTTATGTACCACCCGAGCTCGAACAAGGATTTTAAGGCCCAGCCCGGCCCCTCCAAGGCTCCAACCCGCTGACTGAGCATGGTTGAATGGTATGTACACACGAACAATGATCTCTCAAGTTTCAGAACGGCAGAGTCTCGCGCCGAAAGTGAAAACCAAGAAATGGGTTGGCCCCTTTGAATCCGCACCTCGGCCAGCTCTGTATCTCCCTGATCGAGGGCTTAAATTATGCAAAAGCTGCAGCTCGTGAGCCGAAGTAAAAGTCACAAACAAGGCTGGTCCAGGACCACCGAGCAAAGGCAGGCGGAGCATCTGCAAACGATCCATCAACGCCACAAATCATGAAGCCCGAAAAAGACCCATAAAAAGCTCAAACAGAATTCATGCCTTTTCTCTTTCAATTTGTAAACACATGAACATCACTTACAGCAAAAGCACCCAATCATCATGATCAAACATGGGAATGATTATTCCTTCGGGATTCCTCGTCTACTTTATCCAAGATTATTGAATCATAACCTTAAAAGGATCCAACGACTAGCTTGTGAATGTATCCAGTTGGCATCAGGTATAACCTAAGAACTTACAAAATGCATGATGGGTGCTTGAATTTTTATTTAATGCTAGTTGCCCGCGGGACCAGGAACACTCAAAGTGTCATGCTGGCAATAGTCACTGCAAAGATTAGTTAAAGAGTCATGATAACTTTACTCGAGGAGATTGCTAAGAGGAAGCCTAGGTCTAAGTTTGTCAACATATTCAGTTGAACTCATTTTCACTCAAACGCTTAAACTAATGAGTTACAAATCAATTAAAATATATTAACCACTTCATACCACACTAATTCTTTTTTTAGGACTTTCCTAACATAATACATATTGTATCAACGAAGGGAAAATTACCAATTACATTTATGTGAATTCAGTCATGAATCTTTCAATTTAATCAATTTAGTCCTAAATATTTTGACAAAAATTATCAATTTTGTTATAAATTTTTCAATTGTGCTAATTTAGTCGTAAAAATTTTGATGATTTGTCAATTTAGTCCAAATCTTTTATCAATTTAGTCCTTCCAGTCTAATTTGGCCAAGACTCGCTAACATGACGGTCTAGTCGACACTTATCGTCCTACATGGCGCAATTGGCAATTATGTGGGTAATTTGTGCTAATCTTTAATTTTTTCTAAATTTATAACTATTATTATTATTATTATTATTATTATTATTATTATTATTATTATTATTATTATTATTATTATTATTATTATTATTTATTTTTCCTTTTTTATTTTCTTTTCTCTGTTTTTCTTAACCCTAGGTCAATGAGGGCCTTGGTCTGGGCGAGGTGGCCCTTGTCTAGACTAGGTGAGGATTGTTGGCCTAACAATGAAAAAAAATATAAAAGAAAATTTTTAAAAATTCAGCAACATTTATAAAACTTATATTAAAAAAAAAAGCCATCCATTGCCCGCGACTTTACTCACATGGATAGCTTAAAAATAAAAATAAAAATAAAAATTCTGGTTGATTGAGATTGAAATAATACGTGGATTTCTCATAGAAAAACCAATTAAAATGATTATGTAGCAATCATTGATTAATACAGCAGAAATTCTAAGGTTTTTATCACTTTCTTGGCTGACAAGGTATGTGTTTGTGCTTCATGTAACATAGCTGTCTTTCCAATGGGGGGGTACGTGTTCCCGTCGGTGGCCGGAGGAGTGCTGGTTGACAAGTACAGCGGGAAGAGGATGATAGTGTGGGGCGTTAGGCATGGTGCTATGGTCACTGGCCACTCTTCTCACCCCTTGGGCCGCCAACCACTCGACAGTCGCCCTTTTGGCCATTTGCGCACTCTTTAGGCTCGCCAAGGGTGTCGCTCTTCCCTCCATGAGCACCCTCTTGTCAAGGTAAATCTGCCTTGGCTTATAACCTCTCCCGTGATTTAGTGTGGCAATAGACAAGGAGTTAGCGATTTCTAGAAGAACTAACAAATCGTCAAAAAATTTGACTAAATTAGCATAATTGAAATATTTATCATTATATTGGTAAGTTGTCAAAATGTTTAGGATGAAACTAGTCAAATTGAACCACCCACCTGGGTGGCGCAGTTGGCTTTGGGCCTCCTCCCCCTCACGAAGGGGAGGGGTTCGAAACCCTAGCGCGTCGCGGGGTGACTTACCCTGGTGGCACGTGTGTGGTGGCTAGCACGTGTCGCCCCCGGTGGTTTACTCCCGGCTTCCGGCCGTGCGGGGTTCCTGGGTCACAAAAAAAAAAAAAAAAAAAAAAAAAAACTAGTCAAATTGAAATATTTAGGATTTGGCACGAATAAAATAGATTAGGGCTCTATTTATATATATATAGAGGAAAAATTGTCAAAAAAGTCCTAAACCTATTGCAGTTTTGCCAATTTAGTCCTAAACCTTTTAACCTTGCCGATTAAGTCCTAAACCTTTTGTCAGTTTGCCAATTGAGTCCATTTGGCCAATTTTAGCTTTAAAATGCTGACGTGGACGTTAGTGGTGCCACGTGAGCTGCCAAAGACCGATGTGGACAATTTTAATAATATTTTAATAATTTTTAAAATTGTTTAAATTTTTTAATATATTTTTTAATATTTTTAATATTTTCTTTTTTTTTTTTTTTTTTTTTTTTTTTTTGGATTTTCCTTTGTTTTTCCGGTGGCTGGCCACCGGCCATAGGCAACAGCCGGCCATCGGCCACAGCCCGTCGGCTAGCCTCGCTTGCCACGGGCGAGGCCCGGCCAGGTGACAATGACGCCGGCGAGGCCAGCCGGCGGGCTGTGGCCGGTGGCCGACCGTCGCTTGTGGCCGGTGGACGGCCACCGGAAAAGACAAAGGAAAAGCCAAAAATAAAAAAAAAAAAGAGAAGAAAAAATAGAAAATATTTAAAAATATTTAAAAATATTATTAAAAATTATCCACATCGTGCCGGCAGTCCTACGTGACACCGCCAGCGTCCACGTCAGCATTTTCCGGCCAAAATTGGCCGGATATACTCAATTGGCAAACTGACAAAAGGTTTAAGACTCAATCGGCAAAGTTGAAAGGTTTAGGACTAAATTAGCAAAACTGCAATAGGTTTAGAACTTTTTAGACAATTCTCCCTATATATAGATAGATATCTCCAATTAACTAATAATATGGTGATTGCTTCTACCGAACTTATACAAGAGTTGGGTTGGCCTACCTTTTCTGTTTCTATTCTTTTGGAGAATCTTCAGCTAACTTAAAGTTGTCTAATAATAGTGACCCTAAGTGTTGCTCAAAGTCAAAGAAACAAGAGTCAAGCAAGGAGGCTTTTCCGTGTGGAAACAGGTCAGCCTCCCAAAAGCAAAGTGCGACGGTAGAAGTCAGGTAAGTGCAGGTTTGATATGCGAATCATAACTACATTAATCTTCCTAACCACTTTCTAGTGCAAGTTAGGGACATTACAAATATCTCTGGTAATCCGGAGGCTGCCCAGATGGGCACAGTCGGCCCAAAGGGCAAAATGATAGGGCATGGGCAGACTGTTCCGTTCTTGGTTCGTCCGATCATCTTGGTTCGCCAAGGCCTGATCAAATCCATACAACGTAGATTCGACTTTTTTGAATCATGGGCGGGCCTAGGAAATTATTTTTAGGTCCCGCCCGATCACCAATCAATTCTACTTGTGGACATGTTATAGGCTTACCATAAGCAACCTTAGCTCACTCATATGACTAGTAAATTCTCTTGGATCAATATTTGAATCTACGGTGCCTAATTGGGCCTCGAGGACATGAAAAGTTCCTCCGAGCAATGTATGGCCCATGGCAAGTCTTGGACTCCCCTGGGCCTAGATCCCGTTACCTACTCCCATTCAAATTCTTGAATTGCTTATTCAGATATGATTCATATTCTCTATTAACAGGAAGACACGGGAGTCCCGATCCATTGTAATCGAGAATTGTAATAGAGAGTTAAAATGTGCTAATTATAGTGGTAGTTTAAGGGTGGATCAGGAAAAATCTCATGTCTTGATTTCGCTTGCTCACTTTTACTCTTTATTTTGTTGTGTTTGAGCACTTCATCTTAATAATCATGCAATGAGAAGAACAAACTGAAACAAATTTAAGCAGATGCTGAGGTCCATGGAATTGGTCAACCCTCAACATCACATAGTGCCTCAAGAGTCGTGGCAACGCATTCCAGACCCGACAAGACAGCTTCCATTGAGAGCCATTCTTTCCATCAACTCTTTAGACAATATCCTTTGATTCGGCCGTGACGGAACAGGGGATCGCCGTGCCCGAAAGGGATAAGAAGAGCGCTTTATAAAGGTTCGACCACCCAACCGCCATTATCAAATGAATAAATACCTTTCCTAGTATGACAAGACTCAAGGAGAACCACTAGATTGTCAACTTACCCCATGGGGAGCCGTCGATCACTGAAGAGCATCTATGTTCACGTGAAACCACATTGCTATTCGAAGTGGCTAAATTGGGTAGTCATCTGGGGGAGAATCAACTACCAAATAATCAAAACGATGATGTCCTTGTTGTCGGCCAATTGGGCCAGTCAGTCCATTCATCACATGCTAATTTCATTTTCAACCATTGCAAATATTAGTGGCCACGCTTTAGTTATTCCGGGCCTTCCGAGCCTGAGTTCTGTTGACCGTCCGTTTTGTTATTTCGCGAGCCCTCGCACGCAATCTTCATCATAGGGGAATGCATGTACCTATCACTTAGGTTATGATGAGCCAAGGAATGGGGCGAATGACAAATAAGGAATTAGAAAATCGATGGCTTTTTTCGTGGCTTCGTTGGTGGATGCAGTACTTGTACTACTCAAGGGATGTCGAGGAGTACTGCTATCTCGTGGAGGGGCGGCGATCGTTCTCAGGTTATAGCACCTTCGTGTCCGGTTGAATTTCTTCATTAGTGGGGCGAAAAGAAAGAACTAATTGATAGGGATAAACATAGATTCAAGATAGAACATGAAACTTGAGAACTATATAAGTTGAAATGGAAACCTATTCCGATTGATTGGTTTCAAGCTCTAAATACCCAAAAATTGGAACAAATCTTTGTGTTTTTCTTTATTTATGTCTTTGCGTAATCCCATAACATTTTATGACGTCCAATAATGAGTTGGTGAATATATTTTGACAAGTAGGTTTTAGGTGCCAAACGTCTAGAACCTAGAATTTAGAATGAGTTTTTGTGTTTTTCTTATTTTGTGTCTTCATGCAATTTTATAACATTTTATGACGTCCAATAATGAGTGTGGAATTTGAAATAACTAACCCGTTCCATTTATGGCGATATACATGACTAAGACTTCTACTTAATTAATATTTCATAATTTTTCAATGTTAAGATATAAGCTATGATCAGTAAATTGTAGCAAATGGTTGATCTTAGAGGTGATAATTTATTGTAATCATTCAAATAAAAGTATAAATGAAACGTAGATAGATCCTATAACCAATTTGAATTTGTGATAAGGTAGGTTCCAAATTTTAAAAATTAAGAAAAATATTATGACCAATAGGTTGCATTTTTTACATGAAAACTTAGAATTTGAAACTTTTCGCTCCTAATAATCAAAATGATGAGTGAAAGAAGATGTTATCACTGTACAACTATTCGATTGTGAGATAAACCGAATTCTTATTATTTGGAGAAGCCGACCAATCGATCCATGTTGATCGAGGAGAATAGATAGGACGATAAATGAACCTATACCCATTTACCCTCTGATCAAATTCAGAATCTTATGCAATTAGCTAGTGTCGATAACGTGGCACTAGGTTTATATGGAATCTCACAAGGAAATCACCACCTACTAATTTGAGATGGTCCATATTTTTGCATCCAATACACGCAAAGTATATCCTTATAAAATGGTGGCCCTTGTGGAATGATAAGAAAAGGAAAAGAAAATTCCTTCGAAAAAGATGACTTCAGTGAATATTCACCTCCGTTGGAAATTTAATATCATTTAACAAATTATGTAATAATAGCAGTTAAAATAAGCGGGGCACTCAATAAAAATTTTGACATATCATAAATAAATCACTTTGTAAATTAGTCCAATATTATTTTTTAAATTCAAACTTGCTGCAATATTAATTGAAATTATTACACTCTTTCTCCACATTTATTATAGGGACAATACCATTGATAATCTTAAACTAGTAGGTCCAAATAAATTTGTCTCGAATTACTTTCGTATAACCGAAATTTTTAAATTTACATATTTATGATAAGCTTATCGTTTATTTGTTTTTATCGAATATCCTCTTAAATTTTAAGCGTGAAAATAGGCATGGTGAACAATTGGACTTGTGCTACTAACTTTTTCATGGCAATTGTTCCCGCAGTTTGTCTTTTGTCAGCACCGCTAATTTTTTATTGCCCAAGTTGACCAGCCAAATTTTCAAATTTTTAACTAGGATTATCTTTCAATGGTATTTTCATGCACCACTGTTTTCACCCTTTTATATTAATAATCAATTGAAAAGTCATGCCACCAGTCCCATCAACGGAAGTGTGCTAATGATAACGATGAAAGGACTATTTTACCCTCAGCATCCAAGTTAAAAAAGACCCAATTACAAATAGAAGATTTTAGAATTTAATTATACATTTACACACCGATATTATCGTAGTTAAAAGATTGATGCATGTCAGTTTTGTTTAGAGGTGGCAAATGGGTGGGTCGGGTCAAAAATGGGTCGACCCATATTTGACCCATTTAACCCGTTTTAACCCATATTTTTATAGTGTAAATCTAGTGACCCATACCCGACCCGACCGACCCATATTGCTAAAACCTATTTATTGTTAAGACATTTTTATGTAATACAATTTTTTTAACAATTTTTATGCAATACAAATTTAATGGAAAATTTTTATAATTCTTTTAAAAATATTTTTAAAAAATCGAATTTTTAATTTTTTAAAATATAATTTTTAATTTTAAGATATTTTTAAAAAATCAAATTTTTAATTTTTTAAAATATAATTGTCACCATTCGTTGGTTACGAACTCGTAAATTTCTTGAATTGAATTCCGCAACGTCATAGGTGACTCGTCCTTAACAAGATAATTACCCAAAAAGTCCTAAACCTATTACCCATGTGCCAATTCAGTCCTAAACCTTTTATAATTGTGCTAATTCAGCCCATCCGGCTAAAATTGGCCGGCCGGCGGCGCGTGGACGCCGGCCGGAGACAACCGGCCGGCGAGGTAATTTTTTAATATTTTTTTTCGAATTTTTAAAATTTTTTAATTTTTTTTTTTGGTCTTCTCCTTCCTCCGGCGGCGAGGCGACCTCGCCGGCCACTGGCAAAGCTCGGCCTCGCCCAGCGACGGCGAGGCGGTCGTCGCCAGATCTGGCGACCACCGCCTCACCGGCCACTGGCGGCTCGGCCTAGCCGGCGACGGCCGCCTCGCCGTCGGCCGGGCGAGGCTCGCCTCCGCGGTGGCCGGCGGGGCGAGCCTCGCCGGTGGCCGGCAAGGTCGCCTCGCCAGCCCTCACCTCGGCCGGCGTCGGCCGCCGCGCGGAGGAAGGAGAAGACCAAAAAAAAAAAAATTAGAAATTGAAAAAAATATTAAAAAATATTAAAAATTACCTCGCCGGGCGGTTGTCTCCGACCGGCGTCCACGTCGCGCCGGCCGGCCAATTTTGGCCGGATGGACTGAATTGGTACAATTATAAAAGGTTTAGGACTAAATTGGCCAAAAAAAAAAGGTTTAGGACTGAATTGGTACATGGGCAATAGGTTTAGGACTTTTTGGGTAATTATCCCCGTCCTTAACTAGTAGCCATATAATCTTTCCTCATTTTTATTTGTGGTCGAAAGTTTCCTCATTCGATAGGTGGGATTATCGTAAGAAACTTCTCTCGCCATTGCCTTTTTTGTGTTTTTTCTTGCATTCTCAAACTTCCGATTGACATGGTGATGCCACTGAGATTCGGAGGCCCCGCGAAAGAAGCGACGTCTTTGTTTCTTTGGTTCAATGATTTGTGTCCAAAAGGTGTTGCCGACTGCCCCGATGGGCATGCACCCCAAGCCGTCCATTCCCCAACGATCCAATTTGCACCTGTGTAATCCCATACAAGCCGATCGAAAACGTTCAGATTAGGTCGACCATTCGATGGCGATCGTATCGGGACATAATGACGAGTTGAACGACTGGTGCGAAAGCTCCACTTCAATGCCAAAGTCGGCCTGTCACCAGGCTCGCTAACATGGGATCCAAGGCCAACTCGTGTTGAACAACACAGATTGCAAGGACCAATCACACGGTGTCATCTAATGTCATAGAGCGGTGGGGTGAGGTGGGGACGAGCGATAAGAATTATGTTTTCCCTGTTTACTTGCCAAAATCGAAAGAATAAGGTGTACACTGATTACTAGCTCACAAGATAGATTATTTATCTCGGTAGAGTATCGTTTGCGCACTTAAACAATCAAATCCTACTAATCAGGATTGTCCTATCAGAAGGTAAGTGCGTGGGTTCCGTGGGGAGCATGATTTGCTGTTCTCCTCCACATAAGCCTAGTACAGAAGCTCACACAAGCAAGCGAAGGATCCAAAAACGCAAGACACACCACTATCAAAATACACGGATAAACGCAGCTCAACAAGAGATACAACGAACAAAGATTGAAAAGAATCAGACGACTCCGTGAACTTGTACATGCAAATCCCCCAGAGATTGAAAAGAATTAGGGGGAAAGGGATTGCACGGGGGAAAGAATTAATCGGATCTAGCAAGGCTCGAGCTCGCCGACGTTGGGTAGGGCCTCGGCTGCGCTGATCTGGCGAGGCCTATCGTCGACCAACGGCCGGCCGCTGGTAAGGAATGAAGAAAAGGAAAGAAAAAGAAAAAGAAAAGAGAAAAGAAAAAAATTGAAATATGAAAAATAATTATAATTTCGATTTTTTATTAAAAAATATTTTTATAAATTTTAAAAAGGCCAAGGGTTTAAACTTTAAAATGGGTTTCCTTATAACCTATTTAGACTATTTCTTTTTATGTTTTACATGCACGACCCATATTTAACTTTCACTTGACCCATTTTTGACCCATATCTAATTTTCACTTGACCCATTTCGACCTATAACTAACATTCACTTGACCCATATATGACCCATTTAACTAAAAATGAGTCATAATATGGGTTTTTGAGCTAGAGGTGGCAAATGGGTGGGTCGGGTAGGGTATGGGTCGGGTCGAAAATGGGTCGACCCATATTCGACCCATTTAACCCGTTTTGACCCATATTCTTGTAGTGTAAATTTAATGACTCATACCCGACCCGACCCATATCTGACCCATACCCGACCCGACCCGTATTGCTAAAATCTATTTATTGTAAAAACATTTTTATGTAATATAAATTTTTAAAAAATTTTATGCAATACAAATTTAATGAAAAATTTTTCTAATTCTTTTTAAAATATTTTTCAAAAATCAAATTTTTAATTTTTCAATATATTTTAAAATATTTTATTTATTTTTTAAAATATAATTTTATTTTTTATTAATTATTTTTTCTTTTTTTCTTTTTCTTTTTTTTTTTTTCTTCTCCTTCGGCTGGCCGCCGGCCACGACGACGGCCGCCGACCGGCCATAGGCAAGATCGAGCTCGCCGGCATCGAGCGAGGCTCAATCTCTCCGATCCGGCAAGGCCGAGCCTCCGCTCGACGCCGCGAGCTCGAGCCTTGCCGGATCCAGCGAGTCTCAAGCTTCGCCGTCGTCGACGAGGTCGAGCCTAGCCAGATTTGGCGAGATCGAGCCTCGCCCGACGTCGGTGAGCTTGAGCCTCGCCGATCCGGCAAGGCTCGGCCTCACCCGTCGTCGGCGAGGCTTGAGACTCGCCGTATCCGGCGAGGCTCGAGCTCGTCGGCGTCGGGCAAGGCTTGATCTCGCCCAATCGGTGAGGCCAAGGCCTCACCCGACATCGACGAGCTCGAGCCTCGCCAAATCTGGCGAGGCTCGGCCTCGTCGACGACTAGTGAGGCTTGTCGCCGGCCGTCGGTGAGGAATGAAGAAAAAGAAAAGAAAAAAGAAAAAAATTGAAATGTGAAAAATAATTATAATTTTGATTTCTTATTAAAAAAAGGCCAACGGTTTAAACTTTAAAATGTATTTCCTTATAACTCATTTAGACTATTTCTTTTTGTGTTTTACATTCACTGACCCATTTTTGACCCATATTTAATTTTCACTTGACCCATTTCCGACCCATATTTAATCTTCACTTGACCCATTTCTGACACATATTCAACTTTCATTTGACCCATATATGACCCATTTTACTAAAAATGGGTTATAATGTGGGTTTTTGACCCATATTGCCACCTCTATTTTTGACCCATATTGCCAGCTCTAGTTTTGTTGGTAACTAGCCCCCCTCTCCATTTACTTCTCTCCTCTTTCCAAATAGAATATTTTAGCTTAGGATCTAATTGAAGTTTGTGCAACAGAAATTATCCACATAAAAAATTGGTGTATATCGAGATTGGTGGTAATTAGCCACTTCTCCACTCTCATCTTTCCAAATCACTCATCATCCTTTCATTTCTCTCCGATTACTTTCCCTCTCTGTAAATTGCACGTCTAAATTTTCTTTTTCCAATTGAAAAATGGCATATATAAGTCAATTTTATGGTTTTTCTGTACATTTTTTTATGAAGATGACTAAAAAGCGACGATTGGTTTATCGAACTCTAACTACATTTGATAACCAAGATAAAAGTCGAAAATTACTGAAGCGAGGGTATGTCGTGAATTCTGGCTAATAATAAATAGACCGTCTTGTTAGTGATTTTCAGTGAAAATTGATTATAAAGGATCATATTAAAATTTCGCGTAAAGGTTTAGAATTAAATTGGTAAAATTAAAATATTTATCACTAAATTAACATTTGTACAAAAAATTTAGGATTGATTGGAGAATCTCCTAAAAACGCGAAACGATCAAATACTCTTAAACTGCAAAGCATACTACTTGTGTTTGATTCGACTTTTGGAATGGGCTTGGGAAAATGTTAATATTGAAAGCTTAAAGCTCTTTAGGGAAAGACAAATTACTTTGGTAAAAACTCTTTTATAAAGCAACTTTGGGTCAAGTAGTTTTTGGAAAAAAAAAATTACAAAAGGCTTTGGCTCAATTTTTGTGTGTGTATTTTCTTTTTATTACAAAACACTCAAATCTAAAGGCTTAAGCCGTTAGGGACCAAATCTAGTGTTAGGAATTATCATTTAAGATCGTTCTACCTCTAGTAGGGTTGCACAATCTACGCGAGGGCCACTTGAGGTCACCCAACCTTGAGTGACCATTGACGAGGGTTGTGAGACCCAAGCGACCACCACTTGAGGCAACACGATCTCGAGCGACCATAGACGAAGATCACACAACTCCAAGCAAAGGCTGCATGAGGTCATGAGACCTAGGCGATCGTCGCCCAGGTCGCCAGAACCCAACGACCATTGCCTAGGTTTCATGAGGATTTTGTAACCCCAAACAAGGGCCGCCTAAGGTTGCAAGACCTAGGCAAACACTACCTAGGTAGCGAGAACCAGTCACTTGAGGTTATGATTGCCTAGGTCAGATGACCTCCCTAGCCTCTCTCAAACCCTGTGTCGGTCAGATCTTGCATTGCCGGTCACCCTTACAAAGAGAAGATGAACAGTCACATTAGAAATTAGTGCGGGTTTTAAAAAAAATCAATTAACTCTAGAAAATGACAATCCATAAATGTTGAAAGTCAAGACAGGTGAGGAGCTGTTTTGGACTTTTAGCATTGCCAAAGCCACGATTTAGCCAAATGTTGAACTAAAAGTTGAACAAACGCCTCATTTTTTTTTTTTCCAAGAGGTTTAGAAGACCGAAAGCCTTTTTGAAAAGTTGAACCAGGCACACACGTACCATCACTTTAAAATTGTCATGCTAAATAGGATTATTATTAGCTATCTTTTTAGAAATGTGTCCTTTCGTTAACTTTCTTTATTAGCCGGTAGAGTGCTCTATTATTGCAGTCCGCCTGTAGCCGGTAGTCCACTTTGAATGAGTCCACTCTCTCGAACGAGTACGAACCAAGTCTTATTTTCAACTCTCGCTCTCTTAGGGTGCGTTTGTTTGTGTTTCTATTTAAAAATTGTTCTAGGGAATATAAATAGAAAAAAGTATTGCTGTTTCGGGGAATAATTTTTTAACAAAAAAGCGCGTTTGGTAAATCTATTCCAGAAATATAAAAAGAACAAAAATACGTTTGGTAAATTTGTATAATTTTTTAATATTTTTCTTTTTTTCCTATTTCCTATTTTCTTTTTCCTTCCTTTTGGCCGGTCGCCGGCCTCGGCCATGGCCGAAGATTGGCCGACAAGGGCCGACGGCCTTGCCCAGCCACGGCGAGGCTCGCCGGCCCCCGGCGAGGCCGAGCTCGCCCAGCCACGGTGAGGCTCGAGCTTGCCCAAATTTGACGAGGCCGAACTCACCCAGCCACTGGCGAGGCCGAGCGTCGTTGTAGTTGGGCGAGGCCGAGCGTCGCCGGTGGTCGGGCAAGCTCGCCCACCGGCGACGCTCGGCCTTGCGGGGTTGGCGACGCTCCGGGAAGGTCGTCGGCCCTCGACGGCTGGTCGCTAGCCATGGTCGAGGTCGGCAACTGGCCAAAGAAAAAAGAAAAAGAAAAGAAAAAAAAAAAAGAAAAAAGAAAGAGAGAGAGAAAAAGCTGTTCTTAAAATTTGTTCCAGAAATAAGAAATATGTTTTTCTTATTTCTTGTTTCTTGTTTCTGTTCTAAATATGTTCCTCGGAACAAAAACTAGATTTGGAACAAAAAAGCAAACAAACGCGTTTTTGTTTGAGGAACAAAAAAACAGAAATTTTGTTTATAAATAAAAAATAGAAGTATAAACAAACGGCCCTTAGTTTCCTCCAAATCCAAAGCGCGTACGCCCAGCACATTTTCCAACTCAATCCATTGTATTTTCTCACACCCATTTTGATTAAGCCCTTTAGCATCATATGATGTCCATCGTATTTTCGATGACTTGATTAGCGTGGAATTGGACACGCACTTGACGTGCTTTACGCAAAACTCTGGTCGAATGTAGCAGCAATCATCGAGATTTGCTCGGACTCGCATGATTTTATAAACACATTCCAGATTATTAGAATTCCCTCCTTTGGACAAGCTTTGCCTTCAATGTGAACGCGCGCACGCGTGTTTCTTCTTTTTTTTTTTCTTTTTTCATTTGAACTCCTCTCTATTTCGATAACTACAGGCACGGATGCACATCTCCAACTATTTGAAGATCTATAAAAGACAATACAAACCCCATGAACTGGTTAATTTCAAGCATTCTGCACACACATGTGGCTCTGACAAGAGCACACAACTGGTGAGATTTGAACAAACAACCTCTAGTTCCTCAATTGAAAATCATCCTGTGATGCTCCAATCGGATAAGCAAATCAACGACTTTCGGATAAAGAAAACTTGCTAAAAGTAAGATGACACTTTCATTAAAAAGCTGTTCAATTAATTGAGATGAATTGAATTTGTACTATTTGGAGGAGGTCGATCAATCAATCGATCGATCGATGTTGATTGAGCAGACTAGACAGGACGACGAATGAACCTATGCCAATTTAGCCTACGATCAAAATCAGAATCTTAGGCAATTAGCTAGTGTTGCATCCAGTACACGCTAAGTATATCCTTATAAAAAGGTGGGCTTGCGGAATGATAAGACAAAAGAAGAAGAAAATTCTTTCCAAAAAATTAGCACCTTTTTAGTAAGTGAAAATTGGCTTACCTCACTTATTCTCCTCCTTCCGAAATTTAATATTCATTTAGTAGATTTTATAATGATAGAGGTTAAAATAAGTGGTCGCATAATAAATATCTGACGCATCCGATTTGCAAATAATCGCAATAATTTATTAAAATTTGGCCTTACTCTAATATTAACCAAATTCGGGCACTCTTTCTTCGTAATTTTTGTTTACAAGATCGACATTAAAAATCTCAAGTCAGTGTTCTCATAACATATTTATTATAAAATAATTATCACCTCGCAAAATATTTGAAATTAATACGCATTTAATCTATAACTATATTTGTCTTGTCAAAATCTCAAACTGATATCCCATGATATTTTTATTTCATATTAATCTCACAAAATATCCCAAATGGATACCAACCTCACCTCTGTCAAAATGCGTATACGTCAATACACGTGGATTTTATTAATGTGTATCTTATATGTATTAAATGGTATTTTTGTAATTATATTTCTGTCAATACCCTTTCTATAATTAATTGCTTCATACATATCATTCAACCCTAATTGAGATTGAGCCACCATAAACACTTTATCGTTGTTTTCTCTCCAACTCTAAACATCAACAAATTATCCATATTGAATCCGTCTCGCATTGTTTGATATGGATTTTCACATGAATGTATTTTAGCGAGAGATTGGATAGAATGCTAAGGAAGGGCAAATTTGGGCAATTGCTTTTTTATTGGACGACATTTTAGTTTGAAGCAATTGCTTCTTTTCGTGCAACGGAAATTGATTTGGAGTAAACATGTCATGAATAGTGGTTTGATTTTTATTTTTTGAGATGAAAATTAACTTGATGTAGCTTGAGATTCGCTCAGACTAATAAACCGGGGGTACTATGTTGGCAGCTAGTTTTTTAGTCCGAGCAAAGCTCAGCCAACACGAAGTGGGTATTTTACCCATCCTCTACTCATCCTAGGCGCAAATGATGGCTCTATCATCTGACTTGGCCGTAGCTAGGGTTGCATAGAGAGAAAAGAGAGAGAGAGAGAGAGAGAGAGAGAGAGTTGGCAAAAGACAAGCAACATTTAATTACTTTTTTGAAAAATGTCGTTTTAGGATGCTCGTCTTTTGTAAGCACATGTCACTTTTTTTAATGTACTAAGATTACGTTTGACAGTCAAAATAAAATTTATGAAAGGATAAAATTATCATACCTTATGTCTGATACATATTCAAGACACGATAAAGTCAGATATTAATGGGATATACGCAAAATAAAATTATCTCATGAGGGAGGTAGGATAAGGACGAACAAGATTCTAATATCTATAATAGAAAAGGTTTTTTCAAATAAAATGCTTCATAAATTAACAAATTTTAAAATTATATTTCAATATAAATAATATTTGAATTCTAATATAAGAAATTCAAATTAACAAAAAAATAAAAATTATTTTTAATTTAATCTTATTTTTATTTATATATTCGAATTTAATTCTATCTTATAATATAAAATTCAATATATGAGTATATATTATATTTATTATGTATTTTAGGAATTTGAATATTTTAGGTATATTAGTAGAGTTTTATATTAATAAAATTTTATTAGAGAACGTTGGAAGGGGAAGAAAGAAATAAAAAAAATTAATTAAAAAGAGAGGAAAATAAAATTAAAATGAAATTAAAAAATAAATTTGACGAGAGTATTACAAGAGATTTTTACCATCTTCGTATGGAAAATTTATGATTAATTTATATTGATATTACATTTTAACCAAACAATATATATATATATATAATATAATGTGAATATATTTAATTTTATTATTACAATTACCAAACAGTGGATAGGATATATTAAAATCCCTTAAATTTTATTTGCTATATATCTTATTCTATCAAACGCTATTATAATTAGAAATCCGAATGACCAAAAGTGACCTAAGTTGACTAGCTATTATTACCTTTCCAGCTTTTTTTTTTTTTTTTTTTTTTTTTTTGAGCAATTATGTTAGTGATAACGATGAAAGGAGTACTTTACCCCCAATTAGACAAATAAAACAAACAATTGCATAGAATTGAAAATCTTAGAATTTAACTGCACAATAGATAGTATCCCTAGTGAAAAAGATTGATGTACATCATATTCAACATTAATCCAAGTTAACTTTACGGCAGCGTTTTTTTCCACACAATATATGACTGGATTTATCCCATTTATACTAAAAGGAAAAAATAACCCTCAATCATTCAATTGCAAAGTAATGGCCAAGTTTCTTCCTTTTCTTGTTTTTTCAATTTGTATTTAGGATTTAATTGTCACAATTAAGTATTTTACATTTTTTTAGTGCATTAAATAATTTCTTTAGTGTATTCATAGATATTCTCATAACATTTTGCATGCTCTGTGTAAAAGTATCTTATTAATGATAAGAAGAAAAGATGGATGCTTTGGTATAGTAAAAAAAAAAAAAACTTAAAATCTTCTTGATTTCTTATATATAACTCATTTGTGCCTTGTCTTTTGTCTCCAAAGCTCACTTTCTTGGTCATTTTTTTTTTTAAATTTCATTGGTCTAAAATATATATCCAGTTTCTTTACTAAATATTAAAAATATTAATTTTTTCCTTGCTATCGGTGAGATACTTCTATACAGAACATGTAAGACGTTATACACATATCTAAAAATATAGTAAAACTTTATGCACAAAGAGCCATCTTGATGTCTTTTCAAATCACTTTACAGATGATATTAATTTTTGTTAATCTAAAATAATGAAATTTCACTGGCATTATAAAAAAAAATTCTTATTTTATGCAATGTTTTGTTTTAATTAAATCTCATCTTTAAATTTTTATTTTGGAGAATGTAATTATGATTTTATTTTTGACAATCTTCAAAGAAAATTCATATATATGATTAGGACTAATATGACGGGATTTGATAGTGAAATACACAACAAAAGTGAATGTTTATAAACAGTTAATTGTGCTGAAAATTTGTTTATATTAAATTATTTCTAGATTCTACTTGACAATTTATCTGTAAATTTGATCAATAACTTAGAAAGTTAAATAGGTTTCTTGGAAATTTCTTTCTTCGACAAAACTAATTTTTATAATAGTAAAATCTAACAATTAAAAAAATATTTTGCCTTTTAATATAACTCGTTTTTATTTTCTTTTTGGTAACTCAATCCTATATGGAAATAGAGAAAATAAAAAAGGGAAAGTAGATAAATTTGGGAATACAATTTTAAATTGCAATTGAATGACTGAGGTGAAAATTTATCAACACATAAATGTGCTAAAAATTGTTTATGTTAAATTATTTATAGATTTTACTTGAAAACTTATACATAAATTTGATTAACCACATGGGAAAGAACTAAGTTTCTTGGAATTTTTTTGACAATTAATTTTTATGGAACTAAAATCTAACAATTAAAAAGCATAATGCCTTTTAATATACATGGAAATTTTGTCTTTTTGGTAACTAACTCCAAAAAAAAAAAAAAAAAAGAAAAAAATAAAAACAAGGAAAGTAAATAAACTTGAGGATACCGATTTAAATTGCAATTGAATGATTGACGTGAAAATTCGTAAACAAATAATTGTGCTAAAAAATTGTTTATGTTAAATTATTCCTAGATTTTATTTGACAATTTCTTTTATATATTTGATCAACGACATAGGAAAAGATAGGTTTCTTGGAAAAATCTTTTTTTTTTGGATAAGATTAATTTTTATGGAAGGAAAATCTAAAAATTAAAACATAGTGCCTTTTAATATACTTGGAAATTTTTTCCTTTTGGTAATTGAATCCTACATGAAAATAGAAACAAATTCTAAAAAAGGAAGTAAATAAATTTGGGAATACGATTTTAAATTGCAATTGAATGATTGAGATGAAAATTTATGGAAAAATAATTGTGCTGCAAAATTGTTTATGTTAAATCATTTCTAGATCCTAATTGACAATTCATCCATTAATTTGATCAACGATGTAGAAAGAAACTAGGTTTCCTGGAAATTTCTTTTTTCCGGAAAAACTAATCTCCATGGAAGTAAAATCTAATAATTAAAAGTAAATGATGGCGCCTTTTAATGTACATGGGAATTTTGTCTTTTTGGTAACTAAAATCCTACATAAAACAAAAAAAAATAATAATAATAAAGAAAGGAAGGAAAAAAAAATCAGAGGACTCCACTTTGACCGCACTCTTCCTCGAATCGACGCTGCCCACCAGCTTTAGAAAAATCAACACTTTGGCGACATCTTCTGTCTCGATGTGGCTCTTGCGGGTCTGTTGACTTCCAACGTTCACACCTTTATCCTTCCTCCTCCATGCGTCACGCTCGAAGCCCCACGTTCGGGAAAAAAGTCGATTCACTTTGTAGGGAAGACGACAAAGGAAGGACGACAGAAACGGATGAAACGGATGCCCTTAAAGGCCTTCAGATTCCCAAGTGACGATCGCCCCATTCTATCTATCCACTGCCCACTTCTCGTTCCCTTTCGAGCTTTCATGAAGGTAAGGCAAGGTGGGTTTTTCTCTTTCTTTGAGTCAACTCCAAGGATGAGCAATCACAGCCCAACATGTGTTTGGCATTTGTGGAGAACGGTGCTGTATCGGAAGGTTTAGATTTGCGTACTGCAAGGCGCTCGGTCGTACTTCCTTGCAGTACAAAAATCGGACACGCTTCCCCGGTTTTCTCCATTTGGAGTGCCTACCGATTCGGTTTAAATTCGTGGGGGTTCTTGCTCTTTGTTGTGTCGTGTGGCCTGTCTGCATGCATTGAGCCGAGTGATTTTGTTTTCAGCGCTGCATTTAGTGCTCTGCATCTGGGGGCCTCTCGGGGGAGCATTGAATGTTAATAGCTGGGTGTTGAGTCGTGAGGCAAACGAAGGAGCAGTCCCTTTTCTATAAATTATAAGAAGGGACAGCTTCAGATTCGCGAAGAAGGAAAGAGATCTGGGTTATTGACGAAACTGAGGTGAGCTTGCTGACTTTTCCGATTTCATGAGCCGTACCGTATGTGTACGTACAAGCCTGCACATTTTATCGGCATACCGAGATCTAATCTGCGTTTGTCGATAAATTAGATAAGAAGAGGACCTTTCGCGTTTTCGATCGAATAATGGGGAGCATGAACATTGAGGAAGTGCGGGCGGAGGAGAAATCTGACAGAAGCGACCCACAGGAGGGGCGTATCGAGCCCGAGGACGTGAAAAGAAACGTGCCGTGGTGGAAACAGATCACGGTCAGGGGAATTGTCACTAGCACAGCCATAGGAATCATCTACAGCGTGATAGTGACGAAGCTGAACCTCACCACGGGTCTAGTCCCGAACCTTAACGTCTCGGCTGCGCTCCTCAGCTTTGTGTTCATCCGCACTTGGACTAAGCTGCTACACAAGGCCGGAATCGTGACGACCCCGTTCACCCGGCAGGAGAATACCATCGTTCAAACCTGCGCAGTTGCTTGCTATGCCATTGCCTTCGGAGGTGGAGCTTCTTTTCCTTGCTGATATCTGTAATTTTTTCATCTTTTTTACCTGAATGATTACAATTCCTCATTGATATCTCCTCGTACAGGTGGTTTCGGCTCTTATCTGTTGGGCTTAAACAGGAGAACATATGAGCTGGCCGGTGAGGCGGATACCCCTGGGAATAATCCCAAGGGCATTACGGAACCCGGCATTGGTTGGATGACCGGCTTCCTATTCGTGACTAGCTTCGTGGGGATTACGGCTTTGGTTCCTCTGAGAAAGGTGACTTTTTTTATTACACTGTGTTTGACGACATGCCATGCTTTTTGATGGATGTTCCACGATCTAACTGGTTTTTCGGATTACCGGAACTGTTGAGATCACTCAATTACCAAAAGCGCTTCAAGCGAGCATCTTGAGACAGTATGTTAATATGTTCTTGTGGGTGACAGATAATGATTATAGACTACAAGCTAACTTATCCAAGCGGAACTGCGACTGCCGTCCTCATAAATGGGTTCCATACTGCTAAAGGCGACGAGATGGCCAAGTACGCATACAAACTTCCTAGTTTCGTCTTTCGATTGCTCGGCTCTAACTCTGTGTGATCCATGGAGCGAATGATCTTAAACAAGTTTTGTCGTGCAGGAAACAGGTCCATGGTTTCACAAAATTCTTCTCGCTGAGTTTCCTCTGGGGGTTCTTCCAGTGGTTTTACTCAGGTGGACCCAAATGTGGATTTGCCCAATTTCCGACATTCGGGTTGAAAGCTTGGCAACACTCGTGCGTTCTCGAACTCTTCCTTTTTTCCCTTCCTTAGTGCCACCTCTCGAGTCATCGAGTCGTCATAACCCAACAGGTGATGTATTGTTTCACAGGTTTTTCTTCGACTTCAGTACGACGTATGTCGGGGCGGGGATGATCTGTCCGCATCTAGTGAACTTGTCTTTGCTTCTTGGCGCGGTTGTCTCTTATGGAATAATGTGGCCGCTCATAGGTGGGCTTAAAGGTAAGTGGTACTCTGAGACGTTGAAGGACAGCAGCATGAAGAGTTTAACTGGCTACAAGGTGAGTATTGAAGCCTCAGACCATCCTGTTAAGCCTGTGCCGCGGATATTACATTAAGCGGTAATCCTGTTTCTTGATGTGCTTGTGCAGGTCTTCATTTCTATCTCTCTAATTCTTGGAGACGGCCTCTACAATTTCCTCAAAATAATGTTTTTCACTGCCCGAAGCCTCCATGCCAAATTGAACATGAAGAACAATAAAACATGTAAGCAAAGCAATACAATATGTTGTGTTCTTTATCTTGATAGGGATTTATGCAATGTTTTGTACCTGCTGAAGGTATCTGGCTAACCCAGTTTTACTTTTTATTCTTTTCAGTTCCCGAGAATGAAAAGCAGTCTCTTGATGATCTTCAGCGTAATGAAGTTTTCTTAAGAGAGAGAATTCCCCTGAAGTTGGCTTTGTTCGGGTACATTTTCTTCTCCATCATCTCCATCATCGTGATCCCTCTCATCTTCCCTGAGCTAAAGTGGTATTACGTGGTCGTCGCATATATTCTCGCACCATCCCTTAGCTTCTGCAATGCATATGGTGCGGGCCTTACTGACATGAACATGGCCTACAATTATGGAAAAGTCGCACTCTTTGTGCTCGCCGCGATAACAGGGAAGGAGTCTGGTGTAGTTGCAGGGCTTGTTGGGTGTGGCCTGATTAAGTCGATGGTGTCCATCTCTTCGGATTTGATGCACGACTTCAAGACCGGCCATCTAACCTTCACTTCTCCGCGAGCAATGCTTCTCAGCCAGGCACTCGGCACTGCTATAGGCTGCATAGTTGCTCCCCTTATATTCTTTCTGTTTTACAAGGCTTTCAATATTGGGGATCCGAACGGAGAATATCCAGCTCCTTATGCCCTCGTTTACCGGAACATGGCAATTTTGGGCGTAGAAGGCTTCTCTGCCCTTCCAAAACACTGCTTGCAGCTGTGTTACGGCTTCTTTGGCTTTGCTGTGTTGGCCAATTTAGCAAGAGACCTTTTGCCAAATAACATTGGGAATTGGGTGCCCCTTCCCATGGCCATGGCCGTGCCTTTCCTGGTTGGGGCCAACTTTGCAATCGACATGTGCGTGGGGAGCCTGATCGTTTTCTTGTGGCACAAGCTGAACAGCAAAAACGCGGCACTTATGGTTCCTGCAGCAGCTTCTGGTCTGATATGTGGCGATGGACTGTGGATTCTACCTTCGGCGATCCTTGCTCTGGCCAAGATTCATCCTCCAATATGCATGAACTTTTTGAAGGGAGAGTAGATTTCAAATCGAAGGGTCAGAAAGTCTTGTTAAGTTTGGTTTTTCTTAGTAAAGCTTATGGCAGAATCAGACCTAGTATTTCAAGTTTTCAAGCACATAAGGTAGAAAAAATGATAGCCCATCATTAGTAGATGACAAAGCAAATAGAGAATGTATCAGCATCATGATGAATAAGGTTGAGATAATTGCTTCAGTGTGAGTATATGAGTCTGAAAAGTAAGTCCTTGATGCTATATTGCGTGTGAATATATAGAGCACAAGAATTGAAATTTGCATTAGAATGGCAATCGCTGGTGAGATTCTTATGAGCAATGGATGGTGTTGTTGGCCCACAATGATTTCATTAAAGGGCCTTTTCAGTTGCAGTTCTCATTCTCCGAAATATTCATTCATGCTTGCCTCCTCGCTGAAACCCAGATGTGATGAAAAAGGAGCATCTCATGACGCCAAAACAAAACAGGAAAAGAAAAGGAAGTTGCCGGCGGATGGGTAGTAGCAGAGGGCTGATCATCATAAATTTTCAAAGATAAACACGCAATCTTCAAACCTTGACTCGATAACTCCTATTCATGGATTTCAGTAGCAAGTAGCAACCCAAGCAGAGCATCCATCGCGTTTCTTGTTCTTTCTGTGTACGATCAAACGCAAGACCTAAAGAAACCAAGTGATTGTTCATGATTTGCTGCTGCTTTTAGAAGTCACGAAGAGCTGAAGTCAAACAAAAAATTGCGCACAATCGAAAAACCCCACCATGTTGAGTTTTCTGAGAATAGAACTGGAAATTGTTTTTATCACTTGTGCTTCATTAAATTTTATCCGGCACACGTTAGTTTTGGAGATTCATTCCTTGAAGGTTGGTGGATGTTGCTCGATGAAGTATGCGCTCTCGCCTGCTCCGACAATATCATTGATGGCAGCACTAAGAAAAACATGTAATTCTAGTCGGAGTAGGAAATATTTGATGCCAAGTACTATCAGAAGATCAAAGGAGGTGAGGGCTAATATTGGTTAGTGAAGCTAAATTTGCGAACTTGCGATGTAGGTGAATGACAGGACACTGTTCTTGGAATAACATCTTGGAGGGGATGAAAATTTGATCGCATTGACCAGTTAAATTGTGCTGCATAATTGATCTACAGTCCTGAATTCAGGTTCTTGCCATCAGGGACAGAGAAAAAGAAAAGAGAGGATTAAGATCTTCATGCTCTGGACAGGATTGCTATATTGCAGTAATAACCTCATTCTCTCTCAATTTGTGCACAAAGAGATGGAACCGGCGATTTCAAAGAGGCGGGTCAAGGCAGATCAAGGCGATTACTGGGAGAGAGATGATGAGAACATTCTAATAAGGTGAGATGGACGCCTTGACCGTCCCACAAAAGTGGACTTATGTTCCGTGACGGGCAACCCAATCCTGCTAAGACCATGCAATCTAGACCATGCAATCTAGATCGATGTGTTGCAGCTTCCTGCACCTTTGTTGATTCTCGGGTTAGCTTCCACAGTCCGACTGTACAACGATAACGAATACTGCAGAGTTTGTATGGATGTCCAACATTCCTTCTTGAGGGGTCTATTTTTCTGCATATAACTGAGGATAAGCAGGGTGGTTAGTGCCAACTGGCTAACTGGATGGTGATCACCGTATGAGGAGAAAGTCCTTAGATTGTGCAACAATACTCCCTCTTCTTTGACTTTTGACAGTTTCTACTTGAGCTTTTGGTTTATGTCCAAATTTCCATCGTTTGGTTTCATACTTAAGTCTTCATCTGTCTCTATTAGTTAGATCTTCAGAGTTTCATGTCCATAATACTCATGCCTGATCACAGCCTGCACATTCTCTATTCATTGAAAGTCGCAAGGATAGGCCTAAAATAGCATCACTCGGACATGCATATCCGTATGAGAGTCAACAAGGGAAAATCTTAAAAGTACACTTTTTCAAAGAGGGAGGTTAAATTGCATACTTAAAAAGTTACTTGGAATGCATCAGCACAAAAATAAAGCTACTTTGCTGATGAAACCAAGCAACTTACACGCATCAGACACAGATCAAAACGAACAAGCCAATCTCTAAAGTTTAGAAGCCACACCCTTGTCCAGAAACCAAGTTAACTCCCCCTCGGGTGTCACCATTTGTGCAGGTAACTTTTTAGCATCCCCACTGTTCCCTAATGCAGTGTGCACAGCATCCACTTCGCCAGTCCCCGCAACCACGAGAGCGATGTACTCGGATGAATTGATCACTGGGAAAGTGAAAGTGATTCATTGTGGAGGCGGTTTCGGCAAGTCCTTGATGAAAGTGACCCACCTCTCTTTCTCTTCGAGGAGAGGATGCCCTGGGAGCAGAGACGTCACGTGACCATCGGTTCCCATGCCGAGCACCATCAGATAAAATTTCGGGAACTTGCTAGCAGCTGATGGAGCTAATACACCGCTCTTGACTAAGTACCTTAGACAGGCCTCATAATCTTCAGCTGCACCTTCAGCTGACAGAATATCGTTAATGGCGTATACATTTTCAGGAACAACCAGTACCTGAAGGAAGTACAGATGATGAGGTTGCTTCATTAAAATCGAGCAAACATGTCATCTTTGTAAGGAGAAACCTTTCCTCAGATCGAAGTACCAAGATTTGGGTTTTATCTAAATCAAGCTAAGAATTATCAGCTTATTCATATCTCAAACTGCTAAATCGTGCATTTTCCACATTGCGAGAAATCTGAAGAGCTAATGAGAGTCCTATTTCCCCTCGAACGAGCATTTGTTCTTATGAGCGATGGTCCAATCTTTCTGGATCAGGGCAATTTATTCTTCTCAAGGGTTCATGGTGGTGAATCTGATAAGCTCTAACAACCATGTAAACACGTAATTATCTGCTAATAGATGATGGTCCAAGATATGAAATAAGAATTTATTGTTTCGTGCCTAGTCAAAATCGAGGCCTTTTACCTTGGAGAGTAAACCATCGCAGGCAAGCTTGTAGTTGCTGTCAGGATGAGACTTAGGAACCACCCTCTCGTCTAACCAAAAGACATGCCATTTCGACCATATAACGGATTCAACGTACGGCGGCTCTGCCAGTTTCCTGAAAAAATTCTGGGCATGAGCATTTACAATAACTTGAAACACATTGCAGAAATTATATCCAAACTAGCCTTATGCACACTTCATCACCAAATAAATTGGACTTGACACTAAAGCACAATAGAGTTCCTGGTGATCTACAGATCAGCTTGCGCAATCTACGGTCTATCGATACCAGCAGCAATAAGACGACAAGAATTGTCGGGGTTGTTCTGTAACTGGGCTGTAAGGCCTTGTCATTATAACCGCGCGTTTGTTGATGCATAGAGAATTGGAAGATTCACGGACTTAATTCGAGAAAATGGAGAGTGCACCTGAGGAGGTCGATGAGATAGCCTCCGGAGAGAACGACGGTGAAGAGCCCTTTCTCTCGGCCAAACTTATCGGAACTTGGCGAGAGCCGCCGCCAATTCCTCCTCCGAACCCAACACCTCCACCTTCCACTTCGCCACCACCATCACGGCCACGGTCTCAGCCATTGAATTCTTGTGTTTTTCCTGGTCTTGCCATGAAGGCCGGAAGGGAGTTGATTTCGGAGGAGAGGTTTGAAGGTTAGCTAGCGATGCTTCTTGGTAAGGGAGGAGCAATAACGCGACACTTTGGGTCCGTTCATTTCGCGAAAAATTGGCCATTTCTGAAAAATATTTTCCTGAAGTCATTTTTTAGGAAAATGACAATATTTTCTGATGTTCGGCTAAAATTTGAAAATATTTTGGAAAATATTTTCCGGTGTTCGGTAAGGAAAATATTTTCCGTTCGTCAGATTGGCGAGTGCGAGCGTCAAGCTCGAAGCTCTCCAGATCAACGAGCGTGAGTTTGAAATTAACGAGCTTGAGGTTCACCTAATCGACAACTAAGAAAAATGAAGAAGATGGGAAACAAAGAAAAGAAATAGAAAAGAAATAGAAAAGAAAAAGGAAATTAAAAATAATTTGAATTAAATAAAAATTAAAAAAATTCGAATAAAAAAAGAAAAGAAGAAGAAGAAAGGAGAGGAGGAAGTGAGGATTTGTAGAGATGTGAGATAAGAGAGATAAGTGAGGAAAATATTTTCCACTTTTCAAAAGTGGAAAATATTTTCTCTTAATTTAGAAGACTTTTTTCTTTTCATGAAAAATATTTTTCCAATGAATTCATTTTCCATAAAACGAACACTAAATAATCCGAAAAATATTTTTTCCAAAAATTATTTTCCGCAAAACGAACGGAGCCTTTATATCAAACTTAAAGCATATGCTCTTTGTTAGTGGACTCCGGCGTGCAAAAATGACATTGACAGGCGCTTCCCTAGCACTTCCCTTGGCTTAGGATGAGTTTTATTTCACGGAAAAGACAAAACTAATAAAAGATATTTTCAAAAAATAATTGTTTACAAAAATAAAAGAATGAAATATATTTTCATTGCCTATGAAAATAGTTAGGCATGAATTATTGTTGATGTTGATTAATTTTTCTAAGCGATATAACCAATCATTTTTTCAAAAATATTATGTGAAAAGCAACCCCATTTCCACCTCTCATTCAACTAAAATCCACCTTATTAAAATTGCCCTTCACGTTTAATTACAATCTAAAGTGCAAGCCACGAAGCTCCTTGGGGAAATGTTGTGATGTTTGGCAATCCATCTCAAGGAGCTTTTAGATGCTCGATGCTAGTAATGCTAGTAGAGACTAACATCGGGCTTTTAGCATTTGATCTAATGTTAAAACTAAATTTCTTTTTCCAAAACTATCCTCATTCATTTTGTTTTTTTTTTTTTTTTTTTTTTAATTTTCTAATTTTGTCCTCGTTACTATTAATCTCTTCTTGAGAAAGGGCAATCAGTAAGAGTGGTCGGTGAGCACGGCCAGCGAGGGTCAATCAGGCAAGTGAAAGGTTGAGGAGAGGTTGGCAAGGCATCTGCGAATTCATGGGAGGGCTGCCTGGGTTGCACAACCCCGGTGACGGCTGCCTAGGTTCACATGACCCTCGCCCGGGGTTGCGCTACCTTGGGCGATAGCCTCCAGCACTAGTGAGATCTTGTCGGTGATGTTTGCCCTTCGCTAGAGGGTTTTTATTTTTATTTTTAAAAAGCATAAAAATTAGAATCGCCAGTGTTCTTGTCGCTTGCTTGAGGAATCTTAGGTACTTTTTCTGACCGCACTACCTTGCGCTCGTACTTTTAAAAAGTTCACACAACTTTGTGTTAGGAAAATAAATATAAGGAAAAAAACAAATGAACACGAGTATGGCCTTTTTGGGTCAGCAAGAGAAACGTAAGAGCAGCGAAAAATTGGACATTTGACGATTTGGTCAATCTAAAAAAATGAACTTGAGCTTATAACATAATATAAGAAAATTTTAGCTCATCAGAAAAGGATTAAGGGAGATTTCAAATTTGAATTTGGAAAGAATGAAGGTTTAAAGGGATCAATGAATTTGTAATTGAAGTGCTTGATATGTGATCGATTTACTTTTAAATGATAATTTTCCCTTGATTGATATCAGTGGAGGAAATTGTCCAATCTATCTTAATCTTATTTGGCAAAAGTCAATTCAATCCTAATTTTCTTTTAAATTTTGCCAATCCCATACTAAATCTTTGCACAAAATTTTGTATAATCTTTATGGTAAATTTGTTTTGGAAATCACTGAGGAGGTGATATACCACGTATGACGGCCAACGATGAGTGGACCGCAACGTTAGTAATTTTCGATGAAAATTAATTGTAGAGGGCAAAATTGGAATTTCCTATAGAGGTGTAAGATTAAATTGTTAAAATTGAAAAATTTATAATTGAATTCACGTTCCTATGACAGATTTAAGATTGATTGAGTAATTTCTCTTTATAACGCGAGATAAGTGCAGATTGTACACAATACTATTTAAGTCTCTCTTCAAGAGGGTAGTGGTAAATAAGAATATCATTTGCATTTCGTTTTGGAAAAGTGTGCTTTTGTTGACTTTTTCCTTATTATTATTTGGTAGACGTGCTCTATTAATACGGTCAACAAGAAGCGGCTAATCCATGGAACGTGTCCACCTTGTTGAATGAGAACTAACCAAGGGCCTAATTTTCAAACTACGCTCTCTTAGTTTCCTCCGTATCCAAAGCGTGTACGCCGAGCACATTTTGACTAGCCCCTTTAGTATCATATGACGTCCATTGTCTTTTACATGACTTGATTAGCATGAAATCGAGACGGACTCGGCGCACTCAATGCAAAACTCGGGTTGAATATAGGAGCAATCATTGAGACTTGCTCGAACTCGCATGTTTTATGGTCAATAAGTTTTTAACTACTGGGATTCGCCCCAGTGACCACCCTTCTAATATGGAAGGGGAGGTGAGGGGTTCAAACCCCCCACCTTCTCAAGAAGGGATGAGAAGGGGACGCGCAAGTTTCAGGAGTGGGTTTCGACTCTCACGCCCTGTAAGAGGCAGGACAAAAGTCTGAGAGTGAGTGTAGAATAGGTATAGAGTAGGACTGACAAAAAAAAAAGTATTAGGTTTGTGTGGATTTTGTGCCACTAATGTTGTACATGACAACACTTCTTGGCTGGGGAGTAGTTTTTTTTTTTAAGAAATGCTTCTTTTTTATTTATATTCCGGGGAACAATTTCGTGTAAAAAACCCGTTTGATAACTATACAAAATTTTTACTCTAGAAATAGAAAAAAATAGAAATGCGTTTGGTAAAAAATAATTTCTTTTTTATATTTATTTTTTTATTTTTGTCACCGGTGATCGCCACCGGATGCTGCCACCGTTGCCGCCGGCCGACCGTTGCCCGCCACCGTACGTTGCCACCAGCCGACCGCCGCCGCTAGCCGACCACCGATCGCTGTCGCACGGCCCATCGGCCGCCGTCGACCGTCGGCCACCGGCGGGCGAGGTGGCTAGGTGGCCGACGGTCGATGGCGGCCGATGGGCCGTGCGACAGCGATCAGTGGCGGCAGTTAGCGGCCTGCGGTCGGCCGGCGGCAGCAGTCGGCGGTCGGCGGCGACGTGCGACGGCGAGCGGCGGTCGGCCGGCGGCAGCGGGCAGCGACTACCGCCGCCACCGGCAGCAACAGCGACCACAAATCGCTGGTCAACCGGCGGCGGTGGGCGACAGTCAGCCGATGGCAACAAGAGATAAATAAAAGAAAAAAAAATTCTCTTATTTCTGAAACTTATTCTCGGGAACAAGAAGCAACTTTTTTTTACTTCTCATTTCTATTCCAAAACCGTTCATGGGCTAACTTTTTGTTCTCGGGAACAAAAAACCAACTTGCCATTATCAAGTTTCTATTCTTTTTTTGTTCCAGGGAAGAAAAGAATAGAAATTCTTGGGCTGGGGAAGGTTGTCATGCGCAACCTAAGAGAATAAAGAGCGGATACAATAGAGTCAGAAATCAGAACAAATGCCATCCACAAGCCCAACCATCTACGTCATACTAGATCCCGAAAACCTTATGGAATGAAATATGGAAGCTAAAAACATATCCCAAAATCAAATTTCTTATATGGAGCATATGTAACAATGCATTGCCTACCAAGGAGTGTTTATTCAAGAGGATGACGGTACCTGAGCCTATTTGTGCAATATGCAGCCAACAACTAGAGACGGTGGAACACCTTTTCCTAATGTGCAGTTGGACAAGAAAGGTGTGGTCAGACCCCGGATTAGCAATAGATATCTCCTCGATGGAAATCACACGCATAGACAAATGAGTGTCGGATACTCTTATCTCAAAGGTCGACTACTGGGAGAAAGCTTTTGTTGCTAGAGTACTATGGAAAATTTTGAAGGCAAGGAATGCTACGGTCTTCCAAGCTCAACCACCATAACCAAGATCGATCCTAGAGGAAGCTACACTAGAATCTCGTCTCTATCGAAAATGGCATTTACACAAAGAAGACCCGAACATCAACAAACACTCACACCCCCACCCTGAACCATGGACGCAAATGAAGAACCAAATCTGGAAAATAAATGTGGACGGCTCTTGGTGCAGCTCATCCATGACTAGATCGGTGGTTGTGATCTGCAGAAGTTGATCCATACTACTTCGGTTTTGGTGGCGGAAACCATAGCTGTGAGAGAGGGGCTGCTCTGGTTGAAGAAGATGCTGGACACAGAACACCCACGAACTGAGCTCAGTTCACTTTTTGACCTGTACTTTCTCTTTGTTTCAGATAATTTAGTGGCTATTGACAGCATTATGGGACAAAGGGAAGCACCGTGGGCTACCAAATCCCTCGTCAACGACTGCACCTTTCTGTTGGGCTTTCATCCTCAAGCGCGACTTATCTTTAAACCTAGAGAAGCCAACCAAGCGGCCAATTGGGTAGTGAGGGCCCATCATACTGGCTCTCTCCCACTAGGGGTGTGCAATCGGACCAGGTCAACCCGGTTCCCGGATTGGCCCACCTAAAAAATAGGGCCGGGAACCAATTCCGGTTGAAACCGGTTCGGGAACCGGTTCCCAAAACTCAAACCCTGTTTGAATCATCCGAGAACCGATTCCAAGGGATTACCCACCCGAGAACCGGATTGAGAATCGGTTTTTATGCCACCCCAAAAACGCAAAACCCTAATTTTTTCTACTTTCTATCTTTACCTCTCAAAGTTAGGCTCTCTCTCACACCCGCAGACGCAGACTTTCCCGAGCTCCCCTCTCGAAATCCTGAAGCCGACGCTGCTCTACTGCTCTCGTCGCACCCCTCGCGCTTGCACCATCGCCGCCGTTCCACCGGTCATCTGAAGCTTTGCTCCACTGGTTCTGCCCGCGAAGCCGTTAATCCCCGCGAAGGTCGCACCCAAGCGCCGACGTTGCCTCCGTTCAATCTCGCCATTCCACTTGCTATTGTTGCCTCGCCGATGCCCCTAACCCGCAGATCTCGCTTTCCGCAAGCCCACCTTGTTGCATCTTCGAGCAACTCACAGTAGCCCTCCGCCGATCCTATTTTCACCGCTTGCTATTTCCCAAGCTCCCCTACTACCGATCTACTGCCTCCCGAACGACGCCCCCTGCTTTGCTCGCGATCTAGCCTAGCCCCCTCGCTAACTCCCGCTGAAGCCGCGTCGATCATTGCCGCCCTCATCAAGCTGCGATACCAGCAGCCCGTTGAAGCCGTTGCTATGCTGATCCGCTTCGACCCGACGTCGCCGCATCCCACCGAGCCCCCTGCTGCAGCCGCGCCTCGCACCGCCCTCCCCGCGAAGCCGCCGCGCCCCGCCGCCGGGTCCTCCTCTGCTTGATGCCCGACAGATCTGCTCCAACGCCCGACAAATCTACTCTGAGCTTACTCCCTAGCGACCCCCTGCCACCAACAGCCTAGCTCCGCCACTGTCCCTGTCCTCACCGCGCAACGACTCCCTAACACTACTTCTGATCCGCTCGCTCTCTCATTCTTAAATATTTTACTTTTCCGGTTTCACCAAGGGATTCCAGTTTTAAAATGGTTGTGTTGCCTTTCATGTTTCACCAATTGATTTTGTATTGAATCTATTGATTATAAAACTGTTATGGTGTGTATTTACCTTTCGAGTTTCATCGATAGATTATACAACAATTATTATGAAACTATTATGATTTTCATACAATACTTGTGCGGGTGGGTGTGTGTGTGTGAGAGAGAGGCAAAAGAGCGAAGGCTGCTTATGCAAAATAGGTTTCAATATAAACAGGGTTAACCCTATTCTCGGACCAGGAAAACAGGGTGGGTCGGGAACAAGGTCCAATGTAAACAGGGTCGAGTACAAGGTTTAAAAAAAAGAGAATCGGTTATAACAAGGTCGGAAACAGGGTCCAGTTCTAGACCTTACCCACCCTAGACCCAATCACCCCTATCTCCCACTGAGTTGGATTGATAATCCTCCCCACCCTCTTCACTTAATCCTATGCTTATATGTTGAATCTACCCGTTATCTGTTTTTCAGCAAGTAATGAAAGCTACTTATTTCGACCCAAAAAAAAAAAAAAAAAAAAAACAGAATTTTAGGAGGTGGACATGTGCCGTCCTCTAGATTGGCCTAATTTTTTTTTGTTTTTTTGCTCGGTGATTGGCCTAATTGATGTGCGTGTGTTTTGCTCGTTTGAATTTCTCTCTATCGGTAATTATGGACACAAACGCATATTTCTGACTATTTAAAGATCCACTGGTTAATTTCAAGTTGCCTACCCATGTGGCTTTAATTTGAGCACGCAGTCGATGGGATTTTAACAAACCACCTCTAGTTTCCTAACTGAAAATCATGCCGGACGCTCCAACTGACTGAGCTAATCAATTCTTCGGGACTTCTGGAGAAAGAAAACTTGCTAAAAAAATCTTCCCGGAGGGATGATCTTTTCGTTGCACGATCACAAATATCAGTTTCCAATCCAATTGTTGACGCATTCGGCTTTCTTGATTCGGTCTCGTCCCTCATGGTCGCGGACAGAGAATGCAATCTAACCAGCATCGAAGCACCATTCCTCACCAGAAGTGCGTGGAATTAGTTATGGGATGGAGACATTTTCCTTTACCCTTCTGCTATCCTATGACATCTTTAAGAGCTCGCCCACAAAAGTATCTATCAATTTCCAAGATCTGCTCATTGATTATATTGTCCTGATTGAAATCCCACTGGATCCACTCAATTAATTTGATGGAGTGACGATTCCATTCACTAAAATTTTGTGGTCCGTCTTTACCATATCCCTTTTTAAAGATATCTCCAGCCCTTTGGCTTGAGACAAGGACGAGGGAACTATCGCCCTCGTCCAAGAAGTAGCCAATGTACTAAGTTCTTGTAACCCAATTGTTATTTGTTGCTTTTGGTTGGACCATCTTGAGCAATTTCTTTAGAGAATGTTTAGGTTCTTGGGAAAAGAAAACTTGAATCTTCTATCGGACTCGAGTTTTGCATGTTCTGGACGTGTCCATCCTCGAATGCTCGAATGGTGGTCGGATAGTGAGGGTACAATGAACACCACGTATTTTCTCAAGACGAACAACCCGAGATAAATACTATGTTCTTATCCTACTTGGACCATGGAGTTGCTTGCTCAGTTTCCCTTATGAGCCTGGTACCGCTTGAGCTCGAACAAAGATTTTAAGGCCTAGTCTAGCCCCTCCAAGGCTCCAACTTGCTGACTGAGCACGGCTGAATGGTATCTACACATACATGAACAATGACCTCTCTATTGGAAATTTCCTATATTATGGACTTACATTAATTAATTAATTTTTTATTTTAAATAATCGGATTAATGGATATTCCAATATTTGTTAAACCCTAGAGTGATCTTATTGAATTGGGTTTTGATATCTATTAATAACAGGTCTAGTTGAGTAGCAAAGTGTAAACAATTGCTTTTAACTGAAGCCTGTAATGGGAATGGCCCAGTTAACACGCTGTTGATTAGGGTTTGCTAGTCCCCTCTCAAGTCTATATAAAAGGGTAGGTTATACCTATCAATTGTTATAATCCCATTGAAAGTTGCTATATTAAAATATGTCTATAAGATCTGGCATTTCGATAGATTTTTTATTATCAGACTGATTTATTTTTTTTCAAGTGAAGCAATGATTGAAACATGTATGTTTTATCCCGTCGTGTTTATCAATTCCAGTGTTTCACAGTCATGTATGGATCCGATTCTTCTTAATTGATTAGTTACTTCTATTTTCTACATGTGGTATAGCATATCATATATGATTGTAGAACCCAAAATTTTTTTATGGAAAAATTCAAAATTTTCTTCTTTGAGCCGAATATGGGTGTTATTTTTTCATGTGGATTTTTTGCTTGATTGATCCTAAAACCATAGGGCTTTTGTTCTATATGTCGAGATCTTTCCAACCATATATAATTTGTATAATTTCGTTGAGAATTGAAAGAGGATTTTAAATTTGAAATTTTAGGGTTTATACATAAAAAGTTTTAGAATTTTCAAATTATTTGCAATTGATTGATGTTCGTTGTAAATTGTTGCATGGGAATTGTTATATATATGTTTTAGCATCATTTTGTTGTATTAAAGTAAGTTTTTAGGGCTTAAATTTAAGAAATTTGAAATTCGGCCATAGGAGGTTTAGATCCGAAACTTTGAAGCTTGAATATGAAGATTTTCTTGTTTGTTCTTCGTTTAATTTATTCTAGTCAATGATATTGATGTTATGTGTAAGTCCCATGAAGAAATTTCATCAAAAATCAAGTTAATTTGTGTTTTTGGAGCTTCGGGTCAAAACCGGGTCGTGTGACCCGGTTTGTAGGAAATTCGGGACCCGCCTGGAGGTTGAAAAAGACCTCCAGCGAAGCCTGGGCCTAAATATTAGCGAAGCCCATATTTTCTTTTAATTTCTGATTCTGGGCTCACGCCCAAAATCTTGGGCCATTCATTTAAAACATCCCATCCATTCTTTTTTTTTTTTTTATATATGTTTCAAGTTCTGGACGTAGCCCAGAACCTTTATGTTTTAATGGGCTCAAGGCTCACGCCCATGAACTAAAGAAGAGAGGTCTCGCCCAGAACCAAAATAAACCGTGGGCCATTTTAATTCGTGGCCCACTCGTTCCATGCGGCCCATATGGGCTCCTGCGGGTCTACGGACCGGGTGAAGGTTAGGGCCCGCGGGTAGGGTTCGAAATATTAAGATATTATTAAAATAATAATATAATAATATAATAAAAAAATTGTTGTTTAAAAAATGCAATATGATCTTTGGAAGTACATGTTGTAAAGTGCTTCATATTGTTTGATGAATTTTGAGCATAAATTTATGGAGTTCCCTATTGATAAAAATTAGTATATATAATTACTCGCCCAAATGGGTTATTACGCATATTAATTTGGAAAAAAGCATGAAGATTAATTTTCATATTTGAAAAATGGGGATATATAATTGAAAAATATTTATCTGGCCAAAGGGGATAAATGTTTTGAAAATTATATGTAATTCCCCTTTATATTGATATTATGGAGATGTATAATTTAAAGGATTTGTCTGCCTAAAGGGGATGGATTCTGAATAGTTATATGTAATTCTCCTTGTTGTTGCTTTATAAACTTCATGCTGTGGAAAATAATTGTGCATTATATACTTTGCCCGAAGAGGAGTTTATAATGTACTATTTATTTTAATCGAATTGCTTATTGCCCATTATAGATCTTATTGCATTATGTGTGAGAAATAGTTACCTTTACTGTAAACAACAACAATGCCACCGTTAAGATGTTAACCGGATCAAATATTGTACTTTTAAAGACTTGGTAAAAAATGGAGACATTGTGATTGAGAATATCAAAACTAAGTCCATATTGGCTGATCTTCTAACAAAAAGCTTACGACCCATTTTGTTTAAAGAACATGTAAAGAATATGAGTGTTTTAGATTCTTTCGATTTCTTTTATTAGTGGGCACTATATAATTTGTATTTCTGGATATTTTAGTTATATACAAACCGATAATACTTTTATGATGTTTATTAAAGCATTTATTTTTAATGAACATTATTGTTGATTCTATTGTTATCTTTTCTCCTATTGACTGAGAATGAAAATATAAAACAATATCTTTAAACAAATTTAATTTAAAGATGAGTGGATGTTACTGATTATGAGATCTCATATTTGATTGTGACATAGTCATGTAATTTCATGTTGTTTATAAATTGTGTTAATACAGTTTCATGTTGTTGAGAAATTGCATTGAAGACCGATAAGAAATAGTATATATTTTGATCACATGTTGGCACTATTTTTTACTACGCTACTAGGTTCATGATCCATGAAAATATAATGCTTATTATATATGATTATAGAAGGTCATGTGTTGTGGTATTTTATTAACACATTGATTTCCATAGTCCTATACCGAGGTTATATAGGATTTGATTAGTTTTGAGATACCGTTATTGGAATATTATTTTTAAAGTTGTGGCTATATAAAACAAAATTTTCAATTATTAACCCGATAGTGTCGTTTTCAATATAAAATCTTTTTCAAAATAAAAATAAGTTAATTAATGTAGCCCAAATGGGAGAATGTTGGAAATTTCCTATAATATGGGCTTACATTAATTAATTAATTTTCTATTTTAAATAATTGGGTTAATGGATATTCCAATATTTGTTAAACCCTAGAGTGATCTTATTGAATTGGGTTTTGACATCTATTGATAACGGGTCTAGTTGAGCAGCAAATTGTAGGCAATTGTATTTAACTGAAACCCATAATAGGAATGGCTCAGTTGACACGCTATTGATTAAAGTTTATTAAGTTTCCTCTCTAGCCTATAAAAGGGTAGATTATACCTATCCGTTACAAGAATCCCATTGAAAGCTACTATATTGAAATATGTCATAAAGAAGAAGATCTGGTTCTAATAGATTTATGATTATTAGACTGATCTATTTTTTTTTTCAAGTGAAACAATTGCTCAAATAGGTATCCGTTTTATTCCGCTGTACTTATCGATTTCAGTGTTTTAGAGTCATATATGGATCCGATTCTTCCTGATTAATTAATTGCTTTTGTGAATAATTTTCTCACTCTTGAGTTTCAGAACGATAGAGTCTCGTGCCGAAAGTGAAAACCACGAAATGGGTTGGCCCCTTCGAATCCACACCTCGGCCAGCTCTGTATCTCTCTGATCGGGGGCTCGTGAGCCGAAGTAGAAGTCACAAAGAAGGCTGGTCCAGGACCACGAAGCAAAGGCAGGCGGAGCATCTGTAAACGATCCATCAACGCCACAAATAATGAAGCCCGAAAAGATCCACAAAAAGCTCAAACTGAATTCATGCCTTTTCCCTTTCAATTTGTAAGCACATGGACACCACTTACAGTGCAAGCACCCAATCACCATGATCAAACGTGGGAAGGATTATTCATTCGGGATTCCTCATCTACTTTATCCAAGATTATTGAATCATAACCTTAAAGGATCCAATGACCGCCCTGTGAATGTATCCAGTTGGGCATCAGATATAACCTAAGAACTTAGAAAATGCACGACTGGGTGCTTGAATTTTTATTTAATGCAAGTTGCTCGTGGGACTAGGAACACCCGACCATGCTGGCAATAGTCACTGCTAAGATTAGTTAAAGAGTCTTGATAACTTTACTTGGGGAGATAGCCAAGAGGGAGCCCGAGTCTAAGCCTATTAACATATCAAATTGAACTTATTTTTATTCAAATGCTTAAACCAATGAGTTACGGACTAATTATAATATATTAACTACTCCACACCACATTAATTTTTTTTTCTGAGACTTTTCTAACATAATGCATATCAACTCATAACTACTATTACTACTATTACAACTATTTATTTTTCTTTTTCCTTTTTTGATTTTCTTTTTTTTTTAAACCCTAGGTTGATGAGGGCTGACTACTACTACTACTACTACTACAACTATTTATTTTTCTTTTTCCTTTTTTTATTTTCTTTTTTTTAAACCCTAGGTTGATGAGGGCCTTGGTTTGGGCGAGGCGGCCCTTGTCTACTACAACTATTTATTTTTCTTTTTCCTTTTTTTATTTTGTTTTTTTAAACCCTAGGTTGATGAGGGCCTCGGTTTGGGCGAAGCGGCCCTTGTCTAGACTAGTCGAGGGTCATTGGCCTAGCATTGAAAAAAATATAAGAGAAAAGTTTTAAAAATTCAGCAAAATTTATAAAATTTCTTAAAAATTTTAAGCCATCCACAGCCCGCGACTTTATTCACATGGATAGCTTAAAAATTTACAAATTCTGGTTGATTGAGATTGAAATAATACGTGATTTCTCATAGAAAAACCAATTAAAATGATTATGTAGCAATCAGTGATTAATGCAGCAGAAATTCTAAGATTTTTATCACTTTCTTGGCTGACATGGTATGTGTTTGTGCTTCATACTTAGTTGTTTTTCCTATGGGGTGCGTGTTCCCGTCGCTGGTCTGAGGAGTGCTGGATGACAAGTACGGCGGGAAGAGGATGATAGTGTGGGGGCGTGAGGCATGGTGTATGGTCGCTGGCCACTCTTCTCACCCATGGGCCGCCATCCACTCGGCGGTTGCCCTTTTGGCCATTTGCGCGCTGAGCTCGCTGAGGGCGTTGCTCTTCCCTCCATGAGCACCCCTTTGTCAAGGTAAATCTGCCTTGGCTTATGACCTTTTCAGTGATTTATTGTGGCAATAGACAAGGACTTAACGATTTCTGGAAGAATTAACAAATCCCCAAAAAGTTTAGTACTAAATTGGCACAATTGAAATATCTACGATTAAATGGTAAGTTGTCAAAATTTTTAGGATGAAAGTAGTCAAATTGAAATATTTAGGATTAAATTGGCACAAATAAAATAGATTTAGTACTCTTTTTTTTTTTTTTTTTGATAATATCTCCAGTTATCTAATGATATGGTGATTGCTTCTGCCGAACTCATACAAGAGTTAGGTTGGCCTAGCTTATCTATTTCTATTCTTTTGGAGAATACTCAAAGTTGTCTAATGATAGCGACCCCAAGTGTTGCCCAAAGTCAAAGAGACAAGAGGCCTTTCCGTGTGGAAACAGGTCAGCCTCCCAAAAGCAAAGTGCGACGCAGCTCGCTTCTTCAAGTGACGGTAGAAGTCAGGTAAGTACAGGTTTGGGATGCAAATCATAACTTCACTAATCTTCCTACACACTTTCTGGTCATCGGGAGGCCGCCCAGATGGGCACGGTCGGCCCAAAGGGCAAAATAATAGGGCATGGGCAGACCTTTCCGTTCTTGGCTCGGTCCACTCATCCTGGCTCGCCAAGGCCTGATCAAATCCATACAAGGGAGATTTGACTTTTTTGAATCATCGGCGGGTCTAGGTAATTATTTTTAGGTCCGGCCCGATCACCCATCAATTCTAATTGTGGACATGTGATAGGCTTACCATAAGCAACCTTAACTCACTCATGTGACTAGTAAATTCTCTTTGATCAATATTCGAATCTATGGCGCCTAATTGGGCCTCGAGGACATGAAAAGTTCCTCCGAGCAATGTGTGGCCCATGGCAAGTCTTGGACTCCGTTGGGCTTGGATCCCGTTATCCTACTCCCATTCAAATTCTTGAAGTGCTTATTTAGATATAATTCATATTCTCTATCAATAGGAAGACATGATAGTCCCGATCCATTGTACTCGAGAATTGTAACAGAGAGTTAAGATGTGCTAATTATAGTGGTAGTTTAAGGGTGGATCAGGAAAAATCTCGTGTCTTGATTTTGCTTGCTCACTTTCTCTTTAATTTGTTGTGTTTGAGCGCTTCATCTTAATAATCATGCAATGAGAAGAACAAACTGAAACAAATTTAAGCAGATGCTGAGGTCCATGGAGTTGGTCAACCCTCAACATCACATAGTGCCTCAAGAGTCGTGGCAACGCATTCCAGACCCCACAAGACAACTTCCATTAGGAGCCATTATTTCCATTAACTCTTTAGACAATATTCTTTTATTCGGCCGTGACGGAACAGGGGATCGCCGTGCCCGAAAGGGATAAGCTGAACGCTTTATGAAGGTTCGACCACCCAACCGCCATTATCAAATGAATAAATACCTTTCCTAATATGACAAGACTCAAGGAGAACCACTACATTGTCAACTTACCCCCATGGGAGCCGTCGATCACTGAAGAGCATCTATCTTCCCGCAGTTTGTCTTTTGTCAGCACCGCTAATTTTTTATTGCCCAAGTTGACCAGCCAAATTTTCAATTTTTTAACTACGATTATCTTTCAATGGTATTTTCATGGACAACTGTTTTCACCCTTTTATATTAATAATCAATTGAAAAGTCATGCCACTAGTCCCATCAACGGAAGTGTGCTAATGATAACGATGAAAGGACTATTTTACCCTCACCATCCAAGTTAAAAAGACCCAATTACAAATAGAAGATTTTAGAATTTAATTATACATTTGCACACCGATATTATCGTAGTTAAAAGATTGATGTATGTCAGTTTTGTTTTTTTTGTTTTTTGGTGACTCAGGGAACCCCGCACGGCCGGATGTCGGGAGTAAACCATTGGGGGCGACACGTGCTAGCCACCACACACGTGCCACCAGGTAAGTCACCCTGCGACGCGCTGGAGTTTCGAACCCCTCCCTTTCGTGAGAGGGAGGAGGCCCAAAGCCAACTATGCCACCCAGGTGGGTGGTTGTATGTCAGTTTTGTTGGTAACTAGCCCCCTCTCCATTTACTTCTCTCCTCTTTCTAAATGGAATATTTTAGCTTAGGATTTAATTGAAGTTTGTGCAACAGAAATTATCCACATAAAAAATTGGTGTATATCGAGATTGGTGGTAATTAGCCACTTCTCCACTCTCATCTTTCCAAATCATTCATCGTCCTTTCATTTCTCTCCGATTACTTTCCCTCTCTATAAATTGCACGTCTAATTTTTTTTTTCCAGTTGAAAAATGGCATATATAAGTCAATTTTATGTTTTTTCTGTACATTTTTTTATGAAGATGACTAAAAAGCGACGATTGGTTTATCGAACTCTAACTACATTTGATAACCAAGATAAAAGTCGAAAATTACTAAAGCGGGGGTATGCCGTGAATTTTGGCTAATAATAAATAGACTGTCTTGTTAGTGATTTTCGATGAAAATTGATCATAAAGGATCATATTAAAATATCACAGAAAGGTTTAGAATTAAATTGGTAAAATTGAAATATTTGTCACTAAATTAACATTTGTACAAAAAATTTAGGATTGATTGGGGAATCTCCTAATAACGCGAAACGATCAAATACTCTTAAACTGCAGAGCATACTACTTGTGTTTGGTTCAACTTTTGGAACGGGGGCAAAAGAACAGCCCAAGTGTTATAACTTGGCACGGGAGGACACTTAAGTGCCATAACTTCAAAATGGTTGGGCAAGGGCTCGCGGGCCCTCGCCGCTATCCGACGAGGGCTCGCGGCCCTCGCCACTCGCCGACCAGGCCGGCGACCCGGCTGACCCTCCTTTCTCGGCGAGGGCGGGAGGCGAGGGCGGTTGAGGGCCCTTTTTTTTTTTTTTAGTTTTTAAATTTTTAAAATATTTTAAATAAAATTAAGTTTTAATTTAATTAAATCAATTTTTATAATATTATTTATACATCGACACGAAACAGGCGTCGTTTTTGCATTTTCTCGCCACGTCGCATGCAAAATGACGTCGTTTTGGACCAAACTCGACGGAAAATTGCCACGTCAGTCATTTGGCTAGATTTTCGCGAGTGGCACCTAAGTGTTCAATTTAACTTTGAAATTGACACTTAAGTGTACCATTTTGAAGTTATGGCAATTAAGTGTCCCCCCATGCCAAGTTATGGCACTCCAGGTGTCCCAGCCTCTTGGAATGGGTTTGGGAAAATGTTAATATTGAAAGCTTAAAAGCTCTTTGGGGAATGGCAAATTACTTTGGTAAAAACTCTTTCATAAAGCAACTTTGGGTCAAGTAGTTTTTGGAAGAAAAAAAATTACAAAAGGCTTTGGCTGCATTTTGTGTGTGTGTATTTTCTTTTTATTACAAAACACTCAAATCTAAAGGCTCAAACCGTTAGGGACCAAATCTAGCGTTAGCAATTATCATTTAAGATCGTTCTACCTCTAGCAGGGTTGCACAATCTAGGTGAGGGCCACTTGAGGTCACCCAATCTTGAGTGACCATTAACGAGGGTTGTGCAACCCAAGTGACCACCACTTGAGGCAACACAATCTCGAGTGACCATAGACGAAGATCACACAACCCCAAGCAAAGGTTGCCTAAGGTCATGAGACCTAGGCAACCGTCGCCCAGGACGCCAGAACCCAATGACCATTGCCTAGGTTTCATGAGGATTTTGTAACCCCAAACAAGTGATAAAAGGCTAGTAAATACACCTAGAGGGGGGTGAATAGGTGTTTATGAAATTCTTTTCAAACCTTTAGCCAAAATCCTTTGGCTTGAAAAAAAAAATTAGAGATAAATAGATCACGCAGCAATAAAAAAACGAAGAGAGTAAGGTAAGAGAATTTTGACACCGAAGTTTATAGTGGTTCGGCTTGTTGTAAGCCTACGTCCACTCTCCATGCTAACAGCCAACTGGCTGTGATCACTATGTAGCAAATGAGACTTTACAGCTTACGATCTAGACTTTTTGGATGAAAGTCTACTCTACAGCTCTTCTCAATTTCACACTTTGTAAGTATCTCTCCTTTGTACACGATTTGAGCTTAAGAGAATTTGAGAACAAGGAGTTTTAGAGGATTGAACTTCGAATTTTTCTATCTGCTCACACCCTTTTCGAACAACTACGACACCACCTTAAATACTCCTTCGTGCCTCCATAGCCGTTAGCACTTTCCAAAAGAGTTCATCCAATCTACCTGTTGGAATGAATCAATTAAGGTGATCTTCATGTTTGTGGAATATAGGCATGAGATAGCTCGTCAATCCTGCTCGCCCATACAATCAGGATCTTGAGTTTTCAAAAGTGGATCCTTCCAAAACTTGCTTGTTCTTCAACGGATTAATTCCAAAAAAAAAAAAAAAAATTCGAGCTTAAAATGCCAGCTAGAAATCTTTTACGGATAAATTAAGTAAGATAATATCAAATTCTTGATTTCCTTAACCGTTAGAATAAACCGCCGACAGCTTGGTAAAATCGCAAAATTGAGTCGACTAACTTCGGACTTTGATAGGGTCCGGAGATCATCGACCGTAACTTCGGGTGCGGTAACCTTCGAGACGGAAACGCTTGGGTCTTGAACTCTTCGGACTTAAGCGGCGAGTCTTGGATTCTTCAGACTTAACCGACAATGATGTTTTGTCAACTTCAAAACTCACAAGGGATTTTTCTTCAACAATCTCCCCCTTTTTGATGGTGACAAAACAACTCGGCAGATTTGTAAAACTCTTAACCCGCAAAGAAAACTCATACATATTTTTAGGAATACTTACGCCACCATTAGAAAGATGTTAGTCCAAAAAAAATCCTCACAAAAATAAGTGATCCTGCAAGTTCACAAATCTATAGATCCAATCAACTAGTGCATAAAGTTATAAGTTCAGATATTTAAACACCCAATAGTCTAAGGTTCATAAACAGAAAAAATAAAACAAGCATAAACTCAAATTTAGCATAAGCTCAAATCTACAAAGCTCTCCCCCTTTTTGTCCCATCAAAAGGAGGTAGAGGAATCAAGATGAAAATTAGGATTGCTTGGGAATGCAAACAAGATGGTATTCATTGAGCGATTACACTGTCTTCTCAAGGCTGGTGAGAGCTTCCTTAACTGATTCCAATTCAGCACCCTTTACATTCGATTCCACTTGAAATTTGAAGGCATTGATTTGGTCTTGCATTGATGAGGAAGTAGCTAGCATTGCCTTTTTCAGGTCTATTAGCTCATAATCCATCCCAAAAACTTACTTTTTAAGGTCCAACATGATATCCAACAGTCGGGAAAAATCTATTGAATTAGCATTACCTGAACTTGGACCAGCAGACTCTGTTCTTTGAGTCTGAAAGCTAGGTGCTTCTTTTTCAGCCCTTTGCCCGTCAGATGGAGAGGATTCTTCAATCTCCGGAAAGTGTGATGCATAAATGTCTTCTGCATTAGCACCTGACCTACTAACATCACTTGTATGAAATGGCGATATTATACCTTGTTCAACAGCAGCTCCCCTTGATTTGTGCCAGTGGGTGGAGTCGAGTAATCTTCGCCAATTTCTCTCTCATCTCCAATAGAGTGATGTAGTTCAGTCTCCTTTCCAGAGTGTTCTTGAGCAGATAATGGCTCAAATTATTCTGCAAAATCTTCTTGAGCCTTGCTCTCCTCTTCATCTCTTCTTTTTCTTTCTTCCTCTTCTTTTCTGACTTCTTCTTCTTCTCTTCTTCGTTCTTCTTCTTCTTCTCTTCTCTGTTGCTCCTCTTCTCTCCTCTATCTCACTTCTTCTTCTCTTCTTCGCCTTTCCTCTTCTCCCTTTCTCTGTTCTTCCTCTCTTCTCAATCTCTCTGCTTCTTCTTTTGCTTCGGCTTCTTTTCTCATTCTCTCTGCTTCTTTTTCTCTTCTTGTTCTCTCTTGATTGCCAAAACTCAAACTGACTGAGCTCTTCAATTTTGTAAGAGCAGAAAGAGTCATGGCATCGTCAATCTCTTCTTCATCATCCTCATCTTGTAGGATGACTTTTCTTCTCTTTTTCTCAGGAATAACCATGGGCTCTTTTCCCTTTCTCTTGGTAGCAGCAGTAGCCAACTCTTTTGAATGTATCTTCTCCTTTAGTCCTTCCAGTGCTGTGTTCAACTCTTGAAGCTTCATCTTCATCACCATTTTGTATCCCACAAGCATAAGGCTTAAGTTGGTTAGGCATAGAGGTGCAGGAATTTGTATCTTAAAGTGCCTGAACAACCTGGTAACAAGAGATGAATAAGGCAACTGACCTTTATCTTTTACCACTGTCCTGTACATGTGGAAGAGGATAACATGGGGAAGTGAAAAGGGCCTGCCTTCATTTAGAGCGAACATGAGTTTGGCTTCTGTTTTTGAGACGTTAGTTTTTGAGATCGCCTTCGGTCTTAGACAATTGATGATAATTTTGTGCAATAGAATATTTGAGGCATTCATCCTGGTGTAGGATATTTTGCCCTCCAAGCTCCTGTCTCGCACAATCTCAAGTGTAGCATATGCTGTTGATACTTTAATTGGTTGGAAACACCCTCTTTCCACCTCAATTATATCAGCAAGAGTATCAACATCCACAACAAATTCTTTATCCATAAAAGTGAAGGACAACCTGTTTGCATCTAAAACCGATAAGTTGGAGTAAAAGTATGCTGTCAATTCAGGATAACCACTTGTCATGTATGTACAGAACTTCTCAAGCCGTAACTTAGAGAATTTTTCCCGAGATTTATCTTGATCAAGTCAAGAAAATCAAAATCTACACTCCTCAGATTCATTACTCCTCTCTTCAGCAACTTAGTATAAATTCGCTCTTGTTCTTTTGAGCGAAATAGACTCCCTTGGGGACAGATGGTGTTCACTGCAACACCCATCCGTGATTGGAATTGAGAGAACAGCCTTTCATCATCATCCAATGGCTGATTGGCGGTTCCAACCGCGGGTCACTAGGTATATTTTCGAAAGTGCTCTTAGCGAGCCCCTCGCCAACAATACCCAAATCTTCCATTTCTCGCAAGAAAATATATTCATTCTTATATCCTCTCTCTTTTAGAAATTCATTGAGCAGCCTTAACTCTGTACCCCCATCTTTCAACTTTTTATAGAGCGAATAAGCAAGCTTGGGTCTCAAGGTTCTTACCGGTGCAGCCTCGGTAATCACTTCTTCTTCAAAACGTTGACTCTGAGTTTCCCTTTGTGGAGAACTTTCTTCGCCCGTAAGGTCCACTTTGGTAGAACCCTCTTGTCGTCTCGTGGTCCCTTTCCGGTGAGCCTTGAAGACTTTCTCGAAGACATGCTTGACTCGAGAGCGAATATGCAACTTGTTCGCAAAAAGGTTGGATTTTTACTGAGTAAAGAAATCAAACAGGGACGCTAGTGGAGAGATTTTTAAGCTTTTAGGGTTTTTTAAGAAGGAGTAAACGAGATGTCTTTTGAATGTTGTGAAGGATGAAGACGACGATTCAAAAGTATGAATAGCAAGAAAAGATAAAAAGAAGATACTTGAATCGTCGCAATAAAGAAAAAAGAAAAACTGTCAATTTTGAAAAAGAAAACTGCCATAATTATGTCAGAAATCGAATAAAAAGCAGATTTCAATATTTCAAAAGCAATTATTAATTTAATACGTCATAAAGGAAAAGAAAGACGAAACACGCAATCAAACTTTACATCAGAGTCTGAGAATTTTCTGACTTTATCTCAAAGTCTGAACTCTTTCAGACCTTACCTTGAGTCTAAGCATCTTTAGACCTTACCTTGAGTCTGAACTTCTCAAGACTCTAGATTAGAGTCTAAATCTCTTCGATCTTACGATATTCAGTCTTGAACGAATTGATTCAAAATGAGCTCTCTAGGGGCTTTGTGAATATGTCCGCCAATTGGTTCTTTGAATCAATGAACCGAATCACCACTTCACCATTTTGAACATGGTCTCTAATGAAATGATGCTTGATTTCAATGTGCTTTGCTCTTGAGTGAAGTATTGGATTCTTTGTAAGGTTGATCGCGCTAGTGTTGTCACATTTGATTTCTGTGCAAGATTCTTCAACTCCAAAATATTTCAATTGTTGTTGCATCCACAGTATTTGAGAACAGTAACTCCCAAGAGCTATATATTCTGCTTCAGCCATTGAAAGAGCTACGGTACCCTGTTTTCTTGAGAACCAAGATACCAACATGTTTCCCAATAGTTAACATGTACTTGTAGTGCTTTTCCTATCCACTTTACAGCTAGCCAAGTCAGCATCAGAAAACCCAAGGAGAGTAAAGTCTCCCTTTTTGGAATATCAGAGACCTAACTTAGATGTGGTTGCAACATATTTGATAATACGCTTCACAGCAGTCATGTGAGATTCTTTAGGATTAGATTGAAATCTAGCACAAATACAAACACTAAACAAAATATCAGGTTTAGATGCAGTAAGGTAAAGAAGTGAACCAATTATGCTCTTGTATAGTTTCTAGTCTACACTCTTTCCTTCTTCATTTTTGTCCAGCTTTAATGAATTTGACATAGGAGTTTCTGTCTTCTTGCAATTCTCCATTCCAAACTTCTTGATGAGGTCTTTTGCATATTTTTCTTGATGAATAAAAGTTCCTTCTTTTGATTGATTGACTTGAAGTCCGAAAAAGAAATTCAATTCACCCATCATGCTCATTTCAAATTCATTTTGCATACATCTAGAGAAATTCTTGCAAAGATTTTCATTAGAAGAACCAAATATTATATCATCAACATAAATTTCAACAAGTATGAAATCCTTCCCTTCTCTTTTGATAAATAAAGAAGTATCTACTTTACCTTTAGAAAAATCACTTTGAATCAAAAAGTTACTTAACCTTTCATACCATGCTCGAGGTGTCTATTTTAAACCATACAATGCTTTCTGCAGTTGAAGTAGCTTCAGCCCAAAAATAAGGAGAAATATTGCTTTCAATTAAAAGATTTCTTGCCATGTCTTGCAAAGAACGATTTTTCCTTTCTACAATTCCATTTTGTTGTGGAGTGTATGGGGATGAAAAATTATGTTGAATGCCAGAATCATCACAAAATTTAGCAAAATCATTATTTTCAAATTTACCACCATGATCAGTTCGAATACTTGAAATAGTATAACATTTCTTAATTTGAATTTTCTTAGCAAACTTAATGAAATAAGATAAAGCTTCGGATTTATTTGAAAGAAAGAATACCCAAGTAAAACGAGAATAATCATCTACTATTACCAAGCAATACCTTTTACCTCCAATGCTTTGTGTTCTTATTGGTCCAAACAAATCCAAATGCAAAAACTGCAAGACATGTTTAGTAGATACTTGATTTATTGATTTAAAAGAATTTCTAACCTGTTTTCCAAGTATACAAGGTGTGCATAATTCATGCTTTTGATACTTCAGGTTAGGAAGTCTTCGGACAAGTTTTTTGAATGAAACTTTTGCAATTTGCTTCAAGTTGACATGTTCAAGCTTTCTGTGCCAGAGAATGGCTTCATCTTGAATCGATATCAAGCATTGAGAACTGTTAGACTTTATATCTAGCAAATAGATGTTTCCATGTCTTCGTCCAATAAATGATTGTGAGAGATCTTTGCTTGTTCCAGAACAAGTATCTTCTTAAAAATTGATCTTATATCCGGTGTTGCACAGCTGACTGATACTCAGAAGATTATAATTTAAACCTTCAACTAGAGAGACATTATTGATTGTGAGATTTCCTATCTTCACGGTTCCTCGAGCAATAATTTTTCCGTTGTTGTTGCCACCAAAGGAAACATTTCCTCCTTTAACTTGAAAGAGTTTTGTGAAGCAAGTTGAATCTCCCGTCATGTGTCTTGAACATGCACTATCCAAATACCACTTGATTTTCTTCTTGATAGTGACCTTGACATCATTGTTTGAGTCTGAATCTGAGTCTAAGTTTGCCATTAGACAGATATTGGCATACTCTTCATCACTCTCTTCACATTCTGTGTCACTCCATGTTTTAGCTTTGAGTGCCTTCTTGAACCTTTCTAGTTTTCCTTTCTTTTTATTCAATAAGGGACAGTTGGGTCTAATGTGTCCCTTTTTTCTTACATTCAAAGCAAACAACATCCTTGTTGGTATCGTCTTCTTCATTTGATTTATTTTGAAATCTTTGATTGTTTTGTCTCTTCCCATTGAACCTTCTTCCTTTTCTATTTAATTTTCTGAACCTTCTGATCAGAAGTGTCAATTCTTCGTCATCCAAGTCTTCTTCTGAATCTGTAACATCAGAATCATCATTAGACTTTAAAGCAATTGACTTCTTACCTTTGGTGTCAAAGTCCTCATTGAATTGCTCGACTTCATATGATTGAAGTGTGCCAACCAATTCATCTACAAAAAGAGGCATGATCATTTGTGTTTCTCTTATGGAAATCTTTACGTGATTCCAATCTTTGGAGAGTCCTCTTAACAGCTTATTGACCTTCATTGGTCCTGAGATTGGCTGTCTTTGGTATGCTAAGTCATTTACAATTTCTGCAAACCGACTGAACATATCCGTGATGGATTCTTCTGGCTTCATCTTGAAGGCTTCATACTGTCCAAGAAGGATATTGATTATGGTTTCTTTAACTCGATCTGTTCCTTCATAAGTAATATGCAATCTATCCCAAACTTCTTTAGCTGTTTCACAAGATGAAATTCTATTATACTTAGTAGGAGATAAAGCACAATATAAAGAATAGATAGCTTTAGCATCAAGGGCTTGTCTCTTTGAAATTTCAACTTGTGACGGTGCAATTTCATCAGCTACTTCTTTCCCTGTGGATGATGTAGCTTTAGGAACAATTCATTTTTCTACTACATCCCATTCCTGAGGATCTTTGGATCTTAGGAATGCCTTCATCTTGTTTTTTCCAGACATTGTATTCCTTCCCATCGAAGTAAGGTGGTCTGGTGTTGCTTTGGCCTTCAATCAAACCTGGAGCCAAAATACTAGCCATAGATCTTTAGCTTTAGAAAGTAAAAACACTTCCAATAAATAAGCAACCTGCTCGATACCAATTGATAAAGGCTAGTAAATACACCTAGAGGGGGGGTGAATAGGTGTTTATGAAATTCTTTTCAAACCTTTAGCCAAATCCTTTGGCTTGAAATAAAAATCAGAGATAAATAGATCACACAACAATAAAAAACGAAAAGAGTAAGGTAAGAGAATTTTGACACCGAAATTTATAGTGGTTCGGCTTATTGTAAGCCTACGTCCACTCTCCGCGCTAACAACCAACTGGCTGTGATCACTATGTAGCAAATGAGACTTTACAGCTTACGATCTAGACTTTTTGGATGAAAGTCTACTCTACAGCTCTTCTCAATTTCACACTGTAAGTATCTCTCCTTTGTACACGATTTGAGCTCAAGAGATTTTGAGAACAAAGAGTTTTAGAGGATCGAACTTCGAATTTTTCTATCGGCTCACACCCTTTTCGAACAACTACGACACCACCTTAAATACTCCTTCGTGCCTCCATAGCCGTTAACACTTTCCAAAAGAGTTCATCCAATCTACCTGTTGGAATGAATCAATTAAGGTGATCTTCATGTTTGTCAAATATAGGCATAAGATAGCTCGTCAATCATGCTCGTCCATACAATCAGGATCTTGAGTTTCCAATAGTGGATCCTTCCAAAACTTGCTTGTTCTTCAACGGATTAATTCCAAAAAAAAAAAAAACTTCAAGCTTAAAATCCCAGCCAGAAATCTTTTACGGATAAATTAAGTAAGATAATATCCAATTCTTGATTTCCTTAACCGTTAGAATAAACTGCTGACAGCTTGGCAAAATCGCAAAACTGAGTTTAACTAACTTCAGACTTTGATAGGGTCTGGAGATCATCAGACCGTAACTTCTGGGTCCAGTAACTTTCAAACGGAAACACTTATGTCTTGAACTCTTCAGACTTAAGCGACTGAGTCTTGGATTCTTCGGACTTAATTGACGAGGATGTTTTGTCAACTTCAAAACTCACAAGGGAATTTTTCTTCAACAACAAGGGCCACCTAAGGTTGCAAGACCTAGGCAAACACTACCTAGGTAGCGAGAACCTTGTCGCCTTAGGCAATAATTGCGTGGGTCACGTGACCTCCCTAGCCTCTCTCAATCCTGTGTCGGTCATATCTGGCATTGCCGGTCACCCTTACAAAGAGAAGATGAACAGTCACATTAAAAATTAGTGCGGGCTTGAAAAAAAAAATCATTTAGCTCTAGAAAATGACAATCCATAAATGTTGAAAGCCAAGACAGGTGTGGAGCTGTTTTGGACTTTTAGCATTGCCAAAGCCACAATTTAGCCAAATGTTGAACTAAAAGTTGAACAAACGCCTCATTTTTCTTTTTCAAGAGGTTTAGAATACCGAAAGTCTTTTCGAAAAGTTGAACCAAGCACAACCATACCATCACTTTAAAATTGTCATGCTAAAAAGGATTATTATTAGCTATCTTTTTAGAAATGTGTCCTTTTGTTAACTTTCTTTATTAGCCGGTAGAGTGCTCTATTATTGCGGTCCGCACGTAGCCGGTAGTCCCCTTTGAACGAGTCCACTCTGTCGAACGAGTACGAACCAAGCCTTATTTTCAACTCTCGCTCTCTTAGTTTCCTCCGAATCCAAAGCGCGTACGCCCAGCACATTTTCCAACTCAATCCTTTGTATTTTCTCACAACCATTTTCATTAACCCCTTTAGCATCATATGATCATCATCGTATTTTGGATAACTTAATTAGCGTGGAATTGGAAACGCACTTGACGCGCTTTACGCAAAACTCGGGTCGAATGTAGCTGCAATCATCGAGATTTGCTCGGACTCGCATGATTTTATAGACACATTCCAGATTATGTAGAATTCCCTCCTTTGGACAAGCTCTGCCTTCAATGTGGACGCGCGCAAGTGTGTTTCTTTTTCTTTTTTTCTTTTGAACTCCTCTCTATTTCGATAACTACTGGCACGGATGCACATCTATAACTATTTGAAGATCTATAAAAGACAATACAAACCCCATGAACTGGTTAATTTCAAGCATTCTGCACACACATATGGCTCTGACGAGAGCACACAACCGGTGAGATTTGAACAAACAACCTCTAGTTCCTCAATTGAAAATCATCCCGTGATGCTCTAATCGGATAAGCAAATCAATGAAAACTTGCTAAAAGTAAGATGACACTTTCATTGAAAAGCTGTTCAATTATTTGAGATGAACTGAATTTGTACTGTTTGGAGGAGGTCGATCAGTCAATGGATCGATCCATGTTGATTGAGCAGACTAGACGGGACGACGAATGAACCTATGCCAATTTAGCCTATGATCAAAATCAGAATCTTACGCAATTAGCTAGTGTTGCATCCAGTACACGCTAAGTATATCCTTATAAAAAGGTGGGCTTGCGGAATGATAAGACAAAAAGAAGAAGAAAATTCTTTCCAAAAAATTAGCACTTTTTTAGTAAGTGAAAATTGGCTTACCTCTCTTATTCTCCTCCTTCCGAAATTTAATATTCATTTAGTAGATTTTGTAATGATAGAGGTTAAAGTAAGTGGTCGCATAATAAATATCTTACGCATCGGATTTGCCAATAATCGCAATAATTTATTAAAATTTGGCCTTACTCTAATATTAACCAAATTCGTGCACTCTTTCTTCGTAATTTGGGAAAAGTGCCAAAAAATCCTAAACCTTTTATCTTTGTGCCGATTAGTCCTAAACCTTTTTTTTTGTACCGATTCAGTCCTAAACATTTTACGTTGTGCCAATTCGGTCATTTCCGGCCAATTTTGACTGATTTTGCTGACTAGACACGGCTTGCTTGATGTGACTTGATTGGCGCCTGATGTGGACAACTTTTAATAATATTTTAGATTTTTAAAATATTTTTAATTTTTATTTTTATTTTCTTTTTGCCTTTTTCCTCCAGCCCGGTCGCCGGGCAACGGCCGACGAGGCCGAGGCTGACCTCGCCGGCCACATCGCGAGCGAGGGTCAAGCCTCGCGCTAGGCTGCTAGGCTCGCCTCGCCAACGAGCCTCGCCCATGGCTGGATCTGGCGAGGGCGAGCCTCGCCGCCCAGCGCGAGGTGGCCGGTGAGGATCGAGCCTCGTGCTAGGTGGCGAGGCTCGCCTTCGCCGGATCCGGCGAGGCTCGACCCTCGCCCGCGAGGTGGACGGCGAGGTTGGCCTCACCCTCGCTAGCCATCGGTCCGGCGACCGGTTGGAGGAAAAAGACAAAAATAAAGAAAATAAAAAATAAAATAAAATTTAAAAAAATCTAAAATATTAAAATATTATTAAAAGTTGTCCACGTCACCGTCAATCGGGTCACTTCAATCGGCTGGCGTCTAGTCAGCAAAATCCGGCCAAAATTGGCCAAAAAGGACTAAATTGGCACAACATAAAAATGTTTAGGACTGAATCTGCACCAAAAAAAGATTTAGGACTAAATCAGCACAAAGGCAAAAGGTTTAGGACTTTTTGACACTTTTCCCTCATAATTTTTGTTTACATGATCGACATTAAAAATCTCACGTCAGTGTTCTCATAACATATTTACTATAACATAATTATCATCTCGCAAAATATTTGAAATTAATGCACATTTAATCCATAGCCATATTTGTCTCGTCAAAATCTCAAACCGATATCCCATGATATTTTTATTTCATATTAGTCTCACAAAATATCCCAAATGGATACCAACCTCACCTCTGTCAAAATGTGTACACGTCAATACACGTGGATTTTATTAATGTGTATCTTATATGTATTATATGGTATTTTTGTAATTATATTTCTGTCAATACCCTTTCTATAATTAACTGCTTCATACATATCATTCAACCCTAATTGAGATTGAGCCACCATAAACACTTTGTCGTTGTTTTCTCTCCGACTCTAAACATCAACAAATTATCCATATCGAATCCGTCTCACATTGTTTGATATGGATTTTCACACGAATGTATTTTAGCGAGAGATTGGATAGAATGCTAAGGAAGGGCAAATTTGGGCAATTGCTTTTTTATTGGACGACATTTTAGTTTGAAGCAATTGCTTCTTTTCGTGCAACGGAAATTGATTTGGAGTAAACATGTCATGAATACTGGTTTGATTTTTATTTTTTGAGATGAAAATTAACTTGATGTATTTTGAGATTCGCTCAGACTAATAAACCGGGGGTGCTATGTTGGCAACTAGTTTTTTAGTCCGAGCAAAGCTCGGCCAACACGACAGTGGGTATTTTACCCATCCTCTACTCATCCTAGGCGCAAATGATGGCTATATCATCTTACTTGGCCGTAGCTAGCGTTGCATAGAGAGAGAGAGAGAGTTGGCAAAAGACAAGCAGCATTTAATTACTATTTTGAAAAATGTTGTTTTAGGATGCTCGTATTTTGTAAGCACATGTCATTTTTTTTTTTTTAATGTACTAAGACTGCGTTTGACAGTCAAAATAAAATTTATGAAATGATAAAATTATCCTATCTTATGTCTGATACATACTCAAGACATGATAAAATCAAATATAAAGGAGATATACGCAAGATAAAATTATCTCATGAGGGAGGTAGGATAAGGACGAACAAGATTTCTAATATCTATAATATGAAAGTTTTTCTCAAATAAAATGTTTCATAAATTAACAAATTTTAAAATTATATTTCAATATAAATAATATTTGAATTCTAATATAAGAAATTCAAATTAACAAAAAAATAAAAAATAATTTTTAATTTAATCTTATTTTTCTTTATATATTCGAATTTAATTCTATCTTATAATATAAAATTAAATATATGAATATATATTATATTTATTATGTATTTTAGGTATTTGAATATTTTAGGTATATTAGTAAATTTTTCTATTAATAAAATTTTATTAGAGAATGTTGGAAGGGGAAGAAAGAAATAAAAAGAATTAATTAAAAAGAGAGGAAAATAAAATTAAAATTAAAATAAAAAATAAATTTGACAAGAGTATTACAAGAGATTTTTACCATCTTCATATGTAAAATTTGTGATTAATTTATATTGATATTACATTTTAACCAAACAATATATAGAATATAATGTGAATATATTTAATTTTAGGGATATGTTAGGCGAAGTCCTAAAACTTGTCAAGAAAGTGCAATTGAGTCCTAAAACTTACAAAAAGTGCAATCAAGTCCTAAAACTTGTCAAGTTGGTTCAATCGAGTCCTAAGGCTAACGCCGTTAGGAAAATTAACGGAAATTGCTGACGTCGTGCTGACGTCATATTTTAAATGAATTTTTTATTTTATATATGAATTTTTAAAGTATTTTTTATTCAAAATCTTTAAAAATTAAATTAAAAATAAAAAGGAAAAGTTAAATTTATTTAAAAAAACTGTTCAAAAAAAAAAAAGGGGTCACGGGCCACGGTGGAGCTTCCGCCGCCGCCGCCCATCGCCGGTGGGGCCGGCGACGGTCGCCGGAGGGGCCGGCGAAGGTCGCCGGCCTTGGGCGGGGTGGACGGCCCTCGCCCGGGCGAGGACTCGCCGGCCCCAGGTGAGGGCCGGCCATCCCCGCCAGGTCGGGCGAGGACACGCCCAGATCTGGGCACGCCGGCCCTCGCGGGGCCGGGCGACCATCGCCCGTCCCGGGCGAGGCCTCGCCGGACCTCGCCAGGGTCGGCGATGCTCGCCCGGATCCGGGCGGCGAGGTGGCGTCCGTCGAGAGCTGGACGGACGAGGCCCGTCGGGCGGGTCCTCCTCTTCCTCGGCCTCGCCATTCTCGTCGGCGTCGTCGTTGGTGGCGGGGCGGCGTCGTCCCCGTCGGCAAGGCGGCGGAGCGAGCGATGGCCTCGCCCGGATCGGGCCGCTCCTCCCCCTCGGACCCGTCCGACGGGCGGACGATGCCCTGCTCGCCCGGATCGGGCGAGCATCGCCGACCCCGGCGAGGGCCGGCGAAGCCTCCCCGCCCGGGCGATGGTCACCGGCCCCTCGCGAGGGCCGGCAAGGCCTCGCCCGGATTTGGGCGTACTCGCCCGACTGGGCGAGGGTGGCCGACCCTCACTGGGGCGGCGAGGCCTCGCCGGGCAAGGGCCGACGACCGTCATCGGACCCTCCGGCGACCGTCGCCGGCCCCTCCGGCGATGGGCGGCGGATGGGCGGCTGCTAAAGCCCCCGACAGCTTTTTTTTTTTAACAGTTTTGTTTTTTTTAAAATAAATTTAGCTTTTTCTTTTTAGTTTTTAATATAATTTTTTAAGATTTTGAATAAAAAATGATTTTAAAAAGCCATATATTAAATAAAAATTCATTTAAAATATGACGTCAGCAATTTCCGTTAATTTTCCTAACGGCGTTAGTCTTAGGACTCGATTGAACCAACTTGACAAGTTTTAGGACTTGATTGCACTTTTTGTAAGTTTTAGGACTCAATTGCACTTTCTTGACAAATTTTAGGACTTCTGCTGAACATATCCCTTAATTTTATTACTACAATTACCAAACAATGGATAGGATATAGTAAAATCCCTTAAATTTTATTTGCTATATATCTTATTCTATCAAGCCTTATCATAATTAGAAATCTGAATGACCAAAAGTGACCTAAGTTGACTAGCTATTATTACCTTTCCAGCTTTTTTTTTTTTTTTTTTTTTGAGCGAGTATGTTAGTGATAATGATGAAAGGAGTACTTTACCCCCATCAGACAAATAAAACAAACGATTGCATAAAATTGAAAATCTTAGAATTTAAGCGCACAATAGACGGTATCCCTAGTGAAAAAGATTGATGTACATCATATTCAACATTAATCCAAGTTAACTTTACGGCAGCATTTTTTTCCACACAATATATGACTAGATTTATCCCATTTATACTAAAAGGACAAAATAACCCTCAATCATTCAATTGCAAAGTAATGGCCAATTTTCTTCTTTTTCTTGTTTTTTCAATTTGTATTTAGGATTTAATTGTCACAATTAAGTATTTTACATTTTTTTAGTGCATTAAATAATTTTTTAGTGTATTCATAGATATTCTTATAACATTTTGCGTGCTCTGTGTAAAAGTATCTTATTAATGATAAGAAGAAAAGATGGATGCTTTGGTATTGTAAAAAAAACTTAAAATCTTCTTGATTTCTTATATATAACTTATTTGTGCCTTGTCTTTTGTCTCAAAAGCTCACTTTCTTGGTCATTTTTTTTTTAAATTTCATTGGTCTAAAATTTATATCCAGTTTCTTTACTAACTATTAAAAAAATTAATTTTTTCCTAGCTATCGGTGAGATACTAATTTTTATAATAGTAAAATATAACAATTAAAAAATATTTTGCCTTTTAATATAACTCATTTTTATTTTCTTTTTGGTAACTCAATCCTATATGGAAATAGAGAAAATAAAAAGGGAAAGTAGATAAATTTGGGAATACCATTTTAAATTGCAATTGAATGACTGAGGCGAAAATTTATCAACACATAAATGTGCTAAAAAATTGTTTATGTTAAATTATTTATAGATTTTACTTGGAAATTTATACATAAATTTGATTAACCACATGGGAAAGAACTAAATTTCTTGGAATTTTTCGACAATTAATTTTTATGGAACTAAAATCTAACAATTAAAAAGCATAATGCCTTTTAATATACATGGAAATTTTGTCTTTTTGGTAGCTAACTCAAAAAAAAAAAAAAAAAAAAAAAAACACGCAAAGTAAATAAACTTGATGATACCAATTTAAACTGCAATTGAATGATTGACGTGAAAATTCGTAAACAAATAATTGTGCTAAAAAATTGTTTATGTTAAATTATTCGTAGATTTTATTTGACAATTTCTTTTATAAATTCGATCAACGACATAGGAAAAGATAGGTTTCTTGGAAAAATATATTTTTTTGGATAAGATTAATTTTTATGGAAGAAAATCTAAAAATTAAAACATAGTGCCTTTTAATATACTTGGAATTTTTTTCCTTTTGGTAACTGAATCCTACATGAAAATAGAAACAAATTCTAAAAAAGGAAGTAAATAAATTTGGGAATACGATTTTAAATTGCAATTGAATGATTGAGATGAAAATTTATGGAAAAATAATTGTGCTGCAAAATTGTTTATGTTAAATCATTTCTAGATCCTAATTGACAATTCATCCATTAATTTGATCAACAATGTAGAAAGAAACCAGGTTTCTTGGAAATTTCTTTTTCCAGAAAAACTAATCTCCATGAAAGTAAAATCTAATAATTAAAAATAAATGATAACGCCCTTTAATGTACATGGGAATTTTGTCTTTTTGGTAACTAAAATTCTACATAAAAAAATTAATAAAGAAAGGAAGTAGAAAAACCAACGCCTACAGTGGCCCAATTGGATAAGGCTCCCATAATTCTTTGCGAGGAGGAGAGGAGTTTGAATCCCGCCGGCCGCACGGGATCTTAAGTATGACGTCGGAATAGTGGGTCCTCAGTTAGCGTCACCCGGGTTTTTATCTCGCATTGCTGCCATTTTGTCTGGGGATTCTCGGGTCATCAAAAAAAAAAAAAAAAATCGGAGGACTCCGCTTGACCGCACACTTTCTCGAATCGACGCCGCCCACCAGCTTTAGAAAAATCAACACTCTGGCGACATCTTCTGTCTCGATGTGGCTCTTGCGGGTCTGTTGACTTCCAAGTTCCAACGTTCACACCTTTATTCTTCTTCCTCCAGGCGTCACGCTTGCACGCTTGAAGCCCCACGTTCGGGAAAAAAGTCGATTCACTTTGTAGGGAAGACGACAAAGGAAGGACGACAGAAACGGATGCCCTTAAAGGCCTTCTGATTCCCAAGTGACGATCGCCCCATTCTATCTATCCACTGCCCACTTCTCGTTCCCTTTCGAGCTTTCATGAAGGTAAGGCAAGGTGGGTTTTTCTCTTTCTTTGAGTCAACTCCAAGGATGAGCAATCACAGCCCAACATGTGTTTGACATTTGTGGAGAACGGTGCTGTATCGGAAAGTTTAGATTTACGTACTGCAAGGCGCTCGGTCGTACTTCTTTGCTGTACAAATATCGGACACGCTTCCCCGGTTTTCTCCATTTGGAGTGCCTACCGATTCGGTTTAAATTCGTGGGGGTTCTTGCTCTTTGTTGTGTCGTGTGGCCTGTATGCATGCATTGAGCCGAGTGATTTTGTTTTCAGCGCTGAAGTTAGTGCTCTGCATCTGGGGGCCTCTCGGGGGAGCATTGAATGTTCATAGCTGGGTGTTGAGTCGTGAGGCAAACGAAGGAGCAGTCCCTTTTCTATAAATTATAAGAAGGGACAACTTTAGATTCGCGAAGAAGGAAAGAGATCTGGGTTATTGACGAAACTGAGGTGAGCTTGCTGACTTTTCCGATTTCATGAGCCGTACCGTATTTGTACGTACAAGCCTGCACATTTTATCGGCATACCGAGATCACAAATTGATCTTTGGATCTTTTGATATATACACAATGATCTTCATCAATCATTGTAAAATTATATGCCATCATAGCATCATGAAAACGTATATACCACTGTCTTGACGACTGCTTAAGGCCATATATCGATTTCAAAAGTCGACATACATTTCCTTCTTGGCATTTCGTAATAAAACCAACAGATTGTTCCATATATATTTCCTCATCTAATTCTCCATTGAGAAAAGTAGTCTTTACATCAATTTGATGTAATTCAAGATCCATACTTGCCACTATTGCCAGAATAATGCGAATTGAGGTGAATCTCACAACAGGGGAAAATGTTTCCTCATAATCAATTCCTTCCGTTGATTATACCCTTTCGCCACAAGGCGAGCTTTATATCTTTCTATCGAGCCATCAGCTTTACGCTTTATTTTGAGAACCCACTTGTTCCCAATAGCTTTGCGTCCTTTTGGAAGATCAACCAATTCTCAAACATAGTTTAACTTCATTGACTCCATTTCCTCTACCATTGCATCCATCCATTTTTCTTTACTAGGGCAACTTAGTGCCTCATGTATATTTCTTGGCTCATCCTCATCTTGTGGGGCAATCATAAAAGTTTTCCCTTCAATGTCAAAATGTCGAAAGGGAATACTTTTGCGACTTGGTCGCCGTATGGGAGATTGTACACTTAGCTCATCATTTCCCATTATGCTCCCACTCGGATTAGATAATGATGATGTCGTCTCATCATGTGGTTGTAATTAAGAATCAGTTGTATGCAATTCATCACTTTTCATATTACTCCCACTTGGACGAACCCCACTAATATCATTATCTTGATCCATGGTTTCAAATAGAGGGTAATCTTCACCTATTTCGCCTTTTTTAGAAAACTCATCCTCTAAGAATGTGACATCCCGTGATTCAAATTCAGTTACACTCCTACTTTCCTGCTCACCTATGAACACATATCCTTTTGAGTGTTCAGAGTATCTTATGAAAATACTCTTCTTTCCTCTGGAACCCAATTTCCTAAATTTGTGAGAGGGCTCATGGGTATAGGTAGCGTAACCCCATGGCTTAAGAAAACCTAAGTCCGGTTTTCTACCTGTCCATAACTCATATGGAGTGGAAGTAACTGATTTGGAAGGCACCTGGTTAAGTACATAGGCAGCTGTTAATAATGCATCACTTCAAAAGGTGATAGGTAAGTTAGCATGTTCTATCATGGACCTAACCATTTCCAGTAGGGTTCTGTTTCTTCTCTCTGCAACACCATTTTGTTGAGGAGTATATGGAATAGATAACTGTCTTTCTATTCCTTTTTCATCACATAATTTTCTAAACTCATCAGATAAATATTCTCGACCTCGATCAGATCTCAATGCTTTTATTTCCCTGTCTAATTGATTCTCTACCAAGGCCATAAACCTTTTGAAACAACTTAATGTTTCAGATTTATGAGAAATTAAATAGACATATCCGAATCGAGTATAATCATCTATAAAAGTGATGAAATAAACAGCCCCATGCCTTCCTCTCACATTCATTGGACCACAGATGTCAGAATGGATTAAATGCAGAGCAAATTTAGCTCTTTTGCCTTTTCCAAATGGTTTCCTTGTTGTTTTCCCTACTAGGCAATGCTTACATATGGGCAAATCGACTTTTTCAATATTGCCCAACAAGCCCTCTTTGGCTAGTCTATTCATACGTTGTTGGCCAATATGACCAAGTCTAGCATGCTACACATTCACATCATTATCATATGAATTATGAGACGTGAGAAGGGAATAACAAATATTTACATTAACATAGTCAATGTCTAATACAATAAAACCATCCAGAAAATAACCACAATCATAGAAATTTGTGTCCAAAAACAAACCCACACCTCTATAATGGAAGTTCATATTAAAACCTAGTTTGACCAACACTAAAACAGACACTAGATTCCGACGAATCTCCGGAGCATACAATACATCATGCAGGATCAAAGTGCGTCCACCACGCATGTTCAGTTGGCATGTGCCAATTCCTTTACTTCAGCTCGGAGTTGTTTCCCACATAGATCCACTTAGTTCCGGTTGGTACTGTCGGAATTCCACGAAGGATCCTCTATCCTTCGCTACATAGTCGTTGCTCCCGAATCTACTGATCCACAAAGGATTAGATTCAGTCAAGAATACAGAACTTGATACATAAACAAAGTTCTTAAAAGCACAAGGGGTATATACCTTCTTTGGCTCGCGACAATCGCGAGCATAGTGACCCCTTTTGTTACAGTTGTAACATTTCACCCTTGTTAGCTTCTTCATTTGAGGACGCTTTCCTCTTCCACGTTGGTCAAGCTTCGGTTTCTTTCCTGAAGCACCTGGTCCCTTGCCTTTCCACCTCTTGAACCAGTCAGGACGTTTGCGCTTGGAGCCCGAAGCTCCATTTGAGCTGGAACCAACATAATATATATCAGTTTCCGGCTTAGCCGCCAAGAGGCGGTCCTCTTCCAGCTCAAGATGGCGCACTAGGTCCTCAAAGACTTTGATATTTTCATTGTGGGTCAGGTGCACTTTCATATGCTCCCAACTTTGAGGCAAGGAACGAATCACTGCTTGCACTTGCTGCTCATCGGTCAGGACATGGCCAGCATCCTTCAGCTCATTTATCATGTTTGACATTTTTCTTAAGTGTTGCTTCATGGTCGACCATGAGGCTTTTTGTAGGAGTCAAACCTAATGGTGAGCTGCCTCAGTTTGGTCACTGAAGTATGACCAAATCTTGCTGCCAATGCTTCCCACAATTCTTTTGCATTCTCAAAGTGCCTGAACTCTCGCATGACATCATTTTCCATGCTGCTCAACAACGTAATGCGAGCTAGGGAGTTCTTCCTTTTCCACGCAGCAAATGCATCCTTATTTCTCTTATGTTGTGCAGTGGTTCCATCTTCAGGCTCTTCCATGGTTAGGTTAAGAGCTTCTAGCGCCTCTTGCTCTTCCAGCACATATTGGATTTTCATGTGCTAGATTTCATAGTTGTCGCCATTGAGCTTATCACCTTTGTTCAGCTCGGCAACTATGCTCTTTATGGCTGAAGCCATTGATCTGAACACATTATACATACATGCACGAATAATCAATGCCTATCATTTATGCATCTACTTTGCACAGACCCATCATATTAATAAACAATTTTAAGTAAGGCTTTGGAATCAAAAGGTCACTATGTTTCCAATCATCCTCCAAAAAATCCTAACTTAAAATTATCATTAATATAATTGTCATATGCAAACTAAATTTTATGAAGTTACAAAAACTTTCACTAACTATCCTCAGCAATCAACAACAGTAGAAAGCAAATAATATCTTACATTCAATAGAATAATTATGCTTGCACACAATACAACTTACTTATTAGTCGCTATGTCAACAACAACCAGGTAACAAAAAAAAAAAATTACTTAAAGTATCCACAAACTATATTAAAAGAAAGACAACTCATAATGTCTAAACCCAAGCCAATACACGAACTGGAAAGCTCCTTTTTGTTCAATTTGTTGATCTTGTCCTTTGTAATAATAAGGTAATAATCATCTACGAATTCCATCACAATTTTCTTATATGAAGCGGCTTGGTTGGCATTCCATATGCGATTCAACACTCCTTGCCATTCTGGTGGAAGGGTGTTCATGAAATATCGCACCATCTCAGACTGTGGCATTGGACGACCATTCCATATGACCTTTTGAAGTTTCGCGTTGACTTCAAGAACATGATCTATTATGTCCCCGCTCTCCCATCGATAATCAGCCAAATCGGCTATCAAACTTGCAAGCCTTTCCTTTTGTTCGGCGGTATGTACGCGAATAGGCGAGCGCAACTTAAGGGGAGGCATTGTCCCTACAACAAATGCAGAACAAATAGGGATTACATATAATCCACATAGACATAATTGAAAAAGAAACAGATTCTTCTTCTTCTTCCTTTTTTTTTTTTTTTTGGGGGTCAACGGAAGTCAACGGTCAACGGTCGAGGTTGGACGGGTCGGGTCGCCGGTCGGGTCAGCCGGTCGGTCCGGGTCGAACGGACCGACCCGGCACGTGCGGCACGCATGCAGCTGACGTCACGATGACATCAGGCACGCGCCAGCAGCCGCGCCTGGTGCACGTGCGTACGCGCGCGCACGCACGTGCGTACGCACGCGCCCGCGAACGCACGCGCCGAAGACACCTCTTCACTCCGACTGCGCGTGGGGGCGCGTCCGGCGGCCGTTGCCACTCGTCGCGCTCGTCTCGACGAGACCGTTCGTCTAGTGCCATCAGAAGTCAATTTCGACTTACAAAAAGTCGGAAAAAATGCACAAACAGTCTCGGGTGTCGGGATTACTTACCCCAATCGGTGTCGGCCGAATTTATTTTCATGAAAATCAATAAGAAAACATCCACGAGACATGAAAGGGGTCGGGAAAAACATGAAAAGGGATCGAGAAACATAAAACCTGGCTCTGATACCAATGTTGGGATTGTCGGATCCCCAAAAACCGGATTCGACCCTAAATCGAACCCCTAAACTTGCGCGGAAGACGAGCGTGGGATTTCTATATGCATCACCGATCCTAAGGCACATCACAGAATCGAACGTACCTTGTTAGCCATAGATTAAACACCGACGCCGATTAGAGGAAGAGAAAACAGTCCTGTTTGATCCAATGACGCCAAATATCCTTGGAGGGAAGAAGGGTGCCGCCGTTTTAGCCTTTTGCCTACTGTTCTTCTTTTTGGAGAGTTTTTGGAGGGAGAGAGAGGGAAAGAGAGGAACGTACGTAACTTTTTTATACGTCCTCCCTAAAAAACAAAAACATACCCCTTCAACATATCTTTCCATCCATGGGCCCTAATTTTGTGGGCCGGGCTTTTAGGCCCAACATGGGCGGACGGGCCAACTTAGACCCATCCGATTATTTAATTAAAATCATCACAAACAACATTAAAAAATTATGAAATTTTACCACGTCATAGCCAAGAGTCTAAAGTAGATTTCTCATGAAGACATTAACATCAGATTCATCCTAGATAATTAGCTACAACAATTGAAAACTTCTGTCCATAGTACCGAACCGTCCAGAATCAACCCATCACCGAAATTTCACCATTTGACCTACCTATCCTCCTTCTTTTCTTCTGAATTTTGGATATGTTCTAGTTTAAAATGTTTTCTTCAACTTTCATTTAGGAGTCGAAGTGAGATTTCCAAAAGAGAGTCATCTTATGATCCCCATAACCTACTGACGTTCCACAAGCTAGTCCAGATTCCATGTCTTTGAGAAAATATGTGTTTCACTAGGCTATACTTGTTATATTTGTCTCAATTTTGAGTATGTTGATCTTCATGATGTTCCCTACAATTCTTATGAAGAAGTCGAAGAGAGATTTCCAGTAAAAAGTCATGTACAACAACCAAAGTCACCAGAGGTCGACAAGCAATCCCAGAATTAACCAGTTTCGTATAAAATGGGTTTCACCCCTCAAAACTCATCCATTTTACTTCAAATTTTAGTATGTTATAATTCAAGATGTGGGCTACAACTTTCATGAAGAATTAGAAGTCAGAAGCCAACTCTAAAGTCACCTAAATATCCTCACAACATTCAGGTGCAGAGAGTCTACTCGAGAACAGCTTAACCATTCCAACCAAAACACTTCCAAACTTCGGTTTTTATACTCAATTCAAACAAAACCAACTACCACACAGAAATACATTCACAATACAACATGCAAGAGTAGTTCAAGGATCAAGGCTTGCCTCTAATTTCAGCAAAACACACGCAAAACAGGCGGGCAAAGCAGCGGCGACGGACGGTTCCTTCTTCTTTTCTCGCCGGCTCACTCTCTCGATCAGTCCATCCCTCTCTTCTTTGTTCTTTTTAATTAGTCAGCTAATTAGGTATTTGCATGAAGAGTCTTTGGTGGCTGCACGCATGGAAGGCAGTTGGGGAGGGTACGTGTCTTCAGCTGGCCACTCCCTCCAATTTGCTGTCCGCCCATGGAGAAGCAACGTGGCCTCATTTGGCCAAGCTCCGGTCAAACATCTCTTGTTAGTTGACTTAATGTGCGACTAATATGGGGCTGTTTTGGGCTGTTTTGGGCCAGCAATTGGTGGCCCAATTCCTTATAATTAGATCCTTAATCTCGTACATTTATGAGGCATTTTCGGTTCTATGGTTTCATGGTTTAACAATCTATCAAATGAATTCTTTCATGACTCAAATTCTTCTCTTGTTCCATATATACTTAAGTGGTAAAGTTGTGTAGTATCACCAAGGAAGAAAAGAAATATACACAAATCGGTGGGGTTCAAGGTAGTGCCGATGATGACGATGATATGACAAAATTAAATCCTCGGTGTCGATGACAAAATCCGATACCACTTCGTCAATCTGTGACATCGGTCTTTCTTTTTCCTTGGTCGGCTAGACGTGACTGAGATTGGTCTCACTAATGGCCTTAAGGAGACTTTGATAAATCTATAGTTTATTCGACGATCAAACTGTGTCCATATGTGACTCATCGATCCAACGATGATATGGGCCAATGTCATAGTCCGGCGATACTCTCATCACTTAGTCATGGACCATCGTATATCTAAGGATCGTTACAAAATTTCGGATGCCACAATACCCGACCCGACCCATATTAATAAAATATTTTCATATTTAACCAAATTTAGGAAAACTTATTCTTACGTTTTTTTTTTTTTTTTTAAAGATTATATTACTAAAAAACTTCAAAGCAATACAAATCCAATCAATAATTTTTCAATTTTTTATAATTTTTCAAAAAAATTATTTCTTATATATATTTAAAAACTAAAATAGTTTTATACATTGGACAATTTTTATAATTTTTAAAATAATTATTTTAAAAATCGAATTTTAATTATTTATATTTTTATTAAAAATATAATTTTAAGTATGTTTATTTTTAAAAAATTAAATTTTAAATTATTTTTATTTTTATTTTTTAAATATAATTTTTAATTTTTAATTTTCTTTTTTTCTTTTTTGTTCTTCTTCTTTGGCCAGCCGCCGGCCACGACGATTGTCGGCGGGCTGGCCACAGCAAGCCTCGAGCTCACTCGACTCGCCGACACCGGCGAGCTCACGGCTCGACAGATCCGGGCGAGCTTGAGGCTCGCCCCTCGCCGGATCCGGCAAGGCTCGTTGGCGTCGGGCGAGCTCGAGTTCGCCCTCTTCGGATCCGGCGAGGCTCGAGCCTCACCCAACGCCGGTGAGTTCGAGTCTCGCCGGATCGCCGAGGCTCGAGCCTCGCGGGTGTCGGTGAGGCCTCCGCCTCGCTAGATCCAGCGAGCTCGAGCTCGCCCGACATCGACGAGCTCGAGGCTCGCCCGGTTGGTCGCTGGCCATCACCATGCCGACGACGGGAGGAAGAAGAAAGAAAAAAAAAAAAAAAAAAAAAAAAATAATTATAATTTTAGTTTTTATAAAAAGATTTTGTAAAATTAAAGAGAGGAGAGAGAGATGGTGAGGTTTTGAGTGAAAATAAATGGGTTCATTTTTAATGGGTTGCTAAATGGGTCATAAACGGGTCGAGAGTCGACCCATTTAAAACCCATATATCTTAGTCTTGACCCATTAAAACCCATTATGGGTGCTTTATGAAATAAAGCTTAACCTATTAATGACTCATTTAACCATAAATGGGTCCATAAATGGGTTGCACAACCCATTTAACACCTCTATCGACGATGGCCGATGGACTATGCGGCGATCGGCCCGGGCGGCGGCGATCGGCGGCCGGCGGTTGGCCGGCGGCGTGCGGCAACGAGAAGCGGTCGGCCGGCGGTGGCGTCCAAAGAAGAATCGACCGGCAAAAATAAAAAACAAATAAATATAAAAAAGAAACTATTTTTTACCAAACGCATTTCTATTCTTTTTCTATTTCTAGAGTAAAAATTTTGTGTAGTTATCGAACGGGTTTTTTTACATGGAAATTGTTCCCCATAATAGAAATAAAAAAGAAGCATTTCTGAAAAAAAACTACTCCCTAGCCAAGAACTGTCACCAAAGCTCGTCAGAGCTCGCAAGACCACACGGAGTAGTTTTCTTGTCCCGAGAGTTGTTGCGCGACAAGACGGAGCTCAGGCCCATCGGCGGCGGATGTGTACAGTGGGTCTCCAGGTTCTAGCCGTACTCCAGTGAGACTTGAAAACAAAAAGAAACTGGGTCCATAAGTTGGGTAGGGATTTCTTCCCAGGCCTGGCGGACCTGATTCATGATGACCTGAAAAAGACCAACCTGCCCCATATCCATGACCCGCCCTGGCAACATGTGATGGGCTTCCTCCTAATCCACCATTTGTTCTAGTTTCTATAGGGCTTGGATTTTGGGCTGGTCTTCCTGGGTTCGGCTGAACGAGTATAGGTACCCATTGAATAAATGGGCTTGAAAAAAAGATTGTCCAGGTGTTCAACAGGACTCGATTGTCCTTCATTGTCTGATTGTCTTATCTAGTGTTATGCGAAAAGCAACCCTATTTCCACCTCTCATACAACTAAATCCACCTTATTAAAATTGCCCTTCATCATTTAATTACAATTTAAAGTGCAAGCCACAAAGCTCCTTGGGGAAATGCTGTGATGTTTGGCAATCCATCTCAAGGAGCTTTTAGATACTCGATGCTAGTAACGTTAGTAGAGACTAATATCGGGCTTTTAGTATTTGATCTAATGTTAAAACTAAACTTCTTCTTCCAAAACTATCCTAATCCATTTTGTTTTTTTTTTTTAATTTTCTAATTTTGTCCTCATTACTATTCATCTCTTCTTGAGAAAGGGCAACCAATAAGAGTGGTTGGTGAGGGCGGCCAGTGAGGGTCGATCAAGCAAGCGAAAGGTTGAGGAGAGGTCGGCAAGGCATCGGCGAAGTCATGGGAGGGCTGCCTGGGTTGCACAACCCCGGTGACGGCCGCCTATGTTCACATTCCCCTTGCTTGGGGTTGCACGACCTTGGGCGATAGCCTCCAGCACTAGCCAGATCTTGCCGGCAACGTTTGCCTTTTGCTAGAGGGTTTTTATTTTTATTTTTAAAAAGCATAAAAATTAGAATCGCCAGTGTTCTTGTCGCTTGCTTCAGGAATCTTAGGTACTTTTTCTGACCGCACTACCTTGCGCTCGTACTTTTAAAAAGTTTACACAACTTTGTGTTAGGAAAATAAATATAAGGAAAAAAAACAAAAGAACACGAGTATGGCCTTTTTGGGTCAACAAGAGAAACGTAAGAGCGGTGAAAAATTGGACATTTGACGATTTGGTCAATCTAAAAAAATGAACTTGAGCTTATAACATAACATAAGAAAAATTTAGCTCATCATAAAAGGATTAAGGGAGATTTCAAATTTGAATTTGGAAAGAATGAAGGTTTGAAGGGATCAATGAATTTGTAATTGAAGTGCTTGATATGTGATCAATTTATTTTTGAATGATAATTTTCCCTTGATTGATATCAGTGGAGGAAATTGTCCAATCTATCTTAATCTTATTTGGCAAAAGTCGATTCAATCCTAATTTTCTTTTAAATTTTGCCAATCCCATACTAAATCTTTGCACAAAATTTTGTATAATCTTTATGGTAAAATTTTTTTGGAAATCACTTAGGCAGTGATATACCACGTATGACGGCCAACGATGAGTGGACCGCAACGTTAGTAATTTTCGATGAAAATTAATTGTAGAGGATAAAATTGGAATTTCCTATAGATGTGTAAGATAAAATTGTTAAAATTGAAAAATTTATAATTGAATTCACGTTCCTATGACAGATTTAAGATTGATTGGGTAATTTCTCCTTATAACGCGAGATAAGTGCAGATTGTACACAATACTATTTAAGTCTCTCTTCAAAAGGGTAGTGGTAAATAAGATTACTATTCACAATTCGTTTTGGAAAAGTGTGCTTTTGTTGACTTTTTCCTTATTATTATTTGGTAGACGTGCTCTATTAATACGGTCAACATGAAGCGGCTAATCCATGGAACGTGTCCACCTTGTTGAATGAGAACTAACCAAGGGCCTAATTTTCAAACTACGCTCTCCTAGTTTCCTCCGTATCCAAAGCGTGTACGCCGAGCACATTTTGACTAGCCCCTTTAGTATCATATGACGTCCATTGTCTTTTACATGTCTTGATTAGCATGAAATCGAGACGGACTCGGCGCACTCAACGCAAAACTCGGGTTGAATATGGGAGCAATCATTGAGACCTGCTCGAACTCGCATGTTTTATGGTCAATAAGTATTAGGTTTGTGTGGGTTTCGTGCCACTAACAGAATAAAGAGAGAATACAATAGAGTCAGAAATCAGAACAAATGCCATCCACAGGCCCAACCATCTACGTCATACTAGATCCTGAAAGCCTTAAGGAATGAAATATGGAAGCTAAAAACATATCCCAAAATCAAATTTCTTATATGGAGCATATGTAACAATGCATTGCCTACCAAGAAGTGTTTATTCAAGAGGATGATGGTAACTGAGCCTATTTGCGCATTATGTGGCCAACAACCAGAGACGGTGGAACACGTCTTCCTAATGTGCAGCTGGACAAGAAAGGTGTGGTCAGACCCCATATTAGCAATAGACATCTCCTCATGGAAATCACACGCATAGACAAATGAGTGTCGGATACCCTTATCTTAAAGGTCGACTACCGGGAGAAAGCTTTTGTTGCTGGAGTACTATGGAAAATTTTGAAAACATTTATCCTTTTTGGACATATAAATATTTTTCAATTATACATCCCCATCTTTTAATTATGGGAATTAAACTTCATGCTATTTTCCAAATTAATATACACAATAACCCCTTTTGGATGAGTAATTGTATATACTAATCTTTATCAATAGGGAACTTCAAAATTTATGCTCAAAAGTCATCAAACAATATGAAACACTTCCTAACATGTGCTTCCAATAATCATATTACACTTTTCAAACAACAATTTTTGCCATAGAAATTTTTAAATTTTTTTAAATTTTTTAAATTTTAAATTTTTAATTTTTTAATTATTATTCTTATTTATTATTTTATATTTATATAATATTATTCAAATATTTCGGACTTCCGCAGGCCCAGGACCCGCGAGCAGCCCTAATTGGACCACGGGCCAGACCCACGAATCCTTAACCCTTACGCGGCCCACTGGCCCACTCCTTTTAAATTGAGAATGGCCCATGTAAAGGGCTGTTTAAATAGCCCATGAAATTAAATTAAAAAAATATGGGCTAAGCCCTTTATATTTTGGTTCTGGGCAGCCCAGAACCTCTTTTCAAGTTGGCTAATGGGCGTGTGCCCAGAGCCCATTCAAAACATAAAGGTTGATGGTGTACTCCCTGGTCATCTATGGAGACGCTTGTGAAGGTTGATGGTGTACTCCCTGGTCACCACCTCCTCTTTCCTCCTCGATCAGATAAACAAGGCACTCAAAGAGCTGAAGAAAATGGAGCAGGCTTGCCAAAAGAAGTCTTCTAAAGTGGTTAAGAAAATGGAGCCGAAGACATGATGGCTGCAAGTCAATGCTTGGGGATGAAGAGCGAGTATGACAGGGAGATCAAGCTGTGTGGAGATTACCAATATCAAATTAAGAAGCTGAGAACGAAATTGGGAGGAGTAAAAGCATTAGCTCTATTTGTGGGTGCTCTGAAAGCTGTAGCGGCATCACTGGAACGAAGGCTAAAGGGCATAGATTTTGAAGAGGCATTCCAGACCATAAAAGATATTGATGGACGCACGGTGGAACAGCCACTTGCCGCCGTCAACTCACCAGAATAGTTGGCTGTCACCGCCGCTCGTCGCTCAATGGAGTAGGGTTTCGCTCGCTCGCGCAGCTCGCTCACGCTCGTGCGAGTTGCCGGGTCTCTTCTCCATGGTTTGATACGCTAGCCTCCTACCAGGGGTTTTGACGACTCTGTGCCGTTTGGACTTGGCGGCATAGCTGTGCCGCTTCTCGTCGTATGTGAAGAAGGTGAGGTCGTTGTTCTTTTCGAGTGTCGCCGTGGCATCGCGTCCCCTCCCGAAGCAAAAGTAGATTGAATCGTAGAGAAAGAAAGGTTGCGGAGGGAGCAATTTGGGGACGAAAAAGGAGCTAATCGGGAAAGACCTGATCCCTCTGATCGAGAGCGGCGTTAGAGGGGTGACGAGCAACCCTACAATTTTCCAGAAAGCAATATCATCTCAGGTTATGGTGATAAGAGAGAGCAGGATTCCATCAGCTGCTCTAGTCTTATGTCGTTAGGCATGCCTGGCTATCTGTTTGTTTGGACTCTTTGCTAAAAAGGTGGAAGCAGAGGTCATGAATGAGAGAAAAAACCCTAGAGAGAGAAGGCAGAGAGAGAGAACAGTAGCTGAGGGACTTGGCGAGTAATAGAGAACAGCTGCGAATGATTTTTTGGGTTAGAATTTTCTTTTAAGTTGCTGATTTGGCTGATTAATTTATTCGAGACCTGTGATGAAGCAAAGTTGCTGCTTAGGTATAGTGCAATTGTTGATTGAATGGTTTGAAAGTTGTGTGGTAGCTTCTGTTATTTTTATGTGGTGGTGATAATATTGGGTTATTGGATTATTAAGGCTGAGTTGTTTTGACAAAAGCTAAAGTCGAGTTTGCTTATTTTTATCTGGAAAATGGGCGATCATTCGAAGAGTACAATTGAAGTAGATCCTGAGAAGAATAATACTGTGATGACTGAGGTGATTTCCTCTTCATCTAGTCGAATTACTGATAAGAAACTTGCAAGTAGTGCTAACTTCCACCAATGGAAGAAAATTGTAAAGCCTACTTTGACAGGCAAGAATCAACATAGATACTTGACTGAGTTTAAGCCCAGAGATGATGCAACTTGGGATGGTGTTAATGCATGTATTCTTGGTCAAATGTTGAATTCTATGGAAAGCAATATAGTTGACATGATAACTCATATTTATACAGTCAGAGAACTATGGGAGTACTTGAATGTGTTGTATTCTGGCCAAGATAATTTGTCACGGATTTATGAGCTATCGCTGGAGTTTTATCGATTTGAAAGGAAGGGACGCTCTATTACCCAGTGCTTTGCAGACTTTAAGAGATTATATGAGGAGTTGAATGCCATTCTCCCTATTTCAGCTGATGTTCAACAAATGCAACGTCAGAGGGAACAATTGGCTGAATGGGGTTCTTAAGATGTCTTGGTTGTGAATATGAAAATGTTAGGTCTCAGATTCTTGGAGGAGAGAATATAGCATCACTCACGATACGTTTGCTCGAGTACTTCGAGTATCTCGTGAGTCTTTTCGTCGACCGCCGGCGGTCGGCCGGCGGCGACCGGCGGCGGCGACGGCGGCGCGATCAGCGGCAGTCGGCCGGCGGCAACCGGCGGCAATCCACTGACGGCGGACGAAGGGCGGCGGGTGGCGGGGCGGTGGTTGGCCAATGGCAGCAAGAGATGAATAAAAGAAAAAAAAATTCACTTATTTCTGAAACTTATTCTCGGGAACAAGAAGTAACTTTTTTTTACTTCTCATTTCTATTCCAAAACCATTCATGGGCTAACTTTTTGTTCCCGAGAACAAAAACCAACTTGCCGTTATCAAACAGGTTTCTATTCTTTTTTTGTTCGGGGAAGTTATCAAACAGGTTTCTATTCTTTTTTTGTTCGGGGGAAGAAAAGAATAGAAATTCTTGGGCTGGGGAACTTTGTCATGCGCAGCCAAAAATGGTTTTGGACGGTTCCATTTCAGGTTCCTTTTTTAGGATCAACTTGCTCGACAATGGGGGAAATGCAATCAACTGGTGCAGACTTGGATCGGGAATTGCCTTATGCCAAAAGTTTCCGCCAGAATACCACCAACAGAATACGCTAAAAGACTATGGGAGGACTGCGAGAAATGTACAAGAAGCTCGATCAAGCAAATTTTTTTCGTTAACCCAAGCTCTATCAAAACTGAAACACGGAAATCTATCCATTTCCATCGTCTTCAACCGTTTGTCTACTATTTGGAATGAACTTGAAATGGTGAAGGAAAATTTGGAGGGGCCCAAAACTACCTTGGCACAATATCGAGCAATAAAAGAACGAGAGAATGTCATACAATTTCTACTTATCCTCAACGAAACATACTTACCATTTCAGACCCAGATCTTGGCCATGGACTCGGTTCCCCCCCTGGCCGCATATACCAACTTGCGATTCAAGAGGAATCTCAATGGTTGGCGTCGTTGGAGTATGTCAAGATAGTTGACCAAGTCATCCTTATGGCCAAGGCTTCGCCAGAGCAACGATTGGCGGCGGCAACGCATGGCCATGGAGGTCCTCCGTGAAACCCAGGCAAGATGCTAGGGTTTCATGAGGAAGAAGATAAAGTCCCATTCCAATCTCAAGCCAACGACCAAGATTTATTTGCTCGATCAGATGACCGAGGATATGGGAGACAAATGAGTGACCAAGATTCATTCCTTGGATCAGACAGTGGAGGGCTTTCAGCAAAATCAAACGGCTCACATTTGATCCTTGCTGCACCGCAATCTAACGGCCTGAAATTGGCCACGTCGGCACCTACTTGGAAGGGATCAAATGGCCAGAATTCTTCAACATGATCCAACAAACCTATTTCCAACAAAGGGAAGGTAAATTTTGCGATTATTGCAAACGGCCTTATCATACTAAATAAAATTGTTGGAAATTGCATGGGAAGTTGGAAGATATGTCACGCCCCGAACCCCGAGACACGTGAACAACCCACCATAGTCGTGCAATTGCGACATTCCCAGGTAGTGTCGTCGACCCAATTAAATTTTATTATGCGCATGCGGAACGTATTAAGAAACCCCGACAATTTTAAAGCGGGATAAAATAGCATGAACAAAAATTAATTCAATACAAGCCAACATGCTGTCATACAATCAACCAAGGATTACATACAGCCGAAATGAGTCGGAGTCTACACACCAGGGATCGGACCACTAAAAAGAAAGAGCAGTCCTAAGACTACTAATCGATTCGATCGTCGATCCCTCATCTTCTTGGCTCGCAACTCCTTGCCCAACCGCACCCGAGTCCACCTTACTCCGCCTGGAATCATCATCTACGGCCCGAAATGTTTTCCCATAACGGGGTGAGACATTGTCTCAAAGCAAGTTCACCCCTCCTAAGCCCCTATTAGAAAGAAAATATACCCCAAAGCATGACCTAGCCACACATCAAGAAGACTTACCTCGCAATAGTCCGCGCCTGCAGGTTAGTACAGTTCATATCATTCAATCACTTGCAAATGTGACAATTAAATAATCAAAGCACAATCACATCATCAACCAATCAACCACCTGGATCGTCTCAACGATCAATCGGCTCGGCCGATTACATGTCATTCTAACAAATCAATCAATGCGCCCAATCACGACCCGAAAGGTAAACTCAACAATCAGTGGTAATCACGGCCCCACGTGGCACGACCTTCAAAAAGGTGATCAAACAACTAGTGGCATCACGGCCCCACTCGGCACGACCTTTGAAAAGGTGGTCAAACAACTAGTGGCATCACGGTCCTACTCGGCACGACCTTCGAAAATGTGGTCAATCAACTAGTGGCATCACGGTCCCACTCGGCACGACCTTCGAAAAGGTGGTCAAACAACTAGTGGCATCACGGCCCCACTCGGCACGACCTTCGAAAAGGTGGTCAATCACGGCCTCAATAGGTACGGCCTCTAATAGGCGGTCAATCACGGCCAAATCCCCATCAATTTCCACACTTAGCATTTCTACACATAACCCCTAATTAATGCAATCACACTTAATTCGCCACAAATCAAGCATCAAATTTAAATTCTAACAAAGCAAGCGCGATCAAGCACGAAATTCGAGCAAGGGGCTAAAAATAAATTTTTCCGTTTTTTAAATAATAATATTTAATTAATTTCGGAATATTTTAATATTATTTTAATCAGCCGAATTTCGAACATTTAAATAAATCTAAATTAAAATCCAATTAAGTCACATCACCACTTAACTTTAATTAACCCCTTTTAACTTTAATTAAATACAATTAAACTTAAACCAATTTATTAATCCAACTTATAATAAAATAATCTAATATATCCACCTAAACATGCTTAATTCAAACTAAACATACTTAGGGCATAATTAACCGTCTAATCAAGGATTAGTGTGATAAACTCACGGATTTGGACGCCGCTTAGCTCAAATCGAAGAGGGCGATGCCGGGAGCGACTTTCCCCAAAGGCGATCTCGCGTTCGGGGCGGGAAGGCGGCCAAAACAGCCAAAAGCGAGCTGCCATACCCATTTTTCCTTGCTGCTGTGCACGGCCGGAAGAGGTGCGACGGAGGGGCTTCAACGGCGGCTCGGACGCGGGGACGGCGAGGGGGGCGGCGGCTCACGACGGCGGCTTACGGCGACCGGAGGGGGGCTGAACCGCAGGGCTGCTGCGGGACGCGGCTGCTAGGCGCGGGGGAGCACAGCGGGGCGAGGTGGGGCAACTGAGGCGGACGGCGCAGTCGGCGCGGAGGCGGCAACACGGCGTAACGGCGGCAATGCGCGGCGAACGGACGGGTGGCGACAAGGCGGGGGTCGACCAATCGAGGGGGGGCCTGGCCGGACCTTCCTCTCCCTTTTTCCCCTTCCTCTCTCCCTCTTGCTCAAGGTTGAAGAAGACATGGGGCCCACTTCCTTCTCTCTCTCTCCCCTTTTCTTTTCATTTTCTCTTTTTCTTTAAATCCCCAACAATGGCCCACCACATGACATCATTGATGAGGTCATCTTCCACTCACCCAATCCTCCACAACTCTTCTCCAATGGGTGCATTTCATTTTCTCCGCCAGGGTCCAAATCTTGTACTTCTCAATTTCTTCAATTTATCTTTCAATTGAGTCCAACTGAAATTCATAAAAATAATCCAATGTCACCATACTTTAATTCACATCTTGGCTTATCTATAAAACCAACTTAAATCCCAAAAGCACAACCAAAGGCGAACCTACTAATCTCTCTTGATTCAATTTAAATTGACTCCCATAAAATCAATTGATGTCTCACTTATCAAATTGATTATTTTCTTTATCCAAAAATCCCTTATATTCCTCAATTTCACAACCCCCGGCTTCAACTGAACGAACACGGCCCTATTTATCCAGTCAAAATTAGGGCCCGAAAATCTGGATGTCACAACTCTTCCCCCCTTATAAAAATTTCGTCCTCGAAATTTAAACCTTTACCAATCCTTATACAAAAGGTGGGATATTTTCGCTTCATTGAGTCTCACTATTCCAAGCTAATCCTTCGATCTCATGGTGTTGTCCGACCATTTTGATTAAGGATACCCTCTTGGTATACCGAATCTGTTCTTTCTAAACCGACAACTGAACTGAACTTCTCATACATGACACCCTGTTGTTCACATCTAATCTCTTCTTCTCAACTCCCCAACGAACTTCTGAAGCTCAATAACTGAAATTTTCTGACAGTTCTGTCTAGCCTTCACTTTGACACTAATCGACCCTTTGAAACACCGATTTCGAGCGACTGCAGTCCGTGATCTTTCTCCACTTTCTTTTTACCACTGAATTCTGTCCCTCTGTTATGCACTGCTTAAGAAAGAACCCCCTGAAAGAACCCCTCTGAAAACTCTGCCAAACCTGAAATCTCTGATCTGGATTCGAAATATAATTCACCCCCAGTACGCAATGCTGGTGAATTATCTGATGCCCACACACTTCGATATATTCACTCCGTGACATGACAAATCTTCAATTTCTGAAATCGAACTTAGATTGGCGGTTAATTTCACTCTGACGCGCTTTTGGTGTGACCTAGGCTACTAGGTAGCTCTCATAACTTTTTAGGACAAATGACCTGTGGTCGATTTCCTTCGAGCCACAATGAACCCACTCGACATAGTGTCGATTCTCGATTGTCGTGAAAATCTCGATGATTCAAATACAGATGAGGGTACCAAAACGACAAAAATCAAATTAGTGCCATTCGATGAGAGTTTTCCAATTCGGTGGGGTCACCCACGATTGGTCATTCATCCCGGTCGAACCGACCTATCTCTTATCTTAATTCGATTTTATACTGTGCTGCAATGATCTCTAAAGATGGACACGGTCGAGAAGTCGATTCCTGGTTGAATCGTCAAGTTTATTTGCCTTAAAGTCCTTAATAACTCACCCAGCTAGTCTAGTTATCTCGTGAGTGGCCAACTCAGAGAAAAGCACTAAAGTCGCGCCGATGAAATGCCCAACTTATCCAATCAAAGTCAGAATCCATAAACCTGGATGTCACACACCCAAAACAAGATTCATTCGTATCGTACCAAAGCGGACCAACTCCATCTATCAATCGGCCATTGTCCTCAAATGGTATCGGTAATCCCCTGAATCTTTAGTAAGCTCATCACAATGTCCCATTGTGATATATTTTCATTCCCACTGGGGACTCTTAAGTGATGGTAGAATCCTCCGAGTCTGCATTACTGAACTTCCACTTACTGACAACTCTGGCACTTGCAACCTACTTGGCGATATACATCTTCACATCAGCCTACCAATTTAACTGATGCCGATTCTGACTTACTTGCACCATCTGGTCAAAACCGCAATGTTATAGTGAACTTCTGATAAAAATTCTTTTCCTTGAGTGCTACACTGTCAAGTGCATTCAATCACTCATGGAACCCGAACTTTGCATCCTCAAAAATCTCAAGGTCAATCTCTTTCTTACTAGTATCCTCTTATCGAACTTTCTGAACATCTCTGTCTGTCGACTAGGCGCCGATTAAAACTTGAGCATCTGGTTCAATTTTGAGGGCGGCTATAAAATTCAAAGGGGTAGCCTACCTCAAATTTGAAAACCAAATTTTGAACCCTTTCTAAGTAAAATCCATACTTTAGCCAGTCTATGCACAATTGAAGACTCTCGACTCAGCATCAGTGACTTCTTTCATCCTTCCGGTGTACTAGATACCACTATTCAAGTCCTTCAAAAGATCTGGAGTCTCCCTTTACACCAATGATATCTCTAAATCTTCGGAGCGGAAATTGTTGTCGTGAGTTCCAGTCGTCTGTCAGTTAATTCGGTTCATAAGGTCTCAACTAACGGGACACACATGCAATAGCCCTATCACGCTGCATCATTAAGCAACCCAATCCTTCAAATGATGTATCACTGAAGATCTCACACTCTCCAGGACCAGACGGAATAGCCCACACAGGTGCAGTGGTCAGCCTCTTCTTAGGCTCTTGAAAGCTACACCTGCACTCATCTATCCACACGAACTTTTCTTCCTTTCTCAGTAGTTTTGTTAACGGCAATGCTAACACTGAAAGAAAACCCTTATACGAACTGTCTGTAACACTTTGCTAAACCTAGAAACTTCTTATCTCTGTCACTATAATCAATTTCGGCCAACTATTCACTGCTTTAATCTTGACGGGGTCCATGAAGATTTCTTTGCCTGAAATCACGTGACTTGAAATCACGTGACTTACAAGCGATACACAAGTCATCCAAAACTTGCACTAACTAAACTTAGCATGAAATTCAAGAGTCCTCAAGGTCTAAAGTATCATCTTTAACCGTCTCTTGTGCTCCTTGGCACTCTTTGAACACACCGAGATAACTTCACTGAACACGATCACAACTGATTTAAGTAACCTTACACATTCTACTCATAAAACCCAACCAAATAGCTAAGGTATCCGTCAAACCTCACAGCATTACAGTGTACTCATAACTGCAGTATTGAGTGCGAGATGCTAATTTCGGTATGTCTTTCTTTTTTATCCTTGATTGATGACACCTTGACCTTCAATCGGTCTTGAGAATTATCAATGTCCAACCACAACAAACCAACTTTCTTCTTCACAAATAGGACAGGTGCTCCCCAAGGTGATGCACTGGAACGGATGAATCCCCTATCCAATAATTCCTGCATCTGCACCTTCAGTCCTTTTTGACTCGGTAACACCATTCGGTAAGGAGCCTTAGGGACCAGCTCTGTTCCGGGTGCTTATTCAATCACGACTCTATTTCTCTTCTTGACAACAACCCTGACAACAAACCATAACATACTTTTAGAAAACTTCTGTACCACAATTATATTCTCCATGTCCGACCCCTCAACTGACGCATCCATTACAGTTGCCATGTGGATTTGATAACCAGAACACTGAACCAAGTCATCTTCCGAGACGAATAACAATGATTGAAGTTCCTCTTCAACTTTTAGTGACTCAAGACTTTCGCACGCTAACTGAACAAGCTAAATTACATCATTGCCACGATTCAAAACGGCAGAAAGCTCCTCGAGCCATATCTTTTCATAAATGACTTTCAAGTCATACTTAAGCAAATTCTTCAAGTACAGCTATCTTCAGAGATTCATCTTCCCATCACTTTATTACCACAACGGAGATCCTACAACCTTCATTGAAAATTCTACTGCACTACTCTGATAAAAGCATCTCAAAAGCATTCTTCCCTTGATCGATGCATGGTCAATCCCTTCATGCTCTTCTAGCCATCGTAATGGCGTCATATCTGCAATAACGGCGCTTACGCTCTCCTGAGCTTACACGGACAATTCCTAACCTGATGGCCCTGCCGGCCACGTTCAAATCATGTTCCTTTTTTACTCTAACCCTAGGCTAACTCATGCCTCATTTTCACAAACTCGGCACACAATCAGTGAGTCATCCACTTCCCATCAAGGAATACCACGCACCCTTCTTTGCACTAAGATCCGTTCTAAGTACTCCACTAAATATCCCGAAGCATATTTCCTCTACTCTATCTTATCAATGGCGGTGACAGAAACAACTATGATTCCATCTGCCTATACAGACAATCTTTGATCAAACGGCCTTACTGGCAACATCTGCAACAAGTCTCTTCCCTCTTACAACACGGGACAGATCCATGTCCTTTCTTACAGACACGACACACACGATCAAGTTGAGCACTGACTTTCCAATTCTACTCTTCCAGTTGGGTGAAACATGGCACATTTCCTTTGACATCGACTTTTTTCCCAATCGATTCCCATTTCTGTCTAAACCGAACCTCGACTCAGATACGATGGCTTGATCCTCGATCACAACTCCATATTGGGCCTCAACAGGCATGGCCACAACAACGGTCACGACACTGGCAGCGGTAGAAACAACGACAACAACGGCTGTTACGGCCTTGGCGGCACTAACAATGACGGCGGTAACAGTGACTGAAGCGGCGGCCTACTGAGCATTCTGTCTCCCAACCTCTCAAGCATCCTCAAAAACCGAGCAAACTTTGAACTTTCGGGGGTTACTACCCCAGCATTGACTAGAGATAATGCTTCACCACTCGCACTGGCCCCAACTTGCGCTCTACCCGGGGCACCACGGGCACCAACTTTCAACAGCGGCCCGCCCTGAAACACAAGGCCTACTACCCTCACTTAGCGGCCCACGACACTCAGTCACTCACGCAATAGGCTCAACACAAATGCCCGCTTCCAAAACCAACACTGAACGACCACAAGCAAGCTACCAAGCAACTATCAATCACATGCATTAGAATATTAAAAGCCTTTTCTACTAACTATCCCATGACTCATCGCCCTTATCACTCCATTCACTGACCATGCTCTGATACCACTTAAACGAGGTTGTCACGCCCCGAACTCTGAGACACGTGAACAACCCGCCATGGTCGTGCGATTGCGACATTCCCAAGTAGTGTCGCCGACCCAATTAAATTTTATTATGCGCATGCGGAACGTATTAAGAAACCCCTGACAATTTAAAAGCGGGATAGAATAGCAGGAACAAAAATTAATTCAATACAAGCCAACATGCTGTCATACAATCAACCAAGGATTACATACAGCCGAAATGAGTCAGAGTCTACACACTAAGGATCGGACCACTAAAAAGAAAGAGTAGTCCTGAGACTACTAATCAGATTCGATCGTCGATCCCTCATCTTCTCGGCTCTGCAACTCCTTACCCAACTGCACCGGCAGTCCACTTTACTCCGCTGGAATCATCATCTACGGCCTTGAAATGTTTTTCCCACAACGGGGTGAGATATTGTCTCAGCAAGTTCACCCCTCCTAAGCCCCTATTAGAAAGAAAATACACCCAGCATGACCTAGCTACACATCAAGAAGACTTACCTCGCAATAATCCGCGCCTGCAGGTTTATACAGTTCATATCATTCAATCACTTGCAAATGTGACAATTAAATAATCAAAGCACAATCATATCATCAACCAATCAACCACCTGGATCGTCTCAGCGATCAATCGGCTCGGCCGATTACATGTCATTCTAACAAATCAATGAATGTGCCCAATCACGACCCGAAAGGTAAACTCAACAATTGGTGGTAATCATGGCCCCACGTGGCACGACCTTCAAAAAGTTGGTCAAACAACTAGTGGCATCACGGCCCCACTCGGCATGACCTTCGAAAAGGTGGTCAATCAACTAGTGGCATCACGGCCCCACTCGGCACGACCTTTGAAAAGGTGGTCAAACAACTAGTGGCATCACGGCCCCACTCGGCACGACCTTCGAAAAGGTGGTCAATCACGGCCTCAATAGGCACAACCTCTAATAGGCGGTCAATCACAGCCAAATCCCCATCAATTTCCACACTTAGCATTTCTACACATAACCCCTAATTAATGCAATCACACTCAATTCGCCACAAATCAAGCATCAAATTTAAATTCTAACAGCACAGCAGCGATCAACACGAAATTCTAAGCAACCGGGGCTAAAAATAAATTTTTCCGTTTTTTTTAAATAATAATATTTAATTAATTTCGGAATATTTTAATATTATTTTAATCAGCCGAATTTTGAACATCTAAATAAATCTAAATTAAAATCCAATTAAGTCACAACACCACTTAACTTTAATTAACCCCTTTTTAATTTTATTAAACACAATTAAACTTAAACCAATTTCTTAATCCAACTTATAATAAAATAATCTAATCTATCCACCTAAACATGCTTAATTCAAACTAAACATACTTAGGGCATAATTAACCGTATAATCAAGGATTAGTGAGATAAACTCACGGATTTGGATCTTTGCTTAGCTCAAATCGAAGAGGGCGACGCCGGGATCGACTTTCCCCAAATGCGATCTCGCGTCCGGGACCGGGAAGGCGGCCAAAACGGGCCAAAAGCGGGCTGCCATACCCATTTTTCCTTGCTGCTATGCACGGCCGGAAGAGGTGCGACGGAGGGGCTTCGGCGGTGGCTCGGACACGGGGACGGCGAGGGAGGGGTGGCGGCTCACGACGGCGGCTTACGGCGGCCGGAGGGGGGCTGAACCGCGAGGCTGCTGGCACGAGGCTGCTGCGGGATGCGGCTGCTAGGCGCAAGCGAGCACGGCGGGGCGAGGCGGGGCGACTGAGGTGAATGGGCGGACGACGCGGCGGCGGCGGCGCGCGGCGAACGGACAAGCAGCGGCGAGGCAAGGGGGTCGACCTATCGGGGGGCTGGCCGAACCTTCCTCTCCCTTTTTCCCCTTCCTCTCTCCCTCTTGCTCAAGGTTGAAGAAGACATGGGGCCCACTTCCTTCTCTCTCTCTCCCCTTTTCTTTTCTTTTTTCTCTTTTTCTTTAAATCCCCAACAATGGCCCACCACATGACATCATTGATGAGGTCATCTTCCACTCACCCAATCCTCCACAACTCTTCTCCAATGGGTGCATTTCATTTTCTCCGCCGGGGTCCAAATCTTGTACATCTCAATTTCTTCAATTTATCTTTCAATTGAGTCCAATTGAAGTCCATAAAAATAATCCAATGTCACCATACTTTAATTCACATCTTGGCTTGTCTATAGAACCAACTTAAATCCCAAAAGCACAACCAAGGGCGGACCTACTAATCTCTCTTGATTCAATTTAAATTGACTCCCATAAAATCAATTGATGTCTCACTTATCAAATTGATTATTTTCTTTTTCCAAAAATCCCTCATATTCCTCAATTTCACAACCCCCGACTTCAACTGAACAAAAACGGCCTATTTATCCAGTCGAAATTAGGGCCCGAAAATCTGGATGTCACAAGATAAGAGGGAACGAGAATTTTCATCACAGCAAATGCTAAGGTCAATCAACCCTTCAATAATGATCATCTTCAACAAATTATGAGGGCCTTAAATCAAATGGGAATTCAAGACAAGACAACCAATTATGCAGGTATTTCCCGTTGTTTGATCAGCACTATTTCCAATAAAGCATGGATTATTGATAATAAAGCATGCATTATTGATTTAGGTGCTAGTGACCATATAGTCTACGATGAACGTTTCTTTTTCAAAATTGACAAGCCCTCAGTACATATTTCCGTTCGTCTTCCAAATGGTAGTGACACTTTAGTTACTAAAATTGGGGATGTCCAACTTAGTTCTTCTATCAAACTCAAAAATGTTTTATTCATTCCTAATTTCTAGTTTAATCTTATTTCCATGTCTAAACTTTGTGAAGATAACTCCTGTCAAGTCTTTTTTTATTCTAACGTCTGTCTCTTTCAGGCCCTTTCGATTGAGACACTGATGGGTTTAGGTAGAAATCATGAGAGCCTCTATTTCTAGGACACTTTTCCAAAGACTTCTGATATTGCATCTTTTCCTTTGAGTAAGAGCATTTCATGTAATGCCAACAACAATAAAGATATTTCTTTATCTCATCAGCGTCTTGGCCACAGTGCCGCTTTTCCTCATCCCAAATGCCCTATTTGTCCATTGGCTAAACAGTCTCGAGTAGCTTTTCTGAAAAGCACATCACATGCTAATCAAGCTTTCTCACTATTACACATGGACATCTAAGGACCATATCACACTCCACATTGTAATGGATCTCATTTTTTTCTTACAGTTGTGGATGACCATACTTGAGCAACTTCAGTCTTTCTTATGCAATTCAAAGCCCAAGTATTTTCCAATTTGAAGAACTTCTTCACTTTGATTAAAAATCAATTTAACAAATCCGTACAACGGATTCACACTGATAATACTCATGAATTTTTTAATCATATATGCTCTTTATTATTGTTAACATCTAAATTTTGGCAACCCGATTAGCTGCTTACCACATTAAAAATTAGAAATTAAATTTTAACCCCTAAACAAAATTATTAGAATTTAATTGCATAACATATAGTTTTAGGAGCATTTTTTTATTGCATTTGCATTAGACTAGTGATGGATGGGTTTGACTTGATGATTTTAAACTTTGATTAGACAAGTTGGATTAAACCCACAACGAGAGGAAATTGGCCCAAGTCTGCTATTCTCTGATGACCGAAAATTGACTTATGAGGAATGACAATTTGATATATTCGCTAAATCTTTTATATATTCATGCGATATACACACTGAAAGTTATATTTCGCAGTAAATTGGAAGATTTCTAGGAAATATTGCGAGTGAGATATATATTTGGTGCTAATCTTTGGGCGATATATATATATATATATATATATATATATATATATATATATGGACATAATAAAAGAAACACCAAATCTTCAATCGTCAATGGACGTGAGCAAAGGAAGGAAAATAAAATAAAATCAAGGAGATTATGCCTTGATCGTGCAAGATGCCAACGAAAAAAGAAGAAAATTTTGCTCATTCCATCTAGGGACTCTATTTCTTTGCATATAAAAGGGGTGTCCTGCACGCATGAAAATGGGGGGACGGCCACAATTCTGAGAGAGAAAGGAGAAGAACGTGAGGTCAGAAAGTGTTTTTCTCTCTTGTGAGTCTGACACACGCAGAGACAAAAAGAAGAAAAGTAGAGAGAGAAGTAGGAAAAATAGAAAAGAACGCAGGGGGAGAAGTCTTCTCTTCGAGAAAATATTAGATGCGCCGGGCGCTCCACGTCACCGTGCACCCACCCAATCATGATGCGACACGTGTCGCCACGTGGAGCTGGGTCCCGCTTTATTTTTAAGCCACCGGGGCAAGAAAATATTAGGTGCGCCGAGCGCTCCACGTCACCGTGCGCCCGCCCAATAATGATGCGACACGTGTCGCCACGTGGAGCTTGGTTCCACTTTATTTTTAAGCCACCGGGGCACCATTTTCAAAAAATTTCGAATCGAGCGAGCGAGGGTTTCTTCTTCTTCTCTTTCTTCGCTCCTTTCTCACTCTACCCTCCCTCTCTCTCTCTCTCTCTCTCCGATAAACTCTCTCACTCTTCCGTCCTCTCTCTCTCTCTCCGACTAGCAGGACGCGACCTCCCAGTCTCTCTGTGCCCTCCCTCTTTCCGATCGGCGAACCACCGCCAGCAACCGACGAACCACCGCACCGGACCGGCGAGGGGACCGCAAGACCTAGCTCCCTCCCTTTGCCCTCCCTCTTTCCGATCGGCGAACCACCGCACGAGACCGGCAAGAGGACCGCGACATCCCCCTCTCTCTCTCTCTGCCCTCCCTTTTTCCGACCGACGAACCACCACATGGGACCGGCGAGAGGACCGCGAGCAATCGACGATCCACTGCACCGTCTGCACGTGACTGGTGAGAGGACCGCGACCTCCCTCTCTCTTTGCCCTCCCTCTTTTCGACCGACGAACCACCGCGAGCAAATCAGATGTTTTTGTTGAGATCTCCCATCGTCGCCTTCATATTCTTCTCCCCCCCCTTTTTTTTTTGTTGTTTTTTTCCCTAGTGTTCGACGGTGAATCGGGAGTTGCATATGGAGGATGACGTGATCGGCGACCTCCCCGAGGCCGGCAACGTCATCGGCGCGTGCTCCTCGACAAACGCATCGTCGTCGTCTCTAGAGTCGGGGCTCTCGCAATTCGACGAGATTGAGAACATCCTGATGAAGGACAACGATGTCCACGTACTTGTTGAGCCGGGGGCTAAGTGGGCCGTGCCGGAGGGACTCGAGCTTCTCGCGGACCTTCGCTTCCCCGGCCCCTCGCCGCCGGCTTCTCCTCGCCTCCTGCAAGATGCGGCAGCGTGGCCTCATCTCCTTCAAGTCACATTCGCTGCTCTTGCCTCGCGGCTGGTCTAGTGTGGCGTGGTGCGAAAGCAGCTGGCGCGGTGAAACAGTGAGTCGATTATCTTTTGAACTCTTCTTCTTCTTCTTTTCGGTTTCTTTGCTTGAGGGAGTGATTGCGGGAGCTCGGCTGTTGCGGCGGCGGCGGCTCTTGCCTCGTGAGCGGGCAGGCGGTGTGGATTTTTCCGGTGGTTTTTTTTTTTTTTGGGGGGTTTGTGGTGCAACGAGTGGTCGAAGAGTGAGCGGAAAGCACGGGAGGTCGGCGGGAATTTTGGGGGAGTTCGACGAGTTTTTGGGGGAGGGACTGTGTAGAGAAGATGGAATAGTTTGGCTTCGTGCTTGCTAGCTTGCTCGGTGTGACGAAGCGCTTCGAGAGAGAGAGAGACACACAGAGAGAGAGAGAGAGAGAGAGAGAGAGAGTTGCATTGAGGTATGGCTCCGACCGAGCGAGAAAAAGGGAAAAAGAGGAGAACTTTTGTTCTCCTTGTCCGGGAAGTTGTGAGTGATTCTTCAAATTTTGAGATTTATGGAGACTCGAGTGAAAGGCCTGATCTTGCCGCTTAAGGTTCGAGAGGAGAGCGAGGTTGTGAGTTAAGTGTGTCGGTTCGGCTATGCCGAGCTGTTTCAACAAAGCGCGCCGCGTTTTCCCTTATCGGTTGCGATTCTTTGAGGATAATCGACACAGCTGCCCGAAAATCAACTGAGGCATTAGAACATGGGATGGTTGATAGCGAATTGTGCCTAGGGATCGGACGTTTCGTTATGATTAGAGCTTCTTTGCGAGCCTTCTTGATGAAACTTCACGGGGGATATTAATTATCTCATCTTCTGTTTCCGTAAATATCAATAGATAGCTTGTGCTGACATTCCCTTTTGACAATGTGATGCTTACTAAAACAAGAAGAAGTTGCTATTGAAGGTGAAACTGCAAAAGTATAGAGAGCAAGTTTACATGATCGTTATGGAAGGAGTGTTCTTATATTGAGACCTGGAATGCAGGTATTTATCCATCCTGTTGTTGCTAATTTCTGTAGCTTTTATTTGCTCTTACCTATTAACTTGGCAATAAATCTTGCAGAATATTCATGTACTTGTTTGATGAGGACTACAGCATGTACTGGCGGAGGTCAGAACTCATGGATTACGAAGATGGCGAACTCTCATGGTTCAATGCCGGAGTGAGAGTTGGAATTGGACTTTGGCATATGCATTGGGGTTGGCATAGGAGTAGGGCTGCTGGTGCGTACTTGAGCAAATTTTCGTGTGCTTTATTTGTGGTATCTTCTCTATTTAGAGGGAGGCAAACGATGTGTAGATTTAATGAATCTTGAGGGCAGTTGAGTTGAGTTGATCTCACTGCATATATGTACCTGAGTGGTTCGTTAACGTGTAAAAATCTTTCTTTCCTGGAACTTGGAAATGTTCAGCGATAAAAAATCATCGTGTTCCCTCTCTCATTGCCATTGTCTTCAATGAGATGAATTTAACGAGCAACAAACCACAGGTTCTCCGCAACCTCATGCCTCCATTCTCGCTTTGGTTTCTCGGGTCAATATTCGATCATACGTTAGGTCAGGACATTTTTGTAGGGTTCATTTCTTGGACGCCTAGTCTTGGTCTATTTATTGAGCCACTTCCTAATCCTTCTTCACATTACCACCTTCCTAATCACACTCGATTCCCCCACCATTTGACAACTAACAAGAGAAATTGCATGGGAACATAGATCTAGCACAACAAGATAATTAACAAGAAGTTGCGATGATCTGTATGCACTACTTCGAAACAGGGAGGGAGTTGGATTTCCCCTACACTGCATTGACTCGAGTCTAATGCGCGGTGCCGTACCAAACAAGATTCATAGAAGAGATGTATATCAAGTCGTGACCACGCAACCTGTTTTTCTGGGTTCATCATGAACAATCACATAAAATTTGCTCCATCATCTAGAACATGCCCAAGCAATCTTCAAAGTAAACTGAAAAGAGGGTGGTTTTTGCTTGTCCTCCCCAATACCCTGAGTAAACACCAAATATGAAATGGATAGCAATATGTACATTCCAAAGATTGATCTAGCAATTATAACTATTTACATATTCCTCTCCCGAAACCCCCTGGCAAAGAGAGGGAAGCAATGAGTTTGCACATACTGTACATTTGATAAGAATAGACAACTTTATTGTGGCAAGAATTGCCACTAAGAACTTCCATAGGCAGTATCGGGGACACTACTATATGGCACTAATATGGTGATGACCACTCCAGCTTCTAATACATGTCTGCAAGTGCGTTATAAAGGATGGCAGCAGCTAGCGGCCTCGGCAACGAACCAAGTAGTATGTCCAATTCATTTATAGACCGGCTGCCATAAAATCGGCAATTTTCTCTTTTCCACGTTGTCACGACACTGCCTTGATGGGAGCATCCAACAAAAGCACTTGCTAATTATTTTATGAAAAAGTTGAAAACAATTAAAGAACTTCATAAAGCAGAACGAGCCCCGCAGAGTACTGCTGGCAATGAAACGATAGGAAAATGAGAAATACAAATTCTAGACCTCTCCAACTTTTTACTATGAGTGTCTCAATTTACGTAGGATCTACGACGAATCAAGCTCAATGTTCTCTCAAATGATTTGCTTAATCAAAAATATCCCTGCAGAAGCTTTCTCAACTAATGTCTCTCCCTTTTCCCCTTTCTTTGGCACTAAGAAATGGGCAAGAAGCAAGCTTCTCAAGAAATGCTCTTTGTAGAAAATTTTTCAACCAATAATCTAATGAAAACAGCTTCACATAGCTTGAAAAGGTAAAGAGCGTCATCATTTTATTGAATATATAAATAGCATTTGTGCAAGAGCATTTTAAGTAATCGGAGAATAGTCTTTTACATGACTGCCTAAGGACAGATATGCATGCCATACAAGCTAGAGTACATAGCTCACCTCAGCAACAGAGACAAATGAGGAAGAAAGAAAGTGAGAGAACAAGATCCTTTGCAAAATGAGCAGTTTTTCTATGTCCCGAGACTGTTATTGCATCCACTTAGGACTTAATAAAAATAGAAAAATTACTATCACATTTAAAACGGTTAATATCATAGGATACTATCCATGTTTTTTTGCATAGAAATGTATACATTAGATAAGGCTGGACAAACTCAAGCCGCACGCAGATAGACTCAAGCCGCACACAGCAGACATCACATACCCTCTGGGGACCAATAACCCGGAACTTTACAAGCAACAGAGAAGGCGCTGAACCAAATCAACGTACCTCCTGAGCTTCTTAAAAGCAAATTCATAGGCTTCACCGCCACCGTTAGCCCCATCAACCTTCACAGCATCGACCCAGCCGTCATCCGACCATCCAGGCTCCTCCTTGTAGTCGGACCCGTCGGCTATCTCCGCGGACCCATCTCCGTCAACGAGCACGTCAACAAGGAACCTATCACAGGACTCCTGGCTCGAATCAGCCCTAATCCTGCCACCGACAACTCCGCCGCCCTCGACGTCCTTCATCAGGATGTTCTCAATCTCGTCGAATCGCGAGAGCCACAAGTCTGGAGACGACAACGACGCGTTTGTCAAGGAGCACACGCCGATGACGTCGCCGGCCTCAGGGAGGTCGCCGATCACGTCATCCTCCATATGCAACTCTAGATTCACCGTCAGAACACTAAGGAAAAAAAACAACAAAAAAAAAGGGGGGGAAAGAAGAAGATGAAGGCGACGATGGGAGATCTCAACAAAAACATCTGATTTGCTCACGGTGGTTCGCCGGTCGGAAAGAGGGAGGGTAGAGAGAGAGGGAGGTCGCGGTCCTCTCACCGATCACATGCGACGGTGCAGTGGATCGTCGATTGCTCGCGGTCCTCTCGCCGGTCCCGTGCAGTGGTTCGTCGGTCGGAAAAAGGGAGGGTAGAGAGAGAGGGGGATGTCGCGGTCCTCTTGCCGGTCTCGTGCGGTGGTTCGCCGGTCGAAAAGAGAGGGGGCAGAGGGAGGGAGCTAGGTCTCGCGGTCCCCTCGCTGGTCCGGTGCGGTGGTTCGTCGATTGCTGGCAGTGGTTCGCCGGTCGGAAAGAGAGAGGGCACAGAGAGACTGGGAGGTCGCGTCCTGCTAGTCGAAGAGAGAGAGAGGACGGAAGAGTGAGAGAGTTCGTCGGAGAGAGAGAGAGAGAGAGGGAGGGAGGGTAGAGTGAGAGAGGCGCGAAGAAAGAGAAGAAGAAGAAACCCTCGCTCGCTCGATCCGAAATTTTTTGAAAATGGCGCCCCGGTGGCTTAAAAATAAAGCGGGACCCAGCTCCACGTGGAGACACGTGTTGCATCATGATTGGGCGGGCGCACGGTGACGTGGAGCACCCGACACACCTAATATTTTCTCGAAGATTTTCTCCTTCTCTTCGGTCATCTATGACCGAGTAGCACTGCCCCCGACGCCACTATTTCCTATTACCTCAGTGATCCCCTCCTCACGTCGCTGCTTTCCCCCGAACGCTGTCGCTTCTACTCATTCAAGCCGCACCTGCATCATTGCTGCCACCGATCGTCGGAACCCATCCCAAAGTCGTGACCGGCCCGAGCGCCGCCCGAGTCGCTGTTGTTTGTGATCCACTGCCCAAGCCAACGACGATTGAGCTTACCACTCCGATCATCGTTGCAACCCACACCGTGATGAGCTGCTATTTGCTTATCGAGTCAGGCTCCCACCGCAAGTCCTGTCTATCGTGACTTGCTGCCCCAGTGCCGTCCCTGCAATGAGCTGATCTGTGTTGCTATCTCGACGCCATCCCTGCTGAGCCGCTGGCCCACAATTGCTGATCTGCATTGACAACGAAGCTAGCTGCTGTTGACACATTGTCGAATGGCTAGCCGAGTTGCACTTGGCCCACCCCTATCGCCACGAGCAGCAACGTGATTCTTCGGCCATTCTTTCGAATACTTTCTCGTGCAGGTTAAGCATAACACAAGCCGTATAGTCGAGCAGTGAAGAGAGGCACGTGGAACAGCACCCGGTGGGATACGCTGTTCATGGTTGAGGCCGAATAAAAGAAATTCTTGACTGTTGACTTTAGCTTGCAGGAAAGGAGATTGGGCTTTTGTTTTTGTTTTTAAAAAAGACAACTACTGTTCCTCGGATACCATTAGTTGCGAGCTCCAGCTCCATGGGCTCACTCACACTGCAAACCATCTCAACGTCGGCTGTCGCTCGTGAGTCCTTTCGAGCTGGTCCCGTATTGGAAATAATCCAATCGAGGTAATTTTCTTAAATCAAATTTTGTTTCGATATTATTGCCTAAATTGGAATATTTGATGCTAATGTTGATTCCATGGAGACTTTAGGCATTATCCGATAAGATATTATTGCCCAAAAAATCACTATAATTATTAATTTAATCCGTAAGACATCGAATCACTTTTTTTAATTATATTGATATTTTTGGCACATTGATGATGTTTTAACTTTTAAATCATTATAATTATTAATTTGATCTGTAAGATTTCGAATCAATTTTTTAATTATTTTGAACTTTCTTACATGTTATGTTTAAGATTAGAATAATTGTTAATTTAATCCGTGAGACAATGGATTATTTTTTCAATTATTTTAACTCTTTATTTGATGAATTTTCTGAGTGGTTTAGATATAATTCTTATATTTGGAAATTGCTTGCTTTGGAAATGTGGCACCCCCTAACGGCCCCCAATCCATTAGGGTTAGCCACCTTACTTTTGCGTCCTGGTTGTCCTTTTATTTTAAATCAATGGACTTTAGAGAAGTCCTGTGGGGTTCTATCATATACATGATAGGTCCCTACACAACATATATGGCAGTAGCGTATCTAACAACTCCCCTTTCCCTACACATAGAAATGATGCATACACTAAACACGTATATAGATAATAGCCGGACACTTTTTTTTACACATATCTACTAGATGGACATTGTTTGTCTGTACATCCAAAAGGCTGTAGTTTCATTTACTCGGCAATACTTCAAAAGTTAATCGACAAATTCAGCAGCCATTTACATAGAATCCATCCTTTAGTGCTGGCATCCAAAAATTCTTTCTTTGCTGTCCTCCCTCTCGCAGTAACTCCCAGCCACTTGATCTCGCCCGTTCCTATAGACGAATAAGATGACATATTGCTGGAGTATAGGACCTATGGGAAGACTAGTGTCGAACATCACGATTACCCTCACTCGTTTAAACGTTAGTCCCCACACGTCAGGATCCTGGAATTTCGATTGCTCCCACTGCAAGTCGGTCGGGATCCCATAGAATGTACCGAGAAGTGCGGGCAGCAAAGGCATTGTTCTCAGTCTGAAATGTTAGTCCCACAAGAGGTGAGTACGACTACTCAGTAGCTAAAGATCTACTAAACTATATTACGTAGAATCATCATCATCTGATTCCATGCAAAACACATAAAACACATCACTAGAAGAATTGGTACACATCAAATCAGTAGAGTTTTCCAACGAAATGGCAAGCGCAGTTTAAAAACCGGAACACATCATTTCAATCACGTGGGTTCTAATCATAAGGCCAAACTATTATGACATGTCCAATACCGTGCTACACAATTTTATCCCATAATCAGGTGCAACTCAACAGAACAATCACCTTTAAAATTCAAAAGATATTTGTCCCAGAGGACTAATATTCGCGTCCCTCCGAGCATTCACACCCAACCTGGCATCACGAAAGCCTCTGGTTCCATATTTCAGTCACTAGGCATCCAGAGCGTGTTACGTCACACTTCCAGGCATCTCACACCCTCACCTAGCATCACAAGGAATCACCAAAGCTCGCCATATCAATGTCTACCCCTACCCTCCGGAACGTGTATCGTCACACATCCAGGCATCCTGACTCTCCTAGGGAACCTCTGGGGCTCACCGGTCCCCAGGCATCTAGAGGCATCGCCACTACAATCCTTCAGGCAACACGAATCCTGGGGCTTCATCAATCCGAGGGTCCAACAGCAGCAATAACACACCAACCATGGTGTAATTATTAAATCATTTCAATGCCAAAACGTTTTTGAATCGTCAATACGGAAATCCCTTGGATTTTTCCTCGAAAGTCCCACTTTCGCAAATACTTTTCCCATCATTTTCAAATCCGGATAAAGAAACTTGAATGGAAATTACCCTTCTTGGCTTGGAACAAAATAATTTATCAAAATCTATAAATACATTTGAAATTGGCACGTTGATTAATTCAAATCTCAACCCTAACTCCAATGGTTTGGAATGTTTTCTAGAAAAAATTCAGAAGTCTTTAAAATATAAAACATTTATGAAAGAATTTGGGTACGATGCCACAATATCCATAAATTTTGATGCAAATCAAGAGATTTTTTAAAGCGATTTGCGAACGAAAGTCCCAAGGTGCTACCACCTTAACATTTGGTGTAAAAATCGAAAGCCTAAACCGAGGTACTCACGAAAACTTCTCAATTTTCTAGCCTCAAATCGATTCGGTCATTCTAGAAGTCACTATCCAATATCAGCATTCAAACCATTTCAATCTAACAACACTTCCTCAAACAACAACAACACTACACTATATAGGTTAGTAGACTCTAACTTGCCTTAAGTTCTGCAACGTCGACTAGGAGGAGGCGGCATGGTGGTGTAGCAACTGCGAGCTCGATCGAGACGGCTAGATCAACATGGTGATGCACGGTGGCTGCGCGTGCACGGCAAGAGGAAGCAATCCTCCTCTTCCTCTTTCTCTCGCTAAGCAGATATTTTTACCAAGCCCTTATGTCAAAGGCAACATTCGTATCTATTAAGCAAGCTAGGCATCTTTGAAGTGTATAGGCCGCCAAGCTTAAGGGGGAGCGTTGAAGATACGGTTGCCGATAGTTAGTGCTCTTAATTGATCTCGTGTTGGTAGGAAGTGATCTTAAATGATCTATTGTATTATAAATAGTGATGTAAGTATACACACGAAAGATATAGAAGAGAATTTCAAACCGTCCAAAACCATCTACTACTCTCTTTCATCCAAACTTCTGCCATGGTGTGGCCCGTATGCATGCATTGAGCCGAGTGATTTTGTTTTTCAGCTTTGCAGTTTGACGGTTTTTTGTGATGGGTCTAAGTTGGCCTGTCCACCCATGTTGGGCTTAAAAGCCCGGCCCTCAAGATAAGGACCCATGGAGGAGCGGATGTGATGTGAAAGGTTACGTTGAGGGATTGCGTCTTTTGGATGAAGTGTTACATTGAAGGGATACGGCCTTTGGAGGAGACATATTTAAGGGAGAAAAGAAAAAAGGGGAACGTACCTTTTGGGAATTACATAAGTCTGTTTCTCTCCCCTCTCCAAAAACACATAACAAAATAGTACACTCTATCGATTAGAGTTTTCTCCCCTAATAGCAACATCACGCTCCTCGGGAAAACGGGATAAGTTTTTTCTTCTTCAAATCAACGTTGGTGTTTAATCTGTGGCTAACAAGGTACGTGCGATTTTATGATGTGCTTTTCGATCGGTGATACATGTGTTTCCTGGGCTCGTCATCCGCATTCGTTTTAGGGGTTCGATTTAGTGTCGAATCCGTTTTAGGAAATCAGCTATTCCCGACATTGGTATCAGGGCTATTGTTCATGTTTCCCGATCCATTTTCATGTTTGTAAATTAGTTTTGATTGAATTTTCATGAAACATCGGCCGACGCCAATCGAGGACAGAAAAATCCCGACACCGAGCACTGTTTGCCCCCGTTTTCGATTTTCTATAAGTCAAAGTTCGTTTCTAATAGCATAGGGTCAAAGGACTCGTCGATACAAGAAAAACAAGTGGTGGATCGCCACCGGAGGCCGCCGAACGCACCCCCACGCGTGGTTGGAATGAACTGGCGTCATCGGCGCGTACAACGCACGTGCCAATTCGGGCCTCAAGCGTGTGCGACGCACGTGCGTGGCAAGCACGCTCTTGCTGGCGTGCGCACGTGAGGGGCATGTGCGAGCGCGCGCATGCGACGCACGCACCTGGGGCCCAAATCGGCGCGTGCGTGCTCGCACGCGCCTGGGGCCCAAACCGATGCATGCGCGCTCGCACGTGCGCAGCATGTGCGCGCACGTGAGGGGCATGTGCCAGCTGACGTCATCGTGACGTCAACTCGTAGTGCCCGTGCACACGCATGGCACGTGCCGGTCGGTTCGTCTGACCCAATCCGATCGACCCGATCCGGCCCAACCGGCTTGACCTGGTCCGATCGATCCGCCCCGACCTGACCGCCTTTGACCTGGCTCTTTGACCGTTGGCTCCGTTTGACTGCCTAAAGCCTTTACGCCAAATTGAACATGAAGAACAATAAAACACATAAGCAAAGCAATACAATATGTTGTGTTCTTTATCTTAATAGGGATTTATGCAATGTTTTGTACCTGCTGAAGGTATCTGGCTAACCCAGCTTTTACTTTTTATTCTTTTCAGTTCCTGAGAATGAAAAGCAGTCTCTTGATGATCTTCAGCGTAAAGAAGTTTTCTTGAGAGAGAGAATTTCCCTGAAGTTGGCTTTGTTCGGGTACATTTTCTTCTCCATCATCGCGATCCCTCTCATCTTCCCTGAGCTCAAGTGGTATTACTTGGTCGTCGTGTATATTCTCGCACCGTCCCTTAGTTTCTGCAATGCGTACAGTGTGGGCCTTACTAACATGAGCATGGCCTTCAATTATGGACAAGTCACACTTTGTGCTCACCGCAGTAACTGGGTAGGAGTCTGGTGTAGTTGCGGGGCTTGTTGGGTGTGCCCTGATTAAGTCGACTATGTCCATCTCTTCGGATTTGATGTACAACTTCAAGACCGGCCATCTAACCTTCACTTCTCCACGAGCAATGCTTCTCAGCCAGGCACTCGGCACTGCTATAGGTTGCATAGTTGCTCCCCTTACATTCTTTCTATTTTACAACGATTTCATTATCGGGGATCCGAATGGAGAATATCCAGCTCCTTATGCCCTCGTTTACCGGAACATGGCAATTTTGGGCGTAGAAGGCTTCTCTGCCCTTCCAAAACACTGCTTGCAATTGTGTTACAGCTTCTTTGGCTTTGCCGTGTCGGCCAATTTAGCATGAGACCTTTTGCCAAAAAACATCAGGAAATGGGTGCCCCTCCCCATGGCCATGGCCGTGCCTGTCCTGGTTGGGGCCAACTTTGCAATCGACATGTGCATAGGGAGCCTGATCGTTTTCGTGTGGCACAAGCTGAACAGCAAAAACGCAGCGCTTATGGTTCCCACAGCAGCTTCTGGTCTGATATGTGGTGATGGACTGTGGATTCTACCCTCGGTGATCCTTCATCTGGCCAAGATTCATCCTCCAATATGGACGTGCGAATCCTTGGAATACCATAACTTTGTGGGATACTTAAGTGTCATAACTTACGAAAGGTACAATTAAGTGCCAAAAAACGGAGTAAATTAGATCACTTAAGTGCCAATGCGATCAAAACACCGACGTGGCATTTTTCCGGCGAAGCAAGCCCAAAACGACCCCACTTTGCATGCTGACGTGACCAAATAATGCAAAAACAGCGTCGTTTTGGGCTAACGTGGTAAAAAATAATATTAAATTAATTAAATTTAATTTAAAAATAATTTAGTTAAAATATTTTTAAAATAATAATTTTGAAATTAATTTTGAAATCAAGTGATCCCTTTTTTTTCGAATGTGGCACTTAAGTATACCTTTCGTAAGTTATGGCACTTAAATATTCATTTGTGCAAAGTTATGGCACTTGAAGCGTTCTTTTACCCTCCAATATGCATGAACTTTTTGAAGGGAGAGTAGATTTCAGATCAAAGAGTCAGATAGTTTTGTTAAGTATGGTTTTTCTTAGTAAAGCTTATGGCAGAATCGGACCTAATATGGCAAGTTTTCAAGCACATAAGTTAGAAAAAATGATAGCCCATCATTAGTAGATGACAAAGCAAATAGAGAATGTATCAGCATCATGAGAATAAGTTTGAGATAATTGCTTCAGTGTGAGTATATGAGTCTAAAAAGTAAGTCCTTGATGCTATATTGCGTGTGTATATATAGAGCACAAGAATTGAAATTTGCATTAGAATGGCAATCGCTGGTGAGATTCTGATGAGCAATGGATGGTGTTGTTGGCCCATAATGATTTCATTAGAGGGCCTTTTCAGTTGCAGTTCTCATTCTCTGAAAAATTCATTCATGCTTGCCTCCTCGCTGAAACCCAGAGGTGATGAAAAAGGAGAATCTCATGATGCCAAAACAAAACGGGAAAAGAAAAGGAAGTTGCCGGCCGACGGGTAGTAGCAGAAGGCTAATCATTATAAATTTTCAAAGATAAACACGGAATGTTCAAACCTTGACTCAATAATTCCTATTCATGGATTTCAGTGGCAAGTAGCAACCGAAGCAGAGCATTCATCGTGTTTCTTGTTCTTTCTGTGTACGATCGAGCACAACACCTAAAGAAACCAAGTAATTGTTCATGATAGCTGCTGCTTTTAGAAGTCACGAAGAGCTGAAGTCAAACAAAAAATTGCGCTCAATCGAAAAGCTCCACCGTGTTGAGTTTTCTGAGGATGGAACTGGAACTAGTTTTTATCACTTGTGCTTCATTAAGTTTTATACAGCACAAGTTAGTTTTGGAGATTCATTCCTTGAAGGTTGGTGGACGTTGCTCAATGAAGTATGCCCTCTTGCCTGTTCTTGGAATAACATCCCGGAGGGGATGAAATTTTGGTCGCGTTGACCAGTTAGTTTGTGCTGCACAATTGATCTACAGTCCTGAATTCAGGCTCTTGCCATCAGAGACAGAGAGAAAAAGAAAAGAGAGGATTAAGATCTTCATGCTCTGGACAGGATTGCTATATTTGCAGTAATAACCTCTGTCAAGACTACAATGAATAGCAGCAGTGCTGCTACTAATGCCATCAAGAACAGAAGAAGGAAGATATGTGAAGAAGAAACAGAGTATATGAATACTGCTGAGAAGAACAAGGGAAGAAGAGTTCGACAACATGAGGAAGAAGCAGAGTATATAAATGCTGCTGAGAAGAACAAGGGAAGAAGAGTTATTATTGAATACAGAAAAAGGAAAGAAGATGAAGATAAGGATTACACTACGAATCGCATATGTACATTAAAGAACAAATAGTTTGTGTCAAGCTTGTATAGTCAAAAGCTCTCTGAGCTCTTTGTTTTCTTTGGTCCTCTGTTTTTCTTTGGTTCGGTAGTCAGTTAGTTTTCTTCAGTTAGTTAGTTTTTTCTTCTTCAGCTGTTCGACAACTGTACAAACAGATTCTAGAGAGAGCTAATACAGATATAAAAAGGCGAACTCTCCTGATGTAGAAATGTGAAGCAAAATAACAGAAAGTATCTTCATCTCTGTTTCTCTCATTCTACACTTCTTCTCTATCTCTTTCTGCTCATAAACTTCTTCAACCTCATTCTCTCTCAATTTGTGCACAAAGAGATGGAACCAGCGATTTCAAAGAGGCAGGTTAAGGTGAGACTGGGAGAGAGATGATGAGAAAATTCTAATCAGGTGAGATGGATGCCTTGACCGTCCCACAAAAGCGGACTTATGTACCACAGGCAACCCAATCCTGCTAAGACCGTGCCATCTAGATCAATGTGTTGCAGCTTCTTGCACCTTCGTTGATTCTCAGGTTAGCTTCCACAGTCCGACTGTACAACGATAACAAATATTGCAGAGTTTGTATGGATGTCCAACATTACTTCTTGAGGGGTCTATTTTTCTGCATATAATTGAGGATAAGCAGGGTGGTTAGTGCCAGCTGGCTAACTGGATGGTGATCATCGTATGAGGAGAAAGTTCTTACATTGTGCAACAATACTCCCTCTTCGACTCTTGACAGTTTCTACTTAAGCTTTTGGTTTATGTCCAAATTTCCATCGTTTGAGTTCATACTTAAGTTTTCATCTGTCTCTATTAGTTAAATCTTCAGAGTTTCAAGTCAATAATACTCGTGCCTGAGCACAGCCTGCACATTCTCTATTCATTGAAAGTTGCAAGGATAGGCCTAAAATAGCACAACTCGGACATGCATATCCGTATGAGAGTCAACAAGGGCAAATCTTAAAAGTACAGACTTATTCAAAAGAGGAAGGTTAAATTGCACACTTAAAAAGTTACTTGGAATGCATCAGCACATAAATAAAGCTACTTTGCTGATGAAACCAAGCAACTTCCACGCTTCAGACTCAGATCAAAACGAACACGGCGATCTCTAAAGTTTAGAAGCCGCATCCTTGTCCAGAAACCAAGTTAACTCCCCCTCGGGTGTCACCATTTGTGCAGGTAACTTTTTAGCATCCCCACTGTTCCCTAATGCAGTGTGCACGGCATCCACTTCACCGGTCCCAGCAACCACGAGAGCGATGTACTCGGATGAATTGATCACTGGGAAAGTGAAAGTGATTCGTTGTGGAGGCGGTTTCGGCGAGTCCTTGATGAAAGTGACCCACCTCTCTTTTTCTTCAAGGAGAGGATGCCCTGGGAACAGAGATGCCACATGACCATCGGGTCCCATGCCGAGCAGCATCAGATCAAACTTCGGGAACTTGCTAGCAGCTGATGGAGCTAATACACCGCTCTCAACTAAGTACCTTAGACAGGCCTCATAATCGTCTGCTGCACCTTCAGCTGACAGCGTATCGTTAATGGCATAAACATTTTCAGGGACAACTGGTACCTGAAGGAAGCACAGATGATGATGTAGCTTCATTAAAATCGAGCAAACATTTCATCTTTCTAAGGAGAAACCTTTACGCAGATCGAAGTACCAAGATTCGGGTCTCATCTAAATCAAGCTAAAACTCATCAGCTTGTTCATATCTCAAACTGCTAATCATGCATCTTTCACATTGCAAGAAATCCAAACAGCTAATGAGAGTCCTATTTTCTCTTGAACGAGCATTCATCCTTATGATTGATGGTCCAGCCTTTCTGGATCAGAGCAATTTAATCCTCTCAAGGGTTCGATGCCATGAATCAGATCGACTCTAACAACTATGCAAACGTGCAATTATCTGCTCATAGAAGGTCCATGGTATGAAATAAGAATGTACTGTTTCTTGCCTGGTCAAAATTAAGGCATTTTACCTTGGAGAGCAAACCATCACAGGCAAGCTTGTAGTTGCTGTCAGGATGAGTCTTAGGAACCACCCTCTCGTCTAACCAAAAGACATGCCATTTCGACCACTCAACCGATTCGACATACGGCGGTTCCGCCAGTTTCCTGAAAATATTCTGGGCATGAGCATTTACAATAACTTGAAACACATTGCAGAAATTATATCCAAACCAGCCTTATGCACACTTCATCACCAAATAAATTGGACTTGACACTAAAGCACATTAGACTTCCTGTTGATCTCCCGATCAGCTTGCCCAATCTACGGCCTATCGATATAAGCAGCACTAAGACGACAAGAGTCCGTCCGATATAGCGGGGGTTGTTCTGTAACTGGGCTGTGAGGCCTTGTCATCATAACCCCGCGTTTGTTGATGCACAGAGAATTGGAAGATTCCTGGACTTAATTCAAGAAAATGGAGAGCGAACCTGAGGAGGTCGATGAGATACCCTCCGGAGAGAACGACGGTGAAGAGCCCTCTCTCTCGGACGAACTTATCGGAGAGATCGGCGACGTACTTGGCGAGAGCCGCCGCCAATTCCTCCTCCGAACCCAACACCTCCACCTTCCTCTTCGCCGGCACCGTCGCGGGCGCGGTCTCAGCCATTGAATTCTTGTGTTTTTTTCCCTGGTTTTGCCGAACGAAGGCCGGAAGGGAGTTGATTTCGGAGGAGAGGTTTGAAGGTTAGCTAGCGATGCTTCTTGGCAAGGAAGGAGCAATGACGCGACATTTCATGTCGCGCTTAAAGCATATGCTCTTTGTTAGTGGGACTCCGGCGTGCGGAAACGACACTGACAGGCGCTTCCCTCGTGGTAAAAGGAACACTTCCCTTGGCTTAGGATGAGTTTTATTTCACGAAAAAAGTCAAAACTAATACAAGATATTATCGAAAAATAATCATTCACAAAAATAAAAGAATGAAATATATGAAAATAGTTAGGCATGAATTATTGTTGATGTTGATTAATTTTTTTAAGCGATATAACCAATCATTTTTTCAGAAGATGTTGTGTGAAAAGCAACCCTATTTCCCCCTCTCGTACAACTAAATCCACTTGATTAAAATTGCTCTTTCTCATATAATTACAATTTAAAGTGGAGGCCACAAAGCCCCTGGGGGAAATGCTTAAGGGGCTTTCAGATACGTGATGCTAGTAATGCTAGTAGCGATTAGCATCGGATTTTCAGCATTTGACCTAATGTTAAAATTAAATTTTTTCTTCCAAAACTATTCTTACCAATTCATTTTTTTTTAATTTTCTAATATTGTCCTCATTATTGTTCATCTCTTCTTGAGAAAGGGCAACTAGTAAGAGCGGTCAATAAGGGTGGCCAACGAGGGTTGATCAAGCAGGCAAAGGGTTGAGGAGAGGTTAGCCAGGCGTTAGCGAAGTCATGGGAGGGTCGTCGGGGTTCACATGACCCTTGCTCGAGGTTCCGTGACCTTGGGCAACAACCTCCAGCACTAGCCAAATCTTTCTAGCAACCTTTGCCCTTCGCTAGAGGTTTTTTTTTTTTTTTTTTTAAAGCATAAAAATTAGACCCAAAAGCCATTTGCAAAAAAATATTTGCCAAACACTATTTAGGCTAAAGTAGTTTTGTAAATGATTTTTTACCAAATGCAATTTACATTGTTCAATGCACAAACAAATATGATAAGAATCTCTCATGATTTACTGTTAAAGAAACCACAAGTGCATAAATGTAATATCCTCCTCAATCAATTCATAATTATTGTACCATTTATATCTTAAACGGATAAAGTAGTTTTGTAAATGATTTTTTACCAAATGCAATTTACATTGTTCAATGCACAAACAAATATGATAAGAATCTCTCATGATTTACTGTTAAAGAATCCACAAGTGCATAAATGTAATATCCTCCTCAATCAATTCATAATTATTGTACCATTTATATCTTAAACGGATAAAGTAGTTTTGTAAATGATTTTTTACCAAATGCAATTTACATTGTTCAATGCACAAACAAATATGATAAGAATCTCTCATGATTTACTGTTAAAGAAACCACAAGTGCATAAATGTAATATCCTCCTCAATCAATTCATAATTATTGTACCATTTATATCTTAAACAAGGAAAAAGCTTATCGCAATATTTTAGAGTCACAAGTTCAACCATGATCAAAAATATAAACGGGTTATAGCAAAATCAATGATTTTTTTTTTTTTTTGATGACGGGAACCGCCGTCAACCGGCAGCCTAGACGTAAACCCGGGACGGACTGAGCCACCACCACAGACCCAGCCGAGTTTGAGTCACGCGAGCGCGACGCCTTTGGGATTCGAACTCCTCCCTTTCGTGAGGAGGAAGGAGCCCGAAGCCAGCTGCGCCACCACAAGCGATGGTAACATCGATGAGATTGATAAGCTAGAAAATGTCAAATGTAGTAAAAAAGAAAAAACATGATTATTCATATTCGCAATTTTGAGAAGTATAATTTTTTGACTCTCTCCCACTATTTTCGTGAGACTTTAATACGAACCATAAAGCCACAAATATATATATGAGTTTTGAACTGTTGGGCCGAGCGTCTACTGAGAATCAGCCCACCCAATGAAGCCCAATCGAAAGGCCCAAATTCCACCATCGCTCGGCGGAACCTCAGGAAAAAGCCCTAATCCGATCGCTCCCCGGCGAAGTTCCCTTCTTCTTCCGCCGCGAGACGACGGAGGTGCCATCCACAGCCGGTGGAGGAGGAGCGGAGGAGGATCGGAGCGAGAGAAGATGCAGATCTTCGTGAAGACACTGACCGGCAAGACCATCACCCTCGAGGTCGAGTCCAGCGACACCATCGACAACGTCAAGGCCAAGATTCATGGAGGCGATCGGGATTGGAACTTCGCTCTCTCTCTTCCCGCGGTTTTCTGTCATTTCGATGGCTTTAGGTGACGTGCATATGGTGAACGATCAGGAATCCCGCCGGACCAGCAGAGACTGATCTTCGCCGGGAAGCAGCTGGAGGATGGCCGCACGCTCGCCGATTACAATATCCAGAAAGGTTCGTTTCTATCGCGATTCAGTTAGGGATGAGATAATTGCTCTTGAATACTGCTAGATACGATATTAGTCGCGCGACCAATCGTGCGCTACCGTTGTCGACGTTCTACGATCGTAGGCAGGTGGTGAGCCCCAACGTGGAGTCACATTTGAGTCGATTGCTTGATTGTTTCGGATCGGTTGGACGTCGAATCTGTGGAAATTCATACTTGTGATGCGATGATAGTAGAGAGGTTAAGTTGTTCCTGGTAACTGAAGACCTGTTAAGCTCGAAGTAACGGTCGAATGGGAGTTGAATTACGAAGTCGATAGTGTAGATGAGGTCTTTGGGTTTTTGTTGTCGAGTGTAGGCTATGATGTTGCAGTGACGATTCGTGGACGGTGAGTCGGCGACGACAGGAGTTTAGATGAATTAGCAAGATAGAACACCGTCTTAGTGCAGTTGTAGATCGGAGTTCGGCTGTGCATCAGGATAACCGTGAGCGTGTCTAGACGCAGAGAAGTAGTGCTGTGAGTGTTTAATCTAGGCTTGTGCTCGAGTGGAAGAGCTCGAAGGAGGAAATCGGCGTGGTTCAATATCTCCCATTGTAAAACTTTCACCGTTGCCGGCTTTATCTATTGGATCTGAATTTAGGGCTTCCGCCATATCTTCAGAGATTGTACTTTGGATTCACGGGATATCTACGGGGAATTTTGCAGAATCAACTTTGCACTTGGTGTTGAGGCTTCGTGGTGGCATCATAGAGCCGTCCTTGATGGCATTGGCTAGGAAATTCAACCAGGACAAAATGATATGCCGCAAGTGAGTGCAAATATATGTAATTTTTTTAGGTCAATGATACGTGTGGCTCTTCGTATGTTGCTTGCCACTCATGATGCTGAAGCTGAATCTGGTCTGCAGATGCTATGCACGCCTGCACCCTCGTGCTCAACTGCAGGAAACAGAAGTGCGGGCACAGCAATCAGGTAGGCAATTGCTTGATCTACCTTCTCGAGCTGTGGATATTGCTTTCTATAGAGAACAGGGACTTATAATCAATCATCCTGTTTTGCAGCCAAGGGCAAAGAAGAAGATCAAGTAGATTGCTGACCAGCCACCGATCGGGTGGCGAAGGCTTCTGAGAGATGGTATTCTAGAAAGTTTAGATAGGTTTGTAGCTATTGAGATTCGGACATTATGTTGTCTCGAGAGTATCGCAGTGTCGATGGTAATATTGGTTTCGATATGATATGACTTTGAGCATGTTTTCGGGTTATCATGATCTTTCGGTTTCTGATTTGGCCTTTTCAACTCATTAGCACTACTAGTCCATGATCGTTCCAGTTTCACCAACCTCTTTAGAACTAGTGGATTGGGGGTTTTTACTGGAGAGGCTTTGCTTCGGTTCTACTGAGGATGCTTTGCCTTCGTTTCCATCTGACTATTTGGAGCCAAGCTCCTGTAGTTGCTCCATCGGCTTTCGCTTTATAAATGGCAACCACAGCTCTTGCCTTAGCGTAAGATCACCAGCCCCAAGGTGAACAATAAAAAAATGGAAAGAATCACATCCGTGATTTCGATCGACTGTCGTGCAAGTTTGCAGCGCTGTGGTGAAAATCGGTCTCTCCCGGTCCCGAAGAAGCTAAAGTTTGACGTTTTCTCCTAAAGGAATTGCACCGTGAGAGGGGTTGTGGATTTAGCTAAGTCTTTGGCTAGACTTTTGAAATGCTTTCGGTACCGTCTTTTACCCCGCTCGTTTGTCGGGCGTCGAACTCAGCGACCTCCTGATTTACCGCCGCGACCTCCATCCCATGTATGACTATGGTCCAACCGCCTAGAGATCAAGGTCCGGATAGGCGTACGCATGGGGTCAAAGTCAATTCCTAAGCTGAACCGTCGCCCACGAAACCTAAAAAGATAGAACCTCTACAGCGACTTCCCCCTTTGTTGATTTTTTCTCTTGTCTTTTGCACTTTCCCCGTCTCTACTTTCCCCCCGGGGATCGTTGGAGAAAAAGGCCAGTGCGAAGATCTGCCGGTTTCACACCAAGATTGAGATCTTGGAAACGGAATTCCAGGTCCACGTGCACCCCAATCCCATCATCTTGAATGTCATGCATGCATGCATGCATGATGTCCATATTGAATCTCCTCCTGAATCTCCACAATGATGCCCCCGGATCCAACGGCAGATATTTCCCTGGGCCATGATTATGTACAAACTGAATAGACATACATCCGTCCATGTAATTATTGAGACAATGATCCTCACCCACCATTAACCCTACAGCTGGGTTCCAGGAAAGACCACCTGGGCCCCACTCCCCCACCACCCCAACCCACCCCCTCTCCCTCTCTCTCTCATCGTCGTCGTATCATCATCGTCGTCATCATTCACCGCATTCACATTCATAATCAGCGGGGACAAACATCTCATCTCATTTATTCTTTGGACGCAACGGAAAGTAAAGGGATGGGGAGATCAGAGAGAGAGAGAGAGACTGGGAGAATGGAAAATAGAGTAGATATCACGCACACTCAGGCGCCCAGCTAATCATCAGAGAGAGAGAGAGAGAGAGAGAGGGAGAGAGGGAGAGAGCAATGATGAAGAAGAAGAAGAAATGGCGAAGTTCAGGTTTTGTGGGGAATGTTGTCTGGTTCAAGGCTTCAAGTTCTTGAGTACTTCCCATCAAAGTCTCAATCTTGGATTCATTCCAATGGCCTCGGACCAGGCTTCATTCCCCTCAATTCTTGCTTCCGCGTAGATTCCCTCTCCAGAGCAGAGCAGACCAAAGCACCTTCAAGCGCCCTCCGAATCGAATCCATAGTCACAGAGATCCCAAGGTACCTTACCTTCCTCTCTCTCTCTCTCTCTCTCTCTCTCTCTCTCTCTCTCTCTCTTCTTTGAGCTTTTCTTGTGTTCTGCGAGAGATGTGCAATGATTGATTTTGTTTTAGCTTATGAGCTTGTAATTGCATTTGCATGGGACGAAGAGGCTCCCCATGTGTTGCCAGATTGGTGTAATGATGCGGAGCTTTGACTGTCGTTAAGCTATGTCATGCCATGCCCTTCCTTCTGTCTGACACACACGGACCAACCCCATTAAAAAAAAAAAAAAAAACTATTTTCATCATTAGTCTCTCATTACTTCCCATTCATTCATTCATCTTCCATCTTTTCAACATTTGTCATCATTCGTTTCCTCCCCGGTCTCCGCAGTCTGTCCGCTTCACTTTGCATGGATTTAGATTCAACCATATCGTCTTGCTCTGTCTGTCACAACTCCAGGCCCTCCTCTCCAACCCATCTTCCCATTCTTCTGTCCTTTTTTCACTTCTTTTCTGGTGACGATATAACCCCCCAGAATTCTGCGTGAATCGAACCTCAATGATGAACCTCCTCCCTCGTTTTAGGGTTCAGTATTGCTAAGGTGAAAAGGAAGAATCGAATCCTGGAAATGAAAATGGATCGCCGCGTGAACCATCCCTTTTTCTCTTTTGCTTGAATAAGACCGTATATGCAATCCAACTTTACCAAATGTCTCCCGCACCATAAATCACTGCCTAATGTCTTATAAAAAATTAATTGTTATCATCAGTCATGACATCCAGCTGCACCGTCTACTTCAAGAAGCAGCATTATGGATGTATAAACAAAACAATAATAATTTTCACTATAAGGGCTGATTTCATGAATCTCTTTCAAGAAGAGGGGTCCCTCTTTCTTTTCCTTTTTTGACATTTGGTCACTGAAATATCCCTCCTTTAGATCAATCAAACATGGAGCTTCAATGTCGTCGTTTAGCTCAAGTTTTGTAATAGAGATCTTGTGTACCACCAAGCCGAGGATATGAAGGAAAGCTCCTGATTGGGTTCTAGGATGATAGGATTGGAGATAACAAAGGACAGAACCATGAGGCTTCAATGGGATTGGCCAGAGCTGACTGTAGCTCTTGTAGTCTAGGTCATGTCGTGACATCTTGGGACAAAAAGTAGAATGATAAGCGTTGAGTGTCATTCTAGTTTTAACATTGTGAGGTTGTTATATATCTCTTGATTTTGCATTTTCAGTAATTTAGTGGTAATTGATCACCCACAAATTGTCTGGAATGAATCCACCGTGTGTATGAAGAATATTTTTTATTGTAACGTTATTTGGCAGATGATATGTGTTTGACCACAATAAGGTGAGTCAAACTTTGAAAGTAACTTCAATGATGTACTTTTTGATTGGCCTCCTTCGACTTCAATCTGTACTGATTCTTATCAGCTAAGGAAAATTCTTTAATATATCACCCCCGGAATTTTCATGCTCAAATACCATCTTTTCATATTGCTTTTCATGCTGAGGACAGACGATTGTCTGTGTAATCTAAGTAAAAAATAAAAAACTCAGTAGCATACATTAAACTCAGCAATCTAACAAAAGAAAAGTGCAAATCGAAAACTTACATACCACAGTGAGATTCTTTTCAATTCATAGATGGAGGTTTTGGCACGCATCACGAGAAAAAGAATGCTAAACGACGAAAGGAGCACGTTGTCCTGTCCATCCTTTCAGCCCATTATGCAAACTGATCATATTTCTTTCTCGCTGATGACCAAATGACGTCGACGATGACAACGCTAGAATCGAATCTAGTCTTGAACCAACCCCTTCTCTCTGTCTCTCTGTCTCTCCCTCGCTCCCTCCCTCTCTCTCTCTCCAACGTACACGTACGTTCGTGCAGACTTCGAGGACAAGTTGCAGATGTCAGGAGCTAAAAAAGCAGAGAGAGCTTTGCAGTGAATAATGCTGGCAACTTTCAGCGAAGTCGCAAGTCCCAAACTTGGAGTTAAGACTGCTGCTTTCGTGCTTTCGTATTCTGACTTCGGAGAAAGTCCATTGGCCCGATTGCGTTTCCTGTTACACGTCTGAGTCCAGACTTTGTCTCTTACCCTTTTCTTGCTTCAGTGTCGTCACCATCGATAATCACTCGAAAGTTCACTTTGGAGATGCAGTTTCCCTTAGCTGTTTTCGCTCCATCCGACAAGTTTTTTGAAATGTCTTCCTCAAGACGGTCTTTGGACGAAAAGGGTTTGATAGTACGTCGTTTGCTTGGAGTGCTTGATATGAAAATATCATCTTGGACTTGCGCAATGACAATGACGAGATCTTTCTTCTTCACCACTCACCAGCAATAAGAAGAATAGATACTTTATTTCACATGATGTTTATTCTATTCAGTTGTTGTTAAAGGGAAATTAATATACGCATAACGGTAAGGGACGGGAAATTGGATGCGAAAGTTTAGGGATAAAGAAAACCAGGAAGAAAATAGACCAGAGGGAGCCCAACGATTCTTGTTGTGATGGTCACTTTCTAAGTTCATCGATTAGTACTCCAAATCTGATAGCCTCAAAAGCTACGATGCAAAGGCAAAAGGACAACAAAAATTACAGAAATTCAAATACTGTACGGTAGCACATATGTATAAAGACGAAACGACAGTAACAACGGTAACGATAATAACAACAGTGAAACAAGCTGTTTCCCCTAAAGATTATGCTGTGCAGGCCAGCTTCTCAACTGTAAATGTATTCTGGGGTATCTCACTCTTTAAATACGGTCGATGTTAGCAAGGCAATTATACTTTATTAATGTGGGTTCAGAGCAGGCCAAGGCCGGATAAAATCTGGAATTTTTTACTTTGCATGAAGAAGTATATTGAGGACGGCGATATCCGTTTAGCATTTTGGCACTACTTGCTGCTAATTTTTCTCTTTTTTAAGTAGAAAATTATAAGAATTGTCGAACACTTATATACTAATAATCGAAATTGGAGCTTCAATAAATGTGTTGGAGACACTAACATGTTTGCGGTCGTTTGAAACCCTAGGGGTTTAGTGCTATTAAGGAAGGATGTTGAGCATTTCCCATATTCTATTAGTAGTCCCATCTCGTGTATACTCAATTTGGAAGATATCGAGTTGATCCGATATGGATTTTCTGTTCTCTCATTTTTGCTAACTGGATTCATTCGAAGCATATGCAGATGACATATATCCGCAAGTGTCATCTCTAAATCAAAGTTTTTCTTGCATTTCTAAGGTTTTCATTTTTGTGATTATCATCACAACAACAGATCATCCATACCCAATACCTAAGCTCATTCATTAACCGAGATCTTTAGCAACATCAAAAGTCACCATCCCTACGCCACAATATCATGTAAACTCGGCTGGCCCTTTTCACGATACATTCCGATGCCATGTATGGTACTTTGCGAAACTCTGACATTGTCGAAGACTCACCTCGCCCTACTCTTGCTTTCTCTTAATTTTTTAGTACAACTAATCAAATAAGTTTGGACGACATTGACTCCGCAGAAACCTAAAAAGCGAATCAAAGAATCTATGTTTGAGCGATTAATATGTCCTCATAAACATAAGAGAAGAAATTGCACCCTGCACTCACCCGCTTCTACTATTCCCCTTGCACCTCTGATCAGTAAAAAAAGGGGCTCACACCAGTCTTCATTTCCTTGCCATAGAAATCCTCTTCTTAAATTTATCTACTCTATATAGTTGACTAGCGGCCGACCCTGCCGCGAGGTGACAGCTGATGTTAGCGGCCAGTCAAAGGCTAAGGAGGGATGGGGGTAGAGGGGACATTACTAGAAGAGTCATAAATCAATTGTAAAAATGTCAATTCAGTTCTAAACATTTTAACTTGGCTAATTTAATTATATACATTTTGACAAATTGCCAATATAACCCTTCCTACCGATTTTGATAAATAAAAAATCACTAAAATGAATGCTAAATGTTCTTTGTGGCACAATCACAGTTTTTTAAAATTTTCGGATTTTCTATATGATTTTTTTTTTCCTTTTTTTTGTCCTTTCTGTTTTCCCCAATACTCCTGTTCATCTTCCTAGTGCTCGGGAACCTACATCGGCCATAGGTGATCGTCGCGGCCCTCACCCCAGCAAAGGACTTTGTCCAAATCTGGGCAGTGAGGGTTAGGGCCGATTTGGGTGAGTTCGCTGGCCACAAGGACGAAGGCTGAGATCTGAGCAAAGGGCATTCACCGATTTGTGGGCCACTAGCGATGGTCGTGGCCCTTAACCTTTGGTGAAGGCCTTTGCCCAAATTTGGGCAAGTGAGGGTCAAGGCCCTTTCTTAGATTTGGGCAAATTCGCCAGCCACGGCCAATTGTGAGAGGTGTGAGGGATCCTTGTTGGCATGGTGCCTCGGTGGAGGAGTTGGCAGAGATGGTCCTCCGATTGTTTCACAGACACAATCCTTAGACAGTAAGAATTAGACCAAACGAGGAAGGCCCATTAGGGATAAGGCCCAATAGGGATAAGGCCCACGTTGCTTCTCTCTCTCTCTCTCTCTCTCTCTCTCTATCTCTGTTCTCCACTTCCCCATCTCCGTCTCAACTCACGGCGGCGCCTCGTCCCAGCTCCGATCGACTCACGGCGGCGGGGCCGCCGCCTTCGGCCGTTCAGCGCCGCCCTCCCTCTCGCTCTCTCGGTCGCTCGCCTCCATTTGCTGTAAGTTCGAATCTCTGATCTTCAATCGACTCGCTAAATCCCGTAAGTTATTCGTTTGTTTTTGGTCGATTTACGTCGAAACCCTAAATCTCTCTCTCCCTCTTCCTCTGTCTGCCAACGATGATGATTTCTCTGCTCATGTCTTCCAATTAAAGACGACGACTTGGCCTTCCTCTCTATGGATGTCGCCGTTTCGCCCGTATTTCTGCTGAATGTGGTTTTAGCTCCGAATGTGAGCAAGTCCTTCCCCTTCTTGAATTTCCAAAATTGCGATAAACCAATTACCATTTTTTCATAGATAATTCAATCTTAAATAGCCGTGTTCTCTAATTGGATTTGGACGACAGAAGAGATGGTCTCTGCAAACAAGGTGACATAAGAAGGCAGCAGATATTGTGCAGTCGATTGACTTCTAATGGCTGTGAACCGTACATTGAGCATCATGAGGACATGTAGAGAATGACATGGCCGTCATCTAGGCCCCTCGAGCTCTGCAAAGCTCGCGGGAGGTCCACATCGAGGCTGCGTAACCTTGATCTGGTCCGAGCCAAAGGTGACAACCATGGCCAACCTTTAATCTGTGCCATGGACGTCACAACCAGAGGCTCAAATGAACTACCGATATGAGCAGCTTTCTAGCCAGAATCACACCTCCTGGATTCCAAGATCACTTATCGGAACCTCGTAGATTTCGATGTTCACGAACCTGGAGGAATTGAAAGAAGAGTAATGGGAATGTTCATGTTTCTTCCTCTCGCTTGGCTGTTCTTCCCGCTGTAGGTCGAGCGGAAAAAGTTCCTAGACATGGCTTCTTTCCCTCCCTATTGGGAACAAATAAGCGCGGGGAAGAGGGAGACGGGGGCTATCGATTTTTGATAAAATCGGACGGAGCTTTCTCGGAGGAACCAGATCAGAGCTCTAAAATCACAATCGTGTGCATTCTCTACAATCTTTGACTGAGATTATCATGCCCCAAAATTTTCAACCTTTCAAGCTTCTAGAGACATTTGGCCTTGATGCCTGTGATATCAATGGGCGGGTCAGATCGGGTTTCTGTGATTCCCGACCCGACCTGAAACGTGCACTTGACCCAACCCAAATCGATACCGAAAATATCATATAATGGGTCGGGACGAGTTGGGCTGGGCCAGCATTGGTTTTTCCTTTCACTCTTTGTGCGTGTGCAACGAGGATGAAGCAGTTAGCTAATTAATTAGACTGATTAGCTAGGTGTTTCATCGTCATTGCATACGCATGGAAAGAGAAAAAACCCATGCCGGCCTGGTCTGACCTAGCCCCACCCAACCCAAATTTAACACAAACAATAGCAACAACTAAAGGCCTGATTCCAAAATACCCTAACTTTAGCATCGGGCTGTGCGGAGCCAGGCCAGGTCGGCTCGGCCGGGATGGGTTTTTTGACATCCCTACTTGATGTTACGAGATGTTAAAGTAGATGTTTGTGAGTATTGTTTTATTATCAGATGTAAGCTGAGGCATTGCGCAATGATAGCTTTGATGCGAATTTTCAGGCGACAGCCGTTACATGACTTGATGTTCTAGTGAAAAGATGAAAAAGGTTTGATATGAAGATGCAATTCTTAGAAATTTTTGGCATGTAACTTACTGCATGAGTGAGTTTATGCCACTTGATTGTGCAATTTGGTGGGCATAGTTTTTGGGCAGACGCAAACTTGATATTCAAGTTTTGCTTGACTATTAAATTTTGGCTGCTGGGGTTTAAGTTGCGACTTCTCTCTGTATGGGCTTCAAAACTCTTACCTGGTCTGCACCTACTTCCGGATGACCAAGCCGAGGCTTTAAAGAGTACAAAAGAATTTGGTTAATATTCATGATCTGGCTGGTGGGTATTTGGTTTTGGGAGTTTCTACACTGAAAATTGACAGGAAGCTTGGATAGACATCAGGCTTTCAGTGGATAGTGTAATGAAAACAAGATGAGGCATAGCATTCCTCATGATATAAGGAAATTCAATTTGTTCCTATCTCGTGGGAGGTCGGCAGGTTATGAATGCTGGTCAGTGTGCTTTTGTTGCTCGATTTTGACTTTAACTTCATGTGATAAAAGATGGAGCTTCTTAACAGTATCTGAGGTACCTGTAAATGTTTCCTGCCTTTTATCTCTTGGTGCTGACTTGATATGCATGAGAATATGTAATGTGTAATCTCGTAATACCTGCTGAATGGTTTCTATTGCAATATACAGAAGGAAAAGTCGTTCTATATCTCCATGGCGATGCAAGAGTCATTCTCCAATAGTGAGGCGTCACAGAAGTTGCTCCCCTACCCCAAAGTGCTATAGAAGGCAAAAGAGTAGAAATTCCTCTTTGGCTCATACTCATAGCTCTTCTAATCCAAGCCTTGGGTCTGTGGAGTGCAAAAGTGCCAATGAGAAATTGAGAAAGGAAGAAGAAGAGAGGAAAAGGTAGATCTGAGTCAAGTTATGTTCTCTGCTGCGTTCTAATTCTGATTTTTCCCCTCCGTTTTGTATCTTTTCATTTTGCTGAGTTTTTTCCATTTTGATCTTTTCATCCAACTGGATGAGGTTTTTTTTTTTTTTTTTTTTTTGGTGGTTATTTTGGGGGTGGGGGAGTTTGGAGGAGTTCCATTGAAGGGTTTGTTTTTCAGAAAATGCTCTTTCTTGGGTTAGCTTTATGCATCATTTCCTAATCATACAGTAAGGGAAGAATGGCTTGGACTTGTTATTTTTTATTTCATAGTATATGAGCTGTGTTTAGAATGAGTGCTTTTCGATTTTATTGGGAATTTGTTATGGTTATTTCTTATCGATGGATCTGTTTTTCTTTAACCTTATTAATGAAATTGTTTGAGGATTTAATTTTATAGAAGATTTGTCTGTGAAGAACTAGAAGCACAACAACTAGATGTATTTGCATTTCTACATTGCTAAGAAAGTTTCTTGAGTCCATTGAATGCTTTTGAGTGCCAGCTCATCCAATTTTGAGTAATTTTACATAATTTAAGAGTTGATAATATATTCTTGAGTTGGCGTTGATCATGCCATGGTTCATTGTCACTTTTCATCGTTTAAATTCGAGAGACATCAAGAAAGTGCACTCTAATGTATTATTATTGTGAGAAGACATTCTTTATGTGGACAAAACATCATGTACATTAAAGAATAGCCAAAATTTTCTCTCACCTGAATTAGTTATGTGGCGGTACTACAACCAGGCCTTAGGGCATGACTATTCCATAAGGAAGGAGTTGAAAGCGTGATCAACGCATTGTCTACGAGTCGGTGACAATTATGAGGTTATTTATGGGGATTCTATAATTGATATCCAAAGCATTATATGCTTGATATGCATTGTGGACAATGTAATATGAATTTTTTGGATAAATGGTTTACACGGTAATATATGCCCGATATGCTCGACAATCTCTCTTGAGCGATTAATTCTATAACTCCTGTTTGTTCCTTGATTAATGATTGATGTATATGCATCCAAGTTACCTGTTTTCACGTACAAGTGTCGAAGTACAGTGTTAAGATATATGGTATATACATTGTGACACATTTTCTGACAGCTTAAGCTAGTGAGGAAAAATGGTCAGTTCACACGTATTGCATATGCCACTGATGCTTGCTTTAGTGAAGCTCTTAGTTGTGGGGCTCATATTCTTAGGGTATATGGCAGTTTTCAAAAGGCATTAACATCAATTGTGATCTGGAAATAGAAAATGATTTTTTGTTTGAGCTAATTGTCTTGGGGGAAAAATTGTTTATAGAATGGACAAGGTAGTGGAGGCTGTTGAAGAAGTGAAGAAGGAATGGGGTGAGGCGTATGTCAAAACCCAAGAGCATATAAAGGCAATTGAGGAGTATGGGAAATCGAGAGAGGGGAAGAATTCGCTCCCGAGGTTGAACGGTCTGGCACAGGATGGCTTGGCTCTGTTGAATTTGCTGCAGTTTAAACTTGATCTTCTCGCCCCACAGCTGCCCGCCATTGATTCTGTTGAATCTGCCAAGTCGTTGCTCGAGTCGTGGAAGACCAAGAGCCAAAAGTAAGTTCTCGGTTCTTAATTTGTTGACCTGAGACTCAATGTGTGTAATTTTGTGAACTCTGGAAGATGATCGCTTCTTGTGTTCATGTTGTCATTAGCAGCTGGAGTAGAACTTACGATTGGGAGCCAAATCATTTGTTTGAGAAAAGGGTGTTGGGAAGTGTAGACAAGGAAGAATAATTTTTGTTTTGAGAAAAGCTAAGGACAGCTTTTGCTTTGGGAATTTCTGCTGCTGAGGGTTTTTTTTTTTTTTCGAAAGATATGGTTGGCCTATGTATGTTTGGACTTGTTTAACTTAAATTGTAAGGATTTTGTTTAAGAGTAATCCGAATAAGTCCCAATTGCATCCTTGTGAGTTGAGAAGAGATTTGTGGTTTTCTTGGTCCGATCTTGAGATAGTTTGCCTGTTAACTCTCTTAAAAGTTTATATACATGCTTGACATCCATTGTTTGTGCATTCCTGACTAATCTGAATGTAAATATTTCTACATGAGCAAACTAGTTGTGCATACACCAATATGTAGAAGATTCATAAAGATCATCTCTGTAATCAGCTTGCGAATGAGGTTGAGGAATGCTAATTTGCAAGCAAGGGCTAATATGAAGAAGGCTGCGCAAGAAGAGGTATGTACAGTCTCCTCTATATGATGCCTTGTTTTTGCTTTGCTCAATCAATGACTTTTCTATGTGGTGATTCCAAATGTGGGCTCAGGAAGATGAACTCATTTAATTTCATGCATTTTAGAGAGAACTGCTTCTTGGCGGCGGAGAGGAATCAACAATTCGGAGACGCAATTTACAGTATGTATCACTTCTTTTACTTTTTTATTTAACTCTGCAATATTTTATTATTCTGAGATGATGTTGCTTTCAATATCTGGAATTCCAGACATCCGTGTGGTTAATCTCTACTGCCTATTGTCATACGAATTACAAGTAGTTGATTTACCGCTAATTGTTAGGACAAAGGCTGGAATGACATCTGCTGCAGAAAATATCACAGAGAGCCTTCGCCGCACTCGTCAGCTGATGGTCCAGGTGAAGAGTCAGCTCGCTTTGCATCTTCTTTCCCCACACTTTTTTATTTGTCTGTATCACAAATATTTTATGTTGTTCCAAGTTCCCAACACTGAATTATACGAAGATCATTGTAACACTAAGGCCACTTTGCAGGAGGTGGAACGAAGTGCAAATACGCTCATGACTGTTGGTAAGTATGTTTTGCTCCTGTGAAGAGGTTTTGAAGCAAATACATGTTGTCATGCTTTGCACTGCTAGGCTCCAGATCTTTTCTGATCATTACTTTTTCGTGACAAATCCTTCTGAGTTGGCCTTTCTCTCTCCATTAAATGCATAAGCTGTGACCTCAGTTTTCCTTTTATTATGGAAATGTGCTCCTTTCACTAAGATTAGTAATGGAAAGAGGAGTATAGTCTCAAAGCAACCTACCACTTTTCTATCATAGGAAGCGCTTGGCTAAGATCTTGGATTTTGATGTGTTTTCCTTTTAGGCTATTAAACCTTTTGCCTTTTCTGCAAATAGGAATAGAGACATAATGAGACAAGGGCTAGTTGAGTGATATGTAAGGCTAGCAGCTTGTGTTTCCTTGTCATAATCATGTAGTATCAATCGTCAAATTAAGATAATTATGAGATCTGTCCTACTTTGAACATGTTTATTAATCTTTTCATACTTTTAAGGTCCTTGCCATTAGATTGGTACGCGATACTTGTTTGCTAGTTGGTCCTCATGTATAAACATGTCATTACAGGAAAGGAGGTAGAAATGCATTCATGAGAAAATTAACTGGAAGTCCAATCAAACTACATTAGCTGTCTTTAGTGGAGTTGAAAGTTACATTGTTCAAATTTGCAGTGTCATCATAATGTAAAACCTTCACTAGGCATATAACTAGGGTTAGAGATTCCTCAGATTGTCTAGTAAGCCTTTTTCTGTCAAATATTGAAAAAGAAGGAAGTATATTTATTCTAATTTTGAGAATTAATTCTGCTTCTGTACTTCTGCATCAAAGTGAAAATTCACTCGCATACAGTTTGTTGCAACAGAACCATGAGCAACAGAAAATGGTCATATTCCTAGATTATAAGAATATGGGAAAGTGATGATTAAATTATGCAAAGCAGTGTATTGCACATTAACTGGACTATAGACCAATTTAACTTGAGCTAAGTATGACCTCACTTCTGGGTTGGAAGCTTGCAGGGATGTGAAGTTTAATGACTAAAAGCTATAGTACTTGGTTGTTTTTATCCACCATATGTGCAACATCTATCTATAGTGACACTTTTGCTATGGCCTGGATCTTGGTGATACTTATTATTTTTTCGTATTTTGTCTCTACAAATAGATAAGTATGACTTTAGAAGAAACTGGAATTTATCATTTTCATGGCGAATTTTGCAGAGGAATCTACTGGAGTCTTAAGAAAGGCTGAAAGTGAGTACAAGGGCCACCGTTCATTGTTGATGCGCACCCGAAGCCTACTTTCTACAATGGGACGTCAAGATGTGATTGACAGGTCTGGATTTGGACAAACTTTTTTCTTTTTTCTATTCATATGTCATATTTACCTGAAATTGCCTTGAGCTTATACCTGGTTCTGATTGACAGGATAATAATTGCTGTTGGATTTATCTTATTCTCATGTGCTGTTCTATATGTCATTTCGAAACGCATTGGGATACTGAAATTGCAGAGGAAGGTTACAGCAGCGCTGAAGGCTGGTATGGCAAGACAAGCAGAGATTGGACTTAGAGGCAACCAAGAGGGCATCAATATCCCCGATGTCGTTGATAATGTAATTCCCGATTTGGATCCGCCATTGGATAGACCTATGCACGACGAACTCTGAGTTTGTCTCGGTGCTTTCTGGAGTAAAATTTGTCAACCGGGTTCTGCTAATATGGGGGAAAGTCACTTTCATGGATAAGGAAGACGGAGTGACATACCAAACTTTCTGTCACAATGGTCATGCTTAGGTAAATTCATCTAAATCACTGCCTCTCTTCATTGCTCCTCGCAGCTGGTAAATTCACCCGTCTGGTTGGTGGTATGCGTGAAAACATACATTTATACGGACGTTCGCGTTTGTGTATCGTGTATACAAACTCATACTAGAAGGACGGATGAATTCATTTCGAGCTTTATGAAGCTACAAAAGAGAAGTCTCCTTTTACAATGACTCAACTAAATAGCAGAGTATTAAATGTCACAAAGCCAAAGTAGCATACATGACAAGAATCCTACAGAACATGGCAATCCAGATTTTGTAACGTAAGCACTAGTTCCAGCGTCCTACTGGATTCCTATTTCAAGATATGTAAGATGGATCTCCAAGAGGCCTGCCCATATCATCAAACAAAAAGAAAGAAGACGAAAGGAAAAAGGAAAAAAGAAACATATCAAAATCAAATGGTCAAATTTCCCAAAGCTAATCTTCTCAAACGCCTATTGCGACAGTCATGTTTTGAACCGATCGAGACTCACCTTGGCATGAGCACGTAGACAAGTATGAAGGCTATAGTCAAGAACAAGCAAATCCCTCCAACAGCCAAATAAGCCGCTCCTAGGAAGTCATTCTTCTCACCTATCCGACTGGCGGTCGATAGCACCAAGTGCTTCTTACCCTCGAAATCGTAGGTATTGTAATGAGAGTTGATGGCCTAAAATTAGTTGTTACTTAGTTGGAGGTAAGTTGGAAAAAACATGGGAATTAAACGGGAAATGAACCTGTACAGAAGCCATAGTTTGCAAATTTCGTGCCTTTTATGGATCGATTGCTGCAGATTCGAAATGATGTATGGGGCCTTAATATCTAAGCTTGATAAGAATTTGAGGCTTAACAATGCTTTCGCGATACATACACATGACCAAATAATGTTTTGTAGATTGCCCATTTCAAGAATTTACAGCCCTCTAACTTTGTTACTCATACAGGCCATTACCGTTTGGGGATCAGAATGGACTCGAGAAGGTTGCATTAGTGAAGCTAAACCTATCAAATGGGTGCATTAAGTCGGATTTGGATGGATCCAAAATGGGTTTGACCCAAATCGATCCTTTCTATTTTTTCTTCTTTTTTTCAAGGGCAATTGGTTCTATGATTGGTAATTTCACAACTTGAAACCTAAAACCGGATTGGGTAGGGGATTCTCAATTTGGAACTAACCCCCGTAGCCCTAGGCTAGAACTGATCACAGTTTCCTATTTTTTTTTTTTGGTAATGTGTTTCCTATTTTTTTTTTACCTCTTCTTTTCCTTAAAAGAAAATAACTATTTGTACAAGGAACGTCTAAAGATGATTTCATAAGAGAATAAAATAACTATTTCTACAAGAAATTTCATTGGGGGTTTGCTGAATAAAATAAAAAAAAAATGAAAAGGGTTTTTTTAAATGTCTTCTGGCATGTTTTATGTATTTATGATCCGGAAACAACTCATTATATATGTGAAGTATTGACTAGGTTCATAGTCTTGCTCTAGAGTCTCCTCATATATAGTTTTTTCATCTAGAAGACTGGAACTAATTTGTTTGCAGATTTTACTTTGATGGCTAGTCTTTTTTATCCATAAATACCCAAGGAAAAAAAAAATTCTACAGTGACTATGGTCTATCGAATAGGCTAAATATGTTTGTGTTATTTGCATAATGGTAAGGAGCCAAATATCTATTCTATTTGTGAGGCATGCTTCGAACATATATTGATAGATGAAATTGAATTTTTCAACACCATCGAAAATTAGTGCATCTAAAACTGGTCTTTTTACCTTCGAAGTTGATTGGAAATTGTCTGAGCTCATTTTCAAGTGTGCATGCAGTTGTAACTTTATTGGAAACTTTTTGATTAAGATTAATAGGGAGAATAGTTGCCCCATCCACTAAGTTCTATCATCGGGTTGATCTCAGATGACATTAGTTGGACCACTTATAAGGACATTCCACTCTCTTTGTGAAAAGCTCCTAAGTTCTTGTTTGGTTTTCCAGAGGAAGCTGATATCGAAGTATGCCCACAAATACAGGGTTGGAATAAAATAACTCTTTCTATAAGAAATTCCATCGAGAATCACTCAAAAGTTCACTTTGTAGATGCAGAATCCTTAGCTTTTTTCGCTCCATCCGACAAGTTTTTTTAAATGTCTTCCTCAAGACGATCTTTGGACGAAAAGGGTTTGATAGTACGTCGTTTTCTTGGAGTGCTTGATATGAAAATATCATCTTGGACTTGCGCAATGACAATGACGAGATCTTTCTTCTTCACCACTCACCAGCAATAAGAAGAATAGATACTTTATTTCACATGAAGTTTATTCTATTCAGTTGTTGTTAAAGGGAAATTAATGTACTTATAACGGTAAGGGACGGGAAATTGGATGCGAAAGTTTAGGGATAAAGAAAACCAGGAAGAAAATAGACCAGCGGGAGCCCAACGATTCTTGTTGCGATGGTCACTTTCTAAGTTCATCGATTAGTACTCCAAATCTGATAGCCTCAAAAGCTACGATGCAAAGGCAAAAGGACAACAAAAATTACAGAAATTTAAATACTGTATGGTAGCACAGATGTGTAACGGCAAAACGACAGTAACAACGGTAACTATAATAACAACAGTGAAACAAGCTGTTTCCCCTAAAGATTATGCTGTGCAGGCCAGCTTCTCAACTGTAAATGTATTTTGAGGTATCTCACTCTTCAAATACGGTCGATGTTAGCGAGGCAATTATACTTTATTAAAGTGGATTCAGAGCAGGCCAAGGCCGGGTAAAATCTGGAATTTTTTACTTTGCATGAAGAAGTATATTGAGGACGGCGATATCCATTTAGCATTTTGGCACTACCTGCTGCTTATTTTTCTCTTTTCTAAGTAGAAAATTATAAGAATTATCAAACACTTGTATACTAATAATCGAAATTGGACCTTCAATATGTGTTGGAGAAACACCAACATGTTTGCGGTCGTTTGAAACCGTAGGAGTTTAGTGCTATTAAGGAAGGATGTTGAGCATTTCCCATATACTATCAGTAGTCCCATCTCGGGTGGACTCAATTTGGAAGATATCGAGTTGATTCGATATGGATTTTCTGTTCTCTCATTTTTGCTAACTGGATTCATTCGAAGCATATGCAGATGACATATATCCACAAGTGTAATCTCTAAATCAAAGTTTTTCCTGCATTTCTAAGGTTTTCAGTTCTGTGATTATTATCACAACGACTGACCATCCATACTCAATACCTAAGCTCGTTCAATTAACCAAGATCTTTAGCACCATCAAAAGTCCCCATCCCTACACCACAATATCATGTAAACTCGACTGGCCCTTTTCGCAATATATTCCAACGCCATGTATAGCACTTCGTGGAACTCTGACATGGTCCTTGAGATTTAGGAATGTTACCTAATAGGCCCTTAATTGCCATCACCTATGTTGAACCTCCTTTAGTAGCTTCAACGCGGTTTAAGTTTTAGAAGCGTACGGTGCTTCGGCGTGGGTCGTGGCCTTTGCCCTATAGCCGTAGAGGTCATCGGGCAAGTGAACCCATTGGCCTTTTCAAAGGAGATGGATAGTGAGAGAAAAAATGAAAAGGAGAAAAGATAGATTTTTAAAAAATTACAAAAAATTTTGTTGTTAGGGTAGCTGAATTTGGCTAGAAAAATTACATCGGTAAATTGTTGAAAGGTTTAGGACTAAGTTGGCATACATATAACAGGTTTATGACTTTTTTTGTAATTTTCCCGAAAAGAGAAAAAATAAGAAAAGAGGAAATGCTTTTTAGACTACGTTTAATAGCCCAAATTTAGTTTAGACAAGATAACAATTATCCTATCCGATGTTGGTGACGTTCTTCAAATCAAATAAACTCGAATACATCCGGATAAATGCCAAATAAAAAATCCGGTCTAGAGGTGGAATAAACTTGGATTGAATATAAAAATAAAAAATTAACTAAAAATTCATATTTTATCTTTTAACGGAGAAATAAAGCGATTCATTTGATATTGCTTTGCTGGCACCGCCACCTGAGGACCACCACAAGTATTACCGATTATCATCACTCCCGACCACTACTCGATCGCCATCGACTACACCATGCCAGTCATTATCGCCAGCTGCCGATCATATACCGACGAGTAAAGGTGAAAGGGGGCCTAAAGACGATTGTCATGCTGTCCTTTGCACCCTAATCACTCACGTCCTTCACGTCGAGCCTAACCTTTCATGCATGACTTTCAATCCAACTGTTCCCATGCTGCTCGATGAACAATGACTAGCACACCATTAGCTTCTGGGCGACCACGCTCTCGAACGTCGAGTTCTAGCATCAAAGAACGTGGAAACGGCACCGTAGAACCTCTCTCTCTTAGCCCACTTTCTTTAGCCATGGAGTCCGGTCGTACGACCCACGTGATGTACCTCCTCCCGTTCATGAGGCTGTCCCAAAAATATGTGAACCTGTGTTGGTTGAGAGACATCATGCTCCGGAGGTCTGCATCCCAAAGGCGTTCATCTGCAGGCTCTGAGTCTCATGCATAGGGGAAGGCAAAGATAGAGATGGAATTTCTAAAGGTTTTTTAAAGATTTTAAATGAGAAGGGTTTTGAAAGATTTTCAATCTTATATTTAGTTGTAGATTGTTGAAAATTATCAACAAAAAAATTTCTAAATTTTCAAATCTTATTTTAGGTTGTACCAAATATATGATGGGATATTTTAACAATCCGGAGACATGTGGAGGATTTCAAATCTCCTTTTATTCTATCCTATTTCTATCCAAATTTGAGACGACCAAATAAAGCCTTGGATTGTATTTGATCAGACATAAATGAGTAAAATTTGTCATCTCATATTTGAAGTCGATGTAAGAAGCTATAGTGGAAGACGGATGAGCTTATACGTCCATGCTACCGGTCGAATCTGAGGTAATATCCGTAAAATAAGACATTTGCAATTGCAATGCTTCATAACTCGAAGATCACATAATATGAATATGTATATTCCCTTATTTGGGTATAAGAAATCTAGTAATAAAAGAAGGACCAACTGAAAATCCGAATTTTAAATTGTGCATACTATACTATGTCCTTTCTGTTTTGTTTACCCGATTCTCTTTCCATCCATGTAGATAAACGACGTAACACCAGCTTTCCCTCCTTAACAACGAATCATACGGGGGGACACAACCGCGATTAATCGAATAAAGAGAAACGAATGCGCATGAAAAACATGTGCACGAGATCCCAAATCTCGACGCGACACGACAGACGCAAAGACGACTTCCAAATTCCCCATCAACCGTCGACGACACAAGGCCCGCTCCACCACCTCAATCGTAACGAATGCATCGATCTGTCCAGCCATGTCCGAAGCCCTCCTCCTCTTTAGCCGTTCCATCCCCGAAATCCATGCCACCCTGCCTCGCTCTGGACCACCCTAATCTTCCTGTATTTCTGATTTCCTCTGCCTCCGTTTCTCTCCGATTGGGGAAAAAGGCCAAACAGAGATAGAGAGAGAAGAGAGCGATGTGAGGGAGAGAGTGGGAGAGAGAGACACGCGCAAAAGAACGCAAACGAAAACTCAGTTTCCATCTCTCTCTCTCTCCCCTTGCCAATCCCATTCCCTCCGGCAAATGCCAATCCCATGCACGCCGAGCTTGATCGTTTCTTCATCCCTCGCCCGTTCATCTCCTTCCATGCCATATCCCTCCGCAGCTATCAAGATTTCAGATAGTACTCGGAGAAAGAGAGAGGGAGGGAGACGCCGTTCGCCGTGCGCACGGCCCGTCCCCACGGCAGGCCCGTCGATTTTCAGATGTCCGCCGTGCCCACGCTGCCACCCCTCGACGCGGCCATAGACCTCGCTTTCCTCGCCCTCATCGCCGTCCTCCTCCTCCTGTCCTCCCTCTCCTTCGCCTCCGTCATCCACCTCTGCCTCAAGTCCCGCTCCGCCCCGCACCTCGGCAACTTCAACTCCCTCTGGACCGTCCGCCTCCTCCTCGTCTCCTCGACCACCCTCTGGGCCCTCGTCGAGCTCCTCCGCGTGCCCTTCTTCCGCCGCCGCTACCTCGTGCCGTTCCTGCCCTTCTTGACGGAAAGCCAGCAAGCCGACATCTGCAGATTCCATGCCGTCCTCTCGCTAGGGCTCTGCGAGCCCGTCTTCCTGTTAACCGCGCTCTTCCTCGTCAACGTCTCGATCAAGAAGAAGGACCCGTGCCGCCTGTGGGCCCTAGCATTCGTGTTCGGCACCTGCCTGCCCCTCCTCTGCTTGCAAATCTTGTTCGTGTTCTTCCAGCCGATCGACCTGCTGTTGCCAGAGATCTTCGGGCGGAGCACGTACGTCTCCAAGGATGCGTTCGGCAACGAAACCGTCCTGTGCACGTACCCTTTGATGTCCATCATCGTGTTCGGAGCATTCGGGATCACCTACTCGTTGTGCTTCCTCCTGTCATGTTGGAAGGTCATGTCCCTCGTCATCAACAAAGGACTGAGGACTCGGATTCACGTGCTCGCCATGGCGGTCCTGGTGTCGCTGCCCTTGGAGATTTTGCTGCTGGGGGTCTCGGTGATGTGGTTGCCGGACCGTGCCGCTTACAAGGTCTTGGAGTTAGGCGTTTTCCTATGCACGTTGGCATGCACCGTGGCGGGGGAGGGGATCTTGGTGATTCGGCCAATTATGGACACTTTGGCGGCCGGCGGCGAGTGCTGCCAGTGGAGCCCGGATCGGCGGCCGGCAGCACCGGAGGAGGACAGGATACCGCAGGCGGAGGAGGTGGGGGTAAGAGTGTGAAAAAGGGACGATATCAGTGAATCCGTACACTACATTTGATTGGGACGGAAGATAGGAATTCGAAGTTGTAAGAATTCAATTTTTCGCTTTCTTTTTTGTTCTCGAGGCGTAGGAACTTGTGTTCTTAGATTCTCTTTTAATTCCAATTCCAAGAATTCTCAGGCAGAAGGAAGGGTGAATTATGTTCAGACGTGAGGTCGTCTGCGGCTTCTTTAAATTGGAATAGATCGGTTTTGGTAGGGTCATGAGCATGGCAGATAATGAAGTGACGGTCTTAAAACGATTGCCTCGACATTGCCCGATAAAACATTGCCATCAAATGAATCGCGCACGAATGACATGAATTAGGGCGTGGTGATCGAATAAACTGTTGCAACGATGCTTCGATGTGAATACCGTGCGACATTTTCATGTTTCGACATGTGATATGAAACTCGAAATTGGCGATGTTGATCGGTTTTCCTTCATTCTGCGTATGCTTATCGGGACCCTTGAGAGTGCTTTGGAAACTTTGGTTTCTCCGTGTTATTTTGAACGGGGTAACTCCGGGGTTGACTTGACTTGGTCAACGCAACAAGATTTACATTGATATCCACGAAAACTTTGGAGTATGGACTCCGACAATTTGCACAACTTGTGATCCTCAGCCAATGGCATCCTACGATTTGAAATTCTCAACCTTGTGCAAGATTAAAAAAAAAAAAAAAAAAAAAAAAAAAAAAAAAAAAAAACCTTGTGCAAGATAAAAGTCTCATGAAACGGCTTTGAATTTAACCCGACAAGTTAAATCCAATTAAGAATGTGAATGACCATGGAGAAATTATTTAAAAAGTGTTCAACTATATCAATTTAATCTTAAACTTTAACACATTTTGTCAATTAAATCCATCCAACCAATTTTAGTTGGAAAATCACTAAAATGGATGCCGGTCATTCTACGTGATAAAACCAAATTGATGTAGACATTTTCAATAATATTTTATAAAAATTAAAATTTTTACATCCACGTTTTCAAGATTGGCTGGATTGACTCAATTAAGAAAACATTAAAAGATTTATGACTAAATTAGTATGATTAAAAGGTTTATGACTAAATTAGTCCAAGTATAATAGATTTAGAATTTTTTTAGTAATTATCCCAAATGATTGTCATGAGAACACATGAAACAAACGTGCAAAATTGGATCGGACGCACAAACTGAATTTATAAAGTTTATTTTATAACCCTCAAACATAAACGTGCAAAATGGGCAATTTGATTGTTTTTGCTTGTCGCCGAGTTTTTCAAATCCTCTGCCAGCGGATTCCGCACTACAGATCGGTCCACTCGCCTTCCATCTTGAGCAACACTTTCCAGGTTCCATCTCGGAAAGTTCTTGCTCACGGCGCGGTCGGCGTCGAAATTGAGCTCGGGTCCGGTCATGGGTGCCAAAGGGCAGGACACAATTTTTGCTCTTCGGAGATACCACGAAACTTCGGCCAGCTCCGCCATTGATGGCAAGTCAATTATCGCGACACCCACTTATCCATTCTAATGATATGTCGGCGCGAAAATCTTGTACTTGAATCTTGGATCCCACCAATCTTCTTTGTCCGGAGTGGCTTAGTTGGTATTTTTCTTTAAAAAAGGGGAAAAAAAAAAACTCTATCCTCTAAGTAATGATTTCGAGACACACTCCACACAAAAAGTCCGGTTTTTGAGTATGTGTCCAATTTCCAAATGGCGTTAGTTGGGAGTTTTTTTTTTTTTTGGCCTTAGGTGGAAGTTTGTTGCTGAGTTAAACGTGCGAAATTAACATACGGAAATGTATAAATAAATAAGGCAGAGACGACGACGTGACCTCATAATGTCGGCCAAACAATATTCTTTTCGAATAGTCAATTTGGTCAGATTTCAAAACATGCCCAAAATCTCCGCATGAGGTGACGTGTAATGACAACCCATCAACGTCGGCGACCCCCACGTGGTGATGTTCGCAAGCCAGGCGCCAGACACGCGTCCGACAAAGTCAAACTTTTGAAATTATGTTCTGCTCAAAATACAGCTGCGACGACGACGTTTCCAGCGGTACCGATGCGTTTCTTTTTCTATTTGGCAGCCTAGGGTGACTATTTCCACAGTTATTATTGGAATCGGATTCGAGCCAGGTCAAGCTCGTGTTCGCTCTTCTTCTTCTCGTGACGAATGCTTTCCGGAATCGAACTTGTTCTATGCAGGAATTGATATTCGCATTTTCAACTTTTGCACTCCCACTTGCCCTGATTCACATTTTCAACTATAGCACTCCCACTTGCCCTGACCTAACCCCAATAAAATTTATGCAGATAAATTAAATAAAAATAGGCGTAACTTCATGGTAGTGATAATCTTGAGAACTCCAATGGCAATTATTAGACACGTGAGCAAATCTAAGATTAGAGAGAAAGTTGTGGATTTTTTTCGGATAAGAAAAAATTGGAGTAGAACTGTAATTGGACCAAAAGTTGGGATTTATTTTATTAGGGAATTAACCCAAAAAAATATATGGACTTCTTTGGAAACCAATTATGAAAAAGACTTACTCAATAAATAAGATGGAAAGGATGGAGCTAAAAATTAGAATGGCATTATATCACTGGGATCTATAATAATAAAATTTTATTAAATATATAAACGAGTTAAACCATAATTTCGCATCAGTTCTTCACTTGTTTAAAAAACTTATGCATGTTCAAGACATCTAATTTCATAGTTTCTGTCATGATAACCCGTCATTCAAATTATTGACCAATGATGATTATCTGTAAATCGGGTGCTTTTTTTTTTTTTTTTTTTCAATCAGTCAAATTGGTATATATCGAAGTATTCGATGTCAAAAAATTGAGCCGGCCACGAGGTTAAAGGCTCATACAGAAGATTTGAAACTTCTTTTGCGTGAGATGTTTGCAATTCCGTAGATATCCTGTGAAGGCATTCTGACCTTCCTTAGTTCCTTGCTCGTTTTGGACATAATCCTTATCCATGTGAAGAAACCGGGTCGCAACGTCGCAACGTCCGCACGTAGTGAGAGAACTTCAGCAAGCGGTCATCAATTCCCATTTGATTTCATCATCCGTCATTGTTCATCTCACCCAAAACCAAAACTGAATGTAATAATTTCTAATCAGCGCGTGCTTAGCCACAATAAATAAATAAATAAACACATCTCTACGCATGAAGTTTCAAAACAGAGAGGAAAACCATCTTTAAAATGTAAATATTGTCAACAAATTTAGAGGGTATAACTAGATTATATTGTTAACAAATGTCAATTTGAATTTTGAAAGTGTTGTTTTGGGGTTTTTGCAGGGACTAGCCTTCCGTAGTCACTCCGGAAACGATTGAAAAAGAGGGATCATACTTATCCCAAGAAAAGAATTAACAATGAACAGCAAAGACCAGTTGACCAAGAACTCTCTCGTCACACGCGGACGGCTGCAACGACCGACCCCAGATGCGACCGCCACTCGTCTCCTTCGTCCCTAATCCAAAACGCTCCTTCCCATGCACACGGACTAGAACTCTCTTTCCCCTTGACCTTCCTCCTTCCGCCGTTCACATTCAACCCCTTCCCACCTATTTATAACCACGCCCTCCCCCTCAATCCTCTTCTCACTCCTCATTCTTCGGTCGGCGAACAAGAAGAATTTCTCCCCCGATCCGATCTCGAAAGGGTTTAAGCAGCCTCGAGCTGGGTTTCCCTCGTCGTTTCCTTAAGATGGTGAGGAGCGTCGACAGGTATCGCCACCACCATCCGGGCATTCACCTCCACTTGCCCCACGTCCACCTCCACCACTGCCACCACGAGGAGAGGGAGGAGGAGGAGGGCAGCCTGAAGGACGTGCCGAGGGGGTGCCTCGCCGTGTCGGTCGGGCAAGGCGAGGAGCAGCGGCGGTTCGTGATCCCGGTGGCGTACGTGAACCACCCGCTGTTCGTGGACTTGCTGAGGGAGGCGGAGGACGAGTACGGGTTCGACCAGAAGGGCCCCATCAACATCCCGTGCCACGTCGAGGAGTTCCGGAACGTGCAGGACTCGATCGACAGGGACGTGAGCAAGGGCCATCGCCACGACCGCCACGACAACAACGTCCACGGGCGGTGCTTCGGACCTGCTTGACGGAGGATCTGACGATGTACTTGATCAACATATGCATAGAGTAGAAGGTTTAGCATGAGTATATAATAGTCATGTAACGCGTTTCTCCCACCTCTTTTTTCTCTCTTGGGTCTCTTTAATTCATGTAAATCAAGAAATCAAAAGGACGCATTCGTCTGCAAATGTATTTGTAATTCAATGCGTCTTCATTTCGATCACTGGTTCGCCATTCCATGCCTACCCAGTCGATATGCGAAGTCAGAAAAGGGCAAACTGATTTTTCAATGGTCTGTGTTATACATCGAGATCTCTTGCTTCTCATGATCAGTGATCGGAATGTACTTCGAGAATCGCTCCGTTTTCCTTAGAGAATCGAGCAACGTTCGCTAGAAAAACAACGCGTGATTTCCCGACCAAGTAGTGTGCATGACGAGTCGTGTGCGAACATGTAAGTCAGGACAGTCGAGCAGAACTCATCGATACCAGCTGGCTCGGTATGGCTACGGCATCAACACGGTCTCCATTGACTGAACAGAGTTTCATTTATGGTCTGCTTGATGAAATCTCGGGAAGTCTTACGCGATGGGATCTCTCTTATCCTCTCTCCGCGTGTCGGTTTCTGCTTGAGGAAGAAACTCTTTTGATGCAGGTGTCTACTGCCTGAATATAGTCTTACTTTTTATAGTTTTGTTAATTTAGATTTTGCGATTAATACATTTTTTTTTTTTTTTGTAAAGTTCCCCCAAAAGTCCGAAACACTTGAAACTTTCACTTTAACAATGAATTCACATTGGAATAATATTTTAACACTCCATTCCTTTCATGAAAAATAACTGCGGAGAAAAATTTCCGAATTTTTCAACTTTCGTTTCATGGAAAATGAACTAGCTAAGAAAAACTTATTCCACTATTGAAAAAAAAAAAAAACACCTTCAAAAGTGGAAAAAATATTTTCCATTTTTAAAAATAAAAAATATTTTCCATAACTTTTTCTACCTTACTTTCTTTTACCAATACATTCTCCTTTTATTTTTATTTTTCCTTTTCATTTTTCATTTATATTTTTTAAAATCAAGTTTTAATTAATTTTTATTCCTTTTCTTTTCTTTTCTTTTTTTTTCCCTTTCTTTCCTTTTCTTTTCCTCCTCCTTTGGCTGGTCATCAGCCCCAACGGTGAAGGCCAGCAACTAGCCACTAGTGACCGGAGTTTGATCGACACTTGAGCGTCGTCTAGCAAGTGGTGAGGGCTTCGGCCTTAGCAAGGCTTGAGCCTCGCCACCCGCAATGCTTGTGTCGCATGAGGGCGGCGAGGCCCAAGGCATTGCTTGCCTCACTATCACCGACAATTGATTGAAATTTTAAAAAAAAGAAAAGAAAAAAAAAAAAAAAAAAAGGAAAGGAAAGAAAATCGAAATTTAAAAAATAAAAAAAATTTAAAATTTTGAATTTTTATAAAAAAAATAAAATAATAAATAAATAACAGATAAAATAAAAACAAAAAATAATCAAAAGAAGTGTACGGAGGAGAATCAAATGAGAACGACGGAATATTTCAAGTTTAAGCTAAATATCGAAAAGTGTCTATCATTTTTTTGGAAAATAAATTCTAGAAAAATACTTTTCGGGAACAACGTTTCATTTTTTGCGAGTGGAACTTAAATCTTAGTAGAGAGCAAAAGGTTGGATTGAGACAACCTGTATGCTTCTTTTCATTTTCCACGAGTGCATTTGTTTTATAATCCATCAACCGGGAGGGAGGAAAATATAAGCCTTGCTTTTTAGTTTTGTTGGCAATGAGAGTTGGACTTTAAAAATCCTTGGAAATATTATCAAAAAAAAATTCTAAATTTATTGTACAAGTAGCCAATTCAATCCTAACCATTTTGGTCGTGCCTACTTAGTTCTAAACCTATCCATGATTTGTCAATTTATTCGGGTTAATTCAAAAAAAAAAAAAGCATCAACTTTAGGTCGATGGATAAATTTGGCCTAAATTTTTTTGTCTCGTAAAAAAGTATCAACTTTAGATTAATGACAAATCGACCCAAACTTTAGATTAATGACAAATCTAACCCAACTTTTGTCTCGTAAAAAAGCACCAACTCCATAGACCCAAACTTTTTTTGTCACATAAAAAGTACCAACTTTATGTCAAGTGACAATTTGGCCCAATTTTTTTTTTTTTTGTTTGAAAAAAAATCATCAACTTTAACTTAAATCCTAAATTTAGTCCCTCTTAACTCAGATTTATTGATTGTCCTTACCAATAAATTCATATGCAAATTGGCTAACTCCATCCATTGTTTTTTTGTTTGAGCCACAACTTGAAAAATAACAAAATGTTTCGTCTTCTATACTTCACTAGCAAGTTAAAAATCTCCAGATTGATTTTCTAGCTAGACTTTATCATTTTGTCGTAATATAAAGTCAGATCACTGCCCGTGAAGAGAAATTAAGAATGAGATCAACCGACCTCACAACTAGAACCTTTTCTCTTAAAATAAGGTTAACTTCCAATAGAAAGTTAATGGTAGAGATTAGATTTTGAATATGAGTGAAAGTTTGTGATTTTTACGAGACAAAAAAAAAAAAATTGAGGTTAGAATTGTCACTTAACCTAAAGTTGGTGCTTTTTATGAGACAAAAAAGTTCGACAGATTTGGGCTCGACCTAAAGTTTGTGCATTTTCATGAGACAAAAAAATAAAACGCATTTGTCCATCAACCTAAAGTGATGCTTTTTTATGGAATTAGCCCCAATTTATTCCTAAATTTTTTGATAACTTGTCTTTATAGTCATTCCAATTAATTTTGGTTGAAAATTACTAGAGTGACAATGCGCTAGTGCCGATCTTCCTATATTGCATGGCCAATAGTGACATAAATGATTTTTGTAATATTTTTCAATTTTCTCCTTTTTTTTCCTTTTTTTTTTTTTTCCTTTCCTTTCTCTTTTTACTTTTTCCTTATCCCCCTCAACTAAGAGAGAGGAAAGTAAATTTTTTTTAAAAAAAAAAAAGGAAAAAAATAAGAAAATTTTAAAAAAATTACAAAAGATTATCCATATCAATAATTTTCGACCAAAATTTTATTAGGTGAATTTTAAAATATATTTTGTGTTGCCTTGCAAATTATTCCCCATTATTTTCTGGCCGAACAAAAGGTACTCCCTTTACATATCTATTATCTAGCATTGAATATGAAAATTAATCTCGCTAAAAGTTGTTTGGTGTAAGAAATGAATTTGTAGAGTGAAAAATGAATGATTCGGAGATTTTTTTTTTAAATAAATATGATCCCTCATATCGCTCACAAAAATAAATGAGTAAGAATATTTTTCATTGTCCACAAAAAATTGTTTAGACATAAAAGATTGTCGATAATAGAAATATTTCCATCAACTCATAATGTTAAACGATACAGATGATCATTTTTAAGATAGCATTTATCAAATTATTCATTTTTCACAAAACAGACGGATCCTGCATCCTAAAAACTTACTCCCTATGCCTTCATACCGAGCTCAATTATCCCTTTACGTCGAACCACAAAACATAGTAAACGAATGTGCAAGTACAGATTGGGGAGGAGCTTCAAAAAGTTACGACAATCATCCCATAATTATAAAGAATTCAGACCATTTTCCCCTCCATTACAAAGAGCCATGGCGTTTCGGGACTTGGAGCCGTTTCAACTTCGCCATCCATGGCCTCGAGGATTTGGAGAACAGAGACAATATATTTCAAGAAATCGGCGGTCACAAAAGCATCATACCCTCTATCTACCAACCAATCTCACGCGATTGCACGCCTCAAGATTTGCCAATCGGAGTGTACTTCACCTCTCGAATTGAAAAGGCTATACACGTCAAATCAAAGATTTGTAAGCAAATTCACCACACTTACATGCTATCTCGGTCTCAAGCTAGTGTTTCGAAGCGTCACACCATGTAAGAACTTGGTGTATCCGAGAAAGCTGAGTTTTCCGTCAGTACTTCTGATGCAGTTATCGAGGAGAGACTGAGCTCTGGGATCCAGATTCACCTCCTGCGTGAGGTAAAACATACGTGAATTTGTCAATCCAATTTCTGGGTAAGCGAGAGATGATTTCCAAAGCTACCGATGCACATACACTTGACAATTCATCGAGGGAAATGACCCGGTTTCCTTCTTGTTCAAAATACTCAAAGGCAGTATTTGCAATCTGGTCCCAGTCTTCACGACCCTCTAGCTGATGTGGACTGATTGCCGCAGCACAAAACTCTTCGAAGCCCATTTTCTTATGCGAGAGTGGTTCCATCTTAAATTGTGTGAAATGGAAGTTAGCACGGATAATTATGCAGCTTAAATATACGATATAAGTAATCTGAATATACAAAAGAATGGGGCATAGATGTGAATCTCATCATCATGGATCACTGAGGAGAACTGAATTGCTTCAGATGTTTGGAACAAAAGAATCTTACCACATCTAAAATTTCAGGAACCCTTGACTCCTTCATTGCCTCGGTCAGATTTTTCATCAAAGCCTGCATTTTCCTTCACAAGTCAATTGCAGCCAAAGCAGACCCAGATTTACAGGTACTTAAAAAGATGAATCGTCAAGAACAGTGACAAAAAGTGATCCCATGCCAGTCGGAAGGTCAAAATAATACTAAATGGCATCGATGACATATATAGATTTGTATTTTCCAAACACAGCCAGATACCAAAAAATCTGTAAAGGTAATACATCACCCACCACTTTAAAGTTATCAAGAGAAACATATCCATTCTTTGGTTCCAATAGAGTATACTGGGCCCTGAGATACACAAGCTCATCCTCCGTTAACGCTTTTGAGAGAGCCTGCATATTTTAAAACAAAAGCGATATCCCTGAAGTTAATTCAAATAACCAAATTAGAGTGCACAACCTAAAGTCAGATTACTCAAGTATAGAGGTGAAGTGACAAATTTCCACCCACTACAAGAGTAGGCCTCGTACAATTAGCCTGCCCATGTGAATTGGATGCTACAGAACTTCTTTCAGTGTTTGTGTTTTCAATATATTACGTAGTTATTTTAAGTCAAAGAAGCAGAATAACTCCTTCTAGAAAGCAGTATGGTTAACAAGATGAAGAAAGATTACCTTTAGTGCAGACCGTTTGAATGGGGTGGCACGAACATAGGATTTAACTAACTTGTAGATTGAAATATCCAAAGGCACGGCATGTTTTTCATCTCGTATCCATGGGTGAGCTGAAAATATAGCAAATTCCAGCGATTTAGCTAAGCATATGCATGAATATCATCCTTGGACAAAATCACTGACATTAGACAACTAATTTTAAAATGGCTAACTTTACAAGAGTTCCTGCCCTGTCCATAAAAAAACTTACTTAGAGCCTGGGCAGCGGTCATTCTTTTTCTATAATCCTTGTTCAGAAGCCTTTTCACAAAATCTCTAGCCTCAGCTGATACCGAAGGCCAAGGTGAATCATGGAAGTTAGGATCTGCTCTAAGAACAGAGCGAAAAATTCCAGATTCAGTCCGAGCCCAAAATGGTCTGCTTCCACATAGCAATATGTATGTTATGACCCCAATACTCCACATGTCCGCTTCAAGGCTATATGATCTATGGAGAACTTCCGGTGCAACGTAGTATGCACTGCCAACAACATCACTGAGACGTTGACCTGTGAGTGCATGAAATTTCAATTTGTTGAGCTCAAGGACAGACGAAAAAATCACACTCATGCCAAAAGGAAAAAGAAAACAGCCAAATACTATTGGATCTTTTATCTTTTCTACTGTGTGATTTGGACACTTGATCAGCCAAATGAACTGTGCCAAAGTCAATTATTCATCCAAAGGCTGAAGGAAACTGAACTTTACAATCGTTTTCAGTTACCAGTATAGCTGGTAAAGAGGACCATTTTAGAAAACACATGCATAAGGGGAATCAAGGTGCGGCATGTAAGATGTCAATTGCTAAGGGGCTATGAAAGACTCAATTATAGGATGACGCGGTGCCAACTGAAAGCATCTTAAGCCAAACTTGGTTGACAACTTCTAGAAATTCAGTCCATGCCACCAGGATCATACATAGGAGATGACAAAGACTGAAAGTACTGTGACTGCTAAGACACCAAATCTGTCGTACATTGACAAGGAATATGAATTCCGGTGGCTTATGTATTGTACCTTTTCCAACAAAATGACCACAAACCCATAAACATCTCCCTGAAAAATCCAACAGTTACCTGGCCCAATAAAATCAGAGAGGCCGAAATCAATTATCTTCATTGGCGCATCCTCGTCTCTTGTGGAGAATAGGAAATTCTGCCATGAAGTCAAGAGAGAAAAGAATGGTTGGAAGATGATGACGTCCGATTAACGTAAATGAAAGAGCAGCATACACAATGTGAATATCCTACTTTGAAAGTCTTACATGCAAGAGTAACATATGATAAATTCAAGACATCTATAGCAGCAAACCTCTGGTTTTAGATCACGATGCACAACGCCTTGAAGATGAAAATAAGCAACTACACTCAGAATTTGAATCACTATATCCTTAGCTTCCTCCTCTCTGTATCTACCACCTCTGTAATGAGAGTAGCAACAAATGAAAAACCACGAGTCTAGAAAATGAACTTCAAAGCCTTGAAAAGAAAAATCAGTGGCAACTCAAATGGTCACCATTTTTACCTGGACAAAATACGGTCAAGTAGTTCACCACCTTCACACAATCTGACAGAAAAAATAAATCCATACTTTAGAATACAAATTCCCACAAATTGGAAGAATCCGGCCTATAGCAGCTTGTCAGTATATTTCTGCAAGTCTAGTTACATAACATAGCTCACATTCATTAGCTTTCAGACTCTGGAAACCCACATGCAGAAAGAGACAAAATAAAGGAAATTTGAACGATGCTAAATCCATGATTCCCATGACATAGCTATTAAAGCTGACGATTGAAACAGAGATGCACGTACTCCATGACTATGTAGACATTGTTGTTGTCTTCAAATGCATCATGAAATCTAATGAGGTGCTTGTGTCCCGCTAATCCCTTTAATATTTTCACCTCCCGACGAACATCTTCAATTGATATCGCTGATGTCATCTGCCAAAAACCACTCATCCAGTTTCCATCAGTGCTCAAGTTAAAATGCTGTGCAATAGGAATTGAGGCGGGGGCCGGGGGCCGGGGGCGGGGTTGGGGGGGAAGTTGAGAATTGTGGTCCACTCATTCAACTTTAATTGAGTCTGAAAATCCAGATTAATAATAATACACAATTTCAATAGAGGAGTTTTCGAACTAAAACGGTCCAACAACCACCCGATCATGAAATTTCAGCACAGGTATCTTATATCAGGAACAATTTTCTTGCTGTAGTGTCTAGTATCCTGGTCGTACATGCAGCAACTATATATATCGTCCCCTTCATCTTGACCAAGTATCTACATTTATGTATGCTCTATGAAAAGGCAGGTACAATCAACCAAGAACATATTTACAACACCTCAATCTTTCAGTAACGGGTTTTGGTTTCTAACTGCTACATTCGTTACTTCTTGTTTAACATGAATTAAATCCTTATTAGCCTAAGTGATCAGCTCTAATTTTTAGCATCCATGCTCATCTTTCTCGCACTGATGCAGTACATCCAAACCTCTTCAATCTGTTTTGAGAGTTAGACAACTTGGTAAATTAGGGTTAACAAGAACAAGTTAATCAAGTCCAAGAATCAGTTCATTAGATCCTGAAACTGATGAATATCCCCACACTTTCAGGAAACCTTCACCTCACGATGCTCTCGAGTTCAAAATATCAAACCAACAGTTCTAGAGATACTTCGCTGCTTCTGTTTCTCTAACAAGCAAGCTCAATAAACCTCAGATCATTCATTCATCAATTGTCATCCCCAGGCATCGCTGACTTGCCCTCTTCCTGCTGACCAAGTGCTAACCAAAAGCACTTCAGTCACTTTGGTTTGCCTCCTGTTCTACAAGCTGGACCAAATAACATAATTAAGAGCGACCACCTTGTATTTCTAGTTTTAAAATCATGACATGTCGGCTGCCGAAAGTACGCAAACTCCTATGAGCCATGCCATGGCCATGAAAGTTGAATCTGGGGTTACGCAGCTCCCACATTGCAGTCATGGAATACTGCATGTTTCGAGGTCCTGCCCAAGCATGTCTGTTCAAACGTATTCAATTTAAGTGTACCTTATGCTGCTTACGAATTCCTGCTGAACTGATCAGAGAATTCTCTCTTAACTAGACGAGCATAATTTCCCCGAACCACAGAACAGGTCGACAATCGATTCACCTTACAGCTAGATTCAAACAACAGAAACGACGGAGAAAGGCCGCTGAGTTGTAAACTGTCAATAGCAGTAACACATACCACACACCTTAGCTTTTGAAATGATCTTCACGGCCACATTCTGACCCTTGAGCTCTCCTTTCTTTCCCTTAGCCCAGCACGTATGACCAAAATGCCCCCGCCCCACCTCCTTCCCGAGCTCGAACCTCGCGCAGAAGTTCTTCGCGTATCCAAAGCTCTTATCCAGCGGTGGCTCCCCCTCTCCGTCCACCGCCTGCTCCTCCGCTATCGGCCCCTCCTTGGGCGCCCCTCGGCCCCGCCGCTTCGCGATCAATGACATGATCGGCCTCGCCGGCGACGGAGGCGGGAGCGGCCACCGGAACTTCCTCAGTGGCGTCCTCGCCGGCGACGGGGACGCCGCCACCCCGGCGGGCAGCGGGCTCGGGAACGGGCTCCCCGAGAGGGAGCTCATCTCGCCACCGCCGCCGCCGCCGCCGCCGAAGCCACCGACCACCCCGGATCGCGCGGGCGACGCGGCCGGGAGCGGCGACGGCGGCGGCTTCGGTTGCTCATCGGGCCGGGAGGCGGCGTAGTTGGCGGTCCCGACGGTGCTCTGCTTGCTGCAGCAGTGGCCCATCGCCGGAATGCGGCAGCTCGTCGGCGATCGCCGCCGGTGGTCAAAGGATCGGGACGCCGGAACCTCTCCGGCGAACTCCGCCCAAAAGACGAAATGACGCAGAAGGAGAGCGAGCTCTAGAGAGAGAGAGAAAGAGAGAGACGAAGTAGCGACGACGGAGCGATGAAAAGGCAGTTGAAATCCGGTTGATTAAAAGAGGCGAAAGACACCATGGAGAAGCGTGAGGGAGTCGTCCCCTGCGGCTCGCGTCACGGCCACCATCACCCTGACGCGCGGATCACAGCCGTCGGCTGGGGATCGGACCGTCGGAACGGCCGGTCAACGCCGCACCGGCCGCGGGATATTCAACGCTGCGGGGGTCGCTAGGATGAGCCGTGAATCAGGGGATAAAACTGGGAGCCGAGAAAACGCGTTTATATTCAAAAGGGGAAGGAGGGGTTGGTTTCGTTAATTTCATAATTGCTCGCGCCCGTTCCCCAAAAAAAAAAAAAAAGGAAAGAAAGAAAAAGGCAGGAAAATCGTAACGAAACGACGGACCGTGGCTGGTCGTTTTGGAGCATCCGCGGCGATTTGTTTAGTCTTTTGTGGACTTTCCCATCGAACGCATCGCGGCTTTGATTTTGGGCCGCCTTCGTCCTGACGAAAGTCTTGTCGTCCGCGCGTTTTTGGACGGTCGGGGCTCGGATGGCCAGCGCAGGAGGAGGAGGAGCGGAGGTTCGTAGTAGGTCACCGAACCCCCCTCCCTACTGCCCTTTGAAAACAAGAGCCGGTGGCCCCAGAGACCGAGCCCGGTTTCTAGACGCGAGTCGCTCGGATTCCCGCCCCACCCCGACTCGCATGCGTCGATGCGGCATTAGATCATGTGCATTTTCAGGTGAGACCCCGTCGCACCTAACGATGGTTCACGTGCATTTATAACGCTCGAGAATAATTTATCGGGTTCTGGATTGGATTGGGCGGTTTTATTTTCTAAATTGGGAGTTAGTCAGTTTCATGATTTTCAAATTATACAAGTTATCCAATTCTCGTACTCATTTTCTTTTTTTGGCAAATTCTTTTATTTCCTTTTGGTAGCATGTATCTTATATATGGATGATGTAAAAAAAAAGTACTATATCTATTTTTCTAAAGTTTTCAGTGAAAGCACAAAATAATTATGCTAAAGTAAATGGACCTCACTCTTTTTTAATGTCGGAATTATCTGTTAACCGGGATTTGGTCTACGCTAACGTGCCTTTTGCATTATTAAAAGGAGGACGGTGCCTATTAAGATATAAAAAAAAAACCCGTTTTCTTTGACTTTTTTCTCATTTTGGTCCTACCATTTGTGATTTTTTTTTAATTGCCGTGACTTCACAAAACATTAAAAAAATACAAAATGAGGAAAAGAACGTTCAACTTGGTTTTGAGGATTTTCCTTCTTCTTCTTGTTCGGTATGGCAATGATCCTAGGATGTTCACATGAATTGGTCCTGTAATTGCGTTTTAATAAATAAATATATAAATAGGTTTGACCGTGCTTAGTGCGAAATAGCGTAGACCGGGCTTTGGACATCTTGAGAAGATAGAGGCTAATCCAAAACACTTGAAGATCGGGCGATTTGGATGTTTTGAGGAACTATACACTGAACTGTGACGTCATTGGTATTATTTTACGGTTAAAATAGGAGAAAATGACACGAATGATTTTTCACACTTTAGCTTAATATGTAATGTCACTCCCAAATTTAAATTTTGTTTAATGCGGTCCTCAAAATTTTTAGTATACATTCAATCTTGTCCCCCAAATGAAATTCGAAAACTAGATTGAACATGTACAAAAAAATTCAGAGACTTTCATGTAGTCCATAGTTAAATTGAACACATACTAAAAATTCAAATGATCAAATTGAGTAAGTTAAACATTGAGGGATGATATTACATATTGAATCAAAGTTTAATGACTATTCCTATAATTATCTCTTAAAATGGGGACTTGTTGAAAATTCATACAGGAGTTGGTATGAAGGGAAGAAAGTGTTTATCCTTTTAGGTTGCCAATTAGCTTTAGGTTTCATAATCAACGCCAAGAATATCTTGAAACATATTGCCAGCATTAGTGTTAGTGGTTTAATGTCATTATGAGGATAACTTTAACGATAACAAGCCCGAAATAATAGAGAGAAGGATTGCCTAATTGGGAGTTTCATAGCTTCATACAGCTGGCGGCGGCGGTGGCCAGAAAGAGAGATAGAGATTTGCTATGAGAGGATGGAATAGGGGGTAGGATAGTTGAAAATCGGATGATCCAAATTAATATGAAGGTGAAATTTGAAGATGATTTCCCTTTTCTTTGTCAATTACGGAACATGCGTTGTAAGGTAATGACTCACAACATATTCTATAGTTTAGATTATCGAAGATATTCATGACCAAAAAAATGAGATCGAAGATATTAAATTATGACCAGTTCTATTTGGTTCAAAGGGTGAAAGGAGAGTAAGAGATTTGACGACTACTACTTTGGGTACATAATCGCTTTTGTTACGTTCGTTTGGTGCAATCGATGTTGAATTGAAATTTATTAGATAAGGCATGGTTTATATATAATAAAGTTAATTGCGCTCACAGTCAATTTTACAATTAAAATAGCATCAATTATTAAGCACATGCCTAATTGACAATCGTTATGATCTATTGCGCATTATAATTAGCGCAACAACTAAACTTGTACTAATTATAAAATATTACACCCACTTGCTCGCTAATTATGATCTAACATAGAAAAAGAAAAAAAAATAAAAAATAAAAAACCTTTCCTCTTTCTCGATAATAAGATGGTGAGAAATCAAGTAGAACTATAGCAGCAAGGCCCAATACAAATAGTAAAAAATTTTAAAACCATGTAACTCAACATCGCTAAACTGGGCTGATTGGGCCCCCATGGTCGTGGCACCTTATCCCCAAACTGGACTGTTTCCCCTCCCCAAATACTTTTGGACCTTGTATGCTCTGAAGCCCTAGCCCAGGGTTGCTCTGTTTCTGAACTACAAGTGGGGACTAATGATCAAATCCTTCTTACTTCCTGGACCTCTCTCCATTTAGAATGGAAATTGTCAGAGCTTACTATTTGCTGTTCCCTTTTCGAAATGAATCGAGCCCTCTGCATAAACGTAAACTGTATTTTGTTTTCCACATGGTTCTTCTGATGTTTTCCGGTGTTCATGAGTGACTTCATGGGTGGCGGAAGTAGGATGATCTGATTTACAAGAAACTGGAAATTCTGATGAGCTACAAGAAACTATTTAGTTTAGTGATCTATCTTGGTATTCTTGTGCAGGCTCTTTCCAAACTTATTTCCTTGCTACCTTTTCACTAGTGTGTTATTAGCTAGATAATATCTAGTTGGTTAGAGAGAGACTATTAAGCTGAACCCAGCATGCATACGATGAGAACATAGTGGAAGTATAGATCCTGGAGGTGTTTCTCTCATGAGTTAATCTCTTTTGAGGATCTTCATGGTAGTTCCATCACATGCATATATTGTGCTAACTTGCATGGATGGGCATTATGCGGACATGTTTGAAGAATATGTGTTGGATTGCTCAAATAGTTAAATTAAGTGTAAAGACATACATACGTAAAGAGTTGCTCTCTTTTAGCTTATAAGCATCAATTAAAATGAAAATAGGGGGATTTTTTTTTTTTTTTAGTCAATCCTACTTTATTCTTATACTAACTCTCACTCTCTGACTTTTACGCTGCGCATGGAAGTCGAAACTCACACTTGAAATAATAACGTTCCCACTCTAACCCCTGAAAATGTGGGGATTCGAACTGAAAATAGCATTACACATTTAAGCCCATTATCGAAAAAGAAAAGGCAAAGCTTGCCTTCAAGGGCGACGTCGTTTTGCTTGCAAAGAGCAGCGAAGAAAGCCAGAGGAAGCCCGAAATCGGAAGCGAAGCAACGCTACAGAGAAAGAGAAGAGAGAGAGAGAGAGGAGGAAAGAATGGGGTACGTATTGCGGGTGAGAATGGCGTCGTTCTTCGCCGGAGCGGCGACGGCGTCGTTCATCGGCCTCTACGTCCTCCACAACGACTACAAGGTCGCTCAAGAATCCGTCTCCCACCAGGTAATGCATCCCCGCTTTTCTAGGGTTCGATCCATGTTCTCCGCATTACAATCGATCGTTCTCTACGCAATTCCATATCGTTGCCTGTATTTCGCTGCGTTGATTTCTTTGGAGTCGGATTCATCACGTTCGTGGGTCGCCCGGTCGTTGGAAAAGACCGATTCCGAGAGATTTTATAATTTAGTGTCCTTTCTGGGAATTCGACGTTTTGTGATGGAACCCTTTGCGCGTCGCCTCGCATTGGACTTGATGGGTGCGAGGGGTCCGGTGGAGACGATATGGACCTGGAATTGAGAAGAAATGGGGATGATCCTTGTCGATTCGTCCCAATTTTGGTGAGCTTGAGGACCCGTGACTAGTTGGCCACCATTCTTGGGCTGCTTGGGAATCTGGGTTTTGTCGTTCGGGTTTGGATGCGAGTAGTGGTGGTGGCTACGAGGAATAATGTGTGTTGTCTCAAGTTCTCCCGGTGAACAATCGGGATTAAGAGGCTTGAGTGTGAAAAGAATTCGGTTTCAGGTGTCAATTGGGATTGTCTCGTTTTCCCTGAGCGTGAAAACGAGATCATTGCTGAAGCAACTGACACCATTATCTCTTTAAAAAATGACCTATTGAGATTTATGTGGTGAGCTTTGAATTGCTTGGGTGATTCCTTAAACATGTATTGTTTCCCCTTTATCTACATTTTAAGCCTATATGCAAAACTGGTTTTCTTGATTCTAAACTACGAGTAGGGACTAATGATCAAATCCTTCTTACTTCCTAGACCTCTCCCCATTTAGAATGGAAATTGTCAGAGCTTTCTATTTGCCATTCCCTTATCGAAATGAATTGAGCCCTCTGCATAAACGTAAAACATAATTTGTTTTCCACATTGTTCTTCTTTTCACTTTAATTACAAACCAGAAATTGCTGATGTTTTCCCGTGCTTATCAGTGACTTTATGGGTGGTGGAAGTAGGATGATCTGATTTACAAGAAACTGGAAATTCTGATGAGCTACAAGAAAATATTTTAGTGAGCTATCTTGGTATCCTTGTGCAGGCTCTTTCCAAACTTATTTCCTTGCTACCTTTTCACTAGTGTTGTTATTAGCTAGATAATATCCAGTTGCTTAGAGAGAGACTATTAAGCTGAACCTACCATCTTCACGGTTGTTCTATCACATGCATATATCGTGCTAACTTGCGTGGATGGGCATTATGCGGACATGTTTGAAGAATTTGTGTTGGATTGCTCAAATAGTTGAATTAAGTGTAAAGACATACATACATAAATAGTTGCTCTCTCCTTAGCTTATAAGCATCAATTATATTAAGGCATTGCATGGTCTGTGTTAAGGAGATTATCTTATACTCTTTCTACTGCTGGACATTGTTAATCCTTCGGAAGTTGGTAGATACAACTGATGTTGAAGCCAGCCTATTGTGTGATGATTATAGGTTGCAATAGCAGGTGTATGCTTTTCTCACTGGTGATTGTTTTCGTTTGCACTTGCAGATGAAAGGACTTCACGCCTTGCTGGATAGACGAATTTCCGATCTGGAGAAGTTGAAGCAAGCCAATGTCTCCGATCATGCGGAAGCAGCTGAGTAGATCCCTGAGTCATCTTCTTGTTGTTGATGTGCTGCCCTCATTAATTTCGTTTTGCTATGTTCTCACTATGGCAGTTTCTTTCCAGTCTTTCTGAAATTTTAGCTCCTATAAAAGAAAAAAGAGAATAACAGCAATCAATCCAGCCCTACTGAGATCAATTGACAGTTTTTTCTTGCAAGAAGATCATCTGCTTTTTGGTTTGGTCATAGTGTCGTCATTGTGCGATCAATTTTCAGGTGCACTTAATCATGCTGCCTTTTTCTATTTGCAGCAATCATAAACTTTGCTCCTTCGTTCTTCAAGTTCTGCACTTAAATTTGTTGTCTCGGCCATTGTGGGTTGGCTAAATTCTTCTTGTTCCGAAGTGAATTTTATGATAGACTGAAACTGATGTCTCTTTTAATAAGTCCCAGGTGCGATCATCTACCTTTCTCCCGTTTTAATTCGACAGCCTATGCGCCGCGGTCTTTGGGCTTAACGCTCCCACATAGCTTATTTCAAAATTGTAATTCAGTGATCTTGGGCACCAGACTAATCTCTTTACAGGAACAAAGTAGGAAAGATGCATGTCACAAGAATTTTGCCAAGAGTTATCAGTGAATGGGGAGACATAAAATAGTAAATCACACCCACATCTAGGAATCAACTTTTTTTTTCCCCTAGTGCTTTGCCATGATGGGGAAGACATCATAAATGCATTGAAGTTAATTGTGGTCTCGCATCTACTTGTACAACTTTGAGGCTATAAATTGAAGCCCAAGGACCATTCTACTAGCAAAGACAAAGCCTTTCTTCTCCTACGCCTCAGCCTTTTCTTAGACAGTCTGGCGTGTTCAATGGCGATGTAAATCATTTTAATCACGATTCCGTTGCCCTAAAATAACATTGCTCGTAATCTCAAAGATAATTGCTAATTGATAAATTCAAAATGGCTAGTGCGTCTAAAAAGCGTATATCGTGGAAGAGTCATTTTCTTCTCATCTAGACTTCAAAATAAGCAGGATTAATATGAAGAAAATAGGAGTATACAAAACGGACCTCCCGAATTAGGAACCATCTCAACCAAATCAAATCCGATCAATTACATATATTCTTTTTATATTTCTTCAAAAAAAAAAAAAAAACCAGCCTTTTTTCAATTTCTTCATAGTATATAGCAGTAATTAGTGAAAAAAAATTGATTGATTCTATTAGACTGGATCACCTGTTCTTGTCGTAGGACCAATTGGTCTGGGACCGATCACGCCCCTACCAGAGAACCGAGCTAAAATGCGGGTCCATATCTGAAAACAGCAAAAATCCAGTGACTCATTTCAAAATACGAATGAAAAATGAGAAAGTGGCGGATAAACATGCGAACGCGACAAGGATCCATTCGTCGCTGGGGGCGGATGGGATGGGGATGGAGCTCTCCGGAAGGAGCGAGAGAGATCTCGATCGCCATTGTCGCACAGTGCGTGCGCGCGAGGATTTGACAGCAAGCTTCTTCATCAATCATCCTTCTCCCTCCTTCTCCATGGCTCCAGAAACCTCTCACTCCTTCACCATCTCTCTCTCCTCTCTCTATAAATATATCCCCCCCGTAATTTTCCGCAGCAGCTTCCTACACAGAACGAAAGATAAAGAACCCAAGAACTAACCCAAGAACCTCCGTTTTCGCGTCTTCTGCTACTGGTCTTTGTGCTGTTCCTCGGACGAATGGCTTCGGCATTGGCATCTTCGCCTTCGCCCCTGGTGGCCGGCGCGGCCCCTCGGTCCGCGCGGGCCGCGATGGCGCCGAGCTCCGTCGCGTTCCCGCGGAGGAGCGGCGACGGCGGCAAGCCGTCGAGGCTGTCGGTGGTGAGAGCCCAGGAGGGCGACAGGAAGGACTCGGCGGTGGACGTGCAGGTGAGCCAGGGACAGGGGACGTCCGTCGAGAGGAGGCCGCGGCGCTTGGCCGTTGACGTCTCGCCCTTCGGTAAGCACCTTGATCCTCTGTTCTTAATCAGCGCAGTAAGGTTTTTTTCCTTGCTCTGAAGTGCACTGAAATGAGCGTTGGTAGACTTATGTGCGTGCGCCGATTACGGAAGCTTCAATGTGTGGGAAGCTCAGGTTCATTGACTTCCGTTCATGAATCTTTGATGGCGTCTTCATTTGGGAGAGTCTATGTGGTGATGGGATGTTTTCCTTTCAAACTTTCAATCGATTTTAGGTTCATTCGATGATAAAAGAGAGTTCTTTTCCTGCACCAATGACATGTTCTTCCCACTTTGCCTCGTCAACCTTGTTTATCTTTACAGTGAGATGTAAAAATCAGCCATGGATTGTTCAAGTGTAGGTCTTTTCCCTCTTAAACGCGCTGCTGCATACGTGATGAACTTTGCAATATGGATTTCGTTAACCAATCTCTAAATCAAAAGCAAAAAGTGGTTGAAGATTTTCTGTGGGGAAATTGTTGCCCTGGTTTAGCTTTTGGATGGAGTGGTCTAATTATCTAAATTATGCCATCTGTTAAGATTTACTTGGAGGGCTGCATATTGCAAAAGCTGTGCCCCATAAAAGATCATGTGGTCTTTTTGGGTGGAGTTTGTCATGATGAATTAGAAACCACAGAAAGTACTAATTGGCTTCGATTGCAGGCTTACTGGACCCGCTCTCGCCGATGAGAACTATGCGGCAAATGTTGGACACTATGGATCGGTTGTTCGAGGATGCCATGACACTTCCTGGGAGCAGGAACAGGGCGGTTGGAGAAGTACGGGCCCCATGGGACATCCATGACGATGAGCACGAGATCAGGATGCGGTTTGACATGCCCGGACTTGCCAAGGAGGACGTCAAGGTGTCCATAGAAGATGATATGCTGGTCATCAGGGGAGAGCAGAAGAAGGAAGAAGGTGAGAAGGATGCGTGGTCGAGCCGGAGCTTCAGCTCCTACAATACCCACCTCCAGCTACCCAATAACTGTGAGAAGGACAAGATTAAGGCAGAGCTCAAGAACGGCGTTCTTTATGTTACCATCCCGAAGATCAAAGTGCAGCGCAATGTCATCGATGTACAAGTGCAGTGAAGTGCCACTGAGGGATGTAAGTAAATCTGCAGGGGGCTTGCCATGAGCTCTTAGTGAAGGCTATTTTGTCTTCAGGCCTGATGTATGTATGAACTCTTTTTGGTTTTCTATCTAATACCTCTTAAGTGTGAAATAAAGGAAGCCGTTTTTGCCACTGAGGGATGTAAGTAACTCTGCAAGGGGCTTGCCATGAGCGCTTAGTGAAGGCTACGATGTCTTCAGGCCTGATGTATGTATGAACTTTTTTTGGTTTTGTATCTAATACGTCGTAAGTGTGAAATAAAGGAAGCCGTTTGCTTATTCCTGCCATCCCCTCTTGTTTTCTTGGAATCGAGGCATTTTCAAGGTACTCTTAATCTCCAATTATATGATTTGAGCACCCCGAATCAACTATTCAATCTTCATCATAATTGGTCAATTCATCACTTACCATGATGAGGGCTGTCGCATCTTATATGATTATTCCTGACAGCATTACCGAATGGAAAATTGTTTATGCGGTCCCTCCATGGAAGACGGAAGATGGATAAATTTTCAGATATAAATATATCTAAGATATGTCGAGAATGAAATATAAAAAAAATTCTATCCATGACATCTATGTTTCTGCCCGAATGGAATTTTGGACTTTTCTTATTCCTTAAAATGAATTCTAAACCGCATGTAATCTAAGTAAGTTATACAGTTAATTGGTGGGATGTCTCCTTCAAGCAAGGTGAGGGAATCTTTTGAGCTTGAGATCCCCGCTAGGTCAAGGGAGAGCTGCCTTGTCTGTTCTGGTTTGGGCTCAAACCCCTTTTCTGCTCTTCTACAAGCTGGCTGCGACTTTGGACGCGGTTTTCATGGAACGGACTGGTTCTTAGTATGATTAGTGGTTACGTATGGCTTTCCTAGATTCATGAACCGTTCCCTAACCCGACTTTTACCCTTTCCTCCTAGTGGCCATATTCTATATCACCTTCAACCTCATGGAGAATATAATTTAGAAGTAATCCGCGCTAAGTTTCAGCCAAAGGCTGATTGAGATATCGAACCCTACGCTTGAATAAACCTCTAGTACAAAGCTTGCGCAGCTGAATAATATCTGATCGTATGCTCCTCTCATCTAGCATGTTCATGTAGAAACTCTTATGCCTTCCGCTGTTGAATCACCACCAGAAAATTACTAGGCTCGTTGAGGATTATTTTTTCAAGATCTACTTGGTTTTAACAACATATGGAGGACAATCAAGGAACCATGTTTTCGCAACTCACGATTCCGTCTCCTTTTTAGCTGCGGAGAAACATTTCAAGCTCACTGATATGGACACCAAATAATGAAGTCACTATCTAATAGGAACACCGCACACGGTGAGACACCGAGGGTGACTCTGCTAGACATGAAATTCATGATAGATACATTTATGCTTGACATGGAAGAGTGTCGGGCTTAAAAATAGGGTAACAGTATGGATCTATCGACTGTAGTTCTGTTTAGAAATCTCACACATGTGAACAACTATCTGCCTGTTCTGTACTAATTATGTTACAAGTAGCAAATGGCAGAAACCAAAATAAAGCGCTGACATCAATCATTACCTTCGGGGATAGAATCAAGCCGAGGCCTCCAGTTTCCAGGAGAATCAAGACCACGGCCCCGGCAAGTTCCTTTCTCGGATCCTGCCAAAACCTCCTCAACAGAAAGACTCTTTGACAAAAGCTGTTGCAGCTGTTGCTTTGTGATGACTATCTTTATCCTCGTTTTCACACCGTCACTCTGTTCTGACTGGCTAGCTGTAGATGCACGTCTCTCTGGGCTCATTGCAGCAGTCGCAGCAGCAGCATCAGCAGGAAGAACATAATAAACCTTCCCCAGTTTCAGCACGTGATTCGGCAGAAGCCGCTTCGAATCTCCCTTCGAAAGGCCGATCCCCGAGCCTCCCAAGTTTCTCGATAAATCTTTAACTAGAACCGGGGCGGTGAGCTTTATTATCTTCCCATCAAGCTTCACAATCTGCAAGAATTTCCCCTGCTGTCTTGCGGGGATGCTGATGCAAGAAACACAGTTTCCTCTAGAAAGAGCAACAGAGTTACCCATCTCTTGTTTCTTAAGATCGCACAAAGATGAAAAGTAGCAAGCGTATCTTCTAAAGCAGACAGTTTCTAGGCATTGTCTATGAAAGCATAGGTTCTTGTGAAAGACAAGATTCCAGAGAGAATGAGGAACACCTGCACAAAGGCCTTCTGAGAGCTACTAAATGGGCATTATATTAGTGGTGAGTGCTGGGAAGATGGAGTTGAGAAAGCTACATTTTCTGGGACAAATGAATTAGGAAAATGTTTTAAGGTAGGAAAGGAAGAGGCGTGGAGGCATTTAAATATACGTACAGACTAAGATTTTTTTGTCTAGAAGAGGAAGAAGTTACCGTCCATACGCATGCAATAAGAGAGGCGGTGGGTTAGTGGAAGGTGATGATGCATCGGGACACTGCTCTTATGAGCCTTTTAGGTGTCCCTATGTCAAGTAGCGTCCCCTCTTTTTTATTTTCTCCTACACTTTTTGACTGTACACAGGTGGCCCGGCATAAATGGTGAAGGCCAAGCTTAACTTTAACCTTATAAAGTTCGTCACTTTGGGGCAGAGAGGAGGAAGAATCTTCACAAAAGATGTCCAAATGGCCATCAAGAAGATTGCTGATATTTTCCATGAATCGCAGAGGCTCCATTTTTGTGGAATGTCTTGACCATAATCATCACCTTCCCTTTATTTAAAAATATTTTCATTGAATATTATCAATGTATGATGAAGATATGGACTCTTTCCCAGGAGTAAGCATTACTTGCTGAGGTGCTTTGTTGTAGGTGGGTGTGCTGATGAGTAATGCCCATGCCTGCCAAAGTGGTATATAATAGTTTTTTAGAAGATTTTTCTATTTATTAAGTAGTAAACGTGCACCGACCAAAAAAAAAAAAACTAGTAAACGTGCAGAGGTGATGCCTGTATGCAAAAAAATTGACACTTGAAAGATTAAACCAAATGAATATTTGACTCTTTAAATAATATTATGGATACACAATTTACAAAGGAAATGTATAATTACATATAAAATGATCAACATATTTTGAGATTTGAAATGTTTTTATAAACTTGCTTTGAACTAACAAAAAGGTGGGAAGAGGCAGCTAATACTAACGACCCTCTCTGAGTGTTAACAGTGTCTCCATGCCTATTATGGAGTCTTTGATTTGAATATAATTATTTCACATCATTCATGATCCAAAAAATTGAGATTGACAAACCTGTCCAAAATATTAATAATTGGAAAGTTTCTCTATATTAGATATATCACGGAAAAGCAAGATAGTGTGAGTTGTTAAAAAGACATTTTGAAAAGACAAAGCGACATAGGCTCCTTAAAGGGCGCGGTTTACTTTGTATAATAATATAGACAGCAAATGATGGTTGGTAATCGGCCATCCCATCAAATTATTCAACAGCTCAATATTTGCAAGGAAAGAAGACTGTCCTAAACCATTTGGAGCTACTCGCCACTTGGCTTTTTGTTTCCTTTGTTTGCCACCGAGGTGAAGTAGATATAACAAATTCTGGTTGGTTTAGGTTCACCTTAAGGATGTTCTAGGATCAGGTGATCCGTTACTGGAGCTTTCTCTAAATACACATCGAATGCCATTGCTATAATGCATGTTTTGCTTGACAGATCTTCGACCCAAAAAACAAAAAAAAGAGAACCTAGTTATCAATGAAGCCATTGTCACAAATTCAGAGAAGCAGCCAAAGAAAAAGGGAACGAAATTCATTGTACTTCAAACCTCTCGATTCTCCAAAAAATGGGCTAACAAAATAGATGTTCATTTTAGCAAGGACGAGGCGGTCCACAGAGTTGCGTCCGCATGACGTCAAATTTTAGCAAGAGAGAGAGAGTGGGACTGGTGATGGAGATATTTTTCATTCGCTTCTGAGTAGGACGGTGATGTGATGGTGATGCGACAATTGAAGTTTGTCGGTCGATGCTCGTGCTGGGGCTCCACCATGAGCAAACGTTGAACCACATTCAGCGAAGATGCGCACCCCCCATTTCCATTCCTGACGCCATTATGAAGCACGAAAATGAAGCCGACGGGTTTCCCTTGCCCACCTTCAAGAATCAAATCGAGCCAGTGAGCCACTCACAGATTTTTTTTTTTTTTTTTTTTTTTTGGCTACTGAAATATATGGTAATCTACAGCTAGAGAAGCTGATGCCATGGATCGACGTTGATATGGCACACCCCTTCAAAAAAGAGGGTAACAATTGTGTCCTGAGCATAAACATTTCTTCCCCTTTACGTATCAAGGATGAGCAAGTCAGGAGAGTAATCATTAAGTTATAATAGTTCTCTAGAAAGAGCCAAGGATTAGAAGACATTGTAACACAAGCTGCAACAAGAAGCCAATGCCAAAGAATGGCATTCTGTTCAGGAATCTTAACTTGCGAAAGATCAGACCAGTGACAGCGTTTCGAAGGGGAAATCTTGGATCACTAGAGCAAACATAAAATTCGAAAGTTCTTTCTCAGCTCTCCGAGCTCGGTGAAATAAAAGTTCTAAGGCCGGCAGCAAGGTGCGGAATCTACATATCGGACACCTTAAGGACATGAGCATTACATATGTACTACGCTGGTGCCATGTAATTGCTCTGACTCTGTTCATGTGTACATATATATATTTGTGAAGCGGCGAGTGCCCAAACGAATGGGCACAGAGCAAACTCAATGCACGGGAGAGCGAGGCAGTGCACGTGGCCTGACTGGTGTCTTCGATGGGCTCACCCTGCAAACATGAATCACATCTTGGTTCAGAACTTGTACGAGTATAGAGCGCGCGCGCGCGTGAGAGAGAGAGAGAGAGAGAGAGAGAGAGAGAGACCTTATGGGTAATGATCCAAGAACCGCACCACTGCAGCTAAGGGCAGCAATCGCACTTTCTGCCTGCAATTGAGAAAGTAAAAGATGGTTTACATATTATGCTCTGACTCCAATGTTGCAAACATAAACAATTATCTGAAGTGCACAATGTGACGCCAGAAGTACGTCCCGAATGTTTCAAGCATGCCAAGGCGAGAGAGAGAGAGAGAGATATGAATTTCGATTTTTCACAACAAGTGATATGCATAGAAAGGATCCAACTAACTCTCTTCAGAATATTCAGATTCATTCAATCACAATTGACTCCAATGCTTTTCTTCATGATAACATAAACCAAGTGGATAAGCCATTTTTCCAAAGAGAACTTCGTTGAACTAGACTTTCTCGCATGTTTGAACCATAAGCATTTTGGAGAGAACAAAAATTTTCAGATATTTAAGACATTTTTAAAGGAAGAAGGCGACTTGTAGACAACCGATAAGACAGCTGGATAGTTCTTGGATAGCAGGCTCCTGCCTCATCAATAATCATAGCACATGGGCAACAATTCTTTCAAGCCACATTTCACACATATTGTCATAGGAACTCCATATAATATGAAATCATGGGCACCAGACATGGGATGAAGCAGCTTCCCCCAAAAAAAAAAAAACAGCAGAGATTTGTAAATACATAGGTTGACGTGATAAGATCAGAATGACACTGACTACAAGTGGAAATTTAAAGAAAGACTTGTAGAAGAATATACAGCTAAAGAACATTGAAGGACTGAGCATGCATTTAGGAAACTAACTGGTGCAAGCACCTACGGCCTACTGTGCTTTTTTACCCTCAAGAAGTTAGTTCACCGTCATCATTAATGCATAAATCCAATGTGGACCTACAAGGAATTTATCTGTTTTAACCATGAGGGCCCAAACACAGACCTAAGCAGTAGTTCCCAATAAAAAAATTGCCCAAACACAGACCTAAGCAGTGGTTCCCAATAAAAAAAATTGTTCTCTTCTATTCTCTTCTATCTCTACATAGAAGGATGCCAACACTCAAACTGAGATACTGGAAGAATGCTATAGCGCCTCAATTCCCGCCATCATGACAGACAATTTTTTATTTATAGAAACATGAAACCTGTTACACAATATGAATTCAGCGTCTATACCAAGTACTTCCCACAGAAAGGATTGTCAAACATGCTCTCCCAGTTTCTAACACCGATTGAGGACAATCTTGTACCTTTCTTAGCATAGTTGATGGTAAGATTTCCTGAACTATCACCCAGTCACTTCAGAGCTAGCTCTTCCAACACTATAGGCCCCACACAACAACAACAACAACAACAAAGTAAATCTATTTGGTAACTATGACAATGAGACAAATCCAATCTTGACAAACATTATGGTTGCGCAAATTCAAGGGAACCAGAAATAAGAAATTTGCAGATAACAGAGATCACTGTTGATATATATTAATTTGTCATCCTTGTTTTGTAAAGAAAGGTCGACCTATTGAGTATCAGTTTCTATTGCCTTACGACAACTATTTATACTCTCAACAAACCGCAGCTGCTCTAATCAAGCGTCTGGCAAATTTTTAAAAGTAGAATCAGGCGTAAATTGAAGCAGCTAAAAGCAGCCTGTATACAAAAAGGCATTTCCTTCGACAAATTATTTTAGTCCAAAATCTTAAGCAAAGCAGATCTTATCAATCATCACAGCACATTGAAGCTAAACACCTGCGTAACTACAATATCAGCACAATGCAACATAACAAAACAAAGTGCCAACGGAGCATAAAAAGTATTGCAAATTTCTAATGTATGCTTAAAAAAGTTATTTAACAAGTGCTCCTGTGGCACTTGTTCACCATAGCTAATAAAGAAAGATGTACATTTTCAACGTACTGGTTGTCCATAACATGAGAAAAAGATTGTTTTGGAAATGACAAGCTCTCTTTATTTGGATGTGTAACAAGTGCCCTGAAGCACTCTTTAATAAAATTTACGCTATAAGTACAGGGCCATACAAAGATGAAGTCCAAAGATAGAGAGGATATAGCTATAATAATAACATGATTAACAGGTATTTCTCCCAAAAGAAAAAAGAAAAGATCGATGCTGCATTAGACCAATAAAAAGCTGTAGTACTTCAATTTTTTAAAGCTTTTTCTGAGAAAAAAATGGAGATTTATCAAAAAGCAGAGTGGGCCAGCTCTTGGTATACTCTAACAGGAAATTTAATTTATTATTTGTTGTTGTAACTCCCAAGAATCTTAAGGCACATCGATAATCGCACAGTGATGTATATATTTGGCTGACCACATGCTACAAGCACACTGTTCTAATTTAGTTTAAAAACCACACCATATGAGACCTTAGCATATCAACTTAGACAATATCATTCCCTCATGGCATAGTAGGATAAACAGAATAACCATTCCATTCCAGGACTATTCCTGATGGAATGGATACTCCATTGAGTGGCTCACCATATTCTCATAAGATCCAGATATATGTTTAGCTTCAGATGGAGAACCTGACAAACTGTAGCTACAAAAAGAATTCCACCCATCTTCAATGGATAGATTATGCTCTTTCAATGGACCACACATTACATTAAGGCTTCCTCGTATGAAATTGACGGAAAACATGGAATTGATGAGAAAAAGTACTAAGAACTACTGAGACGGATGGAAACAAGGTTTTCACCAGAAAATTGTACCCGTACGAGGGCGTGGGAGTAATTGGGACATTCTGTGTGGAATAGATAAATCGGGAGACTCACAATTCTTGCCATATATCTATTTACTAATTTTCCTGTTCATATGGACCCTCCCTTCGTCTCCCTCATCAGCCTCCATGGATGGAGATACTCAACCTTCTTTCCACTGAGAATACATGCTATCTCATTGCATGCACACCTCCAACCTATGATTTTTTTTATTTTTTTGGCCTTGGTATAGCATTAAATAAGAGAACAGTACAAACTACTTGAGATAAGAGGGGACAGCAAAACAGGATGAATGGGATGAGCAGGTAAAGTCCCAGAGTAAAGACATCTGTGCCGAAGCAGCCAACATATTGCATGTTCTATTTGTGTCTTGGCCCTCTTGGGCTGCCCAGCCTCATTTCTGTTTGTTTTCTTCTTCGTAAATTTCTTTTTGAGAATTCCGGTTTTCATTCTTAAAACTTAAGAGAAATTCATGACAATTGACCAACAAGGTCCAATATTGCAAGATAACAAAAACAGTATAAACACAGATAACGTTGGCAAATAACAACTTTCACATATTATGAAGGAACCAGTTTGGTATGACACTGAAAATGTCAAAAATAAGCTCAGGAACTGAAAAAAAGATCAAAGAGCAATACCATCATAAACTCAACAAAAGCAATGCGGGTAGAATGGTGGTAGTCTCCAAGAAGCCTCAGGCGCCGAACCTAGAAAGGTAATCATATCTCATAAGATTTGATCCAAATAGCCAAAAACTTCAAAGTTCTTGGCACTGAAATTTGCTCAGTGAATGAATCATACCTCTCCACATGATAATTCAAAGAAGAGCTTGACCTCTCCATGAGTAACCTGAAAAATGTGCACAAGTAGATAAGAAGCCATTGTGAAAATCTCCATCGGAACCACAAATATGTGGAAATCCTTGACTACCTTCTTGTCAATATTTGTGCAGTAAACAGTTCGTGAGCACATCTCACGTTCATCATCAGACTGAGAAACATAGAGAAAGGTTAACAGCTCAGTAACAGCTACTTAGATTAACAATGTCAAGAAACATATTATTCCTCTTGCCCGTTATAAGACTAGTAAAGGACAAGCATCATTTTTGGAAAAGAAAAAAGGTATAAAATTCCCACCCTTGGCAAAAATGTTGGGTTCACAGGTGCAATTGCAGTTTTGGAAGGCATCACCCTGAGTGGATAGAAACCAAGCATCATTCCAGCCAAATTCAAGGCAGCCTGTGCACCTTCTGCAAGCGTCAATTTAACTCGCATCAAATGGTTAAAAAATAAGTCATACATAGACAAAAATCTTTTATTGCAATGATATTTACCTTCATCAGTAAACTCTATAAAAGCAAAACGAAGACAGGAATTAGGATCACCACATACACGGCAATCAACAACCTTCCAAAAGAAAGGAAAAAACTTTAATAAGCATAATCCACCACAAATAGATCAAATTTGAATAATATTACAGAAAAGTCTTACCTGTCCACAACTATTAAAGAGGGCAGCAAGTTGTTCTTCAGTAACCTAAAGGTGAAAAATAATTATCAGATGACAATTGTAAAACCAAAGGAAAACTATCCAAATACCAAGCAGCATTGAACGCGAAAAGGATACAAACCAGAAGACGACCAATGGAGTCCTTACCTGTTGATCTATGTCGGAGACATACACAGTCCTCCTAATCACCTCTTCACGCTGTGCCATGCTAGTTCTATTGTTCATCCTTCGCCGACCATTGCTACCGTTATTCCTTCTCTGGAAAAGAAGCACCATAATGCAATGATAAGCAATAGCAGACACGGAAGCCAAATTGAACGGTTGGAAATAAACCGAAAATTGTCAACCATAAGGAACACAGCAGGAAGAATAATGACATTCAGCTGCATTCATTCAAAGCGCAGGCAGAAGATAGAGAAACTACAGGTATAAAATAAAGAGCCTTTTGGAAAATTGAGGTCATCCAACTTTGGACTAACCAAATCATAAGAAAAGCGTGTCTGCAGGTTTGTACCGTTTCTCATTTCTAGTTCTTTGGTATTAACTCAGCAACCAAAAGCATTTCACAAAACGAAGAATTGGGCAAAATAATATGTGCTGACATAAACCGTAGATGGCCATAATACATACCCTTTTCGGCGAATAGCCAATAGCATTAGCCACATCATCATGAACTGCCAGATTGTAAGCAAAAGGAAATCCTCCATCTCCCATCTGTCCATGGTTATAAACAAGCGAAGGAGGCACAAACTCCTCAGCCATAGGATTCAACTTCGACAGAATATCCACCAGCTTCTGAACATCACTTTTTACAACAGTCGATCCGAAATTAGTCCCATTGGCAAATCCACCACCCTTGATAGCCATCTGCTGGTTCTTGACTTCAGCGTCCGACCCATTTCTCATCTGACCCACCCGACTCTCGCCATCGAAGGACACATCCCTCGCGCCGACTCGATCATCGGTCAACGCATTAGGAGCACGAACGCCGTCACTGGCTTTAACACTGACGTCATTTCTGGGTTTGGGTCTGTCGAAATCTTTCGAGTCCGACGGCCTGGCACTCATGTCCGGATTTTGAGCCGACGACCCGATCTTCACTCCAGCATTCTCAGGTACCGCCATGATCAAAAAGGAGCGAGCTTTTTCCTTTTTCTATCAAGATTCTCCGCAAAAATTCTCAAAAATTCCTCCTTTCTATTCTTTTCACTATCAAAACTGATGCAACGAGAAAATCTGAGCACACCCAGATGGGAAAAAAGCCAAAAAAAAAACACTCCCGACAATCACTCACCTGACTCGTCTAAAATTATATCCCCACCCGCCCAAACGCGAACGCACAGACGCGCACCTCAAGAACACTGCTCGAGAACCGCGCGCAGCTCCCGCCTCGCCTCCGTGGCCGCCTCCATTCCCTCCCTCAGTGATGATCGCGCATTTCGAGACGAGAGCTGGGAAAATTCTGAAGAGGGTGGTGACCCTTTCCCAGCGAGAGAGAGAGAGAGAGAGAGAGAGGAGGGAGAAAGAGACGTGCTCTTTGGATGGTCCGGTTCCGCTTGGCACTGCCCTTTTGTGGACCTTCTTCGGAAGGAGGGAGGGGGTGGGATGCGCAGTCAAGAAAAATAAAAATGACACCTTTGAAAAAAATTGGAACAGCAGAAGGGACCGGATGGAAAGTCGTGGGGATTATTATTCGGTATGTCTAGCGGGTGGAGTAATTTTCACATCTCCATTTACATTATAGAATATATATATATATAATATATATATAAGTATGTTATATATATAGGAACAAGAAGAGCTACGAGATCTAATCAAATTTAGCTTATGTCTATAATAGGAATAGAATCACCATGAGATGAGATGTGACTTCTCATTTATGAGCTCCATGATAGAGGATTCGGCTAATAACTAATGGCATGAGTCATTAGAAGTTAAAATTGAGAAAACCCTATTAACTAGACCATGCATATATATATATATATATATATATATATATATATATATACACATATGTATGTATCGGTTTTATAATCAAATGTGTTTCGGTTTCGATCGTCACATAAATATCGTGTAGAGATGATTCATAACGTGCGTATGTAAGCAGCTTTGCAATTGATTTTTTTTAATTTTATATCAACCATTTATGGTAAATATGTGACTCATTCCTTGGGAAGAAAATTGAAAGTAAAATCCTGCCAAATAAAAGAATGTAATATAAATTCGCTAAAGTAAGTTATGGTCCAAGATTTTTTTTTTTAATCATTCTGGCCCAAAAAGGCAATTGTGCTTGCATCATTTAATACGCATCGGAGATGGATAGCTTTTGTAATTGTGCATTTCATAAGAAAGGCAATAAAATTAAGAAGAAAAATCCACACAAGAAATTAGGAAGAATTCGTCATTTTTGTAGTGACATTTTGGCCCGAAAAAACCTCCAATCTCGTTTTAGCGTCCGCTGACTTGGCATGTGCAGTCTCTCGCACGGGATCCGATTTTAATAGTTGACTTGGATGTGGAATTTCACTGTAGATATTATTTGCTGTACTTTTTTGGGGGCAAACGTGGTCTCTTTTTTTTTTTTTTCTCCTTTAATTTTTTATTAACGAATATTTGCACCGAGGTCTTTATATGTAAATAAGACTACATTCTATGACACGAAACCGGCCTCTTTATCTGCCGTACAATAATACATGTAAAGTTAGAGTTCCTAAATTAGCATGAAATCCTTCTCTTTTTGTACAAGTGATGCGATGGACAGATAAGAGGGTGATTCTTGGATGAGAATGGGTGTTTTTTTTTTTTAATAATAAAAATTGGGGAAAAACGTTGGGCCAATATAAAAACAAAATAAAGAAAGAAAAGTGGGACTCGATATTTTCTCTTTAATGATGCCCTAAAAAAATATATGATTTATATATAAAGCGTGAAGAAAAAGAATGGAGGAGGATGTGGCGGGCGGATGAGAGAGAGAGAGAGAGGAGCCCATGTGATCTTGTTTTTGGTTTGGTTTGCATTGGTCAACGATTTCGTGCCCAAAATATTTTGGTTAACGGGAGTTGATAAACTCGTTCTAACCATCATTATCAATCGCTCTACAATGGAAGATCGTCGTGATTCATGTCAATCCCGTCGAACAATGAGCATAATATAATGACGATAAAAATCGACACATCAAATTTTAAAAAATTCTCATCGATAATGTGAGGGATTCGTATATAGCGTTTTGAATATAAATTCGTTGTTTATGGGTCCTCACCTATTTCTATTTTTTTAAGTTTCATAAAAATAATCGAATGATTTGCTTGTGGAACGTTGCTGATCTCACTTTAGTAATGGGTTAATAAATCTCGTGCTTTTTTTTTTATCCCCCAAATTGCGCGGTTGGTAGGTCCACCCAACACAAAGGAAAACCAACCCCACAAAAAATATTGCGGAAAAAAAAAAAAGAAGAAGAAAAAAATACCGGTGGGCCCCACGACCCGGACAGGAAAGCTAGAATGTGAAAAAAGGCAAGCGCCGGGCCCACCGGAATTGGCCCCGCGATGGATCGGACGGACGCGACGCGACGGACAACTGGTTTTCGGCGGGCCCCGCGCCGGGGCAACTTCGGAGAGAGCCGGACGAGGTTTTCTAGCTCCTATACATCGACAAATCCGAAAACGGCAGAGCTCTGTATCGGCCGAGGCTGCGGGGGGCCCACGTGATCGCGCTGCTCGCGTCATTGGGGGCAAAACGGTCTTTTCACTCGTGAGGTTATGTTAGGCATTGTGCCGGCCCGGCTTTTATTGGATTTCGGTGATTTTTCAGAGAAAACAAAAAAGGAAAAAGGAAAAAAGGATAATCAGGGAGGCACCCGGCATCGACCAAGGGCATATTCTCACAAAAGAAAATCGACCATGATTGATCGAACTTATCAGCGTCATCGCTACATTAAATAAACATGTATATATATATATATATATATTGAGTTAAAATAGGAAGGCGAGGAATTTTGTACGAAAGTTCCAATGCGTGGTGTGATCGACTGACCGTTATATTAAATCACCGATGCTAAATTTATGGGAAAAAGAAAATTGCTTCTTTAAATTTGGGTAAGTATTTGACTTCGGATACGCATGTGTGAAGATGTTCGGTGTGTTTTCTATCGATCGAAGTCGTGTAGGCACTGTAGAGTGTGGATGAAAAAATAAATGTTGTATCTTTCGAAAAGTCAAACTCGCAAAATCGAAGACCGAGTAATGTAATTTTGGACAGCTTGTTACATACTAGTGTCTAGTGATATTTTCATGAAAGATTTGGAGGATCTCTTATTACGTGTGAGGAGTAAGTTAACCAAATATGAAATAAATAAATAAAATGGAAGGTACAGAAGTTGGAAAACTATAGGATAGGCATGGCATTTTACCTAATAGTAGCGCCATATTTATGGTCTAGACCACGAGAGGTTGGCAGTTAACTTCTAGAACCGCAGGGAAGCTCGCGTCAATGTCAACCCTAAATTTAACTAATTTTAATTCAAACCATATGAATTTCTAAGTCAATGGGCCAAAAATAAAAAGAAATGTTACGCCGCATGTGAATCTTAGATTTATCCCATTCGCCGAAAATCACTAGGTACAAAATAGGATGTAAGCAATCTCGTTACACATTATATATAAGCAACCGAAACGGTATTAATTATAAATGTGAATTTCTTATGAATTTCTATGAATCTGCGTGATAAAGTAGAATAGTACATATTATGTTTTTTTCAGAAGAAGGGACTACACTGGTCGCATCTCGACTATGACGATGGGGGGGAAATTGAAAAAAATGGAGGAGTTTTTGCGTTTGAACCGAATCCGATGATTGAGTAGGTTTTGACTGCACATGGTTGATTTTTTTTCCTTTGGACCTTTCTAGAGAATTGCATAATCTTTTTACTTATACACAAAGCCGTGCTTGACTGTTGACCGTGAACTGGTCAACATTCCATTCCGAATGGCGAAAGCCAAAGTTCAAAGGCCGCCGGTCCACAATTGAATTCTTGGTTTGGATTTCTTTCTTTCTCTATACCCCATTCGAATTGGACTTTATGTTAGATCAGTCTCCCGCTCTTATACAAGTTTATCTTTTCAGTCCTGGCAAAGATAGTCATTCACGTTAGAATTTAGAGATTCGTAGCTTCCTAACAGCATGACCCTATGAAATTGTTGGCGATAAGAACCGAACAAGATGATCCATACTCCTCAAAATGCAAATTTTTAGAATTTTTGCTTTCTTGACTAGGTTCTCATGTCATTTTCTCATGACAAGTGAACTGGTTTTGAATAGCTAGATATCTAGTTCACAAAGTATCTCACAAGTAAGAGATAATGCGCTAGTCAATATTCGTGTAGATTGAAAACGTGAGTCATTCAAGATAATAGTGGAATAATAATTACACTGTAGTTTCTTCTCATTCTGGCAGAAATGATGGACTATCTTTTCGAGTTAGTACAAATTAGTTCAACGTTGAATGGATTAAAGATCCACACCGGGCATTAGATTGATGGCTAATATGATTGGGATCACATTCCAGCATCTTTTGCACCTCTAGGAGCCATTGGACAAATGCTAAACCATTTGGTAATAATATCTAAAAGCCCATTTGAGAATGCTAATATTTTCAAGGTCCTCCAAAGGCCTTTGTCTAAGGGCCATTGCCCACGGTATTGGGCATTCAACGTTTCGTGGGCCATTGCCCACGAATTGCTAGAGCTCATCATTAACTAAAATTTGCATTTCAATTTTGCCCTTTCGTATTCCTCTTTAGCCCTGAGCGCTGCATTGTTCATCTCTCTCACCACTCATCATCCCTCCTTCCCTCCCTCCCTCTCTCTCTGTGAAACAAGGCTGCATGAACAGTCATCAAGGAACGGTTGCCGAGTGTTAAGTGTTGTCAAGGGTCACTAGCGGCGAGGTAGGGCGGGCCTTGAGGGTCACACGATACTCGTGCTCAATTTCGAGTCCTGATTGATTGAGTCGAGCGTCCCTAATTAAGCATGGTCAAAGTTTGAGATTGGACATTTGTTGTCCTCGTCAAATGTGACTTGTGAGGTCACACAAGTGGGTGTCGACTCCCTCAAGTCGTGTGACCTTAGCTTGGGTTCATTTGATTCCCATGACCGAGGTCACATGATCCTAGGCAAGGGTGGCTGATGTTAGATTTGGCAAAAACTGACTCATTACCGTCCGACCGTTATCCAAGCATCATTGGTTCAAATTTCCTTTTATTTATTCATTTAAAATATATAATTAAAGTCAATTACATGTGTAACTCTTTTCAAAAATATTTTCAATCAAAGATAATTCATGCTTTACCAAATATATTTGCATTTAGAGAAAACCCGTCATTTTCCCAAAGATCTTCCTCAAATGCCCAAACCAAATGCAATCTTTGTCCCTTGGATGTTGCTTAAACCGTTACTTCAAATGTCAATTTCCCTTTGAGTCTCCCGTGTCTCTTTCGACCCAAGAGAAGAAAAGATAAATAAATCTCACATGCCTATGTTTGGACCCTTTCTTCTTAACCCTAAGCCCAAGCCCAAGACCAAGCCCAAACACGAAAGGCTTAAAACCAATCTGAGATGGGCCCACTTTGAGGAGGGAGCCCAAGATCATCACGTGACCGCCACGTGACTAAGGGAGCCGGAAACCCTAGAACCCCAGATCGCACCCCATATAAAACGCCTCCGCGAAACCCTCCACCTCCTTTCGAGCGACTGCAACCGAAGAGAATCGCCTCCTCCGTCCCCTCGAAATCTCGCCGGACCGCCTCCTCCTCTGCCGTAAACGATGTCCGTCGGAGAGCTCGCCTGCAGCTACGCCGTCTTGATCCTCCACGATGACGGCATCCCTGTCACCGTAACTCTCTCTCTCTCTCTCTCTCTCTCTCTCTCTCTCTCTCTCTCTCTCTCTCTCTCTCTCTCTCTCTCTCTCTCTCTCTCTCTCTCTCTCTCTCTCTCTCTCTGTGTGTATGGATCGCTGCTTGTTTGGTTTTTGATTGAACCGTGCGACGGCGGCTTTGGAACAGGCGGAGAAGATCGCTACTCTGGTGAAGGCCGCGAACGTCGGCATCGAGTCCTACTGGCCCGGCTTGTTCGCCAAGCTCGCCGAGAAGAGGAACGTCGAGGACCTCATCATGAACGTCGGATCCGGCGGCGGGGCCGCCGCGGTCGCCGTCGCCGCGCCCGCCGGCGGCGCCGCCCCCGACGCCGCCGCCCCGGCCACGGAGGAGAAGAAGGTAAAAAGTTCCCTTCTTTGCTGGTTCCTTGATTCGCAGTGGGCAGCTATCGATGAATTAGATTGTCTATTCCCGAAGACGTCGATGCTATTCTTATAATTTTTGGCTGCGGTTGGTCTATTTTTTTGTAATGAGTTTAGAATTCTGAGAGCCGATCCAGAATCGAGCGCATTTCCGTAATTAGTGGAACTTATTTAGTGAAATGAGGCTTAGCTTGTTGATGATGCTGTGTTCTAAAACAAGTAGAGCTAGCTATAGGTGGGTGTAAAGTATAGTTTTTTATGCCTCACGTAGGAGCATGGTTATGGTTTTCTGTCTCTTTTCCATACGCATTGAGTGCATAATTAGTTGATTTCTTATCATGTATAATTTACAAGGAACTGGGATCGAAGATTATGATATTATGTAGCATTAATAGCGGAGTGTCAACGAGACATTCTTCATCATTTGTTGTTATGTTGGGAAGTTTGTCTGAATCTCATGCTGTTGTATTCTTGTTCTGTGTTCAGGAGGAACCTAAGGAAGAGAGCGATGACGACATGGGATTCAGCTTGTTTGATTAGGAGCATTTTGGTCTGCTAGAAATTCTGTTCGAGTGCTCTATTACTTTTAAATTTTGTTTAGTTTTACAAAGTTTGTTTATCCGAGTACTTTTGACAATTAGTCTCAAACTTAATGTCGTATCATCCAAGCGGCAATCGTTTTCTCTACTTTGTATGACTGCTTGAGTTACTCTTAGTTATGAGAATGGGTGAATTTCATGTCAAGACAGTTTTGCTCCTAAGATGCCATAAAGCCAGCTGATTATATATCTAATATGCAGAATTATTCTGCTTTTGTATAATGTGGTTTAGTTCTAAGCTGCATCGACATGTGACATTGGTGAAGTTTTATGTTTGATTCAGTCTAGGAATTAATCAACAACCTAGTTATTTCAAATGAGTGCTCAGATCAAGGTCGACTCTAGGTATAAATGTCTGTTGATTAGCAAATTCGGATCAAAGTGCTGGCGACCAATAGTTATAGACTGTTCTAAATTCTCTGGTTCTCCTTACTCCCTGAAAGATCTGAGTTTTAATAGATTCTCTGTTCAGTGAATATTGGTCTTTATTTTGCATAAGCTTCCTCTGTGATTGAGTTATATTGGCATCGCGAATTCTTGGTTAGATGAAGTTGTAGGGCATAAGAGTGACTTTCTGTTGTTAATTTCCAGTCCATTGAAAGTTGTAACTCTGCATGAAAATTTTGAAGCCATCCATTTGAATTGATATGGGTTGTTCTGAGAAGCTAACATGAATTTGGATTTGAAAGAGAGATGTCAGAGTAAATGGCTATTCCTCTTAATTGTGTATTGTGAAACCGTAATGGACGGATATTGATTATGTCATCACAGCATCGTTATCTTTTACTGCACAATAACTCGAATTATGTATTTGATGCATTTGGATTTACACAAGAATTCTGTAAGTTGCAACAGAATAAAGTCTGGAATTATTTCTTACACCAGCGATAAACTTAATAAAAATCCCTAAAAATATTGTAAGACCTTGCCATTGATAGCCTTTCCAAAGTGGCTTTATATTTCTTGTCCGTTAAAATATGTTAATCTATTATGGCCTGTAAGGATGCTTTGCGCTTGTGGGACAATTCACCTTTCAATTTGGATTTTGATGATAGTGGTGAATTCTATGTGACAATAGAAAGTAAGAACCGATTTTAGAACCTCCATACTGTGGAATCAGATGAAGCATAGTTAGTGAGGGACATTCCTATTGATGTGCTTCGGGCAATATGAATGGGGGGAAGTCGAAATGGTTTTATCCGAGTCTAGAGAGTGAATTTTCCATGAAAGAGCAGGAAGCTAAAGTGAAATGAATTCCCAAGATAGTGCAGTTGAACTCGAAAATATTGATGGTCGATGTCGGTTTGCAAGTATTGAGCGTATGCAAGAATTTATCCTTTCCTGGCCCTGGTCATATGTATGTAACAATCTCCGGCATGAGGAGCATTTTTGTAGTTATTAGTTTTTTAATGGGGAAAAAACCACCAAAAACCCCAAACTTTGTCTCGAGTGACACATTTACCCCAAACTTTTTTTTGTGTCGTGAAAAATCCCAAACTTTCCAAACTGTGACACATTTACCCCAAACTTTTTTGCGACATCAAAAACCCCGAATTTTCAAGTGTGACACACATTTACCCCAAAATTGGAGGCATTTTGATCTTTTCATTTTTAAAATTTTTTTTTTTTTTCTTTTTTTTTCTTCTTCCTCCCTCCGCCGCCATGGCGGATGGCCATGGCGGAGGGTCCGGCATGGGGGCGAGGGCGGCCCTAGCGCGTCGAGGGTCGCCCTCGGGCGGCATGGGGCGAGGGTGGCCCTCGCCCGCGTCGGGGGCCCTCAGGCGAGGGCCCCCTCGCTTGCGTCGGGCGAGGCCGAGCGAGGGGTGCCCTTCGCCCCCTCGGCGTCGCGGCGCCGCGCCATGGGCCGCCATGGGAGGGAAGGGAAAAAAAAAAAAAAAAAAAAAAAAAAAAAAAAAATAGAAACTAAAAAGATAAAAATGCCCTTATGGGGTAAATGTGTCACGGTTTGGAAAGTTTGGGATTTTTCACGGCACAAAAAAAAGTTTGGGGTAAATATGTCACTCGGGGCAAAGTTTGAGGTTTTTAGTGATTTTTTCCCTTTTTAATGCAAAGTTTTGCCCACCTAAATTCTAGATTATACCGTAAGAAGCGAAGGCCTTCAACCTGATCAGTTCGAGACTTTTGTGCCTAGGTTTTGTCAGCGGGAAATATGATACTTTGGCAAATGTGTTCTGAAAAGTCATTTTCTGGGAAAATGAAGGTATTTCTTGGTGCTCAACTTAAATCTGAAAATGATTTGGAAAATATTTTCCGGCAAATTGCATTGTTTTCCTGTACACTTAAACACTCCAAATCAAAACTCAGCAAAACTCCAGACCGAAGCCTAGCACTTACGAGCGCAATCTACATATCATCACGTATTATGATACCAACCAAAGACTTTTATGTATTTACACGAATTGAACAACGGAGCTCATGTACGCAAGAACCATACATGCACCCTTCATACTGATAATTGTTTTACTCCACGTCTCCGGCCACCACAGAATCTTCATCATCAATTGCTAGCTATAATATATATACACAACAAAAGCCATTATGAGAGCTCAGAATACAAAAGTGGAAGGGGAACCAGAACAGAGAGATCAAAGCAAAATCGAATATCCAAACAACCACTTGGATATTGTCTAGGAAAATCTGCAAGTTACGAGACGTGATATTTATCTCATACATTTAAAGAACAAACGGCATGAATTATCAAATTGATTCGAGCAATGATGGCACATAATCCAGAGGTGTGGATCAACCGAATCAAACAATTATATTCAGCCTCGCTCAATCGATTGAGCTTGACACTACAAATGAGGAGCAAGCAGGCAGGGGACCAGGAGAAACTCTGGGAGGCGGAGAGGCGCAGGAGGAGGAAGAGAACTCTGTAGGCGAAGAGAGATGAGGACCAAGTAGGCGGGAAGAGGAAGGTGAAGGAGCGGCAAAGTGCATGAGCATGCTAGGTTTTTGTGTGAGAGAGAGTGGAGAGAAAATGATTTCCTTTTCTACGAGAATCACATACTTAGCATAAACTGACATCGACATAGCAAAACTAGAAGTGAATGGATAAAACTTAATAGTACTTTCCCATGATGAATTCAAGTGCTTGTATGGAGGTACTTTCTGTAATTTACAACAGTAATGCTGGTATAGAGGAACTATCTGTGATTTACAACAGTAAACTGTATATATCCTAACACTCAGTATCAAGTTTCTAACGTCTAAGCTTTAAGCTCGGCTTCAATGAATCCGAATTGCGTATTCCCGCTGAGAAAAGGTAAAAGTGGCAGCCAAAAAGTGTTAATACCATCAGATCTTAGTGTCTCACCTCTGACCTCTTCCTTCTCCAGTTCCCAAACTTTTGGGCGCCGCTAAATATAGCCGCTTTAGTCAGAAGCCCGTGGTTGAGACCGAATGCAAGGACAAGGATCCCGCCAATGAATAAAACCTTGGGTAGATTACTGCCCTTCGGTTTCTCCACTACATCAGCTTTACCGACTTCAGATGTGTCATCAGATTCTTCCAAAGACTTGACAAACTCTGGGCTTATCTTCGTGTTGATCTGAGCCATTTTAGCGGGGTGTGAGAACGGTGCCCCAGAAGCTCTAGCTTTCTGGTAGGCACGCAAGCCAGGTTCGATCTTCTTGACTGCTCCCCACATCCCCTGCCTTATTCCAAGCTTTGCAATCTCGTTCGGGATGCCCATGTCTTCATAATGGAAGAGCAAGACTTCACATGCTGTCAGCTGCCCATCATTCTTTCTTGACTCAACTGGTGAAATTCGAAGGAAAAGGGGCCACCACGGCACAGTCATATTAACTCCAGGTTGCAAAAGGTGGGAAAAATAGAGAGAGAGAGAGAGAAGGATGATAGTTAACGTTGGAACAGAGAAGACCGTGTACCTGCTCGAATACACCAACTTGAATAATACAAGTCCACACGCCTCGGTTTGTTGCGCCTAGGGATGGAAGGGTAGTGTACTCCCTGAAATTTTGTAGAGTAAAACAGACAGATCACTCAGTACATAATCATAGAAAACAAATCACATCAACAAAAGCTTTTTTTTTTTTTTTTTTTTTTTTTTTTGGGGGGGGCAGAAAATCATTGAAGGTTGGCTAAAGTAAACATTGGAAATTCTCTTACGCAGCAAGAATGTCATTCCTGAATATTCGACATACAAACCAAGAATATCACTTCTCATACCTTTGTCACGCAAAAATATGACCCCTCATATTCCCATATTCGGCGCCCGATGATATATTCACGGTCACTACAGAAAAAGGGGAACTGCAATACAAACTATTCACATGAGCATCATGCAACAGAAAGTAATCCCTAAAACGAAAATATCAGCAAAACAGAGAAGATTTCACCTTCCTAATCCAATGAACAACCATGGTTCCTGTGGAGGGGCAGTCCTCTACATTAGTTGAACAGGCAAGCATATCATCCCACTTTGACCGAAAGTCATCATCCCAAAAGAAATCCCTCACCGTCTCAGGTGTTGCATCCTCAAATACGGTTTGGCTACGATATTGAGGAGGACCAGTCTACATAATCAATAGAAGCAAAGCCAGTCAGTGATTCAATCAATATCTTGATAATAGCATTGAACTGAATAAAATAGCACTCAAAATGTAAAGAACAGAATTCATGAAATCTTTAGAAATTGAGTGGAAACCATGAAATCCATGCCATACTCTGGATTCTCGCCTCCAGGCTTGGTAGCTCATGCTCAACGTGTAACGATCCATCATGTGTATCCAAGGAGGACCTCCATCTTTCATCTCAACAAGCTGCCATAACTGCGTCATATCCTCCTCTGACAGCAAAGTGGATATTTCTCCGGCCTCTGATGTGCTGCAAGAGTTCCATTAATTTCATGAGAGGTCAATCTATATGCCAATAGGCCTGTCCCTGCCTCATGTGGAGTGGACAATGTCCGCTTCTTCATGTACAAAGCTTGTAAACAGGGCGCAACATTCGCTCGAGGCAAAGAACCATTTTCAGCATCATCATGAGTAAAGTATAAGCTCCATCTCATAGTCAATCAGAACATATTTTGAATGGCATAATCCCTCCTTTCTGGCTTATAACTCGATCGATATTAACAAACAGAATTTACCCCGCGATGCCATTAACAGGCTATAGCAACTGAGAAACAAAGACACGCCGAAAAAGATGCGATTCACGGAGCGAAATTACAGTAAAACCAACAGACATCCCGCAGCATACCTGCAATCCTCAAACAAGGCAGGCGATTGAGACAACGGCTTCTCCTTTGTCGCCGCAGCATCTATACTACGGAAGTCGAAACTCGGCCACCGCACCTTGAATGAATTCAAGCACGGGTCCGACCCGAACCCCTTCAACGGGGACATCACCGACTTCGACGGCAAGAAAGGGAACAAGGAATCGGGCTGCCCCAGCACCGAACAGCTCAACTCGACCCTCCCCAACCTCGCCCATTTGGGCTTCCACGCCCATCCAACGACGACCCCGACGAGAAAAGCGATCCAAACAGGAACAAGGAACAGCGCCACATCCGCGCACACCCCCAACATCTTTTCGACCCTCAAACTGTTCGACGAAATACCTCAATCACGACCATAACAAAAGGGCAAGGATAAAAACTACGACGGAAGAAGAAGAAGAAGAAGACGACCCAATTCCCGGCAACAAAAGAAGGTACAACTACGGCATTTCTTTCTACGTACAACCCCAGAACGAGAGGAAAAAAATGTCTGCTTCATAAGCGGGACTCATCCAGAGGAAGACATTACGCGAGCGAAGAAAGGAGGGAAGTAAAAATCAAAAACCCGGAAAGAAAGATATTACGGGGGCGTCGTAAAAGGGTAGAAAAGGAGAGGCCTGCCCGAGATTGCCATTGCCCAGAAAAGGACATGAGAGTGAGAGAGAGGTGATGGCGAGAGAGGCGACGACCCAGGAATAGTGATTGTACGATAAAGACAGTCGACGTCGTGGGGCATTGTCGATGCGCTTTTGTGACCAGACGTTCCGCCGTAGAATCGGTGGACGGGTGGAGGAGACGCTGTGTCTGAATAGCGCAGCCCAGATAAGGACTGGTCCAGAATGATCTCCGTAGAAAGGGACGCAGAGAGAGAGAGAGAGAGAGAAAATATTTATAATATATGTCTAAAATATTAATTAGAATAAGATAGAATTAATAATTTTCGTAATCATCCGTAGAGTTTTCAAGTATTTTGTTAGGAGAAATAGGAATATAAGTTTTTTTTTTTTTGGTCAGTAAATTGGAATATAAGTTGGCTTTACCAAATAATTACATTGACGGATTAACTTCGCTCCCCATTGACAATAATGATGAATACTAAATACTAATAACATCGTAAACGTTGACAAATCACAATAAATGCCAGTAACATTCAAATAAGAGCTCGTCGTTTACTTTAGTAGGCATTGATAAGCTTTAGTACAAATTTGATAACTTGTCAACTGCAAAGAACTTGTTGATTATTTTGCCGATCATTGAATATTGATGAGCACATTTCGCAAATTACCGTTATGTATAGAGTTTTTCCAATCATGGATAATTTTGTTCTTGATTTCACATGAGGAATGCTTAGATAATCCGGCAAAATAGTACTAAATATGTATTATTATAATATTTGTTAAATTAAATGTACTTAAATTATAGAATTGTTACGTCTTAATATATTAAGTGTACCTAATTCTTAAAAAAAATCCAACTTGCAAAACTTGGGGACTACTTAATGAATACCTAGAAATTGCTAAATTATCCCAAATGGGTAAGTACATTAGTAGTTTATGGACTTTTGTTCAATATATAATGTTATCTCCAAAACTTCTAAATTTCAATAGGTTCAATTAAATCTCCAAAACTTATCCAATGTGTGATGTCACCTCCGATTTTTCAATTAGTTCAAATGAGGTGTATCTAGATTGAATTTTACATATTATTTTTGGTTCAGTTTGAACCCAAGGTACATGCATTTGGACTTGACTTTAACAAAAAAAACTGGATCTTTGACAACATATTAACGTGGTCATGTATATTCGCTTATAAGTTTCTTCATAACTTTTAAATTTCAGATATTATCATTTAATTTTAACAGGGAAGTAAAAAATAATTTTTACTTAACTTTAAACAAACAAGATCTAATTATTTTTTTCCCTACTAGTGTATATCGTAATTGGAAGAGAAAGAGCAAGTGGGGGACTAATGTGCTTACAAACAAGCAAGTGAGTCAATTAAACAGGGAACAATCGCAAAAGACCTATATAAGATCGATCCGCAAAGTCCGATCTAAGTACTCACAATCAAAGAATCATATCGCCATTAAGAAAAATCTACTCAATATCCATTCTTGGTTAACGAGATCATCCATACTTAAATTTTCTTATTCATTTTACAATCGAGTATCTAGATTTTATTTTTTCAAATATAAAATCTCAAATTTTCATATTTAACTCAATGCACTTAATCCATCAAAATTCGTTCAAAAAAAAAATCCATAAAAAAAAAGGACGTAAAATCCAGCTCACTCATCTAGATTAAGGACAAAGGAAGCTAACTTGGTATATCCTTTCTCCCAAGTCCTTTTCAGAGTTTCTTTCGAGGACAGATAATTTTTTACGACTATCTGGCCGGCGATTGTCTCTGTCTTCTTTGCTCAATTTGCATTACGTCGACTCCCATCCTGAAGGAGGCAGCATTTTCTATGGGCCCATTTAAAAAGAGGATAAGCTTCTATATTTAAATCTTTTTGACAATCGCATTGTTATGATATGCTCTCTCACCTAACAAATAGTCAAGAGGGTTAAATGGACAGATAGGGCTCGAGTTGTTTGTCGTGACTCACTTACTCAGCAAAAGTTAGGCATGGTTGGTAACATTACTTGCTCACTCGAAAAAGATTATGCCATCTCTAATAGAGATTCTATATTAAGGTATTGAGTGGTATGGATCTAAGCAGGTTCCTAAAATGCTCAAGTGAAAAAAGCAGGCAAGAGATCTGTTTAGGGTGAGAGACCCCTGCAATATCACCTGCGTATTCCTACTCACCTAGGAAGAAAAGTTTGGATGAAAACTAATTAAATGATATTGGGCATCCAATATATCTTTATCGATGTGGCACTATCTGAAGAGGTAATACTTGACGTCACGGAGATTATGGAATAATTGATTTAGTCATGGAATATCTTCGGAATATTCAGAAGATATAATAGGAATTGTAGTCTTATTTATTCTTTACTAATTTCTTTTTCTACTATAAATATGGGCATGCGCATGTACAAAATATATAGAGTAATACAATTACAATTTCCTCCAATATACTCCATTTCTTGTCACATATATTGGTGTTCCTACTAGTATTTAAGATCAATAATTTTGAATGAAAAATTTGAAATGCTCGGTTAAAAAGAAAAGGTACTTAGTAGTAAAACAAGGTAAAAATTGCATAACTCATGCACTTTGTTTGGTAATTATTGTTTCTTATCCTTATGAAGAATGGGCTTAGAAGCAACTCTCATAGAGAATAAGAATGGAAGCGATTGCCACACTAACTTTTTTTTGAGGATTCTACTTTGAGAAAATAGAAAATATATGCTTTTTTAATTTAATAAAAGTTAATTACCAATGTAAATTTTACCGAACGGTATTTTAGCCAAAATTGTTTCTCAATGCAAATTTTATCAAATTATATTTACATTTCGGAAAACCCCATTCACCCAAAAGCTGAACCAAACGGGCCATAAGTTTCATAAACAAGCCTTAAATTTTTGAAATGTTGTTCAAATTTAATATCATCCCTTCATCAATTAGCAGAATCAAAATTCATCAAAAGAGGCATTGATTTTTTGAAATTAATATTCGAATTAAAAAATTATACCCTTAAACCTTGCTCACGCAATACTAACATTAAGATGAGCAAGATCACACACCTGACTATCAACATGTACTTTTCACTCCGCTCAATCGCGCGCATCCAATTGAAACCTCTTCTAAAGCAGCATTAAGATTAATTTTTTTTTTTTTCACCCCGAAATTCTCTTGAAGTTAAGAAGGATAAGAAAAACAGCATAAAAGCCTCGACAAGTATGAGCAATTCGATTTTTCCTTTGGAGTCATCGGATCAGACGGAAGATTATGTCCCAGTTGGGAAGCTGTCTTGTCAAGAGAAGGACGTGATTGGATATTTTAAAAACGGTTCAGCACTAATAATCGAATTAATCTGAAGTTTAGGACGATTTAGCAATAGACAGACCCCGAATCGAAAACGTTTAGGGCCGGGATTTGGCAATTATTGCAATCCAGAAATCATGGAGCGGCGGTGGTTACATCGGTCGAGGCGGGTTCTTCTCCACTCTCTCTAAAGCGACGGCCGACGGCGGAGCGTCCTCGAGCGACCCGCATTCCCGACGGCCGGCGGCGACGTCCGGCTCCTTCTGCCGTTCCTCCTCCTCCTCCGGCTCCGCCGCCGCCGTCGTCCTAAAATGCTCTGCTCCGTCCCGGCCGACCGGTCCGGGTCGAACTGGCTGGACCGCCTCCGGTCCACCAGGGGCTTCCCCGCCGGCGACGGCCTCGGCCTCGATCACTTCCTCGCCAATCCCCAAAACCCTAGCCCCCCGACGCCGCCGGCCCCCGATCCGTCCACTTCCGAGTCGACTCACTCGGTCCAGAGCCAAATCGGCACGCAAGACCACGCGCACTCGGCGCGGGCTCAGGACCCCGGCGGCGAGAGGGACTGGTACGGCATTATGACGGGCGTCCTGTCGGAGCTCTTCAACATGGGGGACGGCGGCGAGGGGGAGGTCGCGAGGAAGAGCTCCAGGAAGCAGCCGAACCCTAGGTTCTTCCCCAATTCCAGGACCTCCGACGCGAGCGCCGGGGAGAAGATCTCCGATTGCGCGCGGCGGCGGCGGCGGGGGCGGCGGGGGGAGAGAATGCGGGGTGGAGGACGCCGTCGGCGGATTTGGAGAGCGATGCGGTGGACAGGACGGCGAGGGGAGCGGATGCGGATGGGGAGGAGGAGGAGGAGGAGGAGGAGAAGGAGAGCGGAGATAATCAAGATTTGGTTGGGTACTCGAGGAGCGAAGTGACCGTGATTGACACGAGCTGCGAGTCGTGGAAGTTCGAGAAGGTGTTGTACCGGAGGAAGAATGTGTGGAAGGTCAGGGACAGGAAGGGGAAGGTGAGGAGCAGCATTGGGAGGAAGAAGAGGAAATTAGGGGGTGGGAGTGAGGATGGGATTGTGGGTGGGAAGAAGAAACTCAAGGTTTCGGGTTCTGAGGTTGATGAATTGGGTGAGGTAATGTGTTGGGATTTTAGCCTCCGTGTTCACCTTTGTTTATACTTTCTTACATTGCTTGTGCAAATGGTCATCATGTGCTGAGTCTGAGTAAGTAGTATTAGGAAGCATTCATATGTGGTGTTTGCTTCGTGAAATCGATAACTAGTGTGCCATGAATCTTCATTGCTCGGTGGATGGAGATGCTTTCCCCAGCAGAACCCATCCGTCAACATTCTCTTAAGCCACGACAAGCCTGCAAATGATATTGTTTTCAAAACAACCCCACTGTTCCCACACTACGGTAGTGTTCCAAAGTTTCTTGGCAGCCCTTGTTGGGTTTGTAGACTGGAAACGTGTGTGTTGACTTAATGTCGAATCTGGACTTTGTGTAATGGGAATTTACATGTTTTTTTTTTTATGAATTCACTGCATGATCGTATGCTGGTCTTTGCTTTTGCGGGGATTTGTTGAAGGTCTTAGTCCAGTTAATTTAGCCCGTGGTATCATATACCAGCTACTTCTTTAACACCCTGTGTTCTGTACTCTTCCATCTCACTGGTTCTTTCAATTAAGCAACTGAAGATAAACTTATTAAGAGAATCAGCTCCTCTCTCTCAAAGCTTTCCCTACTTCAAGTATAGTGCCTTCGTCTCAGTATTTTACGTTATTATTGACAACTCTATCTTATGCAGATGATTTTTTTTCCTGGCAAAAAAAAAGGGTGCTGTTGGTTAAGAATGAAATCCTGCAATAGTAGATACTGTCTTGATGCTTGTTTGTTCAGGTTCCATCAGATATTAGATGTCTACTTTGCTTCTAGATTTATCAGCTGTACTGGGGTAGTATCTGGCTCAAAATGTTCATAGTGGTATCATGCTTGCAAGTAAATTGTATATGCCAATTGCAATATGTGGTTAAATTGGAAAATAGTTTGCCTGTTCAATAATTCCTCAGAACCATTTAGAGCAATATAGATGCAGGTAGTTCAAGGAAACTTGTTCCAGGACTTCAATGGCTCATTCAGGATTGTAGTCCGTTGTTATCCTGGGTGCTTGCCGCCAACTTAGAAACCCGTCATAATACTTTTTCCCACTTTCCACAAAATAGTAATCAGTCTTCTCCTCAAATCTGTGGTGGTTTCCATTTGTAACTTAATCAGTCTTAAATTGGCAACTTATAACCTTAAACTCATTTTCTCTTTATTTGTTTGTTCCTTTTGGATGGTGACTAAATAGTCGTTTTGTGGTTTCATATTTGCGCATGAGAGTCCATCGTATGCATGAAAAATGGGGTTAATGTGACTGTTTAGACGACAAGAGGTGACTGAGCTGCATCATCTTCTCTCTTCTGAGTTCCTAAATTATCATATGTTCTGAGAAAGAGGAGCAACTCGTTGTAGCAAATGACAATGGTAACAAATGCGCTAACAATTGAGTGTGTTTGCAGGAACAGAATATTGAAAATGGCAAAGCAGAAACCTCCAAGGAACTGGCTCATACTCTTGATAAATCCTCCAAGACAAGGCAAGTGCATTGGCAATATTGATGTGCTGACTGAAGTGGTTGGTGCGATGCTTCATTGCTGCTTAACCTGTGAATTTGTTTTGAGTTTCCTTGTGGATGATTTGCAGGTTCCACCTCCAATTTTGTGAGTCCCCCAGGAAGCGGAGGACCGGAGGCTCATCTGTTGTACTTATCAAAGGCATTCCCACAGTCAAGAGTAAGAAAGCAAAATCGTCTAAGAGTCATATCAAGCCTTCCCAATGTAAATTGTAAGGCTTGATAAAACTGCATATCTAGAATTGGGTGGTGGAAACGCTTGGTGTTAATTGGAGATTGCAATTGGATAGTGATGATTACCATGTAAAGCTCAATTCAAATGTAAGCAGAGTAAATTCATTTAAAAAATTTTCAATTTTGGGGAGGGCTCTAGATTGGCGGTATCTCCTGTGAAACTGTCTTAACTTCAAAACAGCAGTAGCTTTGTCCTTAGAAATTGTTTTGGAGAACTCGAAACATTGTATCTTCTGGCAAAATTCACTGTAAAGATACCTCTTTTTCGAGTAAATTGACATGCATCACAATTGAGGCATTGTTCACACTGAAATGTGACAAGAATTGGGCAATTGAGGATGCTGATCTGGTCAGTGTCTACTTGCCACTTACCATCATCGATCGAATTGATCCGTTGGTCAGATGGGATTGCACTTTGCAGATGTTAATGTCTTCCCTTTGATGAATGATGCAATTAGGTTCTCTATCGATTGTGTCCCAATGCGAAGGATATGACCAAGTCCCTTCAGATAGACTAGCAAAGACAAGCGATTCTCATGTCCATGAGATTGTAATTTTAATCAGCGAGTATGTTTTCTACATTGCGTCTAGATGTTCACATTCCTTGAAAATTAATTCCTGATTGTAATGAGAAACTTCATGCACATACTTGAACTGGTGTCTGATTTAAACAGGCTTGTGGTTTATGCTTGAAAGGATAAATGCGCCTTCAGTTTAATGTTCAGTCAAGTCCCAAACTATTTTTGTCCAATTTGGTCCGTGAATTATATGATTTTTGTTGAAGTTAGTCTTATATGGACAGAAATACGGACTGTACAAATTGCATAGTTGATGCATCATATGCATATATCTTTTGGACCACTGACTAGATTATTTGTTGAGTATGGATGTAAGGAAAGATAATTATAATGGAAGTTTAGGAAACGTAGAGAGAGAGAGAGAGAGAGAGAGAGAGAGAGAAGCGTGTCTAGGTGGGGAGGTGGACGATGCGGGTAGTGCCGCCTATGAACTGGTGAGGGGCCAAGCATCCCTTGTCGGCCTTAGGCTAACTCGGTGGGGCTGCCGCCACAGCGGTGGCGCTCGGGAAGTTGGAAGCTAGCTAGTGGGTTTGTTCATGTTGGTGAATGGCGGTAGTGGTCAGTTCCAATGAAGGATGCATTGTTGAAAACCCACAGAACTAGGGTCAGAAGAATATTCTGGAGCTTTTCTAACATCTTGGCCTTTTAGGCTTTGATATATTATCCATACATCAAATTCCAAATGAGGCATTTGATAGCCGTCAAGTTTCTGTGCGTTCGTGTCCTGCAGAAGGTGGCGGCTGGGGCGCATCGTGATCGTCAGCCCCATCCGCCATGACAGCATCTTTCTCTCGCCACTCTCTCTTTGTTAACGTGGTTTCATAACATTTGCTTTCATTGATATCTTTAAAATATTTATCTTGTGATGCATTTTTTTTTAGCATTTGTAATTACCAAGTAAATGCAAATGAAACATCTAGTTGACATTCTGTAGAAGTTTAGGAACTATTACCTAATGCTTAAATGGTCAAGAGAAAAGGAGTGATCAATGTAGTGACTCCCTCTAAACCTTACTATAACAGTTTCCATGAGTGTTCGAAAATGAGGCATGGTTATTTTGCACCACTTGGCCTAAAAGTGTGCGGTTGACAAACCTGTTACTCAGTCTCACCAAAATACTAATAATTAAAAAATCTCCTTTATTTAGAGGTTTGTCTATGACGAGAATTGCGATTATGACCTCATAAAAAATAGGTGTCTTTATTATCATTATGTCAATTACTTCGATGGAAAATGCTATTTATTATAAAATTAAAATCATTATCGTAATTATGAATAAAGTTAGTCATTTGGGTAAGTTATTGATCATGTACAATATATTAATTTAAGATTTCGTTTGTTTTGTGAAAAATAAATAATTGTAAAATATCTTCTTGAAAAATAATTCTTTATATCCTTGCAAAATGTATAGATATACATTATTATAAAAAATAAAAATATTAATTTTTTTAAGGGATATGATTATTTTCGTCATATTATTTACGTGCGATACGATGAGACCACGTTTACGGTCAGATCCGGGCAAGTTGTTCCGGAGAAAAAGGTCCTGTTCAAAGTTCCGAAAAAAACACCCGCCATTAGCTCTACGCCTCTCATCATCTCCATCCATCCTTCATTCTGCTGCCGGGAATCGCACTGTGCAGAGAGCTGTAATCCACTTCTCTCTCTCTCTCTCTCTCGCTCGAGCTGATGTTGATGAGCCCTCGACCCCCTGCTTTCTTTCTCCACTCGCAGCGCTCCCCATCTTCAGCCTCCGTCCCTCGCTCTGCCGCATTCTCTTCCCCCAAGTCGTCCCCTTTGCTGGATTCGAGTCAACCGTCCAGAATCGGATTGAGAGCGCCATCGCTTCACGTGCAATGCCGCCGCGTCATCTCATCACCTAATGTCGAGTTCGAACCGGGTGAGTGGCTCTCAGAGACAATTCATCAAACAGTTGATGTCCCTGAACGCAATTTGAAATATTTGATCGAACTCCTCGTTAAAAGTCTCGCCTTTTCAGGGGCGCTGGATGTGTTATTTCAAGAACTCGGGCTCAACGAGAAAGAGACCGAATCTCTCTTGACCAGGGACCCGGATTTGAGGCTAAAGTCTATCGGTTTGTTGAGGGCTCGTGTCGCCTCTTTGAAATCTGTGGGAATCGGTGGCCTTGAGCTCTGCCATTTGGTTGCGAAATGCCCTTCTGTGTTGGCAGCAGGTGAAATCGATCCCTTTATACTCTTCGTGCGCGACCAATTAGATGGAAAGGTTGACCCAATGCAGCTTAAGCGTCTCTTTATGTCAACTGAGCCACGATTCCTAGCTGGATTTGAGGCAAAAGTTAATTTGCTGACTGACAGTGGGATTCCTAGAGAAAAGATTGTTCATGTTCTCAACAATGTGAATTTAACGAAGGCTTTGTCTCTTAAGCCATTCGGAGAAATTGAAAGGCTCCTTAATTTCTTGAGCCACTATGGTGGAGTTGATTTGATTGTGAGGCATCCCCCCATTCTTAACTTCGATATGGATAGCCAATTGATTCCGAGAGTGGAGTTTCTCCTAGAACTTAGCGGAGGAGATCAGGATGCAACCGGGGTAGTGTTGCGCAAACTGCCTACCTTTTTGAAATACCGTGTGGAACACTTGGAAAGCCATGTAGAGTTCTTGAGGTCATTTGCGGGAGTAGATCAAGAAATATTCAGGATCATTCTTGTGTTTCCTAGCATTGTTAGTGCGAGCAGGGAGAGGAAATTGCGTCCCAGAATTAGTTTTCTCAAGGAATGTGGACTCAACTCCAATGAGATTTTTTAAGTTCTTGACAAAAGCCCCTTTGTTTTTGGGTCTATCTTTTAAGGGGAACATTGCTTATAAGCTGGGTTTTTTGGTGAAGATTGGTTACAAGTACAGAACGAAGGAATTTGCAGTTGCAATAGGCTCTGTGACTAGGACAAGTTGTGAGAATATGCAGAAGGCGATTGAGCTCTTCTTGAGTTATGGGTTTTCTTGTGAAGACGTGCTTCTCATGAGTAAGAAGCATCCTCAGATACTTCAATACAATCCTGATTCTCTGGAGGAAAAATGGAATATTTGGTGGGGGAGATGGGACGTGACCTTGATGAGCTATTGAATTTTCCTGCATTTCTTGGTTACAAACTCGACAGTAGAATCAAGCATAGGTACGAGGTGAAGAAGAAGATTATAGGTGAAGGGATGTCGATCAACAAGCTGCTTAATGTTTCGTCTGAGAGATTTGCAAAGAAGAAGGCAGAAAAGTTGGTGCACAAAGCCTAAAAATTAGGGGTTGCTCAATTTCATCAGCAGAAGTTGATGGCAAAATTGATGGAAATTGCATAGTTACTGAGTATTCTCAAAGCTTCATCAGTTGAAGGCTTTTGGTTTTTTCAGGCGAAATTCTAGCTTGACCTCCTTAGGTGAAGATAGAAAGTCATATTTTTCATCCCTAAACCTGCAAAGCCATTATTAAGTTCGAAGAAAATGGTCGATACCTAGTTGAATGAAATGACTGAGTATGCTCCATTTTAAGGATAAAGCAAGAAGAAAAGTGGCTAATCTTTGTATTTGTGTAACTGTCATTTACAAAGGAATCCACCATGAGTTGATGGCAATGTTTCTTTGGTTGCTCCCACATTTTTCTGTTCTTAGTCCTGAAATCTTTAAAAACGTGATTTGACATTGAAAATAATCTTGTCAATGTGCATGAGGCATCAAGACATGGTTGCCCTTGTTATGCAATAGATTTCCCAATTGGGATGGTCAAAATCAATAAGTTAACTTGATTGCAAGGCATCTATGATCAGGACAGTCATTTCACCTGTAGAAATTGCAACAAATAATTGAGTGTTAATTCTGTTGTCCTGGTGTTCTTTGCTTAAATTACATTCCATAAATTATTACGACTGTTAGTTCAGGGTTACCTCACAGGACATTATGATCATCAACAAAACCAAGGATCTATTATCCTCAAGAGATCTGCAAATGTGTGGCATTTATGCATAATAGGTGCCATTGGCAACTCCATTCTTTCTCCCATGCGAATGAGGTTATACTTTGGAATAGCGAATTCCATGACACCTTAAGATGAATAGCCATACTGCTTCGATGGTGGATTACAACCATGGCAAGGTAAGAATTCCTATATCTGTGAGATTGTAGTAATTATTGAGTTATGCAAACTCATCATATTCAGGTCTGAACATTGGTATCCTTAGTGTGTGGCCTCATTCTATGGCGTTTCTTAAGTTTTCTCCTATGTTTGGTAATCCTGCATTGTATTTCCACATTCTATAAATAAATGTCAATGTAGAAGAAATATGAACAAACTATTCCGATAGATGTTGACAAGGTTTCATGGTTTCCCGTCAAAAGTAATATATTATTTCCTGACATGAAGAAAAACTAATTCTGAAAAGTTTGAATTGTCTGCGGGAGTGAATTGGAGTAAAAAGGAAAAAATATTCTTCACCCACCTCCTTTTTCCTCTTTCCTCCCTCTCCCAAAAAAAGCATTAAAATAGTATCAAAAGATCATGACCCGCTCATGTGTAAAAGTGTCAAATTGATCATATAACTCTCTTGAAATTTCCGGATAATAGATGGGGTGTGAATCCTTTTATGCTCATTAGTGAGTCCTTATGCTAGACTTATGCTAGCCCATTTTCTACTCTAAATGTAAATAAATTCTTATTGCTCTTTCACTTTTTGTGATAGATATATTTTCACAGATTATTGTATCACGGATGTCGAAAATACATAAGAAATCGTTGCAGACAAGAATAAATTGTTGGACTTATCTAACAAGCAACGGAGTTATTGATTATATGGCCAATTGATTCTTAGAGTGGAGTTTCTCTTAGAACTGAGTGGAGGACATGAGGATGCTACCAGCAAACTTCCTACCATTTTGAAATACCAGGTGGAACGCTTGGAAAGTCATGTAGAGATATTGAGGTCATTATCAAGAAATATTTAGGATCATACTCATGTTTCCTAACATTGTTGGCGTTGTGGACTGAACTCCAGTGAGATTTTCAAGTTCTTGACAAAAGCCCCTTTGTTTCCTCTTTTTGGGGGAACTTTGCTTATAAGCTTGGTTTTATGGTGAAAATTGATTACAAGTACAGAATGAAAGAATTCGCAGTTGCAATAGGCGCTGTGACTAGGACAAGTGGTGAGAATATGTAGAAGGTGATTGAGCTCTTCTAGAGTTATGAGTTTTCCAGTGAAGGCGTGCTTCTCATGAGTAAGAAGCATCCTCAGATACATGAATGCAATCCTGATTCTCTAGAGGAGTAAGTGTAGTATTTGGTAGGGTGGATCGGACATGGCCTTGACAAGCAATTGGATTTCCCTACATTCCTTGATCATAAGCTTGATAGTAGAATTAAGCACAAGTACGAGGGGAAGAAGAAGATTATAGGTGAGGTGAAGGAACGTCGCTCAACAAGCTGCTATGTGTTTTGTCTGAGAGATTTGCAGAGAAGCTAGAAGAGCTGGCACACAAAACCTAAAAAGTAAAGGGTTGCTAAGTTTCATCCGCAGAAGTTCATGGCCAAATTGATGGAAATTGTACGGAATTTTCTCAAAGCTTTACAATTTCAAGGTTTTGCTTTTTTTTTTTCCCAAGGTAAAATTTTGGCTGGGACTTCCTTAGGTGAAGATAGAAAGTAATTATTTCATCCCTAAACTTGCAAAGCCATCATGAAGTTTGAAGAAAATGGTCGATACCCAGTTGAATGAAATGACTGAATATTCTCAATTTGAATGTTAAGCAACAAGAACAGTGGCTCATCTTTGTATTTGTGTAACTGTCGATTCTAATGGAATCCACCTTTTAGTTGATGGCAATATTTCTTTGGTTGTTCTCACATTTTTCTGTTCTTAGTCCTGAAATCTTGAAAAATGTGATTCGAAACCGAAGAGAATCTTGTCAATGTGCATGAGGCGTCAAGACATGGTTGCCTTTGTTATGCAATTCAGGATGGATTTCCTACTTATTGAACAGGGATGGCCGGAAGCAGTGAGTGAACTTGATCGAAAGGAATCTATGATCAAGAGTCATTTCACCAATAGAAACTACAGCATATAAGTGTTAATTCAGTTCTCTCCGATCTGTTATTTGATTAAATTACACCATTTCCATAAATGTTACGACTCTGAGTTCAAGATTACCTCTGGACATATCATCATCAACAGAATCGAGGATCAATTATCCTCAAGAGATCTTCAAAGGCGTGGCATTTACACACAATAGATACCATTGGCAACTTCATTCTTTCTCCTATGCGACTTCAACACAGGTTAGTCTTTGGATTAACAAATTGAAAGGCGCCTTAAGTTGAAGTAGCCATACTGCTTGGTGGTGGAATATAACCATGCAAGGTAAGAAATCCGGTATCAGTGAGATTGTAGTGATAATTGAGTTATGCAAACTCATCATATGCAAATCTACACATTGATATTCTTTGTGCGCGACCTCATTCTACTGCATTTGTTAAGTCATTCTACTGCATTTGTTAAGTATTATCCTACATTTGGTAATCCTGAATTGGATTTCTACATTCTATAAATAAATGTCCTGGGAGAAGAAATAAGAAAAAAAATATTCTGATACATGCTCACATGGTCTCGTGGTATTGGGTCAAAACTGATATACTATGTATTGACATGAAGAAAAATTAATTTTGAAAAGTTTAAATGTTCTTCCAGAGTGAATTGGAGGAAAAAGGAAAAAAATTTCTTCACCCACCTCCTTTTTCCTCTTTCCTGCCTCTCCCAGACGAAGCATTAAAATAGTATCAAAAGATCATGCCTCACTAAAGTGTAGGAGTGCCAAATTAACCGGGTAACTTTGTTGAAATTTCCAGATAACATATGGGGTGTGAGTCCTTTTGTGCCCATTCAATGAGTCTTTATGCTAACCTATTTTCTACTTTAAGGGTGCGTTTGGTAACGATTCTGTTCCCGGGAACTAATTCTGATAAGAAATGATTATTTTTGATTCTGTTCTTGGGAACTGATTCCGAGTAAAAGAAGGCGTTTGGTAATCTGTCCAAAATTTTTGATCCTAAAATAAAATTGTGCTTGATAACGTGTTCATTGATTATGTTAAATTTTTAAATATATTTTTTTTTACTTTTTACTTTTTCTCCTATTCTTCTTCTTCTGGCCAGTGACCTCATCGGAGTGTCGCCGACTCTCGACGAGGCCGGCCCTCGTCGGCCGAGCCTCACCGATGGCCGGTCGGACTTGCCGGGCCGGGTGAGGCCCGCCTAGCCATTGGCGCAGCCCTAGCCATCGGCGGGGGCTGGGCGTTGCGAGGCTTGCCCGGCCTCCTTGCCGGGCTAGGCGGGCCTTGCCCGGCCGATGAGGCCCGCCTGGCCACCGGAGAGGCTCGGCGACCTCGCCGGAGCTCGCCCTGGCCCGGCGAGCCTCCTGCGAGCTCTTTGGACCGGCGGGCGGTGACCGGCGGCGGCTGCGGTGGCGGACGGCGGCGGGCAGTGGTGGACGACGGTCGCGAGATGGCCGAAGGGAAGAAGAAGAAGAGTTGGTTTTTTGATTCTCAAATTGATTCTCGGAACAAGAATCAACTTTTTTTTGATTCTTGAATTTGTTCCCGGGAACAAAAATTTTACCAACGCAATTCTATTCCCAAACTGATCCCGAGAATAAAAAATCAGAATCTGGCACCATTTGGCACGTTACCAAACAAGGCCTAATTATATATGAATTCTCATTTTATTTTACTCTGTCCTAGTTATATTTTTGTAGATTATTGTATTGCAAATGTTGAAAAAACATAAGAAATCACTTTAGACAAGAACAAATCATTGAACTTATCTAACAAGTAACGGAGTTATCGTTGCACTCGAAAGAACAAACGAGTAGACTTATGTAACACGGTTTCGTGGTATTGTATCAAAATTGATGTGCTACGTCATGACATGGAGAAGAAGTTGTTTTGAGGCAGGCTAGTTTTTGTTTTTGATCTTGTTCCTCAAAATTATATGTCAATTTTCCTATGATCGTGACTTGGGCAGTGAAGGGGTAAGTTGGAGAAGAAGGGAGAAGGAAACATATGAAGAAGAAAATAAGAAAAAAAGATGGGAGTGATGGAGGAGAGAGAGAGAGAGAGAGAGAGAGAGAGAGATTTGTTTGTTGATGGGATGTGGACCCAATAATTACTTAGAGAAAGACAAATCAATCAAATGCATTAAATGATGTTAAGAAATTTTTATATAGCAGATTAGGGGGGGTCTCAATTAGGGTTGGCCGTCGTGCCGTGCTTGATACTCCACTAATAATGTTAACTTTGGCTTTAATTTCTTGACTTGATCAGTTAACTGACTTGGTCTTTTCTATAGGACAAGGCGATTCCAAAGTTTCCAATCGAACAAGGTCCATCTAATCTCTTTTCAATCTTTTCATATGGTGTCCTTTTCACATACCCCAAGTAGTTTCTTAACAATTTCGCTTTGCTCAAAGACAAATAGAGACTTGATTAATGCTTTCAGCTTCGTTGATGTCTATGCAATGTTGCTGCTCCTCCTTATTTTGTTGCATGCGATGACTGGCAATGCCGCTTTGAGTAATTCATAGTACGTCGCTTCATCCCGTGGTGACATTCGTAATATAAGCTACTCATTCCGATTGAAGAATGAACCTAAGGAGTGCAGTGAGCAGGGAGTTGGCTTGTGAAGATAATTGCACAATTTTATACTTGTGTGATGATCGATACTAGGTGCGATCTATCAATTATTCCATCCACCAAATTAGATTAGTCGAGTGCTCGTCTCTCCCTCGTCATTCATTGGTAGCATATAACTTCAAGCACCGTATTGACCCAACCAACCCATACAAAATGGACCGTGATGGTACCGTATCAAAATTGATGTGCTACGTCATGACATGGAGAAGAAGTTGTTTTGAGGCAGGCCAGTTTTTGTTTTAGATCTTGTTCCTCGAAACTATACGTCAATTTTCCTATGATCATGACTTGGGCGGTGAAGGGGGAAGTTGGAGAAGAAGGGAGAAGGAAACAAATGAAGAAGAAAAAAAGAAAAAAAGATGGGAGTGATGGAGTTTGGAGAGAGAGAGAGAGAGAGAGAGAGAGAGAGAGAGAGAGAGAGAGAGAGATTTGTTTGTTGATGGGATGTGGACCTAATAATTACTTAGAGAAAGACAAATCAATCAAATGCATTAAATGATGTTAAGAAATTTTTATGTAGCAGATTAGGGGGGGTCTCAATCAGGGTTAGCCGTTGTGCCGTGCCTGATACTCCACTAATAATGTTAACTTTGGCTTTAATTTCTTGACTTGATCAGTTAACTAACTTGGTCTTTTCTATAGGACAAGGTGATTCCAAAGTCTCCAATCGAACAAGGTCCATCTAATCTCTTTTCAATCTTTTCATATGGTGCCCTTTTCACATACCCCAAGTAGTTTCTTAACAATTTCGCTTTGCTCAAAGACAAACAGAGACCTGATTAATGCTTTCAGCTTCGTTGATGTCTATGCAATGTTGCTGCTCCTCCTTATTTTGTTGCATGCGATGACTGGCAATGCCGCTTTGAGTAATTCATAGTACGTCGCTTCATCTCCTGGTGACATTCGTAATATAAGCTACTCATTCCGATTGAAGAATGAACCTAAGGAGTGCAGTGAGCAGGAAGTTGGCTTGTGAAGATAATTGCACAATTTTATACTTGTGTGATGACCGATACTAGATGCGATCTATCAATTATTCCATCCACCAAATCAGATTAGTCGAGTGCTCGTCTCTCCCTCGTCATTCATTGGTAGCATATAACTTCAAGCACCGTATTGACCCAACCAACCCATACAAAATGGACCGTGATGGTACCGTATCAAAATTGATGTGCTACGTCATGACATGGAGAAGAAGTTGTTTTGAGGCAGGCTAGTTTTTTTTTTTTTTTTTTTTTTTGATCTTGTTCCTCGAAACTATACATCAATTTTCCTATGATCATGACTTGGGCGGTGAAGGGGGAAGTTAGAGAAGAAGGGAGAGGGAAACAAACGAAGAAGAAAAAAAGAAAAAAAGATGGGAGTGACGGAGTTTAGAGAGAGAGAGAGAGAGAGAGAGAGAGAGAGAGAGAGAGAGATTTGTTTGTTGATGGGATGTGGACCCAATAATTACTTAGAGAAAGACAAATCAATCAAATGCATTAAATGATGTTAAGAAATTTTTATGTAGGAGATTACAGGGGGTCTCAATCAGGGTTGGCCGTTGTGCTGTGCCTGATACTCCACTAATAATGTGAACTTTGGCTTTAATTTCTTGACTTGATCAGTTAACTGACTTGGTCTTTTCTATAGGACAAGGCGATTCCAAAGTATCCAATCGAACAAGGTCCATCTAATCTCTTTTCAATCTTTTCATATGGTGCCCTTTTCACATACCCCAAGTAGTTTCTTAACAATTTCGCTTTGCTCAAAGACAAACAAAGACCTGATTAATGCTTTCAGCTTCGTTGATGTCTATGCAATGTTGCTGCTCCTCCTTATTTTATTGCATGCGATAACTGGCAATGCCGCTTTGAGTAATTCATAGTACGTCGCTTCATCCCGTGGTGACATTCGTAATATAAGCTACTCATTCCGATTGAAGAATGAACCTAAGGAGTGCAGTGAGCAGGGAGTTGGCTTGTGAAGATAATTGCACAATTTTATACTTGTGTGATGACCGATACTAGATGCGATCTATCAATTATTCCATCCACCAAATTAGATTAGTCGAGTGCTCGTCTCTCCCTCGTCATTCATTAGTAGCATATAACTTCAAGCACCGTATTGACCCAACCAACCCATACAAAATGGACCATGATGGTACTGTATCAAAATTGATGTGCTACATCATGACATGGAGAAGAAGTTGTTTTGAGGCAGGCTAGTTTTTGTTTTTGATCTTGTTCCTCGAAACTATACGTCAATTTTCCTATGATCATGACTTGGGCGGTGAAGGGGGAAGTTAGAGAAGAAGGGAGAAGGAAACAAACGAAGAAGAAAAAAGAAAAAAAGATGGGAGTGATGGAGTTTGGAGAGAGAGAGAGAGAGAGAGAGAGAGAGAGAGAGATTTGTTTGTTGATGGGATGTGGACCCAATAATTACTTAGAGAAAGACAAATCAATCGAGTGCATTAAATGATGTTAAGAAATTTTTATGTAGGAGATTACGGGGGGTCTCAATCAGGGTTGGCCATTGTGCCGTGCCTGATACTCCACTAATAATGTTAACTTTGGCTTTAATTTCTTGTCTTGATCAGTTAACTAACTTGGTCTTTTCTATAGGACAAGGCGATTCCAAAGTCTCCAATCGAACAAGGTCCATCTAATCTCTTTCCAATCTTTTCATATGGTGCCCTTTTCACATACCCCAAGTAGTTTCTTAACAATTTCGCTTTGCTCAAAGACAAATAGAGACCTGATTAATGCTTTCAGCTTCGTTGATGTCTATGCAATGTTGCTGCTCCTCCTTATTTTGTTGCATGCGATGACTGGCAATGCCGCTTTGAGTAATTCATAGTACGTCGCTTCATCCCGTGGTGACATTCGTAATATAAGCTACTCATTCCGATTGAAGAATGAACCTAAGGAGTGCAGTGAGTAGGGAGTTGGCTTGTGAAGATAATTGCACAATTTTATACTTGTGTGATGACCGATACTAGATGCGATCTATCAATTATTCCATCCACCAAATCAGATTAGTCGAGTGCTCATCTCTCCCTCGTCATTCATTGGTAGCATATAACTTCAAGCACCGTATTGACCCAACCAACCCATACAAAATGGACCGTGATGGTATTGTATCAAAATTGATGTGCTACGTCATGGCATGGAGAAGAAGTTGTTTTGAGGCAGGCTAGTTTTTGTTTTTGATCTTGTTCCTCGAAACTATACGTCAATTTTCCTATGATCATGACTTGGGCGGTGAAGGGGGAAGTTGGAGAAGAAGGGAGAAGGAAACAAATGAAGAAGAAAAATAAGAAAAAGAGATGGGAGTGATGGAGTTTGGAGAGAGAGAGAGAGAGAGAGAGAGAGAGATTTGTTTGTAGATGGGATGTGGACCCAATAATTAAGTGGAGAAAGACAAATCAATCAAATGTATTAAATGATGTTCAAAATTTTTTATAGAGGTGATTATGGGGGGTCTAATCAAGGTTGGCTATCGCCCCGTGCCCATTACTCCACTAATAATGTGAACTTTGGCTTTAATTTCTAAACTTGATTTGTGGACTAACTTGGTCTTTTCTATAGCACAAGGCAATTCCAAAGTTTCCAATCGAACAAGGTCCATCTAATCTCTTTTCAATCTTTTCATATGGTGCCGTCTTCACATACCCCAAGCAATTCTTTAGCTATTTTGCTTTGTCCAAAGACAAATAGAGACTTGATTAATGCTTTCAGCTCCACCGATGTCTATGCAGTATTACCGCTCCTCCTTATTTGTTGCATGCGATGACTAGCAATGCCACTCTAAGTAATCAATAGTACATTGCTTCATCCTGTGGTGACATTTGCAATATAAGCTACTCATTTCAATTGAAGAATGAATCGAAGGAGTGCAATGAGCAGGAGAATAAGCTGGCTTGTGAAGATAATTCCACAATTTTATACTTGTGTGATGATCAATACTAGATGCAGTCTATCAATTATTCCATCCATCAAATTAGATTAGTTGATTGCTCATCTCTCCCTCGTCATTCATGGGCAGCGTATAACTTCAAGCACCGTATTGACCCAAACAACCATGCAAAACGGACTGTGATGGTCCATTGGTCATTCTGAACTACTTGAAGCCGATTAGTTCTCCATTCTACATCACCACGGGTCCATGTATTGAGGGGTTGTAATCTTCCAACACATTATCAAATTGGAACTTGTATTTTCTCGAACTTATTAATGACTAATGTACACTCTATGTGGGGTCACTTTAATAAAATAGAAGTCTTCTAATTATGCCAAACTGTTGAACACGCGGTAAGATTCTCTTTACAGATGGTGAGGGAACACGCCATAAGAAATAAAGATTATGTATCAGAAGGAAGTGATGGGGGAGAGAGATGGATTTGTTTGTGGACGGAATGTGGAGCCAACAATCATGTGAAGAGAGTTTGGAAGAAACTTTCAAATTTTCAAAGGGTGTAAAATTTCCATGGGTTGGAAGTGACTCCACTAATAATGGAACTTTAGTTTGGGTCCCCCTTTTTAATTTCCTGACTTGAATGCTTTTGTTATGTTGACTAACTTGGGCATTTTTATCGATCAAGGTGACTCCTAAGTCTCCAGTGTAATGAGGTTCATCCAATCTTTTTTCAATCGTTTAATGTTGTGACTCCTTCTATCCTCCACATAGATCAACCAATTCTTTACCAATTTCTCTTTTCCCAAAGACAATCGGAGACATAATTAATAATCTCTATTCCATGAATCTCTCTCTAGTGTTGTAGTCTTTCTTGTTCTATTTGCAAGTGATGTAATGCATGAATTTGCATTATTATTATTTTTTTAATCTGAAGATTCAAAACTTGCTAGATGGGTATGCTTTCTTGGTTATGCACTGTCCATAGGTTAAAGATTTAGGAGTCCAACCATAGCATCGGGCCACATCAACATGGTGTTCGTATCCTCATCATCACTCACCACAAAGTTATCTCCCAAAAATCCAATCCAACTAATAACAAGTTTTTTTTGTGTTTCTTCCCCTATTGCAATCAAACATAGGAGACCCTTTATTTGGTACCAAAGCAAAAGCTAATGGATGAAAGAGAGAGCAAGAAAACACAAAAAACAAAAAGGTGAAGGGAAGAAATCATTAACAAAGTAAATGGGTGTCAGCCAATTTTGTTGATTAAGGGGCTCAATAAACTCAAAAAGTAAAAAGTTAGAACAAAAGAGGGAATTTCCCCTAATTTCAAACGTCTCTGCTTCCTAATCTGTAATATTCTTTTCGGCAAAAGATCGCTTCAAGTGCCATAACTCGGCACAAAAGGACATTAAGTGCCATAACTTATGAAAGTGACACTTAACTGTCAAAATTGGAGAAAAATAAATTACTTAAATGTCACTCCGGCCAAAATCCAACCAAAACGTTGATATGTCAATTTTCCGGCAAAGCGAGTGCAAAACAGCGTCGTTTTGAACGCCGATGTGGCCGGACAATGCAAAAACGACGTCGTTTTGGTGCCGACATGGTAAAAATAATAATATAAAATTAATTAAATTAAATTTATTTAAAACATTTAAAAAATAAAATTTTTAATATAAAAAAAATTGAAAAAAATTTTAAAAAAGAAAAGAAAAGGGGAGAGGCGACCGAGAGCTGCCGCCGTTAAGAAGGGCTGGCGACGGAGGGGGCCGGCGCGGCGACGAGGGCCCTCGATTTGGCGAGGGTTAGCGGCCCTCACTCGGTTGGGCCAAGGGCCGTTACTCGCCGAGACGACCCCCGGCGGGCGACGGCCCTTTGCCCGGCTAGGCGAGAGCTCGTGGGCCCTCGTCGCCGGTCGGCCCCCTTCGTTGCTGGCCCTTCCCAGTGGTGGCGGGGAGGTGGCGGCGGCAGCGGTTGAGGGCGAGCCCTCACTCGCCTTGCGCCCCCCTCCCAAAATTTTAAATATTTTTATTTTTATTTTTAATAATTTAAATAAATTTAGTTTTAAATTAAATTAAATTAAATTAAATTAATTTTTATATTAAATTTTTATTACGTCAGCACCAAAATGATGTCGTTTTGCACTTGCTTCGCCGGAAAATTGACATGTCAGCATTTTGGTCGGAGTGGCATTTAAGTGATCCATTTATATTTGATTTTGGCACTTAAGTGTCACTTTTGTAAGTTACAACAGTTAAGTGTCCCTTTGTGTCAAGTTATGGCACTTCAGGAGTCCGCATCTATTCTTTTCAAGTTCCCGGACCTAAGGGTCTGTTGGGTCCAATATGGCTTTGTCAAGCTAGAGCTTGCTTCATCGTATGCAGTGAAATAATTGATTTGGGATTGACTTGTATTGCCCTTCGAGCCGCATCAATTATGGTCCTGGTATTTGGGTCAAATGGCCAAGTTTTAATGGGTTACCTGGGCGTGCATGATAAAATTTCTACTTCTCTATTTCTCTGTTTCCCAGAACAGGTTTGGAATATAAATCCGTTTGATAATGCAATTTGATTTTTCTATTTCTGGAACAGATTTCTATTCCAGAAATAGATTTGAAAAAGAAATCAAAAGCTAAAGTTTTTAACTTCTCAATTTCTGACCAGAAATTAATTTATGTTCCATAAATTTTGTCATGCGCACTATAGTGTACTGGGCATAGTGCTTCCAACAATAAATACCCAAAAATTGACCATTTTTATTGTTGAAAAATCAACATAAAGCTAACAACAATAACAGCCTTATCATATTTGAAATGGATTTCCCACTTGGAGCGCCATCCCTCGACGCATCAAAGAGATACTCAAGACTCAAAAGGATAATATAACTTCTAATTATCGTCTAGGCGAATAGCCAGTTTATCTATATAGTTTCATATGGTAAATATTAAGAAGTTTATGAGAATATATTGACTAGAATTTATTAAATATCTTTTGACTATATATATTTTGTTGAAGTATAGTTACCATCTATTAGCATTCTTCACGACTGTCACGAAGGACGCACTAATGTGATTCTATCGATGTCATGCCCTTTTCTTAGCTTAAAAGTAATGGCTACATAAATGCAACAAAGATCTTGTAACTAGTTAAATTTGAACGCGAGAAAGGATGTTTCTTGCGGGCTTCAAAAAGCAAGTCTGTAGATTCCTCGTGTTTTCTTACTTCTGCACTCTCTTTTGTGCAATATTCAATAAAATGAAGAGGCCACAAGACAACAAATCTCCTTACGTCGTAACTTCAGCAACCTCACACCCCTAATCAAACCTTATTTTAATAGCCAAACCAAAGATCCCTTCTTTATACAGCTGTGCTAGCTAAAATTTATACTTAAGCAACTATAGTTATTCTAGCTACGTGCATAGCAAGAATACAATAATAGGGTGGACACATATGGCTATTGCAAATTTATACATTTTAACTTTAGATAAGGATTTTCTCATATTGACTCGATAAAATATTTAATTGTTCATAGCTGGGTCAATGATAGTATTGTGCAATATCTTATTATCATAAAAGATAATTTGTTCAATAGTGACTATTTATTTCACGAATGATTGACTGTGTAACAAATTGAATGATGACTAACGTTTGAGACTTAATTTAGCAAATATGGAATAAATATCAAGTGATTAAGCGCGATATTCAAAGGTGGAGAAGAAGGGAGGAGGAAAAAAACAAAGTATAAAAATAGAAGAAGGATAGCGAGTGTATCAGAAGGAAGTGACGAGTAGAGAGAGATGTGAAAAAGTTGGACACGACTCCATTAATAATGGAGCTTCGGCTTGGGTCCACCTCCTTTAATTTCTTGACTTGCTTAGGCGACTGCAAGCCTCCGGTCTGATTGGGATCACCCGTTCTCTCCTGAATCATTTCAAATTGCGGCTCTCCTTCACGCAGACCAAGCCACACTCTTTACCAATTCCTCTTTGCCCACAGTCGAACAAAGACATGTTTCATGCTCTCAGCTCCATGAATATCTGCCTGGTGTTGCTGCTCATTCTTGTTCTATTACGAGCCATGACTAGCAATGCTGGGTCGAATAATTCCCAATGCGTTGCTTCATCCTGTGGTGATATTCGTAATATAAGTCAACCGTTTCGATTGAAGAGTGATTTGAACGGATGTGGTGACCCAAAATATGTGCTGATTTGTGAAGGTAATCGTACTGTTTTACACTATAATGATGGCCAATTCTATGTGCAGTCTATCAATTATTCCAGCCATGAAATCAGATTAGTTGATGACGGGTTGAAAAAGGATAATTGCTCATCTTTTCCTCGTCATTCATGGGCGTTGTATAACTTCAAGTACAGTTCTGATCCATATAATTCATACGACATGGCCTCTGGTGGTACATTGGTCATTGTGAATTGCTTAAAGGTAGTTAACTCTCCCATCTACATCGCCACAAGTCCATGCATTAAGGGCCTGTACTCTTCCAACACACCATTGAATTGGAACTTGTATGCTTTGCTGAATCCAGCTGCATCAGATATTAGGGACTTCTGTACCATTAGCAGCTGGACGGTATCATCTCATTTTGCATATGATGAGCAGATCAATAGTAGCTTCGACGACTACGAGCTAATCCATAACATCATGGCTGATGGATTTACTTTGTACTTTGGTCCATTCAACCGGGGGAAGATATATTTCTTTTGCTACTTTGACCTGTATCGCTACTTTCATTTCTCTAACTTATTTTATTCTGAGAGATTGGATATGTATAGCGCCTACGGGAGTCAAGTTTGCGGACCCAACTACTACTACGGCGGTGAGTATTGGTCAGCGGTGAAATTTTACCATAATTTTGCATGATTCTGTACAATGTTTCACTTCCCACTTTCTCTTCAAAACTGGAAAATGAAAGAAACATCTAATATCCATGAAACTTACGACAAATATACAAGATAGTGCACGTCAACTATGTGCATCTGAAAGTTTTTGGGAGGATCGCATTACTTATAAATTCTAAGTTGAAGGAGTTGCAAGATTCGCGAAACAAAATGAAAAGGTGACGGTAGAAGCCACCCCCAAACAGACTTAGATCAGCTGCACATATACAAGTGTCTAGATTATAATTCCTTTCCACAGAAGGGCTAGAACTCCCACTGTAAAAAAAGAAAGAAGATGCTTGTGCGAGCAACCACATGACTAGCTTTTGTTGGCATAGAATATACATTTTCTTAATTTCTTAGTTAGTTCTTTAATTAGTCACTTAACTAATAATCCGGGAGACGCTCCTTAACATTCCTTAAAAAAATTGTAGTCATGTATCACTAGGAGGAACAAAATTGTTAATTAAATATGGAAATGACTATTTCTCTAGATTTGTTAACATCTAACAAAGTGAAATGAGTTTTATGCATTGCCTACCATCTACGTATGAAGCTCATTATTTTCATTTATTTGTCAATTCACGCGTGCCACTACTCATATTCTTTTGGACAAAAGTCAACTTATACAAAGTGATGGGCTGCTACTCTATTTCCTTGTGAGTTTTGTTTTCCAAACTTCTTTTCCTTTAATTCCTTCTCACACCATGCATTACTTCCACAGGTCTGCTGAAAAATATTGAAATTTGGACTACTGGAGATTTTATAGCACTACTTGGTAAGCCGCGATGATCTGTTCTTGCAATAATTATAAAAATAACTTATTCTAACTCAATAAAAATCTCTTCAGTGCTTTTTTGTGCAGTGAAATTCGCAATTGGGATGCCATCTGTCACAATATTTTTGATCTACAAGTATAGAAGAAGGCACCTAGCAATGGACAAGAATATTGAAGAATTTTTGCAAGCTCAGAATAACTTTTTGCCTATAAGGTACTCTTACTCTAATATTAAGAAGATCACCAAAAACTTTAAGCACAAACTAGGTGAAGGGGGGTATGGTTCCGTGTACAAAGGAATGCTTAGAAGCGGCAACGAAGTGGCCATCAAGATTTTGAAGCAGTCCAAGGCCCATGGCCAAGATTTTATTAGTGAAGTGGCTACTATTGGAAGAATTCACCATGTCAATGTAGTGCAACTCATCGGTTTTTGCTTTGAAGGCTCAAAACAAGCTCTCGTGTATGATCTCATGACAAATGGGTCTTTGGATAAGCACATTTTTTTGGAGGAAGCTGATAAGTTTCTTGACTACATGAAAATATTTGAGATCGCTCTTGGGGTGGCGAGGGGGATTGGATACTTACATCGAGGGTGTGACATGCAAATACTACACTTTGATATCAAGCCTCATAACATTCTTTTAGACAAGAATTTCACTCCGAAAATTTCTGATTTTGGACTCGCGAAACTTTATCCCACTGATCATAGCATAGTTTCATTAACTGCTGCAAGAGGAACCTTGGGATATATGGCACCTGAGTTGTTTTGCAAAAACATTGGCGGCGTATCTTATAAAGCGGATGTCTACAGCTTCGGGATGTTGCTCATGGAAATGGCAAGTAGAAGGAAGAATATAAATGCAAATGCAGAACGCTCAAGCCAAACTTATTTTCCGTTGTGGGTGTATGACCAAGTTAGTGAAGGTACAAGTGTTGAAATGGAAGAAGTTGTAGAAGAGGAGAGGAAGGTGATAAAAAAAATGATAATAGTTGCACTTTGGTGGATACAATTAAACCCTGACCATCGCCCTCCAATGAACAAAGTCCTAGAAATGTTGGAAGGAGATATCGGTAAACTTCATATGCCTCCAAAACCGCTTATTTACCCACCAGATGTGTCAGTTAACAATGAAAAATTCGAGATGGAACTAGAAACACTCTCTTCTTCACCGAGCGCTTCGGTAATTTCAACTAGTTCTCCTTTTAGAGATAACAATGTTGTTTAGAGATGCTTGTGCTGTTTCATTGGAAAAGCTTTATACATTTGCCCACAATCTAGTATTATGTTGGGAGGGAGTTGAGCTAGTTTATCTCGACCCTAATTACTTTGAGACTATCTTCTTGTGGCTCTTATATTAATGTTGTGTAATGGCCCGGGCCCCACTGTGTGATATTGTCCGCTTTGGCGGCCCCACAGTGGGCCCCTCACGGGTTTGTTTTTAGCGCAGCGGAAGCGTATGTGAAACGCGTCACCTGGAGACAAGGTTGCACTCGGCCATTCCTTTTCCCAAACTGATATTGTCCACTTTGGCGGCCCCATAGTGGGCCCCTCACAGATTTGTAGTGTGACAGCCCGAGTGGCGGTGGGGATGGCGGTGCGTCCCCACCTCGATCCCCGGACGTGCGCAAGGAAGGGGTCTCTGTCCCACATCGCCTAGGGAGGGAGTCCTGGGCCAATTTATAATGGCTTGGGCCTCTCTAACCTGTGTGACGCGTTTTAAAGCCATGAGGACTCAGTATCCAAAGCGGACAATATCACATAGTGGGGCTCGGGTCGTTACAAATGGTATCAGAGCCGACTCCCGACCGCGTGTGGGGCCACAGCGAGGACGCTGTGCTCCCAAGGAGGGGAGAGTGTGATGGCCCGAGCGGCGGTGTGCGGGGAGGAGGGATGGCGGTGCGTTCGCGCCTCGGTCCCCGGACGTGCGCAAGGAAGGGGTCCCTGTCCCACATCACCTAGGGAGAGAGTCTTGGGCCAATTTATAATGGCTTGGGCCCCTCTAACCTGTGTGACGCATTTCACGTACGCTTCCGCTGCACTGAAAACAAACCCGTGAGGGGCCCACTATGGGGCCGCCAAAGCGGACAATATCGATTTGGGGAAAGGAATGGCCGAGTGCAACCTTGTCCCCAGGTGACGCGTTTTAAAGCCGTGAGGACTCAGTGTCCAAAGCGGATAATATTACACAGTAGGGCTTGGGTCGTTACATGTTGTGTTATTGTACATATATTTTTACTCTCTTGCACCTTCAAAAGGACAAAACAATCGGTCAGAAAGCCAGTACAAAAATAGAGGAGGAAGGTGATAGCCATTGTGAATTGTCCTCCCTCGTTACGTGATTTCGGATTAGGCCAATGAATAAACTAACGATAACCCGCGATCTTACTCCTATATGCTCCATTGCCACCGTATGATTTCTCGATATAGAAAATAACTGATTCGATTTATGAATTCATTATAAAAAAAAAGGATTAATACCTTGAAAAACCCCAAACTGAGTAACAAATTTACCTCGTCTGACCATAAAAAACCCTAAATTGGTACATTTATGACAAATTTATCCCAAACTAATTTATTCGATCGTAAAAAACCCCAAACTGGTAAATTTGTGACAAATGTACCCTCCGTTAAATTGAATTAATACCACAAAAAAATCACAAAAATAGTAAACTGTGACAAACGGAGCATAAAATCCCAAATTGGTATACCAGTCAACCGTCACGCGTCATTTAACTTAATAATTTGATAGTAAAATTTAACGAAAACTAATAGAGAGTAAATTTGTCACAAGTATATTAGTTTGGGGTAAATTTGTTAAAGATATATCAATTTAGGATTTTCAGTGGTCAAAAAAATAGTTTTGAGTCAATTTGTCACAAGTGTATCAATTTAGGGTTTTCAGGGTATTAACCCTAAAAAAAAACATATATGTATACGTTTTGCAAAGTGGACACCATCTATCTATGCTAGAAACAATTTTTATCAAAATGGAAAAGAAATGATCTTAAATGAAACAAACTCAATGAAGTTTATATTTGAAAGAACTCATAATCCGTTTTAAAGTTGACATGAAATGATCAACAAGTAATAATATCTAAAGATTACAATTTTCTCTTAGATCACTCAGTTATGGTGATTTCAATAAATGAAAATTCATCTGTACCCGATATTGGCCATGGAGGGAAGGAGGAGAAGGAGAGGCAACCCTTTACCCGCCAAAAAAATTAACAAAATTTTCAATTACGAATCTGAAGTGGGCATTTCTTTTTTTTCTTTTTTTTTTTTTAAATGAAGGGAATGAAGTTTGTTTTAAATAAGAACTAGGAGAAACCATCGTAATTTCAAATGGATGAATTGATGTCCAGCCAAATTTTCAATCGGCAGATAATCTCATCCAAATTTTTTTGATTTTATCTCTAGATTTATGCTGAACAAGTGTATGAACTAGAGGATCGTTACCTTGAAGAACAATCGCTGAACAATTTTCGTCCAAAATTTCCCCGTTACCACAACACAAGGCTGTCCGCCGAAAACAAATCGCTCCTTACACCTTCAAGTTCTAACGCACGAGCTCCATCCCCAGCTGAAGGAGCAGGAGCGTCGATTACATTTAAGGAGTTTAAAGAGGCTAGGATTTTTCGATTCTACTTCTGCTTCTTCTGGTTTGTTCGATTCACTCGATTGGATTGGAGGGTGGACAGTGTGAAGAAATACAGAAACTAATACAAAAAGTAGATGAAAGGAATAAGTCTTATTTCTTGAATCAAACGAATGAACAAATGAATGTAAATCTGAGAGCTTTTCACTTTCTTCTCTCTACTCTGCTCTGTTTTCTCTGTTTTCTATTCCATAAACTTTCTAAAAGAAGAACAGAGTATTTATATCAGCTACATGAAGTCTTCGAGGAAGAAGAATATCTTAAAACAGAAAGAACAATCATAACAACTTCAGTTACATCTCCAAACAACAAACCAACTGCTCTCCTATATTAGAACACGTGAATTTCCTTTTAAATCTTGAACTTCATTAACACGTGTGGACTCGAGCTCTTCTTTCTTCAGCAGCACCATCAGCAGACGTGTGGTTCAGTCTTTAAATCTTGAGCTTCATTAACACGTGTGGACTCGATGTGGACTCGATCTCTTCTTTCTTCAGTGTTCTGTATCTCTTTGTATTGCCAATCTTCTTTTGACTTCTGATCTTTAACAGTGTAGGCGTGGAGGGAGGGCGATGGTGCGGGATCGTGAATGAGTTTAGTTTCCGGTGTTTGTTCTGGTCAGGATAAAGGTGTTGGAGTAAAAATGGGTTCCTCGCTTTCTAAGGACTTGGAGTCTGCAGTTGACTTGATGTCCAGAATATTGCTTGTGGCGGATGACATGCTGCTTTAAAGTCCAAGCAAGGAGATAGCTTTTCCTAGGGGAGAGATGGGGTGAGAGACTGGGGCATGGCTGGACTCTTTTGTCTTGCATCGGAACCTAATAGATGCTCTCAGCAATACATATATGAAGCGAATATCATACATGTTCTGGTGATTTATACACTCGGGGGTGATGGAGCTTATAGTTTTGGTCTTCTTGGCCATGGGAATGAAGTGAGCCACTGGGTATCAAAAAGAGTGAGTGGACCCTTGGAAGGTGTATATGTCTCGTCCCTCTCCTATTGAATTTGGCACGCTGTAGTCGTCACTTCTGCTGCCCAGTTACTTGCTTCTGGTGATGGCGCCTTTGGTGTTCGGGGCCATGGAGATTGGAAAAGTGGATCAATATCCAAGGAAGTGGAGCCCTCAGAAGGGCTTCGCACAGTTTGAGCTGCTTGTGGTGTTTGGCATACAACTGCGGAAGGGGAAATCATGGTTGGTAATCCTAGTTTTGGTAACTGCCCATTCGAAAACTGCAGTAGTGACTAATGGATGTGATCAGTGGGCAGTTTAGTTTTCTTGTAAACTCATTTCCTTTTTTTTTTTTTAATGCAAATCTTCAAGTTTAATGAAATTCAAGTGTTTAATGATAAGTTGATGATGGTTGCTTGGCCTATTACTTGCTGTTTTATGATGAGTTGGTAATGATGATTATTAACAATCACTTGGCCAAATGCTTTCTGTGATCATATTCATATAGTCTTGTTGGCCAAATGCTTGCCGTTAGAATTGTTGGCAAGTCATTAGTTACACTGTTAGCATTTTCAAACATCTTTTGGCTCTTCTTCTCTTCTTTATCACATGTTCAGTTAACAAATTATGCTTGAGTTTTGATTCCTCCTTTCCCGGAGTTCTGTCTTTGAGTTTGTATTAAGGGGAATATTTGATAGTACCGTTGAGAAAGAGCGAGTTCTACACATCCATTAGCATAAAAAGCCATTTGAGAAAGACCTGCTCACACTTTCCAGTAGAATAAAGGTGGATATATATATAATGGAGCACTCTGGGTAAAATAACAGAGTTCGAAACAACTGAACAAGAGATAAGGATCGTCCAGTTCATCTTCATTTCAAGTTTACAAGGAAGCTTCTGGTATATTCAGATTTTGTTTCCAGGAATCAAATTTCAATTGATAGGCACAAGCCTGTTCCCTTCTCTTCAATCTTTTCTGCTTCTATTTTCCGGGGGCTTAATAAACCAAATTGAAGTGACAACTACACAGAGTTAAGAACTGGGCAAGCTTTTTCGATAAAGACCGTTAGCCATCATCTCGTTGCTGCTTATCTCCATGAAACTCATTGTTTCTCTGGAGAATCGAACGTGCCCCATCTTACTTCAGCTGAATTCCAACAATAAATGGTGGGTTCTGCTTTGCCATCTGAATTTTGTGCCCTTCTCTTTCAACTTGGAAAGCAACGGGTAGAAATCCGAGAACTGGCATGAGTGAACCTGATCTTCGTCCATTTTCGAAACTCCCTTCTAGGGCAAAGCAGTGCTGGAGATAGGTGTGTTCATTTTAAGTATCTTTGCCTGGATTATCCACAATTGTGAGAATATGATCTCTCAAATATTCTGGGAAAGTCGCTAGTGATGAAGAAGACTACACCTCTGTGAAGAGGGTTTTCGTGGACCGCATAGCTTCCGTCCTCTTCATTTAGTGAATCTGGAATTTCACTCCCTCGCAGACTGGGAACGCATAAATTCCTCAAAGAAACCTGCAAAATATCAAACTGTCATGACTGCTATATAAACGAGCATTACAATTGACTGCTATCCCCGCATGGCATGATTCGCCACTTTTTCGTGCAATGAGGTTTTGACACACAAAATTTTCCTTCTCCAGAGTTTTGGGACCTGTAGATGCATTCTTTTGTTCTCTTTTTGAGAGAGAGAACCTTAGAAATTATCATCTTAATTACCAAAGAACTCTAGTGGCATCCAGTCAGGTATAGCCTTCTCAAGGATTTCAAGCACTGGAGTCCTGGAACATCCCCTGGTTTCTCGCAATTCACCATGTTCAGCTCCTCTAAGTTCTCCAATTCAGACAGATCAGAGATCGTCTCCGTTGCCATGCAGTCTGCAATATTAACCTCTACCAAACTCAATGGAAGAGGCGGAAGAGACTTGAGCTCCATAAATTTGTTAAGCCTCATGAAGACGATGTTTTCCAATTTTCCTATCGATTCTGGAAGCTCTGCGGCATCATAATGGACCATGGCAGTGAGACGCACCTCGAAATTCTAGGTCACCAACAAATTTAGGAAGTTCAGTTAGGGAGACGCACTTCATAGTACTCAACAATTCAAGTTTCCTCAATGACCGCACCGAATCAGGTAGGTCCTCTGTTCCAGTATAATTAAGCGCGAGTTCTTTGAGAGAAGCCATCATTCCCACAAGGGATCCACAATCAACAAAGAAAGAAGGCGCACGAAATTCTAACAAATCAGAACACTTGCGCCTGTATTTGGACATGTGTGAAAACTACCTCGCCAACAAATAGCCCTATTTCCACACCTACCCTGTCGACCCTCCATTTCCAGTAGAGTGAATTGAGCAAACCTGAAGAATCAGAAGTAGAGTCGAAGAATCCTAGCCTCTTTAAGCTCCTTAGATGTAATCGAACGCTCCTTCATCCAGCTGAGGAGGATGGAGCTTCCGAGGAAGAACTTGAAAGGGGTGAGAAGTGATTCGTTATGGGCGAGACAGACCTGAGGGCGGGAAAATTTTGGATGAAATTTGTTTAGCGACATTTCTTCTATATGACAATCTAGAGTAAAGTCATTTTTTTTTTTAAATATAAAATTACCCCCTTTTTAGTCTTTGGAAACAGTTGCCATGCCAACATTTAACAAGACAGTGAGTTCAAATCATTATTTGAGATTACATTGATTACTTCATGACTTTATTAAAATAAGGTTCAATCCATATCTTTTTTTTTTTTAAAAATATTTACACTTTAGATCTATATTTAAAATTTTCTCACAAAAATAAAAATTACACAACTATAGAGAATTTAATCTCATATTTAGTTTCATGCTCAAACTTTTTCTTTAGAAACAAAACATATCAAAATCCGTGTCAGTTTGCTTAAGGTAAATTCCAATATAATGCATTCGATGGGAAAGATGTCAATTGCAAAGATGTAAACGAAGACATAATCTCATCTTTACCTAAAATGTATAGACAGTTGTATTGAGCTATTTCTTTCTTCATATTATTATTCATGTAATAAATTATGACTTTTAGTTAATACTATATATATACCGACCGTCCCAAGTGGCGTGGTCGGTGCTGATGTTAATAATTTTAATAATATCTAAATATTTTTCTTGATTTTTCTTTTCTTTTCTTTGTCTTCCCTTTTTCCTCTAGTCAGTCATCGGGCCTTGGCAATTGACCAAAGGCAAGGACCGGCGAGATCAACCTTTCAGCCTTTGGCGAAGCTCGCCTTTGCTTGCCACTGGTGAAAGTGAGCCTTGCCCGCTCCTAGTGTGGTTCCACCTCGTTGCTAGGCGAGGTTAACCTCACCAGGTTTGGCTAAGTGTGGTCAACCTTGCTAGTCGGCCTCACTAGTTGACCTCGTCGGCCCTCGCCTTTAGCTAGTTGTTGAGGCATGACTACCAACTAAAGGAAGAAGGGAAGGAAAATAAGAAAGAGAAAGAAAAGAAAAGAAAATTTTAAAAAATGGAAAACAGACATAGTGGTGCTTCGATACTATATTGTCGGAATAATAAGTGTCTTTAGATTAGACATACTTAAATCTCGTCTAGTCAACATGTTAGACATAAAAATTCTTGATGCGGAAGCTAGGATCAATTAAGACAAACCTCCAGCCATTGTTTGAATTCACGTTCGTTGAAAATACCCTGAAAACAAAGAAAAATTGGGCGCGCACTCTACTAACCAAATCCTCTCACGTATTGATGGTGTATTCTGAATATGAGAGTTTTGTTAGACCTTGTCATCCACCCCGTCAGAAATGAACGTACGTTCCTTTTATATTGTCTCCCATCAAGACGGTTGCCAAGGGGTTTGTCACGAAAGGGTACGAAGCGTGGAAAAACTTCATGTCGAATAGTCGCAACTTTAGGAGAAAATATGGATCCAAAAATGTGGGATCACAAAAAATAAATAACATTCTCCCACTTGATCCCATCATTTTCATCATATGGATTATCCAACTAATTCCACGAAAACTTTATGCTTAAAGAAAAGAAACAAAACACATGAATCATGGCGACATGTCCTCTAAGAGTGAGTAATATCTTCCATGTATCACAATGTATCTTATTTCTTTAATGTCAGCCAATATGTGACAACATAACTGAATGAATAAACCCTATGTTTATTCCAAAACCAAGGTAAAATGTTATTCTCATAAACAACAAAATGTGCACACCAAATTGAGAATCAACATTACAACTGAATAAGAGTTTCATACAACAACAAAAATCGTTCATATGATGACAAATTACATGATGGGACCTATTCCCATACTAGCTACATGATCCTTATACTTCATTGGTGGCATGCCTTTAGTTAAAGGATCAGCTATCATCAATTCAGTACTAACGTGCTCAATGACCACTTTATTCTCCTTAACACGTTCCCTTATGGCTAAATACTTAATGTCGATATGCTTACTCCGACTGCCACTTTTGGCATTTTTAGCCATAAAAACCGCAGCTGAATTGTCACAATATATTCTTAATGGCCTAGAGATAGAATCAACAATTCTAAGCCCAAAGAATGAAACTCTTCAACCATACACCATGCGAGGTAGCCTCAAAACAAGAAACGAACTCAGCCTCCATAGTGGAAGTAGCAGTCAAAGTCTGCTTGGCACTTCTCCATGACACGGCTCCACCAGCTAACATAAAAATGTATCCAGATGTTGACTTTCGTGAATCAACGCAGCCTGCGAAGTCCGCATCCGAATAACCGACCACTTCCAGGTTTTCAGTCCGTCTATACATAAGCATGTAGTCTTTGGTACCTTGAAGGTATTTCATCACTTTCTTTGCAGCTCTCCAGTGGTCTAAACCTGGATTACTCTGATATATTCCCAACATTCCCACAGCAAAAGCAATGTCAGGTCGAGTGCAAACTTGAGCATACATCAAGCTTCCAACAGCAGAAGCATATGGAATGTTGTATATTTGTTCCCTTTCTAGATCATTCCTCGGGCATTGGTTCAAATTGAACCTGTCACCCTTTACAATGGGTGCTATACTTGGTGAACAATCTTTCATCCGAAATCTCTCTAGGACCTTATTCATATAGGTTTCTTGAGATAGTCCTAAAATGCCTCGAGTTCTATCTCTATGGATCTTAATGCCAATGACATAAGATGTATCACCCATATCCTTCATGTCAAAACTCTTAGAGAGAAATTGTTTCACCTCATGTAGCAACCCCTTATCATTGGTTGCAAGTAATATATCATCCACATACAGCACAAGGAAACAAATTTTGCTCCCACTAACCTTCTGGTATATACATTGATCCATGACATTCTCTACAAAACCGAAAGAAGTAACAACATCATGGAACCTTAAGTACCATTGGCGGGATGCTTGTTTTAGGCCATATATAGATTTCTTAAGCTTGCACACCAAATGCTCACCTTTACTAGAGAGGAATCCTTCAGGTTGTTTCATATAAACCTCCTCCTCTAGTTCTCCATTGAGGAACGCCGTTTTCACATCCATCTGATGTAATTCCATATCAAAATGGGCAACCAATGCCAAAACAATACGAAGAGAATCTTTCTTAGATACAAGAGAAAATGTCTCTGTGTAATCGATTCCTTTCTTTTGAGTGAATCCTTTGGTAACGAGTCTAGCTTTATATCTTTCAATGTTAACCAATAAATCCTTCTTAGTTTTGAAGATCCATTTACAACCAATGGCCTTCGCACCATTAGGTAACTCAACCAAATCCCAGACTTTGTTAGATGCCATAGAACTCATCTCTTCCTTCATGGCATTGTACCACATATTGGATTTATCACTATCCATGGCTTGTGAAAACGTTTCAGGATCATTCTCAGCTCCAATATTGTAGTCAGACTCCTGTAAATACACAATATAATCACTAGGAACAGCCGATTTCCTTATTCTAGTAGATCTTCTTAATGTTGCATCAACATTCTCTTGAGGAGCATGTTGCTCAACTGGTTGTTCAACAGTTTCTGGCAATTGCTGAACAACTGGATCTACTAGATCAATATCAGCAGGTTGTGGAACTTCAATGATTGGCTGTTCAATAGCTGGCTGAACTGAAGGGGCATTATAAGCAACAACCAATCCTAAACTTGAGGTGGAAGGTTGAGTGTCTGAATGATCTTTTTCAGGATTAGGATCCTTCAATCGATCGCTCCCACTAATCAAGTCATTTTCAAGAAATTTAGCATTTCTTGATTCCACAATCCTAGTGGTATGAGATGGACAATAAAACCTGTATCCCTTAGACCTTTCGGCATATCCAATGAAATACCCACTTATGGTCCTTGGGTCCAACTTCTTTTCTTGTGGATTATAAACTCTCACTTCGACGGACATCCCCAAACGCGCACATGATGCAAACTCGGTTTCCAACCCTTAAATAACTCAAAAGGTGTCTTTGGGACAGCCTTGGTCGGAACTCGATTTAATATGTACACTGCCGTCTTAAGTGCTTCAGTCCACAAGGATTTAGGAAGTTTGGAGCTACTAAGCATACTATGCACCATGTCTAATAAGGTCCGGTTTCTTCTTTTCGCTATGCCATTTTGGTCCGGAGAACCAGGCATAGTATATTGGGCAACTATCCCATGCTCTTGAAGAAACCTTGCAAATGGACCAGGTGCTTGTCCATCTTCAGTGTATCTACCATAGAATTCTCCACCTCTATCGATCTCACGATCTTAATTTGCTTACCGCATTGTTTCTCTACTTCGCCTTAAATACCTTAAAGGCATCTAATGCTTCATACTTATTATGAATCAAATAGAGATACATGTAACGTGAGTAATCATCTATGAAAGAGATGAAGTATTTCTGACCACATGAGTCCATATCCGGACTACAAATATCTGTATGTATGATTTCTAATATTTCTGTACTCCTCTTGGCACCTTTCTTTGTCTTGTTAGTCTGCTTTCCCTTTATGCAGTCCACACAAGTATCACAATCAGTAAAATCTAAAGTACCGAGTACTCCATCATTTACCAATCGCTTAATTCTTTTTATGGAGATATGTCCCAATCTCCGATGCCACAACATAGAGGAATGTTCTTTCACAACACATCGTTTCATACCAGCTTTATCATGAACATGCATCGCATCATAATAGGCATTGTCTTGTAAATTAATTCGAAAAAGACCATCAGATAAAGTACCACTCCCAACTATTTCAGATTTAAATGATAAACAGAAGTTTGAATCTGAAAAGTTAAAAGAGTATCCCAAAGGTACGAGTCTTGAAACTGAAATTAAGTTTCTAGAAAAACCAGGAACATAAAGAGTCTTTTCCAAATTCAAAATAAAGCCACTATTGAGAACTAGTCTACATGTCCCAATAGCTTCCACATGCGAGCGCATCTTGTTTCCCGAATAGATGCTTTGTTCACTTCCCACTGGCTTCCTGTGGTTTTGAAAACCCTGCAAGGAATTTGAAATATGGATTGTAGATCCAGAATCAATCCACCAAGTGTTGTGACTTAGATCAGTCATATTAGATTCATAACAAACACAAGAGATTGGATTACCTTTCTTCTTGAGCCAGGCCTTAAAACTGACACAATCCTTCTTTATATGCCCCTTCTGTTTACAGAAGAAACATTTGGATTCTTTCTTAATGTCAGCTTGGGGAGGTATTTTACCTTTTCCCTTATGCTTGCCATGGCCCTTATTCTTTCCTTGTGTTGCCAAATGAGCACTTTCTCCCAATTCCATAATCAATCTTTCTTCCTCTTGAACACACATGGTCATGAGTTCATTAATTGACCATTTATTCTTATGTGTGTTGTAAGAGATCTTGAAAGGTGCATACTATTGTGGGAGAGTGTTCAGAATATAATACACAAGAAAAGATTCAGATATCTCAACCTCAAGTTTCTTAAGCTGAGCTGCAATGTCCCTCATTTGCATGATGTGCTCACGCACACCTTTAGCATTAGTGAGCTTCAATGATGAAAACTTCATAATCAGGGTAATGGCATGCGCCTTCTCAGAACTCTCAAACTGCGCATCTATGGCCTCCAATAAAGCTTTAGCATTGCTATGCTGAGCAACCGAACCACGAATACTAGGAGATATTTTAGCTCTTATAAACATTGCACAAATGCGGTTGGACCGCTCCCATTGGTTATAAAGAGCTATCTCAGCTGAAGTGCTCGAATCAGTAGGAGCAGGTGGTTCGTCCTTCCTTATAGCATAGTCAATGTCCATCCACCCCAATTGAAGAAGAACTGAATCCTTCCAAACTTTATAGTTCTCACCATTCAGTATAGGAACATCAAACTTAAATTCAGAGAAATTCACAGGTTGCGAAACTGCATATCAAATAATCATGCTTATGTCAAAAAATATGAGGCAAATATACATAAATCATGTTTTACCAATGTAAACATGTCACAAATATGAATCACATAACATAAAAACTGCCTGTGGGCTAAGTTTCTAATTTAAATAGATTCATAATTACATCATGAAGAAACTACCATATTACATGCCTTTTCTTAATCCCTGTGGGTAAATTAAGAAAAATAATATAATATTTCTTCCTAATTAATCATATTAATATCATGAAAATTCCTGTGGGATAAAATTCATCATATTAATATAATTAATTACAATTAATGTCCATTTCTAAATATGATTCGAAAGCTGTTAATATATAATTTAATTAATTAAAGATGCTGTGGCTACTCCCTAATTAATTAAATATATGAATCATTGGACATTTAATTTCATGCACAAAGTATTCATAAAGATGCATGAAATGAAAGAATAATAAATAGACGTACCAAGGGCAGAACAGTAAATAAATAAATTGGCCAAGGGCAGAATTGTAAAAACGTGAAAAAATTTGGGTCAAAAACGTAAAAAGTAGAAGAATCCGTGCCGAAGAGACGTCAGGCGCGTGCCGAGCACGCGCCTCTTTCCGTGGCAGGCGCGTGGCCCGCACGTGCGCGGTCCAACTCGCAGGCGCGTGCGTGGGATCCACGCGCCAACGGTTGCCGCGCGCGTGGGAGCGCGTGGCGCGTGGGATCCACGCGCCTGCAACCGCAGCGCGCGCGTGGACTCCACGCGCCTTCTTCCTCGCGCGCACAGAAGCGTTTCGACACCCATTTTCGCCGTTCCGCCGCGGTTTCGCCGGCCATTTCTTCTCCGGCAGCCCATTTCAGACCGAAATAATTAATGGGTTTTGAAGATCATGCCGGCACGACCACATGGGTTCAAATTTCGGCGAAAATGATGAAGAAATAAGCCCCAAATCATAAGAAAATTCCCAAAAACACAAATCCTCAACCACTGCGACTTCCGCCGCCCGATTAGCCTCCGGCGAACACCGATATGCCGGAAAAACACAAGGCTAATGTTCCTCATGGCGGTGCGACCGTATGGGTCCGAAATCAAAGGGTGGGTCGCCGGATTTTGCCCAGAATCTGACGAATCTCTCATGGCCTCAAAGTTTCGAGTTACTGTTCATCCCAAAAAATGGCCGAAATACAGCGAAAATACACCGAAAATACAACAAAACAAGGCAGAGGCACTAAAAACGCTCTGATACCAAATGTTAGACATAAAAATTCTTGATGCGGAAGCCAGGATCAATTAAGACAAACCTTCAGCCATTGTTTGAATTCACGTTCGTTGAAAATACCCTGAAAACAAAGAAAAATTGGGCGCGCACTCTACTAACCAAATCCTCTCACGTACTGATGGTGTATTCTGAATATGAGAGTTTTGTTAGACCTTGTCATCCACCCCGTCAGAAATGAACGTACGTTCCTTTTATATTGTCTCCCATCAAGACGGTTGCCAAGGGGTTTGTCATGAAAGGGTACGAAGCGTGGAAAAACTTCATGTCGAATAGTCGCAACTTTAGGAGAAAATATGGATCCAAAATGTGGGATCACAAAAAATAAATAACTTGCACGCGCCTGCGCGTTGGACCGTGCGCGTGCGGGCCACGCGCCTGCCGTGGAAACAGGCGCGTGCTCGGCACGCGCCTGACGTCTCCTCCGCGCAGATTCTTCTGCTTTTTTACGTTTTTGACCCAAATTTTTCTTCATTTTCAGGGTTGATGACAAGGTCTAACAAAACTCTCATATTCAGAATACACCATCAGTACGTGAGAGGATTTGGTTAGTAGAGTGCACGCCCAATTTTGTTCGTTTTTCATGGTATTTTCAACGAACGTGATTACAAACAATGGCTGGAGGTTTGTCTTAATTGATCCTGGCTTCCGCATCATGGATTTTTATGTCTTACATTTGGTGACATAGTTGTGCCTCCACTCACTAAAAGTCTAGCGTGCATCAATCTATAAATTGGTTTTACCACTAGAGAACATTATGTATTGTTGAAGTACTTAGTGTCCTTACTAATTGACGTTTGTGCGCCTACATTGCCATTCGTCACCCAAAGCTGCAATCTATCAACCACGACTTGGCAACTCACTAAGGGGAGCACCTATATAACATGAGATGCTTCCTCACTAGTTAATCTTACTCTTCTTGTGCAAATGAGATCCTCAATTCCCTCTCGCGGGAACTAATTCGAGTACCGGTGGGCCGATCCGGCCTTAACCTGAATTCCGTGATGCAGATTGACTCATGCAGCAGAGTTTTGGCTGATTTGGTGATTCTTAAGTTGTGCATCAAAGTTTTGGTGCTGTTTTGTGGAAACACAATCTTGAGATGATACTCATGTTCTTGGAACTTGTTAAGGATTTTGTGAAATGAGTCTCGTAATAACTACGCCTTTCTATTGCTGCCTAACGAGAGCAGGAAACCGAGGGGGAAAGAATTTGCATTAGAATCAGCTCCGATGGAAATCGTCTTTTTCGGATGGGTTCTCTCCATAAATTGTTGGCATTGCGCCCCTACTACAATCGACCGGGGAGAGCATGGGAACAGGGGCAATAACGCTATGTTGATCCGAACCAACAATTTATAAAATATCAACTTATATATATATATATGTAAAATCAAGCACGATTCCGTCGCATTTTTTATCCTTTCAAAACTACTTTTCGTAAAATGGAGTTACTCATTAAATTTCATGAACCACCCGAGGATCCCAAATTTGTTTCACTCAAAAGGATAACTCTCTTCAATCGAGTAAATTTTTTCCTTCTACATATCTGTGAAAATCTGCGCAGGTTCAACTCCAGCACTTAATAAGAAAGTATTCTAATTTTCAAAATATTAGCCATCCAAAACACCAAATTTGAAAAAGAAAAGAAAAAAGGGCAACGCAGATGATGTTCTCTAAAAAGAAAAAGAAAAAAACAGAAATAAAAAAGATAACAAAAAGCACATTTCACCGTCATTGCAATCATGTGGTCTGCGGCTCTGTCAGGAAACTCACACGAGAGTTCTTGAGAACGGGCCGACTGGCTGAATTCCTCAACAGCGCTTCTTACCTTCTTAACAGCGTCGACGCAAGCTGCCGTTTCAGTCTGCAGCTCCTTCGCCATATTATGCTAAAGCGCTTTAGCCACCGTGATTAGAGATGTAAATGGTCAATCGTATAAACACCATAATTCGTGATGAAATTCAGCAAATCAATGTAATGCCAACAAGAACACACTTATCACATTCGAAACAGATTTGCCACTAAGGCCACCGTGCCTCAAAGCATCAAAAGAAGTTAAGAAGAATGTGAAAGAGAGAAATAAGGAATTTTCTATATATTTTGATTTATTCATAATGAGGATTATTAGCATTTTTATAGGTTTTATAAAAGACTAAATAAGATAACATATCAATTAAGATATGTAAAATCATAGAGGAAATTCACATAATCTCGAGAGATACAAAAATCATCCTAATTTTCCTAAATAACTCTAACAAAAAAGATGCTCAAAACTCAAAAGAGTCTCCAACTATTGTTTTAGTGAATAGCCAATAGATCAGTATAATTTCATATGGTAAATGTTAAAAGTTTCTCAAAATGTATCGATTAGGATTTATTAATTATATGAGCCCGTACAAATAAGGTAATAGTTTGGTTTGTGCTAATAGGAACATATGTACGTCCCATTTTTTGATCAATTTACAACATGGTACTTTGTACATAAAGTATAGTTGCTATTTCAACATTTCTAATGGGTGTCAAGGACGCACTTATATGATACTTTCAATGTCATCCTTTTCTTAGCACGAAGGTAACACAACATAAGACACGGCATAAGTCTTGTGACTACTTAAATCTAAAAGTGAGAAAGCATGATTCGCGCGAGCTTCCAAAAAGCAAGTCTGTCGATTCTTCTTGTTTTCTTACTTTTAAAACCCTTTTTTGTGCAAAGTGAATCAATCCTATCAAATCTTATTTAATAGCCAAACCGGGATTTTTTATTCTGCATCTATATAGCTTTTTGAAACAAAATTGGTTCATTGTACCGATCCACCATAGTTAAAAAGAAGGGGAGACCAAAAGAGATACTAATAGTTTGAAGTGATTGCACCAATTGCACGCACAAATCTCCAATCCACATCAAACACGATTGTGGTTGCTTTTGTCGTCAACAGTTCTAAAAGTATGGGTCCCTTCTGATTCTAGCTAAGAAAAATATATTCTGTTTCGTGCCTGTATAGAAAATGTAAGGACTATTGCTTAGAAAGTCATTAAGATCCTGTATTGCTCCAAGTTGTCCCTACAATTATTATACCATCTTTGTATAGCCGTACTACACGGCTAAAATTTATACTCAAGCAACTACAGTCATTCTTGCCTTGGCACGTGCCTTACAAGAATACAATAATAGTATGGACATATGTGATTTTGCTTTTAAGCGGACCATAGGAAAGCGTATTTTTTTGTAGCTAATATGCATGGAAAGTATAGCAAATTTATACATTTTAAGTTATAGATAAAGATTTTTTCATGTATTCATTCATGGCTAGGTTATGACGCCATGTAATATATCATTGTCATCTTAGATATTTTTATATAGCAATTAATTATTTCATGAAATGATTCGTCTATGTAACCAATAGGAACATATATACGTCCCATTTTTTGATCAATTTACAACATGTGCTTTGTACATAAAGTACAATTGCTATTTCAACATTAACGAGTGTTAAGAAGGACGCACTTATATGATTCTTTCAATGTCACCTTTTTCTTAGCGCAAAGGTAACGCGGAATAAGTATTGTGACTAAGTAAATCAAAAAGTGAGAAAGCATGATCCCCGCAAGCTTCCAAAACGCAAGTTTGTCGATTCTTCTTGTTTTCTTAATTTTGAACTGCCTTTTTTGCGCAAAGCAAATCAACCCTATCAAATCTTATTTAATAGCCAAATCAGGGTATTTTATTTTGCACCTATATAGCTTTTTGAAACAAATTTGTTTCTTTGTATCAATCCACCATAGTTAAATGGAAGTGGAGATCAAAAGAGAAATCAATAGTTTGATGTGATTGCACCAATTGCACATACAAATCTCCAATCCACGTCAAACACGACTGTGGTTGCTTTTGTCGTCAACAATTCTAAAAGTATGGGTTCCTTTGATTTTAGCTAGGAAAGATATATTCCGTATCGTGCTCGTTAATCATTAGGTTAATTAATATTTTTTTATATTTTTTTTATAGAAAATGTAAAGACTATTACTTAGAAAGTAATTGGGGAGTCTCAATCAGGGTTGGCCGTCGGGCCGTGCTTGTTACTCCACTAATAATGTTAACTTTGGCTTTAATTTCTTGACCTAATCTGTTGACTGACTTGGTCTTTTTTATAGGACAAGGCGACTCCAAAGTCTCCAACCGAACAAATTTCATCCAATCTCTTTTCAATCTTTTCATATGGTGCCATCTCCACTAATAATGTTAACTTCGGCTTTAATTTCTTGACCTGATCCGTTGATTGACTTGGTCTTTTCTATAGGACAAGGCGACTCCAAAGTCTCCAATCGGACAAGGTTCATCCAATCTCTTTTCAATCTTTTCATATGGTGCCATCACCACGTACCCCAAGTAGTTCTTTAACAATATTGCTTTGCCCAAGGACAAACGAACACATGATTAATGTGCTTAGCTCCACTGATGTCTATGCAGTGTTGCTGCTCCTCCTTGTTCTTTTGCATGCGATGACTAGCAATACTGCTCAGAGTAATTTGTAGTATGTTGCTTCATATTGTGGTGACATTCGCAATATAAGTTACTCATTTCAATTGAAGAACGAATTGAAGGGGTGTAGTGATCAGGAGAATGAGCTAGCTTGTGAAGATAATTGCACAGTTCTATACTTGTGTGATGGCCGATATTCATGCAATCTATTAATTATTCCACCCACCAAATCAGATTAGTCGACGACGGGTTGCGAAAGGATAACTGCTCATCTCATCCTTGTCATTCATGGGCGGTGTATAACTTCAAGCACCATATTGACCCAAACAACCCATACAAAATGGACTGTGATGGTCCATTGGTCATTGTGAATTGCTTGAAACCAATTAGTTTTCCATTCTACATTGCCACTGGTCCATGTACTGAGGGGTTGTAATCTAACACATTATTGAATTGGAACTTGTATTTTCTCGAACTTATTGACTAATGTACACTCTATATAGTGTCACTTTAATAAAGTAGAAGGCTTCTAATTATTCCAAATTGTTGAACACGCTATAAGATTCTCTTCAAAGATGGTGAGGGAACACGCTATAAGAAAGAAAGATTGTGTATAAAAAAGGAAGTGATGGGGGAGAGAGATGGATTTGTTTGTTGACGGAATGTGGAGCCAACAATCATGTGAAGAGCGTTTGGGAGAAACTTTTGAATTTTCAATCGGTGTAAAATTTCCAAGGGTTACATCAATCCACTAATAATGTTACTTTAGTTTGGGTCCCCTTTATGATTTCTTGACTTGCATGCTTTTGTCACGTTGACTGACTTGGGCATTTCTATCAGTCAAGGCGACTCCAAAGTCTCCTATCTAATGAGGTTCGTTCAATCTTTTTTCAATCGTTTAATGTTGTGCCTCCTTCTGTCCTCCACACACACCAACTAATTCTTTACCGATTTCTCTTTTCCCAAAGACAATCGGAGATGTAATTAATACTCTCTGCTCCATGAATATCCCTCTAGTGTTGCTAGTCTTTCTTGTTCTATTTGCAAGCGATGTAATGCATGAATTTGCATTATTTTTTTCAATCTGAAGATTCAGAACTTGCTGGATGGGAATGTTTTCTTGGTTACGCACTGCCCATAGGCTAAAGATTTAGGAGTCCAACCATAGCAATGAGCCACATCAACATGGTGTTCACATCCTCATCGACACTCACCACAAAGACATCTCCCAAAAATCCAATCCAACTAAAAAGTTTTTTTGTGTTTCTTCCCCCATTGCAATCAAACATAGGAGATCCTTTATTTGGTGCCAAAGCAAAATCTAATGGACGAAAGAGAGAGCAAGAAAACGTAAAAACAAAATGGAGAAGGGAAGAGATCATTAACAAAGTAAATGGGCGTCAGCTAGCTTCTGTTGATTAAGGGGCTCAATAAACTCAAAAAGTAAAATGTTAGAACAAAAGAGGGAAGCTCCCCTAATTTCAAACGTCTCTGCTTCCCAATCTGTAATATTCTTTTCAACTTTCTAAAACTAAAGAATTGTTGGGTCCAATATGGCTTTGTCAACCCAGAGCTTGCTTCATTGTATGTGTTGAAATAATTGACTTGGGATTGACTTGTATTGCCCATCGAGCCGCATCAATTATGTTCCTTGTATTCGGGTCGAATGGCCAAGTTTCAACGGGTTACTTGTCGTGAGTGCTTCTAGTGATAAATACCCACAAATTGATCTTTTTATTGTTGGAAAATCAATATAAAGCTAACAACAATAACAGCCTTATCACATTTGAAATGGATTTACCACTTGAAGCGCCATGCCTCAAAGCATCAAAAAGATGCTCAAGACTCGAAAGGGTAATAGAACCTCTAATTATTGTCTAGGCAAATATCCAGTTTATCTATACAGTCTCATCTAGTAAATATTAATAAGTTTATGAAAATGTATTGATTAGGATTTATTACATATCTTTCCAGTATATATATCTTGCTAAAGTGTAGTTATCATTTATTAGCATTCTTCACGACTGTCACGAAGGATGCACTAATGTGATTCTATCGATGTTATGTCCTTTTCTTAACTTAAAAGTAATGGCTACATAAGACGCAACAAAGATATTCTAACTAATTAAATTTGAACGCGACAAAGGATGTTTCTCGTGGGCTTCAAAAAGCAAGTTTGTAGATTCCTCGTGTTTTCTTACTTCCGCACTCTCTTGCTACATGACAACAAATCTCCTTACGTCGCAACTTCATCAACCTCACACTCCTAATCAAATCTTATTTTAATAGGCAAACCAAAGTCTTCTTCCATATCTATAAGGCTTTTTGAACAAAATTTGTTTGCTGTATCAATCGACCAGAGTAAATCAGAAGTGGAGGTGAAAAGAGAGACGTCACTAGTTTGAAGTGATTGTCCCATTTATATGGAGCAATCTCCAATTCACATGAAAGGCTATTGAGTTTTCTTTTGTCTTCAATAATTCTTGAAATATGTCTCCCTTATGATTCTTGCCAAGAATAATATTCCCTATGTCGCACCCCGTCAATTATTAGGGGGACAAAATTTTCTATAAAAAAATGTGAAGACCATATGAGATAGAAAGTCATGAGGACCCACGATGGACTCGAGTCGTCCCCACATGGATCCCTTCTTTATATAGCTGTGCTAGCTAAAATATGTACTTAAGCAACAATAGTAATTCTAGCTGCGCACATAGCAAGAATACAATAATAGGGTGGATACATATGATTTTGCTTTCAGGCTGAGTATGGAAGAGGAGAGGGAATTTTATGTAACGCTACACACATAAGCTATTGCAAATTTATACATTTTAAATTTAGATAAGGATTTTATCAGATTTATTTGATAAGATATATAACTGTTCATAATTGGGTCGACGATGTGTAATATCTCATTATTATATAATATAAGTTTTTTAATTGTGACTATTTATTTCAAGAATGATCAACTGTGTAACAAAATGAATGAGGACTAATCTTCGAGACTTAATTTAGCAAATATGGAATAAATGTCAAGTGATTAAGAGCAATGGAACGGAAAATATATATATATATATATAGAAGAAGGGAGGAGGAAAAAAGCAAAGTACAAAAATAGAAGAATGTGTCAGAATTTCAACCGTCATCAAGTATTCTTTTGTCCCAATACTGATTTAGGTTATCATAAAGAATTAAGAACAAAACGTACAAAATTTCGAATTGAACTTGCATTTTCTTGAACTTGTTAATGGCTATATACACTTTATATAGTGTTGCTTTATACACAATTCTGGAGTAAAAATAAGTTGAACTGGAATTTCCCAAAGAACCCTAATACCTTTTGTTATTGGTGACTTTCAAGTCTTCTAAGCGGCTGTATGGTAATGTTCCGAGGAACACTTGTTTATGTTTTTTTGTTCCTCGGAACAAAAATAGAACAGAAATGCATTTGGTAAATTTTCTTCCTAAAGATAGCGAGGGAACTATAAAGTTACTTAAGAACTTATGGAGAATTTTCTTCAATAAAAATAGAATAGAGTGGATAAATCTTTTTATTTCTTAACATTCTTTTTCATTTGAATTGAATTTACGCAATCCTTAATTATCAGGATGCACTCGATTCTTAACTCATTTGGGTTGACTTCAACTCAAAGTCTGCAATGGAATCTTAATATGGCTTTCTTGTCATATTAGAAAAAAGGAAACTCATTGACATCCTAAATATCTTTGGCAATTTAAAATTACACAATTATCTAACAAAAATATCTAAAACATGAATGATATTGTTGGCGGCGACATTTATGGGTTGTCAATACAATGGTTTCTTGCCACAAAGAAATGGCGATGGTGTTGGGTCCTATTCGCTACTCCTGTAGTATTCTCAACTTGATTGACTTTGTTTTATTGGTTGACATGGGCCTTTTAATAGAAGATCCCTGGGGTAAATACAGCCCAAGTGCCAAAACTTGACACGGAGGGACACTTAAGTGCAAAAAGTTAGAAAAGCGACATTTAAGTACCACTTTTTAAAAAAAGTGGGACACTTAAGTGCTATCTCCGGCAAACCCCACCGGAAATCTTACGTGGCAATTTTTTATTATTTTTTTCGTCTACGTGGCTCGCTAGAATGCTGACTCAACGGACAAAGCCAAAAACAACGTCGTTTTTAAGTGGATTGAAATATTAATATAAAAATTAATTTAATTAAATTATAAAAATAAATCATCATTATTATTTTAATAAAATAATACAAAAAAAAACTGGGTAGAGGAGGCAGCGGTTGAGGGTTGAGCCCTCGCCGCCGTCGCCGGGAAGGGCCGGCGATGGTGGGGGAGGGTTAGCCAGGGTCGCCGTCCCTCGGTCGATTGGTGGGGAGGGCCGCAAGCCCTCGCCCCAAATCTCGACGAGGCCTTGCAGCCCTCACCGCCGGTCGGCCAGCGACCCTGGCCGACCCTCCCCACACCGTCGCCGGCCTTTCCTGGCGACGGCGGGGAGGTGGCGGCAACGAGGGCTCAGCCCTCAACCGCTGCCTCCTCTCCCCAGTTTTTTTTTTTTAATTATTATTATTATTATTATTATTATTATCATCATCATTATCATCATCATCATCATCATCATCATCATCATCATCATCATCATAATCATCATTATTATTATTATTTATATTTTAAATATTTCAATTTGTATTTTTAAATTTTTTAGATAAATTTAGTTTTAAATTAAATTTAATTAATTTTTATTTTAAATTTTTACCACATCAAAGGCAAAACGACATTGTTTTGCCATTTTTTTGCCACATTAGCATGCAAAACGATGTCGTTTTGCACTTACCTCGCCGGAAAATCGCCACGTCAGCATTTTGGTTGGATTTCGGTTAGATTGGCACTTAAGTGATCCATTTTGCTCCGATTTTGACACTTAAGTCACTTTCCTAACTTTTGGCACTTAATTGTCCCTCCATGCCAAGTTTTGGCACTCCAGGTATCTGTACCTCGAAGATCCCCAGTCTTTATATTTACGTTCTCTCTCATTCGCCATTATAACATGGACTTCTTTTTATCTTTGTTGATCCTCCACCACATATTAAGCCTCGAATTTCCATCGCTCACAAGCTGAGAACGACATGACTTTTCCTCGCAATTCCAAACTTGTGTGCCCCGTGTCATTAGTCTTTCTTGCCGTGCTACTAGGGACACTAATGCCCCGAATGAATGACCCTATTCAGCCTCTCCCGCAGTGAAATTTCCAAGATGACGTCCCTTTCAAACGAAGAGTGATATGAAAGGTTGTGGCGACTCAAGACTTTTCCTCGCAATTCCAGACCCATGTGCCTCGTGTTATTGGTCTTTCTTGCTGTGCTACTGGGGACACTAATGCCCCGAATGAACAACCCTGTTCAGCCTCTCCTGCAGTGAAGTTTCCAAGATGACCCGTCCCTTTCAAACGAAGAGTGATATGAAAGGTTGTGGTGACTCTAGACTTTTCCTCGCAATTCCTAACCTGTGTGCCTTATGTCATTGGTCTTTCTTGTCGTGCTATTGGGGACACTAATGCCCCGAATGAACGATCCTATTTAGCCTCTCCTACAGTGAAGTTTCCAAGATGACTTGTCCCTTCCAAACAAAGAGTGATATGAAAGGTTGTGGTGACTCAAGACTTTTCCTTGCGATTCTAGACCCATGTGCCTTGTGTCATTGGCCTTTCTTGCCGTGTTACTGGGGACACTAATGCCCCGAATGAACGACCTTGTTTAGCCTCTCCTACAGTGAAGTTTCCAAGATGACTTGTCCCTTTCAAACGAAGAGTGATATGAAAGGTTGTGGTGACTCAAGACTTTTCCTCGCAATTCCTAACATGTGTGCCTCGTGTTATTGGTCTTTCTTGTCGTGCTACTGGCGACACTAATGCCCCGAATGAACGACCCTATTTAGCCTCTCCCTTAGTGAAGTTTCCAAGATGACCTGTCCCTTTCAAACGAAGAGTGATATGAAAGGTTGTGGTGACTCAAGACTTTTCCTCGCAATTCCAGACCCGTATGCCTTGTGTCATTGGTCTTTCTTGCCGTGCTATTGGGGACACTAATGCCCCGAATGAACAACCTGTGACGACCCAGACCCGGGACAGTACGGAGGGACAGACTAAGATCGCCTCAGCAGTACACAGGTGAGGCTAAGAGCATTTTCTCTTGTCCCACATCGCTTAGGGGGGGAGTCTTGGGAGCCTTTATAAGGCTTGGGTCCCTTAATATGTGTGACGTGTTTTAAAACCGTGAGGGAAAAGACTGTGGCGAGGATGACGGTTTCTCCGCGCTAGGGCTGGTGACCCAAAGCGGACAATATCATACAGTGAGAGCCCGGGTCCTTATAAATAGTATCAAAGTCGACTCTCGCAGCGTATGGGGCCACAGCGAGGGCATTGTGCCTTAAGGGGGGAGAATGTGACAACCTAGACTCAAGGCAGTACGGAAGGTCGGACTAAGATCGCCTCGGCAGTACGCGGGCAAGGCTAATGGCATTTTCTCTTGTCCCACATCGCTTAGGGGGGAGTCCTGGGAGCCTTTATAAGGCTTGGGTCCCTTAATATGTGTGATGCGTTTTAAAACCGTGAGGGAAAAAACCATGGCTGGGATGGCGGTTCGTCCGCGCTAGGGCGGATGACCCAAAGTGGACAATATCACAAATTGGGGGCCCGGGTCCTTACAAATGGTATCAGAACCGACTCTCGCAGCGTGTGAGGCCACAGTGAGGGCACTGTGCCTTAAGGGGGGAGAATGTGACAACCCAGACCCGAGACAGTACGGAAGGACGGACTAAGATCGCTTCGGCAGTACGCGGGCGAGGCTAAGGGCATTTTTTCTTGTCCCACATCGCTTAGGGGGGCGGAGTCCTGGGAGCCTTTATAAGGCTTGGGTCCCTTAATATGTGTGACACGTTTTAAAACCATGAGGGAAAAGACCGTGGCTGGGATGGTGGTTCATCCGCTCCAGGGCGGGTAACCTAAAGCAGACAATATCACATAGTGGGGGCCCGGGTCCTTAGAAATGGTATTAGAGCTGACTCTCGTAGCGTGTAGGGCCAAAGCGAGGGCGCTGTGCTTTAAGGGGGGAGAATGTGATGACCCAGACCCGGGGCAGTACAAAGGGTTGGACTAATATTGCTTCGGCAGTACGTGGGCGAGGCTAAGGGCATTTTCTCTTGTCCCCCATCGCTTAGGGGGGAGTCCTGGGAGCCTTTATAAGGCTTGGGTCCCTTAATATGTGTGACGCGTTTTAAAACTGTGAGGGAAAAGACCGTGCTTGGGATGGCGATTCGTCCGCGCCAGGGTGGGTGACCCAAAGCGGACAATATCACACAGTGGGGACCCAGGTCCTTACAAATGGTATTAGAGCCCGCGTACTGCCGAGGTGATCTTAGTCCGTCTCTCCGTACTACCCCGGGTCTGGGTCGTCACATTCTTCCTCCCTTAAGGCACAGCTCCCTCGCTGTGGCCCCACACGCTGCGGGAGTCGGCTCTGATACCATTTATAAGGACCCGGGCCCCCGTTGTGTGATATTGTTCGCTTTGGGTCACCCACCCTAGCGCGGATGAACCGCCATCCCAGCCACGGTCTTTTCCCTCACGGTTTTAAAATGCGTCACACATATTGAGGGACCCAAGCCTTATAAAGGCTCCCAGGACTCCCCTCCTAAGCGATGTGGGACAAGAGAAAATGCCCTTAGCCTCGCCCGCGTACTGCCAAGGCGATCTTAGTCCGTCCCTCCATACTGCCCCGGGTCTGAGTCGTCACACGACCCCGTTCAGCCTCTCCTGCAGTGAAGTTTCTAAGATGACCTGTCCCTTTCAAACGAAGAGTGATGTGAAAGGTTGTGGTGACTCAAGACTTTTCCTCGCAATTCCTGACCTATGTGCCTTGTGTCATTGGTCTTTCTTGCTGTGCTACTAGGGACACTAATGCCCCGAATGAACAACCCTATTCAGCCTCTCCCACAATGAAGTTTCCAAGATGACCTGTCCCTTTCAAACAAAGAGTGACTCAAGACTTTTGCTCACAATTCTTGACCCATGTGCCTCGTGTCATTGGTCTTTCTTGCCGTGTTACTGGGGACACTAATGCCTTGAATGAACGACCCTATTCAGCCTCTCCCGCAGTGAAGTTTCCAAGATGACCTGTCCCTTTCAAACGAAGAGTGATATGAAAGGTTGTGGCGACTCAAGACTTTTTCTCGCAATTCCAAACTTGTGTGACTCGTGTCATTGGTCTTTCTTGCCGTGCTACTGGGGACACTAGTGCCCCGAATGAACGACCCCACTCACCTCTCCTGCAGTGAAGTTTCCAAGATGACCTGTCCCTTTCAAACGAAGAGTGATATGAAAGGATGTGGTGACTCAAGACTTTTCCTCGCAATTCCTGACCTGTGTGCCTCGTGTCATTGGTCTTTCTTGCCGTGCTACTAGGGATACTAATGCCTCGAATGAACGACCCTATTCAGCCTCTCCTGCAGTGAAGTTTCCAAGATGACCTGTCCCTTTCAAACGAAGAGTAATACGAAAGGTCGTGTTGACTCAAGACTTTTCCTGGCAATTCCAGACCCGTGTGCCTCGTGTCATTGGTCTTTCTTGTCATGCTACTGGGGACACTAATGCCCCGAATGAATGACCCCGTTCAGCCTCTCTTGCAATGAAGTTTCCAAGATGACTCGTCCCTTTCAAATGAAGAGTGATATGAAAGGTTGTGATGACTCAAGACTTTTCCTCGCAATTCCTGACCCATGTGCCTCGTGTTATTGGTCTTTCTTGCCGTGCTACTGGGGATAGTAATGCCCCGAATGAACAAGCCTATTCAACCTCTCCTGCAGTGAAGTTTCCAAGATGACCTATCCCTTTCAAATGAAAAGTGACTCAAGACTTTTCCTCGCAATTCCTGACCCGTGTGCCTTGTGTCATTGGTCTTTCTTGCCGTGCTATTGGAGACACTAATGCCCCAAATGAACGACCCTATTCAGCCTCTCCCGTAGTGAAGTTTCCAAGATGACCTGTCCCTTTTAAACAAAGAGTGATATGAAAGGTTGTGGCAACTCAAGACTTTTCCTTGCAATTCCAGACCCGTGTCCCTCGTGTCATTGGTCTTTCTTGCCGTGCTACTGGGGACATTAATGCCCCGAATGAACGACCCTGTTCACCTCTCCCGCAGTGAAGTTTCCAAGATGACTTGTCCCTTTCAAACGAAGAGTGATGTAAAAGGTTGTGGCAACTCAAGACTTGAGTTAGCTCGTGAAAATAATCATATGAACTACTTTTTCACATCCATCTATAAAAATAATGACACCATCAATTTTGGTGATATCCACATGTTCGACGTTGGATGGCAAAGGGCCAATTGCTCTTCCCTCCCTAGTTATTCATTAACGAACTCGAACTTTAGTTACGAGAGTTTCATGTTTCTGGTAAATTCAATGGTCTCTGTGAAGTGCTGAAGACCCGTTGCTTTCTCCTTTGTATATCGAAGGAGCATACTCCTCGGACGTATCGTCTAAGTTATCTAAAATGAATGGGTATTCATGGACTGTGATGGATAAAAACTCATCGGTTATTGAGGAATCTGGCACCATCACCAATGACGACATAGGCATGTCATGATTGTATGCTTGCCCCGAACAAGCAACTCCCTAACACGATGGCCAACGGTTTTTTCCTTAACTACTCACAACCCGTATCGCAGAAGAAAATATCGGGCTTGTGCCTCTTTGGTTTGGCCATAAGATAATTGCAGTAGGGAGATTAACTTTACACCTTGTACATTTTACAAGATATCTAAATATCTATAACGTTACTTAATCTAATTCTACGGTGCGCTTGGTTTTAATATTTTAAACTCTAAATACCTTAAATATTCATGGCATACAAACATTGACACGTAATTTCATATATAATCATTTCATGATTTTTCTTATATTATTCGAGTAGTACTTTAACTTTTGATGGGAAGGTTAAAGCAAACGCGCTGACTTCTCAAAATTTTTTGAGGTTTTTCTTTAAGGCGTTCCCTTAAGAGTCATAAGTTGAGGGAAGAAAAGCACCCAAAAATAAAGTTGGACGGGAATCCTCTACAGAGTTGTGCTTCCGAGGGGGCTAGTATATATGTCCTGCAACTTATGAAAGTGCCCGGAATCGACAATTACATCTCTCAATCTTTATCGTCTAGTCTTTAAAATAAGGGTTATGCATTCAGGTTGCTTCCTTATCCCATCACTTGGATGGTCGTTATTTTTTTGGGTAAACTCATCAAGGAGTTTTTGAATGACTTATCGAAAGATCCCACGTATTAAAGCAGCTAGACCAACTTGATGATCAAGCCATTGGAAAACTCAACAGACCTGTCGATATTAAATCTTAGATTAGACATCACTTAAATCTCGTCTAATTGACAGCTAAAGAGGTGCCTCCACTAACTAAATGGTCCAGTGTGCATTGATACTCCGATGGGCTTTACCACCGTAGATTGTAAGATCATTGTAGATCACTAAATATTGTCAGAGTCTCTAGTGTTTTCAGTCATGGACATTTTTCCATGCACATTGCCGGTTGTCACCTCCGGACATATTCATCGTCAATAAAACCAGGGATCCATTATCCTCAAGGGATATGCGAAGACGGGGCATTAACTCATAATAGGTGCCATTGGCAACTTCATTCTTTCTCCCATGTGACTTGACACAGATTATGCTTTGGAATGTCGAATTGCAAGACATCTTAAGATGGAGTTGCCGTACTGCTTTGACTGTGGAATATAACCATGGCGAGGTATGAATTCCTAATATGTGAGATTGCAGCAATCATTGAGTTATGCAAATTCATCATATTCAAGTTTGAACATTGATATTCTTAATGTGTGGCTTCATTCTATTGCGTTTCTTAAGTATTATCCTATATTTGGTAATCCTACATGGAATTTCCACATTCTATAAAAAAATGTCATTGGAGAAGAAATTAGAACAAACTATTCTGATGCATGCTGACTTGGTTTTATGGTATCATGTCAAATCTGATGTCCTATGTAGTGACATGATGAATAACTAATATTGGAAAGTCTATATTTTCTGCGAGAGTGAATTGGAAGAAAAAGGAAATTTTTTCTTCACCCACCTCCTTTTTCCTCTTTTCTCCCTCTCCCAAAGAAAGCATTAAAATAGTATCGAAAAATCATGCCTTGCTCATGTGTAGAAGTTCTAAATTAACCATATAATGTTCTTGATATTTCCAAATGACAACTGCAGTGCGAAACCTCTTATGCCCATTTAGTGAGTCCTTATGCTAGCCTTTTTTTTTTTTTGTTCTAACTGAATGTGAATTCTTGTTTCATTTCATTATATGATAGTTATGTTTTTGCAATTATTGTATCGTGAGTGTCTAAAAAATATAAGAAATCATTGCACACAAGAGTAAATCCTTGGACTTGTCAAACAATCAACGGAATTATCATTCAGTTCGAAAGAAGAAATCAGTGGACTTGTACAACATGGTTTCATGCTACTATGTCAAAATTGATGTCCTGTGTGGTGACATGGAGAAAGAGTAGTTTAGAGATAGCTAGTTTATTTTTCTTTTTTCATGATATTGTTCCTCGAAACTATACATCAATTTTTCTATAACCGTGACTCGTGGGACGAAGAAAGAAGATGGAGATAAAGAAGGGAGGAAAAAAAACGAAGAAGAGAACAAGAAGAAAGATAGCGTATCTGAAGGAAGTGATGGGGAGAGGGAAGAGAGGTGGAAATGTTCGTTGACGGGACGTGGAACCAACGTCCACCCACGTGGGGAGAGTGGAAGAAATGTGGAGAAAGACAGATTTTATGTGAAGCAAAACCTTTTGAATTTTCAATGGGTGGAAACTTTCGAGATGTGCTGTATATGTAGGTCAATAAAGGGGGCCATCAATTGAGACGGGTTGGACATGACTACACGAATAATGGAACTTCAGTTTGGGTCCACCTCCTTCAATTTCTTGACTTGCATGCGTTTGTTACGTGCTTGACTTGGGTTTTTCTATAGGACAAGGCGATTGAAAGTCTCGTGCCCCATCAATCAGGGAGATGAAATTTTCAAGAAAATCATTAGGGCCCACTGTCGCTTCAAATTGTCCCTACATAAATCCTATCTTTATATAACTGTACTAGCTTAAATTTATACTAAAGCACTATATTTATTCTTGCCAAGTGCATTTTGGCAAGAGTACAATTACAATACATGATTTTGCTTTTCAACGGAGTATAAGAGAGGATATTTTAGCTTTATATAAGGATTTTTCGGATTTGCATGATAAAACATGTAGTCATTCATGGCTAAGGTTGATGATGACCCTGTGCAATATGTCATTGTGAGATACTTTTCTTATAGCAATTATTTATTTCATGAAATGATTCAACCATTTAAGAAATTAGAATTACTTCTAAAGTTTGTTGATGATATTTATACACAATACCTCTGTTTTAAAGCAATTCTACTGATTTAGGAGACTAATTCTATTTAAGTGTTCGCTTTGGAGGGTGAGATCGGGGGTGGTAAAGATTCATGTCAACTCCATAATCTTGTCAGTCCCGCATTGGCTCTGGAAAAGAACAGGTACCGTTCTAATGGTAATAGACATGAGATCCCTGGACATGGCAAAAATCCATTCGCTATAAAACAATTCATGTACAGCTGATGCCCACTTCTCAGTGTTGTGGTCTTGTCCAATCAAAGGATGTCTATCATTATTTGCATCATCATCTTTTGTGACATCCTGAATTTCAGGTTTTCATTTCGATTGAATGAATCGGGCTTTTCATCGATGCTCTTATAATTCTTTTACCTGAACTAATCACTCACGGGATAATTAGTCTATCAGGTGAAGCCGTTAAGGAATCTAAATGTAATATACTTGAGAATTCGATTGGGAATCGACTATTCAACCGTGTTAATCTACAAAGGTCATTACGGCACAGTTAAAAATCGATTAGAGACCGAAAATAGGTCGATTTGACAGAGATATGTGATTAGTGTGTGGGTGATTCCACCTGATTGCAAAATTTCTGTCGAACAACCCTAAACCGATTTTTCTATCGTTTTGGTACCTTGTGCCTGTATATGAAATCTTGAGATTTTCACGACAATCGAGAGTCACCAATGTGTCGAAGATGTACATTGTGGCTTGAAAATAATTGATCACGGGTCAATTGCACTAAAAATTCATAAAAGCTATATAGTAGGTTAGGTTACGCTAAAATCGTGCCAGATTGAAATTGATCGCGAATTTAAACCCGATTTTAGAAATCGAAAGTTCTGTAATGTCACGATTCATTTTAGGAACGTTGACTCATTTTTCGAAGATTTTTCTGCAAACTGAGATTTTTGGCAAAATTTCAAAGTAGGGTCGTTTTTTATCGGGAAAATCAGAGGGCCGTTTTCGATTGAAATTTTTGGGATTCCAGTTGGACAAATTGATGATTAAAATTGCGAATTCAAGTGTGGGTACCTTGGTTGATTTTATGGGCATCAATTTAGGCTCAAGTGGAGGGGAATTGATTCAATTTGGAAGGGAAAGTGCCCAAAATTCGTAGGCCAAGAGGTGTGCAACATTTGAGGCATCAAATGAAGCTTCTAGGGGAAGTCTTGTGCTGCATTTTGGCCATGGATGATAGCCCAAGTGGTGGGGCCTTGGCAATGAGCACAAAGGGATAGAAGTGAAGACTTTGTGGCCCAAGGGGGACCTTCCATCTTCAGTAGCTCCTTCAAGCTTGGGGCCACTTTATCCATTGTTGTGGCCTTGAGAAAGCTTGAGAGAATCAGAGAGAACTGGCAGCCCTCCCCCTAGCCCATTGATCATCGCCGGAGCCCCCCACCGCCGTCTCACGCCCGTCACTCACCGTTGCGCCGCCCGCGAGCCCATGTGCTCACCCTGCTCATCTCGCACCCAGACATGTCCCAGAGCCACCTCAGGCCACCGTCGATCACCCCAGACCACCATTCAGACTGTTGGAACCGCCACCGTTGCTTGCCGTCCCCCGCTGTAGCCGCTTGTCCGCCCGCCTTGCTCGTTCTAGCCCAAGCTAAATCTCGTGCCACCTCTCTCGGCCCAAGGACAAAGCCGAAAGCCAACAAGGGCCGTGGGACTTCAAGGCCCGTTTTTAGGCCCGTCCGGTCTTTGCTTGGTGTCGCCGTAGGGTTGTTTGTCGCCTATCTCCGCGTCGCCGTCATTGTGGACTCACTAGATTGCTAAACTGGTGAGTTTACTTGCTAAACTCTGCTTAGGGAGTTAATGATGCTTAAGAGGTGATTAGTTTAGGCTAATTTGGGATTATGTGGTTAGTTAGAATGGATTAGCGATTTAATTGTTCAATTATGCATGTTAGGTGGTTAGAACGGTTTAATTAGGGACTAGATAGACCGTGCTATTTATCTAGATAGGTTCGGAAATTTTCTAGGTTTGTTTAGGTGGTCAATTTAGCATTTCCGGCCTAAGGTGGTATTTTTGGTATTTAATTGTATTTATTTAATTATTTAATGTTTTTTCGAAAATTATACTGGGATAACCGGTGACCGGAATTTCGTGTTGATTGCAATGGTGTGCTCAGTTTATGCAATTAAGTGTTAAATTGTGCAAATTGAGTGGTGATTGAAATTTTGGGTATTTATTCTAAAATTGTGAAATTTTGATATTTAATTAGAAAAACCTCAGGTGTCAGGTTTTGACACCGAAAATGATTTTAAGGACTGTTTCGAATCGTGGGATTTTAACAATGTGGATATCGATTTTTCTAATTCAAATTGACCGTGTACCCACAAACAATTATTTTTATCGGGTATTTTAACACAAAGAAAATATGCTAAGTTTATTATTATCTTTAATTGAGGAATTGGTGTGCAAAGCACAATGCCCTCGGCCGGGATTGATGATCGTATGTCAGCTTGTGAGAGCAATGATCGTATGTTAGCTTGTGCGAGCAACAATTCATGTCAGCTCGCGTGAGCATTTCATGTCAACTTGTGTGAGCATTTCATATCAACTTGTGTGAGTAATAATGTATGTTAGCTTGTGAGAGTAGCATTTCGTAGCAGCTTGTGAGAGCAGCATTTTATATCAGCTTGTGTGAGCAGTAACCCCTAGTTACGCTAGAGGAGCGATGTGCATCGGTAGTTCATGCTTGTGCAAGCAATAATTGAAGTGGATTGTGTGATCGATTGAATTGAATTGATCGATTGGGTTTATGAATTGTACTGACATGCCAAAGGGAACTGATGCAAGGTAAGTTCTCTGTTTTGTGTGCTTAGACTACTCTAAGCGTGTTTCTTTCCTAGTCGGAGTTTAGAAGGTGAACTTATTGAGACATTATCTCACCCCGTCGTGGGTTCGACCTTTTCAGATCCTTAGATGGCGGTTCCTTTGAAACATTTTGGTCGGCCCATGAGGGTTACCGAGAGGAGTTTTGACTACCCTAATCCCGGGGGTCACTTGGTCTATGAACTCGTGGTGACCACTATCTGGGTCAATGAAGGCCTACCTCAGAGAGCACCTCATTGATTCAGAGCGTGGTTTCGCACGGATTCAATGGATACAAGGTGGGTCCCTTCCAGGGTTTTGAGATCCCTTATGTGGCAGTCAATGCCGCTCTAGGTGAGAGTGTAGCTGACCCTCCTGATGGTGCTGTAGAGGACCCGAAGCCTCCGGAGCCTGTGGAGACCGAATGATCGGCGAATGTGTCCGACGAGTATGTCTTAGGACAGTTTCTTTTGAGAGACGGCCTTTTGTAGACTCTTGTCTATAGACTAGTGTTGTATATAACCTGGGGTGTTTATAAAAGTGTTTTGATTGTGAATATGTTTCCTGCTTTTCTATCCCATGCTGTTTGTTGTCAGGGGTAATCGTTTGCTTCCGCATGTGCATTAAAATGAACGGGTCGGCGACGCGTCTTGGAACGTCTCAATTTTATCGACCACCGAGGGATGGGCACGCTCAAGGTTCGGGGCGTGACAGCTTTCATGGAATTTCGTGTGCTAATTGCTAGTTCTTGAAGGTAAAAAATGGAATGAAGCAAGAATTTACTTGTCAAATAAACCCATTAATTCGTTCTTTTGGGTAAAAATATACCATTTCGGCGAATAGTCAGTATATTAGTATACTCTCATGTAGTAATGTTGTTAAAAAATTTCTCAGAATGGATAGATTCGTATTTACTGATAACCTATCAAGAATTAGAAAAAATCCGTTCGATTAAGGTAAAAGTTTGATTACGTGCTAATAGGAATATATAATTCCTATCTTCTGCTCAATTTACAGCATGCATTTCATATATAAATTATAATCGTTATTTTCAACATTCTTAACGAGTGTCAGGACGCGCTAATATGATTCTATCAATTGTTACACCCCTTTTAACGGCTACATATGACACGACAGAAGTCTTGTAACCAATTATAATTAAAAGAGAGAAAGCATGATTCTCAAGTTTTTCAAAAGCAAGTCTGTCGATTCTTTTGCTTTCCTACTTTTGAAAAGAAAAGAAAAACTCAATTTTTTGGCACAAAGTTCAATAAAATAAAGGCACGTTTGGTAACTATTTTGTTCTGAGGGACAATTTTTGATGAGAAATAATTTTTTTTATTCTGTTTTTAAGAACAATTTCTGAGCAAAAGAACGTGTTTGGCAACTTATCTAAATTTTTATTCCCGAGATAGAAATACGTTTGATAGGATTTTTAGGTTTTTTTTTTTTTAATTTTTTAATTCTTTTATTATATTTTCTTCTTTTTTTTTTTCTTTTTTTTTTTTTTTTTTTTCTCTTTGGCTTGTGGCCAGCGACCGGCTAGGCGAGATTCGGTGAGCTCGCTAGAGGCCAGCCTAGCCACGGCTAGCCTCGGCCTCACCGTGGCTACGCGAGGCTCAGCCTCGCCTTGGCTGGATGAGGTTGACCTCGCCCAGATCTGGCAAGACCGAGCCTTACCCAACCACGGCAAGGCTTGGCGTCTCCAAGGGCCGGCGATGCTCTAGCAAGGTCGTCGGCCCTCGTCTAGCCGGTCGCCGGCACCAGCCATGGCTAAGGCCGGCGACCGGCCAAAAGGAAGAAGAAGAAAGAGAAGAAGAAAAGATAATAAAAAAGAAGAGAGAGAAAAATTAATTTTAAAAATTGTTCTCGGGAACAAGAAATTACTTTTTTATACTTTTTGTTTCTGTTCTAAATCTATTCCCGAGAACAAAAAAAAAAAGATTTTTTGTTCCTGGGAAAAAAAGTTTTACCAACCACGTTTCTATTCTTTTTTCGTTCCTTGGAACAAAAGAATATAAATTTTTGTTTTGGGGAACATTTTTTTTTTTTTAACAAATAGGCCCTAACTCACCCTCGCACCGCTTAGCAAATCTTATTTAATAGTCAAACAGAAGTTTTCTTCCGTATCCTCAACGCTAATTTTGTTCATTGTATCAATCCACCTTAGTTAAATAGAAGTGGAGATCAAAAGAGATATCACCAGTTTGAAATGATTGCACCGACTGCACGCACTAATGTCCAATCCACATCAAAGGCTATCGGGGTTGCTTTTGTCTTCAATAATTCCTGAAGCATGTCTCCCTTATGATTCTGGCTAACAATTATATCCCCTATCTCTGCCACGTCCATCCTTTGGGTGAGAAAATTTTCAATAAAGAAGAAGTAAAATCTGTCCGATGAACAAAGTCATTACCACCCACTATTGCTTCAAATTATCCCCACGTGGGTCCCATCTTTATATAGCAGTATTAGCAACTATTGTCATTCTTGCCACGCGCATTGCAAGAATACTATTATAGTATGGATATATATTATTATGCTTTTAAGCATAGCACAAGAGAGGGTATTTACTACAATTTATACATTTTAGCTTCATATAATGATTTTTTTTTTTAGATTTGCGCGACTGAATGTGCATTCATTCATGGCTAGGTTGACGATGACGTCTATATATATATATATATATATATATATATATCATTGTTATATGAGATACTTTTTTTTTTAATAGAGATCATTTATTTCATGAAATGATTCAACCTTGTAAAAAATTGGAATTACATTTGATTTGACCTTGTAAGAAATTGGAATCACATTAAAAGTTTGTGATTTAATTTAGTAAATATGGAATACATATCTAAGTGATCAAGTGTTGATGATAGAATGTAAAAATTTCTAAGAAGGTGGAGAAGAAGTGGAAAGATAGTGATGGGATGTAGACCCAACAATCACGAGGAGAAAGTGGAAGCAAAGTGGATATAGCGGAGAAGGAAAGACCAAATGTGTAAGAAGATCCTTTGAATAGGTTCCCCTAATAATGAAACTTTGAATCTAAGTAGATTCTTAAAGAGCTCAATGAGAAGAAACAGGCGAGAGATCCACCTTAGAATGGAAGACTATGCAATGTCACCCTTGTATTCCCTCCTTGTGAGGAAGACAAAGAAACACGAGGAAATTAGGAGGTCTCACGGTAGTGAAGGTAGATATTATGTCAGGACTTCGGTTCTAGCTACCGTCAGGTAGGTAGGTATAATAACCTTTCACACCTGGGATTAGTAAGGGAGGGTGAAAGGCGCTTTACTTAGTGGCATGCTTTATGGCAAGGTACCTCAACTGACCGCCATCCAAGTACCCCTGATACTATAACTTCAGTTTGGGTCCACCCCTTTAATTGCTTGACTTCATACATTTGTTCCGTTGACTGACTTGGGATTTTTCTATAAAGATCAGGCGACTCCCAAGTTTCCAAATTTAACAAAGATTATCTGATCTTTTTATATTGCGCCTCCTCCACACACACCAAGCAATTCTTTACCAATTTCTCTTTGCCCAAATACAAATGGAGGCATGATTCATGCTCTCTGCTCTATGAATATCTGTCAAGTGTTGCTACTCACTCTTGTCTTATTTCTAGAGATGACTAGCAATGTTGAGTCGAGCAATCAACGGTGCATTCCTTCATCTTGTGGTGACGTTCGTAATATAAGCTTCCCATTTCGACTGAAGAGTCATCCGAAGGGATGTGGTATATCGAGATTCGAGCTGGCTTGTGAAGATAATCGCACTGTTCTAAACTTCCTTAATGGTCAATACTATGTGCAGCGTATCAATTATACCAGACGACTAATCAGATTGGTTGATAGCGGGCTGCAAAGAGATAACTTCTTGTCTCTCCCCCATCATTCATTGTCATTGTATGACATTGATAGAGTTTCCATTCTAGACAGCCCATACAGGAGCCTGTCCAACAATATATCGGTCATTGTGAACTGCTCAAAACCGGTTAGTTCTCCATTTTACATTGCTACTGATCCATACATTGAGGGGTCATACTCTACCAACACGTCATTGAATTGGAACTTTTATGCTTTGGTCAATCCAAATGTATCGGATGTTAGGGATTTTTGCACCATTAGCAGTTGGACATGGGCGTCACAAGATTTTGGGGGTGGGCAGGCTCATAATAGCTCTCTTAACTACAAGCAAATCCATAACATCATGGCTGATGGATTCGTTCTCGAATATTTTATAGTTTCATGGAAGAGAACTTTCTTTTGCTACTTTGATATCTATAACTACTTTCATCTCTATCGCTACTTTTACTTCGAGCGCTTATATGACAGCTACACCGGAGGTCAGTTTTGTGCATCCATGGACTATTATGGTGGTAAGTATTGATTGACATTGAAATTTCACTGTAATTTAACATGATTTTGTATATTCTTTCACTTGCTACTTTCTCTTTGAAACTGGAAAATGAAAGGAATATCTAATATCCAAGAAAATTATGACAAAATATACACGATAGTGCACGTCAATGTATACATGTGCCTAGATTATAATTTCTTTCAACAGGAGGGCTAAATCTGTATTGTAAAAAAGACGAAAAGAAAAGAAAAAGGATTCTTGTGCGAGCAACAACAAGATTAGTTTTTTGTTGGCATAGAATTTCGATTTCTTTTTTTTTTTTTAATTTTCTTAATTAGTTTTTTAATTATTTGCTTCACCAATAATCCAAGAGACTCTCGTTAACAATCCTTAAAAAATTGTAGTCATGTATCGATAGGAGGACCAAAATTATTCGTTAAAAATGAAAAGCTCTGTTTTTCTTAATTCGTAGACAATAAATTCAACTTATAAAAAGTAGCTTGCTGCTACTCTGTTTCCTTATGATTTTTACTTTCCAAACTTTCTTTTTCTTCAATTATTTTTCACATCATTCATTCCTTCCACAGGTGTCCTAGATGATATTGCATTTTGGACAACTTGGGATTTACCAGTACTATTAAGTAAGCCACAATGATTTATTCTTACAATAATTATGGAAATAAAAAAAAACCTATTCTAACCAATCAAAATTTTCTCTAGTTCTTTTCTGTGTAGTGAAATTCGTAATCGGAATGCCATTCGTCGCGATATTTCTAATCTACAAGTATAGAAGAAGGCACTTAGCAATGGACAAGAACATTGAAGAATTCTTGCAGACTCATAATAACTTTTTGCCCATAAGGTACTCTTACTCAAATATCAAGAAGATCACCAGAAATTTTAAGCACAAGCTAGGTGAAGGAGGTTATGGTTCTGTATATAAAGGAACACTCAGAAGCGGCAACGAGGTAGCCATCAAGATTTTAAAGCAGTCTAAGGCCCATGGCCAAGATTTTATCAGTGAAGTAGCTACTAGTGGAAGAATTCACCATGTTAATATAGTGCAACTCATTGGTTTTTGCTTTGAAGGCTCGAAACAAGCTCTCGTGTACGACTTCATGTCAAATGGATCTTTAGATAAGCGTATTTTCACAGAGGAAGGTGATAAGTTTATTGATTATAAGAAAATATATGAGATTGCTCTTGGGGTGGCGAGGGGGATTGAATATTTACATCGGGGGTGTGACAGGCAAATACTCCATTTTGATATCAAGCCTCATAACATTCTTTTAGATAAGAATTTCACGCCGAAAGTTTCTGATTTTGGACTTGCGAAACTTTATCCCATTGATCATAGCATAGTTTCAATGACCGCTGCAAGAGGAACTTTAGGATATATGGCACCTGAGTTGTTCTACAAAAACCTTGGTGGTGTATCTTATAGAGCTGATGTCTATAGCTTCGGGATGTTGCTCATGGAAATGGCAGGTAGAAGGAAAAATTTAAATGCAAATGCGGAACACTCAAGCCAAATTTATTTTCCGCTATGGGTATATGACCACGTCAAAGAAGGAGAAAGTGTTGAAATGGATAAAATTGTAGGAGAGGAAAGGGAGGTGATAAAAAAGATGATAATAGTTGCACTTTGGTGTATACAATTAATTCCTGACCATCGGCCTCCAATGAACAAAGTCTTAGAAATGCTTGAAAGAGATATTGGTAATATTCAAATGCCTCCAAAACCGCTTATTTACCCACCAAATGAGCCAATTGGCGACAACAGAGTCGAAATGGAATTAGAAACATTTTCAACTTCATCAAGTACTCCCATAATTTCCGCTAATTTTCCATTTGGAGATAGCAGTGGTGTCTAGAACCACGCACAGTTTAATTGGAAAAGCTTTGTTCCCCACAACATAGTATTATGTTGGGAGGGAGGTGAGCTAGTTTAGTTTGTCAGTGATTACATTTCGTCTTCTTCTAGTTCTTGGCTTACTGTTGTGATATTGTACTTTTTTTTTGGTTGGAGTGTTATTGTACTTCATGTATAATTTCACCATGTGTGGTCCATACAATCTCTTATATGGGATGTGACTATGTTTAGGAAGTGTATTCTATATGTTCATCCAATGTGAATTCTAGCTAATTCAATTAATCATCTATAAACCAAATCACTCGTTTTCTAAAGAATATTCACCAAAGAGGGATGCAAAACGTGCCATCTTCCATATACTTGCCAGTGGCCCGTGTCCTCTTTGATTTGGTGTAAATCATTCCTTTTTCCTCAATTGCTCAGGTCGCAGAGTAGTTTTTATTTATGGTTATTGCATTTAGAAGTCGCACAGCATTTGGCTCGCCCAAATTCAAATTATTTATCACCAATTGCAATAAAATTTTATTTTCTTCGCAATTCATTTAATTGGATAAAAAATTGATCAAATTCTTGAGAAAATAGTGATGAGGCGATCATGGTCTTGAAGGTCACATTAGCTCTAAATTTTAAATGATCAAGAGAAAATGGGACAATTATTTAGAAAAGTCTTGTAACTTGTCAAGATAATGCATTTGAGTTTTAAAACTTTCATTTTATTCGTCTAAGTCTTAAAATTTGTAACTTGGTGCACATGATCCTTCTGTTAAGCTGCGAATGTAACGACCTGGGCCCCACTGTGTAATATTGTCCGCTTTGGATATTGAGTTATCACGGCTTTAAAACGCGTTGTCTGGGGTAGAGGCCACAGTGCACTCATCCTAGCCCAATATTGTCCGCTTTGGAGGCATGCACGCAGCAACCTCCTCCCTCACGGCTTTGTTTTCAGTGCAGCGGAAGCGTACGTGCGCATTACACAGATTAGAGGGATCCAAGCCTTTATAAACTAGCCCAGGACTCCCCCCTAAGCGATGTGGGATGAGAGACATGCCCTTAGCCTCACCCGTGTACTGTCAAGGTAATCTTAGTCCATCCCTCTGACTGCCCCAGGTCTGGGTTGTTACATTCCGTATCATGCCCGTCAATCATTAGGTTAATTAATTTTTTTTATTTATTTTAGAAAATGTAAAGACTATTGCTTAGAAAGTAATTGGGGTGTCTCAATCAGGGTTGGCTGTTGGGTCGTGCCTGTTACTCCACTAATAATGTTAACTTCAGCTTTAATTTCTTGACCTGATCCGTTGACTGACTTGGTCTTTTTTATAGGACAAGGCGACTCCAAAGTCTCCAATCGAACAAGGTCCATCCAATCTCTTTTCAATCTTTTCATATGGTGCCATCTCCACTAATAATGTTAACTTCGGCTTTAATTTCTTGACCTGATCCGTTGATTGACTTGGTCTTTTCTATAGGACAAGGCAACTCCAAAGTCTCCAATTGAACAAGGTTCATCCAATCTCTTTTCAATCTTTTCATATGGTGCCATCTCCACATACACCAAGCAGTTCTTTAACAATTTTGCTTTGCCCAAAGACAAACAGAGACTTGATTAATGCGCTTAGCTCCACCGATGTCTATGCAGCGTTGCCGTTCCTCCTTGTTCTATTGCATGCGATGACTAGCAACAACGCTCCAAGTAATTCATAGTGCGATGCTTCATATTGTGGTGACATTCACAATATAAGTTACTCATTTCAATTGAAGAATGAATCGAAGGGTGGGTGCAGTGAGTAGGAGAATGAGCTGGCTTGTGAAGATAATTGCACAGTTCTATACTTGTGTGATGGCCTATTCTTCATGCAGTCTATCAATTATTACACCCACCAAACCATATTAGTCGACGCGGGTTGCGAAAGGATAACCGCTCGTCTCATCCTTGTCATTCATGGGCGGTGTATAACTTCAAGCACCATATTAACCCAAACAACCCATACAAAATGGACCGTAATGGTCCATTGGTCATTGTGAACTGCTTGAAGCCAATTAGTTTTCCATTCTACATCGCCACCGGTCCATGTATTGAGGAATTGAAATCTTCCAACACATAAATTGGAACTTGTATTTTCTCGAACTTATTAATGACTAATGTACACTCTATATAGTGTCACTTTAATAAAATAGAAGGCTTCTAATTATGCCAAATTGTTGAACACGCTATAAGATTCTCTTCAAAGATGGTGAAGGAACACGCTATAAGAAATAAAGATTGTGTATAAGAAGGAAGTGATGGGGGAGAGAGATGGATTTGTTTGTTGATGGAATGTGGAGCCAACAATCACGTGAAGATAGTTTGGAAGAAACTTTTGAATTTTCAATGGGTGCAAAATTTCCAAAGGTTGGACATGACTCCACTAATAATGATACTTTAGTTTGGGTCCCCTTTTCAATTTCTTGACTTGCATGCTTTTGTCATGTTGACTGACTTGGGCATTTCTATTAGTTGAGGCGACTCCAAAGTCTCCAATCTAATGAGGTTCGTTCAATCTTTTTTCAATCGTTTAATGTTGTGCCTCCTTCTGTCCTCCACACACACCAACCAATTCTTTACCAATTTCTCTTTTCCCAAAGACAATCAAATCCCAAAGACACTCGGAGACGTAATTAATACTCTTTGCTCCATGAATATCCCTCTAGTGTTACTAGTCTTTCTTGTTCTATTTGCAAGCGATGTAATGCATGAATTTGCATTATTTTTTTTCAATCTCAAGATTCAAAACTTGTTGGATGGAAATGTTTTCTTGGTTATGCACTACCCATAGGCTAAAGATTTAGGAGTCCGACCATAGCAATAAGCCACATCAACATGGTGTTCACATCCTCATCGCCACTCACCACAAAGTCATCTCCCAAAAATCCAATCCAACTAAAAAGTTTTTTTGTGTTTCTTTCCCTGTTGCAATAAACATAGGAGACCCTTTATTTGGTGCCAAAGCAAAATCTAATGGACGAAAGAGAGAGCAAGAAGACACAAAAACAAAAAGGTGAAGGGAAGAGATAATTAACAAAGTAATTGGGGGTCAGCCAGCTTTTGTTGATTAAGGGGCTCAATAAACTCAAAAAGTAAAAAGTTAGAACAATATAGGGAAGCTCCCTTAATTTCAAACGTCTCTACTTCCCAACCTGCAATATTCTTTTTAAGTTCCTAAGCCTAAGGATCTGTTGGGTCCAATATGACTTTGTCAAGTCAGAGCTTGCTTCATTGTATGCATTGAAATGGTTGAGTTGGGATTGACTTGTATTGCCCATCGAACATCAATTATGTTCCTGGTATTCGGGTCGAATGGCCAAGTTTCAACGGGTTACCTATCGTGTACCAAGCATGGTGCTTCTAGTGATAAATACCCAAAAATCGATCTTTTTATTGTTGGCAAATCAATATAAAGCTAACAACAATAACAGCTTTATCACATTTGAGATGGATTTACCACTTGAAGCGCCATGCCTTAAAGCACCAAAGAGATGCTCAAGACATATAAGGATAATATAACCTATAATTATTGTCTAGGCGTATAGCAAGATACAGTTTTCATATAGTAAATATTAAGAAGTTTATGAGAATGTATTGATTAGGATTCATTAAACATCTTTTCACTATGTATATAATTGGTAATCTTACATGGAATTTCCACATTCTATAAATAAATGTCATTGGAGAAGAAATTAGAACAAACTATTCGGATGCATGCTGACATGTTTTTATGGTATCATGTCAAATTTGATGTTCTATGTAGTGACGTGAAGAATAACTAGTTTTGAAAAGTCCAAATTTTCTGCGAGAGTGAATTGGAGGAAAAAGGAAAATTTTTCTTCACCCCCCTCCTTTTTCCTCTTTCCTCCCTCTCCCAAACAAAGCATTTAAATAGTGTCGAAAGATCGTGCCCCACTCATGCGTAGAATTTCTTAATTAACCGTAAAATGTTCTTGATATTTTTTCAAATAACAGCTGGGGTGCGAAACCCTTTATGCCCATTTAGTGAGTCCTTATGGTAGCCTATTTTCTGCTCTAACTATCTATGAATTCTTGTTTTATTTCATTCTATGATAGTATACTTTTGCAATTATTGTATTGTGAGTGTCCAAAAAATATAAGAAATCATTGCACACAAGAACAAATCCTTGAACTTATCAAACAATCAACGGAATTATTGTTCAATCTGAAAGAAGAGATCAGTGGACCTGTATAACATGGTTTCACGGTACTGCGTCAAAATTGATGTCCTGTGTCGTGACATGGAGAAAGAGTAGTTTTGAGGATAGCTAGTTTTTATTCATGATATTGTTCCTTGAAACTATAAATCCATTTTCCTATGATCGTCACTCATGGGGCGAAGAAAGAAGATGGAGTTGAAGAAGGGAGGGGTAAAAAAAAAAAAAAAAAAATGAAGAAGAGAACAAGAAGAAAGAGACTGTATCAGAAGAAATTGATGGGGAGAGGAGTGGATTTGTTCGTTGACGGAACATGGAACCAACGTCCACATGGAAAGAATGGAAGAAACGTGGAGAAAAAAAGATCTCATGTGAAGCAAAATCTTTTGAATTTTCAATGGGTGGAAATTTCCGAGATGTGCTATATGTATAGGTCAATGAAGGGGGTCATCAATTGAGAAGGGTTGTGACATGACTCCACTAATAATGGAATGGAATTTCAGTTTGGCTCCGCCTCCTTTAATTTCTTGACGTGCCTGCATTTGTTACGTGCTTGACTTGGGCTTTTCTACAAGGACAAGGCGAGTGAAAGTATCATGCCCCGTCAATTAGGGCGATGAAATTTTTAATAAAGAAAGTCATTAGGACCCACTGTCGCTTCAAACTGTCCCGACATAAATCCCATATTTATATAGCTGTACTAGCTTAAATTTATACTAAAGCACTACAGTTATTCTTGCCATGTGCATCACAATAATACAATTATAGTAAATGATTTTGCTTTTCAAAGGAGTATAGGAGAGGACATTTTATGTAACTACTTTGTACATAAACTATTGCAAAATTTATACATTTTAGCTTTAAATAAGGAATTTTTTCTTTTTTTCCAGATTTGCACGACAAAATACGTAGTTGTTCATGGCTAGATCGACAATGACCCCGTGCGATATCATTGTCTTATGAGATACTTTTCTTAAATATGAGATACTTTTCTTAAAGCAATTATTTATTTCATGAAATGATTCACCCATGTAAGAAATTGGAATTACGTCTAAAGTTTGTGACTTAATTTAGGCTTTGTTGATGATATTTATACATAAAACCTCTGTTTTAAAGCATTTCTAGTGATTTAGGAGACTAATTCCATTTGAGTGTTCACTTAAGAGGGTGTGATCGGTGGTGGTAAAGATTCACGTGAACTCCATCATCTTGTCAGTCACGCATTGGCTCTCGAAAAGAAAAGGTAACTTTCTAATGGTAATAGAACATGAGATCCCTGGACATGACAAAAATCCATTCGCTATAAAACAATTCGTGGACAGCTGATGCGCACTCTTCCCTGTGTTGTGGTCTTGTCGAATCAATGAGTGTCTACCATTATTTGCATCACCATTGTGCTTTCATGGAATCGCATGTTTCTTTGCTATCGCTAGTTATTGAAGGTGAAAAATTGAATGAAGTAAGAATTTACTAGTCGAATGAACCCACTGATTTGTTCTTTTGGGAAAAAATATACCATTTCGGCGAATAGTTAGTATATTAATATAGTCTCATGTAGTAACGTTGTTAAAATGTTTCTCAGAATAGATCGATTTGGATTTACTGATTACCTATCAAGAATTAGAAAACAACTGGTTTGATTAAGGTAGATATTTGGTTACGTGCTGATAGGAATATATAATTCCTATTTTCTCATTATTTTCAACATTCTTAACGAGTGTCAGGACGCGCTAATGTGATTCTATCCAATGTTACACCCTTTTTTTAGCGGGTTAATACCCTGAAAAACTCCAAACTGGTACACCTGTGACAAATCTACTCCAAACTATTTTTTTGACCATCAAAAACCCCAAACTTGTATACTTTTGATAAATTTACCCTAAACTGGTATACTTGTGACAAATTTACCCTCTATTAGTTTTAGTTAAATTTTCTTGTTAAATTATAAAGTTAAATGACACGTGACAATTGACCGGTATACCAATTTGGAATTTTACACTTTATTTGTCACAGTTTACAATTTTTGTGATTTTTTTGTGGTATTAATCTAATTTAGCGAAGGGTATATTAGTCACAAATTTACCAGTTTAGGATTTTTTTTGGTTGAATAAATTAGTTTGGGGTAAATTTGTCATAAATGTACCAGTTTAGGGTTTTTTATAGTTAGTCGGAGTAAATTTGTCACAAGTGTACCAATTTGAGGTTTTTCATGGTCAAAAAAATAGTTTGGGGTAAATTTGTCACAAGTGTACCAGTTTGGGGTTTTTTAAGGTATTAATCCTTTTTTAGCTCAAAAGTAACAGCTACGTACGATACGATGAAAGTCTTGTAATGAATTATAATTAAAAGAGAGAAAGCATGATGCTTATGAGCTTTCAAAAAGCAAGTCCGTAGATTCTTTCGCTTTATTACTTTCCAATAAAAAAAAAATTCCTTTTTTTTACGCAAAGTTCAATAAATAACTAACCCTCACACCGCTCATCAGTTCTTACTTGATAGTCAAACCGAAGATTTCTTCCGTATCCACATGGCTGATTTTGCTCATTGTATCAATCGACCAGAGTTAAATAGAAGTGGAGATCAAAAGAGATACCACCTGTTTGAAACGATTGCACCAATTGCACGCACTAATGTCCAATCCACATCAAAGGTTACTAGGGTTGTTTTTGTCTTCAAGAATTCTTGAAGCATGGCTAACAATTATATCCCCCTATCTGCCACGTCCATCATTAGGGTGAGAAAATTTTCAATAAAGAAGATGTAAAGTCTGTATGATGAACAAAGTCATTACCACCCACTATTGCTTCAAATTGTCCCTTCATGGTTCCCATCTTTATACAGCTGTATTAGCAACTACTGACATTCTTGCCACGTGCATTGCAAGCATACTATTATAGTATGGATATATATTATTATGCTCTTAAGCGGGGTATAAGAGAGGGTATTTTATGTAACTACTATAATTTATACATTTAAGCTTCATATAAAAATTATTTTAGATTTGCACGACAAATATGCATTCATTCATGGCTAGGTCGATGATGACGCTGTCTATATATATCATTATTATATGAGTTTTTTTTTTTTTTTTATGGAGACAATTTATTTCATGAAATGATTCGACCTTGTAAGAAATTGGAAGTACATCAAAAGTTTGTGACTTAATTTAGCAAATATGGAATAGATATCTAAGTGATCAAGCACCGATGATGGAACATAAAAATTTCTAAGAAGGTGGAGAAGAAGTGGAAAGATAGTGATGGGATGTAGACCCAACAATCATGCGGAGAAAGTGGAGATAGCAGAGAAGGAAAGATCAAATGTGTAAGAAGATCCTTTGAATAGGTTCCCCTAATAATGAAACTTTGGAGAAGAAATAGGCAGGGAGCCATCCTAAGATGGAAAATCCTACAATGTCACCCTTGTGTTCCCTACCTGTGAAGAAGACAAAAGACATGAGAGAATTTTGGGGCCTCATGGTAGACACCATATTAAAACTTCAATTTTGGCTACTGTCAGGTAGATAGGCAGGTATAATAGTCTCCCATTGAGAGGAAGGGTGAAAGACCATCTGCTTGATGGCACGCCTTATGGTAAGGCCCCTCAACCGACCACCATCCAATTGCCCCAAATAATGAAACTTTAGTTTGGGTCCACCTCTTTAATTGCTTGACTTCATACATTTGTTTCATTGACTGACTTGGGCTTTTTCTATAAAGACTAGGCGATTCCCAAGTCTCCCAATCTAACAAAGATCATCTAATCTTTTTACATTGCACCTCCTCCACACACACCAAGCAATTCTTTACCAATTTCTCTTTACCTAAATACAAATAGAGGCATGACCGATGTTCTCGGCTCTATGAATATCTATCAAGTGTTGCTACTCACTCTTGTCTTATTTCCAGCAATGACTAGCAATGTCGAGTCGAGCAATCAACAATGCGTTCCTTCATCTTGTGGTGACATTCGTAATATACGTTCCCCATTTCGATTGAACAGTGATCTGCAAGAGTGTGGTGTATCGAGATTTGAGCTGGCTTGTGAAGATAATTGCACTGTTCTGAATTTCCTTAATGGTCAGTACTATGTGCAATTTATCGATTATACCAAACAACAAATTAGATTGGTTGACAGCGGGCTGCAAAGGGATAATTGCTCGTCTCTCCCCCATCTTCATGACTTCAATATAAGTTCCTATTCATTGAGCCCATACAATGGCCTGTACAACTTCACTATAAATAGTATATTGGTCATTGTGAACTGCTCAAAACCTGTTAGTTCTCCACTCTACATTGCTACCAATCCATGCATTAAGGGGTCGTACTCTACCAACACTTCATCAAATTGGAACTTGTATGTTTTGGTCAAACCAAATGTATCGGATGTTAGGGATTTTTGCACCATTAGCAGTTGGACATGGGCGTCACATGATTTTGGGGGTGGCTAGGCTCATAATAGCTCTTTCAACTACAAGCAAATCCATAACATCATGGCCGATGGATTTGTTCTCCACTATTTAATATCTTCATCTTCATGGAAGAAAACTTTCTTTTGCTACTTTGATATCTATGGCTACTTTCGGCTCTATTGCTACTTTTATTTCGGGCGCTTATTTGCTAGCATTAATGGAGATCAAGCTTGCACATCCTTGTACTATCAAGGTGGTAAGTATTGATCGACATTGAAATTTCATTGTAATTTTGCATGATTTGTACATTCTTTCACTGACTACTTTCTCTTTGGAACTGGAAAATGAAAGGAATATCTAATATCCAAGAAAATTATGACAAAGTACACATGATAGTGTACGTCAATGTATACATGTGTCTAGATTATAATTTCTTTCCACAGAAGGGCTAAATCTGTACTTAAAAAAAAAAAAGACAAAAGAAAAAGGATTCTTGCACGACCAACCACATGAGTAGTTTTTTGTTGGCATAGAATTTACATTTTTTTAAATTTTCTTAATTAGTTCTTTAATTAGTCATTTCACTAATAATCCAAGGGCTTAACAATCCATAAAAAAATTGTAGTCATGTTTCGATAAGGGGAACAAAATTATTCATTAAAAATGAAAAGCTCTGTTTTTCTTGATTTGTAGACAATAAATTCAACTTATACAAAGTAGCTTGCTACTATTCTGTTTCCTCGTGACTTTTGCTTTCCAAACTTTTTTTCCTTCAATTCTTTTTCACATCATTCGTTCCTTCCACAGGTGTCCTAGATGATATTGCATTTTGGACAACTTGGGATTTACTAGTACCATTAAGTAAGCTGCAATGATTTATTCTTACAATATTTATGAAAAAAACCTATTCCAAATTTATTCTTACAATAATTATGAAAAAGAATTCCTATTCTAACCTATCAAAATTTTCTTTAGTTGTTTTTTGTGTAGTGAAATTCATAATCGGGATGCCATTTGTCGCGATATTTCTAATCTACAAGTATAGAAGAAGGCACATAGCAATGGACAAGAACATTGAAGAATTCTTGCAGGCTCATAACAACTTTTTGCCCATAAGGTACTCTTACTCGAATATCAAGAAGATCACTGGAAATTTTAAGCACAAATTAGGTGAAGGGGGTTATGGTTCTGTGTACAAAGGAACACTGAGAAGCGGCAACGAGGTAGCCATCAAGATTTTAAAGCAATCCAAGGCCCATGGCCAAGATTTTATTAGTGAAGTAGCTACTATTGGAAGAATTCACCATGTTAATATAGTGCAACTCATTGGTTTTTGCTTTGAAGGCTCGAAACAGGCTCTCGTGTATGACTTCATGTCAAATGGATCTTTGGATAAGCATATTTTCACAAAGGAAGGTGATAAGTTTCTTGATTACAAGAAAATATATGAGATTGCTCTTGGGGTGGCGAGGGGGATTGCATATTTACATCAAGGGTGTGACAAGAAAATACTCCACTTTGATATCAAGCCTCACAATATTCTTTTAAACAAGAATTTCACTCCAAAAGTTTCTGATTTTGGACTCGCAAAACTTTATCCCATTGATCATAGCATAGTCTCAATGACTACGGCAAGAGGAACTTTGGGATACATTGCGCCTGAGCTATTCTACAAAAACCTTGGTGGTGTATCTTATAAAGTGGATGTTTATAGCTTTGGGATGTTGCTAATGGAAATGGCAGGTAGAAGGAAAAATGTAAATGCAAATGCAGAACACTCAAGCCAAATTTATTTTCCGCTGTGGGCGTATGACCATATCAATAAAGGAGAAAGTGTTGAAATGGATGAAGTTATAGAAGAGGAAAGGGAGGTGATAAAGAAGATGATAATAGTTGCACTTTGGTGTATACAATTAATTCCTGACCAACAGCCTCCAATGAACAAAGTCTTAGAAATGCTTGAAAGAGATATTGGTAATATTCAAATGCCTCCAAAACCGCTTATTTACCCACTAGACGAGCCAATTGACGATGACAGAGTCGAAATGGAATCAGAAACATTTTCAACTTCATCAAGTACTCCCATAATTTCTGCTAGTTTTCCATTTGGAGATAGCAGTGGTGTCTAGAACCACGACAGTTTAATTGAAAAAGCTTTGTTCCCCACAACATAGTATTATGTTGGGAGGGAGGTGAGCTAGTTTAGTTTGTCAGTGATTACATTTCGTCTTCTTCTTGTTCTTAGCTTACTGTTGTGATTGTTGACACCTAATTTTAGAAAATTTAGGAAAATAAAGAAAAAATAAAATTGCATTAAAACAAATAAAAGGAAAAAATAAAAAAGATGGGGGAAATTGATTTGATTGAATTATGCAAGGAAATATGGAATTCTGATGGATGTTTGGATTTTGTTAAAGGCAGTAACAATTTTGAAATCAAGTAAAAAAATGGGTAAGAATTGAGCTGATTGCCAAATCATACAGATTTGATTTAATGTGACAAGAAACGGTAACTCGGGAAATGCCATGTAAAGAGACCGTTTTGAATCACTATAAAAGAGAAGCTCATTTTTCATGACAGGGGGGATTCCAAAATTTTGGAGAGCTAATACATGAGGAAATATTGGTTATTGGGGCAAAAATTTTGAAAAGAAAAAGAAATTCTTTTGAGAGAAAAAGAGGAATTCGGTCAGCTTCAGTCGAAATCAGCTGGGAGTAGGGGTGTGCAACCGGACCGGGTCAACCCGGTTCTCGGATCGGCCCACCCGGAAAACAGGGTCGGGAACTGGTTCCGGTTGAAACCGGTCCGGGAACCGGTTCCTAAAATTCAGACCCTGTTTGAATCGGGCCGGGAACCGGTTCCGAGGAATTACCCACCCGGAAACCGGATCGACCGGACCGGTTTGGGAACCGGTTTGAGAACCGGTTTTTAAGGCACCCCAAAAGTCCAAAAACCAAAACCCTAATTTGTTTCTATCTTTACCCTCACTCTCACACCCGCAAACTTCCCCGAGCAGCAGACCCTCTCTCTCGAGCGGGCTCGGCGAGTCAGTCCTGCCCAATTCAGGTCTCGATCCAATCTGTGCCCGCTTGTGTGTGTTCTGGGGTCCCGCCTCGCTTGTCCTGCTTCGAGTTAGATCCGCTGTTGCGTTGCGTTGTGTTGTGTTTCGGTCGTTCGTATTCTGTTCCCTGTCCGATTGTCGTTGCTGACGAATGGGCTCTCGATGCGTCGATGTTCCCGAGGTGGTGGGATGCCATCGCTTGTTGTTTTGTGTCCCGGGTTGGTTCGGTGTATATTGTGCGCGAGATGTCGCGTTTCTTGGCGGGGGATTCGTGGGTTTGGTTGATCTCACTGGTTGGGCTTCTGGGTAGTCGCGTATTGTGTGTTTGAGTCGAGAGAGATCCGGTGTCACTAAGCGTGAGTTCTGATGTGAAAGTTTTGATTTTTTGGAACGCTTGTGGGGTGATGATCTGGAGCGAGCTCAACCTTGTTTCGTTCGTTTCTGATGGATTTCGTCTTTGGTCAATGATAATCTGATGTGGGTGTGATGAGGAAGTTGCTAACATTGATCGTGCTTCTGACTCCTGTCGACACGCTTTTTTTTAGTGTAGCATTGCTTCTTTTGTCATGTCATATGTTCAATCCGTTCGGAGAAGTGTCTGCATATATACAAGCATATACTGTTGAATTTGATATCTCTTTCGAGCCTGTCGGTGGATTAACATAAGGTCTTGGTTGGTTGCAGATATGGGATGAGGATTTCGTGGACGCCTTGCTTACTGGTAGCCCCTTTCTCTGAAAGAATGAAGAGCTCCAAGTTCAGATCTCCATACATATGAGTATGGACTTGCTTCTTTCTATTTCTGTCGTTTGAATTGGGACAATCCTGTTATTTCTGACATTAGAATGACCTGATCTTGTATTTGGAGATGAAATACTGACCTGATTTTGTATTTGGAGATGAAATACATGTTTGGTGTTGGACCTTTTTTCTTTTCTTGCAAGAAGATTGTTGAAAAAGCATATTTTGCAGCTCGGTGTAGTTGGAAGAGTTCGGTTTGATCTTGAGCTCCATTCTAATTTTACTTTGCTATTAGACGATGTTTAGTGCAGCTGGAGTAGTTACTCAGTTCCTACTTTTGGGCTAACATGGGAAGTCGAGAGGGAAAGGTTGGCTAAAATTGGGGACTATTTATCAGTGTGGATGTGCTTATGCTGATCGAGATTGTGAACGCTTTATCTTACATACGAGTGATGTACAACAATTTTTATGCAAAATAGGTTTCAATATGAATAGGGTTAACCCTGTTCCCGGACTGGAAAAACAGGGTGGGTCGGGAACAGGGTCCAATGTAAATAGGGTCGGGTACAGGGTCCAAAAAAAGAGAACCGGTTATAATAAGGTCGGGTACAGGGTCCAGGTCTAGACCCTACCCACCCTGGACCTGATCACCCCTAGCTGGGAGGGAGTGCGTAGAGGTGACGTCAGCGTACGGTCAGACGCGAAAAAAAAAAAAAGAAATAAAAAAGAGGAGCGGCGACCGTACGCCTTCCCCGGAGGTCCCCGACCACGCCGGCGCCGTCCCCGCTCCGGCACCGGAGCCACGAAGTCACTGCCTCACCGACGATCAACGTGTCCGCCTCGCTGCACAAGCTGCAACGCCACCGCAGTCTAGTCATCTGCAACCCTCTTGTCCAAGCAGCCCCGATCTCGCCGCATCTCTGTCTCCGCCGTTGCTTCAAGCTCGAGCTCGACGTCACTGCTGCTCCACCGATCGACTCCCCTGCTCAGCCCAGTGCTGACGCCAGAAGATCTCGAGCTAGCTCACCGCATCTCCACAAGATCTGAACCAGATCTCGCTCCTCAACGTTTCTCCAGATCGGCTCGCACCACCGCCGATTCGACTCCCCCCGCGCCGCCACGTGCCCGCGGGTTGCCTCTGACCCAGTTTCGACGTCGAGTCGCTGCGCCTTGCCCGCGATCCACAGCGCCCACCACCACGCGCCTCTGTCCACGGTGACCGCCCGACGCCCGTTGGTCGCTGCGCTGAGCTCCCGCGACGCCGTCACTACATCGAGCTCCCGCGACGCCGAACCCCCACAGCGCCCCTATCGCTGCTCTCCACTTCGCCTCAAACCTGACCAGACCGGCGACGTTCCCTGCTGCCTCATCGTTGTCGCACCGCTCCTGGTGCTCTCGCCGGAGCCCGAGCTGGCGATTCCCCAACGCCGGCTAGCCACCACCGGCGCCATTCCCCCTGTCATTTCCCTTAGGTAGTTTCTTTATGTTTATTTTTATTTTTTACTTTTTACTTTCTTTATAGTTTAGTTTATTTTACTCTTTTTATTTGTTATGTTATTTTTTGTTTATTTCATTTGATAGCATTTTTAGTTTAGGTATTTAATATTGGATGTTAAGACCTATAATTTTTGTAGGCATTATCCACAGGGATTTTGTCCAGAATTATTGTAATTATTAATTTGATTCGAGAGGTATCGGATCATTTTTTTAATTATATTAATTTTTGGGCTTTTTGGTGGAACTTCAATTGTTAAATCAATAATTATTTAATTTGGTCCGTAAGACTTCAGACCGGATTTTTAATTATTTTGATTTGTCGTGATAATTAGGGTTAGGATAATCGTTAATTTGACCTGTGAGACAACAGGTTATTTTTTCAATTATTTTAATTCTTTATTTGGTTGATAGTTTAGCTTTAATATTTATTTAATAGTTACTTTTCTAAAAAGAAAAAACTAAAAAATCAGAAAAATCAAAAAGTCAAAATTCTGCATGAGCACATAGGTTTAGTAAATTAGACATGTAAGTTTAGTAAATTAATTTTTTAGGATTGCATTTTTAGATAATTTTTTTAAAAATAGGTTAGGATAGGACCTAGATAACCTTTTTTTTTTTTTAGAGTCGTAGAAAAGTTGTCATTCTTTAAAAAAAAAAAAAAAATAATTTTCTAAGTCGAATAGGGTTTAAGTCAAATTAATCCCAAAAATGAATTAGAAAATCATTCCCCTTTTTTTTAAATAGTTCAATTAGGATTTTTATTAATTCAAAATTTCAGATAAAAAAATAAAAAAAAAATAGGTGCATGTTAATTTGCATAATAGGATCATTTAGTTAGAATTTGTTCATTAGCAACATTAGGTGCATGTTAATTAATTTGCATTCTAGGGTCATTTAATTAGAATTTGTATTTTAGGAAATTAAGTCATTTAGTTAAAATGCATGTGATAGAATCCTAATTTCAAGAAAAACCCAAAAAAAAAATTAATTGCTTATCTTGTGTGATGTAATTTATTTATTCATTTATTTTTATTGAATGTTTAATAGTGGATGAGTACCCATGGGGACACCATATTTTGCATGATAGTAATTAGGTTAAAATAAGTCCAAGCTGCCTGCATAAAATATTTTCAAAAAATAAAAAGAAATGTTACCGAAAGGACATTAGAGAAGTCTAATATAACCAAGTCCTTGTACCCTTACTCTCTGGTTTATAGGAGTAAAATAACTTTCCCGTTATTTTACTTAGGTGTCTAATCAGCCTACCGGAAAATGATTAGTGGCGACTCTAGATAAAATTCATCTGCATGTTTAAAAACTTGAACCTTAAGTCGCGAATTGGTATGGGCCTGGGAGGGCTCGAGCTAAGTTTAAAGCTTAGTAGTCCATTAATCTAAACTCTAGGTGGTGCACCCGGAAAAATGAGGTCGCGATAGTTTGGCTATTCCGCTGGGGACTTGTGTTAAAATACTTAGTGGACTTAGGCCAATTTTTTTTTTTTTTTGAAAAAATGTTTTTGTTTGACAGCGAAGATCCCAGGTACGTCCCTAATTCTAAGGTGTGAAATGTTTTTGTAGATGGGAGGTATAAGGGGAGTAGTCTTTGCTAACCCTTGTCTTGCAGGTTGGAGTTATGGATGAATGTTTGAATTTAAACTATAGAAGTGTTGTTTGCATTTAAACTCTTGTGCATGTTTTACTGCTTTTAACACTACACTATTGCACACATAACCTGCGGCCGGACCTGGGCTGCGATAGGATTCCTAGGATGGTGTTGAGAAGGATACTTCCTCCAAAGCGAGACCGCTATATGGAGGTTGACCTTTTCCTCCCCAAAAGTTTTTCATGGTGTCGAATGTGTTTGTCCATATCTGCGAGATTGTGGGATTATTGGGCATTCCATTTGATTGAGCCAGAGTTGGGGGGACCTGACACGTTACGCGAGACTGCGGTGGTCAGATCATCCTCTTAGCTCCACTTTGCTAAGCCATCTAGGTAGAAATTGAGCTTCACATTTTATGCGCGTTTCTATGTGATTGCCATCCATTTCCAGGGAAAGTAAGTTGTCTAACTCTCACTTCGCAATTTACTTACTTTATTGCAATTTTGTCGGTCCATGACGATAGGTTTTGTCGTCAGTCTCGTTTTATATGCGATGGGGAAAACCGACATACAAATCATTTCCACTCCCAAAAAAGAGTTCTAAATGTGGCTGAATAGTTGGATCAAGAAGGTCAGAGATATGTGAAAGCCAAGATCGCTTAGTTTCTCCCATTATTAGAGATCAACATCCATTCTAGTGTTATACAAGCGTTGCCTCACTTCTGGTGTCCACAAACTTCCACATTTATCTTTAGTGAGTTTGAGCTAACTCCGACACTAGAGGAGTATAGTGTTGCTATTGGAATGCCTCTGGAAAAGGAACTTATTAGGCCACCTTTCGGTGTAGATTTTATTTCTGTACTATCACATTTTTTAAATCGAAGCCGAAGCGGTAAAAAAGGTTGTTAAAGCCAATTGCTACGCATGCCCATTTTCATTCTTGGGAGAGTGTTTTGCTAAACAACCAATGATTTCAAAAGCTAGGATTTTCATATTAGCATTTTTTGGATTAATCATTTTTCCTTATCGAAAAAATACTATTTATCCTGCAATTTCATGGGTGGTTAATCGGGTTTGCGACAGATTGAATTATGTGAATATGATTTTAGCTAAAACATTTGTCATTAACCCTTTTAAACAAAATGAGGAAAGGACAATGCGTGCCCTCCCTGAACTTTTACAAATATGGTTTTTCTCCCACATAAGAGGGTTTGGGCATCTTATAAAACAATTCAGGATAGACAATTCTCGGTATCCCATACAAAAATTTGCGGTCCTAGAATGTTTTTCCCCACGTAAACAGTATGCCTGTTGGATTAATTTTTTGAAAAACCCTTATCCTAAGGCATTCCTATGGCATACTAAATGGCTCCACATTGAGGAAGCTCACTTCTCTTACAAGTATGATGAGCCAATCCCGTTGCTGGGCCTTTCTGATGCTACTTCCTCTACCCACATAGGGTGGCCCGTCAGTACAAGGCTCTTCAGGAAATTCCTCCACCTCTCAAGATGGAGATGTTCCAAATCCGTTTCCTTCATACGGACTATGACTACTTCAATGAGATCCAAATGGTCATTGCTGCATGGAATGAATGCCACCCAAAGAAGATTTTGGTGCCCAAGAGACTGAAAGGCGAGGAGGAGATCCACCACGCATCGGCGTTCTACATCCAACAACATCGGATTCCTTCCGCCTTGCGCCCAGTAGTCCCTGATGTGACTGAGAAGCCCACCCAATGAGCACAAATTGAGCATCTTAAGCGGAAATTGGAAATGGTTGAAGCTGAAAATAAGAGGCTTCGCAAAGCGTTGGGATTCCGAAAGCATATAAAATGATATGTTTTGGTTTTTGTCTCTTAGTTCAATGTTTAGGAATCTTGATTTCAATTTTTAATTCAGTGTTTTCAATCTTTAGTTCAATGTTTAGGGACTTGAATTTCAAATCTTAGTTCCTTGTTATGAAGTCTGGTTCAAATTTTGAATAAAATAAGGCGACTAGACCATTGTCTTGGGCCATTTTCCTATCTTTACAATTGGTTCTTACATCATATCTTTTACTTAGGTGACGACGGATCCACCACGTTCGCCTATCATTACGCGATCAAAAGCTAAAATAGCCGACCAAAATGAAATGCGTGATCGTATGTCCAACATGGAAGATCAGCTCCGTTAGTAAACCGCCTCTATGAAGCTTATAACAACTCAAATCAAATCCCTCCAAGTCAATCTGGCTCTTGCACCCGTTCTCCCCTAGATTGTTGTCCCGAAGCGAGCAGATAAGTCCCAGTTGAGTGATGACGACATGCCTGGTTTAGAAGACGACCCATTCCCAATCAATGTGGAAAAGGGTAAGCTTGTTAACATCCCTAAGATGGAGCCAGATGAACGCTTTGTGAAACTTGAAGAAAATGTGAAACAACTGCAGAAGTCACAGAGCTCACTCTTGTTCGACCTCTCGATTTATGAGAAGGTCAGGATGCCTAGCAAGTTCAAGATGCCGGAGTTTGAGAAGTACGATGGTACATCTTGCCCAAAGTCTCATTTGCAAATGTACCACGTACGCATGGTCTAGCATGTCAAAAATGAGCCCCTCATGATCCAATCATCCCATGCCAGTTTGACTGGACTCGCACTGAACTGGTACGTGATGAAAAATATCAATTTTCTTGACACCTGGAATGAAGTGGCTGAGGCGTTCCTCAAGCAGTACAAGTTCAACATGGACATTGCACCTTCCTGAGAAGACCTGAAGCGGATCGAAAAGAAGAAAAGCAAGTCATTTAAAGAATACGCCGTGAGGTGGAGAAATCTGGCGGCTCAAATCACTCCTGAGCCTACCAATAAGGAGTTAATGAAGTTGTTCATGAAGACCCTTTCGTCTAAGTTTCGTAACCGGATGGCAAGCACGTACGTCGAAAGTTTCAATCAGCTGATTCCTGTCGGAGAGCAAATCGAGATGGGAATAAGGGAAGGATGGTTCACTGAGCCATCAAGTAAGAGGTTCTTTGCCAAGAAGGAGAAAGAAGCCGTCATGAATGTGAATGTGGCTTATAGCCAAGAAAGTTCCAACTGTGCCCCGATGAATGCAAGGCAACAGCAAACTGTTGGTCGTTAGTCATTTGCCTAAGCAAGAAGGTAATTCACTCCCCTCCCTAGATCTTCATCCCAGGTGTTGGCAATTCTCCGTAAGAAAGGTTTGCTTTCTACTGAACCGAAGCACCCTAACCGCGAAAGCGTGCATAACTACGACCCGACTAAGAAGTGTGACTACCATAGTGGTGAACTTGGGCATTCGACTGATGAATGTTTCACCCTCAAACACAAGATCCAAAACCTCCTGGACACGAAGGCCTTTTCGTTCCAACTGCTCAGCCGAACATCTAGAAAAATCCGCTACGGTGAATGCTATCTTGGAACTCGAAGTCGGTCGAATCAAGAACTCGAAGGTGCACGTAGCAGATGCCTACAATGGACTAGTGAGAGCTGGATAATATTTGAACCAGGAGGATGTCCCCCTACCATTGATGAAGGAAAGAGTTGCCAAAATGTTGGATGATGGCATCATCGTGTATGCCGATCGTAACTGCATAGTTTCCACTATTTCCCACATCATCATCGATTGGGAAGAGGAGTAGGCTACGCTTAGGGAAGAAGTTGATCCTTCGCTTGCAGACATGCCCACATTAGAAGATGCATCTAACGAGGAGATAGTGATAGAGGTACCTCAACTGTATGAGTATGTCAACAATAAGGCGATGCCTTGGTCTTATGACCTAGATGTCGATCTTGTGACAAGGTTTGGATGGACCTACGCTCAAGCTAATGCTCAACCTGCAAAGCCGGTCATCGACGAAGAGACTAAGGAATTTTTGGCCGTGATTAAAGCAAGCGAATACAATGTGGTCGACCAATTGTGGAAGATGCCCGCCCAGATCTCCTTACTCGAACTTTTGATGACATCCCCTGTACATCAAAAGTCGCTAATGAAGTTACTAAGTGAAATTCGTGTGCCAGAGACGGTCGAGGCAGACAAGCTGGAAGAATTTGTGGGATCGGTCATTCTCAAGGATTTAATTGCCTTTTCTGATGAGGAATTCCCTCTTGAGGGTAGGGGGCACAACAAGGCACTTTACATATCTGTCAAGCACAAGACTTCTCATGTGTCCTGAGTGCTCATTGATAATGGGTCCGCCCTAAACATATGTCCATTGGCTACTCTTCACCACCTCAAGGTAGACCCATATAAGATACATGCTGCCAAGACTTTGGTACGAGCTTTTGATGGGACGAAGAAGGAAGTGATCGGGGAAATCCATCTTGACGTTCAAATAGGGCCGGTCACCTTCAACATTCCCTTTCAAGTGTTTGATATCCTTACTGCGTTCAATTTCCTACTGGGTCGTCGCTGGATACACACTGCAGGAGCGATGCCTTCAAGTCTACACCAAGCTGTGAAATTTGTAATCGAAAGGAAGTTGGTCATCGTGTATGGTGAGGAAGACCACCAGATTTATCATGAGACGGCCATCCCCTATGTAAAGCCAGATTCTGAGTTCGAGGCAAGTTATCACTCATTTGAGTTGGTATCCACTATACATGCTTCTCGGGGTTCATCGCCACCTACTCCTGAAGTTTCAGAAGCTGCCCTCATGTTGGGAAGAGTGATGGTCGGGAATGGTTTTGTTCCTGGCAATGGTCTTGGAAGGAATGGTTAGGGCATTTGAAGCCCTATTGAAGCCCCTCAGAGGTCCCGTTCTACTGGTTTAGGATACCATGGAAGAGGTGGGGAAAGTTCTAGAGGACGAAGACAAGAAAGACAGAACCCGCCACCCGAGCAAGGGCGAATGAGGCAAAACTCATTACTCCCGAGCATTCATGAGACATTCCCTGGTCCCCCAAGAATGATGCAGGATGAGACGGAAGTGATAGACACTCTGGGGCAGCCTAGTGGCAAGTTCGATTACCCGGTGAAGTATTTGGCCCCTTCTAGCTTCTACATTGATCTCCGCGAGATAGTCCCAGATGGATGGGGTGGCATGGATGATCCAACACCCTCGAAGACAAAGAACCCTGATGATGCATTGGAAGGAATTTCAAGCCTGTTCGATGACCTCCTTATAGGAGTCATTAATGAAGGACTCTCAGAAGAGATGGGCCCTAGCCCACAAGAGTAACTTTTTTTTTTTTTATTGCTTTTGCACATTCCCCTGCGTGGGAATTTTTATTGCTTTCTAAGAGATGTTTTCAATTTCTTTTTTTTTAGTGATTGAGAATTGCATTTTTTCATTCAATAAATGTAATTGATTGATGAATTTCAATGAAATTACAAATTTTATTTTGAGGGCATGATGAGGTACACCAAACCAGCCCAGTGATGATATCTAGTCGATAAAACAAAAGAAAAATCCAAGGAGAACTCTAAGGCCCAGGCTTCATCATGCTTTCTTGTGTTAAAATGTTTTAAAAGAAGAATGCTTTTGCAAATGCTCTTAAAAAAAAAAAAATCTTTCGAAAAAATCTTAAAAGTTTACCCTGTTTGTCTTTCTGATTTATCTACTTCATATTTAAGGAACAATCTTATGGCATGCAAAAGTGTGGAAATGGTCCAACTCAATGCAACAAGTGTCGATAATGATGATCCTGAGTATTTGAGTGAAGATTCCATTGAGGTGCAGCGTAGCTGGGAACAACATGAGAAAGCCAAAGCTCTTACATCCGAGCAGACCGTCACTATTAATTTAGGTGACACTGAAGAAGCCAAGGAAGTGGAAATTGGGGCGAATCTCCCCAAAGACCCTGGGGGCAAGTTCGCTCCGAATTACACTGGCCCATATGTGGTGAAGAGGGTGCTCTCTGGAGGTGCCTTGATCCTGGCGAAAATGGATGGTCGTGAGTTTTCTAAAAGTATTACCCATGACAGAATTTGCTCTGTTTGCAAACATTCCATGATGAATAAATTGCTTCAATAAGTTGAATTATTCAAATTTGTTGCAATTCCTATATGTTTTCCTTGATGAATTATGCGAGATAAATTGAATGTGTCAAATGAGATACTTTGGAATGACGAAAGGCGAGCCTTATTTCATACATTGTCTCATACACTGATCCCCGGTGAGTTGTGTGGAAAAATTTTCATGTCTGCAAGGAAAAGGGTGATCTCGCAAAAGGGTACGGCAACCAAAGTGATGAGAGGCAATTTTTTCTCTTACCGTAAACACTGCAGGTTTATCCACTGTTTAGGCCTTTGAGCCCACACACATGAAAAGTTTTTAAGTTAGCCATGTCAAGGATCATCCCACACTTGGACCAAATTTGAAGTGAATGACAGGAATTTCCTTACTCACACCTGCATCAATCTTCGAGTATTGCTTTCACAGTGTAACTCACACTTGCATCAATTCAAGTGCCTTAGGATGACGAAGAGCAGTTCTTTCTTTATCCTACACACTTTTAACCATTGCATAGCCCACTTGAGCCTATGAATTCAGTTCATATTAAACCCAGTTGGTGATCATCCCCCATACTGGGGCAAAAATTGAGTCGCATGGTTTAGAATGCTGATAAAGAATGGAGGCTGTGAGTCAAAAAAAAAAAACGCAAGAATGGGGCATGAAAAAGCAATGTGCCTAGTAAAAACAAGGCCAATACCCAAAAAGAAAAAAAAATCAAACATGAGTTGAAATTGTATCCCTATCAAGGCGGTACCAAAAACTCAAAAGCTGAGATGTTACACTCAATAGAGTTTTGATATAAAAAAGAAAAAAAAGAAAAAAAGAATTCTGGACTGTTGAGAAGAAAACTGGTGAAATGTCAATATGATCACCAACTTTGACCCATTAAAACACTTTTTGAGCTCAATGATCCTTTCATTTCTCAACCCATAAACCAAGCTTACGTTACGTCCCTTACAAAGTCTCTTCAGATTAGGGCACTTGAAGTAACGTAGAAGTTCATATGTCCGAAAGCATCGCTCGAAGAAGTGTGGATAAGGCAATTTTTACTTCATTTCGCATGTCTCTTGACTTGTAAACCCAAAGATGATTTCAGCAATATCATTCTTTAACAAGCCTCGACTCAAAGAGTTCCTTTGTTAAGCCATTGTCCAAGCCCACATTACGGTCCCTGTTAAAGACCTCTCAGATTGGTAAGATTGTACCACTTGTGAGATTACTCGGACCCCTGTTCGGCATGATGGTAGAAAGATAGAGTGATTGTCAAATTCCTGCATCAAAAGTTAGGACAAGTCAGCCTTTTCGTGAGAATGAGTGAAAAGTCCTTTCAGACCGAAAGATCTCTCATTTGACATATCCATGACACACATGTATTTAGATTGGAATATTCTTTTGAAATATTTCCAAATGGGATTTGGTGATACAAGATTGATAGAAATCATCACACATGAACCTCATGTCTGTGAATGCATGTTGCCTCAAATACTTATCATTGTACAGGTATTCCTTTTCAAGCATTGGCACTCGATGGAGTTGCCCCCCCAAAAAATTTTCCTCCAGATTCAATCTGATTTAGGCGGTCGAAGAAAGGTTCGGATTCTGGTCAGGTAATCTCTGTTGCAAGACTGCGTGACCGTAGAATGGTACGGGTCCTAGACACCATTTCAGGCGACCGTAGAATGGTACGTGTTCTGGAAAATGAATCTCAGTTTAGGCGACTGTAGAATGGTACAGGTTCTAGACAACACTTATTTCCTCATTCAGGCGATCGTAGAATGGTACGGGTCCTGAAAATGAACCCTAGTTTAGGCGATTGTAGAATGGTACAGGTCCTAGACAGCACCCAGGTGACCGTAGAATGGTACGGGACCTGGAAAACCTTTTTTCGTTTAGGCGACCGTAGAATGGTACGAGTCCTGGAAAACCTTTTTTTTCGTTTAGGCGACAGTAGAATGGTACGGGTCTTAAACAACACTCAGGCGACTGTAGAATGGTACGGGTCCTGAAAAACCTTTTTTCATTTAGGCAACCGTAGAATGGTATGGGTCCTAGACACAACCAAACAATGCCACACTGGGGGACCGTAGAATGGTATGGGTCCTGGGAAAGCAGTCTCTTTGTAAAGTCATGTTACTATTCTAGGCAACCGTAGAATGGTGCGGGTCTTGGACATGTAATACCATCTTGAATTACTCCACCCTCCTAGAAGGTAAGTAATTCCAGGTAAGTTCCTCTATCATTTATATTAGCATTTTCATTTTCATATAAATTGCATTTCAAAATAGGATTTATTTTTTTCCAAAAAAAAAAAAAGTCATTTAGTTCATTTCAAAATAGGCTCATTTATTATTTGCATTAGCATTTCCATGCATCTTATAAATTGCATTCAAAAAATGGAATTCATTTTCCAACCAAAAAGAGTCATTTAGTGCATGTGCATGATCTAAATTTGAGTGTCAACTTGTCTTTGAAGACAACCTCTACGAGCTCATCTTCAAAGAGGGGCAGCTTTTGACACCTAATTTTAGAAAATTTAGGAAAATAAAGAAAAAATAAGATTGCATTAAAACAAATAAAAGGAAAAAATAAAAAAGATGGGGGAAATTGATTTGATTGAATTATGCAAGGAATATATGGAATTCTGATGGATGTTTGAATTTTATTAAAGGCAGTAACAATTTTGAAATCAAGTGAAAAATGGGCAAGAATTGAGCTGATTGCCAAATCATACAGATTTAATTTAATGTGATAAGAAATGGTAACTCGGGAAATGCCATGTAAAGAGACCGTTTTGAATCACTATAAAGGAGAGGCTCATTTTAAGCGAGGAGATTCCAAAATTTTGGAGAGCTAATACGTGAGGAAATATTGGTTATTGGGGCAAAAATTTTGAAAAGAAAAAGAAATTCTTTTGAGAGAAAAAGAGGAATTCAGTTAGCTTCATTCGAAGTCAGCTGGGAGGGAGTGCGCAGAGGTGACGTCAGTGTACGGTTAGACGCGAAAAAAAAAAAAAAGAGGAGCAGCGACCGTACGCCTTCCCCGGAGGTCCCCAACCACGCCGGCGCCGTCCCCGCTTCGGCACCGGAGTCGCGAAATCACCGCCTCGCCGACGATCAGTGCGTCCGCCTTGCTGCCCGAGCCGCGACGCCACCGTAGTCCAGTCATCCGCAACCCTCCTGTCCAAGCCGCCTCGATCTTGCCGCATCTTTGTCTTCGCCGCTGCTTCAAGCTCGAGCTCGACGTCGCCGCTGCTCCACCGATCGACTCCCCTGCTTTGCCCAGCGCCGGTGCTCGCAGATCTCGAGCTAGCTCACCGCATCTCCACCAGATCTGAACCAGATCTCGCTCCTCAACGTTACTCCAGATCGGCCCGCACCACCGCCGATCCAACTCCCCCCGCACCGCCGCGTGCTTGCGGGTCGCCTTTGATCCAATTCCGACGCCGAGTCGCCACGCCTCACCCGCGATCGGCAGTGCCCACCACCGTGTGCCTTTGTCCACAGTGATTGCCCGACGCCCGTTGGTTGCTGCGTTGAGCTCCCGCAACACCGTCACTGCACCGAGCTCCCACGACGCCGAACCCCCATAGCGCCCCTGTCGTCGCTCTCTGCTTCGCCTCAAACCCGAGCAGACCCACAACGTTCCCTGTTGCCTCACTGTCGTTGTGTCGCTCCTGATGCTCTCGTCGGAGCGCTAGCCGGCGATTCCCCAACGCCGGCCAGCCACCTCCGACGCCATTCCCCCCGTCATTTCCCTTAGGTAGTTTCTTTATGTATATATTTTTTTTTACTTTTTACTTTCTTTATAGTTTAGTTTATTTTACTCTTTTTAGTTGTTATGTTATTTTCTGTTTATTTTATTTGATAGCATTTTTAGTTTAGGTATTTACTATTGGATGTTAATACCTATAATTTTTGTAGGCATTATCCGTAGGAATTTTGTCCAGAATTATTGTAATTATTAATTTGATCCAAGAGACATCGGATGATTTTTTTAATTATATTAATTTTTGAGCTTTTTGGTGGAACTTCAATTGTTAAATCAATAATTATTTAATTTGGTCCGTAAGACTTTAGACTAGATTTTTAATTAATTTGATTTGTCGTGATAATTAGGGTTAGGATAATCGTTAATTGACTTGTGAGACGGCATGTTATTTTTTCGATTATTTTAATTCTTTATTTGGTTGATAGTTTAGCTTTAATATTTATTTAATAGTTACTTATCTAAAAAAGAAAAAAATAAAAAATCAGAAAATCAAAAAGTCAAAATTCTGCATGAGCACATATGTTTAGTAAATTAGACATGTAAGTTTAGTAAATTAATTTTTTAGGATTAAATTTTTAGGATTGCATTTTTAGATAATTTTTTTTTTTTTTTTTTAAATAGGTTAGGATAGGACCTAGATAACCTTTTTCTAGAGTCGTAGAAAAGTTGTCATTCTTTAAAAAAAATAAAAAAAATAATTTTCTAAGTCAGAATAGGGTTTAAGTCAAATTAATCCCAAAAATGAATTAGAAAATCATTCCCCTTTTTTTAAATAGTTCAATTAGGATTTTTATTAATTCAAAATTTCAGATAAAAAATCCAAAAAATATTAGGTGCATGTCAATTAATTTGCATAATAGGATCATTTAGTTAGAATTTGTTCATTAGCAACATTAGGTGCATGTTAATTAATTTGCATTCTAGGGTCATTTAATTAGAATTTGCATATTAGGAAATTAAGTCATTTAGTTAAAATGCATGTGATAGAATCCTAATTTCAAGAAAAACCCAAAAAAAAAAAAAATAATAATTGCTTATCTTGTGTGATGTAATTTATTTATTCATTTATTTTTATTGAATGTTTAATAGTGGATGAGTACCTGTGTGGACACCATATTTTGCATGATAGTAATTAGGTTAAAATAAATCCAACCTGCCTGCATAAAACATTTTCAAAAAATATAAAGAAATGGTATCGAAAGGATATTAGAGAAATCTAACGTAACCAAGTCCCCGTACCCTTACTCTCTGGTTTATAAGAGTAAAATAATTCTCCCGTTATTTTACTTAGGTGTCTAATCAGCCTACCGGAAAATAATTAGTGGCGACTCTAGATAAAATTCATCTGCATGTTTAAAAATTTGAACCCTAAGTCGTGAATTGGTATGGGTCTAGGAGAGCCCGAGCTAAGTTTAAAGTTTAGTAGTCTATTAACCTAAACTCTAGATGGTGCATCCGGAAAAATTAGGTCGCGACAGTGATATTGTACTTCTTTTTTCGGTTAGAGTGTTATTGTACTTCATTTATAGTTTCACCATGTGTGGTCCATACAATCTCTTAAATGGGATGTAACCGTGTTTAGGAAATGTATTCTACATGTTCATCCAATTTGAATTCTAGCTAATTCAGTTAATCATCTATAAACCAAATCACTCGTTTCCTATGGAATATTCACCAAAGAGGATTGCAAAACGTGCCATCTTACATATACTTGCCAGTGGCCCGTGTCCTCTTTGACTCGGTATAAATCATTCTTTTTTCCTCGATTGCTCAGGTCGCAGAGTAGTTTTCATTTGTGGTTGTTGCATTTAGAAGTCGTACAGCATTTGGCTTGCCCAAATTCAAATTCTTTATTCACCAATTGCAATAAAATTTTAATTTCTTTGCAATTCATTTACTTGGATCGAAAATTGTTAAAATTCTTGAGAAAATACTGATGGGACGATCATATGGTCTTGAAGGTCACATTAGCTCTAAATTTTAAATGATCAAAAGAAAATGGGACAATTATTTAGAAAAGTCTTGCAACTTATAAACATAATGCATTTGAGTCTTAAAACTTTCATTTTGTTCGTCTAAGTCTTAAAACTTGTAACTTGGTGTGCATGATCCTTCCGTTAAGCTGCGAATGCCTCCCAAGCTGCTTCTATACCCAAGTGATCATGTGCCTGCCTATGACTAAGGTAAAACCTTGATTGAACTGGAAAATTGGTCAACTTTAGCCGCTGTTCCACTAATTTCTTCTTCATCCCAATGTGAAGATGAGATTGAGTATAATTAGGGGGATCCTTCTTCACAACTAAACAATGTGACACCGATGACACGTTGGTTTTGGAAAAAAAAAAATAATTAATGCAACGGGTGAATCACACATAATGTATCTTGGGGTGGTGTTCCCGTGATACATGGATCTTGGGGAAAGGAAACCTATCTTCTTCTGTTTGGGTTGCATCAGAGGGAGTCAGGGAATTGGAATGCAAGCCCGTGACCGCCACTGGTGGCATGGCACCCAAACCCGACCGACTTGTGGAACCCGCTGATGGCATACGATTAGTTGGATATGAAAATGGTTTGGTACATCGGAGAAGCTACATGCGCCAGACTAAGAAAAATATAAAGACCTCATCTCTCATTACCATCGTGTGAGGGTTGATTGGCCCTTGCGACCACCTTGCTAGGGTTGGCCGACCCTTATGGATCTGAGCACCTGCTCTTGGTGATGACCGACAACTCAGACCTCTAGTTGAGTAGAAGTATGTTCGCTCTCGGAGGCGGGTCCGTCGCTCGCTGGCTTGGTAGCAGCTCGAGGCCCACTCGGGGATTCTCAACTCGCTTATCAGTCTCTACTCAAAATGCAGTGACTGGGCCGAGGCCGAGAGGATATTTATGGACATGGGTCAGAAAAGGGGCTTGGTTTCTTGGAGTTCCATGATCTCCTGCTCTGCCAATTATCACATGGGAGTTTGAAGCGGTTGAAACTTTCCTTCATATGCTTGAAGATGGTTTTTTCCCTAACGATTATTGTTTCGCGGCGGTTATTCGGCTTGTTCAGTTCCGGAGAATGCATCAATTTGTGATACAATTTGCGGGTTTATAATCAAAATCGGCTACGTAAATTATGATGTGTGCGTTGGGTGTGCATTTTAATTGACATGTTTGCAAAGGATAGTGCTGATTTTGTTTCAGCTCGTAAGGTGTTCGAGAAAAGGCCCGAGAGGAGTGTGGTTGCTTGGACTTTAATGATGACAAGATGTACTCTGGTGGGTTGTCCAAGAGAGCTGTTGATTTGTTCCTCGATATGCTTGTGAGTGGGGCTGTGGCAGATAGATCTACACTCGAAGCTGTTTTGTCAGCAAGTTCGGAGTCGGAGTTGCAATTGCTGGGGTTGCAGTTGCAATGCTGGGTTATACGGTCTGGATTGGCTTCGGATGTCTGTGTTAGATGCAGCTCGGTGGACATGTACGTGAAGTGTGTAGCTAGTGGATTGCTTAATGAATGGAGAAAGGTGTCTGATCAGGTGCAAGATCATAACGTGATGTCTTAGACAGCGATAATCACGGGAAGTATCAAACTTTTTTCGGAAATGATAAAAGGTCCCGTGAGGCCAAACCATTTTGCATTTGCTAGTGTTCTCAAGGCACGTGGAAGTACTTGTGATGTAGATATGGGGCTACAAATATACACGCTAGCTACAAGATTGGGCTTTGCTGGTGATACTTCCGTGGGTTATTCTCTTATTAGCACATATTCTCTGTCGGACCACATGGAAGACACTTAGAGAGCTTTTGATGCACTATTTGAAAAGAATTTAATTTCTTATAATGCCCTTGGGGATGCCTATGCCAAGGGCTTGGAGTCCAATGAAGCCTTTGAACTGCTACATGAAATTGAGGAGAAGAATCAGAACAGGTGCTTCTACATTTGCCAGCCTTTTTAGGTGGAGCTGCCTGTATCTGTGCTATTGGTGAGGGGGAGCAAATCCATGGGAGATGGTAAAATCAGGGCTGGACTCAAATCAGTGCATTTCCAATGCTCTGATCACTGCGCATTCAAGGTGGGGAAACCTAGAAGCTGCTTTTCGAGTTTTCCGTGAGATGAGAGAATTGACCACTATGCATGCATGGTGGACTTATTGGGTGGATTGGAATCCTTCCCATGAGATTATAAATTCAATGCCTTTCAGGGTAGATACACTAGTCAGGTCTGATGTACATTTTTTGGAGCTCATGGCAATGTTGAACTTGCAAAACAAGCTGCAGCAATGATATTTTAGTAGGAACGGGACTACCCTGCTGCTTATGTTTTGCTATCAAATATTTATGCCTTGGCTGGTCTTGGGAAGATGCAGCAGCAATCAGAAAGAAGATGAAACTGAAATATCTTACAAAAGAAGCCAGTTGTAGTTGGATTCAAATGAAAAATAATGTTCACAAGTAACATACGTAGGTGACGCTTCATGCCCAAAGGCACAGGAGATTTATGACAAGACCGATTGGCTAGTCGAATAAAGAAACTGGGTTATGTTCCGACTACTGAATTTGTTCTTCATGATGTGGAGAAGGGACAAAAGGAATAATATTTGCTCCAGAACAGTGAAAAAATTGCTGATGTTTTTAGCCTTATAAGCACTCCGGTCCAAAATCTATTAGGGTGTTTCAGAATCTCCGCATTTGGGGAAATTGTCATTCTGCGATCAAGTGTATCTCCATGGCAACCAGAAGATGTATGGTCCTAAGGGATGCAAACCAGTTCCACCAGTTTTCAGACTAAACACGCTCATGCAATGACTACTGACGAGGATGCTTCTTAAATTGTCTCATTCATTGTGTAAATTGAATCTCCATTTTAGATTTTCTCCTTTGTTCCTATGTTACTTGAACTGGGATTCTATTATTTCCCTAGCAAGCCCAACAATGTAAATATCATGTCCTGAAATGTATATAGATTTGGTACTCCTACTGTCGGAATACCAAGCAGAAGACCTGAAATGAAGCTCGCAATATCTCAGCAATAAAATTCATGGAATTGAAAACAGTCATGCTTTGCCTTTGGATTTTCCTGTAATGTGCAGTTTTCAGACACTAGATATGTATGTTCTGTTGTATCCTGAGTGCTCCCCATATGCAGTCCTGATGCCCCGTAATTCATTCATTAGCTGAATATTTTGTGTGGTTTTTGTTTTGGTAATTTTGCTTGTAATGCCTCCGACTTATAGTTAGTCTGCATTTTTGGATGTGGCAATTTCTGGTGCTTCATCGTCAAGTTCAACCATGCGAGTTCATGCCATATGTTGCTTCAACATTTCCCAGGCTGTTGCAGAGTGGATAAATTTAGGAAGTTGGTGATTGAGAAGAAACAAGAGCAGCTTTCGTGAGCAAACAACGGTTTGAAACCAAGAGGCATAATCCTTGAGGGGTTCATGCAACGATTAAGCATTCACAAGTATTGCATCGACTTTTTGGTGAGGGAAATGTTTTCTGTCAAATGCGGCATTGTTCCTGCTGTACATCTTAGCTCCATATTGTTCCTCTACAAGGCTTGTCCTCGTACGGCATTGCACTTGTCAGAGCAGTGAAAGCAATAGGTCTTCGTCAGTAGTTTTTACCCAGCAAACGGCTGCATATAATCCAAAGGTAGTGGACTAGAATGCACACGGTTACTGTCATGTTGTTTCCGAGCAATGTATTTCATCAGCGGTAGCAATCATGACAACTTTCATGTTGGCATAGAGTTTAGATTTTCCTTTTGTCTTAATATGTTCCTTAACTAGTCGCTTAACTTATAATTCACGAGACACTCTTTTGACAATTTCATTGAAAAATAGAATTTATGTAACTATAGTAGGTGTAGACACATGAATTTTTACGAACTCATCGAATATACATTTTCAAGGAACGATTCATTTATGGAGTCCGGCAACATTCATTCCAATTGGGCTTTAACGGAAATGGTGAGATCCAATTCCGGTAAGCCCATCAAGCACAGTAGCCCTAGCCCAGACGAGGACGATCATCCGCCATCTCCAACTCAAGCTCTCTCTCCATCGCCGGATTTCAGTTACAGGACTGAAATTTTCCTTTTTTAATGAAGTCATCTTCTCCTCAGCAAGCTCAGCCTCCATAGACGAAGCTCTCGAGCTCAATGGTAGGGATTTGATGATCCACGGCTCACGCTCATCGCACCCCAGGCGTTCTCGCTTTCCGGCCGCCGATGTCCTTATTCTACTTCGCCTCTTACGCGCCTGATGCTGCGCGACGTGGCATCGCGACTCTCTGGCAGCGGGTTCGGCCTTCTGGCATTGGCGAAAAATGATTAAGTAACCTGAACGGTTGACAACTCCATGATCCTTACCATCGCATGATTTATCCATTCTTATCAAACCTTCAGGCGGAAGTTATTATAGTGGCAAATGAAGCGGCTGTGGACATTCGAAACGGGTACAGCTCTATTGATTGAACCAGGGCACGTCTATCTACCGCGAGTAATAGGAATCTATATGCCTCCTTCAGGGGAAGACATTGTTCTTGTTCTCTCTGTTACGAGGTATGAGGAAGCCTTCTTAGCTATTGATCCAATGAGGCCAAATGGGTACTGCACGGTGACTGTTTGATGATATGCCTCAGAGGAATAGCTTCGCTCGGAGCAGACACGGACTGAAGGACCTGAGTATGAGGAACGACTTTTTTAGTGGAGCCCATTTCTGCTGAGATGCGAAACTGCAGTGCTTTGCAAATGCTTTATCTCTAAGTGAATGGAATTACCAGGAACGTTTCTTAATTCTTAGGTGAATTCAGAGGTTTGAGAATTTTTTTGTCTCTTGGAGGTAATCTTTTCTCCAGTTTAGTTCCTGCAAATATCAGTAATCTCTCATGGGGACTTGAAGCTTTGAAATTTAAGAAGCAATAACTTCATCGGTAGTTTGCTGGAGCAAACGATGGAGATGAGCATCTTGATCGTTCTGGACTTCAATGGAAACAGATTCTTGGAGCCAATTCCAGTTGGTTGGAGTGATCTTTTTTCAAGCTAACTGCCCTTGGTTTGAGCAAGTACAATTTGTCCGGCGAGTGGCCGCTTGAGCTCATAGGTTTGCCGAGTTTGTAAGTCGTTGCTTTACAAGAGAGCAAGCATGTTATGTGGTGATGTCCCCGAAGGGTTTAAGTAGTTTGTTTCTCTAATTGTACAGTTCAACAGAAGATCGATTCAGTTTGTCTATTCCACATTAGACAAGAGCTACGGCGGCATTCATGCTTCTGCTGGTGTTTGCTTGCCTCCTTGAAGATGTAGTCATCCCCTTCTCACCGCCTTCATTCAATCCTCATCATGCATGATCGCTGCTATTGCTGAACCATCGTTGCTGCCGAGGTGTAACATGCTGGTTGCCCCACGGACGCTGCCACTGAATCGTCACGCCAAATTACTGAGATTTCGCTGGAGGGTCACAACAGTAGGAACGAAATTATTAATTCATAATGAAAATTACTGTTTCTCTATATTTGTTGACTGCTGACAAAGCAAAGGGAGTTTCTTATATTGTCTATCATCTATGTGAACGAGTTTATTATTTCCATTTATTTGCAAATGCACGCATGCACTCAATTCTTTTGGACAAAACTTCTACAGAGTAGTTTTTTACTACTCTGTTTCCTCGTGAGTTTTGTTTTCCATATTTCTTTTCATTCATTTTTTTTTTCACATCTTTCATTCCTTCCGCAGGTGTCCTACCTATATGATATTGCATTTTGGACAATTTCAGATTTTATATTTATGGTAGGTATGCAGAAATGATTTGTTCTAAGAATCGAGACACCATTTGTTGTGATATTTCTAATCTTCAACAACAAAAGAAGGCACTTAGCAATCGTTACCCAAAAAAAAAAAAAAAAAAAAAAAAGAAGGCACTTAGCAATGACCAAAAACATTGAAGAATTTTTGCACATTCATAACAACTTTTTGCCAATAAGGTACTCTTACTCAAATTCATGAAGATCACTAGAAATTTTGAGGACAAACTAGGTGAAGGGAGGTATGGTTCTATGTACAAAGGAATGCTTGGAAGCGGCAATGAAATCGCCATCAAGATTTTAAAATAGTCCAAGGCCCATGGTCAAGATTTTATCAGTGAAGTGGCTACTGTTGGAAGAATGCGCCATGTTAATGTAGTGAATGAAGGCTCGAAATAGGTTATTCTGTATGATCTCATCTCAAATGGATCTTCACTAAGGAAGGTGATAAGTTTCTTGATAACATGAAATATATGAAATCTCTTGATTACATGAAAATATATGAGATTGCTCTTGGGGTGGCGAGGGGGATTAAATAACCACGTTGGGGGTCTGACATACAAATACCGCACTTTTATATCAAGCCTTACAATTTCTTTTAAACAAGAATTTTGCTCTAAAAGTCTTTTAACTTTGGACTCACGAAACTTACTCCACTTCTAATAGCATAGTAGCATTGACTGCTGCAAGAGGAATCTTGGGATAGATGGTCCTCACGTTGTTCCACAAAAACATTGGTCATGTATTTTATAAATCAAATGTCTATAATTTTGGAATGTTGCTCATGGAAATGGAAGGCTCAAGGGAAAATGTAGATGCCATTGTGGAACACTCAAGCCAAATTCGTTGTGGGTGTTGGACCAGTCAATGAAGGAAAAAGTGTTGAAATGGAAGAAGTTGCAAAACAGTAAAGGAAGGTGATAAAAAAGATGACGATAGTTGCACTTTGGTATATTCAATTAACCTTGACCATTGGCCCTCAATGAGCAAAGTCCTAGAAATGCTTGGAGGAGATATTAGTAAACTTCAAATGCCTCCAAAAATGCTTATTTACCCATTGGATGAGCCAGAAAACAATGACAAAGCCGAGAAGGTTTTGTTCTCAACTCCATTGAGTGCTTTGACAATTTTCACTAATCTTCTATTTGGAGGTAGCAATGAGGTTTAGAGAACCATCCTCAGTTTGATCGGAAAAGATTTTTATGTACTCGTTGTTTGTGCCTGCAACCTAGTATCATGTTGGGAGGGACTTACTTTCGAGGTTGTCTTCTTCTAGCTCTTAGGTTGATGTTATGTCCTTGTATATCTTGTGGTTTTTCTCTCTTGCATCCTCCAACAGGATAAATAATTTGGTTAGAGAGCAAGGACAAAAACGGTGATGGAAGGTGATAGACATTGAGAATTTTCCTCTCATTATGTGATTAGGGCAATTTCAATTGAAAAGCTAATAATAACATGCAATCTTGCTGCTTAACGGGTTACTATCGACTTATGATTTGTCAATATCAAGAACCACTGATTTCAACTTATGAATTGTCCTCCCTTATTACGTACTTTGGATAATGACAACGTAAAAATTAACAATAACCGGTGATCTTGCTCCTATAGGTGCCATTGTCACCATATCATTTCCCGGTATAAAAAACAACTGATTTTATCTTATATGTGTATACCTTTTACAAAGTGGACACCATCTATCTATGCTAGAAACAATTTTTATCAAAATGGAAAAAAAAGATCTTAAATGAAATAATTCAATGAAGTTTATATTTGAAAGAACTCATAATTCATTTTAAAGCTGACATGAAATCATCTATGAGTAATAATATCGAAAGATTATAATTTTCTCTTATATCACTCGGTTACGGTGATTTCAATTAAAAGATTTTTAGAATTTCAAAGCATTTTAATGAAAATTCATCAACCTGGCTTATATACTCGATATCGGCCGTGGAGGAAAGGGGGAGAAGGAGGTGCAACCTCCTGCCCACCAAAAAAAGTTAAGAAAAATCTCAATTACAAACTTGAAGTAGACGCATTTAAAAAAAAAAAAAATGGAATGAAGTTTGTTTTAAATTGGAATTTGGAGTAACCAACACAGTTTCAAATGAGTGAACTGTTGTCCGGCCAAATTTTCAATCGGCAGATGATTTCATCCAAAATTTATGATTTTACCTCCAGATTTATGCTGAACAACTGTATGAACTAGAGGATCGTTACCTTGAAAAACAATCACTGAACAATTTTCGTCCAAAATTTCCCCGTTACCTCAAGCCTGTCCGCCCCCAACAAATCGCTCCTTACTCCTTTCAAGGTCTTCCTCGCGAGCTCCATCCCCAGCTGGAGGAGCAGAAGCGTCGATTACATCTAAGGAGTTCAAAGAGGCTAGGATTCTCCGATTCTACTTCTGCTTCTTCTGGCCCGTTCGATTCACTTGATTGGAATGGAGGGTCGACAGCATAGGTGTGGAGCGAGGGTGATGGTGCAGGATCGTGAGTGAGTCTAGTTCTCGGTGTTTGTTCTAGTCATGATGAAGGTGATGCTATGGGGAAGTTTGTCTTTGGGGGGAAGAAGGCACAGGTGATGGTGTTCTCGGTGGTGGGCTTCATGGACTGCGAACTAATGTTGGAGTAGGAATTGTTATTTATTTTGTGATCCCACATTTTGGATCCATATTTTCTCCTAAGGTTGCGACTATTCAACATGAAGTATTTCCACGCTTCGTACCCTTTCGTGACAAACCCCTTTGGCAACCGTCTTGATGGGAGACGATATAAAAGGAACGTGCTTTCATTTCTGATAGGGTGATGACAAGGTCTAATAAAATCTCTTACATTCAGAATACACCATCAATACGTGAGAGGATTTGGTTAGTAGAGTGCGCGCCCAATTTTTATTCGTTTTTCAGGGTATTTTCAACAAACGTGAATTCAAACAATGGCTGGAGGTTTGTCTTAATTGATCCTAGCTTCCGCATCAAGAATTTTTTATGTCTTACATTTGGTATCAGAGCGTGTTTAGTGCCTCTGCCTTGTTTTTGTTGTATTTGGGTGTTTTTTTCGCTGTATTTCGGCCATTTTTAAGGATGAACAGTAATTCGGATATTAAGGCAAAGAGAGAAATTCGCTGATTTCGGGCAAAATCCGTCGACCCATCCCTTGATTTCGGACCCATACGGTCGCACCGCCATGAGGAACATTAGCCATGAGTTATTTCGGCATATCGGCATTCGCCGGAGGCTAATCGGGCGGCGGAAGTCGCGGTGGTTGAGGATTTATATTTTTGGGAATTTTCTTATGATTTGGGGCTCATTTCTTCATCATTTTCGCCGAAATTTGTACCCATGTGGTCGTGCCGGCATGCTCTTCAAAACCCATTAATTATTTTGGATTGAAATGGGCTATCGGAGAAGAGATGGCGGCCAAATCGCGGCTGAAACGGCGAAGAAAACGCCTCTGTCGCGCGAGGAAGAAGGCGCGTGGGCTCCACGCGCGCGCTGCAGTTGCAGGCGCGTGGAACCCACGCGCACGCGCCGTTACGCACGCGCAACCCCCACCTTCTCAGGGAGGGATGGGGTGGGGACGCACAAGTTTCAGGAGTGGGTTTCGACTCCCACGCCCTGCAAGAGGTAGGGAAAAAGTCTGAGAGTGAGTGTAGAATAGGTATAGAATAGGATTGACAAAAAAAAAACTGCTGCGCGCGTGGCATCCACGCGCGCGTCAACCGCTGGCGCGTGGAGTCCACGCGCACGGGAACCGCCCGCGGCAGTTGCCAAGCGCGTGCAACGCACGCGCCTGCGCCTTGGACGCGCGCGTGTGAGGCACGCGCCTGCTGCGGATTTTGGCGCGTGCTCGGCACGCGCCTGTCGTCCCCCACCCGCGGCTCTTTTTTCACTTTTGCCTCAAAATTTTCATGTTTTTGCAATCCTGCCCTTGCCCAATTTATTTATTTACCGTTCTACCCGTGTTACATTTATTTATTATTCTATCATTTCATGCATTTTTATGAATACTTTGTGCATGAAATTAAATGTCCAATGATTCATATATCTAATTAATTAAAGAGTAGCCACAGTATCTTTAATTAATTAAATTATATATTAAGAGCTTCCGAATCATATTTAGAAATGGAGATTAATTGTAATTAATTATATTAATATGATGAATTTTATCCCACAGGAATTTTCATGGTATTAATATGATTAATTAGGATGAAATATCATATTATTTTTCTTAATTTACCCACAAGGATTAAGAAAAGGCATATAATATGGTAGTTTCTTCATGATGTAATTATGAATCTATTTAAATTAGAAACTTAGCCCACAGGCAGTTTTTATGTTATGTGATTCATATTTGTGACATGTTTACATTGGTAAAGCATGATTTATGTATATTTGCCTCAAATTTTATGACATAAGCATGATTATTTGATATGCAGTTTCGCAACCTGTGAATTTCTCTGAATTTAAGTTTGATGTTCCTATACTGAATGGTGAGAACTATAAAGTTTGGAAGGAGTCAGTTCTTCTTCAATTGGGATGGATGGACATTGACTATGCTATAAGGAAGGACGGACCACCCGCTCCCTACCGATTCGAGCACTTCAGCCGAGATAGCTCTTTATAACCAATGGGAGCGGTCCAACCGCATTTGTGCAATGTTTATAAGAGCTAAAATATCTCATAGTATTCGTGGTTCGGTTGCTCAGCATAGCAATGCTAAGGCTTTATTGGAGGCCATAGATGCGCAATTTGAAAGTTCTTAGAAGGCGCATGCCATGACCCTGATTATGAAGTTTTCATCATTGAAGCTCACTAGTGTTAAAGGTGTGCGTGAGCACATTATGCAAATGAGGGACATTGCAGCTCATCTTAAGAAACTTGAGGTTGAGATATCTGAATCTTTTCTTGTGTATTATATTCTGAACACTCTCCCACAACAGTATGCACCTCTCAAGATCTCTTACAACACACATAAGAATAAATGGTCAATTAATGAACTCATGACCATGTGTGTTCAAGAGGAAGAAAGACTGATTATGGAATTGGGAGAAAGTGCTCATTTGGCAACACAATGAAGGAATAAGGGTCATGGCAAGCATAAGGGAAAAGGTAAAATACCTCCCAAGCCGACGTTAAGAAAGAATCCAAATGTTTCTTACGTAGAAACGAAGGGGCATGTAAAGAAGGATTGTGTCGATTTAAGGCCCGGCTCGAGAAGAAAGGTAATCCAATCTCTTGTGTTTGTTATGAATCTAATATGACTGATGTAAGTCACAACACTTGGTGGATTGATTCTGGATCTACAATCCATATTTCGAATTCCTTGCAGGGTTTTCAAAACCACAGGAAGCCAGTGGGAAGTGAACAAAGCATCTATTCATGAAACAAGATGCGCTCGCATGTGGAAGCTATTGGGACATGTAGACTAGTTCTCAATAGTGGCTTTATTTTGAATTTGGAAAAGACCTTTTATGTTCCTAGTTTTTCTAGAAACTTAATTTCAGTTTCAAGACTTGTACCTTTGGGATACTCTTTTAACTTTTCAGATTCAAACTTCTGTTTATCATTTAAATATGAAATTGTTGGGAGTGGTACTTTGTCTGATGGTCTTTTTCAAATTAATTTACAAGACAATGCCTATTATGATGCGATGCATGTTCATGATAAAGCTGGTATGAAACGATGTGTTGTGAAAGAACATTCCTCTATGTTGTGGCACCGGAGATTGGGACATATCTCCATGGAAAGAATTAAGTGATTAGTAAATGATGGAGTACTCGGTACTTTAGATTTTACTGATTGTGATACTTGTGTGGACTGCATAAAGGGAAAGCAGACTAACAAGACAAAGAAAGGTGCCAAGAGGAGTACAGAAATATTAGAAATCATACATACAGATATTTGTAGTCCGGATATGGACTCATGTGGTCGAAATACTTCATCTCTTTGATAGATGATTACTCACGTTACATGTATCTCTATTTGATTCATAATAAGTATGAAGCATTAGATGCCTTTAAGGTATTTAAGGCGGAAGTAGAGAAACAATGCGGTAAGCAAATTAAGATCGTGAGATCAGATAGAGGTGGAGAATTCTATGGTAGATATGCGAAGATGGACAAGCACCGGTCCATTTGCAAGGTTTCTTCAAGAGCATGGGATAGTTGCCCAATATACTATGCCTGGTTCTCCGGACCAAAATGGCGTAGCGGAAAGAAGAAACCGGACCTTATTGGACATGGTGCGTAGTATGCTTAGTAGCTCCAAACTTCCTAAATCCTTGTGGACTGAAGCACTTAAGACGGCAGTGTACATATTAAATTGAGTTCTGACCAAGGCTGTCCCAAAGACACCTTTTGAGTTATTTAAGGGTTGGAAACCGAGTTTGCATCATGTGCGCGTTTGGGGATGCCCGTTTGAAGTGAGAGTTTATAATCCACAAGAAAATAAGTTGGACCCAAGGACCATAAGTGGGTATTTCATTGGATATGCCGAAAGGTCTAAGGGATACAGGTTTTATTGTCCATCTCATACCACTAGGATTGTGGAATCAAGAAATGCTAAATTTCTTGAAAATGACTTGATTAGTGGGAGCGATCGATTGAAGGACCCTAATCCTAAGAAAGATCATTCAGACACTCAACCTTCCACCTCAAGCTTATAATACCCCTTCAGTTCAGCCAGCTATTGAACAACCAATCGTTGAAGTTCCACAACCTGCTGATATTGATCTAGTAGATCCAGTTGTTCAGCAATTGCCAGAAACTGCTGAACAACCAGTTGAGCAACGCGCTCTTCAAGAGAATGTTGATGCAACATTGAGAAGATCTACTAGAATAAGGAAATCGGCTATTCCTAGTGATTATATTGTGTATTTACAAGAGTCTGACTACAATATTGGAGCTGAGAATGATCCTGAAACGTTTTCACAAGCCATGGATGGTGATAAATCCAATATGTGGTACAATGCCATGAAGGAAGAGATGAGTTCTATGGCATCTAACAAAGTCTGGGATTTGGTTGAGTTACCTGATGGTGCGAAGGCCATTGGTTGTAAATGGGTCTTCAAAACTAAGAAGGATTCATTGGGTAGCATTGAAAGATATAAAGCTAGACTTGTTGCCAAAGAATTCACTCAAAAGGAAGGAATCGATTACACAGAGACATTTTCTCCTGTATCTAAAAAGGATTCTCTTCGTATTGTTTTGGCATTGGTTGCCCATTTTGATATGGAATTACATCAAATGGATGTGAAAACGGCGTTCCTCAATGGAGAACTAGAGGAGGAGGTTTACATGAAACAACCTAAAGGATTCCTCTCTAGTAAAGGTGAGCATTTGGTGTGCAAGCTTAAGAAATCTATATATGGCCTAAAACAAGCATCCCGCCAATGGTACTTAAGGTTCCATGATGTTGTTACTTCTTTCGATTTTGTAGAGAATGTCATGGATCAATGTATATACCAGAAGGTTAGTGGGAGCAAAATTTGTTTCCTTGTGCTGTATGTGGATGATATATTACTTGCAACCAATGATAAGGGGTTGCTACATGAGGTGAAACAATTTCTCTCTAAGATTTTTGACATGAAGGATATGGGTGATGCATCTTATGTCATTGGCATTAAGATCCATAGAGATAGACCTCGAGGCATTTTAGGACTATCTCAAGAAACCTATATCAATAAGGTCCTAGAGAGATTTCGGATGAAAGATTGTTCACCAAGTATAGCACCCATTGTAAAGGGTGACAGGTTCAATTTGAACCAATGCCCAAGGAACGATCTAGAAAGGGAACAAATGTACAACATTCCATATGCTTATGCTGTTGGAAGCTTGATGTATGCTCAGGTTTGCACTCGACCTGACATCGCTTTTGCTGTGGGAATGTTGGGAAGATATCGAGTAATCCAGGTTTAGACCACTCGGAGAGCTGCAAAGAAAGTGATGAGATACCTTCAAGGTACCAAAGACTACATGCTTATGTATAGACGGACTGACAACTTGGAAGTGGTCGGTTATTCGGATGCGGACTTCGCAGGCTGCGTTGATTCACGAAAATCAACATCTGGATACATTTTTATGTTAGCTGGTGGAGCCGTGTCATGGAGAAGTGCCAAGCAGACTTTGACTGCTACTTCCACTATGGAGGCTGAGTTCATTTCTTGTTTTGAGGCTACTTCGCATGGTGTATGGTTGAAGAGTTTCATTGCTGGGCTTAGAATTATTGATTCTATTTCTAGGCCATTAAGAATATATTGTGACAATTCAGCTGCGGTTTTTATGGCTAAAAATGCCAAAAGTGGCAGTCGAAGTAAGCATATCGACATTAAGTATTTAGCCATAAGGGAACGTGTTAAGGAGAATAAAGTGGTCATTGAACACGTTAGTACTGAATTGATGATAGCTGATCCTTTAACTAAAGGCATGCCACCAATGAAGTATAAGGATCATGTAGCTAGTATGGGAATAGGTCCCATCATGTAATTTGTCGTCATATGAACGACTTTTGTTGTATGAAACTCTTATTCAGTTGTAATGTTGATTCTCAAATTTGGTGTATACATTTTATTGTTTATGAGAATAACATTTAACCTTGGTTTTGGAATAAATATAGGGTTTATTCATTCAGTTATGTTGTCACATATTGGCTGACATTAAAGAAATAAGATACATTGTGATACATGGAAGATATTACTCACTCTTAGAGGACATGTCGCCATGATTCATGTGTTTTGTTTCTTTTCTTTAAGCATAAAGTTTTCATGGAATTAGTTGGATAATCCGTATGATGGAAATGATGGGATCAAGTGGGAGAATGTTATTTATTTTGTGATCCCACATTTTGGATCCATATTTTCTCCTAAGGTTGCGACTATTCAACATGAAGTATTTCCACGCTTCGTACCCTTTCGTGACAAACCCCTTTGGCAACCGTCTTGATGGGAGACGATATAAAAGGAACGTGCGTTCATTTCTGATAGGGTGATGACAAGGTCTAACAAAATCTCTTACATTCAGAATACACCATTAGTACGTGAGAGGATTTGGTTAGTAGAGTGCGCGCCCAATTTTTCTTCGTTTTTCAGGGTATTTTCAACAAACGTGAATTCAAACAATGGCTGGAGGTTTGTCTTAATTGATCCTAGCTTCCGCATCAAGAATTTTTTATGTCTTACAGGAATGGGTTCCTCGTTTTATAAGGACTAGGAGTCTGCAGTTGGACTTGATGTCTAGAATATTACTTGTGGTGGATGACGTGCCTGCTTTAATGACCAAGCAAGGAGAGATCTTTTCCTAGGGGAGGAATGGGGTGAGCCCTCGACCTCCCGCTTTCTATCTCCACTCGCAGCGCTCGCCATCTTTAGCTTCAGTCCCTCGCTCCTCAACATCCTATTCCCCCAGGTCGTCCCTTTTGCTGAATTCGAGTCAACCGTCTAGAGTCGGATTGAGAGCTCCATTACTTCACGTACAGTGCCGCCGCGTCAACTCATCATCTAATGTCTAGTTTGAATCGGGTGAGTGACTCTCAGAGACAAATTGTCAAACAGTTCGTGTCCTTGAATGCAATTTGAATATTTGATTGAACTCCTTGTTAAAGTCTTTCCTTTTCGGGGGCGTTCTATGTATTATTTCGAGAACTCGTCTTTACGAGAGAGAGAGAGAGAGAGAGAGAGAGAGAGAGAGAGAGACCGAATCTCTCGTGACCTGAGATCGGTTCGCTGTGGGCTCGTGTTGCCTCTTTGAAATCTGTTGGACTCAGTGGCCTCGAGCTCTGCCATTTGGTTGCGAAATGCCCTTCTGTGTTGGCAGCAGATGAAATCGATCCCTTTATACTCTTCATGCGTGACAATTTAGATGAAAAGGTCGACTCGACGCAGCTCAAGCGTCTCTTTATGTCAATTGAGCCACGTTTCTTAGTCGGATTTTGGGAAAAGGTTACTTTGTTAATTTGGTTGTGTTGATTCTCGTAAATTAACATTGAAATACAGTTTTATATTTACTAGCAGAGCTATATCCTTGAAAAGTGCGAAATAGATCTTGTTTCTTACTTTCACTATGGAAGTAGAGTTTGTTTCCTATTTTGAGGCCACCTCACATTGTGTGTGATTGAAAAATTTCATATCGAAGCGTAGAGTTGCAGATTTCATTACTAGGCCAATAAGAATATTTTGTGACAATTTAGCTATAGTTTTCATGACTAAGAACCAAAAAAATAATAGTCCAAGCAAACATATCGACATTAAGTATTTAGCTATTAACGAATATATTAAAGAGAATAAAATGGTTATAGAACACGTAAGTATTGGATTGATGATGATCAATTCTTTAACTAAAGGCATGCCACTACTAAGTTATAAGAATAATGTATTCAGAATGGGCATTGGTCCAATTATGTAAAATTTTCTTTATATAGAAGAATTTGTGAGACTTCTATCCATTTGTAATGTTTTTCTCAATACAATTGTATACATTCAATTATTCTGAGAGAGACAATTATGTTTGACCTGTAGTAAACATAATGTTTATTCATTAAGTTATGTTATCACGTATGAGCTGGTGAAATGCATTGTGATATATGGAAGATAATACTTGCTTTAAAAGAACTCATCATCGTGATTCATGTATTTTATTTGAGCATGAATTTTAAGTGAGTTTAGGTTAATATTTCATTTGATGGAATATTGGCATTGAGTAGGAGAATGTTATAATATATTTTATTATTCTCAATGTGATCCAAATTTTGTTTTTCTAGTTGATTTTGATTTATTACCCAATTTATTACCAATGTTTATTACGTGATAGTTACCTGTTAATATGTTACCATAATAGTTTTGATGGAAGACGTTGGTAGTATAAGAAACGAAAAAAAACATTAGTCGTTTAGTCTAAATCTTTTCATTACAAAAAGAACACACTATCACATTTGAGGAGTATTGATTAATAGAACATGACGTATAGATCTGGTGCTTTCATTTTTGTAGATTGATCACGCTTCATGCATCTGTTTTAGGTTTTAGGATTTTTCCGCATTTGGAGATTTTCATCAATAGTTGGAGGTATGTCGATCTTTATATTTCCAAAAATCAACCCCAAATTTTGTACGAATTTATAAATCGGGATCATCATTTTTTATTTAGATTTAGTCTTACGGAAAAGACATAAGAAATTATTGCAGACTAGAACAAATTGTTGGACTTGTCTAACAAGCAACAAAATTATTGTTGCATTCAAAAGAACAGATGACTGGAGGCATATAACATGGTTTCATGGTTATTGCGTCAAAACTGATATACTATGTCATGACATGGAGAATAAGAAGTTTTGAGGCAAGCTGGTTGTTTTTATTTTTGATCTCGTTCCTCCAAACTGTACATCAATCATGTTATGATCGTGACACGTGCAGTGAAGAAAGCAGATGTAGAAGAAGGGAGGAGGAAAAAAAATGAAGAAGAAAATAAGAAAAAAAGGATAGTGTATGAGAAGGAAGTGATGGGGGGAGTGGAAGCGAGACTGATTTATTTGGTGATGGGATGTGGAACCAACAATCGCGGGGAGAGAGAGAGAGAGCAGAAGGACCCGGTGAAAGAGGAGAAAGATCTCATACGTAACAAATTCTTTTGAATTTTCAAGATGCGTCGTATAAGTAGGTGGAGTTTGGGTCCACCCTTTGAAAATTCAAATCTAAGGGTGGACTCAAACCTCGCCTACTAAATTTGAGTTTTTAACCTCAATTTTTTTAATTTTCAATGGGTGTAATTTTTCAAATTTTCAAGATGCGCTGTATAAGTAGGTGAAGTTTGGGTCCACCCATGGAAAATTCAAATTTACGGAAGTAGGTGAAGTTTGAATCCACCCATTAAAAACTCAAATTTAGTAGGTGAGGTTTGTGTCCACCTATAAATTAAATTTTCAATGGGTGGACCCAAACTTCACCTACTTATATAGCACATCTTGAAAATTCACACCCATTAAAAATTCAAAAGATTTTCATGATCAAACCATCGCGAAGCTGAACATTCCTAATGTTGACGGTATCAAATCTAAATTAGGCATTATTTAAACCTCGTTTAATTGATGGCCACAGCTATGGCTCCACTAACTGAAAAGTCTAGCATGTATTCCTCATATCAATTTTATCATTGTAGATCACTACATACCGTCGGACTGCAAATGTCTTCAATAATGGACCTCCATCCCATGCACATTGTCAGTTGTCACCTCTTAAGGATATATTCATTGTCAACAAAACCGAGGATCAATTAACCTCTAGACATTGATATTGTTGAGGGTATGTAGTAAAAATTCAATACCTTTCACTTAGGGAGATAGATAAGAGGGAGCTCAAATTCGAGCAAGTTAGCATATCCAATTGGATCCATCTTTCTTTATGAGTTTAAGCTAATGAATTATGAGCCAACTAAAATATATTAAGTACTTTATACTATACAAATTTTCCTATGAGATTTTCTCTAATACAACTCGCACATGTATCCTAATAGATATTCTTAGTGTACGACCTCTTGTTTAAGTATTATCTTAAGTTTGGGAATCCCGCATTGCATTACTACATTCTATAAATAAATGTCATTGGAGAAGAGATAAGAATAAAATTTTTCGATGTATGCTAAGATGGGTTCATTGTACTACGCCATATCAATGTGCTATAAAAAACAGAAATAATTAAAAATGAAAATTATTGTCATGACATAAAAAACTAATTTTGAATATTCCATGAGAGTGAATAGGAGGAAAAAAGAAAATTTTCTTCACCTACCTCCTTTTTCCTCTCTTCTGCCTCTCCCAAACAAAGCATTGAGGTAGTATGCCCTGCACATGCGTAAAAGAATCAAATTAACCGTATAACTTTCTTGATAGTTCCCAATAACAGATGGGGCGGGAATCCTCTGATGCCCATTTAGTGAGTCCTTATTATACCCTATTTTCCAATCTAATTGTATATGAATTCTCATTGCATTTCAGTCTGTGATGGTTATGTTTCTGCATATAATCACATTGTCATTCTAATCTATATAAGTGTTGAGAAAACATCATAAATCATTGTAGACAAGAACAGATCATTGGACTTATCTAACAAGCAACGGTCTTATCGTTGTCCTCAAAAGAATAGATGAGCGGACTTATATAACATGGTTTCAAGTTATTGTGTCAAAATTGATGTACTATACCGTGGCATGGGGACAAGTTATGAGGCAAGCTAGTTTTGTTTTGATCCTGTTCCTCAAAACAACGCATCAATTTTCCCATGATCGTGACTCACCTGGTGAAGAAGGGAGTCGGGGAAGAATAAGGGGAGATAACAAACAAAGAAGCGGGGGAGGAGAAACAACACAAGTGTTAGAAATTTTGTATGGCGCTCATTTAAGGGTGGTAATTTTTTTTTTTTTGATCACTTAAATATTATAATTTTAAAAAATATTATTTGAGTGTCATAACTTTTAATAGATCACTAATAACCATTTTTTTAAAATAGTTCATCAAAGTGCTAAAAATCCAAAGCACTTGTGGTTAACGTTTTTTAAAGGTTATGAGACTCAAGTAAATGATTAAAAAGTTTTATGACACTTAAGCGATAAAAAAAGTTATAATTCTCAAGTGAACGTCGTATGAAATTTATGATACTTGTGCTGCCTTTTTCTAGTTTGAATTGTTTGTTGAAGGGGTGTCGACCCAACAATTATGTGGAGGAAGAAAGGTCAAATGGGACTTCGTCTTGGATGGTTAGGGGGGTCTCAATCAAGGTTAGCCGCCGCGCCATGCCCAAGACTGACTTTGGGTTGGGTCAAACTCTTTGATTTCTTGACCTGATTGCAATTATTCCGTTGGCTGACTCGAGCTTTTCTATAGGACAAGGTGACTCCAAGTCTTCAATCAAACAAGGTTCATCCAAACTCTTTTCATTCTTCTCATAGGGTGCCTCTCCACATACACCAAGCAATTCTTTACCAATTCCTCTTTGCCCAAAGAAAAACAGAGACATGAATAATGCTCTCAGCTCCATGAATATCTATCAGGTCTCGCTACTTATTCTTCATCTATTGCAAGTGATGACTAGTAATGCTAGGCCAAGCAATCGACGGTGCACTTCATCTTGTGGTGATATTCGCAATATAAACTATCCGTTTTGACTGAAGAGCGATCCAAAGGGATGTGGCATTTCGAATTACGAGCTGACTTGTGAAGATAATCGCACTTTTCTATACATCCATGATGGCCGATACTATGTGCAGTCTATCGATTATTCCGTTAGTGAAATCAGATTGGTCGATGACGGGCTACAAAAGGATAACAGCTCATCTCTCCCCCATCATTCATTTGTGTGGGAGATCATAAACTCCGGTCAGATCTCGTTCCGCACGATTAAAGGCGGGTCATACTACATCATTGATGGTGCTGTATTGGTCATGGTTAATTGCTCAAAGCCAGTTAGTTCTCCATTTTACATTGGTACAATTTCATCCATTAAGGGGTCGTACTCATCCAACACGTCATCGAATTGGAAGTTGTATGTTTTGGTCAGTCCAAAAGCTTTGGATGTTAGGGATTTTTGCATCATTAGCGGTTGGACGTGGGTATCGCATGACTTTGAGCCTTACAAGAAGATTAATGTGAGCTCCTACAACTACGAGCTAATCCATAACATCATGACCGATGGATTCACTCTCTCCTTTAGTCGTATACCGAAGAAAACTTCCTATTGCTACTTTGATTTCCATGGCTACTTTCACCTCCGTAACTACTTTCATTCCGATAGATTTAATCTTTACAGCTTATACGGAGGTCAGGTTTGCGGATCCAAGCTTTACTTCAACGGTAAGCACCAATTGCCAAATAATTTTACCATAATTTTGCATTATTCTGCACATTTTCGCTTGCTACTTTCTCTTCAAAACGGAAAATGAAAGGAATATTTATTATCCAAGAAAATTATGACAAAACATACAAGATAGTGTACATCAACGTTCTGTATTTGAAAGGTTTTGGGAAGTTGGTATTACTTATTAATATCAAATTAAAGGAGTTGCAGGATTTGTGGAAAGAGACAAGGAAAAAGAAGAAGTGATAGTAGAAAGCCACCCCCAAAAAGACCCACACCGGCTGCACATGTACATGCGTCTAGATTATAATTCCTTTCACAAAAGGTGGTCAGAACTCCAATTATATTAAAAAAAAAAAAAGATTATTGTGCCAGCAATTTTTTTTTTGATCAGTCCTATTTTATACCTATTCTACACTCACTCTCAGACTTTTGCCCTGCCTCTTGCAGGGCGTGGGCGTCGAAACCCACTCCTGAAACTTGCGCGTCCTCACTCCATCCCTCCCTGAGAAGGTGGGGGTTTGAACCCCACACCTCTCCCTTCCATATTGAAAGAGTGGCCACTGGGGCGAATCTCAGTGATTGTGCTAGCAATTCAATGACTAGTTCTTTGCTGTCCTAGAGTTTACGTTTTTTTTCTTAATTAGTCACTTAACTAATAATACGAGAGACACTCGTTAACATTCCTTAATAAATTGTATTCATGCATCCATAGGAGGAACAAAATTATTAATTAAATCATTGTTTCTTTATATTTGTTGACCACTAACAAAGCGAAAGGAGTTTCTTCTATCGTCTATCATTTATGTGAAACGAAACTTATTAGTTTCATCGATTTGCAAATGCACACATCCCACTTCTTATATTCTCCTGGACAAAGTAGGTTACTACTATTCTATTTCCTCATGAGTTTTATGTTCCAAACTTCTTTTCCTTCAATTCCTTTTCACACCATTCATTCCTTCCACAGATGTCCACGATGATATTGCAATATGGACAACTGCAGATTTTATAGTACTACTAGGTAAGCCGCAATGATTTATTCTTACAATAATTGAAAAAAAAATTATGTTAATCTATCAAAATTTTCTCTAGTGTTTTTCTATGTAGCGAAATTCGTAATCGGGATGCCATTTGTCACGATATTTCTAATCTACACGTACAAAAGGAGACATTTAGCAATGGACAAGAACGTTGAAGAATTTTTGCAAGCTCATAATAACTTTTTGCCCATAAGGTATTCTTACTCGAATATTAAGAAGATCTCTAGAAACTTCAAATACAAACTAGGTGAAGGGGAGTATGGTTCTGTGTACAAAGGAATGCTCAGAAGCGGCAATGAAGTGGGCATCAAGATTTTGAAGAAGTCTAAGTCCCATGGCGAAGATTTTATTAGTGAAGTGGCTACAATTGGAAGAATTCACCATGTTAATGTAGTGCAACTCATCGGTTTTTGCTTTGAAGGCTCAAAACAAGCTCTTGTGTATGATCTCATGATAAATGGATCTTTGGATAAGCACATTTTTCCTGAGGAAGGTAATGCGTTTCTTAATTACATGAAATTGTATGAGATCGCTCTTGGGGTGGCGAGAGGGATTGAATATTTACATCGGGGGTGTGATATGCAAATACTACACTTTGATATCAAGCCTCATAATATTCTTTTAGACAAGAATTTCACTCCGAAAATTTCTGATTTTGGACTTGCGAGACTCTATCCTTTGGATCATAGCATAGTTTCATTGACTGTTGCAAGAGGAACACTTGGATATATGGCACCTGAGTTGTTCTACAAAAACATTGGTGGGGTGTCTTATAAAGTGGATGTTTACGGCTTCAGGATGTTGCTCATGGAAATGGCAAGCAGAAGGAAGAATATAAAGGCAAAAGCAGAACACTCAAGCCAAATTTATTTTCCCTTATGGGTGTACGACCAAGTCACTAAAGGTACTAATGTTGAAATGCAAGAATTTGTAGAAGAGGAAAGGAAGGTCATAAAAAAGATGATAATAGTAGCACTTTGGTGCATACAATTAAATCCCGACCATCGGCCACCAATGAGTAAAGTCCTAGAAATGCTCGAAGGAGATATTAGTGAATTTCAAATGCCTCCAAAACCGCTTATTTACCCACCCGATGTGCCAATTAATAGTGACAAAACCGAGATGGAACTAGAAACATTCTCAATGTCATCGAGCTCTTCGGTAAATTCAGCTGGTTTCTTTTTTAGAGATAGTAATGATGTTTAGAGAAACCATGCATAGTTTGATTGTAAAAGTTTTGTTTATTTGTCCACATTCTAGTATTATGTTGGGAGGGACTTGAGCTAGTTTAGCTCGACACTAATTACTTTCTTCTTGTGGTCCTTAGCTTAATGTTGCATTACTGTATTTCGTATAGTTTTACTCTCTTGCATCCTCCTTAATAATAACAAGAATTGGTTAGATAGCAAGAATCGAACAGAGGAGGAAGGTGATGGACATTGTGAATTTTAATTCCTCATTTGTGTGGTTTTGGATATTCCCAACAATAACTCGTGATCTTGCTCCTTAAGGTGCTACTACCTGCATGTGACTTCTTGATATAATAAACAACTGATTTTGACTTATAAATTCATTTCCTTATAAAAATAACTTATTCTAAGCCAATAACAATTTCTTCAATGCTTTTTTGGATAGCGAAATTTGTAATCAGGATGCCATTTGTCATGATATTTCTAATTTGCAAGTATACAAGAAGGCACTAGCAATGGATAAGAATATTGAAGATTTTTTGCAAGCTCCCAACAACTTTTTGCATATAAGCTACTCTTACTCTAATATTAAGAAGATCACCAAAAAACTTTAAACACAAACTAGGTGAAGGGGGTATGGTTTTGTGTACAAAGGAGTACTTAGAAGCAACAGTGAAGTGGCCATCAAGATTTCAAAGTAGTCCAAGGCCAATAGCTAAGATTTTATTGGTGAAGTGGCTACTATTGGAAGGATTCACTGTGATAATGTAGTGCAACTCATCGGTTTTTACTTTGAAGGCTCGAAACAAGCTCTTGTGTATGATCTTATAACACATGGATCTGTGGATAAGCACTTTTTTGCTCAGGAAGGTGATAAGTTTCTTGATTACATTAAAATATATGAGATCGCTTTTGGGGTGGTGAGGGGGATTGAATACTTACATTCGGGGTGTGACATGCAACTACCACACTTTGATATCAAGTCTCATAACATTCTTTTAGACAAGAATTTCACTCCATAAATTTCTGACTCTGGACTAGCGAAACTTTATCCCACGGATCATAGCATAGTTTCATTAACTATTGCAAGAGGAGCCCTGGGATACATGGCCCCTAAGTTCTACAAAAAACATAGGTGGTGTATCTTATAAAGTGGATGTCTATAGCTTTGGGATGTTGCTCATGGAAATGGCAAGTAGAAGGAAGAATATAAATGTAAATGCAAGACACTCGAGCCAAATTTATTTTCCATTATGGGTGTATGACCAAGTCAGTGAAGGTACAAGTGTTGAAATAGAAGAAGTTGTAGAAGAGAAAAGGAAGGTGATAAAAAAATGATAATAGTTGCACACTCGTACATACAATAAAACCCTGACCATCTCCCTCTAATGAACAAAGTCCTAGAAATGCTGGAAGGAGATATTGGTAAACTATATATGCTTCCAAAAGTGCTTATTTACCCACTGGATGTGTTAGTTAATAAGGACAAATCCGAGATGGAACTAGAAACACTCTCAACTTCATCAAATGCTTCAGTAGTTTCATCTAATTTTCCTTTTAGTGATAGCAATGTTGTTTAGAGAACCAAGCACTATTTGATTGGAAAAGCTTTGTATATTTGCCCACAATCTAATACTATGTTGGGAGGGACTTGAGCTAGTTTATCTCGACCCTAATTACTTTGAGATTGTCTTCTTGTGGCTCTTATATTAATGTTGTGTTATCGTACTTCATATAGTTTTACTCTCTTGCACCTTTAAAAGGACAAAGAATTGGTCCGAAAGCAAGTACAAAAATAGAGGAGGAAGGTGATTGCTATTGTGAATTGTCCTACCTTGTTACGTGATTTTGGATAATGCTAATGAAAAAACTAATGATAACCCGTGATCTCGCTCCTATGTGCACCACTGCCACCATATGATTTCTCGATATAAAAAACAACTGATTTCGACTTATGAATTCATCATCAAAGAAAACATATATGTGTATGTTTTATGAAGTGGACACCATCTATCTATGCTAGAAACAATTTTTATCAAAATGGAAAAAAAAAAAAATGATTTCAGATGAAACAATTCGATGAAGTTTATATACGAAAGAACTCATAATCCGCTTTAAAGTTGACATGAAATTGTCGACCAGTAATAATATCAAAAGATTACAATTTTCTCTTATATCATCCACTATAGTGACTTCAATCAACGGGTTTTTAGAATTTCAAGGCACTTTAATGAAAATTCATCAACTTGACTTATATACCGGATATCGGCCCTGGAGAGAAGGGGGAGAAGGAGTGGCAACCCCCTACCTGCCAAAAAAATTGAGAAAAATTTTAATTATGGACCTAAAGTGGGGGCAATTTTTTAAAAATGCCTAGAATGAAGTTTGTTTTAGATTAGAGCCCGGAGTAGCCCACATAATTTTAGATGAGCGAACCGTTGTCCGGCCAACTTTCCAATCGGCGTATAATTTCGTCCAAAATTTTCTGATTTTACCTCTATATTTATGCTGAACAACTGTATGGACTAGAGGATCGTTGACTTGAAGAACAATTGCTGAACAGTTTTCGTCCCAAATTTTCCCGTTACCTCAGCTCTGTCCGGCCACAACAAATCGCTCCTTACACCTTTCAAGTTCTTCCCCCCGAGCTCCATCCCCAGCTGGAGGAGCAGGAGCGTCGATTACATCCAAGGAGTTTAGAGAGGCTAGGATTCTTCGATTCTACCTCTGGTTTTTCTGGTTTGTTCGGGTTCACTCGATTGGAATGGAGGGTCGACAGCGTAGGTGCGGAGGGAGGGCGATGGTGCGGGATCGTGAATGAGTTGAGTTTCCGGAGTTTGTTCTGGTCATGAAGCATGATGAAGGTGATGCTACGTGGACGTTTCTATTTGGGGAGAAGGCACGGGTGATGGTGTTCTTGGTGGTGGACTTCATGGGCTGCGAACTAATGTTGGAGTAGGCATGGGTTCCTCGCTTTCTAAGGCCTTAGAGTCTGCAGTTGTACTTGATGGCCAGAATATTGCTCGTGGTGGATGACATGCTGCTTTAATGACCAAGCAAGGAGAGATCTTTTCCCAGGGGAGATGGAGTGTGAGAACTGGGCATGGCTGGAGTCTTTGCATCCAAAGCTAATAGATGCTCTCAGCAACACATATATGCAGTGAGTATCACACATGAGCGGTAAGTCTTTCTGGTGATTTATACACTTGGGGGTGATGGAGCTTATAGTTTTGGTCTTCTTGGGCATGAGAATGAAGTGAGCCACTGGGTAGCAAAAAGAGTGAATGGACCCTTGGGGAGGTATATGCCACATCCCTCTCCTGTTGACTTTGGCACACTGTAGTTGTCACTTCTGCTGGTCAGTTACTTGCTTTCGGTGGTGGCACCTTTGGTGTTCTGGGCCATGGAGATCGAAAAAGTGTATCAATACCCAAGGAAATGGAGCCCTTTAAAGGGCTTCTCACTGTTCAAGCTGCTTTGGGTGTTTGGCATACAACTACAGTAGTGGAAATCATGGTTGGTAATCCTAGTTTTGGTAACTACTCATTCGAAAACTGCAGTGGTGAGTAATGGATGTGATCAGTGGGCGGTTTAATTTTTTGTAAACTCATTTTTTTTTTCCTAATAAAAATATTCAAGTGTTTAATGATAAGTTGATTGATGGTTGCTTGGCCAAATACTTGCTGTTTTAATGATGAGTTGGTGATGATGGTTATTAACAGTTACTTGGCCAAACACGTGCTGTGATCAATGGATGTTTCATATACTAATGCTTGCTGTTAGAATTGTTCGAAAGCCATTAGTTATACTGTTGTTAGAATTTTCGATCATTGTTAACAAAAAATGCCTGAGTTTTGATTTCTCCTCTCCAGAGTTCTTTCTGAGCTTGTATTAAGGGGAATAATCGATAGTACCACTGAGAAAGAGCGAGTTTTACACATCCATTAGTATAAAAGCTATTTGAGAAAGACCTGCTCATCCTTGGCAATAGAAGAAAGGTGGATATGTATATAATGGAGCACTCTAGGTAAAAGAAAAGAGTTCAAAACAACTGAACAAGATGTAAGGATCCTCTAGTTCATCTTCATTACAAGTTTACAAGGGAGCTTCTGGTATATTCAGATTCCATTTCAAGAATGAAATTTCAATTGATAGGCACGAGCCTGTTCCCTTCTCTTTAATCCTTTCTGCTTCTATTTTCCAGAGGCTTACTATGAACCGAACCGAAGTGACAGCTACACAGAGTTAAAAACCGGGCAAGCTTTTTGGATAAAGACTGGCAGCCATCATCTCGTTGCTGCTCATCTCCATTAAAGGCATTGTCTTTCTCGAAAATGAGATGTGCCCTGCATTTCTTCAGCTGAATTCGGGGAATGAAAGTGGGTTCTGCTTTGCCACCTGAATTTTGTGCCCTTCTTTCACCTTGGAAATCAATGGGTGAAAATCCTAGAACCGGCATAATTGAACCTGATCTTCATCCAATTTTGGAACTCCCTTCAAGGGCAAAGCAGTGCTGGAGATAGGCATGTTCATTCTGGGTACCTTTGCCTGGATTATCCACAACTGTGGAATTAAATCTCTCAAATATTTTGGGAAAGTCACTGGCAATGAAGATGACTTCACCTATGCGAACAGGGTTTTCGTAGACCGCATAGCCCACTTCTTCTTCATTTAGCGAATCTGCAATTTCACTCCCTCACTTACTGAGAATGAGAACGCATAATTCCTCAAAGAAACCTGCAAAATATCAAATTGTCATAACTACTATATAAACGTGAATTACAAGTGACTGCTATACCCACATGGCATGATTCACCACTTTTTCGTGCAATGAGGTTTTGTGCATAAAATTTTGCTTTTCCAGAGTTTTCGGACTTGTAGATGCATTCTTTTTTTCTCTTTTTAAGAGAGAGATAGAGAACCTTAGAAATTATCATCTTAATTACTGAAGAACACACGTGGCATCCAGTCAGGCATAGCCTTCTCAAGGATTTCGAGCACTAAAGTCCTGGAACATCCCCCGCTTTCTCGCAATTCACCATGTTCATCTCCTCCAAGTTCTCCAATTCAGATAGATCAAAGACCGTCTCTGTCGCCATGCAGTCTGCAATATTAACCTCTACCAAACTCGATGGAAGAGGCAGAAGAGACTCGAGCTCCTTAAATTTGTTAAGCCTCACGACAACGATAATTTCCAATTTTCCTATCAATTGTGGAAGCTGTGCAATATCATAATGGACCATGGTAGTGAGACGCACCTTGAAATTCTAAGTCACCAACAAATTCAGGAAGTTCAGTCAGGGAGGTGCACTTCATAGTACTCAATAATTCAAGTTTCTTCAATGATCACACCGAATCAGATAGGTCCTTTGTTCCAGTATCATTAAGCGTGAGTTCTTTGAAATAAGCCATCATTGCCACAAGGGATCCACATCCACAATCAACAAAGAAAGAAGGCGCACGAAATTCTAACAAATCAGAAAACTTGTGCCCTTTTTGGACGTGTGAAAACTACGTCGCCAATAAATTGCCCTACTTCCACACCTACACTGTCGACCCTCCATTTCCAATCGAGTGAATTGAGCAAACCTGAAGAATCAGAAGTAGAGTCGAAGAATCCTAGCCTCTTTAAGCTCCTTAGATGTAACCGAACGCTCCTTCATTCAGTTGAGGAGGATGGAGCTTCCGAGGAAGAACTTGCAAGGGGTGAGAAGAGATTCGTTATGGGCGGGACAGACCAGAGGGTGGGAAAATTTTGGACGAAATTTGTTTAGCAATTGTTCTTCAAGATGATGATCTGCGGTAAAGTCAATTTTAAAAAAAAAAAAAAAAATATATATATATATATATATATATATATATATATATATATATAATTGCCATGCCAACATTTAACAAGACAGTGAGTTCAAATCATTATTGAGATTAAATTGGTTATTTCAGGACTTTATTTAAAATAAGGTTCAATCCATATCTTTTTTAAAGAGAAGATATTTACACTTTAGATCTATATTTAAAATTTCCCACAAAAATAAAAATTACAATATAATGCATTCAATGGGAAAGATGTCAATTGCAAAGATGTAAACAAAGACATATCTCATATTTACCTTAAATGTATAGACAAGTTTATTTTCTCTTTCTTCGTATTATTATTCATGTAATAAATTCTAACTTTTAGTTAACACTATTATACACCGACCGTCCTAAGTGGTGGACAATTTTAATAATATTTAGATATTTTTTCAATTTTTTTTCTTTTCTCTGTCATCCCTTCTTCCTCTAATCAATCATCGGGCCTTGGCAATTGACCAAAGGTAAGGACTAGCGATATCAACCTTTCCACCTCTGGTGAAGCTTGCCTTTGTTGGCCACTGGTGAAGGTGAGCCTCACCCACTCCTAGCGTGGCTCCACCTCGTTGTTGGGCGAGGTTAACCTTGCTAGATTTGGCTAGGTGTGTTCGGCCTCGCTAATCGGCCTCGCTAATCGGCCTCGCTAGTCAACCTCATTGGCCCTCGCCTTTAGCTGGTTGTCGAGGCCTGTTAACTAGCTAAAGGAAGAAGGGAAGGAAAAAAAAAAAGAGAAGGAAAAGAAAAAAGAAAAATAAAAAATGGAAAACAGACATAGTGGTGCTTCGATAGTATATTGTCAGAATACCAAGTGTCTTAAGATTGGACATACTTAAATGTCGTCTAGTCAACAAACACAGTTGTGCCTCCACTCACTAAAACGTCTAGCGTGCATCAATCCTTAAATTGGTTTTACCACTGAGAACACCATATATATTGTTGAAGTACTAAGGCTGCGTTTGGATTTGGCATTTTCAAGTGCCTTTAGGCCTCCAAAGCCCTTTGGGCTAAAAATTGGTGTTTGGCAATTTGTTTTGTAAGGATCCTTGGCTAAAAGTCAGCCTTTTAAAGGCTGAAAGCCCAAGGCAGGGTCACCCCTGCCTTGGGCATTTCAGATTCTCGGTAAGCTGGAGGTGGGTTTAAATAAAAAACTTTATTCCCAAATTGTCCTCGTTGATTTTTCGTTTTTCCCTTTTTACCCTAACTGTTCATCTTCTTCTTCTTTCTTCTTCATGAGTGGTTGCCGACGAAGGGCATGCAGTCGCCGGCAACCGTCGCGCCCGCCACGCCGACCCGCCGTGCCACGACCACCGCCGCCGCCGCGTGACCCTTCGGCGAGGGTCGCGTGACCCCACTCGAGAGGACGCCGTGAAGGTCGCGACTTTCAGGCGACCTCTGCGGAGGTTGCGACCGTGACACATTTGGTTGCAGATCCGGTCACCGGCCACAACCTTCGCGCTGCGACTAGATGGGTCGCCGGCCGCGACCTTCAGGCGACCTTCGCGGAGGTCGCGACGCAGATCTGCGTCGCTGGCCATGCTTTAGGCGACCTCCGCGGAGGTTGCAACCTTTGCGCGACCCATCTGGTCGTAGATTTGGTCGTGACTAGATGTGGTCGTCGGCCTTCGACCTTCGCACGCGATCAGATGGGTCGTCGACAACCTCCGCGGCGTGGTGGGTCACGCAATGGCGCAGCGAGGGTCGCCGCGACCCTCACCGGATTGCCTACCCTTGGCTGGCGGTGACCGGTGAAGCCCTTGTCCGGCGGTGATCGGTGAAGCCTTGGCCGGCCAACGTTCCTTTTTTTTTTTTCAATAATAAAATGTCTTTTGCAAATTTCATTCATCCAAACACTATTTTGCACAAAGATATTTCACAATGGACTTTCACAAATAAATTTACCAAACACACTTTGCATTTTGAAAAACACCATTAACTCAAAGGCCTTTACATTTTCTCAAGGACTTTTTCCAAAAGTCTTTCCAAACAATGTCCTTACTAATTGACGTTTGCGCATCTACATTGCCATTTGTCATCCAAACCTGCATATTATCAACCACGACTTGACAACTCACTAAGGCAGTGCCTATATAAGATGAGACGCTCCCTCACTATCTAATCTTACTCTTCTTATGCAGTTGAGATCCTCGATTCCCTCTCACGGGAACTAATTTGAGTATCGGTGGGCCGATCCGGCCTTAACTTGAACTCCGTGATGCAGATTGAATCATGCAGTAGAGTTTTGGTTGATTCGGTGATTCGTAAGTTGTGCATCAAAGTTTTGATGCCGTTTTGTGGAAAAACAATCTCAAGACAATACTTATGTTCTTGGAACTTTCTAATGATTTCTGAAACGAGTCTCGTAACAATTCCCCTTTTCTATTGCTACCTAAGGAGAGCCGGAAACCGAGGGGGATAGAATTTGCATTAGAATCAGCTCGATAGAAATCGTCTTTTTCGGATGGGTTATTTTCGTAAATTGCTGGGATTGCGCCCTTACTACAATCGACCGGGGAGAGCATGGGACGGGGGCAATAATGCTATATTGATCCGAACCAAGAATTTATAAAATATCAACTTATACATGAAGAAACAAGCATGATTTCTTCACATTTTTTATCCTTCCAAAACTACTTTTCTTAAAATAGAGTTAACCATTGAATTTCATGAACCACCCGAGCACCCCCAAGTTTGCTGCACTCCAAAAGGATAACTCTCTTCTATCTAATATTTTTCTTTTTTACATATTTATGAAACTCTTGCTGGCTCAACTCCAGCACTTAATAAAACTATTAGCCATCCGTAGCACCCAATTTGAAAAAGAAAAGAATGAAGGGCAATACAGATGATGTATTTTAAAAGGAAAAGAAAAACAGAAAAAGAAGACAACAAAAAAAAGCACATCTTCACCGTCACTGCAATCATCTGGTCTACGGCTTTGTCAGAAAGAAAAAACTCATACAAGAGTTCTTGAAAACGAGCGGACCGGCCGAATTCCTCAACAGCGCTTGTTGCCCTCTTAGAAGCGTTGACGCGAGCTGCCGTTTCAGTCTGTAGCTCCTTCGCTACCTTCTGCTAAAGCGCTTTAGCAACAGTCGGCAAGGCGTTCAGCCGAGGGACCTCCTATTTGGAGTGGGCCACATGCCCAAAAGCTTCCTTTTGGGCCGACATTTACAGTCCTGGCCTGAGCTTCGGCTTGTTTAGAAATTTGAACGACCAAATGCTGCTTTAATCTTCTTCAATGCAGCCACCTGGCTCTCCAGACGAACGCACAGACATTGGACACCCTCCAGAGTGCTCCTGTCAAGGCTTTTATGGCGCACCAGGACCTTGAGACATGTTACGCTAGCCAAGCCCAACGCTTGGGCAATTAGCTGGGGTCCCATTGCGCTTGCCTAAGCCCAGTGAGGGGCCTTGGCTGGGCTGCAGCGGCAGGGCACCTGCCATGAAAGCATCTTCCCCTAAGCTTTATGAGTTCAAGCTATGCCCTTTTACAGGAGAGATTCTGGCGCCGGCTTCCCTAAGTGAAGAGATAAAGTCATTTTGTTCTATCCCTAAGCTTGAAGGAAATGGTCGATACGCAGTTGAATGAAATGACCGAGTATTCGCCGCTTCAATGTTAAAGCAACAAGAAAAGTGGCTTATATCTTTATGCATCTGTATGACTCGATCACAAAGGAATCCACCTTGAATCGATGGCAAAGTTTCTTCGGTTGCTCTCATATTTTTCTGTTCTTTGACCTGAAATCTCAGAAAACGTGATCTGACACTGAAAATAATCCTGTCAATGTCCATGAGGCATGAAGACCTTGCTGCCCATCTTGCAAATCAAGATGATTTCCTACTTATTGAACATGAATGGCCAGAATCAGTGAATTAATTTGTAACACCCCTATACCCCCTTGAGGTCGCTACAGTCATCCCATAAATCCTTTGAATTCAACTTTGAGCTGTAAACCCTTAGGCTTTTTTCTTTTTTTTTTTTTTTTTTTTTATATATATATACAAACGGTCCCAGCGTGTTCAACATGCGGAAGCGAAATCATTTCCCTTCAAATATCCCTACCAATCAGCTAGAGAAGGGCAATGCACACACTACACAATCAAAGGATAATAAAACCGGACCTCTTTTATTTATATAACTATGAGATGGATCCCTTCGGGGTAGGTATATACTAACAGAAAGCCAACTCATACTGATGTGGCTTAAACATCAAAAGAAAGAGTAAACTCCACTACCCCTCAAAAGAAAACCCTCAAAAAACTAGCTTAGTCCATCTCTTGGTCCTGGTTTGTCAAAAAATGTCAGTCCTCTTCTCCCAGCTCCTCTCTCGGGCCTACCTCCTCCTCCCTGGTCCGCCAGACGGTGGTGGTGGCAGCATACCTCTCATCACTCCGTCTCGCTGTACGAAAACAGAGATAAACTCCTGAAACACAAGGCCGTCTTCAAGCCCTACCTCAAACCGTACTAGCACTCGGACTTGGAAAAAGATCAACCCAGCGACGATCGGGCTATCTATCTGTGTGATCCCCACCTCTACATCGGAAGGGATACCGTAGAAGGCACCCGGAAAAACTGGAGCAAGCGGCATATCTAGTCTGAAAGTGTTTTCCCCAAAAAGGGGTGAGTATATCGACTCAAAGAAAGATATAATCTCTATGACTACTCATACAACACACAAACAGTCAGACAAATCACATCATCACACAACAAGATCGAGACATAACATAACATCGACAAAGCATCAACGAGATACAGCCATGCATATGGCGACCATTCAGCCATAGACAGTCAATCATTCATGCACTCTTTGTCCAGACTCATGCTCATACCTCATATATACATCCTCGGCACTCGGGCATACATCTCATCATATGCACATACATATATCATCCAATGCCATGCATGCATTTCACCATATACACATATACCATGCAATGTCCATGCATGCATTTCACCATATACACATATGTCATTTCACCATATACACATATGCCATGCAATGTCCATGCATGCATTTCACCATATACACATATGCCATGCAATGTCCATGCATATCGAATTATCACCAGGTGCACATCACATTTTCCATTTTCACATTATAAATTTACTTTTAATGCATTCCCGGCACACACCATCCAGGCTTTCGGCCCCCCACATTCCGGGCATCTCGCACCCCAACTGGCATCACGAGGAATTCACGGCACACACCAGCCGTGCTTCCGGCATTTACACTCCCTGGCCAGGCATCTCGCACCCCAATTGGCATCACGAGGAATTCATGGCACACACCATCCGTGCTTCCGGCATCCCCAACGCTCCGAGCATCTCAACTCCAAGGCCATCCAGATTTACGCACACAGGGCTACTGGGCATTCGACATTTTCACTCCCTGGCTGGGCATCCCGATAACTCCCGGGGCATCATCGGCTCACACCATCCAATGGCCTTCTCACATGCATGATTCATGGCATACAACATAATACTCATCATTCATAACATCATGCAATGCCAACATTCTCATTCATATGGCATGGAACTCACATGAAACACTTCATTCAACCAATTTCCATCCCTTCCTTATAAGTACATAAAATTCAGCACACACAATTCCAAAGAAACATCTAAATTAAATGTCAAATAATTTCCAAAAATTATAAAACTAGCCCACATAACAGTCAAGACAAAATGACACATGTTTCATGAAGAAAGTATATTCTGGATGTCAATATACAAAAAGATATTGCTCAGCCATGTCAACGCAGCAAATCCCAAACAAAACAGTTTGTGCAATCATAAAAGAAATCTAAATTGACCATCCAATTGGCCACTAAAAATCCTGAAATTTCACCACATCACCATAGAGACATTAAGGCACAACTTTCATTAAGGAAATTTGTTCAAACAATTTCCACATAAAAAGATATAAACTCAGCAAGACAGATTAGAGTTTAGGATTTCCCAGTTTGCACAGCTCTCGAATTTCATGAAATTAAATACTCAAACATCACTCAAAAATTACGAAATTTGAGTATGTCATAGCCAAGATCCTACAGAACATTTCTCATGAAGACATAATCATCATATTCGTCCTACATAATTTGCTATAAAAATCACAAACTCCTGTCTCAATTACCGAACCGTACAGGATCAATAGGACTTCCCAGTTTACATTGCTCTCGAATTTCATTAATTTAAATATCCAAATCTCATTCAAAAATTACAAAATTTCAGTATGTCATAGCCAAGAGTCTAAAGAACATTTCTCATGAAGACATAATCATCAAATTCGTCCTACATAATTTACTATAAAAATTACAAGCTTCTGATTCAATTCCCGAACCGTACAGAATCAATTATCAACGAAATCTCCTCAATTGAGCAACTTAACCTCCTTCTTTTTCCCTGATTTTTGGATATGTTATATTTTAGCATGTTTTCTACAACTTTTCTTTAGAGGTCGAAGAAAGATTCTCAAGAAAAAGTCACCTTATAACCCATACAATCCACTGGCGTTCCATAGAAACATTCCAGAATTCATGTCCGTAGGAAATCAAGCATTTCCCTGGGTTATACCGGTTATATTTGCCTCAAATTTTAGTATGATGTTCATTAGGATGTTATCAACATTTCATATGAAGGGGTCAAAGACAAATATCCAACAGAAAACCACATGCAACAACCCACAAGCAACAAAGGTCGACATGCAACCCGATTTTCACCCGGTTCCTTAGAAAATTGATTTCACCCCTCAAACCTTGATCATTTTACTTCAATTTTGGATATGTTGTAGTTCCAGACATTCTCTACAACTTTAGTTCATAACTCAAAGCCAAATTCTAACTCTAAGTTCATCCACAAATTCAAACAAGATTCGGGTACATGCAAGTTCATTCGGCCAGAATCACAACCACAGCAAGAACGGCCTCAAGACTTCAATTTTCATCCAACAAACCCAAAATTTCGACCAGAAATCAACACAACAATAAGACCACAGCATGCATGAGCCATCAAGAGATCAATCTTGCCTTAAGATTGAGCAGAAAATGCGAAGAAAACGGCAGTAATCCTTCGGCTAGCTCACGGTCAGCGCTCGGTTTCTCCTCCTTCTTCCTTTCTTTTTGTGTTTCTCACTTTCTCTCTCTCTCACTTAGCCGTCGAAGACCCTCACAAAACCGGCCATCTCTCTTTTATATGTGTTTCACTAATTATAATTAGGAGAAATGATTAAATTGCATGCATTTGGACACTTGGCAAGATAAATGGACACATGGACCCTCTCATCTCACTCTCTCGGCCACCTTGGCTTGTTCAACAAGCTTGGCCGACCCTCCTTGGGCTTGGCCGGTCCATCTTGGGCTTGGCTTGGCCCAAGTTTTCAAATCCAAAGTTCCTAATTTAAATCCTCTAATTAATTAAATTTTAGTTAAGTAAAATCATAAGCTTAAATAATCTATAAGCTTAAGTCTAGCTTGCATTTTAAATTTTAACTTCGTACCTCACATAAACATAACCTTTTCCTTCAAGTAAATGCCTCACAACCTTCGGCCACATCACAAGATTACAATGTCAGGCAAGGGTTAGTTCAATTGTAGCTCAATAATCCTCATGTCTCACGATTTTATCAATTTATTCTCTAATACACATCATAGTTGTAAGTGAACATACAAAACTATAATCCATCGAATGTCCAGCCCTTGGCTCAATTGTGACTTATGAAATCACTAACTAAAATCCATCAGCGTCTCTATCGACCGGCCACAGTCATCACCTCCTTGAAGATTGTCGAAATTCTTGGATGCCACGTAATTGGTCAGGAAAATCATTTCACCAATAGAAAACACAATACATAATGAACTGAGATTTAGCTCTCTTCGGTTTGTTCTTTGATTGAATTACGTCATTTCCACAAATGTTATGATTAGGATAACCACAAAGGATATGTCCATTGTAAAAAAATACCGAAGATTGATTATCTTCTAGAGATCTGCAAAGGCATGGATATATGCATAACAGGTGCCATTGGCAACTTCATTCTTTCTCCTAATGACTTGACATAGGTTAGGCTTTGGAAAGGCGTAATGCAAGACACCTTAAGATGGAGTAGCCATAATGCTTTGATGGTGGAAAATAACCATTCCAACATAATAAATGCTCTGCGAGATTGCAGTGATCATTGAGTTATGAAAACTCATTGTAGTAAGGTCTGGACATTGGTATTCTTAGTGTGTGGCCTCATTCTATAAAATTTCTTGAGTATAACCCTGTGTTTAGTGACCCAGCCTTGCATCTCTACATTCTGTAAATATATGTCATAGGAGAAGTAAGAACAGAATTCCGATGCATGCTAACATGGTTTCATGATGCTATGCCAAAACTGATGTGCTGTGTTGTAACATGGAGAAAAACAATTGTTTTGACATTAAGTTGCAAAAATGAAAAGTGGCACGCCCAGTCCATGCAAGAAACAGCAGTTGATAACATACGACCTGTGACTAGTTCCATTTGGTATCATCCTGGGTGTTCTGCCCAGAAGCATCTGTTTCCTATCAGCTGTCCTAAAAAGCAGGACGGGCCTTTGACTGCTCTGGACCATATGGTACTCTTCATCTTAGCAAGGACGTCGATTCTGACATAGAGGAAGAAAATAGAAATGCTGCCACTGAGGCTTGTGTAGATTGTAACGCAACAATCATCCTTTTAGGGAAGCTACTGACATAATTGGAGCATCTCTGATGGACACGGACTTCTAAAGTATATCAGTTCTTCACTAGAACATGATGCAAGAAAATATTTATGTCATTAGAGATGAATCTTTCTGAACATTCTCTCAAAAATCTTATCCCAGTTGCTCTATAAATTTATTAATATAAAAGCGCCTTGGAAAGATTAATTTCAGTCCTCGATATGAGATTCCACAATTTAGGGGCTAAAGATCTCTTATTTCCTTAGTCATGTACACCATATCCACCAACTTTTAAGCATGGTTGTGAGATCTCTGAGTTGTCTTAAACAAATTAAAACTGATCATTATCATGGAAGAGGATTTAGGAGCCAGAAGAGATTCATGGAAAAACTTATTCAATTAAAGGGTGAGTAAAGGACAATTTGGGCGTAAATTGCGCATCGATCCTGCCCACTGAAGAACTGAATATTGACACAGCGATGAACTTAATTTGAGGTCAAGTGGCAAAGATCGCTCCCCATCATCTTGAACTTTCTCTCACCACTCTCTCTTTCTTTATGTGGTTTCATAACATTTGTTTTTATTGATATCTTAAAAATATTTTTCTTGTGATACATTTTTTTTAACATTTGTAATTACCAAGAAAATGCAAATGCAACATCTGGTTGACATTCGTAAAAGTTTAGGAACTATTAGTGCCTCACTCCTATGCTTAAACGGTCGAGAGAAAAGGAGTGATCGGTGTTGTGACTCCCTCTAAATGTTATTATAACAATTTCCATGTCTGCTATGGAGTGTTCGATTTTGAGGCATGATTATTTTGCATCACTTGGCTTGAAAGTGTGCGGTTGACAAACCTGTCATTGCAGTCTCACCAAGATGCTAATAGTTAAGAAATCTCGTTTATAGGTTTGCTTACGATGAGAATTGTGAATATGATCTTGTAAAAGATATGTGTTTCTGTTACTAAAATGTCAATTACTTTGATGAAAAAATGTTATTTATTATAAAATTAAAGTCATTATCATAATTATGAATAAAACTAGTCATTTATATATACAGTGTAGTATTCATATGGGTAAGTTATTGATCATGTATAATATATTAAATTAAGATTTCATTTGTTTCGTGAAAAATAAATGATTGTAAAACATCTTCTTGAAAAATGATTGTTTATATCCTTGCAGAATGTATAGATAAACATTATTATAAAAAATGAATATTTTATTTAGGGATATAATTATTTTCGCCATTTTATTTAGGTGCGATACGACGGGTGGAGAGTCAGGAGACCACTTAGGTCCCGCTCAAAGTTCTGAAAAAGAAAAAGAAGAAAAAAAACCGCCATTCGCTCTACGCCTCTCGTGATCTCCATACCTCCTTCATCCTGCTACGGGGAAACGCACTGTACCGAGAGCTGTAATCGACTGCTCTCTCTCACTCTCTCTCTCTCTGTCTCTCTCTCGCTCGAGCTGATGTTGAGGAGCCCTCGACCTCCCGCTTTCTTTCTCCACTCGCAGCGCTCCCCATCTTCAGCTTCCGTCCCTCGCTCCCCCACCTTCTCTTCCCCTAAGTCTTCCCCTTTGCTGGATTCGAGTCAACCGTCCGGAATCGGATCGAGGGCGCCATCGCTTCACGTGCAATGTCGCCCCGTCATCTCGTCACCTAATGTCGAGCTCGAACCGGGTGAGTGGCTCTCAAGAGACAATTCATCAAACGGTTGATGTTCTTGAACGCCATTTGAAATATTTGATCGAACTCCTCGTTAAAGGTCTTGCCTTTAAAGGGGCTTTGTACGTGTTATTTCAAGAACTGGGGCTCAACGAGAAAGAGACCGAATCTCTCTTGACCAGGGACCCGGGTTTGAGGCAGAAGTCTATCGGTTCGTTGCGGGCTCGCGTCGCCTCTTTCAAATCGGTCGGAATCAGTGGCCTTGAGCTCTGCCATTTGGTTGCGAAATGCGCTTCTGTGTTGGCGGCAGGTGAAATCGATCCCTTTATACTCTTTGTGCGCGACCAATTAGATGGAAAGGTTGACCCAATGCAACTTATGCAACTTAAGCGTCTCTTTATGTCAACTGAACCGCGATTCCTAGCTGGATTTGAGGAAAAGGTTAATTTGCTGATTGACGGTGGGATTCCTAGAGAAAAGATTGTTCATGTTCTCAACAATGTGAATTTAACAAAGGCTTTGTCTCTTAAGCCATTCGGAGAAATTGAAAGGCTCCTTAATTTCTTGAGCCGCTATGGTGGGGTTAATTTGATTGTGAGGCATCCCCCCATTCTTAACTTCGATATGGATACCCAATTGATTCCGAGAGTGGAGTTTCTCCTAGAACTTAGCAGAGGAGATGAGGATGCAACTGGGGCAGTGTCGCGCAAACTGCCTAACCTTTCTGAAATATTGTGTGGAACACTTGGAAAGCCGTGTAGAGTTCTTGAGGTCATTTGCGGGATTAGATGATCAAGAAATATTCAGGATCATTCTTGTGTTTCCTAACATTGTTAGTGCGAGCAGGGAGAGGAAATTGCGTCCCAGAATTAGTTTTCTCAAAGAATGTGGACTCAATTCCAATGAAATTTTCAAGTTCTTGACAAAAGCCCCTTTGTTTTTGGGTCTATCTTTTGAGGGGAACATTGCTTATAAACTGGGTTTTTCGGTGAAGATTGGTTACAAGTACAGAACGAAGGAATTCGCAGTTGCAGTAGGCGCTGTGACTAGGACAAGTTGTGAGAATATGCAGAAGGTGATTGAGCTCTTCTTGAGTTATGGATTTTCTTGTGAAGACGTGCTTCTCATGAGTAGGAAGCATCCTCAGATACTTCAATACAATCCTCATTCTCTGGAGGAGAAAGTGGAATATTTGGTGGGGGAGATGGGACGTGACCTTGATGAGCTATTGGATTTCCCTGCATTTCTTGGTTACAAACTTGACAGTAGAATCAAGCATAGGTACGAGCTGAAGAAGAAGATTATAGGTGAAGGAATGTCAATCAACAAGCTGCTTAATGTTTCGTCCGAGAGATTTGCAAAGAAGAAGGCAGAAAAGTTGGTGCACAAAGCCTAAAAATTAGGGGTTGCTCAATTTCATCAGCAGAAGTTTATGGCAAAATTGACGTAAATTGTATAGTTACTGAGTTTTCTCAAACCTTCATCAGTTGAAGGCTTTTGCTTTTTTCAGGCGAAATTCTGCCTTGACTTCCTTAGGTGAAGATCGAAATTCATATTTTTCATCCCTAAATCTGCAAAGCCATTATTAAGTTCGAGAAAATGGTCAGTAGGTACCCAGTTGAATGAAATGATTGAGTACGCTCCATTTTAAGGTTAAAGCAACAAGAAAAGTGGCTGATCTTTGTATTTGTGTAACTGTCATTTACAAAGGAATCCACCTTGAGTTGATAGCAATATTTCTTTGGTTCCTCTCACATTTTTCTGTTCTTAGTCCTGAAATCTTTAAAAAACGTGATCTGATGTTGAAAATAATCTTGTCAATGTGCATGAGGCATCAAGACATGGTTGCCTTGTTATGCAATAGATTTCCTAACTGGGATGGTCAAAATCACTAAGTTAACTTGATTGCAAGGCATCTATGATCAGGATGGTCATTTCACCTGTAGAAATTGCAACAAATAATTGAGTGTTAATTCTGTTGTCTCTGGTTCATTCTTTGATTAAATTACATTCCGTAAATTATTACGACTTTTAGTTCAAAATTATCTCACAGGACATTATGATCATCAACAAAACCGAGGATCTATTATCCTCAAGAGATCTTCAAGGGTGTGGCATTTATGCATAATAGGTGCCATTGGCAACTTCATTCTTTCTCCCATGCAACATGAGGTTACACTTTGGAATGGTGAATTCCAAGACACCTTAAGATGAATAGCCATACTGCTTTGATGGTGGAATATAACCATGGCAATGTAAGAAATCCTATATCTGCGAGATTGTAGTAATCATTGAGTTATGCAAATTCATCATATGCAGGTCTGAACATTGGTTTTCTTAGTATGTGGCCTCATTCTATGGCGTTTCTTAATTTTTATCCTATGTTTGGTAATCCTGCATTGAATTTCCACATTCTATAAATAAATGTCAATGGAGAAGAAATATGAACAAACTATTCCCATAGATGCTGACAAGGTTTCATGGTATCACGTCAAAACTAATATATTATTTCCTGATATGAACAAAAACTAATTTTGAAAAGTTTGAATGTTCTGCCAGAGTGAATTGGAGGAAAAAGGAAAAAAAATTTCTTCACCCACCTCCTTTTTCCTCTTTCCTGCCTCTCCCAAATGAAGCATTAAAATAGTATCAAAAGATCATGACCCGCTCATGTGTAAAAGTGTCAAATTGATCAGATAACTTACTTGAAATTTCCAGATAATAGATGGGGTGTGAATCCTTTTATGCTCATGGTCTGTGACTAGGACAAGTTGTGAGAATATGCAGAAGGTGATTGAGCTCTTCTAGAGTTATGAGTTTTCCTATGAAGACGTGCTTCTCATGAGTAAGAAGCATCCTCAGATACTTCGATGCAATCCTGATTCTCTGGAGGAGTAAGTGCAGTATTTGGTAGGGTGGATCGGACACGGCCTTGACGAGCAATTAGATTTCCCTGCATTCCTTGATCATAAACTTGACAGTGGAATTAAGCACAGGTACGAGGGGAAGAAGAAGATTATAGGTGAGGTGAAGGAATGTCACTCAACAATCTGCTATGTGTTTTGTCTGAGAGATTTGCAGAGAAGCTAGAAGAGCTGGCGCACAAAGCCTAAAAAGTAAAAGGTTGCTAAGTTTCATCTGAAGAAGTTCATGGCCAAAGTGATGGAAATTGTACTGAATTTTCTCAAAGCTTTACAATTTCAAGGTTTTGCTGTTTTATTTTTCCCCAGGGTAAAATTCTGGCTGGGACCTCCTTAGGTGAAGATAGAAGGTCATTATTTCATCCCTAAACTTGCAAAGCCATCATGAAGTTTGAAGAAAGTGGTCGATACCCAGTTGAATAAAATGACTGAGTATTCTCAATTTGAATGTTAAGCAGCAAGAAAAGTGGCTCATCTTTGTATTTGTGTAATTGTCGAATCTAATGGAATCCACCTTTTAATTGATGGCAATATTTCTTTGGTTGTTCTCACATTTTTCTGTTCTTAGTCATGAAATCTTGAAAAATGTGATTCGAAACTGAAGAGATTCTTGTCAATGTGCATGAGGCGTCAAGACATGGTTGCCTTTGTTATGCAATTCAGGATAGACTTACTACTTATTGAACAGGGATGGCCAGAATCAGTGAGTTAACTTGATTGAAAGGAATCTATGATCAAGAGTCATTTCACCAATAGAAACTACAATATATAAGTGTTAATACAGTTCTCTCCGATCTGTTATTTGATTAAATTACGTTATTTCAATAAACGTTATGACTGTGATTTCAGGATTACCTCTGGATATATCATCATCAACAGCACTGAGAATCAATTATCCTCAAGAGATCTTCAAAGGCGTGGCATTTATACATAATAGATACCATTGGCAAGTCCATTCTTTCTCCTATGCGACTTCAATACAGGTTAGTCTTTGGATTAACGAATTGAAAGGCACCTTAAGTTGAAGTAGCCATACTGCTTGGTGGTGGAATATAACCGTGCAAGGTAAGAAATCCAGTATCAGTGAGATTGCAACGATAACTGAGTTATGCAAACTCTTCATATGCAGTTTTGCACATTGATATTCTTAGTGCGTAACCTCAGTCTACTGCATTTGTTAAGAATTATCTTATATTTGGTAATCCTGAATTGGATGTCCTGGAAGAAGAAATAAGAAATAAAATATATTCTGATACATGCTGACATGGTCTCGTGGTATTGCGTCAAAACTGATATACTATATATTGACATGAAGAATAATTAATTTTGAAAAGTTTGAATGTTCTGCCAGAGTGAATTGGAGGAAAAAGGAAAAAAAATTTCTTCACCCACCTCCTTTTCCTCTTTCCTGCCTCTCCCAAACGAAGCATTAAAATAGTATCAAAAGATCATGCCCCGCTAAAGTGTAGAAGTGCCAAATTAACCAGATGACTTTCTTGAAATTTCCAGATGACATATGGGGTGTGAATCCTTTTATGCCCATTCAGTGAGTCCTTATGCTAACCTATTTTCTACTTTAACTGTATACAAATTCTCATTTTATTTTAATCTGTCCTAGTTATATTTTTGCAGATGATTGTATCGCAAGTGTCGAAAAAACATAAGAAATCACTGTAGACAAGAACAGATCATTAAACTTATATAACAAGCAACGGAGTTACTGTTGCACTTGAAAGAACAAACGAGTGGACCTATGTAACACGGTTTTGTGGTACTGTATCAAAATTGATATGCTACGTCATGACATGGAAAAGAAGTTGTTTTGAGGTATGCTAGTTTTTGTTTTTGATCTTGTTCCTCGAAACTATATGTCAATTTTCTTATGATTGTCACTTGAGCGGTGAAGGAGGGAGTTGGAGAAGAAGGGAGAAGGAAACAAATGAAGAAGAAAATAAGAAAAAAGATGGTAGTGATGGAGAGAGAGAGAGAGAGAGAGAGAGAGAGAGAGAGAGAAGGAAACAAATGAAGAAGAAAATAAGAAAAAAGATGGTAGTGATGGAGACGAGAGAGAGAGAGAGAGAGAGAGAGAGAGAGAGGAGAGAGAGAGAGAGAGAGAGAGAGATTTGTTTGTTGATGGGATGTGGACCCAACAATTTCGTGGAGAAGAAAAATCAATCAAATGTATTAAACGATGTTCAGAAATTTTTATGTAGGTGATTACGGGGGGTCTCAATCAGGGTTGGTTGCCGTGCCGTGCCCGTTACTCCACTAATGATGTTAACTTTAGCTTTAATTTCTTGACCTGATCCATTGATTGACTTGGTCTTTCCTATAGGACAAGGCGACTCCAAAGTCTCCAATCGAACAAGTTCATCCAATCTCTTTTCAATCTTTTAATATGGTGCCATCTCCACATACCCCAAGTAGTTCTTTAACAATTTCACTTTGCCCAAAGACAAACGGAGACCTAATTAATGCTTTCAGCTTCACCAATGTCTTTGCAGTGTTGTCGCTCCTCCTTGTTTTGTTGCATGCGATGACTAGCAATGCGGCTCCGAGTAATTCATGGTACGTCGCTTCATCCTATGGTAACATTCCCAATATAAGGTACTTATTTTGATTGAAGAATGAATCGAAGAGATGTAGTGAGCAGGAGAATGAGCTAGCTTGTGAAGATAATTACACAATTTTATACTTGTGTGATGATCGATACTACGTGCAATCTATCAATTATTCCATCCACCAAATTAGATTAGTCGACTACTCGTATCTGCCTTGTCATTCATGGGCTGTGTATAACTTCAAGCACCGTATTGACCAAACAAACCCGTGATGGTCTATTGGTCATTGTGAACTGCTTGAAGCGATTAGCTCTCCATTCTACATCACCACGAGTCCATGTATTGAGCGGGTGTAATCTTCCAACACATTATCGAATTGGAACTTGTATTTTTTCGAACTTATTAATGACTGATGTACACACTATATAGTGTCACTTTAATAAAATAGAAGTCTTCTAATTATGCCAAACTGTGGAACACGCTATAAGATTCTCTTCAAAGATGGTGGGGGAACATGCTATAAGAAATAAAGATTGTGTATAAGAAGAAAGTGACAGGCGAGAGAGATGGAGTTGTTTGTTGACGGAATGTGGAGCCAACAATCACGTGATGAGAGTTTTGGAAGAAACTTTTGAATTTTCAATGGGTGTAAAATTTCCAAGGGTTGGATGTGACTCCACTAATGACGGAAATTTAGTTTGGGTACCCCTTTTTAATTTCTTGACTTGCATGCTTTTGTTACGTTGACTGAATTGGGCATTTCTATTGGTCGAAGCAACTCCTAAGTCTCCAATTTAACGAGGTTCGTCCAATCCTTTTTCATTGATTTAATGTTGGGCCTCCTTCTGTCCACACACACCGACCAATTCTTTACCAATTTCTCTTTTTCCAAAGACAATCGGAAACATAAGTAATACTCTCAGCTCCATGAATATCTCTCTAGTACTGCTAGTCTTTCTTGTTCTATTTGCAAGCGATGTAATGCATGAATTTACATTATTATTATTTTTTTTTAATTTGAAGATTCAAAACTTGCTGGATGGGAATGTTTTCTTGGTTATGCACTGCCCATAGGCTAAAAATTTAGGGGTCCAACCATGGCAATGAGCCACAACATGGTGTTCATATCCTCATCGCCACTCACCACAAAGTTATCTCCAAAATCCAATCCGACTTAAAAGTTTTTTGTTGTTGTTGTTGTTGTTGTTTTTTCTCCTGTTGCAATCAAACATAGGAGACCCCTTATTTGGTGCCAAAGCAAAATCAGACGAAAGAGAGAGCAAGAAAACACAAAAACAAAAAGGTGAAGGGAAGAGATCATTAACAAAGTAAATGGGTGTTAGCCAGCTTTTGTTGATTAAGGGCCTCAATAAACTCAAATAGTAAAAAGTTAGAACAAAAGAGGGAAGCTCCCCTAATTTCAAACGTCTCTTCTTCTCAATCTGTAATATTCTTTTTCAAGTTCCTAAACCTAAAGATCCGTTAGGTCCAATATGGCTTTGTCAAGCCAGAGCTTGCTTCAATGTATGCGCTGAAATAATTGACTTGGGATTGACTTGTATTGCCCATCGAGCCGCATCAATTATGTTCTTGGTATTCCAATCGAATGGCCAAGTTTCGACAAGTTAACCGTCGTGAGTGCTTCTAGTGATAAATACCCAAAAATTGATCTTTTTATTGTTGGAAAATCAATATAAAGCTAACAACAATAACAGCCTTATCACATTTGAAATGGATTTACCACTTGAAGTGCCATGCCTCAAAGCATCAAAGAGATGCTCAACACTCAAAAGGGTTATATAACTTCTAATTATCGTCTAGGCGAATATCCAATTTATCCATATAGTCTCATAAGGTAAATATTAATAAGTTTATGAGAATGTATTGATTAGGATTTATTACATATTTGTCGACTATATATATCTTGCTAAAGTGTAGTTATCATTTGTTACCATTCTTCACGACTGTCACTGTCACGAAGGACGCACTAATGTGATTCTATCGATGTTATGCCCCTTTCTTAGCTTAAAAGTAATGGCTACATAAGACGCAACAAAAATAGTGTAACTAATTAAATTTGAACGCAACAAAGGATGTTTCTCGTGGGCCTCAAAAAGCAAGTCTGCAGATTCCTCGTGTTTTCTTACTTCTGCACTCTCTTGCTCCATGACAACAAATCTCCTTACGTCGTAACTTCATCAACCTCACACCCCTAATCAAATCTTATTTTAATAGCCAAACCAAAGTCTTCTTCCATATCTATACAGCTTTTTGAACAAAATTTGTTTGCTGTATCAATTGACCAGAGTAAATCAGAAGTGGAGGTGAAAAGAGAGATGTCACTAGTTTGAAGTGATTGCCCCATGATATAGACCAATCTCCAATCCACATGAAAGGCTATTGAGTTTGCTTTTATCTCCAATAATTCTTGAAAGATGTCTCCCTTATGATTCTTGCCAAGAATAATATTTCCTATGTCGTGCCCCGTCAATTATTAGGGGCACATGGATCCCTTCTTTATACAGCTGTGCTAGCTAAAATTTATACTCAAGCAATTATAGTAATTCTATCTACATGCATAGCAAGAATACAATAATAGGGTGGATATATGTGATTTTGCTTTCAGGCGAGTATAGGAGAGGAGAGGGTATTTTATGTAACACTACACATTGCAAATTTATACATTTTAACTTTAGATAAGGATTTTCTTATATTTACTCGATAAAATATGTAATCGTTCATAATTGGGTTGATGATGTGCAATATCTCATTATCATATAAGATAATTTTTTTAATAGTGACTATTTATTTTAAGAATGATCAACTGTGTAACAAATTGAATGACGACTAATCTTCGAGACTTAATTTAGCAAATATGGAATAAATATCAAGTGATTAAGAGCAACTGAACGGAAAAAAAAAAAAAAAAATTCAAAGGTGGAGAAGAAGGGAGGGGTAAAAAAGTATAAAAAAAGAAGGATGTGTCAGCAGGAAGTGACGGGGAGAGAGAGATGTGAAAAAGTTGGACACGACTCCACTAATTATGGAGCTTTAGCTTGGGTCCACCTCCTTTAATTTCTTGACTTGCTTGCATTTGTTCCGTTAACCGACTGGGGCTTCTCTATAGGCCAGGCGACCGCAAGCCTCCAGTCAGATTAGGATCACCCAATCTCTTCTGAATCTTTTTAAATTGCGCCTCTCCTTCCACGCAGACCAAGCCATTCCTTACCAATTTCTCTCTGCAAATAGAGACATGTTTCATGCTCTCAGCTCCATGAATATCTCTCTAGTGTTGCTGCTCATTCTTGTTCTATCGAAAGCCATGACTAGCAAAGCCGGGCCGAGTAATCCACGATGCGTTGCTTCATCCTGTGGTGATATTCGCAACATAAGTCACCCGTTTCGATTGAAGAGTGACCCAAAGGGATGCGGTGACCCAAAAAAGGAGCTGGTCTGTGAAGATAATCGTACTGTTCTATACTTCCACGATGGCCGATTTTATGTACAGTATATCAATTATTCCAGCCGCGAAATCAGATTGGTTGATGATGGGTTGAAAAAGGATAACTGCTCATCTCTCCCTCGTCATTCATGGGCGTTCTATAACTTTAGGAACCGTTCCGATCCAAATAATCCATACTACATGTTCTATGAAGGTATGTTGGTCATTGTGAACTGCTCAAAGGCAATTAACTCTCCCATCTACATCGCTACGAGTCCATGCATTAAGGGTTTGTACTCTTCCAACACATCATCGAATTGGAACTTGTATGCTTTGCTCAATCCATCAGCATCGGACGTTAGGGACTTTTGCACCATTAGCAGCGGTACAATGTTACCCAATTTTAGCAGTTATGAGCAGATCAATAGTAACTTCTACAACTACGAGCTAATCCATAACATCATGGCTGATGGATCTACTCTCTACTTTGGTCCATTGAGGAGGGCAAAGAATTTCTTTTGCTACTTTGATCTGTACAACTACTTTCATTTCTATAACTTATTTTATTCTGATAGATTGTTCATGTATGTCTCCGACAGAAGTCAAGTTTGCGGATCCTGGTACTACGACGACGGTAAGTTTTGGTCAGCGATGAAATTTCACAATAATTTTGCATGATTCTGTACAATGTTTCACTTCCCACTCTCTTCAAAACTGGAAAATGAAAAAAACATCTAATATCCACTAAACTTACGACAAATATACAAGATAGTGTACGTCAACTATGTGTATTTTAAAGTCTTTGGGAGGATCGCATTACTTATAAATTCTAAGTTGAAGGAGTTGCAAGATTCACGAAACAAAATGAAAAAGTGACGGTAGAAGCCACCACCAAACATACTCAGATCAGCTGCACATATACAAGTGTCTAGATTATAATTCCTTTCCACAGAAAGGCTAAAACTCCCACCGTAAAAAAGAAAGAAGATGCTTGTGTGAGCAACCACATGACTAGCTTTTGTTGGCATAGAATATATATTTTCTTAATTTCTTAATTGGTTCTTTAATTAGTCACTTAACTAATAATCCGGGAGACGCTCCTTAACATTCCTTAAAAGAATTGTAGTCGTGCACTGGATTTGTTAACGTCTAACAAAGTGAAATGAGTTATTTTGTATTGCCTACCATCTATGTATGAAGCTGATTATTTTCATTTATTGGTCAATTCACGCCTGCCACTACTCATACTCTTTTGGACAAAAGTCAACTTATACAAAGTGACGGGCTACTACTCTATTTGTGAGTTTTGTTAGACTTCTTTTCCTTCAATTCCTTTTCACACCATTCATTCCTTCCACAGGTCTGCTGAAAAATATTGCAATTTGGACTACTGGAGATTTTATAGCACTACTAGGTAAGCCAAGATGATTCATTCTTTCAATAATTATACAAATAACATATTCTAACCCAATAAAAATCTCTTCAGTGTCTTTTTGTGTAGCGAAATTCATAATTGGGATGCCATTTGTCACAATATTTCTGATCTACAAGTATAGAAGAAGGCACCTAGCAATGGACAAGAATATTGAAGAATTTTTGCAAGCTCAGAATAACTTTTTGCCCATAAGGTACTCTTACTCTAATATTAAGAAGATCACCAAAAACTTTAAGCACAAACTAGGTGAAGGGGGGTATGGTTCTGTGTACAAAGGAATGCTTAGAAGCGGCAACGAAGTGGCCATCAAGATTTTGAAGCAGTCCAAGGCTCATGGCCAAGATTTTATCAGTGAAGTGGCTACTATTGGAAGAATTCACCATGTTAATATAGTGCAACTCATCGGTTTTTGCTTTGAAGGAACGAAACAAGCTCTCGTGTATGATCTCATGACAAATGGGTCTTTGGATAAGCACATTTTTGTTCAGGAAGGTGATAACTTTCTTGATTACATGAAAATATGTGAGATTGCTCTTGGGGTGGCGAGGGGGATTGAATACTTACATCGGGGGTGTGACATGCAAATACTGCACTTTGATATCAAGCCTCATAACATTCTTTTGGACAAGAATTTCACCCCGAAAGTTTCTGATTTTGGACTCGCAAAACTTTATCCCACGGATCATAGCATAGTTTCATTAACTGCTGCAAGAGGAACCTTGGGATATATGGCACCTGAGTTGTTATATAAAAACATTGGCAGCGTATCTTATAAAGCAGATGTGTATAGCTTTGGGATGTTGCTCATGGAAATGGCAGGTAGAAGGAAGAATATAAATGCAAATGCAGAACGCTCAAGCCAAATTTATTTTCCATTGTGGGTGTATGACCAAGTCAGTGAAGGTACAAGTGTTGAAATGGAAGAAGTTGTAGAAGAGGAGAGGAAGGTGATAAAAAAAATGATAATAGTTGCACTTTGGTGCATACAATTAAACCCTGACCATCGCCCTCCAATGAACAAAGTCCTAGAAATGCTGGAAGGAGATATTGGTAAACTTCATATGCCTCCAAAACCGATTATTTACCCACCGGAAGTGTCAGTTAACAATGACAAATCCGAGATGGAACTAAAAACACTCTCTACTTCACCAAGTGCTTCGGTAATTTCAGCTAGTTTTCCTTTTAGAGATAGCAATGTTGTTTAGAGAACCATGCACTGTTTGATTGGAAAAGCTTTGTACATTTGCCCACAATCTAGTATCATGTTGGGAGGGAGTTGAGCTACCTTATCTCAACCCTAATTACTTTGAGATTGTCTTCTTGTGGCTCTTATATTAATGTTGTGTTAGTGTCCTTCATATAGTTTTACTCTCTTGCACCTTCAAAAGGACAAAAAAATTGGTCGAAAGCCGTACAAAAACAGAGGAGGAAGGTGACGGCCATTGTGAATTGTCTTTCCTTGTTACGTGATTTTGAATAATGCCAATGAAAAAACTAATGATAACCCTCGATCTTACTCCTATATGCACCATTGCCACCATATGATTTCTTGATATAGAAAATAACTGATTTCAACTTATGAATTATATATATATATATATATATATATATATATATATGTATACGTTTTGCAAAGTGGACACCATCTATCTATGCTAGAAACAACTTTTATCAAAATGGAAAAGAAATGATCTTAAATGAAACAAACTCAATGAAGCTTATATTTGAAAGAACTCATAATCCATTTTAAAGTCGACATGAAATTATCAACAGGTAATAATATGTAAAGATTACAATTTTCTCTTAGATCACTCAGTTATGGTGACTTCAATAAATGAAAATTCATCTATACCTGATATTGGCCATGGAGGGAAGGGGGAGAAGGAGAGCAACCCTTTACCCGCCAAAAAAAAAAAAAAAAAAACAAATTTTCAATTACAAATATGAAATGGGCAAATCTTTTTTTTTTTTTTAAATGAGGGGAATGAAGTTTGTTTTAAATAAGAACTATGAGTAACCATCGTAATTTCAAATGTGTGAACTGATATCCAGCCAAATTTTCAATCGGGGGATAATTTCATCCAAAATTTTATGATTTTACCTCTAAATTTATGCTGAACAGGTGTATGAACAAGAGGATCGTTACCTTGAAAAACAATCGCTGAACAATTTTCGTCCAAAATTTCCCCGTTACCACAAGGCTGTCCGCCGAAAACAAATCGCTCCTTACACTTTTCAAGTTCTAACCCGCGAGCTCCATTCTTAGCTGGAGGAGCAGGAGCATCGATTACATCTAAGGAGTTTAAAGAGGCTAGGATTTTTCGATTCTGCTTCTTCTGGTTTGTTCGATTCACTCGATTGGATTGGAGGGTCGACAGTGTAGGCGTGGAGGGAGGGCGATGGTGCGGGATCGTGAATGAGTTTAGTTTCCGGTGTTTGTTCTGGTCAGGATGAAGGTGTTGCTATGGAGGAAGTTTCTATTTGGGGGGGAAGAAGGCACAGGTGATGGTGTTCTTGGTGGTGGGCTTCATGGACTGCGAACTAATGTTGGAGTAGAAATGGGTTCCTCGCTTTCTAAGGACTTGGCGTCTGCAGTTGGACTTGATGTCCAGAATATTGCTTGTGGTGGATGACATGCTGCCTTGAAGTCCAAGCAAGGAGATAGCTTTTCGTAGGGGAGAGATGGGGTGAGAGACTGGGGCATGGCTGGACTCTTATATCTCGCATCGAAAGCTAATAGATTTTCTGAGCAATACATATATGAAGCGAGTATCATACATATTCTGGTAATTTATACACTCGGCGGTGATGGAGCTTAGTTTTGGTCTTCTTGGGCATGGGAATTAGGTGAGCCACTGGGTATCAAAAAGAGTGAGGGGACCCTTGGAAGGTGTATATGTCTCATCCCTCTCCTGTTGAATTTGGCACACTGTAGTTGTCACTTCTGCTGGCCAGTTACTTGCTTCCGGTGATGGCGCCTTCGGTGTTCTAGGCCATGGAGATTGGAAAAGTGTATTGATACCCAAGGAAGTGTTGAAATGGAAGAAGTTGTAGAAGAGGAAAGGAAGGTAATAAAAAAAATGATAATAGTTGCACTTTGGTGCATACAATTAAACCTTGACCATCGCCCTCCAATGAACAAAGTCCTACAAATGCTCGAAGGAGATATTGGTAAACTTCATATGCCTCCAAAACCGCTTATTTACCCATCTGATGTGTCAGTTAACAATGACAAATTCAAGATGGAACTAGAAACACTCTCTACTTCACCGAGTGCTTCGGTAATTTCAACTAATTCTCCATTTAGAGATAACAATGTTGTTTAGAGAAGCTTGTGCTGTTTCATTGGAAAAGCTTTGTTACATTTGCCCACAATCTAGTATTATGTTGGGAGGGAGTTGATCTACCTTATCTCAACCCTAATTACTTTGAGGTTGTCTTATTGTGGCTCTTATATTAATGTTGTGTTATTGTACATGTAGTTTTACTCTCTCGTACCTTCAAAAGGACAAAAAAAAAAAATTGTTAGAAAGCCAAGACAAAAACATAGGAGGGAGGGACGGCCATTGTGAATTGTCCTCCCTCGTTACGTGATTTTGGATAATGCCAATGAAAAAACCAACGATAACCCGTGATCTTACTCCTTTATGCTCCATTGCCACCGTATGATTTCTTGATATAGAAAATAATTGATTTTGACTTATGAATTCATTATCAAAGAAAACATATATGTATACGTTTTGCAAAGTGGACACCATCTATTTATTCTAGAAACAATTTTTATCAAAATGGAAAAGAAATGATCTTAAATGAAACAACTCAATGAAAGCTTATTTTTGAAAGAACTTATAATCCTTTTTAAAGTTGACATGAAATTATCAACAAGTAATAATATCTAAAGATTACAATTTTCTGTTAGATCACTCAGTTTTGGTGATTTCAAGGAATGAAAATTCATCTATACCCGATATTGGCCATGGAGGGAATGGGGAGAAGGAGAGGCAACCCTCTACCCGCCAAAAAAATTAACAAAATTTTCAATTACAATTCTTAAGTAGGCCTTTTTTTTATTTATTTATAAAAAAATTGAGGGAAATGAAGTTTGTTTTGAATGAGAACTATGAGTAACCATCGCAATTGCAAATGAGTGAACCGATGTCCAGCCAAATTTTCAATCGGCGGAAAATCTCATCCAAAATTTCATCATTTTTTCCTCTAGATTTATGCTGAACAGGTGTATGAACAAGAGGATCGTTACCTTGAAGAACAATCGTTGAACAATTTTCGTCCAGAATTTCCCCGTTACCACAAGGCTGTCCGCCGAATACAAATCGCTCCTTACACCTTTCAAGTTCCAACCCGCGAGCTCCATCCCCAGCTGGAGGAGCAGGAGCATCGATTACATCCAAGGAGTTTAAAGAGGCTAGGATTTTTCGATTCTACTTCTGCTTCTTCTAGTTTGTTCGATTCACTCGATTGGATTGGAGGGTCGACAGTGTAGGCGTGGAGGGAGGGCGATGATGCGGGATCGTGAATGAGTTTAGTTTCCGGTGTTTGTTCTGGTCAGGATGAAGGTGTTGCTATGGCGGAAGTTTCTATTTGGGGGGGAAGAAGGCACAAGTGATGGTGTTCTTGGTGGTGGGCTTCATGGACTGCGAGCTAATGTTGGAGTAAAAATGGGTTCCTCGCTTTCTAAGGACTTGGAGTCTGCAGTTGGACTTGATGTCCAGAATATTGCTTGTGGCTGATGACATGCTGCTTTAAAGTCCAAGCAAGGAGATGGCTTTTCGTAGGGGAGAGATGGGGTGAGAGACTGGGGCATGGCTGGACTCTTATGTCTTGCATCGAAAGCTAATAGATGCTCTCAGCAATAGATATATGAAGAGAGTATCATACATGTTCTGGTGATTTATACACTCGGGGGTGATGGAGCTTATAGTTTTGGTATCCGTGGGCATGGGAATGAAGTGAGCCACTGGGTACCAAAGAGTGAGTGGACCCTTGGAAGGTAAAGATGTCTCATCCCTCTCCGGTTGAATTTGGCACGCTGTTGTTGTCACTTCTGCTGGGCAGTTACTTGCTTCCGGTGATAGCGCCTTCAGGGTTCTGGGCCATGGATATCGGAAAAGTGTAACAATACCCAAGGAAGTGGAATCCTTCAAAGGGCTTCGCACTGTTGGAGCTGCTTGTGGGGTTTGGCATACAACTGCAGGAGTGGAAGTCATGGTTGGTAATCCTACTTTCGGTAACTGCTCATTCGAAAATAGCAGTAGTGACTAATGGATGTGATCAGTGGGCGGTTTAGTTTTTATGTAAACTCATTTCCTTTTTTTTTTTAATGCAAATATTCAAGTTTAATGAAATTCAAGTGTTTAATGATGAGTTGATGATGGTTGCTTGGCCAATTACTTGCTGTTTTATGATGAGTTGGTAATGATGATTATTAACAATCACTTGGCCAAATGCTTGCTGTGATCATAGATGTTTCATATACTCTTGTTGGCCAAATGCTTGCTGTTAGAATTGTTGGAAAGCCATTAGTTATACTGTTGTTAGCATTTTCAATCATCTTTTGGCTCCTCTTTTTTATCACATGTTAAGTTAACAAATTATGCCTGAGTTTTGATTTCTCCCTTCCCGGAGTTCTGCTTTGAGCTTGTATTAAGGGGAATATTCGATGGTACCATTGAGAAAGAGAGAGTTCTACACATCCATTAGCATAAAAAGCCATTTGAGAAAGACCTGCTCACACTTTGCAATAGAATGAAGGTGGATATGTATATAATGGAGCACTCTGGGTAAAATAACAGAGTCCGAAACAACTGAACAAGAGATAAGGATCCTCTAGTTCATCTTCATTACAAGTTGACAAGGGAGCTTCTGGTATATTCAGATTTCGTTTCCTGGAATCAAACTTCAATTGATAGGCACAAGCCTGTTCCCTTCTCTTCAATCTTTTCTGCTTCTATTTTCCAGGGGCTTACTATAAACCAAATTGAAGCGACAACTACAGAGTTAAAAACTGGGCAAGCTTTTTTAATAAAGACCGTTTGCCATCATCTCGTTGCTGCTAATCTCCATCAAAGTCATCATTTCTCTAGAAAATCGAACGTGCCCCACGTTACTTCAGCTGAATTCCAGCAATAAATGGTAGGTTCTGCTTTGCCACCTGAATTTTGTGCCCTTCTCTTTCAACTTGGAAAGCAAGGGGTAGAAATCCGAGAACCGGCATGAGTGAACCTGATCTTCGTCCAATTTCGAAACTTCCTTCTAGGGCAAAGCAGTGCTGGAGATAGGCGTGTTCATTTTAAGTATCTTTGCCTGGATTATCCACAATTGTGAGATTATGATCTCTCAAATATTCTGGGAGAGTTGCTGGTGATGAAGAAGACTACACCTCTGTTAACAGGGTTTTCGTGGACAGCACAGCTCACTTCCTCTTCATTTAGTGAATCTGGAATTTCACTCCCTTGCATACTAGGAAAGCGTAAATTCCCCAAAGAAACCTGCAAAATATCAAACTGTCATGACTGCTATATAAACGAGCATTACAATTGACTGCTATACCCGCATGACATAATTCGCCACTTTTTCGTGCAATGAGGTTTTGATGTATAAAATTTTGGGATAAGTGCATTGGAAGTCCTAAAATTTGTTATGAAAATGCAATTAAGTCCTAAAATTTTCAAAAAGTGCAATTAAGTCCTAAAACTTGTCACAAAGTGCAATTAAGTCCTAAAACTTTCAAAAGTGCAATCAAATCATAAAACTTATCAAAATGGTTCACTTTAAGTCCTTCCATTGGTTACACTTTTAGAAAGTTTTAGGACTTGGTTGCACTTTCGAGACAAGTTTTAGGACTTGGTTGCACTTTCGATATAAGTTTTAGGACTTTATCGAACCTTTTGAAAGTTTTAGGACTTAATTGCATTTTGATGATAAGTTTTAGGACTTCTAATGCACTTATCCCTAAAATTTTCCTTTTCCAGAGTTTTCGGACCTGTGGATGCATTCTTTTGTTCTCTTTTTGAGAGAGAGAACCTATAGAAATTATCATCTTAACTACCGAAGAACGCTAGTGGCATCCAGTCAGGTATAGCCTTCTCCCGCTTTCTCGCAATTCACCATGTTCAGCTGCTCCAAGTTCTCCAATTCAGACAGATCAGAGACCGTCTCTGTTGCCATGCAGTCTGCAATATTAACCTCTACCAAACTCAATGGAAGAGGGCGGAAGAGACTCGAGCTCCTTAAATTTGTTAAGCCTCATAAAGACGATGTTTTCCAATTTTCCCTATCAATTCTGGAAGCTCTGTGACATCATAATGGACCATGGTAGTGAGACACACCTCGAAATTCTAGGTCACCAACAAATTCAGGAAGTTCAGTCAGGGAGACACACTTCATAATACTCAAAACAATTCAAGTTTCCTCAATGACCGTAGCGAATCAGGTAGGTCCTCTGTTCCAGTATCATTACGTGTGAGTTCTTTGAGAGAAGCCATCATTCCCACAAGGGATCCACAATCAACAAAGAAAGAAAGCGCATGAAATTCTAACAAATCAGAACACTTGCGCCGGTTTTTGGACGTGTGAAAACTACCTCGCCAACAACATTGCCCTACTTCCACACCCACACTGTCGACCCTTCATTTCTAATCGAGTAAATCGAGCAAACCCGAAGAATCAGAAGTAGAGTCGAAGAATGCTAGCCTCTTTAAGCTCCTTAGATGTAATCGAACGCTCCTTCATCCAGCTAAAGAGGATGGAGGATGGAGCTTCCGAGGAAGAACTTGAAAGAGGTAAGAAGAGATTTGTTATGAGCGGGACAAACCTGAGGGCAGGAAAATTTTGGACGAAATTTGTTTAGCAACAGTTCTTCTAGATGACGATCTAGAGTAAAGTCAATTTAAATATATATATATATATATATATATATATATATATATAATATGTAATTGCCCCCTTTATGGAAACAGTTGCCATGCCAACATTTAACAAGACAGTAAGTTCAAATCATTATTTGAGATTAGATTGATTACTTCATGACTTTATTTAAAATAAGATTCAATCCATATCTTTTTTTAAAAGAAAATATTTACACTTTAGATCTATATTTGAAATTTTCTCACAAAAATAAAAATTACACATATATGCTATAGAGAATATTCTCATATTTAGTTTCATGCTCAAACTTTTTCTTTAGAAACAAAACATATCAAAATCCATGTCAGTTTGCTTAAGGTAAATTCCAATATAATGCATTCAATGGGAAAGATGACAATTGCAAAGATGTAAGCGAAGACATAATTTCATCTTTACCGTAAATGTATAGACAATTGTATTATCTCTTTCTTCGTATTATTATTCATGTAATAAATTCTGACTTTTTACTTAACACTATATATATACCAACCGTCTTAAGTGGCGTGGTCAATGTTAACATGAACAATTTTAATAATATTTAGATATTTTTTCGAACTTTCTTTTCTTTTCTTTGTCTTCCCTTCTTCCTCTACTCAGTCGTCGGGCCTTGGCAATTGACCAAAGGCAAGGACTGATAAGATCAACCTTTCCACCTTTGGCGAATCTTGCCTTTGTTGGCCACCGGTGAAGGTGAGCCTCACCCGCTCCTAGCGTGGCTCCACCTCGTTGCTGGGTGAGGTTAACCTTGCCAGATTTGGCTAGGTGTGGTCGGCCTTGCTAGTTGGCCTCGCTAGTCAACCTCGTTGGCTCTCGCCTTTAGCTGGTCGTTGAGGCCTGTCGACCAACTAAAGGAAGAAGGGAAGGCAAAAAAAAAAAAAAAAAAAAAGAATGAGAAAGAAAAGAAAAAAATTTTAAAAAATGAAAAACAGACATAGTGGTGCTTCAATACTATATTGTTGGAATACCAAGTGTAGTCAACAGACATAATTGTGCCTCCACTCACTGAAAGTCTAGCTTGCATCAATCCTTAAATCGGTTTTACCATCGGAGAACACTATATATTGTCGGAGTACCAAGTGTCCTTACTAATTGATGTTTGTGCGTCTACAGTGCCATTCATCACCCAAACCTACAATCTATCAACCATGACTGGACAACTCACTAAGGGAGCGCCTATATAGGATGAAACGCTCCCTCACTAACTAATCTTACTCTTCTTCTGCAATTGAGATCCTCAATTCCCTCTCACGAGAACTAATTCGAGTACTGGTGGGCCAATCCGGCCGTAACCTGAATTCCGTGATGCAGATTGACTTATGCAGCAGAGTTTTGGCTGATTCGGTGATTCTTAAGTTGTGCATCAAAGTTTTGATGCCGTTTTGTGGAAACACTATCTTGAGATGATACTCATGTTCTTGGCACTTGCTAAGGATTTTCTGAAATGAGTCTAGTAACAATTCCCCTTTTCTATTGCTGCCTAAGGAGAGCCGGAAAACAGGGGGGATAGAATTTGCATTAGAATAAGCTCGATGGAAATCGTCATATTCGGATGGGTTCTGTTCGTAAATTGCTGGGATTGCGGCCTTACTACAATCGACCGGGGAGAGCATGGGACGGGGGCAATAATGCTATATTGATCCGAACCAAGAATTTATAAAATATCAACTTATACATGAAAAAATAAGCTCGATTTCTTCACATTTTTTATCCTTCGATTACTACTTTTCGTAAAATAGAGTTAACCATTAAATTTCATGAACCACTCGAGCACCCCCAAGTTTGCTGCACTCCAAAAGGATAACTCTCTTCTATCTAATATTTTTCTTTTTCACATATTTATGAAATTCTGTGCTGGTTCAACTCCAGCACTTAATAAAACTATTAGCCATCCGTAACACCCAATTTGAAAAAGAAAAGAATGAAGGGCAATACAGATGATGTATTTTAAAAGGAAAAGAAAAACAGAAAAAGAAGACAACAAAAAAAGCACATCTTCACCGTCATTGCAATCATCTGGTCTACGGCTTTGTCAGAAAGAAAAAACTCATACAAGAGTTCTTGAAAACGAGCCGACCGGCCGAATTCCTCAACAGCGCTTGTTGCCTTGTTAGAAGCGCTGACGCGAGCTGCCGTTTCAGTCTGTAGCTCCTTCGCTACCTTCTGCTAAAGCGCTTTAGCAACAGTCGGCAAGGCGTTCAGCCGACGGACCTCCTATTTGGAGTGGGCCAAATGCCCAAAAGCTTCCCTTTGGGCCGACATTTACAGTCCTGGCTTGAGCTTGGGCTTGTTTAGAAACGACCAAATGCTGCTTTAATCTTCTTCAATGCAGCCACCTGGCTCTTCAGACGAACGCACAGACATTGGACACCCTCCAGAGTGCTCCTGTCAAGGCTTTTACGGCGCACCAGGACCCTGAGACATGTTACGCTAGCCAAGCCCAACGCTTGGGCAATTAGCTGGGGTCCCATTGCGCTTGCCTAAGCCCAGTGAGGAGCCTTGGCTGGGCTGCAGCGGCATGGCACCTGCCATGAGAGCATCTTCCCCTAAGCTTTATGAGTTCAAGGTATGCCCTTTTACAGGAGAGATTCTGGCGCCGGCTTCCCTAAGTGAAGAGACAAAGTCATTTTGTTCTATCCCTAAGCTTGAAGGAAATGGTCGATACCCAGTTGAATGAAATGACCGAGTATTCGCTGCTTCAATGTTAAAGCAACAAGAAAAGTGGCTTATATCTTTATGCATTTGTATGACTTGATTACACATGAATCCACCTTGAATTGATGGCAAAGTTTCTTCGGTTGCTCTCATATTTTTCTGTTCTTTGACCTGATATCTCAGAAAACGTTATCTGACACTGAAAATAATCCTGTCAATGTCCATGAGGCATGAAGACCTTGTTGCCCGTTGTGCAAAACAAGATGATTTCCTACTTATTGAACAGGAATGGCCAGATTCAGTGAATTAATTGGTCAGGAAAATCATTTCACCAATAGAAAACACAATACATAATTAAATGAGATGCAGCTCTCTTCGGTTTGTTCTTTGATTGAATTACGTCATTTCCACAAATGTTATGATTAGGATAACCACAAAGGATATATCCATTGTAAAAAAATACTGAAGATTGATTATCTTCGAGAGATCTGCAAAGGCAAGGATATATGCATAACAGGTGCCATTGGCAACTTCATTCTTTCTTCTAATGACTTGACATAGGTTAGGCTTTGGAAGGGCATAATGCAAGACACCTTAAGATGGAGTAGCCATAATGCTTTGATCGTGGAAAATAACCATTCCAAGCTAATAAATACTTTGCAAGATTGCAGTGATCATTGAGTTATGAAAACTCATTGTAGTAAGGTCTGGACATTTATATTCTTAGTGCGTGGCCTCATTCTATAACATTTCTTGAGTATAACCCTGTGTTTAGTGAACCGGCCTTGCATTTCTACATTCTGTAAATATATGTCATAGGAGAAGTAAGAACATAATTCCGATGCATGCTAACATGGTTTCATGATGCTCTGCCAAAACTGATGTACTATGTTGTAACATGGAGAGAAACTGCTGTTTTGACATTAAGTTGCAAAAATGAAAAGTGGCACACCCAGTCCATGCAAGAAATAGCAGTTGATAACATACGACCCGTGACTAGTTCAATTTGGTATCGTCCTGGGTGCTCTGCCCAGAAGCATCTGTTTCCTATCAGTTGTCCTAAAAAGCAGGACGGGCCTTTGGCTGCTCTGGACCATAAGGTACTCTTCATCTTAGCAAGGACGTTGATTCCAACATAGGGGAAGAAAATAGAAATGCTGCCACTGAGGCTTGTGTAGATTGTAATGCAACAATCATTCTTTTAGGGAAGCTACTGACATAATTGGAGCATCTATGATAGACACGGACTTCTAAAGTATATCAGTTCTTCACTAGAACATGATGCAAGAAAATATCTGTCATTAGAGATGAATCTTTCTGAACATTCCATCAAAAATCTTATCCCGGTTGCTCTATAAATTTATTAATATAAAAGCGCCTTGCAAAGATTAATTTCAGTCCTTGATATGAGATTCCACAATTTAGGGGCTAAAGATCTCTTATTTCCTTAGTCATTTACACCATATCCACCAAGTTTTAAGGATGGTTGTGAGATCTCTGAGTTGTCTTTAACAAAGTAAAACTGATCATTATCACGGAAGAGGATCTAGGAGCCAGAAGAGATTCATGGAAAAACGTCCTCAATTAAAAGGTGAGTAAAGGACAATTTAGGGGTAAATTGCGCATCGATCCTGCCCACTGAAGAACTGAATATTGACACAATGATGAACTTAATTTGAGGTCATGTGGCAAATATCGCTCCCCATCATCTTGAACTTTCTCTCCCACTCTCTCTTTGTTTATGTGGTTTCATAACATTTGTTTTTATTGATATCTTAAAAATATTCATCTTGTTATACATTTTTTTAACATTTGTAATTACCAAGAAAATGCAAATGCAACATGTGATTGACATTCCTAAAAGTTTAGGAACAATTAGTGCCTCACTCCTATGCTTAAACAGTCGAGAGAAAAGGAGTGATCAATGTCGTGACTCCCTCAAAATTTTATTATAACAGTTTCCATGTCCGCTATGGAGTGTTTGATTTTTGAGGCATGGTTATTTTGCACCATCTAGCCTGAAAGTGTGCGGTTGACAAACCTGTTATTGCAATCTCACCAAGATGCTAGTAGTTAAGAAATCTCGTTTAGAGGTTTGTTTATGCAAGAATTGCGATTATGACCTTATAAAAGATAGGTGTCCCTGTTACCATATTATAAAATTAAAATCATTATCATAATTATGAATAAAACTAGTCATTGATATAAACAGTGTAGTATTCATTTGGGTAAGTTATTGATCATGTACAATATATTAAATTAAGATTTCATTTGTTTCGTGAAAAGTAAATGATTGTAAAATATCTTCTTAACAAATGATTGTTTGTAACCTTGCAAAATGTATAGATATACATTATTATAAAAAATGAATATTTTATATCAATTTTTTTTTCAAGGGATATAATTATTGTCGTCATATTATTTAGGTGCGATACGATGAGACCACGTTGATGGTCGGATCCGGGCAAGTTGCTTCGGAGAAAAAGGTCCCGCTCAAAGTTCTGGAAAAAAAGAAAGAAAAAGAAGAAAAAAAACCGCCATATCTTCTCCATCCATCCTTCATTCTGCTACCGGGAAACGCACTGTGCAGTGTGCACAGAGCTGTAATCGACTGCTCTCTCTCTCTCTCTCGCTCTCTCGCTCGAGCTGATGTTGACGAGCCCTCGACCTCCCGCTTTCTTTCTCCACTCGCAGCGCTCCGCCACGTTCTCTTCCCCCAAGTCGTCCCCTTTGCTGGCTTCGAGTGAACCGTCGGGAATCGGATTGAGGGCGCCATCTCTTCACGTGCAATGCCGCCGCGTCATCTCGTCACCTATCGTCGAGTTCGAACCGGGTGAGTGGCTCTCAGAGACGATTCATCAAACGGTTGATGTCCTTGAATGCAATTTGAAATATTTGATCGAACTCCTCGTTAAAAGTCTAGCCTTTTCAGGGGCTTTGTATGTGTTATTTCAAGAACTGGGGCTCAACGAGAAAGAGACCGAATCTCTCTTGACCAGGGACCCGGATTTGAGGCTAAAGTCTATCGGTTTGTTGCGGGCTCGTGTCGCCTCTTTGAAATCGGTCGGAATCAGTGGCCTGGAGCTCTGCCATTTGGTTGCGAAATGCCCTTCTGTGTTGGCAGCAGGTGAAATCGATCCCTTTATACTCTTTGTGCGCGACCAATTAGATGGAAAGGTTGACCCAATGCAGCTTAAGCGTCTCTTTATGTCAACTGAACCGCGATTCCTAGCTGGATTTGAGGAAAAAGTTAATTTGCTGACTGACGGTGGGAATCCTAGAGAAAAGATTGTTCATGTTCTCAACAATGTGAATTTAACAAAGGCTTTGTCTCTTAAGCCGTTTGAAGAAATTGAAAGGCTCCTTAATTTCTTGAGCCGCTATGGGGGGGGTTGATTTGATTGTGAGGCATCCCCCCATTCTTAACTTCGATATGGATAGCCAATTGATCCCGAGGGTGGAGTTTCTCCTAGAACTTAGCGGAGGAGATGAGGATGCAACTGGGGCAGTGTTGCGCAAACTGCCTACCTTTCTGAAATATCGTGTGGAACACTTGGAAAACCATGTAGAGTTCTTGAGGTCATTTGCGGGATTAGATGACCAAGAAATATTCAGGATCATTCTTGTGTTTCCTAACATTGTTAGTGCGAGTAGGGAGAGGAAATTGCGTCCCAGAATTAGTTTTCTCAAAGAATGTGGACTCAACTCCAATGAGATTTTCAAGTTCTTGACAAAAGCCCCTTTGTTTTTGGGTCTATCTTTTGAGGGGAACATTGCTTATAAACTGGGTTTTTTGGTGAAGATTGGTTACAAGTACAGAACGAAGGAATTCGCAGTTGCAATAGGCCCTGTGACTAGGACAAGTTGTGAGAATATGCAGAAGGTGATCGAGCTCTTCTTGAGTTATGGGTTTTCTTGTGAAGACGTGCTTCTCATGAGTAGGAAGCATCCTCAGATACTTCAATACAATCCTGATTCTCTGGAGGAGAAAGTGGAATATTTGGTGGGGGAGATGGGACGCGACCTTGATGAGCTATTGGATTTCCCTGCATTTCTTGGTTACAAACTCGACAGTAGAATCAAGCATAGGTACGAGGTGAAGAAGAAGATTATAGGTGAAGGGATGTCGATCAACAAGCTGCTTAATGTTTCATCTGAGAGATTTGCAAAGAAGAAGGCAGAAAAGTTGGTGCACAAAGCCTAAAAATTAGGGGTTGCTCAATTTCATCAGCAGAAGTTCATGGCAAAATTGATGGAAATTGCATAGTTACCGAGTATTCTCAAAGCTTCATCAGTTGAAGGCTTTTGGTTTTTTCAGGCGAAATTCTAGCTTGACTTCCTTAGGTGAAGATAGAAAGTCATATTTTTCATCCCTAAACCTGCAAAGCCATTATGAAGTTTGAAGAAAAAGGTCGATATCCAGTTGAATGAAATCACTGAGTATGCTCCATTTTAAGGTTAAAGCAACAAGATTAGTGGCTGATCTTTGTATTTGTGTAACCGTCAATTACAAAGGAATCCACCTTGAGTCGATAGTGATGTTCCCTTGGTTGCTGCCACATTTTTCTGTTCTTAGTCCTGAAATCTTGAAAGAAGTGATCTGACATTGAAATAATCTTGTCAGTGTGCATGAGGTATCAAGACATCATTACCTTTGTTATGCAATTCAGATAGATTTTCTAAGTGTGATGGTCAGAATCAATAAGTCAACATGATTGCAAGGCATCTATGATCAGGAGAGTCATTTCACCAATAGAAACTACAACATATAATCGAGTGTTAATCCTGTTCTCTCCAGTCTGTTCTTTGATTAAATTACATTCCATGAAATATTATGATTGTGAGTTCAGGATTACCTCACAGGACAATTTGATCATCAACAAAACCGAGGATCTATTATCCTCGAGATCTGCAAAGGTGTGGCATTTATGCATAAAAGGTGCCATTGGCAACTCCATTCTTTCTCCCATGCAATGTAAGTTGACACAGGTTCGGCTTTGGAATGTCGAATTCCAAGACATCTTAAGATGTAGGCATAATGCTTTGATGGTGGAATATAACCATGGCAAGGTAAGAATTCCTATATCTGCGATATTGCAATGGTCATTGAGTTATGCAAACTCATCATATGTAGGTCTGCACATTGATTATTCTTAGCATGGCCTCATTTTACTGTGTTTCTTAAGTATTATCCTATGTTTGGTAATCCTGCATTTCGTTTCTGCATACTATAAATAAATGTCATTGCAGAAGAAATAAGAACAAAATTTTCCGATGCATGGTGACATGGTTTCATGGTATTGTCAAGGTTGATGTCCTATGTCGTGACATGATGAAACACTAATTTTCAAAAATTTTGAATATCATGTGACAGTGAATTGGGGGAAAAATGAAAAATTTGCTTCACCCACCTCCTTCTTCCTCTTTCCTCCCTCTTCCAAACAAAGCATTAAAGTAGGATCAAAAGATCATGTCCTGCTCATGTGTGAAAGTTAAAAAATAATCGTATATCTTTCTTGATGTTTCTAGATTACAGATGGGGTGTGTGAATCCTCCTATGCCCATTTAATGAGTCCTTATACTGCCCTATCTATATAAGAATTTTTATCGTACTTCAGTCTGCGATAGTTATATTTCTGTAGATTATTGAATTGTGATTTTAATCTGTTTTTTTTTGCTCAGAAAAAATTAGCCTTCATTACTTATAAATAAAAACTGAATGAAAAGAAAGATGGGCTCCAAACATAAAAGGTCCCACAAGGTTTGAGGAGGCTTAGAGATCCAATCACATGGTAAAATCTTAACACGTTGGGCTTTAACAACCCAGTCCATTATGTGGTTGGCCTCCCTCGCGCAATGTACTAGTTTGATTTTAATCTATTTGAGTGCCCAAAAACATAAGAAATCATCGCGGACAAGAATAGATGTTGGACTTGTCTAACAAGCAACAGAGTTGTTGTTAGGGGTGTGCAACCGGACCGGGTATACCCGATTCCCGGACTGGCTCACCCGGAAAATAGGGTCGGGAATCGATTCCCATTGAAACCGGTCTGGGAACTGGTTCCCAAAATTCATAACCGGTTTAAACCGTTCCAGGAATAGGTTCCGAATGATTACCCACCCAGAAATTGGTTCCTGAATCGGTTTTGGAACCAGTTCCCGGACCGATTTTGTAAGTAGAAGTCCAAAACCTTTTTTTTTCCCCGATTTCTATTCTTACTCTCATAATCACACGATGTTTTTCTTCTTGGTTCTCTCAAACATGGACGGGAGGACATTCCTCTTCCTCACTTGCTTACCTTCCTCACCGGCTCCCTCTCGCACCGTCCGATGGACGGACGGTTTTCATCGCCAGTATCATATGGATTTGCTCGCCTAATTTCTTTTTTGTAAGAGGAGTTATGCTTGCATAAATGAGTAACTTCATATAGTAGTTGTGGGAATAAGACTAATATTACACCAATGTTTGTTGCTTTATGATTTTATTTATTATAATTAGCCTTGTGAATCCTTAATTTTTCATTTAGTCAAAAAGTTAATGTATTTATTTATTACAAGTGCTTATTGTTTCGATACAAATTAGGAGGACTATGTTATTTTCTTGTGTATTAATATAAATTCGAAGTTGTATAGGATATCGAGAGATTGTAAAATAGGTTCCAATGGAAATAGGGTTGACCCTGGAACTGGATTGGAAAACACAGGGTGGGTCGGGTACAGTGTCCAATACAAACAGGGTCGGGTATAGGGTCTAGAAAAAAGGAACTGGTTATAACAGGGTGGGATACAGGGTCCAGGTCTAGACCCCATCCACCTTGGACTCGATCACCTCTAGTCTCCAGCCTTACTAGGTAAGCCACAACGATCAGTTCTTAAAATAATTCAGAAAAGAACTTATTCTAACCTATCAAAATTTTCTTTAGTGTTTTTTTTTTTTTTTTTTTTTTTTTTTTTTGTAACAAAATTTGTAATCGGGACGCCATTTGTCAAATATTTCTGATCTACAAGTATAAAAGAAGGCACATAGCAATGGGTAAGAACATCGAAGAATTCTTGCAAGCTCATAACAACTTTTTTTCCATAAGATACTCTTACTTAAATATCAAGAAAATTACGAAAAATTCTAAGCACAAACTAGGTGAAGGAGGATATGGTTCTATGTATAAAGGAACACTCATAAGTGGAAATGAAGTGGCCATCAAGATTTTAAAGCAATCCAAGGCCCATGGCCAAGATTTTATCGATGAAGTGGCTATTATTGGAAGAATTCACCATGTTGTTAATGTAGTGCAACTTATTGGTTTTTGCTTTGAAGGCTCGAAACAAGTTCTCATGTATGATCTCATGACAAATGGATCTTTGGATAAACACATTTTTGCCGAGGAAGTTGATAAGTTTCTTGATTACATGAAACTATATCAAATCGCTCTTGGGGTGGCAAGGGAGATTGAATACTTACATCGGGGGTGTGACACGCAAATACTATACTTTGATTTCAAGTCTCACAATATTCTTTTAGACAAGAATTTCACTTCGAAAATTTCTGATTTTGGACTGGCAAAACTTTATCCCTCAAATCATAGCATAGTTTCATTGACCGCTGCAAGAGGAAACTTGGGAGATATGGCGCTTGAGTTGTATTACAAAAACATTGGTGGCGTACCTATAAAGCAGATGTCCATAGTTTTAGGATGTTTGCTCATGGAAATGGCAGGTAGAAGGAAGAATATAAATGCAAATGCAGAACAATCAAGCCAAATTTATTTTTTATTGTGGGTGCACAACCAAGTCACGGAAGGTACGAATGTTGAATTGGAAGAAGATGTAGAAGAGGAAGGAAGGTCATAAAAAAGATGATGATAGTAGCACTTTGGTGCATACAATTAAATCCTGACCATCGGCCTCCAATGAGCAAAGTCCTAGAAAGGCTCAAAGGAGATATTGGTAAACTTCAAATGCCTCCAAAACCATTTATTTACTCGCTGGATGTGCCATTTAACAATGACAAATTCGAGACGGAACTAGAAATATTCTCAACTTTATCAAGCACTCCAGTAATTTTAGCTAGTTTTCCTTTTAGAGATAGCAATGATGCTTAGAGAACCATGCACAATTTGATTGGAAAAGCTTTGTTTGTACATGCCCACATCTAGTATTATGTTGGAAGGGACTTGAGTTTGTTTAGCTCGACACTAATTTCTTTTGATATTGTCTTCTCGAGGCTTTTAGCTCGTTGTGTTACTGTGTTTCATACAGCTTTACTCTCTTGCATCCTCCTTCAAAAGAATATATGGAAAAAATAAAAATTTGTTAGATAGCAAGGACAAAAACGGAGGTGGAAGGTGACGAACATTGTGAATTTCCGTTCCTCATCATGTGACTTTGGTTAATGCCAATGGAAAAGCTAAGGTCTTGTTCGTCTAAAATTGTTTTTGTTCCCCGAACAAAAATTTCTGTTCTTTTATTCCGTGGAATAAAAAAAGAAAAGAGACGTGTTTAGTAAAACTTTTATTTCCGGGAACAAAGATTCTATTTTTTGTTTCCGGGAAGAGATTTGGAACATAAACAAGAAGTAGAAAAAAGTTACTTCTTGTTTCGAAACAATTTCGAGAAACACTTTTTTTTTTTTTTTTTTTTTTTTTTTGTTCTTTCTTCCTTTTGGCCGGTTGTTGGCCTCAGCCATGGCCGGCGAGGTTGCCGGCCCTCGTCGGCTGGTCGCCGGCCATGGGAGGCAGGCAACCGGCCAAAAGGAAGACAAAAAAAAAAAAAAAAAAAAAGAAAGAAGAACAAAAGGAAAAATATAATAAAAATATTGAAAAATTAAAAGAAACAACAAAATTATACAAGTTTACCAAACGCATTTCTATTCTTAGAATAGAAATTTTTTACAGATTACCAAGCGTGTTCTTATGCCCAAAAATTATTCCTGGGAATAGAAATAGAAAAAATTATTTCCATTCAAAAATTGTTCCCCAGAACAGAAATGTTATCAAACGCGTCGTAACTATAACCGGCGACCTTGCTCCTTAAGGTGCTACTATGTGCATATGACTTCTCCATATAATAAACAACTATTTTCGACTTATGAATTCATTTTCAGAGAAAACAAACATGTATATGTTTTACAAAGTAGAAACATCATTTATCTATGCAAGAAACAACTTTTATTAAAACGGAAAATATTAAGATCTTAGATGAAACGATTCAATGAAGTTTATATCTGAAAGAACTTATATTCCATTTTAAAGCTAACATAATTGATGGGCTTGTAAAATTTCCGTGCGCTTTAATAAAACTTCATCAATCTGGTTTATATCCCCGGCATCAACCATGGAAGAGGGGGTGAGGGGGTGGACGCGGCCACCCCCCCCGCGGAAAAAAAAATTGTGTATACTGTACATATATACGGAAAAAAATAAAATATATTTGGCTACTATATAGAGATTAATGTCATCTTCAGTTTGATGCTCTAACTTTTTTTTTTTCCAGAAATTTCTGTCAAAACCGCTGTAAGTTTGCGTAAGGTAGATCACAACTGTTGTATTCAGTGGGCAAAGATGTAAACTGATGACAAAATCTCACCTCACCTTATATGTATTGACATTTTTTTTTTTTTGGTAAAGTTATATGTATTGACATTGTATTATCTCTTTCTTCGTATTTTTTTTTTTTTTTATGACCCAGGGAACCCCGCACGGCCGGCAGCCGGAGATAAACCACTGGGGGCGACACGTGCCACACACATGCCACCGGGTAAGTCACCAATGTCTCACGCCAGCCTCCCTGCCACTTGCGTTGCAGGGGTTTCGAACTCCAGACCTCTCAGCGAAAGGAAGCCTGAAGCCTATCCAGTGGAGCCACCACGGCGGGTGGTTTCTTCGTATTATTTTTCATGTAAGAAATTATAATTTCTAATTAACACTATATATGCGCCTCATATGCAAAAAATATATTGCTTAGTTATATCTTTTAAAAAAATATAATATGCATGAAGCCAACCTTAATTATAGTGAAAAAATTCAAGCTATAAAAATAAAACTTAAGATTTGACATAATTTTAACTATTATGAAGTATTCTCTTGTCCCAATACTTTTTTAGGTTACTATAAAGAATCAAGAACAAAATCTACAAAATTTCGAATTGAACTTGTGTTTTCTTGGACTTATTAATGACTAATGTACACTCCATGTAGTGTCACTTTGTTCCCAATTCTCGAGTAAAAAAAATTGAACTTGAATTTTCCCAATGAACCCTAGTATCTTTTGTTATTGGTGACTTTCAAGTCTTCTAATTATGCCAAACTGTTGAACACTCTATTAGATTCTGTCCAAAGATACTAAGAGAACCATAAAGTTACTTTAACAACATTTTCTTCAATGAAAATAGAATAGAGTGGATAATTCTTTTGATTTCTTAACATTTATTTTTCCTTTGAATTTAATTTATGCAATCCTTAATTATCGGGATGCATTATCCTTAATTCATTTGGATTGACTTTGATTCAACGTCTGCAATGGAATCTTAAGACAACTTTCTTGTCATATTAGAAAATAGGAAACTCGTTAACATCCTAAATATCTTCAGGAATTCGAAAAACTTACTTATCTAAGAAAAATCTCTAAAAACATGAAATGATATTGTTGGACGGCTAGGTATATGGGTTGTCAAGACGATGGTTTCTTGCCAGAAACAAATGGTGATAGTGTTGGGTTCTCCTCACTACTCCTATGACATTCTCGACTTGATTGACTTTGTTTTATTAGTTGACATGGGCTTTTCAATAGAAGACCCAAAGTCTTCATATTTAAGGTCTCTCTCGTTCGCCCCCATTACATGGACGTCTTCTTGTTCTTGTTGATCCTCCACCACATATTAAGCCCCAAATTTCCATTTGTCATAGGATAAGAACAATATGACTTTTCCTCGCAATTCCAGACCTGTGTACCTTGTGTCATTGGTCTTTCTTGTCATGCTACTAGGGACATGTAATGCCTGGAAGGAACGACCCTGTCCCCTCTCTCTTGCAGCAAAGTTTGCAAGATGAGCCATCCTTTCGATTAAGGAGTGATTCGAAAGCTTGTGATGACTCTAGACTTGAGTTAGCATGTGAAAATAGTCATACACACTACAGTGTTGAATCCACCTATAGAAATAATGACACCGTCAATTCTAGCGATATCCTTGTCTTTGATGTGGGTTTGCAAAAGGGTAATTACTCTTCCCTCCCTTGTTTCACTAACATACTCTGACTTCAGTTCCGAGGGCTATCACGTCTCTGGTAAATCAGGGTTCTTCGTGAAGTGCTGCAGACCTGTTGGTTTCTCTATTATATGTCGTGGAGCATGCTCCTTGGACATATCGTCTAAGATATCTAAAACGAGTGGTTATCCATGGGCTATGATGGATGAAAGCACATCGGTTACTAAGTAATCTTAGCACCATCACTCATGACAACATGGGCACGTTTTGATCGTGTGCTTTCACTACACGGGCAACTCCACGAAGCGATGGCAACGGTATTTTCATCAGCTACTCACCACCTGTATTGCAGAGAAAAGCATCTAGCTTGGTTTTCCTTGGCTTGGCCATAAGATAATTACAGTGGGAAGGTTACTATTACACTTTTTACATTTTACTTAATCTAATTTTACTGTGTGTACAACCTCGGGGGAGGCTAGCCTAGATCCTCAACACCAGGACCCCCCACTTAAGATACTTTAGCAACAAGAGGACTTGAACCCCGATCTCTGCGATGGAAGGGAGAATGCACACGAACTGTGCTACCTGTGGTTGGGTGTACAGTTTTAATTTTTATAACACTAAATATCTAAAATTTGTATCGCATACAAAATAATGACACGTAATATCACATATAATCATTGAGAAAAGAACACTACAAGTGCCATAACTTGGCATAAAGAGATACTTAAGTGCTATAACTTACGAAATGTATACTTAAGTGCCACATTCGAAAAAAAAAGGGGATCACTTAAGTGCCACTCCGGCCGGCCAAAACGCTGACGTGTCAATTTTCTAACGAAGCGAGTGCAAAACGACGCCGTTTTGCACACTGACGTGGCCAAATAAAGCAAAAACGGCGTCGTTTTGCTGACATGGTAAAAAAAAATAATATAAAAATTAAATAAACTAAATTTAAAATTAAATTTAGTTAAAATATTTAAAAATAATAATTTTAATATTAAAAGATTAAAAAATTTAAAAAAGAAAAAGAAAAGGGGGGGAGAGGCGGCTGAGGGCTCAACCCTTAGTCACCGCTGCCGCCTCCTTGCCGTCGCCAAGAAGGGCCGGCGACAGCAAGTGGAGGGTCGGCTTGCAAGGATTGCGATTATGACCTCATAAAAGATAGGTGTCTCCGTTACCATTATGACAATTACTTCGATAACAAAATGCTATTTATTATAAAATTAGAATCATTATCGTAATTATGAATAAAACTAGTCATTTATATAAACAGTGTAGTATTCATATGGGTAAGTTATTGATCATGTAAATAAATTAAGATTTCGTTTGTTTCGTCAAAACTAAATGATGATAAATATCTTCTTGAAAAATGATTGTTTATATCCTTGCAAAATGTATAGATATACATTATTATAAATAATGAATATTTTTTTATTAATTTTTTTCAAGGGATATAATTATTTTTGTCATTTTATTTAGGTGCGATACGATGAGACCACGTTGATGGTCAGATCCGGGCAAGTTGCTTCGGAGAAAAAGGTCCTGCTCAAAGTTCTGAAAAAAACACCCGCCATTAGCTCGAAGCCTCTGATCATCTCCATCCATCCTTCATTCTGCTACCGGGAAACTCACTGTGCAGAGAGCTGTGATCGACTGCTCTCTTTCTCTCGCTCGAGCTGATGTTGAGGAGCCCTCGACCCCCCGCTTTCTTTCTCCACTCGCAGCGCTCCCCATCTTCAGCTTCCGTCCCTCGCTCCCCCACCTTCTCTTCCCCGTAATTTCAAATGTCTCTGCTTCCCAATCTGTAATATTCTTTTTCAAATTCCTAAACCTAGAGATCTGTTGGGTCCAATATGACTTTGTCAAGCCAGAGCTTGCTCCATTCTATACGTTGAAATAATTGACTTGGGATTGACTTGTATTGCCCATTGAGACGCATCAATTATGTTCCTGATATTTAGGTCGAATGGCCAAGTTTTGACGGGTTACCTGTCGTGAGTGCTTCTAGTGATAAATACCCAAAAATTGATCTTTTTATTGTTGGAAAATCAATATAAAGCTAAAAAAATAACAGCCTTGTCACATTTGAAATGGATTTACCACTTGAAGTGCCATGCCTCAAAGCATCAAAGAGATGCTCAAGACTCAAAAAGGTAATATAACATCTAATTATCATCTAGGCGATTATCCAAATTTATCTATATAGTTTCATATGGTAAATATTAAGAAGTCTATGAGAATGTATTGATTAGGATTTATTAAATATCTTTTTTCTTTTTTTTTGATGACTCAGGGAACCCCGCACGGCCGGCAGCCGGAGATAAACCACTGGGGGCGACACGTGCTAGCCACCACACACATGCCACCGGGTAAGTCACCAATGTCTCACGCCAGCCTCCTTTGCAACTTGCGTCGCGGGGTTTCGAACTCCAGCACCTCTTAGCGAAAGGAAGCCTGTAGCCTATCCAGCGGAGCCACCACGGCGGGTGGTATTTATTACATATCTTTCGACTATATATATCTTGTTAAAGTGTAGTTACCATTTATTAACATTCTTTATGACAGTCACAAAGGACGCACTAATGTGATTCTATCGATGTTATGCCCTTTTCTTAGTTTAAAAGTAATGGCTACATAAAACACAACAACAATATTGTAACTAATTAAATTTGAACGTGAGAAAGGATGTTTCTCTTGGGCTTCAAAAAGCAAGTCTGTAGATTCCTCATGTTTTCTTACTTCTGTACTCTCTTGCTACATGACAACAAATCTCCTTACATCGTAACTTCATCAACCTCACACCCCTAATCAAATCTTATTTTTATAGCCAAACCAAAGTCTTCTTCCGTATCTATACGGCTTTTTGAACAAAATTGGTTTGCTGTATCAGTCGACCAGAGTAAATCAGAAGTGGAGGTGAAAAGAGAGATGTCACTAGTTTGAAGTGATTGCCCCATTGATATAGACCAATCTCCATTCCACATGACAGGCTATTGAGTTTGCTTTTGTCTTCAATAATTCTTGAAAGATGTCTCCCTTATGATTCTCGCCAAGAATAATATTCCCTATATCGGGCCACGTCAATTATTAGGGGGACAAAATTTTCTATAAAAAAAAATGTGAAGACCAAATGATATAGAAAGTCATGAGGACCCACTATGGACTCGAGTTGTCCCCACAAGGATCCCTTCTTTATATAGTTGTGCTAGCTAAAATTTGTACTTAAGCAACTATAGTAATTCTAGCTATGCACATAGCAAGTATACAATAATAGAGTGGATATATATGATTTTGCTTTCAGGCGGAGTATAGAAGAGGAGAGGGTATTTTATGTAACGATACACACATAAACTATAGCAAATTTATACATTTTAATTTTAGATAAGGATTTTCTCAGATTTACTCGATAAAATATGTAATCGTTCATGGCTGGGGAGAATTACCAAAAAAGTCCTAAACCTATTGCAATTGTATTAATTCAGTCTTAAACTTTTTTTTTTTTTTGTCAATTTAGTCCTAAACCTTTTATAATTGTGTCAATTTAGTCCATCCAACCAAAATTGGCCAGCCTGCGCTAATGTGGATGTTGGCTGGGGATAGGCCGGCGAATGCTGATGTGGCAATTTTAAAATATTTTTCAAAATTTTTATATATATTTTTTGAACTTTTGAATTTTTTTTTTCGTTTTTTTTTTTCCCCTTCTTCTCCTTCCTTTGGCTGGTAAGGTCAGCCTCACCGGCCATTGGCGAGACTTGCCCTCGCCGCCACTGGCGAAGGCAAGCCTCGCTCAGCGACGGCAAGGCTGCTGTTGCCAAATTTGGCGACGGCCGCCTCGCTAGTCTCACCAGTGGCCGCCTTGTCGGTCTTGCCAAACACCACATCTACCACAGTTGAATGGACAATGACCGAGCTGCTACTACACCCACAAGTCCTTCTCAATGTCCAGAAAGAGCTCGACGATGTTATCGAGTGGACCGGCGAGATCAGCGAGGCGGCCATCGCCATATTTGGCGAGGTTCGACCTTGCCCAGCCATGGCGAGGTTGGGTTGACCTTGCTAGTGGCCGATGAGGCGGCCGTCGCGAGATATGGCGAGGTCGAGTCGACCTCGCCATTGCTGGGTGAGGCTTGCCTTCGCTAGTGGTTGGCGAGGATGACCTTGTCAACCAGATGAAGGAGAAGAAGGGGGAAAAAAGAAAAAAAATTCAAAAAAATTAAAAAAAAATTAAAAAAAATTTCACAAAAAATTTAAAAAGTTTTCAAAAAAATATTAAAAAATTGCCACATCAGTGTTCATCGGCCCGCTGTCCTCGACAGGCATGTTCAACTTCCCAATGGCTTGATCATCAAGTTAGTCTAGTTGCTTTAACACGTGGGATCTTTTGATAAGTCATTCAAAAACCCCTTGATGAGTTTACCCAAATAAATGACAACCATCCAAGTGATGGGATAAGGAAGCAAACTGAATACACAACCCTTATTTTAAAGACTAGACTATAAAGATTGAGCAATGTAATTGTAGATTCCGTGCTCTTTCATCAGTTGCAGGACATATAATTAGCCCCCTTGGAAGCACAACTCTGTAGAGGATTCCCGTCCAACTTTATTTTTGGGTGCTTTTCTTCCCTCAACTTATGACTCTTAAGGGAATGCCTTAAAGAAAAGCCTCAAAAAATTTTGAGAAGTCAGCGCATTTGCTTTAACCTTCCCATCAAAAGTTAAAGTACTACTCGAATAATTTAAGAAAAATCATGAAATGATTATATATGAAATTACGTGTCAATGTTTGTATGCCATGAAAATTTAAGGTATTTAGAGTTTAAAAAATTAAAACTAAGCGCACCGTAGAATTAGATTAAGTAACGTTATAGATATTTAGATATCTTGTCAAATGTAAAAGGCGTAAAGTTAATCTCCCTACTGCAATTATCTTATGGCCAAACCAAAGAAGCACAAGCCAGATATTTTCTTCTGCGATACGGGTTGTGAGTAGTTAAGGAAAAAACCGTTGGCCATCGCGTTAGGGAGTTGCTTGTTCGGTGCAAGCATACAATCAAGACATGCCTATGTCGTTATGGGTGATGGTGCTAGATTCCTCAATAACCGATGAGTTTTCAAACATCACAGCCCATGAATACCCATTCATTTTAGATATCTTGGACGTTACGTCCGAGGAGTATGCTCCTTCGATATATAAAGGAGAAAGCAACGAGTCTTCAGCACTTCACAAAGACCATTGAATTTACCAGAAACATGAAACTCTCGTAACTAAAGTTCGAGTTCGTTAATGAATAGCTAGGGAGGGAAGAGCAATTGGCCCTTTGCCATCCCACGTCGAACATGTGGATATCACCAAAATTGATGGTGTCATTATTTTTATAGATGGATGTGAAAAAGTAGTTTGTATGATTATTTTCACGCGCTAACTCAAGTCTTGAGCCGCCACAACCTTTCACATCACTCTTCGTTTGAAAGGGATAGGTCATCTTGGAAACTTCACCACAGGAGAGGCTGAACGGGTCATTCATTCGGGGCATTAGTGTCCCCAGTAGTACGGCAAGAAAGACCAATGACACGAGGCACACGGGTCTGGAATTGTGAGGAAAAGTCTTGAGTCACCACAACCTTTCATATCACTATTCGTTTGAAAGGGATAGGTCATCTTGGAAACTTCATTGCAGGAGAGGCTGAACGGGGTCATTCATTCGGGGCATTAGTGTCCCAGTAGCATGGCAAGAGAGACCAATGACACGAGGCACATGGGTTTGGAATTGCGAGGAAAAGTCTTGAGTCCCCACAACCTTTCATATAACTCTTCGTTTGAAAGGGACAGGTCATCTTGGAAACTTCACTGCAGGAGAGGCCGAACGGGGTCATTCATTCGGGGCATTAGTGTCCCAGTAGCATGGCAAGAAAGACCAATGACATGAGGCACATGGGTTTGGAATTGCGAGGAAAAGTCTTGAGTCACCACAACCTTTCATATCACTCTTCGTTTGAAAGGGACAGGTCATCTTGGAAACTTCACTGCAGGAGAGGCTGAACAAGGTCGTTCATTCGGGGCATTAGTGTCCCCAGTAGCATGGCAAGAAAGACCAATGACAAGAGGCACATAGGTCTGAAATTGCTAGGAAAAGTTGTGTCGTTCTCAGCCTACGAGCGATGGAAATTCGGGGCTTAATATGTGGTGGAGGATCAACAAAGATAAAAAGACGTCCATGTAATAATGGCGAATGAGAGAGATATTAAATATGAAGACTGGGGATCTTCTATTAAAAAGACCATGTCAACCAATAAAACAAAGTCAATCAAGTTGAGAATATTACAGAAGTGGCGAGTAGAGCACCATCGCCATTTCTTTCTGGCACGAAACCATCGTGTTGACAACCCATAAATATAGCCGGCCAACAATATTATTTCATGATTTAGAGATTTTTATTAGATAAGTAAGTTATTTTAAATTCCCAAAGATATTTAGGATGTTAATGAGTTTCCTTTTTTCTAATATGACAAGAAAGCCATCTTAAGATCCATTACAAACTTTAAATTGAAGTCAACCCAAATGAGTTAAGAATCGAATGCATCTTGATAATTAAGGATTGCATAAATTCAATTTAAAGGAAAAAGAATGTTAAGAAATAAAAAGAATTATCCACTCTATTCTATTTATATTGAAGAAAATTCTACAAAAGTTGTTAAAGTAACTTTATAGTTCCCTCGCTATCTTTGGAGAGAATCTTATAGAGTGTTCAACAGTTTGGCATAATTAGAAGATTTGAAAGTCAATAAGAACAAAAGGGAGAATTATCAAAAAAGTCCTAAACCTATTACAATTGTGTCAATTCAATCATAAACTTTTTTTTAGCCAATTTAGTCCGAAACCTTTTACAATTGTGCCAATTCGGTCCATCCGGCCAAAATTGACTGGCCGGTGTTGACGTGGACGCCGACCGGGGACAGTTGGCTGGTGAACGCTGATGTGGCAATTTTTTAATATTTTTTTGAATTTTTTTGAATTTTTTTCCCTTCTTCTCCTTCCTCAGGCTGGCTAAAGGAATGAGAAGAAGGGGAAAAAAAGAAGAAAAAATTCAAAAAAAAGAAAAAAATTCAAAAGAAATAAAAACAAAATTAAAAAAATTGTCACATCAGCGTTCGTCGGCTAGCTATCCTCGACCGGCATTCACGTCAGCGCTAGCCGGCCAATTTTGGCCGGATGGACTGAATTAACACAATTGTAAAAGGTTTAGGGTTAAATTGACAAAAAAAAATTAGGACTGAATTGGTACACTTACAATAAATTTATGACTTTTTTTGTAATTCTCCCTTTATGGCTGGGTTGATGATGGCGTTATGCAATATCTTATTATCATATAAGATAATTTTTTTAATGGTGACTATTTATTTCAAGAATGATCAACTGTGTAACAAATTGAATGACGACTAACCTTCAAGATTTAATTTAGCAAATATGGAATATATATCAAGTAATTAAGCGCGATGGAACGGAAAAAAATAAAATTCAAAGGTGGAGAAAGAGGGAGGAGGAAAAAAACAAAGTATACAGATAGAAGAATGTGTCGGAAGGAAGTGACGGGGAGAGAGAGATGTGAAAAAGATGGACACGACCCCACTAATTAAGAAGCTTTAGCTTGGGTCCACCTCCTTTAAATCCTTGGCTTGCTTGCATTTGTTCCGTTAACCGACTGGGCTTCTCTATAGGCCAGGGGACCGCAAGCCTCCAGTCAGATTAGGATCACCCGATCTCTTCTGAATCTTTTCAAATTGCGCCTCTCCTCCACGCAGACCAAGCCATTCCTCACCAATTTCTCTTTGCCCAAAGACAAACAGAGACATGTTTCATGCTCTCAGCTCCATGAATATCTCTCTAGTGTTGCTGCTCATTCTTATTCTATTGCAAGCCATGACTAGCAAAGCCGGGCCGAGTAATCCACGATGCATTGCTTCATCCTGTGGTGATATTCGCAATATAAGTCACCCGCTTCGATTGAAGAGTGACCCAAAGGGATGTGGTGACCCAGAAAAGGAGCTGGTCTGTGAAGATAATCGTACTGTTCTATATTTCGATGATGGCCGATTTTATGTACAGTCTATCAATTATTCCAGCTTCGAAATTAGATTGGTTGATGATGGGTTGAAAAAGGATAATTGCTCATCTCTCCCTCGTCATTCACGGGCATTCTATAAATTCAGGATCCTATCCTATCCAAATAATTCATACCGAATGCACTATGGAGGCGTACTGGTCATTGTGAACTGCTCAAAGGCAATCAACTCTCCCATCTACATCGCTATGAGTCCATGCATTAATAGTTTGTACTCTTCCAACGCATCATCGAATTGGGACTTGTATACTTTGCTCAATCCATCAGCATCGGATGTTAGGGACTTTTGCACCATTAGCAGCTGGACAACTTCACCCAATTTTAGCAGTTATGAGCAGATCAATAGTAGCTTCTACAACTACGAGCTAATCCATAACATCATGGCTGATGGATTTACTCTCTCCTTTCGTCTATTTTGGAAGGAGAAAATTTTCTTTTGCTACTTTGATCTGTACCATTACTTTCATTTCTATAAGTTATTTTATTCTGATAGATTGTCTGGGTATTTCATCAACAGCAGTCAAGCTTGCGGATCCTGGTACTACGAAGACGGTAAGTATTGGTCAGCGATGAAATTTCACCATAATTTTGCATGATTCTGTACAATGTTTCACTTCCTACTTTCTCTTCAAAACTGGAAAATGAAAGAAACATCTAATATCCATGAAACTTACGACAAATATACAAGATAGTGTACGTCAACTATGTGTATCTGAAAGTTTTTGGGAGGATCGCATTACGTATAAATTCAAAGTTGAAGGAGTTGCAAGATTCGTGAAACAAAATGAAAAAGTGACGGTAGAAGCCACCCCCAAACAGACGGTAGAAGCCACCCCCAAACAGACTCAGATCAGCTGCACATATACAAGTGTCTAGATTATAATTCCTTTCCACAGAAGGGCTAAAACTCCCACTGTAAAAAAGAAAGAAGATGCTTGTGTGAGCAACCACATGACTAGCTTTTGTTGGCATAGAATATATATTTTCTTAATTTCTTAATTGGTTCTTTAATTAGTCACTTAACTAATAATCCGGGAGACGCTCCTTAACATTCCTTAAAAAAATTGTAGTCGTGCACCACTAGGAGGAACATAACTATTAATTAAACATGGAAATCACCGTTTCTCTGGATTTGTTAACGTCTAACAAAGTGAAATGAGTTATTTTGTATTGCCTACCATCTATGTATGAAGCTGATTATTTTCATTTATTGGTCAATTCACGCCTGCCACTACTCATACTCTTTTGGACAAAAGTCAACTTATACAAAGTGACGGGCTACTACTCTATATGTGAGTTTTGTTAGACTTACTTTTCCTTCAATTCCTTTTCACACCATTCATTCCTTCCACAGGTCTGCTGCAAAATATTGCAATTTGGACTACTGGAGATTTTATAGCACTACTAGGTAAGCCGAGATGATTCATTCTTTCAATAATTATACAAATAACATATTCTAACCCAATAAAAATCTCTTCAGTGTCTTTTTGTGTAGCGAAATTCATAATTGGGATGCCATTTGTCACAATATTTCTGATCTACAAGTATAGAAGAAGGCACCTAGCAATGGACAAGAATATTGAAGAATTTTTGCAAGCTCAGAATAACTTTTTGCCCATAAGGTACTCTTACTCTAATATTAAGAAGATCACCAAAAACTTTAAGCACAAACTAGGTGAAGGGGGGTATGGTTCTGTGTACAAAGGAATGCTTAGAAGCGGCAACGAAGTGGCCATCAAGATTTTGAAGCAGTCCAAGGCTCATGGCCAAGATTTTATCAGTGAAGTGGCTACTATTGGAAGAATTCACCATGTTAATATAGTGCAACTCATCGGTTTTTGCTTTGAAGGAACGAAACAAGCTCTCGTGTATGATCTCATGACAAATGGGTCTTTGGATAAGCACATTTTTGTTGAGGAAGGTGATAAGTTTCTTGATTACATGAAAATATGTGAGATTGCTCTTGGGGTGGCGAGGGGGATTGAATACTTACATCGGGGGTGTGACATGCAAATATTGCACTTTGATATCAAGCCTCATAACATTCTTTTGGACAAGAATTTCACCCCGAAAGTTTCTGATTTTGGACTCGCAAAACTTTATCCCACAGATCATAGCATAGTTTCATTAACTGCTGCAAGAGGAACCTTGGGATATATGGCACCTGAGTTGTTTTATAAAAACATTGGCCGCGTATCTTATAAAGCGGATGTCTACAGCTTTGGGATGTTGCTCATGGAAATGGCAAGTAGAAGGAAGAATATAAATGCAAATGTAGAACGCTCAAGCCAAATTTATTTTCCGTTGTGGGTGTATGACCAAGTCAGTGAAGGTACAAGTGTTGAAATGGAAGAAGTTGTAGAAGAGGAGAGGAAGGTGATAAAAAAAATGATCATAGTTGCACTTTGGTGCATACAATTAAACCCTGACCATCGCCCTCCAATGAACAAAGTCCTAGAAATGCTGGAAGGAGATATTGGTAAACTTCATATGCCTCCAAAACCGATTATTTACCCACCGGAAGTGTCAGTTAACAATGACAAATCCGAAATGGAACTAAAAACACTCTCTACTTCACCAAGTGCTTCGGTAATTTCAGCTAGTTTTCCTTTTAGGGATAGCAATGTTGTTTAGAGAACCATGCACTGTTTGATTGGAAAAGCTTTGTACATTTGCCCACAATCTAGTATCATGTTGGGAGGGAGTTGAGCTACCTTATCTCAACCCTAATTACTTTGAGATTGTCTTCTTGTGGCTCTTATATTAATGTTGTGTTATTGTCCTTCATATAGTTTTACTCTCTTGCACCTTCAAAAGGACAAAAAAATTGGTCAGAAAGCCAGTACAAAAACAGAGGAGGAAGGTGACGGCCATTGTGAATTGTCTTTCCTTGTTACGTGATTTTGAATAATGCCAATGAAAAAACTAATGATAACCCTCGATCTTACTCCTATATGCACCATTGCCACCGTATGATTTCTTGATATAGAAAATAACTGATTTCGACTTATGAATTTATTATTAAAAAAAAAAAAAACATATATGTATACGTTTTGCAAAGTGAACACCATCTATCTATGCTAGAAACAAATTTTATCAAAATGGAAAAGAAATGATCTTAAATGAAACAAACTCAATGAAGCTTATATTTGAAAGAACTCATAATCCATTTTAAAGTCGACATGAAATTATCAACAGGTAATAATATGTAAAGATTACAATTTTCTCTTAGATCACTCAGTTATGGTGACTTCAATAAATGAAAATTCATCTATACCTGAAATTGGCCATGGAGGGAAGGGGGAGAAGGAGAGGCAACCCTCTGCCCGCCAAAAAAATTAACAAAATTTTCAATTACGAATCTGAAGTGGGCATTTTTTTTAAATAAAAAAAAAATGAGGGGAATGAAGTTGTTTTAAATAAGAACTATGAGTAACCATCGTAATTTCAAATGGGTGAACTGATGTCCAGCCAAATTTTCAATCGGCGGATAATCTCATCGAAAATTTTATGATTTTACCTCTAGATTTATGCTGAACAAGTGTATGAACTAGAGGATCGTTACCTTGGAGAACAATCGCTGAACAATTTTCGTCCAAAATTTCCCTGTTATCACAAGGCTGTCCGCCGAAAACAAATCGCTCCTTACACATTTCAAGTTCTAACCCGCGAGCTCCATCCCCAGCTGGAGGAGCAGGAGCGTCGATTACATCCAAGGAGTTTAAAGAGGCTAGGATTTTTCGATTCTACTTCTACTTCTTCTGGTTTGTTCGATTTTTTTTTTTTTTTTTTGATCACATGGTTTGTTCGATTCACTCGATTGGATTGGAGGGTCGACAGTGTAGGTGTGGAGGGAGGGCGATGGTGCGGGATCGTGAAGGAGTTTAGTTTCCGGTGTTTGTTCTGGTCGGGATGAAGGTGTTGCTATGTCGGAAGTTTCTATTTAGTGGGGAAGAAGGCACAGGTGATGGTGTTCTTGGTGGTGGGCTTCATGAACTGCGAGCTAATGTTGGAGTAGAAATGGGTTCCTCGCTTTCTAAGGACTTGGCGTCTGCAGTTGGACTTGATGTCCAGAATATTTGTGGTGGATGACATGCTGCTTTGAAGTCCCAGCAAGGAGATAGCTTTTCGCAGGGGAGAGATGGGGTGAGAGACTGGGGCATGGCTGGACTCTCATGTCTTGCATCGAAACCTAATAGATGCTCTCAGCAATACTCATCTGAAGCGAGTATCATACATCTTCTGGTGATTTATACACTCGGGTGATGGAGCTTATAGTTTTGGTCTTCTCGGGCATGGGAATGAAGGGAGCTGCTGGGTATCAAAAAGAGTGAGTGGAGCCTTGGAAGGTGAATATGTCTCATCCCTCTCCTGTTGAATTTGGCACGCTGTAGTTGTCACTGCTGCTGGCCAGTTACTTGCTTCCGGTGATGGTGCCTTTGGTGTTCAGGGCGATGGAGATCGGAAAAGTGAATCAATACCCAAGGAAGTGGAGCCCTTGAAAGGGCTTCGCACTGTTCGAGCTGCTTGTGGTTTTTGGCATACAACTGCAGTAGTGGAAGTCATGGTTGGTAATCCTACTTTCTGTAACTGCTCATTTGAAAGCTGTAGTAGTGACTAATGAATGTGATCAGTAGGCGGTTTAATTTTTTTGTAAACTTATTTCTTTTTTTTTAATGCAAATATTCAAGTTTAATGAAATTCAAGTGTTTAATGATAAGTTGATGATGGTTGCTTGGCCAACTACTTGCTGTTTTATGATGAGTTGGTAATGATGATTATTAACAATCACTTGGCCAAATCGTTGGCCAAATGCTTGCTGTTAGAATTGTTGGAAAGCCATTAGTTACACTGTTAGCATTTTCAATCCTCCTTTCCCGGAATTCTATCTTTGAGCTTGTGTTAAGAGGAATATTTGATAGTACCATTGAGAAAGAGCGAGTTCTACACATCCATCAGCATAAAAAGCCATTTGAGAAAGACTCGCTTACACTTTGCAATAGAATAAAGGTGATAGGTATATAATGGAGCACTCTGGGTAAAATAACAGAGTTCGAAACAACTGAACAAGAGATAAGGATCCTCTAGTTCATCTTCATTACAAGTTTACAGGGGAGCTTCTGGTATATTCAGATTTTGTATCCAGGAATCAAATTTCAATTGATAGGCACAAGCCTGTTCCCTTCTCTTCAATCTTTTCTGCTTCTATTTTCCAGGGGCTTACCATGAACCAAATTGAAGTGACAACTACACAGTCAAAAACTGGGCAAGCTTTTTCGATAAAGACCATTAGCCATCATCTCGTTGCTGCTTATCTCCATCAAACTCATCATTTCTCTGGAGAATCGAATGTGCCCCACGTTACTTCAGCTGAATTCCAGCAATAAGCGGTGGGTTCTGCTTTGCCACCTGAATTTTGTGCCCTTCTCTTTCAACTTGGCAAGCAACGGGTAGAAATCTGAGAACTGGCATGAGTGAACCTGATCTTCATCCATTTTTGAAACTCCCTTCTAGGGCAAAGCAGTGCTGGAGATAGGTGTGTTCATTTTAAGTATCTTTGCCTGGATTATCCACAATTGTGAGAATATGATCTCTCAAATATTCTGGGAAAGTCGCTGGTGATGAAGACTACACCTCTGTGAAGAGGGTTTTCGTGGACTGCATAGCTTCCTTCCTCTTCATTTAGTGAATCTGGGATTTCACTCCCTCGCATACTGGGAACGCATAAATTCCTCCAAGAAACCTAAAAAATATCAAACTGTCATGACTGCTATATAAACGAGCATTACAATTGACTGCTATCCCCGCATGACATGATTCGCCACTTTTTCATGCAATGAGGTTTTGACACACAAAATTTTCCTTTTCCAGAATTTTGGGAACTGCAGATGCATTCTTTTGTTCTCTTTTTGAGAGAGAGAACCTTAGAAATTATTGTCTTAACTACCAAAGAATGCTCGTGGCATCCAGTCAGGCATAGACTTCTCAAGGATTTCAAGCACTGGAGTCCTGGAACATCCTCCGCTTTCTCGCAATTCACCATGTTCAGCTCCTCTAAGTTCTCCAATTCAGACAGATCAGAGACCGTCTACGTTGTCATGCAGTCTGCAATATTAACCTCTACCAAACTCAATGGAAGAGGCGGAAGAGACTCGAGTTCCTTAGATTTGTTAAGCCTCATGAAGACGATTTTTTCCAATTTTCCTATCAATTCTGGAAGCTCTGCGATATCATAATGGACCATAGTAGTGAGAACACCTCGAAATTCTAAGTCACCAACAAATTTAGGAAGTTCAGTCAGGGAGACGCACTTCATAGTACTCAAACAATTCAAGTTTCCTCAATGGGGAAGTACTCAAACAATTCAAGTTTCCTCAATGACTGCACCGAATCAGGTAGGTCCTCTGTTCCAGTATCATTAAGTGTGAGTTCTTTGAGAGAAGCCATCATTCCCACAAGGGATCCACAATCAACAAAGAAAGAAGGCGCACGAAATTCTGACAAATCAGAACACTTGCGCCGGTTTTTGGACGTGTGAAAACTACCTCGCCAACAAATTGCCCTACTTCCACACCCACACTGTCAACCCTTCATTTCTTATCGAGTGAATCGAGCAACCCCGAAGAATCAGAAGTAGAGTCGAAGAATCCTAGCCTCTTTAAGCTCCTTAGATGTAATCGAACGCTCCTTCATCCAGCTAAGGAGGATGGAGCTTCCGAGGAAGAACTTGAAAGAGGTAAGAAGAGATTCGTTATGGGCGGGACAGACCTGAGGGTGGGAAAATTTTGGACGAAATTTGTTTAGCAACAGTTCTTCTAGATGACGATCTAGAGTAAAGTCAATTTATATATATTCCCCTTTGTGGAAACAGTTGCCATGCCAACATTTAACAAGATAGTGAGTTCAAATCATTATTTGAAATTAAATTAATTACTTCATGACTTTATTTAAAATAAGGTTCAATTCATATCTTTTTTTTTTTAAATAAAATATTTACACTTTAGATCTATATTTGAAATTTTCTCACAAAAATAAAAATTACACATATCTGCTATAGAGAATATTAATCTCATATTTAGTTTCATGCTCAAACTTTTTCTTTAGAAACAAAACATATCAAAATCCATGTTAGTTTGCTTAAGGTAAATTCCAATATAATGCATTCAATGGGGAAGATGTCAATTGCAAAGATGTAAACGAAGACATAATTTCATCTTTACCTTAAATGTATATACAATTGTATTATCTCTTTCTTTGTATTATTATTCATGTAATAAATTCTGACTTTTACTTAACACTATATATATACCAACCGTCCTAAGTGGCATGGTCGATGTTAACATGGACAATTTTAATAATATTTAGATATTTTTTTCAAACTTTCTTTTCTTTTCTTTGTCTTCCCTTCTTCCTCTACTTAGTCTCGGGCCTTGGCAATTGACCAAAGGCAAGGACTGGCAAGATCAACCTTTCCACCTTTGGCGAAGCTTGCCTTTGCTGGCCACTGGTGAAGGTGATCTCACCCGCTCCTAGCGTGGCTCCACCTCGTTGCTGGGTGAGGTTAACCTTGCCAGATTTGGCTAGGTGTGGTCGGCCTTGCTAGTCGGTCTCGCTAGTCAACATTGTTGGCCCTCACCCTTAGCTGGTCGTTGAGGCCTGTTGACCAACTAAAGGAAGAAGGGAAGGCCAAAAAAAAAAAAAAAAGGAATGAAAAAAAAATTTTAAAAAAAATGAAAAATAGACATAGTGGTGCTTCAATAGTATATTGTTGGAATACCAAGTGTCTTAAGATTAGACATACTTAAATCTCATCTAGTCAATAGACACAGTTGTGCCTCCACTCACTGAAAGTCTAGCTTGCATCAATCCTTAAATCAGTTTTACCATCGGAGAACACTATATATTATCGGAGTACCAAGTGTCCTTACTGATTGACGTTTGTGCGTCTACATTGCCATTCGTCACCCAAACCTGCAATCTATCAACCATGACTTGACAACTCACTAAGGGAGCGCCTATATAGGATGAAATGCTCCCTCACTATCTAATCTTACTCTTCTTCTGCAATTGAGATCCTCAATTGCCTCTCGCGGGAACTAATTCGAGTACTGGTGGGCTAATCCGGCCTTAACCTGAATTCCGTGATGCAGATTGACTCATGCAGAAGAGTTTTGGCTGATTCGGTGATTCTTAAGTTGTGCGTCAAAGTTTTGATGCCGTTTTGTGGAAACACGATCTTGAGATGATACTTATGTTCTTAGCACTTGCTAAGGATTTTCTGAAATGAGTCTAGTAACAATTCCCCTTTTCTATTGCTGCCTAAGGAGAGCCGGAAACCAAGGGGGATAGAATTTGCATTAGAATAAGCTCGATGGAAATCTGTCATATTCGGATGGGTTCTCTTCGTAAATTGCTGGGATTGCGCCCTTACTACAATCGATCGGGGAGAGAGCATGGGACGGGGGCAATAATGCTATATTGATCCGAACCAAGAATTTATAAAATATCAACTTATACATGAAAAAACAAGCACGATTTCTTCACATTTTTTATCCTTCGAAAACTACTTTTCGTAAAATAGAGTTAACCATTAAATTTCATGAACCACCTGAGCACCCCCAAGTTTGCTGCACTCCAAAAGGACAACTCTCTTCTATCTAATATTATTCTTGTTTACATATTTATGAAATTCTGTGCTGGCTCAACTCCAGCACTTAATAAAACTATTAGCCATCCGTAACACCCAATTTGAAAAAGAAAAGAATGAAGGGCAATACAGATGATGTATTTTAAAAGGAAAAGAAAAACAGAAAAAGAAGACAACAAAAAAGCACATCTTCACCGTCATTGCAATCATCTGGTCTACGGCTTTGTCAGAAAGAAAAAACTCATACAAGAGTTCTTGAAAACGAGCTGACCGGCCGAATTCCTCAACAGCGCTTGTTGCCTTCTCAGAAGCGTTGACGCGAGCTGCCGTTTCAGTCTGTAGCTCCTTCGCTACCTTCTGCTAAAGCGCTTTAGCAACAGTCGGCAAGGCGTTCCGCCGACGGACCTCCTATTTGGAGTGGGCCACATGCCCAAAAGCTTCCCTTTGGACCGACATTTACAGTCCTGGCTTGAGCTTGGGCTTGTTTAGAAATTTGATCGACCAAACGCAGCTTTAATCTTCTTCAATGCAGCCACCTGGCTCTCCAGACGAACGCACCGACATTGGACACCGTCCAGAGTGCTCCTGTCAAGGCTTTTATGGCGCACCAGGACCCTGAGACATGTTACGCTAGCCAAGCCCAACGCTTGGGCAATTAGCTGGGGTCCCATTGCGCTTGCCTAAGCCCAGTGAGGGGCCTTGGCTGGGCTGCAGCGGCATGGCACCTGCCATGAAAGCATCTTCCCCTAAGCTTTATGAGTTCAAGGTATGCCCTTTCACAGGAGACATTCTGGCGCCGGCTTCCCTAAGTGAAGAGACAAAGTCATTTTGTTCTATCCCTAAGCTTGAAGGAAATGGTCGATACCCAGTTGAATGAAATGACCAAGTATTCGCCGCTTCAATGTTAAAGCAACAAGAAAAGTGGCTTATATCTTTATGCATCTGTATGACTCGATTACAAAGGAATCCACCTTGAATCGATGGCAAAGTTTCTTCGATTGCTCTCATATTTTTCTGTTCTTTGACCTGAAATCTCAGAAAACGTTATCTGACACTGAAAATAATCCTGTCAATGTCCATGAGGCATGAAGACCTTGTTGCCCGTCGTGCAAAACAAGATGATTTCCTACTTATTAAACAGGAATGGCCAGATTCAGTGAATTAATTGGTCAGGAAAATCATTTCACCAATAGAAAACACAATACATAATTAACTGAGATGCAGCTCTCTTCGGTTTGTTCTTTGATTGAATTATGTCATTTCCGCAAATGTTATGATTAGGATAACCACAAAGGATATATCCATTGTAAAAAAATACTAAAGATTGATTATCTTCTAGAGAGATCTGTAAAGGCATGGATATATGCATAACAGGTGCCATTGGCAACTTCATTCTTTCTTCTAATGACTTGACATAGGTTAGGCTTTGGAAATGCGTAATGCAAGACCTCTTAAGATGGAGTAGCCATAATGCTTTGATGGTGGAAAATAACCATTCCAACCTAATAAATGCTCTGCGAGATTGCAGTGATCATTGAGTTCTGAAAACTCATTCTAGTAAGGTCTGGACATTGATATTCTTAGTGCGTGGCCTCATTCTATAACATTTCTTGAGTATAACCCTGTGTTTAGTGACCCAGCCTTGCATCTCTACATTCTGTAAATATATGTCATAGGAGAAGTAAGAACAGAATTCCGATGCATGCTAACATGGTTTCATGATGATGTACTATGTTGTAACATGGAGGAAAACGTTGTTTTGACATTAAGTTGCAAAAATGAAAAGTGGCACACACAATCCATGCAAGAAATAGCAATTGATTACATACGACCCGTGACTAGTTCAATTTGGTATCGTCCTGGGTGTTCTGCCCAGAAGCATCTGTTTCCTATCAGCTGTCCTAAAAAGCAGGACGGGCCTTTGACTGCTCTGGACCATAAGGTACTCTTCATCTTAGCAAGGACGTCGATTCTGACATAGAGGAAGAAAATAGAAATGCTGTTACTGAGGCTTGTGTAGATTGTAATGCAACAATCATTCTTTTAGGGAAGCTACTGACATAATTGGAGCATCTCTGATAGACACGGACTTCTAAAGTATATCAATCTTCACTAGAACATGATGCAAGAAAATATTTCTGTCATTAGAGATGAATCTTTCTGAACATTCCATCAAAAATCTTATCCCGGTTGCTCTATAAATTTATTAATGTAAAAGCGCCTTGGAAAGATTAATTTCAGTCCTCGATATGAGATTCCACAGTTTAGGGGCTAAAGATCTCTTATTTCCTTAATCATTTACATAATATCCACCAAGTTTTAAGCATGGTTGTGAGATCTCTGAGTTGTCTTTAACAAAATAAAACTGATCATTATCATGGAAGAGGATCCAGGAGCCAGAAGAGATTCATGGAAAAACGTCCCCAATTAAAAGGTGAGTAAAGGACAATTTGGGCGTAAATTGCACATCGATCCTGCTCACTGAAGAACTGAATATTGACACAGCGATGAACTTAATTTGAGGTCATGTGGCAAGGATCGCTCCCCATCATCTTGAACTTTCTTTGGCCACTCTCTCTTTGTTTATGTGGTTTCATAACATTTGTTTTTATTGCTATCTTAAAAATATTCATCTTGTTATACATTTTTTAAACATTTGTAATTACCAAGAAAATGCAAATGCAATATCTGGTTGACCTTCCTAAAAGTTTAGGAACTATTAATACCTCACTCCTATACTTAAACGGTCGAGAGAAAAAGAGTGATCAATGTTTGTCACTCCCTCTAAATGTTATTATAATAGTTTCCATGTCCGTTATAGAGTGTTCGATTTTGAGGCATGGTTATTTTGCACCACATGGCCTAAAAGTGTGCCGTTGACAAACCTATCATTACAGTCTCACCAAGATGCTAGTAGTTAAGAAATCTCATTCGTTTAGAGATTTGCCTATGATGAGAATTGCAATTATGACCTCGTAAAAGATAGGTGTCTCTGTTACCATTATGTCAATTACTTCGATGGCAAAATGCTATTCATTATAAAATTAAAATCATTATTTAAAATCATTATTGTAATTATGAATAAAGTTAGTCATTTATATAAACGGTGTAGTATTCATATGGGAAGTTATTGATCATGTACAATATATTAAATTAAGATTTCGTTTATTTCGTGGAATAAATGATCGTAAAATATCTTCTTGAAAAATGATTGTTTATATCCTTGCAATATGTATAGATATACATTATTATAAAAAATAAATATTTGATATCAATTTTTTTTCCAAGGGATATAATTATTTTCGTCATTTTATTTAGGTGCGATACGGTGAGATCACGTTGATGGTCGGATCCGGGCAAGTTGCTTCGGAGAAAAAGGTCCCGCTCAAAGTTCTGGCAAAAAAGAAAAAGAAGAAAAAAAACCGCCATATCATCTCCATCCATCCTTCATCCTGCTACCGGGAAACGCACTGTGCAGTGTGCACAGAGCTGTAATCGACTGCTCTCTCTCTCTCTCTCTCTCTCTCTCTCTCGCTCGAGCTGATGTTGACGTGCCCTCGGCCTCCCGCTTTCTTTCTCCACTCGCAGCGCTCCGCCACGTTCTCTTCCCCCAAGTCGTCCCCTTTGTTGGCTTCGAATGAACCGTCCGGAATCGGATTGAGGGCGCCATCTCTTCACGTGCAATGCCGCCGCGTCATCTCGTCACCTATCGTCGAGTTCGAACCGGGTGAGTGGCTCTCAGAGACGATTCATCAAACGGTTGATGTCCTTGAACTCAATTTGAAATATTTGATCGAACTCCTCGTTAAAAGTCTAGCCTTTTCAGGGGCTTTGTATATGTTATTTCAAGGACTGGGGCTCAACGAGAAAGAGACCGAATCTCTCTTGACCAGGGACCCGGATTTGAGGCTAAAGTCTATCGGTTCGTTAAGGGCTCGCGTCGCCACTTTGAAATCGGTCGGAATCAGTGGCCTTGAGCTCTGCCATTTGGTTGCGAAATGCCCTTCTGTGTTGGCAGCAGGTGAAATCGATCCCTTTATACTCTTTGTGCGCGACCAATTAGATGGAAAGGTTGACCCCATGCAGCTTAAGCGTCTCTTTATGTCAACTGAGCCACGATTCCTAGCTGGATTTGAGGAAAAAGTTAATTTGCTGACTGGCAGTGGGATTCCTAGAGAAAAGATTGTTCATGTTCTCAACAATGTGAACTTAACGAAGGCTTTGTCTCTTAAGGCATTCGGAGAAATTGAAAGGCTCCTTAATTTCTTGAGCCGCTATGGTGGAGTTGATTTGATTGTGAGGCATCCCCCCATTCTTAACTTCGATATGGATAGCCAATTGATTCCGAGAGTGGAGTTTCTCCTAGAACTTAGCGGAGGAGATGAGGACGCAACTGGGGCAGTGTTGCGCAAACTGCCTACCTTTCTGAAATATCGTGTGGAACACTTGGAAAGCCATGTAGAGTTCTTGAGGTCATTTGCGGGATTAGATGATCAAGAAATATTCAGGATCATTCTTGTGTTTCCTAATATTGTTAGTGCGAGTAGGGAGAGGAAATTGCGTCCCAGAATTAGTTTTCTCAAAGAATGTGGACTCAATTCCAATGAGATTTTCAAGTTCTTGACAAAAGCCCCTTTGTTTTTGGGTCTATCTTTTGAGGGGAACATTGCTTATAAGCTGGGTTTTTTGGTGAAGATTGGTTACAAGTACAGAACGAAGGAATTCGGGGTTGCAATAGGCGCTGTGACTAGGACAAGTTGTGAGAATATGCAGAAGGTGATTGAGCTCTTCTTGAGTTATGGGTTTTCTTGTGAAGACATGCTTCTCATGAGTAAAAAGCATCCTCAGATACTTCAATACAATCCTGATTCTCTGGAGGAGAAAGTGGAATATTTGGTGGGGGAGATGGGACGTGACCTTGACGAGCTATTGGATTTCCCTGCATTTCTTGGTTACAAACTCGACAGTAGAATCAAGCATAGGTACGAGCTGAAGAAGAAGATTATAGGTGAAGGAATGTCAATCAACAAGCTGCTCAATGTTTCGTCTGAGAGATTTGCAAAGAAGGAGGTAGAAAAGTTGGTGCACAAAGCCTAAAAATTAGGGGTTGCTCAATTTCATCAGCAGAAGTTTATGGCAAAATTGGCGGAAATTGTATAGTTACTGAGTTTTCTCAAAGCTTCATCAGTTGAAGGCTTTTGCTTTTTTCAGGCGAAATTCTGGCTTGACTTCCTTAGGTGAAGATAGAAATTCATATTTTTCATCCCTAAATCTGCAAAGCCATTATTAAGTTCGAAGAAAATGGTCGGTAGGTACCCAGTTGAATGAAATGATTGAGTACGCTCCATTTTAAGGTTAAAGCAACAAGAAAAGTGGCTGATCTTTGTATTTGTGTAACTGTCATTTACAAAGGAATCCGCCTTGAGTTGATAGCAATATTTCTTTGGTTCCTCTCACATTTTTCTGTTCTTAGTCCTGAAATCTTTGAAAAATGTGATCTGATGTTGAAAATAATCTTGTCAATGTGCATGAGGCATCAAGACATGGTTGCCCTTGTTATGCAATAGATTTCCTAACTGGGATGGTCAAAATCACTAAGTTAACTTGATTGCAAGGCATCTATGATCAGGATGGTCATTTCACCTGTAGAAATTGCAACAAATAATTGAGTGTTAATTCTGTTGTCTCTGGTTCATTCTTTGATTAAATTACATTCCGTAAATTATTACGACTGTTAGTTCAAAATTATCTCACAGGACATTATGATCATCAACAAAACCGAGGATCTATTATCCTCAAGAGATCTGCAAGGGTGTGGCATTTATGCATAATAGGTGCCATTGGCAACTTCATTCTTCTCCCATGCAACATGAGGTTACACTTTGGAATGGTGAATTCCAAGACACCTTAAGATGAATAGCCATACTGCTTTGATGGTGGAATATAACCATGGGAAGGTAAGAATTCCTATATCTGTGAGATTGTAATAATCATTGAGTTATGCAAATTCATCATATGCAGGTCTGAACATTGGTTTTCTTAGTATGTGGCCTCATTCTATGGCGTTTCTTAAGTTTTATCCTATGTTTGGTAATCATGCATTGAATTTCCACATTCTATAAATAAATGTCAATGGAGAAGAAATATGAACAAACTATTCCCATAGATGCTGACAAGGTTTCATGGTATCACGTCAAAACTAATATATTATTTCCTGATATGAACAAAAACTAATTTTGAAAAGTTTGAATGGTCTGTGAGAGTGAATTGGAGGAAAAAGGAAAATTTTTTCTTCACCCACCTCCTTTTTCCTCTTTCCTCCCTCTCCCAAACAAAGCATTAAAATAGTATCAAAAGATCATGACCCGCTCATGTGTAAAAGTGTCAAATTGATCAGATAACTTACTTGAAATTTCCGGATAATAGATGGGGTGTGAATCCTTTTATGCTCATGGCCTGTGACTAGGACAAGTTGTGAGAATATGCAGAAGGTGATTGAGCTCTTCTAGAGTTATGAGTTTTCCTATGAAGATGTGCTTCTCATGAGTAAGAAGCATCCTCAGATACTTCAATGCAATCCTGATTCTCTGGAGGAGTAAGTGCACTATTTGGTAGGGTGGATCGGACACGGCCTTGACAAGCAATTAGATTTCCCTGCATTCCTTGATCATAAACTTGACAGTGGAATTAAGCACAGGTATGAGGAGAAGAAGAAGATTATAGGTGAGGTGAAGGAATGTCACTCAACAAGCTGCTATTTGTTTTGTCTGAGAGATTTGCAGAGAAGCTAGAAGAGCTGGCGCACAAAGCCTAAAAAGTAAAAGGTTGCTAAGTTTCATCCGCAGAAGTTCATGGCCAAAGTGATGGAAATTGTACTGAATTTTCTCAAAGCTTTACAATTTCATGGTTTTGCTGTTTTATTTTTTCCCAGGGTAAAATTCTGGCTGGGACCTCCTTAGGTGAAGAAGGAAAGTCAATATTTCATCCCTAAACTTGGAAAGCCATCATGAAGTTTGAAGAAAGTGGTCGATACCCAGTTGAATGAAATGACTGAGTATTCTCAATTTGAATGTTAAGCAGCAAGAAAAGTGGCTCATCTTTGTATTTGTGTAATTGTCGATCTTAATGGAATCCACCTTTTAATTGATGGCAATATTTCTTTGGTTGTTCTCACATTTTTCTGTTCTTAGTCCTGGAATCTTGAAAAATGTGATTCGAAACTGAAGAGAATCTCTTCAATGTGCATGAGGCGTCAAGACATAATTGCCTTTGTTATGCAATTCAGGACAGACTTCCTACTTATTGAACAGGGATGGCCAGAATCAGTGAGTTAACTTGATTGAAAGGAATCTCTGATCAAGAGTCATTTCACCAATAGAAACTACAATAGATAAGTGTTAATACAGTTCTCTCCGATCTGTTATTTGATTAAATTACGTTATTTCGATAAATGTTACGACTGTAATTTCAGGATTACCTCTGGACATATCATCATCAACAACACTGAGAATCAATTATCCTCAAGAGATCTTCAAAGGCGTGGCATTTATACATAATAGATACCATTGGCAAGTCCATTCTTTCTCCTATGTGACTTCAACACAGGTTAGTCTCTGGATTAACGAATTGAAAGACGCCTTAAGTTGAAGTAGCCATACTACTTGGTGGTGGAATATGACCATGCAAGGTAAGAAATCCGGTATCAGTGAGATTGCAACGATAACTGAGTTATGCAAACTCTTCATATGCAGTTTTGCACATTGATATTCTTAGTGTGTAACCTCAGTCTACTGCATTTATTAAGAATATCCTATATTTGGTAATCCGGAATTGGATGTCCTGGGAGAAGAAATAAGAAAAGAAATATATTCTGATACATGCTGACATGGTCTCGTGGTATTGCGTCAAAATTGATATACTATATATTGACATGAAGAAAAATTAATTTTGAAAAGTTTGAATGTTCTGCCAGAGTGAATTGGAGGAAAAAGGAAAAAAAATTTCTTCACCCACCTCCTTTTTCCTCTTTCCTGCCTCTCCCAAATGAAGCATTAAAATAGTATCAAAAGATCATGCCCCGCTAAAGTGTAGAAGTGCCAAATTAACCAGATAACTTTCTTGAAATTTCCAGATAACATATGGGGTGTGAATCCTTTTATGCCCATTCAATGAGTCCTTATGCTAACCTATTTTCTACTTTAACTGTATACAAATTCTCATTTTATTTTACTCTGTCCTAGTTATATTTTTGCAGATGACTGTATCGCAAGGGTCGAAAAAACATAAGAAATCACTGTAGACAAGAACAGATCATTAAACTTATATAACAAGCGACGGAGTTATTGTTGCACTTGAAAGAACAAATGAGTGGACCTATGTAACACGGTTTTGTGGTACTGTATCAAAATTGATGTGCTACATCATGACATGGAGAAGAAGTTGTTTTGAGGTATGCTAGTTTTTGTTTTTGATCTTGTTCCTCGAAACTATATGTCAATTTTCTTATGATTGTGACTCGAGCGGTGAAGGAGGGAGTTGGAGAAGAAGGGAGAAGGAAACAAACGAAGAAGAAAATAAGAAAAAAGATGGTAGTGATGGAGACTAGAGAGAGAGAGAGAGAGAGAGAGATTTGTTTGTTGATGGGATGTGGACCAACAATTTTGTGGAGAAGAAAAATCAATCAAATGTATTAAACGATGTTCAGAAATTTTTATGCAGGTGATTACGGGGGGTCTCAATCAGGGTTGGTCGCTGTGCCGTGCCCGTTACTCCACTAATAATGTTAACTTTAGCTTTAATTTCTTGACCTAATCCATTGATTGACTTGGTCTTTCCTATAGGACAAGGCGACTCCAAAGTCTCCAATCGAACAAGGTTCATCCAATCTCTTTTCAGTCTTTTAATATGGTGCCATCTCCACATACCCCAAGTAGTTCTTTAACAATTTCACTTTGCCCAAAGACAAACAGAGACCTAATTAATGCTTTCAGCTTCGCTGATGTCTTTGCAGTGTTGCCGCTCCTCCTTGTTCTGTTGCATGCGATGACTAGCAATGCGGCTCCGAGTAATTCGTAGTGCGTCGCTTCATCCTGTGGTAACATTCCCAATATAAGGTACTCATTTTGATTGAAGAATGAATCGAAGAGGTATAGTGAGCAGGAGAATGAGCTAGCTTGTGAAGATAATTGCACAATTTTATACTTGTGTGATGATCGATACTACGTGCCGTCTATCAATTATTCCATCCACCAAATTAGATTAGTTGACTACTCGTCTCTGCCTTGTCATTCATGGGCTGTGTATAACTTCAAGCATCGTATTGACCAAACAACCCTGTGATGGTCTATTGGTCATTGTGAACTACTTGAAGCGATTAGCTCTCCATTCTACATCACCACGGGTCCATGTATTGAGCGGGTGTAATCTTCCAGCACATTATCGAATTGGAACTTGTATTTTTTTTAACTTATTAATGACTGATGTACAGACTATATAGCGTCACTTTAATAAAATAGAGGTCTTCTAATTATGCCAAACTGTTGAACACACTATAAGATTCTCTTCAAAGATGGTGGGGGAACATGCTATAAGAAATAAAGATTGTGTATTAGAAGAAAGTGATGGGAGAGAGATGGATTTGTTTGTTGACGGAATGTGGAGCCAACAATCACGTGATGAGAGTTCTGGAAGAAACTTTTGAATTTCTAATGGGTGTAAAATTTCCAAGGGTTGGATGTGACTCCACTAACGACGGAACTTTTGTTTGGGTCCCCCTTTTTAATTTCTTGACTTGCATGCTTTTGTTACGTTGACTAACTGGGCATTTCTATCGGTCGAAGCAACTCCTAAGTCTCCAATTTAATGAGGTTCGTCCAATCCTTTTTCACTCATTTAATGTTGGGCCTCCTTCTGTCCACACACACCAACCAATTCTTTACCAATTTCTCTTTTCCCAAAGACAATCGGAAACATAATTAATACTCTCAGCTCCATGAATATCTCTCTAGTATTGCTGGTCTTTCTTGTTCTATTTGCAAGCGATGTAATGCATGAATTTGCATTATTTTTTTTCAATTTGAAGATTCAAAACTTGCTGGATGGGAATGTTTTCTTGGTTATGTACTGCCCATAGGCTAAAAATTTAGGGATCCAACCATAGCAATGAGCCACATCAACATGGTGTTCATATCCTCATCGCCACTCACCACAAAGTTATTTCCCAAAAATCCAATCCAACTTAAAAGTTTTTTGTTGTTGTAGTTGTAGTTGTTGTTGTTGTTGTTATTGTTTTTTCTCCTGTTGCAATCAAACATAGGAGACCCCTTATTTGGTGCCAAAGCAAAATCGGACGAAAGAGAGAGCAAGAAAACACAAAAACAAAAAGGTGAAGGGAAGAGATCATTAACAAAGTAAATGGGTGTCAGCCAGCTTTTGTTGATTAAGGGGCTCAATAAACTCAAACAGTAAAAAGTTAGAACAAAAGAGGGAAGCTCCCCTAATTTCAAATGTCTCTACTTCCCAATCTGTAATATTCTTTTTCAAGTTCCTAAACCTAAAGATCTGTTAGGTCCAACATGGCTTTGTCAAGCCAAAGCTTGCTTCATTGTATGCGTTGAAATAATTGACTTGGGATTGACTTGTATTGCCCATTGAGCCGCATCAATTATGTTCTTGGTATTCCAATCAAATGGCCAAGTTTCGAGAGGTTAACTGTCGTGAGTGCTTCTAGTGATAAATACCCAAAAATTGATCTTTTTATTGTTGGAAAATCAATATAAAGCTAACAACAATAACAACCTTATCACATTTGAATGAATTTATCACTTGAAGCGCCATGCCTCAAAGCATCAAAGAGATGCTCAACACTCAAAAGGGTAATATAACTTCTAATTATCGTCTAGGCGAATATCTAATTTATCTATACAGTCTCATAAGGCAAATATTAATAAGTTTATGAGAATGTATTGATTAGGATTTAGGGATATGTGCATTAGAAGTCCTAAAACTTATTATGAAAATGCAATTGAGTACTAAAACTTTCAAAAAGTGCAATTAAGTCTTAAAACTTATCATGAAAGTTCAATCAAGTCCTAAAACTTTCAAAAGATTCAATAAAGTCCTAAAATTTATCTTGAAAGTGCAACCGAGTCTTAAGATTTTCAAAAAGTGCATTCTATGAAAGGATTTTGATTAAACCATTTTGATAAGTTTTAGGATTTGATTGTACTTTTTGAAAGTTTTAGGACTTAGTTGCACTTTATGACAAGTTTTAGGACTTAATTGCACTTTTTGAAAGTTTTAGGACTTAATTGCATTTTCATGACAAATTTTAGGACTTTCAATGCACTTATCCCTAGGATTTATTACATATCTGTCGACTATATATATCTTACTAAAGTGTAGTCATCATTTGTTACCATTCTTCAGGACTGTCACTGTCACGAAGGACGCACTAATGTGATTCTATTGATGTTATGCCCCTTTCTTAGCTTAAAAGTAATGGCTACATAAGACAGCAACAAAAATAGTGTAACTAATTAAATTTAAACGCGACAAAGGATGTTTCTCGTGGGCCTCAAAAAGCAAGTGTGCAGATTCCTCGCGTTTTCTTACTTCTGCACTCTCTTGCTACATGACAACAAATCTCCTTACGTCGTAACTTCATCAACCTAACACCCCTAATCAAATCTTATTTTAATAGCCAAACCAAAGTCTTCTTCCGTATCTATACGGCTTTTTGAACAAAATTGGTTTGCTGTATCAGTCGACCAGAGTAAATCAGAAGTGGAGGTGAAAAGAGAGATGTCACTAGTTTGAAATGATTGCCCCATTGATATAGACCAATCTCCATTCCACATGACAGGCTATTGAGTTTGCTTTTGTCTTCAATAATTCTTGAAAGATGTCTCCCTTATGATTCTCGCCAAGAATAATATTCCCTATATCGGGCCACGTCAATTATTAGGGGGACAAAATTTTCTATAAAAAAAAATGTGAAGACCATATGATATAGAAAGTCATGAGGACCCACTATGGACTCGAGTTGTCCCCACAAGGATCCCCTCTTTATATAGCTGTGCTTGCTAAAATTTGTACTTTAGCAACTATAGTAATTCTAGCTATGCACATAGCAAGAGTACAATAATAGAGTGGAGATATATGATTTTGCTTTTAGGCGGAGTATAGAAGAGGAGAGGGTATTTTATGTAACGATACACACATAAACTATAGCAAATTTATACATTTTAATTTTAGATAAGGATTTTCTTAGATTTACTCGATAAAATATGTAATCGTTCATGGTTGGGGAGAATCACCAAAAAAGTCCTAAACCTATTGTAATTGTACCAATTCAATCTTAAACTTTTTTTTTTGTCAATTTAGTCCTAAACCTTTTATAATTGTGCCAATTTAGTCCATCCAGCCAAAATTGGCTGGCCGGAGCTGATGTGGACGCTGGCCGGGGACAGGCCGGCTAACGCTGATGTGGTAATTTTTAAATATTTTTATTTTTATTTTTTTCGTTTTTTTCCCCCTCTTCTCCTTTCTCTGGTCGGCAAGGTCAGCCTCGCCGCCCACTGGTGAGACTCGCCCCTACCGCCACTAGTGAAGGCGAGCCTCGCCCAGCGACGGCAAGGCTGTTGTTGCCAAATCTGGCGACGGCCGCCTCATCGGTCTTGCCGAACACCACATCTACCACGGTCGAATGGACAATGACCGAGCTGCTACTACACCCACAAGTCCTTCTCAATGTCCAGAAAGAGCTCGACAATGTTGTCAAGCAGACCAGCGAGATCGGCGAGGCAGCCATCGCCATATCTGGTGAGGCTCGACCTCACCTAGCCATGGCGAGGTCGGGTAGAACTTGCTAGTGGCCGGTGAGGCGGCCGTCGCCAGATCTGGCGAGGCTTGGCCTTGCCTAGCCATGGCGAGGTCAGGTCGACCTCGCCATCGCTAACCTCGCCATCGCTGGGCGAGGCTCACCTTCGCCAGTGGCCGGTGGGGGCGAGCCTCACCAGTGGCCGGTGAGGATGACCTGCCGGCCAAAGAAAGGAGAAGAAGGGGGAAAAAAAGAAAAAAATTCAAAAAATTAAAAAAAATTTCGCAAAAATTTAAAAATTGCCACATCAGCATTCGCCGGCCAGCTGTCCCCGGCCGGCGTCCACGTTAGTGCCGGCCAGCCAATTTGGCCGGATGGACTGAATTGGCACAATTGTAAAAGGTTTAAGACTAAATTGGCCAAAAAAAAAAAGTTTGGAACTGAATTAGTACAATTGCAATAGGTTTATGACTTTTTTGGTAATTACCGGTTAGCCATATCGACAAGTATGTTCAACTTCCCAATGGCTTGATCATCAAGTTAGTCTAGTTGCTTTAACACGTGGGATCTTTTGATAAGTCATTCAAAAACCCCTTGATGAGTTTACCCAAAGAAATAACGACCATTGAAGTGATGGGATGAGGAAGCAACCTGAATACACAACCCTTATTTTACATACTAGACTGTAAAGATTGAGCAATGTAATTGTAGATTCCATGCTCTTTCATTAGTTGCAGGACATATATTAGCCCCCTTGGAAGCACAACTCTGTAGAGGATTCCCGTCCAACTTTATTTTTGGGTGCTTTTCTTCCCTGAAGTTATGACTCTTAAGGGAATGACTTAAATAAAAATCTCGAAAAATTTTGAGAAGTCAGCGCGTTTGCTTTAACCTTCCCATCAAAAGTTAAAGTACTACTTGAATAATTTAAGAAAAATCATGAAATGATTATATATGAAATTACATGTCAATGTTTGTATGCCATGAAAATTTAAGGTATTTAGAGTTTAAAAAATAAAAACTAAGCGCACCGTAGAATTAGATTAAGTAACGTTATAGATATTTAGATATCCTGTAAAATGTAAAAGGTGTAAAGTTAATCTCCCTACTGCAATTATCTTATGGCCAAACCAAAGAAGCACAAGCCAGATATTTTCTTCTGCGATCCGGGTTGTGAGTAGTTAAGGAAAAAACCGTTGGCCATCGGGTTAGGGAGTTGCTTGTTCGGTGCAAGCATACAATCATGACATGCCTATCTCGTCATGGGTGAGGGTGCCAGATTCCTCAATAACCGATGAGTTTTCATCCATCACAGCCCATGAATACCCATTCATTTTAGATATCTTAGATGACATGTCCGAGGAGTATGCTCCTTCGATATATAAAGGAGAAAGCAACGGATCTTCTGCACTTCACAAAGACCATTGAATTTACCAGAAACATGAAACTCTCGTAACTAAAGTTCGAGTTCGTTAATGAATAACTAGGGAGGGAAGAGCAATTGGCCCTTTCCCATCCCACGTCGAACATGTGGATATCACCAAAGTTGATGGTGTCATTATTTTTTGGGTTAATACCTTAAAAAACCTCAAACTGGTACACCTGTGACAAATTTACCCCAAACTATTTTTTTGACCACCAAAAACTCCAAACTGGTATACCCTTGACAAATTTACCCCAAATTGGTACACTTGTGACAAATTTACCCTCTGTTAGTTTTTATTAGATTTTATCGTCAAATTATTAAGTTAAATGACACGTGACAGTTGATTAATATACCAATTTAGGATTTTACACTTTGTTTGTTACGGTTTACAATTTTTGTAATTTTTTTTTTGTATTAATCCAATTTAGCAAATGGTATATTTGTCACAAATTTACCAGTTTTGAGTTTTTTGGGGTCGAATAAATTAGTTTAGGGTAAATTTGTCATAAGTGTACTAGTTTAGGGTTTTTTTTTTTTTGTTAGTCGGGGTAAATTTGTCACAAGTATACCAGTTTGAGGTTTTTCATGGTCAAAAAATTAGTTTGGGGTAAATTTGTCACAGGTGTACCAGTTTGGGGTTTTTTAGGGTATTAACCCTTATTTTTATAGATGGATGTGAAAAAGTAGTTGGTATGATTATTTTCACGCGCTAACTCAAGTCTTGAGCCACCACAACCTTTCACATCACTCTTCGTTTGAAAGGGACAGGTCATCTTGGAAACTTCACCGCAGGAGAGGCTGAACGGGTTGTTCATTCGGGGCATTAGTGTCCCCAGTAGCACGGCAAGAAAGACCAATGACATGAGACACACGGGTTTGGAATTGCGAGGAAAAGTCTTGAGTCACCACAACTTTTCATATCACTCTTCGTTTGAAAGGGACAGGTCATCTTGGAAACTTCACTGCAGGAGAGGCTGAACGGGGTCGTTCATTCGAGGCATTAGTGTCCCAGTAGCATGGCAAGAAAGACCAATGACACGAGGCACACGGGTTTGGAATTGCGAGGAAAAGTCTTGAGTCCCCACAACCTTTCATATCACTCTTCGTTTGAAAGGGACAGGTCATCTTGGAAACTTCACTGCAGGAGAGGCTGCACAGGGTCGTTCATTCAGGGCATTAGTGTCCCCAGTAGCACAGCAAGAAAGACCAATGACAAGAGGCACATAGGTCTGAAATTGCGAGGAAAAGTTGTGTCGTTCTCAGCTTGTGAGCGATGGAAATTCGGGGCTTAATATGTGGTGGAGGATCAACAAAGATAAAAAGACGTCCATGTAATAATGGCGAATGAGAGAGACCTTAAATATGAAAAGTGGGGATCTTCTATTAAAAAGCCCATGTCAACCGATGAAACAAAGTCAATCAAGTTGAGAATATTACAGGAGTAGCAAGTAGGACCCAACACCATCGCCATTTCTTTCTGGCACGAAACCATCGTGTTGACAACCCATAAATATAGCCGTCCAACAATATTATTTCATGATTTAGAAATTTTTATTAGATAAGTAAGTTATTTTAAATTCCCAAAGATATTTAGGATGTTAATGAGTTTCCTTTTTTTCTAATATGACAAGAAAGCCATCTTAAGATTCCATTACAAACTTTAAATTGAAGTCAACCCAAACAAGTTAAGAATCGAATGCATCTTGATAATTAAGGATTGCATAAATTCAATTTAAAGGAAAAGGAATGTTAAGAAATAAAAAGAATTATCCACTCTATTCTATTCTTATTGAAGAAAATTCTACCATAGTTGTTAAAGTAACTTTATAGTTCCCTCGCTATCTTTGGAGAGAATCTTATAGTGTCCAATAGTTTGGCATAATTAGAAGATTTGAAAGTCAATAAGAACAAAAGGGAGAATTACCAAAAAAGTGCGAAACCTATTATAATTGTGCCAATTCGGTAATAAACTTTTTTTTAGCCAATTTAGTTCGAAACCTTTTACAATTGTGCCAATTTAGTCTATTTGGCCAAAATTGATTGGCCGACGCTGATGTGAACACCGGGCGGGGACAGCTGGCTGGCGAACGCTGATGTGGCAATTTTTTAAATTTTTTTTGAATTTTTTCTTTTTTTCCCCCTTCTTCTCCTTCCTCAGGCTAGCCTGAGGAAGGAGAAGAAAAAAAAAAAAGAAGAAAAAAAGAGAAAAATTCGAAAAAAATAAAAAAATAAAAATCAAAAAATTACCACATCAGCGTTCGGCTGGCCAGCTATCCTTGACCAAAGCATCCACGTCAGTGCCAGTCGGCCAATTTTAGCTGGATGGATTGAATTGACACAATTGTAAAAGATTTAGGGTTAAATTGGCTAAAAAAAAGTTTAAGACTGAATTGGCACAATCACAATAAGTTTATGACTTTTTTGATAATTCTTCTTTTATGGCTAGGTTGATGATGGCGTTGTGCAATATCTTATTATCATATAAGATAACTTTTTAATGGTGACTATTTATTTCAAGAATGATCCACTGTGTAACAAATTGAATGACAACTAACCTTCGAGATTTAACTTAGCAAATATGGAATATATATCAAGTAGTTAAGCGCGATGGAACGGAAAAAAATAAAATTCAAAGGTGGAGAAAGAGGGAGGAGGAAAACAACAAAGTATAAAAATAAAAGAATGTGTCATAAGGAAGTGACGGGGAGATGTGAAAAAGTTGGACCCGACTCCACTAATTAAGGAGCTTGGGTCCACCTCCTTTAAATTCTTTTTTTTTTCCTTTAAATTCTTGACTTGCTTGCATTTGTTCCGTTAACCGACTGGGGCTTCTCCATAGGCCAGGCGACCGCAAGCCTCCAGTCAGATTAGGATCACCTAGTCTCTTCTGAATCTTTTCAAATTGCGCCTCTCCTCCACGCAGACCAAGCCATTCCTTACCAATTTCTCTTTGCCCAAAGACAAACAGAGACATGTTTCATGCTCTCAGCTCCATCAATATCTCTCTAGTGTTGCTGCTCATTCTCGTTCTATCGAAAGCCATGACTAGCAAAGCCGGGCCGAGTAATCCACGATGCGTTGCTTCATCCTGTGGTGATATTCGCAACATAAGTCACCCGTTTCGATTGAAGAGTGACCCAAAGGGATGCGGTGACCCAAAAAAGGAGCTGGTCTGTGAAGATAATCGTACTGTTCTATACTTCCACGATGGCCGATTTTATGTACAGTATATCAATTATTCCAGCCGCGAAATCAGATTGGTTGATGATGGGTTGAAAAAGGATAACTGCTCATCTCTCCCTCGTCATTCATGGGCGTTCTATAACTTTAGGAACCGTTCCGATCCAAATAATCCATACTACATGTTCTATGAAGGTATGTTGGTCATTGTGAACTGCTCAAAGGCAATTAACTCTCCCATCTACATCGCTACGAGTCCATGCATTAAGGGTTTGTACTCTTCCAACACATCATCGAATTGGAACTTGTATGCTTTGCTCAATCCATCAGCATCGGACGTTAGGGACTTTTGCACCATTAGCAGCGGTACAATGTTACCCAATTTTAGCAGTTATGAGCAGATCAATAATAGCTTCTACAACTACGAGCTAATCCATAACATCATGGTTGATGGATCTACTCTCTACTTTGGTCGATTGAGGAGTGCAAAAGATTTCTTTTGCTACTTTGATCTGTACAACCACTTTCATTTCTATAAGTTATTTCATTCTGCTAGATTGAATTGGTATGACACCGGCAGCAGTCAAGTTTGCGGATCCTGGGACTACTACGACGGTAAGTACTGGTCAGCGATGAAATTTCACCATAATTTTGCATGATTCTGTACAATGTTTCACTCCCCACTTTCTCTTCAAAAACTAGAAAATGAAAGAAACATCTAATATCCACTAAACTAACGACAAATATACAAGATAGTGTACGTCAACTATGTGTATTTGAAAGTTTTTTGGGAGGATAGCATTACTTAACTCTAAGTTGAAGGAGTTGCAAGATTCGCGAAACAAAATGAAAAAGTGACGGTAGAAGCCACCCCCAAACAGACTCAGATCAGCTGCACATATACAAGTGTCTAGATTATAATTCCTTTACACTGAAGGGCTAGAACTCCCACTGTAAAAAAGAAAGAAGTTGCTTGTGCGAGCAACCACATGACTAGCTTTTGTTGGCATAGAATATACAATTTCTTAATTTCTTAATTGGTTCTTTAATTAGTCACTTAACTAATAATCCGCGAGACGCCCCTTAACATTCCTTAAAAAAATTGTAGTCATGCACCACTAGGAGGAACATAACTATTAATTAAACATGGAAATCACTGTTTCTGTGGATTTGTTAACATCTAACAAAGTGAAATGAGTTTTTTGTATTGTGTACCATCTGTGTATGAAGCTCATTATTTTCATTTGTTGGTCAATTCATGCTTGCCACTACTCATATTCTTTTGGACAAAAGTCAACTTAGACAAAGTGACGGGCTACTACTCTATTTGTGAGTTTTGTTAAACTTCTTTTCCTTCAATTCCTGTTCACACTATCCATTCCTTCCACAGGTGTGCAAGAAAATATTGCAATTTGGACTACTGGAGATTTTATAGCAATACTAGGTAAGCCGCAATGATTTGTTCTTTCAATAATTATAAAAATAACATATTCTAACCCAATAAAAATCTCTTCAGTGTCTTTTTGTGTAGTGAAATTTGTAATTGGGATGCCATTTGTCACAATATTTCTGATCTACAAGTATAGAAGAAGGCACCTAGCAATGGACAAGAATATTGAAGAATTTTTGCAAGCTCAGAACAACTTTTTACCCATAAGGTACTCTTACTCTAGTATTAAGAAGATCACCAAAAACTTTAAGCACAAATTAGGTGAAGGGGGGTATGGTTCTGTGTACAAAGGAATGCTTAGAAGTGGCAACGAAGTGGCCATCAAGATTTTGAAGCAGTCCAAGGCCCATGGCCAAGATTTTATGAGTGAAGTGGCTACTATTGAAAGAATTCACCATGTTAATGTAGTGCAACTCATCGGTTTTTGCTTTGAAGGATCGAAACAAGCTCTCGTGTATGATCTCATGAATAATGGGTCTTTGGATAAGCACATTTTTGCTGAGGAAGGTGTTAAGTTTCTTGATTACATGAAAATATGTGAGATTGCCCTTGGGGTGGCGAGGGGGATTGAATACTTACATCGGGGGTGTGACATGCAAATACTGCACTTTGATATCAAGCCTCATAACATTCTTTTGGACAAGAATTTCACTCCGAAAGTTTCTGATTTTGGACTCGCGAAACTTTATCCCACTGATCATAGCATAGTTTCATTAACTGCTGCAAGAGGAACCTTGGGATATATGGCACCTGAGTTGTTTTACAAAAACATTGGTGGCGTATCTTATAAAGCGGATGTCTACAGCTTCGGGATGTTGCTCATGGAAATGGCAAGTAGAAGGAAGAATATAAATGCAAATGCAGAACGCTCAAGCCAAACTTATTTTCCGTTGTGGGTGTATGACCAAGTTAGTGAAGGTACAAGTGTTGAAATGGAAGAAGTTGTAGAAGAGGAGAGGAAGGTGATAAAAAAAATGATAATAGTTGCCCTTTGGTGCATACAATTAAACCCTGACCATCGCCCTCCAATGAACAAAGTCCTAGAAATGTTGGAAGGAGATATTGGTAAACTTCATATGCCTCCAAAACCGCTTATTTACCCACCGAATGTGTCAGTTAACAATGACAAATCCGAGATGGAACTAGAAACACTCTCTACTTCACCAAGTGCTTCGGTAATTTCAGCTAGTTTTCCTTTAAGAGATAGCAATGTTGTTTAGAGAACCATGCACTGTTTGATTGGAAAAGCTTTGTACATTTGCCCACAATCTAGTATTATGTTGGGAGGGAGTTGAGCTAGTTTATCTCGACTCTAATTACTTTGAGATTGTCTTCTTGTGGCTCTTATATTAATGTTGTGTTATTGTACATGTAGTTTTACTCTCTTGCACCTCACAAAATTCTTTTTAGAAAGCCAGGACAACAACAGAGGAGGAAGTTGTGATGGCCATTGTGAATTGTCCTCCCTCATTATGTGATTTTGGATAATGCCAATGAAAAAAACTAACGATAACCCGCGATCTTACTCCCGTATGCTCCATTGCACCGTATGATTTCTCGATATAGAAATTAACTGATTTCGACTTATAAATTCATTATCAAGGAAAACATATGTGTATACGTTTTGCAGAGTGGACACCATTTATCTATGCTAAAAACAATTTTTATCAAAATGGAAAAGATATAATCTTAAATGAAATAACTCAATGAAGCTTATTTTTGAAAGAACTCATAATCCTTTTTAAACTTGACATGAAATTATCAACGAGTAATAATATCTAAATATTACAATTTTCTCTTAGATCGCTCAGTTTTGGGGATTTCAATAAATGAAACTTCATCTATACCCGATATTTGCCATGGAGGGAAGGGGGATAAGGAGAAGCAACCCTCTACCCGCCAAAAAAAATCAACAAAATTTTCAATTATGAATCTGAAGTGGGCATTTTTTTTTTTAATAAAAAAATGAGGGGAATGAAGTTGTTTTAAATAAGAACTATGAGTAACCATCGTAATTTCAAATGGGTGAACTGATGTCCAGCCAAATTTTCAATCGGCGGATAATCTCATCGAAAATTTTATGATTTCACCTCTATATTTATGCTGAACAAGTGTATGAACTAGAGGATCATTACCTTGAAGAACAATCGCTGAACAATTTTCGTCCAAAATTTCCCCGTTACCACAAGGCTGTCCGCCGAAAACAAATCGCTCCTTACACCTTTCAAGTTCTAACCCACGAGCTCCATCCCCAGCTAGAGGAGCAGGAGCGTCGATTACATCCAAGGAGTTTAAAGAGGCTAGGATTTTTCGATTCTACTTTGTTGGAAGATATGATTCGATTGACACGTTTTGATAGGATCTCAGATTGATGTATTATAGGAATTTAAAAATACAATAGGATAGAAAGGGATAGAGAAATATTTTATTTCCTTTATCATTTCATTCCCTTGTAATTATATACAAACAAATTGTACAGACATCGACATGTATCAAAATACAATTTTTTTCTCCAAATCTTGACATGGTATCAGAGCACTCACGGTTCTGACCAAAACCTTCTTTTTGCTTCCGCTTCAATTGCCTCGACAACTTCAAAACTTCGAGTGCTACGTTGCCCGAAGGAATCCATCCATTGATTGCCAGAGGGAACACACCTGCGAAGAAAGAACAGAGGAATCAAGTTTTGTCTCAAAATGACAACACCAGAACTTACCTCCAATCCTATCGAACAGCCTGCAACAGAAATGTCGACGCAAAACCCGGGAGATCGATCTTCTTCCACGGTGGTCCTTGGATCAGAACAGATGCAAATCCAAGGACACCCTCCGCACGTGCTGTGGCAATAGCAGGCTAAGGCTCTTGCGGGGCCATCAATGACTGGATTCCCGTATCCATGGATGGGATATCCATGGCTCCCTGGGTATATACCCAACTCTTCATCGCCTGGCTACCACAACAGCGCGCGGACCGATGCGAGTCCACCAACCGACGGAGTCGGGGCAAACCCTAGCATCGGTCTGGAACAGACGGGTGGAGCTGATGTACCGAATCAAGGGACGAATGCGGATCATAATTTTGGCTTCGGGGGAACGGGTCAGGGAACAAATCCCTACCCGAACCTAACACCGAATTTTTTCCCGTATCAAATCCTCGCAACCAGCGGCCGACCGGAACCGGGTGACCCATTATACACCTCCAACGGCGATGGACCAGAGCTGAAAATAATAAATCAGCAACTGACAGGAGCAGAAAACTATTCCAGTTGGTCACGCGAGTTCCGGAGAGTGCTTGTGACAAAGGATAAAGAGGTTTTCATCGACGGATCTTTCCTAGTACCATCCGACGAGAAAAGGGCACGACTATGGAGGAGATGCAGTCAACTCGTGCGAACATGGATCGGGAACTGCATCTCTCCCGAAGTTGCGTCCAGACTTCCCCCGATGGAGGATCCGAAGACGATGTGGGAAAATATAAGAGAGATGTACGGAAAACTTGACCAAGTCAAGATCTTTTACCTCACACAGCAGATCTCAGATCTGAAACAAGGCAACATGAGCATCGCCACAGTTTTTAACAAACTGTCGAGCCTCTGGAACGAATTAGAGGCAGCCGAGGAGAAGGTCGACTAGCCTGAACAGGTACAACAGCAGTACAAACGAATGCGAGAGAGGGAGAAAACCATTCGGTTCCTCCTCATACTCAACGAGGCTTACCTGGGGTTCAGATCCCAGATCCTTACCATGGATCCACTACCAACGCTTGGCCGGATCTACCAACTGGCCGTACAGGAGGAAAGCCAGCAAAGATCGACGGAACAGAACCGAGGAGGAGACAGGATTGCTCTCGCAGCCAAGAGCAATCTCCGGAGAAACGCAGGAAGGAGAGAGGCGGATCTGGGGTTTCTGTTTGAAGAAAACCCTAGGGGCTTTATAAAGGGGGGCATGAACGGTGGCGATCAGTTTTACGCCCCATCGAACGGTCCACGGATGACACAATTGTCGGCAGGATCGGACGGTCTGCATGGCTTCTTTTCAGGCGGATCTGACGGCTCACACGGGCTGAATCTCGGTTCATCTGACGGCCTGCGTGGAAGTCGTGTTTTCAAATTTGACGGTCCACAACTCTCGGGCCCAAACCAATACAATGCCTCCGCAGGCCCAAACCCGAGGAGAACTGAAGGAGCGTATGGGCCCGTTTCGGCCCAAATCTTCCAACCCAATACCAGGCCCAATTCAATTTTTAAAAATGGGCCAAAAGGAAAGGGTAAGATGTATTGTGAATATTGCAGGCGGCCACATCACACCATTAAGACATGCTGGAAATTGCATGGTAGACCCGGAGAAAAAGAAAAAGGAAAAATTTCTTCAGTTTTTCAGGTATCAGGTCAGCAAATTGGGAAATCAATTACCCAAGAACAATACCAGGAGCTGATGGAAACCTTGAAGAAATTAGATCCATCTGAAAAAGGAGGGAGCTTCACAGGTATATCTTATTGCCTGGTGAATTCAATTTTGAAAGGTGCATGGATTATTGACTCTGGGGCCAGTGATCACATAGTTTATGATAGGAATTTATTTTCAGACATTACAAAATTATCTTTTCCTACGTCAGTACAACTTCCAAATGGAAACCCCACTAGGGTCATAATGACTGGGACTATAAAACTTAACCCTCTCATCAGCCTTAAAAACGTACTCTACGTGCCTGATTTCCAGTTCAATTTGATCTCAGTTGCTAGAGTCTGTGAAGAAAATTCATGTCACATAACTTTTCATTCTGATAGATGTTTCTTTCAGGACCCTTCGACTGGGACACTGATGGGCTGGGGTAGGGTAACCAAGGGCTGTATTTCTGGGAGGAATTTCCATTCTCTGTCCAAATCAATAAATCCATATGTAATGCTACTGCCAATGGCATTAATACTCTTAATCATAGACGATTGGGTCATAGTGCATCATTTCCTTGTCCTAACTGTTCTATTTGTCCCATGGCTAAACAAACACGAATTCCTTTTCCAAATAGTATTTCTCATGCAAATGACATCTTCTCACTTGTTCATGCTGATGTTTGGGGACCCTATCGTACTGTAAATCATGACGGGTCTAGATTTTTCCTCACAATTGTGGACGACTATTCTCATGCCACGTGGATTTTCCTTATGCAGTCCAAAAGTCAAATCTTTTCCCATTTAAAGACATTCATTTCCCTATCCAAAACCCAATTTCAAAAATCCATTTGTAGGATACGTACTGACAATGGAAAAGAATTTTTTAATGCTGAATGTACTTCCTTATTTACTATGAATGGAATACTGCATGAAAGCTCCTGTATCTACACACCACAACAGAATGGGGTGGTTGAAAGAAAGCATAGACATCTTCTGGAGGTGGCACGAGCGCTAAAATTTCAAGCATCTGTCCCTGAAGAATTCTGGGGAGACTGTGTGATCACTGCAGGCTATCTAATCAACCGAATGCCATCACGCATATTAAAAGGGAAGACACCCTTTGAGATGCTATATGGAAGAAAACCAATTCTGACTCATCTGAGAGTTTTCGGGTGCCTGTGTTATGCTACCACAGTCGGTCCTAAAGACAAGATGGCCCCAAGAGCAACTCAGTGTATATTCATGGGGTATTCAACATTGCAGAAAGGATATCGACTTTATGATTTATCGACAGGAAAGTTCTTTGTTAACAGAGATGTCGTATTCTCTGAAGACATTTTTCCATTCTCAGCACCATCTTCATCAAGTGAAGGACAGCATAGTCAGCAATTCTTGACAGAAGAAGATTCACCGTCAGGGGGAGCACTCATTATTCCCGCTCCTACAAGCACAATCCATTTTCCAAGGGCTACCATACCTCCACAATCAAATGAAGCCCAAATTGTTGAAAATTCCATTGAAGGGCATCATATTGAAGAACCTCAACATGAAGAGTCAACACGAGACAAATGAAGCTCCATCGGCAAATGAAGAACCCGCCACATCACAAGTACCTCCAAGGCGTTCTCATCGAATTTCTCGACCACCAACATGGACGAGGGACTACATATGCAACTTTTCGCGGTCACCAGGTACCCGTTACCCTATCTCATCCTACGTCTCCTTTGATAGACTGTCACCAGAACATTTATGTTGCATAAGCCGAATTTCTGAAGATCATGAGCCTTCCAGTTATAATGAGGCAAAAGATGATCCTCGGTGGCGAAAGGCCATGGAATCTGAGTTGCATGCCCTGATAGACAATCACACTTGGGATGTCGTACCGTTGCCTAGTCACCGTAAACCCATAGGATGTAAATGGGTATACAAAATAAAATACAGGGCAGATGGGTCAATAGAGAGGTACAAAGCTCGGCTGGTAGCAAAGGGTTTTACCCAACAAGAAGGTTTCGATTATCACGAAACTTTTTCACCTGTGGCAAAAGACGTCACGGTTCGCACTTTCTTATCAATTGCCGCTTTTCGTGACTGGCCACTGCTTCAGATGGATGTCCACAACGCTTTCCTGCATGGTGATCTGAACGAAGAGATATATATGGAGCTTCCACCTGGATTACGGAGACAGGGGGAGTCGAAAGTATGTCGTCTCCGCAAATCCTTGTATGGCCTGAAGTAGGCCTCTAGGCAATGGTATGCAAAATTCACCAATGCATTATTAGCTACTGGTTTCAAGCAATCCAAGTATGATTATGCCCTATTTACTAGGACCAAAGGTATGTCATCCATTTATTTGATGATATATGTTGATGATATCCTTATTATGGGTAATGATGACTCTGCCATAAAAAGGCTCAAAGACTACCTGCACTCAACCTTTCACATCAAGGATTTAGGGCCACCTAAATATTTCCTTGGCATTGAGATAGCTCGCTCAAATCAGGGCATCTCATTGAGCCAACGAAAATTTGTGATGGAAATTATATTAGAGGCAGGATTATCAAGCTGCAAACCATAAGTTATTCCCATCGAGCAAAATGTCAAATTGACATCTGTCAGCCATGACAGTGGGACATCTTCTTCTTCAGATGATCTCTTGTTACAGGATCCCTCAGGGTATCAAAGGCTTGTGGGAAAATTGATATATCTCACCATGACCGGCGATATTTGCTATGCGGTACAGACTCTTAGTCAATTTATGCACAGCCTGAAGCGATCACACATGAATGCAGCACTAAAAGTAGTGAGATATCTAAAGACTTGTCCAGGTCTGGGAATACTTCTCTCACGAAAATGTGATATGGAAATGAAGGCTTATTGCGATGCAGACTATGCCACGTGCCCTATGAGCAGAAGATCTGTCACTGGTTTCTGTATTAAGTTCGGGGAATCACTACTTTCATGGAAGACGAAGAAACAGTCCACTGTATCTCTATCTTTGGCTGAAGCTGAATACAGGTCTATGGCCAAGACAGTTTGTGAGATAGGCTGGTTAAGAGGCTTACTTCTGGATCTTGGGGCTCCGGTCAAAGGACCAACTATACTTTTCTGTGATAACGAATCGGCTCTCAAACTCGCAGCAAACCCTATATTTCATGAGAGGACGAAGCACATAGAGGTCGATTGTCACTTTACCCGAGAAAACATTCAGGAGGGGATTATCGAAACAAGAGGGATCAGAACGTCAGAGCAGCCTGCAGATATCTTTACCAAGGCCCTCTGTCAAAGATAACATACATATCTTCTAAACAAGCTTGGTGTCTTAGACATATACGAGACCACCAACTTGAGGGGGAGTGTTGGAAGATATGATTCGATTGACACGTTTTGATAGGATCTCGATTGATGTATTATAGGAATTTAAAAATACAATAGGATAGAAAGGGATAGAGAAATATTTTATTTCCTTTATCATTTCATTCCCTTGTAATTATATACAAACAAATTGTACAGACATCGACATGTATCAAAATACAAATTTTTCCTCCAAATCTTGACATACTTCTGCTTCTTCTGGTTTGTTCGATTTTTTTTTTTTTGATTGAATGGTTTGTTCGATTCACTCGATTGGATTGGAGGGTCGACAGTGTAGGCGTGGAGGGAGGGCGATGGTGCGGGATCGTGAATGAGTTTAGTTTCCGGTGTTTGTTCTGGTTAGGATGAAGGTGTTGCTATGGCGGAAGTTTCTATTTAGTGGGGAAGAAGGCACAGGTGATGGTGTTCTTGGTGGTGGGCTTCATGGACTGCGAGCTAATGTTGGAGTAGAAATGGGTTCCTCGCTTTCTAAGGACTTGGCGTCTGCAGTTGGACTTGATGTCCAGAATATTGCTTGTGGTGGATGACATGCTGCTTTAAAGTCCAAGCAAGGAGATAGCTTTTCGTAGGGGAGAGATGGGGTGAGAGACTGGGGCATGGCTGGACTCTTATGTCTTGCATCGAAAGCTAATAGATGCTCTCAGCAATACATATATGAAGCGAGTATCATACATGTTCTGGTGATTTATACACTCGGGGTTGATGGAGCTCTTCTTGGGCATGGGAATGAAGTGGGCCACTGGGCATCAAAAAGAGTGAGAGGACCCTTGGAAGGTGTATATGTCTCATCCCTCTCCTGTTGAATTTGGCTGCTGTAGTTGTCACTTTTGCTGGCCAGTTGCTTCCGGTGATGGCACCTTCGGTGTTCTGGGCCATGGAGATCGGAAAAGTGTATCAATACCCAAGGAAGTGGAGACCTTGAAAGGGCTTTGCACTGCTCGAGCTGCTTGTGGTGTTTGGCATACAACTGCAGTAGTGGAAGTCATGGTTGGTAGTCCTACTTTTGGTAACTGCTCATTCGAAAACTGCAGTAGTGACTAATGGATGTGATCGGTGGGTGGCTTAGGTTTTTTGTGAACTCATTTCATTTTTTTTTTTTAATGCAAATATTCAAGTTTAATGAAATTCAAGCGTTTAATGATAAGTCGATGATGGTTGCTTGGCCAATTACTTGCTGTGTTTATGATGAGTTGGTAATGATGATTATTAACAATCACTTGGCCAAATGCTTGCTGTGATCATAGATGTTTCATATACTCTTGTTGGCCAAATGCTTGCTGTTAGAATTGTTGGAAAGCCATTAGTTATACTGTTTGCTAGCATTTTCAAACATCTTTTGGCTCCATCTCTTTTTTTATCACATGTTCAGTTAACAAATTATGCCTGAGTTTTGATTTCTCCTTTCCCAGAGTTCCGTCTTTGAGCTTGTATTAAGGGGAATATTCGATGGTACCATTGAGAAAGAGAGTTCTACACGTCCATTAGCATAAAAAGCCATTTGAGAAAGACCTGCTCACACTTTGCAATAGAATAAAGGTGGATATGTATATAATGGAGCACTCTTGGTAAAATAACAGAGTTCGAAACAACTGAAATCCACTAGTTCATCTTCATTACAAGTTTACAAGGGAGCTTCTGGTATATTTAGATTTCGTTTCCTGGAATCAAATTTCAATTGATAGGCACAAGCCTGTTCCCTTCTCTTCAATCTCTTCTGCTTCTATTTTCCAGGGGCTTACTATAAACCAAATTGAAGCGACAACTACAGAGTTAAAAACTGGGCAAGCTTTTTTGATAAAGACCGTTAGCCATCATCTCGTCAAAGTCATCGTTTCTCCGGAAAATCGAATGTACCTCTCGTTACTTCAGCTAAATTCCAGCAATAAATGGTAGGTTCTGCTTTGCCACCTGAATTTTGTGTCCTTCTCTTTCAACTAGAAAAGCAAGGGGTAGAAATCAGAGAACGGCATGAGGGAACCTGATCTTCGTCCAATGTCAAAACTTTCTAGGGCAAAGCAGTGCTAGAGATAGGCGTGTTCATTTTAAGTATCTTTGCCTGGATTATCCACAATTGTGAGAACATGATCTCTCAAATATTCTGGGAAAGTTGCTGGTGAACAGGGTTTTCGTGGACCGCATAGCTCACTTCCTCTTCATTTAGTGAATCTGGAATTGCACTCCCTTGCGTACTGGGAACGCGTAAATTCCTCAAAAAAACCTGCAAAATATCAAACTGTCGTGACTGCTATATAAAGGAGCGTTACGATTGACTGCTATACCCGCATGGCATGATTCGCCACTTTTTCGTGCAATGAGGTTTTGACGCATAAACTTTTCCTTTTCCAGAGTGTTCGCACTTGTAGATGCGTTCTTTTGTTCTCTTTTTGAGAGAGAGAACCTATAGAAATTATCGTCTTAACTACTGAAGAACGCTAGTGGCATCAGTCAGGTATAGCGTTCTCAAGGATTTCAAGCTCTAGAGTCCCGGAACATCCCCGCTTTCTCACAATTCACCATGTTCGGCTCCTCCAAGTTCTCCAATTCAGACAGATCAGGGACCGTCTCCGTTGCCATGCAGTCTGCAATATTAACCTCTGCCAAACTCAGTGGAAGAGGCGGAAGAGACTCGAGCTCCTTAAATTTGTTAAGCATCATGAAGACGATGTTTTCCAATTTTCCTATCAATTCTGGAAGCTCTGGGACATCATAATGGACCATGGTAGTGAGACGCACCTCAAAATTCTAGGTCACCAACAAATTTAGGAAGTTCAGTCAGGGAGATGCACTTCATAGTACTCAACAATTCAAGTTTCCTCGATGACCGCACCGAATCAGGTAGGTCCTTTGTTCCAGAATCATTAAGGGTGGGTTCTTTGAGAGAAGCCATCATTCTCACAAGGGATCGACAATCAACAAAGAAAGAAACCGCACGAAATTCTAACAAATCAGAACACTTGCGCCGGTTTTTGGACATGTGTGAAAACTACCTCGCCAATAAATGCCCTACTTCCACCCCTACACTATTGACCCTCCATTTCCAATCGAGTGAATCGAGCAAACCCGAAGAATCAGAAGTAGAGTCGAAGAATCGTAGCCTCTTTAAGCTCCTTAGACGTAGCTGAGGAGGATGGAGCTTCCGAGGAAGAACTTGAAAGGGGTGAAAAGCAATTCGTTATGGGCGGGACAAACTTGAGGGCGGGAAAATTTTGGACAAAATTTGTTTAGCAATTGTTCTTCAAGAAGACGATCTAGAGTAAAATCAATTTTCTTTAACATAAAATTGCACCTGTTTTAGTCTTTGGAAACAATTGCCATGCCAATATTTAACAAGACAGTGAGCTCAAATAACTTTTTGAGATCAGATTGGTTACTTCATGATTTTATTTAAAACAAGGCTTATTCTAGATCTTTTTTTAAAAGAAAATATTTACACTTCATATCTATATTTGAAATTTTTTCCACAAAAATAAAAATTACAAATATCTGCCATAGAATTTAATCTCATATTTAGTTTCATGCTCCAACTTTTTCTTTTTTAAAAAAGCATATCAAAATCCATGTCAGTTTGCTTAAGGTAAATTCCAATATAATGCATTCAATGGTCAAGATGTCAATTGCAAAGAATATAATGCATTCAATGGGAAAGATGTCAATTGCAAAGATATAAACGAGGGCATAATCTCATCTTTACCTTAAATGTATAGACAGTTGTATTGAGTTATTTCTTTTTTCGTATTATTATTCACGTAATAAATCCTAACTTTTAGTTAACATTATAAATACACCAATCGTCCTAAGTGGCGTGGTTGGTGCTAACGTGGATAATTTTAATAATATGTATTTTTGATATTTTTGATATTTTTTTTTGTTCTTTATCTTCCCTTCTTCCTCTAGTCAGTCGTTGGATCTTGGCAATTGATCAAAGGCAAGGACTAGCGAGATCAACCTTTCCGTCTGAAGCTCGCCTTTGCTGGCCATTAGTGAAGGTGAGCCTCGCCTGCTTCGGCATGGCTCCACCTCGTTGTTGCTAGGCAAGGTTAACCTCACCATATTTGGCTAGGTGAGGTCGGCCTTGCTAGTTGCTCTCGTTAGTTGACCTCGTTGGCCTTTGCCTTTAGCTGGTCGTTGAGGCCCGGCCACTAGCTAAAGGAAGAAGGGAAGGAAAAAAGAAAAAGAAAAGAAAAGAAATTTAAAAAATGGAAAATAGACACGGTGTTGCCCCAGTACTATATTCTCATAATACCAAGTATCTTTAGATTAGACATACTTAAATCTCATCTAGTCAACAGACATAGTTGTGCCTCCACTTACTAAAAGTCTAGCATGCATCAATCCTTAAATCAGTTTTACCATAGGAGAACACTATAGATTGTCGGAGTACCAAGTGTCTTTACTAATGGACGTTTGTGCGTCTACATTGCCATTCGTTACCCAAAGTTGCAATCTATCAACCACGACTTGACAACTCACTAAGGGGAGCGCCTATATACGATGAAACCTCCCTCACTATCTAATCTTACTCTTCTTGTGCAATGGAGATCCTCAATTCCCTCTCGTGGGAACTAATTCGAGTACTGGTGGGCCGATCCGGCCTTACCGTGAATTCCATGACGCAGATTGATGCATGCAGAAGAGTTTTGGTTGATTTAGTGATTCTTAAGTTGTGCATCAAAATTTTGGTGTCGTTTTGTGGAAACACTATCTTGAGATGATACTCGTGTTCTTGGAACTTGTTAAGGATTTTTTGAAACGAGTCTCGTAATAATTCCCCTTTTCTATTGCTGCCTAAGGAGAGCAGGAAATCGAGGGGGATAGAATTTGCATTAGAATCAGCTTCGACGGAAATCGTCTTTTTCGGACGAGTTCTCTTCGTAAATTGTTGGGATTGCATCCCTACTACAAACCGGGGAGACCATCGGATGGGGGCAGTAATGCTATATTGATCCGAACCAAGAATTTATAAAATATCAACTTATATATATAAAAACAAGCACAATTTTGTCGCATTTTTTTTATCCTTTCAAAGCTACATTTCATAAAATAGAGTTAACCATTAAATTTCACGAACCACCTGAGGACCCCCAAGTTTATTTCACTCAAAAGGATAACTCTCTTCAATCTAGTAATTTTTTTTCTTTTTATGTATCTATGAAATTCTGCGCTGGCTCAACTCCAGCACTTTATAAGGAAGTATTCTAATTTCCAAACTATCAGCCATCCATAACACCCAATTTGAAAAAGAAAAGAATAAAGGGTAATACATATGATGTATTTTAAAAAGAAAAAAAAAACAGAAAAAGAAAATAACACAAAGCACATCTTCACCGTCATTGCAAAGGGGTGAGCGGGGAACCGAACCGGACCCTCCGGTTTCTGGTTCCCTTTTTCTGAACCAGCGGTTCCTGATTCTGATTCCGGTTCTCATAACCAGAATCGGAACCGGTTAGAGTTAAAAAAAAAAAAAAGCCCCAAATTAATTTTAATTGTTTACCCTCCCTCGGTTCAATTCTCCTCTGAGTTCTCTCCTGTTCTCTGCCTTTGCCCCGTCGCCGACGCTGCTTGCCCTCGACGCCACCGTCGGACGTTGCTTGCCCTCGACGTTGCCGCCGGACGCCGCTCGTTCCGCCGCCGGACGCCAGTCGGCCCGCACTCACCCCGCCCTTGCCTCCCTCGACGCTGTCACCCCTCGCTTGCCTCGCCGCTCAGCCGCTCGCCGTCGATGCCGCCGCTGGACGCCACTCGTGCCCCCGGTGGAGGCTGCTCGCCGCTCGCCCAGCCGCCCCTGATGCCGCTTGCCCAGCCGCCCCCGACGGCTCTCGCCGCTCCCCCGCTGCCCCCAACAACGCTCTCCCGATCGCCCCTGACGCCACTCCCCCAGCCGCCCCCGACGCGGCTCGCCCAGTCGCCCTCGACGCCGCTCGCCCAGCCTCCCCCAAAGCTGTTCGCCCAGCCTCCCCCTTTGAAAGTTTCCCCGATCTAAGGGAGTTATGTCATGGCCGATCCTTCAATCCTAGACCAGTTGCCTTACAAAGTGAATAGTTCACTGCGATGAACTACAGTCCATATTGTAGGGGGGCCGGCTTCAATCCGGGGCAAAATCCGTTCTTGCGAGGTCTTTCTGCTGAAACTCTCTGTTGTCCCTTAGTTTTGATGCATCGTATAGCCCCAGTATTGTTTTGAATTCGCTAGCGATCAATCCGTTTTGCTTTTCCGTTTCTTTTGAATTTTCGGGTGGAATTCTGGGTTCTCTTTGCGAAAGGAAGGAATTTAGGAATTCCCCAACTCGATGGAGCTTGTGGAACGGCTTGGTTTCGGCTTATAGCCGTGAGTCTTGATGAAAGTTCTCTGCTTTTTAGCATTTCTTTGTGGTTGGTTGAGTTGTGGGGTTGGTAGCTGATCATTTTGTCTTTGTAGCATTTTGGGTGCGTGTTTGTTCTTGAGATGCTTCTGTGAGAGCCTTTTTTTATGCGTGTGCTTGGGCAATCCAATGATCATTTGCTTTTGCTTCTCTCTCTTTCCCTGTTTTCTGAGAATTCTGAAGAAAGATAATTTTTTTGCCCACTCTGTGGGGTTAACGACCAAGAAAGATTTATGTCTCTAAGAGATGTTTGATAAATTTAATGCTAAATTGAGTGCTATTGCTTGCTCAATAAATTTGACTCTATTGCACTCTTCATCTTGATCTGCTCTGTATTGGTGCATTACCTGGACAAGACAGATCTCATTCTAGCGGTGATGTTTCCATCTGATTTGGTTCTGTTTTTGTCATGCCAGTCAGCTCGCATGTGGTAGAAAAGATCTCTTTTTTCCCTCTTTATTGCTTGCTTTATCTTGCTTTCTGGGTGGTCATCACAAAGCGTTCCTGTCCATGACTGGTGGCAGTTTGCATGTTTGTAGACGTAATAGTAGTAATCAGTTTGGAACTTTATGGGAGATCTATGAGTTTATATGATTTAATATTGAGGTCATCTTTTTCCTTCTTTTGAAGATCTTTGGATCACCACCTTTTTTTCTGTTATTAGTTGGCCATGTGGATATGAGATCTTAAACTGGAAGACTATAGAAAGGCTGTCACAATTTATTATTTCCATCTCAAAGCTATGTAGAGTTCTTTTTAGTTGAGGCAGTGAACTATTCACTCCATTGTGGGTCGTGGTTCATGGCTTGAGATGAATGTTTAATTTGTAAGATGCGATTCCAGGAATAGAAGATAAAAGAAGGTCTCTACATGATGGGTTTGAAAGATGGGATATTTCACCTATCTTGGTTTATTGTATATTCTTTGTAGGTAAATGTAGCTTATCTTATTTATTTTGTCACTCTTTGTTCTTAGTATGTATAGAATGAGACAATGCTTTTTTACCAATCCACATTGTCACTTACATGTGAAGTGATTAAACCAAGAATGGAATATTTCTGCAAGAAGTAACAGTAGAGCTGGGTTTGAAATGGCTGCTAGGTTCTTCTAGAAGTTGGCAGTATTCTGTCTGGCCTCTTAATTGTTTGATCATTTGTTCGGTTCAAATTGGATCATACAATTACTGATTTGTATTTTCATGTATTCTTTCAGTGTTACTACTCACGAACCCATTTATTCTATCTAGCTTCTTACTTACTATGGGAACATATTTTGACAGGCTCCTCACTTTCTTAGTTTGATGTTTTCTGCGGTTTGCAATTTCCTCTGGAATTATCACTGTTTATACAATGGACAACCTTTTCAAGTACAGTAACAAATCCTTGGTTTTTGTGTACTTTTTCTCCTTTGGACTGAGTGCAATCGTGCTGTCATTTATGATTTGTGCATTTTTCACAAGAGCGAAAACAGCTGTTGCAGTTGGTACCCTTTCTTTCCTTGGGGCCTTCTTTCCTTATTACACGGTGAATGATGAAGGTGTACCTATGTAAGTAACTATGCTAAAATATTTCATTGAGGATATCCTATTTGTGATTAAATTCACAGTACCAGGTTACTCATGCAACAGTTTTCTGCATACAGGATTCTGAAAGTCATTGCTTCTCTGCTTTCACCAACGGCCTTTGCCTTGGGCTCTATTAACTTTGCTGATTATGAACGTGCTCATGTTGGGCTTCAATGGAGCAACGTTTGGCTGGTACCTTTGTGTTTTGGAGTCTCGATATTATGTACTGTTTAATATTACTGATGCTAATCGTTCATGATGATGGATCATGAAGGTGTCATCTGGAGCGAATTTTCTGGTCTGTCTAGTAATGATTTGACTCATTTGTGTACTGTCTGATTGGTTTTTACCTGAATAAGGTATGTCCTCTTTGAAGAATACTTAGAAATAGCAACAATTTTTAGTAGTACCGAACCTAGCCATGGTAAGCAAATGCGCACATTGTGCTTTGCGACTTTCGTAATGTCTACTTAGAGGAGTTGAAGGCTGAATGCTAGAAGCTTCTCGACTTTCTTGTTTTGCTATTGGTGGGCATTCTCATGGATTAACCCTGCTTGACTTATGTGCAACTGCAGGTACTGAATGTCACAATGAGACTTGCATGGATGCAGAACATTTTAGGCTTCAGAGAAGCTCCTTTCCTACATAGAAAGGCCTTGATTGCAATCGTTGCTAACTTGGAAATCATCCGCCATGGGATTTGGAATTTTTTTTAGGTATGCTGTGTTCTTTTTCCCTACTCTCATTTTTGTACCATGAAGCAGAAGAATCCAATGACATACCTAATGGAACACTGCTTATCTTTTACAGGCAAAAAGGGTTCCTGATGGATTCGTGCTCAATGTTGTGCGAAGGGAGGACCTGGCATTGCGAAATAGAAGCGGGGATTGCAGCTGTGAAGTCCCCGAATGCTTGCAACTAGATTCGCCGGAGAAGGAGATGGATGTGAGTTCAACATCTGAATTTTTTTAGGTATGCTGTTGGTACTTTAAAAAAAAAAAAAAAAAAAAAATCTGATATAGCAAAACTAAGTTTGCTTATAAACTTAAGAGTGGTTTGAAATATCACAATGCTGGCTTATAACATCACAGCTTTTCCTTAAGATCTTACCCAATGGTGGGACTGAGCAATTGTAGCATAGTTTACTTTCAAAATGAAACCAAAAAAATGAGACCAAAAAAAAGAAAAAAAAAAAAAGAACCGATCTTGGAACTTGTGACGGGGTAGGTTCTAGGTTCTTGATTCGACGGGTAGGTTCCAGGTTTCAAAAAATGAGCAACCTGTACCTGACCCGATGGTAGGTTCCAAGTTTCGGATAGAATCTGTAAAGAACCGGGAATTGCTCACTCCTAATTGCAACCATCTGGTATGTGGCTTTGTCAGAAAAATCTCATATAAGAGTTCCTGAAAAAGAGTCGATTGGCTGAATTCCTTAGCAGCGCTTTTTGCCATCTTATCAGCGTCGACGCAAGCTGCCGTTTCAGTCTGCAGTTCCTTCGCCATATTCTGCCAAAGCGCTTTAGCCACTGTAATTAGAGATGCAAATGGTCTATCGTATAAACACCCATAATTCGTGATGAAATTCAGCAAATCAATATAATGCCAACAAGAACACACTTATCACATTCGAAACAGATTTGCCACCCAGGCCACCGTGCCTCAAAGCATAAAAAAAAGTTAAAAAAAGTTAAGAAGAATGCCAAAGAGAGAAATAAGGAATTTTCTATATATTTTAATATATTCATAATGAGGATTATTAGCCTTTTTATAGGCTTTATGAAAGATTAAATAAGATAACATATCAATGAAGATACGTAAAATTATAGAGGACATTCACATAATCTTGAGAGATACAAAAACTATCCTAATTTTCCTAATTAACTCTAACAAAAAAGGTGCTCAAAACTCAAACGAGTCTCTAACTACTGTTTTAGTGAATAGCCAATAAATCAGTATAATTTCGTATGGTAAATGTTAAAAGTTTCGCAGAATGTATCGATTAGGATTTATTAATTATATGAGCCTGTTCAAATGAGGTAATAGTTCGGTTATGTGCTAATAGGAACATATATACGTCCCATTTTTTTAATCAATTTACAACATGTACTTTGTACATAAAGTATAGTTGCTATTTTAACATTTCTAATGAGTGTCGAGGACGCACTTATATGATTCTTTCAATGTCATCTTTTTCCTAGGGCAAAGGTAATGCAACATTAGACACGGCAAAAGTCTCGTGACTACTTAAATCTAAAAGCGAGAAAGCATGATTTGCGTGAGCTTCCAAAAAGCAAGTCCGTCGATTCTTCTTGTTTTCTTTCTTTTGAACCCCCTTTTTTAGCAAAGTAAATCAATCCTATCAAATCTTATTTAATAGCTAAACTGGGGTTTTTTATTCTGCATCTATATAGCTTTTTGAAATAAAATTGGTTCATTGTATCAATCCACCATAGTTAAAAAGAAGGGGAGACCAAAAGAGATATCAATAGTTTGAAGTGATTGCACCAATTGCAAGCACAAATCTCCAATCTACATCAAACACAATTGTGGTTGCTTTTGTCGTCAACAATTCTAAAAGTATGGATCCCTTCTGATTCTAGCTAAGAAAGAAATATTCCGTATCGTGCCCCTATAGAAAATGTAAGGACTATTGCTTAGAAAGTCATTAAGATCCTATATTGCTTCAAGTTGTCCCTACATGTATTATACCATCTTTATGTAGCCGTACTACATGGCTAAAATTTATACTCAAGCAACTATAGTCATTCTTGGTAGGAGTGTAAATGGTTCGGTTCGGTTTGGTTTTTTTGAAAAATCGAACCAAACCGAACCGAATTGAACCGATAAAGAAATTTATTGAACCGAACCGAACATAACCGAAATCTTGATTTTGTTTGGTTTGGTTTGGTTCGGTTTTTACTTTTTGTGTTATTTTCCCCTACATACACCCCTTTCTATAAATTTTTTATTTTTTAAAATTTGATTTTTAAATGATTTTTTATTCTTATTCTTATTTTCCTTTTCTTTCTTTTTCCTTTTTTTTTTTAATTTTTAATTTTTCTTTCTTTTTTCTTCTTCTTCTTCATTGGCCAGTTGCTGGCTGCCACCGCCGGCGACCGGCCAATGAAGAAGAAGAAAAAGAAAAGAAAAAATCAAAAAAATAATTTTTAAAAAATAAAATAAAAAATAGTAAAGGAAAAAATTTAGATTTTATCGGTTTGGTTTGGTTAACCGAACCGATAAAAGCCGAATTGGTTAAAAAAGTTTCAGTTTTTGATGAGAACCAAACTGAAAAAGAAAAAATTGAATTTTTTGGTTTGGTTTGGTTCAATTTTCAGTTCAATTTGGTTTTCGGTTCGGTTGTTGATAGCACTAATTCTTGGCACGTGCCTTGCAAGAATACAATTATAGTATGGACATATGTGATTTTGCTTTTAAGCGGACCATAGGAAAGTGTATTTTATGTAGCTATTATGCATTTAGAGTATAGCAAATTTATGCATTTTAAGTTCTAGATAAAGATTTTTTCAAGTATTCATTCATGTCTAGTTTGGACATGACGCCGTGTAATATATCATTGTCATATGAGATACTTTTTTCTTAGCAATTAATTATTCCACGAAATGATTGGTCTATGTAACCAATAGGAACATATATACGTCCCATTTTTTGATCAATTTACAACATGTGCTTTGTACATAATGTATAGTTGCTATTTCAACATTTTCAACTAGCGTTAAGAAGGATGCACTTGTATGATTCTTTCAATGTCACCTTTTTCTTGCGCAAAGGAAACATAAAATAAGACACGACAAAAGTGTTGTGACTAATTAAATCTAAAAGCGAGAAAGCATGATTCGCGTGAGCTTCCAAGAAGCAAGTCTGTCGATTCTTCTTGTTTTCTTAATTTTGAACTCCTTTTTTTTGCGCAAAGTAAATCAACCCTATCAAATTTTATTTAAGAGCCAAATCGGGGTTTTTTTTATTCTGCACCTATATAGCTTTTTGAAACAAATTTGTTTCTTTATATCAATCCAGCATAGTTAAATAGAAGTGGAGATCAAAAGAGATAGCAATAGTTTGAAGTGATTGCACCAATTGCACGCACAAATCTCCAGTCCACATCAAGCACGATTTTGGTTGCTTTTGTCGTCAACAATTCTAAAAGTACGGTTTCTTTTGATTCTAGCTAAGAAATATTCCATATCGTGCCCATCAATCATTAGGTTAATTAATTTTTTTTTATAGAAAATGTAAAGATTATTGCTCAGAAAGTAATTAGGAGGGTCTCAATTAGGGTTGGCCGCCGGGTCGTTCCCTTTACTCCACTAATAATGTTAACTTCGGCTTTAATTTCTTGACCTGATCCGTTGACTAACTTGGTCTTTTTTATAGGACAAGGTGATTCCAAAGTCTCCAATCAAACAAGGTTCATCCAATCTCTTTTCAATTTTTTCATATGGTACCTTCTCCGCATACCCCAAGCAGTTCTTTAACAATTTCGCTTTGCCCAAAGACAAACAGAGACCTGATTAATGCTCCTAGCTCCACCGATGTCTATGCAGTGTTGCTGCTCCTCCTTGTTCTGTTGCATGCGATGACTAGCAATGCCGCTTCGAGTAATTCGTAGTACATCCCTTCATATTGTGGTGACATTTGCAATATAAGTTACTTATTTCGATTGAAGAATGAATTGAAGGGGTGCAATGAGTAGGAGAATGAGCTAGCTTGTAAAGATAATTGTACAGTTCTATACCTGTGTGATGGCCGACACTTCGTGCAGTCTATCAATTACTCCACCCACCAAATCAGATTAGTCAATGGTGGGTTGTGAAAGGATTACTACTCGTCTCATCCTTGTCATTCATGGGTGGTGTATAACTTCAAGCACCATATTGATCCAAACAACCCATACAAAATGGACCATGACAGTCCATTGGTCATTGTGAATTGCTTGAAGCCAATTAGTTCTCCATTCTACATCGCCACCAGTCCATGTATTAAGGGGTTGTAATCTTCCAACACATTATTGAATTGGAACTCGTATTTTCTCGAACTTATTAATGACTGATGTACACTCTATATAGTGTCACTTTAATAAAATAGAAGGCTTCTAATTATGCCAAATTGTTGAACATGCTATAAGATTCTCTTCAAAGATGGTGAGGGAACATGCTATAAGAAATAAAGATTGTGTATAAGAAGGAAGTGATGGGGGAGAGAGATGGATTTGTTTGTTGACGGAATGTGGAGCCAACAATCACGTGAAGAGAGTTTGGAAGAAACTTTTGAATTTTCAATGGGTGTAAAATTTCCAAGGGTTGGACATGACTCCACTAATAATGTTACTTTAGTTTGGGTCCTCCTTTTTCATTTTTTGACTTGCATGTTTTTGTCACGTTGATTGACTTGGGCATTTCTATCGGTTGAGGCGACTCCAAAGTCTCCAATCTAACGAGGTTCGTCCAATCCTTTTTCAATCGTTTAATGTTGTGCCTCCTTCTGTCCTCCACACACACCAACCAATTCTTTACCAATTTCTCTTTTCCCAAAGACAATCGGAGACGTAATTAATACTCTTAGCTCCATGAATATCCCTCTAGTTATCCTCAAAGATGGTGAAGGAACACGCTATGAGAAATAAAAATTGTGTATAAAAAGGAAGTGATAGGGGAGAGAGACAGATTTGTTTGTTGACGGAATGTGGAGCCAACAATCATGTGAAGAGAGTTTGGAAGAAACTTTTGAATTTTCAATGGGTGTAAAATTTTCTATGATCATGACTTGGGCGTTGAAGGAGGGAGTTGGAAAAGAAGGGAGATGAAAACGAATGAAAGTGAGATTTTGTGGGACTACTACTATCTGTTCTAAAAATTTAAGTTATTAGATGAATGCATTATTTATTATTTAAATATTCTAACACTCTTTCTCACGCTTAGCTTGGTCTTTTGCGTAGTACTAAGCATGGAATTATTGGGAAGATAAATGGGGCTTGATAAGATTTGAACTCAAGACTTCTAGCTCTGATATCAAGTGAGATTTTATGAGAAAACTGCTAACCATTCCAAAAATTTAAGTTGTTAGATGAATGTGCGATTTATTATTTAAATATTCTAACAAAAAAAATAACAAGAAAGATGGATTTATTTGTTGATGGGATGTGGACCCAACAATTATGTTAAGAAAGAAAGATCAAATGTATAAAATGATGCTTTGAAATTTTTTGCGTAGATGATTTTACAAGGGGCCTCAATCAAGGTTGGCCACCGGGCCGTGCTTGGGACTTCACTAATAATGTAACTTGGGCTTGTGTTGTCCCCTTTAATGTCTTGACTTGAGTGCGGTTGTTCTGTTGACTGACTTGATATTTTCTATAGGACAAAGTGACTCCAAAGTCTTTGATCAAACAAGGTTCATCAAATCTCTTTTCAGTCTTTTCATATGGTGCCATTGCCACATACACCAAGTAGTTCTTTAATGATTTCGCTTTGCCCAAAGACAAATAGAGACATGATTTATGCTCTCAGCTTTGGAAATGTCTATGCGGTGTTGTTGCTCTTTTGTTTTGTTACATGCAATGACTAGCAATGCCACTCCAAGCAATGCTATTTCGATTGAAGAATGACCCAAAGGGATGCAGTGAGTGGAAGAATGAGTTGGTTTATGAAGATAATTGCACGGTTCTATACTTGCATGATGTCGGATATTATGTGGAGTCTATCAGTTATTCCACACACCAAATCATATTAGTCGATGACGTGTCGCAAAAAAATAATTGCTCTCTCTCCCCGTCATTCATGGGAGGTGTATAACTTCAAGCACCGTATTGACCAAACAACCCATGCAAAATGGACCACGATGGTCCAGTGGTCATTGTGAATTGCTTGAAGCCAATTAGTTCTCCATTCTACACCACCACCGGTCCATGTATTGAGGGGTCGTAATATTTCACCATATCATCAAATTGGAACTCGTATTTTCTCGAACTTATTAATGACTGATGTAAACTCTACATAATGTCACTTTATTCACAATTCTAGAGTAGAAAAAAATTTAAATTTTATTCTTCTAATGAACCTTGCTGCCTTTTGTTATTGGCGACTTTGAAGTCTTCTAATTATGCCAAACTGTTTAACATGCTATAAGATTCTCTTCAAAGATGGTGAGGGAATTATAAAATTTAAATATTTTACTCTAATGACTTCAGCAGAGTTTTCTTCAGTAAAAATAGAATAGAGTGGATGATTCTTTTGGTTTCTTAACATTTTTTCTTCCTTTGAACTGAATTTATGCAGTCCTTAATTATCAAGATGCATTTAACTCACATGGATTCATTTTGATTCAAAGTCTACAATCTAATCTTAAGATGACTTTCTTGTCATATTAGAAAATAGAAAACTCATTAGTAGCATAAATATCTCAAGGAATTTGAAATAACTTATCTAAGAGAAATTTCCACAACTATGAAATTGCATCATTGCACAGCTAAATATATGGGTTGTTAACTTTGACGTTTTCTTGCAAGAAAAACTGGGGATGATGTTGGGTCCTACAATTAAATGGTGTCATTGGACAGCTAAATATATAGGTTGTCAATTGTGATGTTTACTTCTGTAACAATCTCGACTTGATTGACTTTGTTTTATCGGTTGATAGGAGCATTTCCATAGACGACCCCTAGTCTTCATTTTTAAGTTTCTCTCTCGTTCGCCATTATTACATGTACATTTTTTATTTTATTTTATTCTTGTTGATCCTCCACCATATATCAAGCCCCAAATTTCCACTGCTCGTTGGCTGAGAATGACGCGACTTTTCCATGTAAGAAATTGTTATTAATGTCATCTTCATTTTGATGCTCAAACTTTTTTTTCCAGAAATTGCTAGCGAAACCCCTGTAAGTTTGCTTACGGTAGATCGCTACTGTTGTCTTTAGTGGGCAAAGATGTCCACTGATGACATAATCTCATCTCAGCTTCTATGGAGTTTGGAACACCTGGAGTGTCATAACTTGGCACGGGGGGACACTTAAGTGCCATAACTTTTTTTCGGTATACTTAAGTGCCACTTTTTTTTTCAAATGGGACACTTAAGTGCCACCTCCGGCGACCTTGCCGGAAATCCTACGTGGCACGTGTTTATTATTTTTTAATGCTTGCGTGGCTCGCTGGAGAGCTGAGTCGGCGGCGACTCAAAGAAAAACGACACTGTTTGCATAATAAAAAAATAATTAAATTAAATTAAAAATTAATTTTAAATAAAAATACTCTAAAATTTAAAAAAAAAAAAAAAAAGGGACGAAGGGGCGGGCGGCTGAGGGCTGAGCCCTCGCCGCCGCCGCCTCCCGCCGTCGCCGGGAAGGGCCGGAGACAAAGGGGGTAGGGTCGGCCGGGGTCGCCGGGCCCCGGCCGACCGGCGGCGAGGGCCCGTAGCCCTCGCCGGATCGCGGCGAGGGCTCGCGGCCCTCGCCGGATCCGGGCGAGGGCTCGCGGGCCCTCGCCGTGATCCAGCCGAGGGCTCGCGGCCCTCGCCGCCGGTCGGCCGGGGCCCGCAACCCCGGCCGACCCCCCCTCCGTCGCCGCCCTTCCTGGGGCCGACGGCGGGAGGCGGGAGGGCGGCGGATCGGGCGAGGCTCGCGGCCCTCGCAGATCCTGGCGAGGGCTCGCGGGCCCTTGCCGCGATCCGGCGAGGGCTCTCGGCCCTCGCCGCCGGTCGGCCGGGGCCGGCGACCCCGGCCGACCCTACCCCCTCCGTCACCGGCCCTTCCGGCGACGGCGGGGAGGCGGCGGCGGCGAGGGCTCAACCTCAGCCGCCCGCTCCTTCGTCCCCTCCTTTTTTTTTTTTTTTTTTTTAAATTTTAGAGTATTTTTAATTAAAATTAATTTTTAATTTAATTTAATTATTTTTTTATTATTTTTACACGTCAGACGCGAAACGGCGTCGTTTTTGCATTTTTTGCCACGTCAGCATGCAAAAACGACGCCGTTTTGGACCTCCATCGCCGGAAAATTGCCACGTCAGCCGTTTGGCCGGATTTTCGCCGGAGTGGCACTTAAGTGTTCCATTTTACTCCGATATTGGCACTTAAGTGTTCCATTTAAAAAAAAAAAGTGGCACTTAAGTGTACCGAAAAAAAGTTATGGCACTTAAGTGTCCCCCCGTGCCAAGTTATGGCACTTGGGGTGTTCTTTACTCGCTTCTATGTATTGACATTGTATTATTTCCATCATCGTATTATTTTTGGTGTAAGAAATTGTAATTTCTAATTAACACTACACATGTGCCTTGTATGCAAATTATACATTGTTTAGTTATATCTTTTGGAAAAACATAATATGGCTGAAGCCAACTTTAATTATAGTGGAAAAATTCTAGCTCAAAGAAAAAACTTAAGATTTGACATAATTTTAACCGTCATCAAGTATTCTCTTATCCCAATACTGATTTAGGTTATTATAAAGAATTGAGAACAAAACCTACAAAATTTTGAATTGAACTTGCATTTTCTTTGAACTTGTTAATGACTATTATAGTGTCGCTTTATTCACAATTCTCGAGTAAAAATAAGTTGAACTTGAATTTCCCGAACAACCCTAATACCTTTTGTTATTATTGACTTCCAAATTTTCTAATTATGCCAAACTGTTGAATACTCTATAAGATTCTCTCCAAAGATAGCGAGGGAACTATAAAGTTACTTTAACAATATCTGGAGAATTTTCTTCAATGAAAATAGAATAGAGTGGATAATTCTTTTTATTTCTTAACATTTTTTTCCTTTAAATGAATTTATGCAATCCTTAATTATCAGGATGCATTCGATTTTTAACTCATTTAGGCTGACTTCAATTCAAAGTTTGTAATGGAATTTTAAGATGGCTTTCTTGTCATATTAGAAAAAAAGGAAACTCATTAACATCCTAAATATCTTTGGGAATTTAAAATAACTTACTTATCTAACAAAAATCTCTAAAACATGAAATAATATAGTTGGACGGCTACATTTATGGGTTGTTAACACAATGGTTTCGTGCCAGAAAGAAATGGCGATGGTGTTGGGTCCGATTCGCTACTCCTGTATTATTCTCAACTTGATTGACTTTGTTTTATTGGTTGACATGGGCTTTTTAATAGAAGATCCCCAGTCTTCATATTTAAGGTCTCTCTCATTCGCCATTATTACATGGACGTCTTTTTATCTTTGTTGATCCTCTACCACATATTAAGCCCCGAATCTCCATCGCTCAAAGGCTGAGAACGACACAACTTTTCCTCGCAATTCCAGACTAGTGTACCTTTTGTCATTGGTCTTTCTTGCCGTGCTACTGGGGACACTAATGCCCTGAATGAACGACCCTGTTCAGCCTCTCCTACAGTGAAGTTTCCAAGATGACTTGTCCCTTTCAAACGAAGAGTGATATGAAAGGTTGTGGCAACTCAAGACTTTTCCTCACAATTCCAAACCCGTGTGCCTCGTGTCATTGGTCTTTCTTGCCGTGCTACTGGGGACACTAATGACCCGAATGAACGACCCTGTTCAGCCTCTCCTGCAGTGAAGTTTCCAAGATGACCTGTTCCTTTCAAACGAAGAGTGCTATGAAAGGTTGTGGCGACTCAAGACTTTTCCTCACAATTCCAGACTCGTGTGCCTCGTGTCATTGGTCTTTCTTGCTGTGCTTCTGGGGACACTAATGCCCCGAATGAATGACCCTGTTCAGCCTCTCCTGCAGTGAAGTTTCCAAGATGACCTGTCCCTTTCAAACAAAGAGTGATATGAAAGGTTGTGGTGACTCAAGACTTTTCCTCGCAATTCCAGACTCGTGTGCCTCGTGTCATTGGTCTTTCTTGCCGTGCTTCTGGGGACACTAACGCCTCGAATGAATGACCCTGTTCAGCCTCTCCTGCAGTGAAATTTCCAAGATGTCCTGTCCCTTTCAAACGAAGAGTGATATGAAAGGTTGTGGTGACTCAAGACTTTTCCTCGCAATTCCAGACCCGTGTGCCTTGTGTCATTGGTCTTTCTTGCCGTGCTACTGGGGACACTAATGCCCTGAATGAACGACCCCTTTCAGCCTCTCCTGCAGTGAAGTTTCCAAGATGACTTGTCCCTTTCAAACGAGGAGTGATGTGAAAGGTTGTGGCTACTCAAGACTTGAGTTAGCGCGTGAAAATAATCATACGAACTATTTTTTCACATCCATCTATAAAAATAATGACACCATCAATTTTGGTGATATCCACATGTTCGACGTGGGATGGCAAAGGGCCAATTGCTCTTCCCTCCCTAGTTATTCATTAACGAACTCGAACTTTTGATATTTCCAAATGACAATTGCAATGCGAAACCTTTTATGCCCATTTAGTGAGTCCTTAATGCTAGCCTATTTTTTGTTCTAACTGTATGTGAATTCTTGTTTTATTTCATTATATGATAGTTATGTTTTTGCAATTATTGTATCGTGAGTGTCTAGAAAATATAAGAAGTCATTGCACACAAGAGTAAATCCTTGGACTTATCAAACAATCAACGGAATTATTGTTCAGTTCGAAAGAAGAAATCAGTGGACTTGTACAACATGGTTTCATGGTACTACATCAAAATTGATGTCCTGTGTTGTGACATGGAGAAAGAGTAGTTTTGAGATAGCTATCTTTTTTTTTTTCATGATATTGTTCCTCGAAACTATACATCATTTTTCCAATAATCGTGACTTGTGGGACGAAGAAAGAAGATGGAGATGAAGAAGGGAGGAAAAAAAATGAAGAAGAGAACAAGAAGAAAGATAGCGTATCTGAAGGAAGTGATAGGGAGAGGGAAGAGAGGTGGATTTGTCCGTTGACGGGATGTGGAACCAACGTTCACGTGGGGAGAGTGGAAGAAATGTGGAGAAAGAAAGATCTTATATGAAGCAAAATCTTTTGAATTTTCAATGGGTGGAAACTTTCAAGATGTGCTATATATGTAGGTCAATAAAGGGATTATCAATTGAGACGGGTTGGACACGACTACACGAATAATGGAACTTCAGTTTGGGTACACCTCCTTCATCAAACAATCAATGGAATTATTGTTCAATCCGAAGGAAGAGATCAGTGGACCTGTATAACATGGTTTCATGGTACTACGTCAAAATTGATGTCTTGTGCTGTGACATGGAGAAAGAGTAGTTTTGAGGATAGCTAGTTTTTATTCATGATATTGTTCCTTGAAACTATAAATCAATTTTCCTATGATCGTGACTCATGGGGTGAAGAAAGAAGATGGAGATGAAGAAGGGAGGAGGAAAAAAAAAACATGAAGAAGAGAACAAGAAGAAAGATAGGGTATAAGAAGGAATTGATGGGGAGAGGAGTGGATTTGTTCGTTGACGGAACGTGGAACCAATGTTCACATGGAGAGAGTAGAAAAACGTGGAAAAAGAAAGATCTTATGTGAAGTAAAATCTTTTAAATTTTCAATGGGTGGAAACTTCGTGCTATATGTCTAGGTCAATAAAGGGGGTCATCAATTGAGAAGGGTTGGACATGACTCCACTAATGATGGAATGGAATTTCAGTTTGGATCCACCTCCTTTAATTTCTTGACTTCCATGATTTTGTTATGTGCTCGACTTGGGTTTTTCTATAGGACAAGGCAACTGAAAGTATCATGCCCCGTCAATCAGGGAGATGAAATTTTCAATAAAGAAAGTCATTAGGACCCACCGTCGCTTCAACTTGTCCCTACATAAATCCCATCTTTATATAGCTGTACTAGCTTAAATTTATTCTAAAGCACTGTAGTTATTGTTGCCAAATGCATTGCAAGAATACAATTATCGTACATGATTTTACCTTTCAATAGAGCATAGGAGAGGATGTTTAATGTAACTTCTTTATACATAAATATCATGATTCGCACGACAAAACACATAGTCGTTCATGACTAGGTCGACGATGACCCCGTGCGATATGTCATTCTCATATGAGATACCTTTCTTAAAGCAATTATTTATTTCATGAAATGATTCAACCATATAAGAAATTAGAATTACATATAAAGTTTGTGACTTAATTTAGGCTTTGTTGATGATATCTATACACAATACCTCTGTTTTAAAGCAATTCCAGTGATAGACTAATTCTATTTAAGTGTTCTCTTAAGAGGGTGTGATCGGTGGTGGTAAAGATTCACGTCAACTCCATCATCTTGTCAGTCTGGCATTGGCTCTGGAAAAGAACAGGCATCATTCTAATGGTAATAGAACATGAGATCCCTGGACATGACAAAAATCCATTCGCTATAAAACAATTCGTGTACAGCTGACGCCCACTCTTCTCCATGTTGTGGTCTTGTCGAATCAAAGGATGTCTTAACATTATTTGCACCATCATTGTGCTTTCATGGAATCGCATGTTTCTTTGCTAATCGCTAGTTATCGAAGGTGAAAAATTGAATTAAGCAAGGATTTACTTGTAGAATAAACCCACTGATTCGTTCTTTTGGGTAAAAATATAACATTTCAGTGAATAGTCAGTATATTAGTATAGTCTCATGTAACAATGTTGTTAAAAAGTTTCTCAAAATAGATCGATTTGGATTTACTGATAACCTATCAAGAATTAGAAAACAATTGGTTTGATTAAGGTAAAAGTTTGGTTACATGCTGATAGGAATATATAATTCCAATTTTCTGTTCAATTTACAACCTGGATTTCGTATATAAAGTATAATCGTTATTTTCAACATTCTTAACGAGCGTCGGGATGCACTAATGTGATTCTATCAAATATTACACCCTTTTTTTTGGCTTAAAAGTAACGGCTACATACGATAAGATAAAAGTTTTCTATCTAATTATAATTAAAAGAGAGAAAGCATGATGCTCGTGGGCTTTTAAAAAGCAAGTCAGTCGATTCTTTCACTTTATTACTTTTGAACAAAAAAAAAAAAAAAAAAAAATCCTTTTTTTACAGAAAGTTTAATGTAATATCTCACCCTCCCACCGCTTATCAATTCTTATTTAATTGTCAAACCGATGTTGTCTTCCGGATCCACGAAGCTGATTTTGTTCATTGTATCAATCGACCAGAGTTAAATAGAAGTGGAGATCAAAAGAGATTATCACTAGTTTGAAATGATTGCACCAATTGCACGCACTAATGTCCAATTCATGTCAAAGGCTATTGGGGTTGCTTTTGTCTTCAATAATTCTTAAAGCATGTCTCCCTTATGATTTTGGCTAACAATTATATCCCCTTTATCTGCCACGTCCATCATTAGGGTGAGAAAATATTCAATAAAGAAGATGTAAAGTCTGTGTGATGAAAAAAGTCCTTACCACCCACTACATATACATACATATATATATATATATATATATATATATATATATATATATAGATATCATTGCTATATGAGGTATTTTTTTTTTTTTTTTATAGAGATAATTTATTTCATGAAATGATTCGACCTTGTAAGAAACTAGAATTACATCAAAAGTTTGTGACTTAATTTAGCAAATAATTTAGCAAATATGGAATACATATCTAAGTGATCAAGCGCCTATGATGGAACGGAAACATTTCTAAGAAGGTGAAGAAGAAGTGGAGAACAATCACGTGGAGAAAGTGAAAGCAAAGTGGAGATAGCGGAGAAGGAAAGACCAAATGTGTGAGAAGATCCTTTGAACAAGTTCCCTTAATAATGAAACTTTCGATTTGAGCAAGTTCTTAAAAAGGCTTAAGGAGAAGAAATAATAAGGAAATCCACTCTGGGGTGGGAGACCCTGTAATGTCACCCCCGTATTCCCTCCATGTGGGGAAGATAAAGAAACACAAGCGAATTAGGGGGCCTCACGGTGGTGAAGGTAGACACCATATCAGGACTTCAATTCTGGCTATCGCCATGTAGGCAGGTATAATATCCTTCCATGCTTAGGGTGAGGGAGAGAAGGTGAAAGGCCCTTTACTTGGTGGCACGCATTATGGTGAGGTCCCTCCACCGACTGTATCCAAGTACCCCTAATAATGTAACTTCAGTTTGGGCCCACCTTTTTTTTTTTTTTTTTGGTCGGTTGGGCCCTCCTCTTTAATTGCTTGACTTCATACATTTGTTCTGTTGACTGACTTAGGCTTCTTATATAAAGACCAGGCGACTCCCACGTCTCCAAATCAAACAAAGATCATCCTCCACACCCCAAGCAATCCTTTACCAATTTCTCTTTGCCTAAATACAACAGAGGCATGATTAATGCTCTCGGCTCTATGAATATCTGTCAAGTGTTGCTACTCACTCTTGTCTTATTTCTAGCGATGACTAGCAATGTTGAGTCGAGCAATCAACCGTGCATTCCTTCATCTTGTGGTGACATTCGTAATATAAGCTTCCCATTTCGACTGAAGAGTCATCCAAAAGGATGTGGTATATCGAAATTCGAGCTGACTTGTGAAGATAATCGCACTGTTCTATACTTTTCTAATGGTCAATACTATGTGCAGTTTATCAATTATACCAGTCAACAAATCCGATTTGTTGACAGCGGGCTGCAAAGGGATAACTGCTCGTCTCTCCCCCATCATTCATTGACATTGTATGACTTCCGTAGATTTTCCTATCCAATCCTCCTACACAGTAGCCGGTTCCTCCAAAATATATCGGTCATTGTGAACTGCTCAAAACCGGTTAGTTCTCCATTCTACATTGCTACCGATCCGTGCATTGAGGGGTCATACTCTACCAACATGTCATCGAATTGGAACTTGTACGCTTTGGTCAATCCAAGTGTATCGGATGTTAGGGATTTTTGCACCATTAGCAGTTGGACATGGGCATCACATGATTTTGGGGGTGGGCAGGCTCATAATAGCTCTCTCAACTACAAGCAAATCCATAACATCATGACCGATGGATTCGTTCTCGACTATCTTATGGCTTCATGGAAGGAAACTTTCTTTTGCTACTTTGATATCTATTACTACTTTAGTCTCTATCGCTACTTTTTCTCCAAGCGCTTATCTTTTAGTAGCAACGGAGGTCAGCTTTGTGCATCCGTGTACTATTATGGTGGTAGGTATTGATCGACATTGAAATTTCACCATAATTTTGCATGATTCTGTATATTCTTTCACTTGCTACTTTCTCTTTGAAACTAGAAAATGAAAGGAATATCTAATATCCAAGAAAATTATGACAAAATATACATGATAGTGTACGTCAATGTATACATGTGCCTAGATCATAATTCCTTTCCACAGAAGGGCTAAATCTGTATTGTAAAAAAAGACAAGAAAAGAAAAAGGATTCTTGTGCGACCAACCACAAGACTAGTTTTTTGTTGGCATAGAATTTAGATTTTTTTTTTCTTGATTAGTTCTTTAATTAGTCACTCCAAGAGACACTCATTAACAATCCTTAAAAAATTGCAGTCATGTATCGATAGGAGGAACAAAATTATTTGTCAAAAATGGAAAGCTCTGTTTTTCTTAAGTTGTTGACAATAAATTCAACTTATACAAAGGAGCTTGCTACGACTCTATTTCCTTACGATTTTTGCTTTCCAAACTTTTTTTCCTTCAATTATTTTTCACGTCATTCATTCCTTCCACAGGTGTCCAAGATGATATTGCATTTTGGACAACTTGGGATTTTACAGTACTATTAAGTAAGCCACAATGATTTATTCTAACAATAATTATGGGCAAAAAAAAAAAAAAAAAAAACCTATTCTAACCTATCAAAATTTTCTTCAGTTTTTTTCAGTGCAGTGAAATTTGTAATCGGAATGGCATTTGTCTCAATATTTCTAATCTACAAGTATAGAAGAAGGCACTTAGCAATGGACAAGAACATTGAAGAATTCTTGCAGACTCATAACAACTTCTTGCCCATAAGGTACTCTTACTCGAATATCAAGAAGATCACCAGAAATTTTAAGCACAAACTAGGTGAAGGAGGTTATGGTTCTGTATACAAAGGAACACTCAGAAGTGGCAACGAGGTAGCCATCAAGATTTTAAAGCAGTCCAAGGCCCATGGCCAAGATTTTATTAGTGAAGTAGCTACTATTGGAAGAATTCACCATGTTAATATAGTGCAACTCATTGGTTTTTGCTTTGAAGGCTCGAAACAAGCTCTCATGTACGACTTCATGTCAAATGGATCTTTAGATAAGTGTATTTTCACAGAGGAAGGTGATAAGTTTCTTGATCATAAGAAAATATATGAGATTGCTCTTGGGGTGGCAAGGGGGATTGAATATTTACATCGGGGGTGTGACATGCAAATACTCCACTTTGATATCAAGCCTCACAACATTCTTTTAGATAAGAATTTCACGCCGAAAGTTTCTGATTTTGGACTCGCGAAACTTTATCCCATTGATCATAGCATAGTCTCAATGACTGCTGCAAGAGGAACTTTGGGATATATGGCACCTGAGTTGTTCTACAAAAACCTCGGTGGTGTATCTTATAAAGCAGATGTCTATAGCTTTGGGATGTTGCTCATGGAAATGGCAGGTAGAAGGAAAAATGTAAATGCAAATGCGGAACACTCAAGCCAAATTTATTTTCCGTTGTGGGTGTATGACCACATCAATGAAGGAGAAAGTGTTGAAATGGATGAAATTGTAGGAGAGGAAAGGGAGGTGATAAAAAAGATGATAATAGTTGCACTTTGGTGTATACAATTAATTCCTGACCATCGACCTCCAATGAACAAAGTCATAGAAATGCTTGAAAGAGATATTGGTAACATTCAAATGCCTCCAAAACCGCTTATTTACCCACCGGATGAGACAATTGACGACGACAGAGACAGAATGGAATTAGAAACATTTTCAACTTCATCAAGTACTCCCATAATTTCTGCTAGTTTTCCATTTGGAGATAGCGGTGGTGTCTAGAACCACGCATAGTTTAATTGGAAAAAGCTTTGTTCCCCACAGCATAGGATTATGTTGGGAGGGAGGTGAGCTATTGTTTGCCGGTGATTACATTTCGTCTTCTTCTAGTTCTTAGCTTACTGTTGTGATAATGTACTTTTTTTTTTTTTTTTCGGTCAGAGTGTTATTGCACGTCATGTATGGTTTCACCATGTGTGGTCCATACAATCTCTTAAATGGGATGTAACCGTGTTTAGGAAGTGTATTGTATATGTCACCCACTGTGAATTCCAGCTAATTCAGTTAATCATCTATAAACCAAATCACTCGTTTTGTGTAGAATATTCACCAAAGAGGGCTGCAAAACATGCTATCTTGCATATACTTGCCAGTGGCCCATGTCCTCTTTGACTCGGTATAAATCATTCTTTTTTCCTCAATTGCTCAGGTCGCAGAGTAGTTTTTACTTTTTATTTGTGGTTATGGCATTTAGAAGTCGAGCAGCATCTGGCTCGCCCAAATTCAAATTCTTTATTCACCAATTGCAATAAAATTTTATTTTCTTCACAATTCATTTACTTGGATTGAAAATTGATCAAATTCTTGAGAAAATACTGATGGAGTGATCATATGGTCTTGAAGGTCACATTAGCTCTAAATTTTAAATGATCAAAAGAAAATGAGACAATTATTTAGAAAAGTCTTGCAACTTGTAAACATAATGCTTTTGAATCTTAAGACTTTCATTTTGTTCGTCTAAGTCTTAAAACTTGTAACTTGGTGCGCATGATCCTTCCGTTAAGCTGCGAATGCCTCCCAAGCCGCTTCTATACCCAAGTGATCATGTGCCTGCCTATGACTAAGGCGAAAACTTGATTGAAGTAGAAAATCGTTCAACTTTATCCGGTGTTCCACTAATTTCTTCTTCATCCCAATTGAAGATGAGATTGAGTTTAATTAGGGGATCCTTCTTCATATTTAAACAATGTGACACCGATGACACATTGGTTTTGGGGAAAAAAAATGCAGCAGGTGAATCACACATAATGTATCTTGGAGTGTTGTTCTCGTGATACATGGAGCTTGGAGAAGGGAAACTATCTTCTTCTGCTTGGGTTGCATTAGAGGGAGTCATGGAATTGGAATGCAAGCCCGTGAGCGCGGCTGATGGCACCCAAACCCGACCGGCTTGTAGAACTCGCTGATGGCATACATCAGTTGGATTGGATTGAAAATGGTTTGGCACATTAGAGAAGCTACATGCGCTAGATTAAGAAAAATTTAAAGACCTCATCTCTCGATACCATCGTGTGAGGGTTGATTGGCCCTTGCGACCACCCTGCTAGGGTTGGCCGACCCTCGATGTTCTGAGTACCTGCTCGTGGTGATGATCGATAGCTCAAACCTCTGGTTGAGTAGGAGTCTTTCCCGGGGCTTGGTGCCTCTTCAAGACTTCTCCAACTATCTCTGTGTTCCTTTTTTTTTTTTTTTTTTTTTCTTCTTCTTCTTTTTCTTTGGATTTTCTCTTTTGTTTCTTTTCAATTTTGGTTCTTCATCTGATGTGGTGTCCACATATACATACGAATTCGATAATTTCAAGGATTGATTTGTTCTTTTTGAAGATATTAAGAGTTGATTGCATTTTAATTGAGAACACCACGTAGTCACGCTTTTGATGGGAGAAAGCCATTCCTTGATCTTTTCGAGAATTAAATTTGTGGAATCGATAAAACAAAAGAATGACAAAACATTATCATCACCTAACGATGACGAAATCATGCGTTGATTGATTTTCCTTCTCTCCACGTACGAATGAAAAGCAAAATAAGCGGATTTACTTTTAGCGTAGTTTTAATTCCTGTATTTTGCAGAAGAATTGCCTTCGTGGCTATCTATTTACATTTCTCGTTTCCTGAGTGTGCTCTCTTGACATGGAGCAATGCGTCTCTTTCTCTCTTCCCTCCACCGTCCAATATCAAAGCTCCCTCCTTCCCGCCAAAATCTCTCCCCCTCTCGCCCCTCGACCGCCGCCTCCTCACCCCCACCACCGTGGCGGCGACCTCCCTGGAGCAATCTCCCACCCGGACCTCATGTGCCGTGATGGGTCCCATCCCGACCTCCTCACCTTCTCTCTCCTCCTCAAGTCTGTTCGCTCTCGGAGGCGGGCCCATCGCGCGCTGGCTCGGTACGAGCTCGAGGCCCACTCGGGGATTCTCAACTCGCTCATCAGTCTCTACTCGAATTGCAATGACTAGGCCGAGGCCGAGAGGATATTTATGGACATGGGTCAGAAAAGGGACTTGGTTTCTGAAGTTTGAAGCGGTTGAAACTTTCCTTCATATGCTTGAAGATGGCTTTTTTTACCTAACGATTATCGTTTCGCGGCGGTTATTCGAGCTTGTTCAGTTCCAGAGAATGCATCAATTGGCGATACAATTTTCGGGTTTATAATCGAAAGCGGCTACGTAAATTATGATGTGTGCGTTGGGTGTGCATTTTAATTGAGATGTTTGTGGAGGGTAGTGCTGACTTTGTTTCAGCTCGTAAGGTTTTCGAGAAAAGGCGCGAGAGGAGTGTGGTTGCTTGGACTTTGATGATGACAAGATGTACTCTGGTGGGTTGTCCAAGAGAGCTATCGATTTGTTTCTCGATATGCTTGTGGGTGGGACTGTGGCAGATAGATCTACACTTGAAGCTGTTTTGTCAGCAAGTTCGGAGTTGGAGTTGCAATCGCTGGGGTTGCAGTTGCTATGCTGGGTTATACAGTCTGGATTCACTTCGGATGTCTCTGTTAGATGCAGCTCAGTGGACATGTACGTGAAGTGTGTAGCTAGTGGATTGCTTAATGATTGGACAAAGGTGTTTGATTGGGTGCAAGATCATAACGTGATGTCTTAGACAGCGATAACCACGGGAAGTACCAAACTCTTTTCGGAAATGATAAAAGGTCCCATGAGGCCAAATCATTTCGCATTTGCTAGTGTTCTCAAGGCACGTGGAAGTACTTGTGATGTAGATATGGGGATACAAATATACACGCTAGCTACAAGATTGGGCTTTGCTGGTGATACTTCTGTGGGTTATTCTCTTATTAGCACATATTCTCAGTTGCACCACATGGAAGACACTTAGAGAGCTTTTGATGCACTATTTGAAAAGACTTTAATTTCTTATAATGCCCTTGCGGATGCCTATGCCAAGGGCTTGGAGTCCAATGAAGCCTTTGAACTGCTACATGAAATTGAGGAGAGGAATCAGAACGGGTGCTTCTACATTTGCCAGCCTTTTTAGGTGGAGCTGCCTGTATCTGTGCTATTGGTGAAGGGGAGCAAATCCATGGGAGATGGTAGAATCAGGGCTGGACTCAAATCAATGCATTTCCAATGCTTTGATCACTACACATTCAAGGTGGGGAAACCTAGAAGCTGCTTTTCGAGTTTTCTGTGAGATGAGAGAATTGACTACTATGCATGCATGGTGGACTTATTGGGTGGATCGGAATCCTTCCCATGAGTTTATAAATTCAATGCCTTTTAGGGCAGATACACTAGTCAGGTCTGATGTACATTTTTTGGAGCTTGCCGAGTTCACGGCAATGTTGAACTTGCAAAACAAGCTGCAGCAATGATATTTTAGTAGGAATGGGACTACCCTGCTGCTTATGTTTTGCTATCAAATATTTATGCCTCGGCTAGTCTTGGGAAGATGCAGCAGCAATCAGAAAGAAGATGAAACTGAAATATCTTACAAAAGAAGCCAGTTGTAGTTGGATTCAAATGAAAAATAATGTTCACGAGTAACATACGTAGGTGACACTTCATGCCCAAAGGCACAGGAGATTTATGACAAGACCGATTGGCTAGTCGAATAAGGAAACTGGGTTATGTTCTGACTATTGAATTTATTCTTCATGATGTGGAGAAGGGACAAAAGGAACAATATTTGCTCCAGAACAGTGAAAAAATTGCTGTTGTTTTTAGCCTTATAAGCACTCCAGTCCAAAATCTACCAGGGTGTTTCAGAATCTCCGCATTTGCGGAGATTGTCATTCTGCGATCAAGTATATCTTTATGGCAACCAGAAGATGTATGGTCCTAAGGGATGCAAACCAATTCCGCCATTTTTCAGACTAAACATGCTCATGCAATGACTGCTAACAAGGATGCTTCTTAAATTGTCTCATTCATTGTGTAAATTGAATCTCCATTTTAGATTTTCTCCTTTGTTCCTATGTTACTTGAACTGGGATTCTATTATTTCCCTAGCAAGCCCAACAATGTAAATATCATGTCCTGAAATGTATATAGATTTGGTACTCCTATTGTCGTAATACCAAGCAGAAGACCTGAAATGAAGCTCGCAATATCTCAGCATGGAATTGAAAAACAGTCATGCTTTGCCTTTGGATTTTCCTGGAATGTGCAGTTTTTAGACACTAGATATGTATGTTCTGTTGTATCCTGAGCGCTCCCCATATGCAGTCCTAATGCCCCATAATTCATTCATTAGCTGAATATTCTGTGTGGTTTTTTTTTTAGCAATTTTGCTTGTAAAGCCTCCGACTTATAGTTAGTCTGCATTTTTGGATGTGGCTATTTCTTGTGCTTTTACATCGTCAAGTTCAACCATGCGAGTTCATGCCATATGTTGCTTCAACATTTCCCAAGCTGTTGCAGAGTGGATAAATTTAGGAAGTTGGTGATTGAGAAGAAACAAGAGCAGCTTTCGTGAGCAAACAACGGTTTGAAACCAAGAGGCATGATCCTTGAGGGGTTCATGCAACGATCAAGCATTCGCAAGTATTGCATCGACTTTTTGGTGAGGAAAATGTTTTCTGTCAAATGCAGCATCATTCCTGCTGTACATCTTAGCTCCATATTGTTCCTCTGCAAGGCTTCTCCTTATACGGCATTGCACTTGTTAGAGGAGGGAAAGCAGTAGGACTTCGTTACTAGTTTTCACTCAGCAAACGGCTGCATATAATCCGAAGGTAGTGGACTAGAATGCGCACTGTAACTGTCATTTTTCCGAGCAACGTTTTTCATCAGCGGTTGCAATCACCACTACTTTCATGTTGGCATAGAGTTTAGATTTTCCTTTTATCTTAATATGTTCCTTAACTAGCTGCTTAACTAATAATTCATGAGACACTCTTTTGACAATTTCCTTGAAAAATAGTATTTATGTAACTATAGTAGGTATTGACATCTAAATATTTACGAACTAATTGAATATACATTTTTAAGGAAGGATTCATTTATGGAGTCCGGCCACATTCATTCCATTTGGGCTTTAACGCAAATGGAGAGATCCAATTTCGTTAAGCCCATCAAGCACAGTAGCCCTAGCCCAGACAAGGACGACCATCCACCATCTCCAATTCAAGCTCTCTCTCCATCGCCGGATTTCAGTTACAGGACTGAAAGTTTCCTTTTTTAATGAAGTCATCTTCTCCTCAGCAAGCTCAGCCTCCATAGACGAAGCTCTCGTGCTCAATGGTAGGGATTTGATGATCCACGGCTCACGCTCATCGCACGCCCAGGCGTTCTCGCGTTCCAGCCGCCGATGTCCTTATTCTCCTTCGCCTCTTACGCGCCTGATGCTGCGCGACGTGGCATCGCGACTCTGTGGCAGCGGGTTCGGCCTTCTGGTATTGGCGAAAAATGATTAAGTAACCTGAACCGTTGGATCTTCACAACTCCATGATCCTTACCATCGCATGATTTATCCATTCTTATCCAACCTTCAGGCGGAAGTTATTATAGTGGCAATTGAAGCGTCTGTGGACATTCGAAACGGGTACAGCTCTATTGATTGAACCGGGGCACGTCTATCTACCGCGACTAATAGGAATCTATATGACTCCTTCAGGGGAAGACATTGTTCTTGTTCTCTCTGTTATGAGGTATGAGGAAGCTTTCTTAGCTATTGATCCAATGAGGCCAAATGGGTACTGCACGGTGACTGTTTGATGATATGCCTCAGAGGAATAGCTTCGCTCGGAGCAGACACGGACTGAAGGACCTGAGTATGAGGAATAACTTTTTTAGTGGAGCCCATTTCTGCTGAGATGGGAAACTGCAGTGCTTTGCAAATGCTTTATTTCGAAGTGAATGGAATTACCAGGAAGGTTTCTTAATTCTCTGGTGAATTCAGAGGTTTGAGAATTTTTTTGTCTCTTGGAGGTAATCTTTTCTCCAGTTCAGTTCCTTCAAGTATCAGTAATCTCTCATGGGGACTGGAAGCTTTGAAATTTAAGAAGCAATAATTTCGTCGGTAGTTTGCTGGAGCAAATGGTGGAGATGAGCATCTTGATCATTCTGGGCTTCAGTGGAAATAGATTCTTGGAGCCAATTCCAGTTGGTTGGAGTGATCTTTTTTTCAAGCTAACTGCCCTTGGTTTGAGCGAGAACAATTTGTCTGGCAAGTGGCCGCTTGAGCTCATAGGTTTGCTGAGTTTGTAAGTCGTTGTTTTACAAGACAGCAAGCATGTTATGTGGTGATGTCCCCGAAGGGTTTAAGCAGTTTGTTTCTCAAATTGTACAGTTCAACAGAAGATGAATTCATTTTGTCTATTCCACATTAGATAAGAGCTACGGTGGCATTTACGCTTCTGCTGGTGTTTGCTTGCCACCTTGAAGATGTAGTCATCCCCTTCTCGCCGCCTCCATTCAATCCTCATCATGCATGATCGCTGCTATTGCTGAACCATCGTTACTGCCGAGGTGTAACATGCTGGTTGCCTCACGGGCGCTGCCACTGAATTGTCACGCCAAATTACTCAGACCTTGCTGGAGGGTCACTGCAGTAGGAACGAAATTATTAATTCATAATGAAATTACTGTTTCTCTATATATGTTGACTGCTGACAAAGCAAAGGGAGTTACTTATATTGTCTATCATCTATATGCCCAGCGCGAGGCTGCCCTCATGGCTACTGGTGAGGTCGACCTCAACCTTGTCAGCCGTCACCTCTAGCCGGTCGCCGAGGTCCGACGACCGACTAGAGGAAGAAGAGGGAAGAAAAAAAGAAAAAGAGAAAAAGAAAAAGAAATAAAAATATTAAAATATTATTAAAAGTTATCACGTTAGCGCCGGTCAGGCTACGTCAGTCGGCCGGCGTCCAATCAGCAAAATCCAGCTAATTTTGGCCTGAAAGGACTAAATTGGCACAACATAAAAATATTTAGGATTAAATTGACACCAAAAAAAAGTTTAGAACTAAATCGACATAAAGGCAAAAAGTTTATGACTTTTTTTGGCACTTTTCCAGTTGATTTTTTTCCTTGTATCTCTTGTGGTTTTTCTCTCTTGCATCCTCCAACAGGATAAATAAATTGGTAAGAGAGCAAGGACAAAAATGGTGATGGGAATATTCCTCTCATTATGTGATTAGGGCAATTCCAATTGAAAAGCTACTAATATCATGCGATCTTGAAAAGTTTCTAATAACATGCGATCTTGCTGCTTCACGGGTTATTATCGACTTATGATTTGTCAATATCAAGAACCGCTTATTTCAACTTAGGAGGAAAGAGACAGCCATTGTGAATTGTCCTCTCTTATTATGTGATTTGGATAATGCCAACCTAAAAACATACAATAACCAATGATCTTGCTCCTATATGCGCCACTGCCACCATACAATTTCTTGATATAAAAAACAACTGATTTCAACTTATATATGTATACGTTTTACAAAGTTGACACCATCTATCTATGCTAGAAACAATTTTCATCAAAATGGGAAAAAAATATCTTAAATGAAATAATTTAATGAAGTTTTTTTTTTTTTTTTTTGGTAAGAATTTTAATGAAGTTTATATTTGAAAGAACTCATAATTCTTTTTAAAGTCGACATGAAATTATCAACGGGTAATAATATCGAAAGATTATATTTTTTCTTATATCACTTGGTTATGGTGATTTCAATTAATGGATTTTTAGAATTCAAAGCATTTTAATGAAAATTCATCAACCTGGCTTATATACTCGATATCGGCCATGGAGGAAAGGGGGAGAAGGAGGTGCAACCCCCTGCGCACCAAAAAAAGTTAAGAAAAATCTCAATTACGAACCTGAAGTAGACGCATTTTTTTAAAAAAAAAAAGAAATTGGAATGAAGTTTGTTTTAAATAGGAATTCGGAGTAACCAACACAGTTTCAAATGAGTGAACTGTTGTCCGGCCAAATTTTCAATCGGTGGATAATTTCATCCTAAATTTATGATTTTACCTCTAGATTTATGTTGAACAACTGTATGAACTAGAGGATCGTTACCTTGAAGAATAATCGCTGAACAATTTTCATCCAAAATTTCCCCGTTACCTCAAGCCTGTCCGCCCCCAACAAATCGCTCCTTACACCTTTCAAGTTCTTCCTCGCGAGCTCCATCCCCAGCTGGAGGAGCAGGAGCGTACATTACATCTAAGGAGTCTGAGGAGGCTAGGATTCTTCGATTCTACTTCTGCTTCTTCTGGTCCGTTCGATTCACTCGATTGGAATGGAGGGTCGACAGCGTAGGTGTGGAGCGAGGGTGATGGTGCGGGATCGTGCATGAGTTTAGTTTCCGGTGTCTGTTCTGGTCATGATGAAGGTGATGCTATAGGGACGTTTTTCTTTGGGGGGAAGAAGGCCTAGGTAGCACCGACACGGACATGCGCGACACGACACGACACGACACGACACGACACGACACGCCGACACGTCATTTCTTAAAAATAGAGAATTTCGACACGTTCCGACACGTTATATATTAAATATATTTTTATATATAAATACATAAATAAATAATAATAAAAATAACCTAGAATTAATTTACACAAAAAATATTAAATAATATCATTCATTATTTTAATTTGTCACAATAATACACAAAACTTAGAGGAAAAAACATTGTTTAAAGAAAAATGCTGAAATGATATTTTTAAATTTATTTATTTATCATATATAGTATTTTTTATTACTTCTTTCATAGTAAAAGACTTTTTAAAAAAATAAAACAATTCTAAAAAACAAAACTGAAAAAAAAAAAAATATTGACCCATGCGTGTATATTTATAGCAATTTTATTACTTCTTTTATTACTTCTTTTGTGTATATTTATATTTTGACCCCTCAAGTATTAGAAATTTTTAAAATTAACCCGTGCGTGTCGGAGTCGCGTGCCGGAATTCTGGACTCGCGTGTCGGAGCGTGTCGAAGAGAGTTGACCATGTGTCGGATTTTTCGATACTCGTTGACCGCGTGTCGGAGCGTGTCGGGACGTGTCGAAGCGTGTCGGACACGTGTCGGAGTGTCGGACATGACACGAAAGCTTCTGAAGAGTGTCCATGCTACATAGAAGAAGGCACAGGTGATGGTGTTCTCGGTGGTGGGCTTCATGGCCCGCGAACTAATGTTGGAGTAGGAATGGGTTCCTCGCTTTCTAAGGACTTGGAGTCTGCAGTTGGACTTGATGTCCAGAATATTACTTGTGGTGGATGACATGCCTGCTTTAATGACCAAGCAAGGAGAGATCTTTTCCTAGGGGAGGAATGGGGTGAGCCCTCGACCTCCCGCTTTCTTTCTCCACTCGCAACGCTCGCCATCTTCTGCTTCAGTCCCTCGCTCCGCAACATCCTATTTTGTTGGAAGATATGATTTAACATATCATATAAATTGTAAATTGATATTGTATCATTCTATTTTAGGACTAGAAATATAGGAGAATACTTATTTTCCTTTCTTATTGATTCATTCTCTGTAATATATACAGTCTTGTACAAGGAATTACATCAACAGTAATACAAATTCCATCTCTACACTTTGTTACATATTTCCCCAGGTCGTCCCTTTTGCTGAATTCGAGTCAACTGTCCAGAGTCGGATTGAGAGCACCATTACTTCACGTACAGTGCCGCCGCGTCAACTCATCATCTAATGTACAGTTTGAATCGGGTGAGTAACTCTCAGAGACAAATTGTCAAACAGGTCGTGTCCTTGAATGCAATTTGAATATTTGATTGAACTCCTTGTTAAAGTCTTTCCTTTTCGGGGGCGTTCTATGTGTTATTTCGAGAACTCGTCTTTCCGAGAGAGAGAGAGAGAGAGAGAGAGAGAGAGAGAGAGACCGAATCTCTTGTGACCTGAGACTTGGATTTGAGGCTGAAGTCTATCGGTTCGCTGTGAGCTCGTGTTGCCTCTTTGAAATCTGTTGGACTCAGTGGCCTCGAGCTCTGCCATTTGGTTGCGAAATGCCCTTCTGTGTTGGCAGCAGATGAAATCGATCCCTTTATACTCTTCATGCGTGACAATTTAGATGAAAAGGTCCACTCGACGCTGCTCAAGCGTCTCTTTATGTCAACTGAGCCGCGTTTCTTAGTCGAATTTGAGGAAAAGGTTAATTTGGTTGTGTTGATTCTTGTAAATTAACATTGGAATACATTTTTATATTTGCTAGCGGAGCTGTATCCTATAAAAGTGCGAAATAGATCTTGATTGTTACTTCCACTATGAAAATAAAGTTCATTTTCTATTTTAAGGCTATCTCACATGATGTGTGATTGAAAATTTTCATATCAGAGCATAGAGTTGTGGATTTCATTGCTCGGCCATTAAGAATATTTTATGACAATTTAGCTATAGTTTTCATGACTAAGAACCAAAAATATAATAGTCCAAGCAAGCATATCAACATTAAGTATTTAGCCATTAACAAACGTATTAAAGAGAATAAAGTGGTCATAGAACACGTAGGTACTAGATTGATGATAACTGACTATTTAACTAAAGGCATGCCACTACTGAGTTATAAGAATAATGTATTCAAAATGGGCATTGGTCCAATTACGTAAAATTTTCTTTATATAGAAGAATTTATGAGACCTCTATCCATTTGTAATGTTTTTCTCAATACAATTGTATACATTCAGTTATTCTGAGAGAAACAATTATGTTTGACCTGTAGTAAACATAATGTTTATTCATTAAGTTATGTTATCACATATGAGCTGGTGAAATGTATTGTGATACACGGAAGGTAATACTCACTTTAAGAGAACTCATCGTCATCATTCATGTGTTTTATTTCAGTATGAATTTTAAGTGAGTTTAGGTTAATATTTCATTTGATGGAATATTGGGATCAAGTAGGAGAATGTTATAATATATTATTATTCTCAATGTGCTCCAAATTTTGTATTTTCTAATTAATTTCGATTTATTACACAATTTATTACCCACGTTTATTACGTGATATTTACATGTTAATAAGTTACCATAATGGTCTTGATGGAAGACATTGGTAGTATAAGAAATGAAATAAAATGTCATGTCATTTAGTCCAAATCTTATCATTACAGAAAAAACACACTATTACATTTGAGGAGTATTGGCCAATGGAACATGATGTATAGATCTGGTGTTTCCATTTTCATGGATCGATCACGCTTCATGCATCTGTTTTAGGTTTTAGGATTTTTCTGCATTTGGAGATTTTCATCAATGGTTGGAGGTATGTCGATCTTTATATTTCCAAAAATCAACCCCAAATTTTGTATGGATTTATAAATCGAGATCATCATTTTTTTATTTAGATTTAGCCTTACAAAAAAAAAAAAAAACATAAGAAATTATTGCAGACCAGAACAGATTGTTGGACTTGTCTAACAAGCAACAAAATTATTGTTGCATTCAAAAGAACAGATGGCTGGAGGGATATAACATGGTTTCATGGTTATTGCGTCAAAACTAATATACTATGTCATGACATGGAGAATAAGAAGTTTTGAGGCAAGCTGATTTTTTATTTTTGATCTCGTTCCTCCAAACTGTACATCAATTATGCTATGATCGTGACTCGTGCAGTGAAGAAAGCAGATGTAGAAGAAGAAGGAAGGAGGAAAAAAAAAATGAAGAAGAAAATAAGAAAAAAGGATAGTGTATGAGAAGGAAGTGATGGGGGGAGTGGAAGCGAGACTGATTTATTTGGTGATGGGACTTGGAACCAACAATCCCGGGGAGAGAGCGGAAGGACCTGGTGAAAGAGGAGAAAGATCTCATACAAAACAATTTTTTTTTTTGAATTTTTAATAAGTGTAAATTTTCAAGATGCGTTGTATAAGTAGGTGGAGTTTGGGTCCACCCTTTGAAAATTCAAATTTTTTGGATGGACTCAAATCTCACCTACTTAATTTGAGTTTTTAACCTCAATCTTTTGAATTTTCAATGGGTGTAAGTTTTCGAATTTTCAAGATGTGCTGTATAAGTAGGTGAAGTTTGGGTCCATTCATTGAAAATTCAAAGTTGCGTAAGTAGGTGAAGTTTGAATCCACCCATTAAAAACTCGAATTTAGTAGGTGAGGTTTGAGTTCACCTATAAATTTGAATTTTCAATGGGTGGACCAAACTTCACCTATTTATATAGTACATCTTGAAAATTTATACCCATTGAAAATTCAAAAGATTTTGATGATCAAACCATCGCGAAGCTGAACATACCTAACGTTGACGGTATCAAATCTAAATTAGACATTATTTAAATCTCGTTTAATTGATAGCCACAGCTATGCCTCCACTAACTGAAAAGTCTAGCATGTATTCCTCATATCAATTTTATCATTGTAGATAACTACATACCGTCGGACTGCCAAATGCCTTCAATAATGGACATCTATCCCATGCACATTGTCAGTTGTCACCTCTTAGGATATATTCATTGTCAACAAAACCGAGGATCAATTATCCTCTAGACATTGATATTGTTGAGGGTATGCAGTAAAAATTCAATACCTTTCACTTAGGGAGATAGATAAGAGGGAGCTCAAATTCGAGCAAGTTAGCATATCCAATTGGATCCATCTTCATTTAAGAGTTTAAGCTAATGAATTATGAGCCGACTAGAATATATTAATTACTCTACACTATACAAATTTTCCTATGAGATTTTCTCTAATACAACTCGCACATGTATCCTAACAGATATTCTTAGTGTATGACCTCTTTTTTCAGTATTATCTTAAGTTTGGGAATCCCGCATTGCATTACTACATTCTATAAATAAATGTCATTGGAGAACAGATAAGAATAAAATATTTTGATGTATGCTGAGATGGGTTCATTGTACTACGCCATATCAATGTGCTATAAAAAATAGAAATAATTAAAAATGAAAATTATTGTTGTGACATAAAAAACTAATTTTGAATATTCCATGAGAGTGAATAGGAGGAAAAAAGAAAAATTTTCTTCACCTACCTCCTTTTTCCTCTCTTCTTCCTCTCCCAAACAAAGCATTGAGGTAGTATGCCCTGCACATGCGTAAAAGTGTCAAATTAACCGTATAACTTTCTTGATATTTCCCAATAATAGATGGGGCAGGAAACCTCTGATGCCCATTTAGTGAGTCCTTATTATAGCCTATTTTCCAATCTAATTGTCTGTGAATTCTCATTGCATTTCAGTCTGTGATGGTTATATTTCTGCATATTATCACATTGTCATTCTAATCTATATAAGTGTTGAAAAAACATAATAAATCATTGTAGACAAGAACAGATCGTTGGACTTATCTAATGAGCAATGGACTTATCGTTGTCCTCAAAAGACTAGATGAGCAGACTTATATAACATGGTTTCAAGTTATTGTGTCAAAATTGATGTACTATACCGTGGCATGGGGACAAGTTGTTATGAAGCAAGCTAGTTTTGTTTTGATCTTGTTCCTCAAAACAATGCATCATTTTTCCCATGATCGTGACTCGCGTGGTGAAGAAGGGAGTCGGGAAAGAATAAGGGGAGATAACAAACAAAGAAGAAATTACCTTGGGGTGAGAGAGGAGAAACAACACAAGTGTTAGAAATTTTATATGGTGCTAATTTAAGGGTGGTAATTTTTCTTTTTCGATCACTTAAGTATTATAATTTTTTAAAAAATATTTATTATAGTGCCATAACTTTTAATAGATCATTAATGACCAATTTTTTTTAAATAGTTCACCAAAGTGCTAAAAATCCGAAGCACTTGTGGTTAACGTTTTTTTTTTTTTTTTTAAATAACGAGACTCAAGTAAATGATTAGAAAGTTTTATGACACTTAAGTGATAAAAAAAAGTTATAATTCTCAAGTGAACGTCATATGAAATTTATGATATCTGTGCTGCCTTTTTCTAGTTGACATGTCTGTTGAAGGGGTGTGGACCCAACAATTATGTGGAGGAAGAAAGATCAAATGGGACTTTGTCTTGGGTGGTTAGCGGGGTCTCAATCAGGGTTGGCCGCCGGGCCATGCCCAAGACTGACTTCGGGTTGGGTCAACCTCTTTGATTTCTTGACCAGATTGCAATTATTCCGTGATTGACTTGAGCTTTTCCATAGGACAAGTGACTCCAAGTCTTCAATTTAACAAGGTTCATCCAAACTCTTTTCATTCTTCTCATATGGTGCCTCTCCACATACACCAAGCAATTCTTTACCAATTCCTCTTTGCCCAAAGAAAAACAAAGACATGGATAATGCTCTCAAGCCCATGAATATCTATCAAGTCTTTCTACTTATTCTTCTTCTACTGCAAGTGATGACTAGCAATGCTAGGCCAAGCAATCGACGATGCACTTCATCTTGTGGTGATATTCGCAACATAAATTATCCGTTTCGACTGAAGAGCGATCCAAAGGGATGTGGCATTTCGAATTACGAGCTGACTTGTGAAGATAATCGCACTTTTCTATACATCCTTGATGGTCGATACTATGTGCAGTCTATCAATTATTCCGTTAGTGAAATCAGATTGGTCGATGACGGGCTACAAAAGGATGACATCTCATCTCTCCCCCGTCATTCATTTGTGTGGGATATCATAAACTTCGGTCAGATCTCGTTCCGCACGATTAAAGGTGGGTCATACTACATCATTGATGGTCTTGCATTGATCATGGTGAATTGCTCAAAGCCGGTTAGTTCTCCATTTTACATTGGTACGAGTTCGTGCATTAAGGGGTCATACTCATCCAACACATCATCAAATTGGAAGTTGTATGTTTTGATCAGTCCAAAAGCTTTGGATGTTAGGGATTTTTGCATCATTAGCGGTTGGACGTGGGTGTCGCATGACTTTGAGCCTTACAAGCAGATTAATGTGAGCTCCTATAACTATGAGCTAATCCATAACATCATGGCCGATGGATTCACTCTCTCCTTTAGTCGTATACCGAAGAAAACTTCCTATTGCTACTTTGATTTCTATGGCTACTTTCACCTCCGTAACTACTTTCATTCCGATAGATTTCATCTTTACAGCTTATACGGAGGTCAGGTTTGCGGATCCAAGCTTTACTTCAACGGTAAGCACCAATTGCCAAATAATTTTACCATAATTTTGCATGATTCTGCACATTTTCGCTTGCTACTTTCTCTTCAAAACGGAAAATGAAAGGAATATTTATTATCCAAGAAAATTATGACAAAACATACAAGATAGTGTACATCAACGTTGTGTATTTGGAACCACCCGCTATGGTGGCTTCGCTGGATAGGCTTCAGACTTCCTTTCGCTAAGAGGTCTGGAGTTCGAAACCCCTGCGACGCAAGTGGTAGGGAGGCTGGCGTGAGACACCGGTGACTTACCCGGTGGCATGTGTGTGGTGGCTAGCACGTGTCGCCCCCAGTGGTTTATCTCCGGCTGCCGGCCGTGCGGGGTTCCCTGGGTCATCAAAAAAAAAAAAAAAAAAAAACCTTGTGTATTTGAAAGGTTTTGGGAAGTTGGTATTACCTATTAATATCAAATTAAAGGAGTTGCAGGATTTGTGGAAAGAGACTAGGAAAAAGAAGAAGTGATAGAAGAAAGCCACCCCCAAACGGACTTACATCGGCTGCACATGTACATGCCTCCTAGATTATAATTCCTTTCACAAAAGGTGGTCGGAACTCCAATTATATTATTAAAAAAAAAAAAAAAAAGATTATTGTGCCTCAATGACTAGTTTTTTGCTGTCCTAGAGTTTACGTTTTTTTTCTTAATTAGTCACTTAACTAATAATACGAGAGACACTCGTCAACATTCCTTAATAAATTGTATTCATGCATCCATAGGAGGAACAAAATTATTAATTAAATCATTGTTTCTTTATATTTGTTGACCACTAACAAAGCGAAAGGAGTTTCTTCTATCGTCTATCATTTATGTGAAACAAAACTTATTAGTTTCATTGATTTGCAAATGCACACATCCCACTTCTTATATTCTCCTGGACAAAGTAGGTTACTACTATTCTGTTTCCTCATGAGTTTTATGTTCCAAACTTCTTTTCCTTCAATTCCTTTTCACACAATTCATTCCTTCCACAGATGTCCACGATGATATTGCAATATGGACAACTGCAGATTTTATAGTACTACTAGGTAAGCCGCAATGATTTATTCTTACAATAATTGAAAAAAAAAATTATGTTAATCTATCAAAATTTTCTTTAGTGTTTTTCTGTGCAGCGAAAGTCGTAATCGGGATGCCATTTATCGCGATATTTCTAATCTACACGTACAAAAGGAGACATTTAGCAATTGACAAGAACGTTGAAGAATTTTTGCAAGCTCACAATAACTTTTTGCCCATAAGGTACTCTTACTTGAATATTAAGAAGATCTCTGGAAACTTCAAATACAAACTAGGTGAAGGGGGGTATGGTTCTGTGTACAAAGGAAAGCTCAGAAGCGGCAACGAAGTGGCCATCAAGATTTTGAAGAAGTCTAAGTCCCATGGTGAAGATTTTATTAGTGAAGTGGCTACAATTGGAAGAATTCACCATGTTAATGTAGTGCAACTCATCGGTTTTTGCTTTGAAGGCTCAAAACAAGCTCTTGTGTATGATCTCATGATAAATGGATCTTTAGATAAGCACATTTTTCCTGAGGAAGGTAATAAGTTTCTTGATTACATGAAATTGTATGAGATTGCTCTTGGGGTGGCAAGAGGGATTGAATATTTACATCGGGGGTGTGATATGCAAATACTACACTTTGATATCAAGCCCCATAATATTCTTTTAGACAAGAATTTCACTCTGAAAATTTCTGATTTTGGACTTGCGAGACTCTATCCTTCGGATCATAGGATAGTTTCATTGACTGTTGCAAGAGGAACACTAGGATATATGGCCCCAGAGTTGTTCTACAAAAACATTGGTGGGGTGTCTTATAAAGTGGATGTTTACGGCTTCGGGATGTTGCTCATGGAAATGGCAAGCAGAAGGAAGAATATAAAGGCAAAAGCAGAACACTCAAGCCAAATTTATTTTCCCTTATGGGTGTATGACCAAGTCACTAAAGGTACCAATGTTGAAATGGAAGAATTTGTAGAAGAGGAAAGGAAGGTCATAAAAAAGATGATAATAGTAGCACTTTGGTGTATACAATTAAATCCTGACCATCGGCCACCAATGAGTAAAGTCCTAGAAATGCTCGAAGGAGATATTAGTGAATTTCAAATGCCTCCAAAACCGCTTATTTACCCACCCGATGTGCCAATTAATAATGACAAAACCGAGATGGAACTAGAAACATTCTCAATGTCATCGAGCTCTCCAGTAATTTCAGCTGGTTTCCTTTTTAGAAATGGTAATGATGTTTAGAGAAACCGTGCATAGTTTGATTGTAAAAGTTTTGTGTATTTGTCCACATTCTAGTATTATGTTGGGAGGGACTTGAGCTAGTTTGGCTCGACACTAATTACTTTTGATATGGTCTTCTTGTGGTCCTTAGCTTAATGTTGCATCACTGTATTTCGTATAGTTTTACTCTCTTGCATCCTCCTTAATAATAAAAAGAATTGGTTAGATAGCAAGAATCGAACAGAGTAGGAAGGTGATGGACATTGTGAATTTTAATTCATCATTTGCGTGGTTTTGGATATTCCCAACAATAACTCGTGATCTTGCTCCTTAACGTGCTACTACCTGCATATGACTTCTTGATATAATAAACAACTGATTTTGACTTATAAATTAATTTCCTTATAACAACAACTCATTCTAAGCCAATAACAATTTCTTCAATGCTTTTTTGGATAGCGAAATTTGTAATCAGGATGCCATTTGTCACGATATTTCTAATCTGCAAGTATACAAGAAGGCGCCTAGCAATGGATAAGAATATTGAAGAATTTTTGCAAGCTCACAACAACTTTTTGCATATAAGCTACTCTTACTCTAATATTAAGAAGATCACCAAAGACTTCAAACACAAACTAGGTGAAGGGGGTATGGTTTTGTGTACAAAGTACTTAGAAGCAACAATGAAGTGGCCATCAAGATTTTAAAGTAGTCCAAGGCCAATAGCTAAGATTTTATTGGTGAAGTGGCTACTATTGGAAGGATTCACCGTGATAATATAGTGTAACTCATCGGTTTTTACTTTGAAGGCTCGAAACAAGCTCTTGTGTATGATCTTATAACACATGGATCTTTGGATAAGCACTTTTTTGCTCAGGAAGGTGATAAGTTTCTTGATTACATAAAAATATATGAGATTGCTCTTGGGGTGGTGAGGGGGATTGAATACTTACATTGGGGGTTTGACATGCAACTACCACACTTTGATATCAAGTCTCATAACATTCTTTTAGACAAGAATTTCACTCCAGAAATTTCTAACTCTGGACTCGCAAAACTTTATCCCACGGATCATAGCATAGTTTCATTAACTATTGCAAGAGGAACCTTGGGATACATGGCGCCTAAGTTCTACAAAGAACATAGGTGGTGTATCTTATAAAGTGGATGTCTATAGCTTTGGGATGTTGCTCATGGAAATGGCAAATAGAAGGAAGAATTTTAAATGTAAATGCAAGACACTCGAGCCAAATTTATTTTCCATTATGGGTGTATGACCAAGTCAGTGAAGGTACAAGTGTTGAAATGGAAGAAGTTGTAGAAGAGGAAAGGAAGGTGATAAAAAAATGATAATAGTTGCACTTTCGTACATACAATTAAACCCTGAACATCGCCCTCTAATGAACAAAGTCCTAGAAATGCCGGAAGGAGATATTGGTAAACTATATATGCTTCCAAAAGTACTTATTTACCCACTGGATGTGTTAGTTAACAAGGACAAATCTGAGATGGAACTAGAAACACTCTCAACTTCATCGAATGCTTCGGTAGTTTCATCTAATTTTCCTTTTAGTGATAGCAATGTTGTTTAGAGAACCATGCACTATTTGATTGGAAAAGCTTTGTATATTTGCACACAATCTAATAATATGTTGGGAGGGACTTGAGCTAGTTTATCTCGACCCTAATTACTTTGAGATTGTCTTCTTGTGGCTCTTATATTAATGTTGTGTTATCGTACTTCATATAGTTTTACTCTCTTGCACCTTTAAAAGGACAAAGAATTGGTCCGAAAGCAAGTACAAAAACAGAGGAGGGAGGTGACCGCTATTGTGAATTGTCCTACCTTGTTACGTGATTTTTAATAATGCTAATGAAAAAACTAATGATAACCCATGATCTCGCTCCTATGTGCACCACTGCCACCATATGATTTTTTATATAAAAAACAACTAATTTCGACTTATGAATTCATCATGAGAGAAAACATATATTTACACCTTTTGTGAAGTGGACACCATCTATCTATGTTAGAAACAATTTTTATCAAAATGGAAGAAAAAAAATCAGATGAAACAATTCGATGAAGTTTATATATGAAAGAACTCATAATCCGCTTTAATGTTGACATGAAATTGTCAACGAGTAATAATATTGGAGGATTACAATTTTCTCTTATATCATCCACTATAGTGACTTCAATTAACGGGTTTTTTAGAATTTCAAGGCACTTTATGAAAATTCATCAACTTGACTTATATACCGGATATCGGCCATAGAGGGAAGGAGGAGAAGGAGGAGAAGCAACCCCCTACCTGCCAAAAAAATTAAGAAAAAATTTAATTACGGACCTAAAGTGGGGGCAATTTTTTAAAAATGCCTAGAATAAAGTTTGTTTTAGATTACAGCCCGAGTAGCCAAGATAATTTGAGATGAGTGAACCGTTGTCCGGCCAAATTTCCAATCGGCGGATAATTTCGTCCAAAATTCTCTGATTTTACCTATATATTTATGCTGAACAACTGAATGAACTAGAGGATCGTTGACTTAAAGAACAATTGCTGAACAGTTTTCGTCCAAAATTTTCCCGTTTACTCAGCTCTGTCCGCCCACAACAAATCGCTCCTTACACCTTTCAAGTTCTTCCTTCCAAGATCCTTCCCCAGCTGGAGGAGGAGTGTCGATTACATCCAAGGAGTTTAAAGAGGCTAGGATTCTTCGATTCTACCTCTGATATTTCTGGTTTGTTCGGGTTTGACAGCGGAGGTGCGGAGGGAGAGCGATGGTGCGGGATCGTGAATGAGTTGAGTTTCCGAAGTTTGTTCTGTTGGCAAAATATGGCTTCGAATTGAGTAGAATAATAAAGTCGGACTTTGAGGAGTGATATCACTTTTTTTAAGAATTTATTTGCCCTTAACGTTGCTAATGATCACTGGCAAATATCCTCCAAGATATAACAAAGTCTCAAAAATGAGAATACTATATAGCAATTTTAATATTTCTCCCGAGTCTCTCTAGGAAACAATTGAAAAGATGACTATAGTTTTCAAAAAGAATGCTCGAAAAGATAAAAATGATCACTCTCGTTCTTTTGAAAACTGACATGAATATATATAAAATACTCTTAAAACACAAGCAAGTCTTCGTGAAAAATTGCAAAAATAAACAAATGTGTCCTTTCAAAAATTGCCGAATTGAACAAAGGCATCCATTCTGACCAAAAAAAAAAAAAAAAAAAAAAATCAAAGGCATCCATTCAAAAGAAGTTGAAAAGAAAACAAATGCAACCCTTCAGGAAAAGTTGCAAACTGAATGAGTATCTTTTCCAAAGGTTATCTTGAAAAGACACAAACAAAAATTCGGAATAATAATATTTTTTAGATAATTTCTGAAAATTCTCAAAAACAAAAAGCAACCTTTGAATTGATTAAAGCGGGCAAGCGTGCTAAGTGCGCCATTATTCGCGCACTCGATTATGATGGGGTCTAGCCCACACCCAATTATTCCTTTAGGTACACAAAAGAAACCCCACACTTATTAATTGTCCCACTTCCTCCCATTTCTCTTATGTGGGACAAGGAAATATGCACTTGGTTTATTTTTACAGACAAACTTCCAATATGTTCTGGTCATGAATCATGATGAAGGTGATGCTATGTGGACGTTTCTACTTCGGGAGAAGGCAAGGGTGATAGTGCTCTTGGTGGTTGACTTCATGAACTGCGAACTAATGTTGGAGTAGGCATGGGTTCCTTGCTTTCTAAGGCCTTAGAGTCTGCGGTTGTACTTGATGGCCAGAATATTGCTTGTGGTGGATGACGTGCTGCTTTAGATACTGCATGAGAACATTTCTATTCTTCAGAATTTCTGTCTTTTTGTTTCCCGGAATAAAAAAAGAATAGAAATCCGTTTGGTAATTAATGCCAAGTTGTTCTTCTATTCCCCAGAATAGAAAATTAGCTCGGGAATAGATTTGGAGTAGAAACGAGAAGCAAAAAAAAAGTTGTTTCTTGTTCTCAGGAACCTAGAAATAAGTGAATTTTCTTTTTTATTTTTCTTTTATTCTTCTCTCATGCCGCGGCCATCATCGACGCCCGCCGCCGCCAGCTAACCACCATCGCCGCCGCCGATCGTCGCCCGTCGTCGGCCGCCGACCGTCACCGCCACTGGCTAACTACTGCTCGTCGCCGCTGCCACCGTTAGTTGACTGCCACCCGCCACCGCACGTCGCCGCCGTTGCACGACCGCCGGCTATCGACTGTCACCGCTGACCGTCGCCGCACAGCCCATCGGTCGCTGTCGCTCACCAGCCGTGGGAGGTGGTGGCCGATGGGTTGTGCGGCGTTGGTCGGTGATGATGGTCAGCGGCCGGCGGTCGTGTAGCAATGGCAACGTGCTGTGGCGGGTGACGGTCGGCCGACGGTGATCTGTGAGCAAGAATAAAAAACAAATAAATACAAAAAAGAAATAATTTTTTACGAAACGCATTTCTATTCTTTTTCTACTTCTGGATTAAAATTTTTTGGAGTTAATACCTTATTTTACTTAGAAATTGTTCCCCGAAATAGAAATAGAAAATAAGCATTTCTAAAGAAAAAAAAAAAAAAACTCTTTCCTATCCAAGAAGCGTTACCATTCGCACCCTTAATGACCAAGCAAGGAGAGATCTTTTCCCAGGGGAGATGGGTGAGAGACTTGGGCATGGCTGGACTCCTTATGTTTTGCATCCAAAGCTAATAGATGCTCTCAGCAACACATATATGCAGCGAGTATCATAAATGCGCGGTAAGTCTTTCTGGAGATTTATACACTTGGGGGTGATGGAGCTTATAGTTTTGGTCTTCTTGGGCATGGGAATGAAGTGAGCCACTGGGTACCAAAAAGAGCGAATGGACCCTTGGAAGGTATATGCCTCATCCCTCTCCTGTTGACTTTGGCACACTGTAGTTGTCACTTCTGCTGGTCAGTTACTTGCTTTCGGTGGTGGCACCTTTGGTGTTCTGGGCCATGGAGATCGAAAAAGTGTATCAATAACCAAGGAAGTGGAGCCCTTTAAAGGGCTTCGCACTGTTCGAGCTGCTTTGGGTGTTTGGCATACAACTACAGTAGTGGAAATCATGGTTGGTAATCCTAGTTTCGGTAACTACTCATTCAAAAACTGCAGTAGTGAGTAATGGATGTGATCAGTGGGTGGTTTAATTTTTTGTAAACTCATTTTTTTTTTTCTATACAAATATTCAAGTGTTTAACGATAAGTTGATATTGGTTGTTTGGCCAAATACTTGCTGTTTTTATGATGAGTTGGTGATGATGGTTATTAACAATCACTTGGCCAAATGCTTGCTGTGATCAATGGATGTTTCATATACTAATGCTTGCTGTTAGAATTGTTGGAAAGCCATTAGTTATACTGTTGTTAGAATTTTCGATCATCGTTTGGCTCTTCTTCTCTTCATCACGTGTTCAGTTAACAAAATATGCCTGAGTTTTGATTTCTCCTCTCCGGAGTTCTTTCTGAGCTTGTATTAAGGGGAATAATCGATAGTACCATAGAGAAAGAGCGAGTTCTACACATCCATTAGTATAAGCTATTTGAGAAAGACCTGCTAGTACTTGGCAATAGAAGAAAGGTGGATATGTATATAATGGAGCACTCTCGGTAAAAGAAAAGAGTTCAAGACAACTGAACTAGAGATAAGGATCCTCTAGTTCATCTTCATTACAAGCTCACAAGGGAGCTTATGGTATATTGAGATTCCATTTCAAGAATGAAATTCCAATTGATAGGCACGAGCCTGTTCCCTTCTCTTCAATCCTTTCTGCTTCTATTTTCCAGATGCTTACTATGAGCCGAACTGAAGCGACAACTACGCAGAGTTAAAAACCAGGCAAGCTTTTTGGATAAAGATTGGCAGCCATCATCTCGTTGCTGCTCATCTCCATTAAAGGCATTGTCTTTCTCGAAAATGAGACGTGCCCCGCATTTCTTCAACTGAATTCGGCGAATAAAGAGTGGGTTCTGCTTTGCCACCTAAATTTTATGCCCTTCTTTCAGCTTGGAAACCAACGGGTGAAAATCCTAGAACCGGCATAATTGAACCTGATCTTCATCCAATTTCAGAACTCCCTTCAAGGGCAAAGCAGTGCTGGAGATAGGCATGTTCATTTTAGGTACCTTTGCCTGGATTATCCACAACTGTGGAAATATAATCTCTCAAATATTTTGGGAAAGTCACTGGCGATGAAGATGACTTCACCTATGCGAACAGGGTTTTCATGGACCGCATAGCTCACTTCCTCTTCATTTAGCGAATCTGAAGTTTCACTCCCTCGCTTACTGAGAACGAGAACGCATAATTCCTCAAAGAAACCTGCAAAATATCAAATTGTCATGACTACTATATAAACGTGCATTACAAGTGACTGCTATACCCGCATGGCCTGATTCACCACTTTTTCATGCAATGAGGTTTTGTGCATAAAATTTTCCTTTTCCAGAGTTCTCGGACTTGTAGATGCATTCTTTTTTTCTCTTTTTAAGAGAGAGATAGAGAACCTTAGAAATTATCTTCTTAATTACTGAAAAACACACGTAGCATCAAGTCAGGTATAGCCTTCTCAAGGATTTCGAGCACTGAAGTCCTGGAACATCCCCCGCTTTCTCGCAATTCACCATGTTCATCTCCTCCAAGTTCTCCAATTCAGACAGATCAAAGACCGTCTCTGTTGCCATGCAGTCTGCAATATTAACCTCTACCAAACTCGATGGAAGAGGCAGAAGAGACTCGAGCTCCTTAAATTTGTTAACCCTCACGACAACGATGTTTTCCAATTTTCCTATTGATTTTGGAAGCTCTGCGATATCATAATGGACCATGGTAGTGAGACACCCCTCGAAATTCTATGTCACCAACAAATTTAGGAAGTTCAGTTAGGAAGACGCACTTCATAATACTCAACAATTCAAGTTTCCTCAATGACCGCACTGAATCAGGTAGGTCCTTTGTTCCAGTATCATTAAGCGTGAGTTCTTTGAGAGAAGCCATCATTACCACAAGGGATCCACAATCAACAAAGAAAGAAGGCGCACCAAATTCTAACAAACCAGAATACTTGCGCCAGTTTTTGGACGCGTGAAAACTACCTCGCCAACAACATTGCCCTACTTCCACACCTACATTGTCGACCCTCCATTTCCATCAAGAGAATCGAGCAAACCTGGAGAATTTGAAGTGGAGTCGAAGAATCCTAGCCTCTTTACGCTCCTTAGATGTAATCGAACGCTCCTTCATCCAGCTGAGGAGGATGGAGCTTTGATAACTCTATAAAAATAGAGTTATTTTACCTATTTTAGGCAACAATTAATGCAATATCTTAGAGAAAATATTTGGATTTCCTTTTGATTATTTAAATTTTCCTTATTTATGCAGAATAATGAGATATTGAGGAGATAAGGAAAAGAATGGCAACTATTAGGAATTCAAATAAAAGCAGCAGTGGAAGATGGATATCAAATCAGGAAATTCTTGATTTTGTTCCCTAATGTTATCTGCAAGCGTTGGGAGATAGATATTTTGGATCTCCTATAAATAGGAAAGAGAGAGCAACTAGGTTTTGAAGAGGGGTTAGATCGTTTTTCATTCTTCTGAGAGTTTTTCAAGTATTTTGAAGAGAAGACCAAAGTGGTGATAGAATTCTTGTTCTTTGATTCAAGATGCTGGGTTTGATTTATATTTTTATTTCTTATTCTACCATGTTCTAATTTTCTTTTGTTAGGGCTACGATGTAGCCTAACCATGATAATGTGAATTTCATGATTTTTATATTTTATAATTGATTTCATTCATGTGAGTTATATATTATTGCGTTTAATGCTTTTGAGTGACTGGCCACCACTTGAATGATCTGATGTGCATGTTTGAGACTGAGAAGTGATAATATGCAATTGCTCATTATAATGTATAACTATGAATTAAACGTGGATAGAAATATACCGCGTTATTTGTGTAGCTTTCGGTGATAAAGTGATCCAAAAGACTCATTGTAAGCCGGGAATATTCATAGTTTTTAATGCACTCATGTTTATTTTAATTCACATAGAGATATAGTGGATTAATAAGCTGAGTAGGTTTGCTATACCTAGAGATAGGATAGTAAATAGGTTAGGAAATTCCGCTATCACATGTTTGATATCGTTCTTGTATTCATAATAATCTGAAATTCATATCTAGTGGTTATGGTGAAATCGGATGCTCTAACATATTTATCGATCGATTTACTGCATTTAGTCTACAATTGTCGTTTTTAATTTATTCTTAATTATATTTTGATTTGTTAGATAAATTTTAGAATTAGTCTATTTTAGTATTTAATTGGTTTATTAATCATTGATCTCCGTGGGACGATACTTTTTCTCATCATTATATTACTTGTTCGACACGTGCACTTGCGTTTAGAATTTTACGAACAAGTTTTTGGTGCCGTTGCTGGGGATCGTTTGTTTAATACTAATTAATATTGATACCAGATAATTCTAAGTTTAATCTAGCTTTCGTTTTGTTTTATTTTTCGGGGTTTATATCGGTTTATGACACATAGCCAACAAGGGAAACTTGTTGAGCTTGATCCAGAAATCGAGCGTACATTCAAAAGGTGACTGAGAGAACAGAGAAATCACGCTAAGAAGATGGCAGACGGTGAGAATGAAAGTCCACATAGACTCTTAAGAGATTATGCTGCGCCAACAATTCAAGGAACCACATCAAGTATCAGAAGACCTGCAATTCAAGCAAACAACTTTGAGATCAAGCCATCACTCATTCAGATGCTTCAACAATCAGTGCAATTCAGCGAGCTACCAAGCGATGATCCAAACGCTCACATCAATGCTTTTCTTAAAATCTGTGACACCATTAAATATAATGGAGTTACAGATGATGCTATTAGATTGAGATTATTTCCATTCTCTCTTAGAGACAAAGCTAAGAGTTGGCTTTCTTCTCTTCCTGCAGGATCAATTACTACATGGAATGATATGGCTTAGAAATTTCTTGGTAAGTTCTTTCCACCTGCAAAATCTGCGAAGATGCGTAACGATATTACTAATTTTATGCAGATGGATAATGAATCATTATATGAAGCATGGGAAAGATTCAAAAATGGCGATATCTACGAAAAATGAAAGATCGCGCAGGCCATAAGAAATCAAACAGATGTTTCATCTGCAACCAGAAAGGACATTTTGCCAAAAATTGTCCCCAAGCGAAAAAAGGTCAGAATCGTTTAATTCATCATATTGAGAATGAAACTGGAATTTCTCTTGAAAATGATGATATTGAATCCCTACTCTCCGCTGATGAAGAGCCATCAGAACATACTCTTTGTATGATCCCTTCCTATCAAACTTCTAGTGAAACTGAATCTGACACAGAATCTAAAGAGATTTTTCATATATCTCTTGCATCCTCAGAACAACCTCCTGACATATTTTCAAGCCAAACCCAGTGTCCCCATTTTCCTGTAAAAATCTTCACTTCTAAGTTTGCAAAACCAATCAATGTCATTGCTCTTATTGACACAGGAGCAAGTTGTTCCATCTTGGACACCAAAATTCTGCCTGAAGAATATTGGACTTCTCATGTCCGATACTTCAATTCTGCATTTGGAGATACTTTCTCCACAAATGTCAGAACTACTCCTATAACTGTCCAATTCTTTCCCCATTATTCTATCACAACCAAAATCTTTGGATCCAGTCTCCCCAATAAAGATCTGATAATTAGGTGGGATATTATGACTCAAATCGCTCAACTTCAAATCATTCCTGGAAAAGGTCTTAAGTATAGGGACCAATTCTCTGAGTTCGTCAATATTCAAAGACTCTTTTCCATTCATATGAGTCTATTAGATCCAATCATGCAAAAGTTGCTTCAATCATGCTCGAATCTCATCGAGTTCGCTCAAAAATGTTCTCATCCCTTATGGGAAAATCCAGAGTTTTTTGTTCACCTTCCGTTCAAAAAGAATGAAGATATAAATCCAACCAAGGCGAGTCACTCGGGAATGAATCCAGAACATTTAACTTTGGCACAAAGGGAATGCTCAGAACTTCTCCAGCAAGGACTTATTGAACTATCCAACTCTCAATGGGCTTGTGAAGCCTTTTATGTCAATAAGCGTGCTGAGCAAACCAGGGGAAAAATGAGATTAGTGATCAACTATCAACCTCTCAACCTTTTTCTCCAAGACGATAAGTTCCCTTTACCTTCAAGAGATTCTCTCTTTGCTGGTCTAACCAAAGCCCATATCTATTCCAAATTTGACCTCAAAGCCGGATTCTGGCAATTGGGCATTCATCCTGATGACAGACCCAAAACAGGGTTCTGTATCCCAAACTAGCACTTCCAGTGGAAAGTCCTTTCTTTTGGTTTGAAAGTTGCCCCATCACTCTTTCAAAAGGCAATGTGCCGAATTTTCCAGCCAATCTTGTCAAGTGCTGCAGTCTATATTGATGATATTCTGCTCTACAGTCCTGATGAGCAGTCGCACTGCCAACTCCTTAAACAATTTGCAGAAATTGTGAGGAAGCATGGCATCATGCTTTCTCGAGAGGAAAATGAATATTGCCCAGCACGAAATTGAATTTCTTGGTATGCACCTCAATAAAGGTACGTACTACCCGGGGCCACACATTGCACAGGAATTATTGAAGTTTCCTGAAGAATACCTTACCACAAAGGAAGTTCAGCAATTTCTTGGGATAATTAATTATCTCAGGGATTTTGTTCCAAACATCGCAAACCGCGATCCCACTCCGGTCGGTGTTGAAGAAGAATCCCCCATCTTGGGGAAAGACCCAAACCAAAGCGATTCTTGAGCTTAAGGAGATTATGCAAAATCTCCCACCGCTACAAATACCATCAACAGGGAAAAGAATCCTTCAGACTAACGCCAGTGACGAATACTGGGCAGCAGTCCTGTTCGAAGAAATTGATGGTAAGAGGCACCTCTGTGCTTATAAAAGTGGAAAATTTTCTCAAGCTGAAATGCATTACCATTCCACCTTCAAAGAGATCTTAGCAGTCAAAAACGGGATCAAAAAATTTGAGTTCCATCTCATCGGTCACCATTTCTTAGTAGAACTAGATATGGCATCTTTTCCACAAATGACCAAGTTCAAGCAGAAGCAAATCCCGAATTCTCAGTTGCTTCGATGGGCTGAATGGTTTTCAAAATACTCTTTCGAGACCAAATACATTCCTGGAAAGAAGAATGTGCTTGCTGACTTCTTGTCAAGGCCGAAAGCACCCGCAGAAATCAACATGTACATCAAGAGACCTGCCTTCCATATGCTCAATTATGGAAAGAAATACAAGATCGAGAAGATCAAAGATCCGCCCACTGGAAATATCCCCAGGAAATCATTGAAGAAATCCAGCACGACCGTCTCAGTGAAAACATCGATAGTCTCATGTGGCAATGCCATACTGAACTATTCCGATTCAATGGAGGTTCCATTCTCTATCCTTTTGGGTTGAATACAGATTATCCATTCATTCATCCTCTTACCTGGAAGGAAGATGATTTTCCTGATCAACTCAAAAAGTTATTATGGTACTTAACCAACAAGTACTTAATAGCTATTGAGATCCCAACCAAAAGATTCATTGCCAACCTCACAAGGATTTTCATGCTCGGTAAAGGTAATGTTGATAGGGAAAGTGACAGAAATCTTTTAGACTTTCTCAACTGGTTTTATCCTCCAACTCATTGGAAACATCTTTTAGAGAAAGAACTAAGAACTGCAACACCAAACCCTGAAGTCCATACCATTCTGTTTTTTAAGCGACCATGGCACTTTTTTAGAAACAATGGTAGCATAATTAATGAACCACAGGAAATAGGAACCACATCCTATAAACCACATCTGAACAATAGAGAAGCCCGAATTCACAGATCGTATCCAGGCTCTGTCAGATATTCTGAACATCAGTACCGAGAGCTTCAAAGAATTCTTTGCCAAGAAAACAAAACTGTTCCTCAAGAAATATGGAATTATAATGCCCCCTCCACTTGGGATCATTATGAGCTCGTACCAGAAGCCAAAGAAGCACTCGATGATTTCAGACAAGCAGCGTTATCCCAGGAGCATGAAATGACAGATGCAGATGACATTGTCCAATCCACTCAAGACCCCTATGCTCGATGGGGAAGTCCTCTGTCCCAGGACCCCTATGCTCCAGGATCCTCGTCCTTATTTCAAAACATGAATGTATCCTTCTACAAGGATCCAATCAACTGGCCTCAGCCAAACATCCCTGATCCTGACGACAACACCGATTGGGCACAAGAAGAAGCCTCACATTGGGCACATGAAGCATCCTCGTCAAGACAAATTCTCTCACCCGAGATCTTGAAGCTCTTGAACAAAAGTATGAAGAACACCTCTTTGCATCAAATTACAGCTCAGATGACTCCCACAACAGCTACAATGCCCGTGATGGATGAGACCGCTGAAAATGCCGTTGTCCGTACAAAGTCACTGTAGCAAGGTTACTATTCACTAGGCTAGGGAAAGTACTGTAGTAGTTTACTGTTCACAGTACAGGTACTGTTCATAGTGTGCGAATAATTCCCTCCCGGAAATTTCGTTCCGGAGCCTTTATTCTGTTCCTGGACCCGTTAGTTGGTCTTTGTCTATTTCTGTCTCCCATTTGCCTATATAAGGCAAGGAGTCTGTATTGTGTTGGGCAGAGTCCCTTGAATGAAGTGAGTGTTTGTGAAAAACCTCTCATGGCCTTCTAAACTCCTCTCTTCTTCTCTCGCCTGGTAGGATCCTCCAAGAAATGCAGCTCGAGAATGTTAGAAACGTTTCCATCCTGGCATCTCTGAGTGTCTCTAGGCTTTGAACTAAAGGACTAAGTGGTTTTCTGCTGAAAGGTTGTCACTGAAGGGCTTGAACGGGAGTGTTCGCCCACTATGGGATGCATACCTGCAGAAAATTGACTTCGTCTTCCTTGGTTCTAAGTCTAGGTCCCTCAATGGGAGATGCCCACATCACGGACTACCCGTATGGATGCAGGTACAAACTTTTTATAATGGCTCTAGTACAAATCTTCGTTCTATGATTGATGCAGCTGTAGGAGGAACTCTAAATAATAAAACACCAGAAGAAGCCTACAACTTATTAGAGGAGATGGCGTCCAATAGTTATCAGTGGCCTACTGAGAGACTACCAATGCGAAAAGTTAACGGAGTTCACGAAGTGGATGCTTTTGCTGCAATTGCTGCACAATTTGAAGCACTCAACAAAAAGCTAGATAATATGAGTGTTTCAGCCATGAAAATTCAGATTTTGACATGTGATTTTTGTGGTGGAGGACATGCTAGCACAGAATGTCAGGTAGGTAATACTTTTAAACAATCTAGTGAAAATTCTAACTTTGTTGGAAATTTTAACAAGTCACAAAATAATCCCTACTCCAACACGTACAATCCGGGCTGGCGCAATCATCCAAATTTTTCATGGAATAATCAAAATGTGACTAGACCACCGGGATTCAAACAATTAGAGGAGACAAAGTCAAATTTGGAAGATATAGTCACCAAACTTGCTAATACGACTCATGACTTCATCAAAAGCACGGATGTGAGATTTCAAAACTAAGAGGCTTCAATCAGAAATCTGGAGATGCAAGTTGGTCAGTTAGCAAGCATGATGTCAGGGAGACAACAGGGTTCTTTGTCGAGCAACACGGAGAAAAATCCAATTGAAAACATAAAGGCTATTACCCTGAGAAGTGGTAAACAAGTTGGAGAAGAAAAGATTTTTAAAGACAAGGAAGAGATGATCAATAAACAAGCAAAGGAGACAAGTAAGAGTAAACTTTTTCCAGATAATCCCAAGCCATATGTGCCGCCAATTCCATTCCCTCGGCGACTCCAAAGAAGCACAAAATAGATAAGCAATTTTCTAAATTTCTTGATGTATTTAAAAAATTGCACATTAACATTCCTTTTGCAGATGCTTTAGTGCAAATGCCTAGTTATGCAAAATTTTTGAAGGAAATTTTAGCAAACAAAAGGAAACTGGAGGATTATGAAACTGTGAAGTTAAATGAGGAGTATTCAGCCATCCTACAAAATAAATTGCCTCCGAAATTAAAAGATCCAGGGAGTTTTACTATTCCTTGCACTATTGGAGATTCTTACTTTGAAAAAGCATTATGTGATTTAGGTGCAAGTATTAATCCGATGCCTTATTCTGTTTTCAAGAAATTAGGATTGGGCGAGGTAAAAGCAACCACAAAGTGTCACTTAACCGGCCGATCGATCAATTAAATATCTAAGAGGTATTGTGGAAGATGTTTTGGTAAAAGTTGACAAATTCATCTTTCCTGCAGATTTCATAGTTCTTGACATAGAGGAAAATTTTGAGGCACCACTTATCTTAGGTCGACCTTTTCTAGCAACAGTAAGAGCTCTTATTGATGTACAACAAGGGAAGTTGATTCTTAGAGTTCAAGATGATCTTGTTTCATTTAATGTTTTTAAAGTAATGAAATAACCATTTGATGATAATTCTTGTTTTAGAGTTGAGACAGTTGACAAATTGGTGAATAAGGTTTTTCAAGAAAATATTTTTAAAGATTCACTTGAAGCATGTTTGATTCAACCAATGGACAAAGATATTCAGAATGAGGAGATAAAGGAGTATGCAAATTTCATGGAGGCAATTCCACCATAGTCATGGCAAAAGGCAATTAAATTCGAAGAGTTGGGACAACACATTACAAAGCCTAAACCATCAATTGAAGAGCCTCCAATTCTTGAACTCAAACCCTTACCTACTCATTTGAAATATGCTTATTTAGATGGAGTTTCTTCTTTACCGGTAATTATATCTTCTTCTTTGACAGATTTGATGGAGGAAAAATTGCTCAGAGTATTAAGAGAGCATAAAGGTGCAATTGGATGGAAAATAGCTGATATCAAGGGTATTAGTCCTTCGATTTGCATGCACAAAATTTTGATGGAGGAACAATATAAACCCGTTATCCAACCTCAGAGGCGTTTGAACCCGAAGATGCAAGAAGTAGTAAAAGCTGAGGTAATTAAGCTACTTGATGTAGGTATCATCTATCCCATCTCTGATAGTTCTTGGGTAAGTCCTGTACAAGTTGTGCCAAAGAAAGGTGGTATGACTGTTCAGAAAAACGACAACAATGAATTGATTCCAACTAGAACGATTCTTGGGTGGCGTGTGTGTATGGATTACAGAAAATTGAATGATGCCACTAGAAAAGATCACGTTCCTTTACCATTTATTGATCAAATGTTAGAAAGACTAGCAGGACATGAGTTTATTGCTTTCTTGATGGATATTCGTGGTATAATCAGATTCCTATTGCACCGGAAGATCAAGAGAAAACTACTTTCACTTGTCCCTATGGTACTTTTGCTTTTAGAAGAATGCCCTTTGGTCTTTGTAATGCACCAGCTACTTTTCAGAGATGCATAATGGCTATTTTTTCTGATATGGTTGAAAAATATATTGAGATTTTCATGGATGATTTTTCCGTTTTTGGCTTATCATTTGATTCTTGTTTAAATAATTTGGCTTTGGTCTCACAAAGATTTGAGGAGACTAACTTTGTTTTGAATTGGGAGAAGTGTCACTTTATGGTGCAAGAAGGAATAGTGCTCGGGCATAAAATTTCTCAAAACGGAATAGAAGTTGATCGAGCCAAAGTGAAGGTCATTGCAAAATTGCCTCCGCCAACATCTGTGAAACTTGTCAGAGGATTTTTAGGACATGTAAGATTTTACAGGCGATTTATAAAAGATTTTTCAAAAATTGCTAAACCTCTTTCTAATCTTTTGGAAAAAGATGCTCCTTTTAATTTTTCTGTTGAATGCATGCAGGCTTTTAACACTTTAAAGAAGAAGTTAATATCAGCACCAATTATGGCGGCACCAAATTGGGATTTACCTTTTGAGCTAATGTGTGATGCTAGCAATTCTGCGGTAGGAGCTGTTTTGGGACAAAGGAAGAATAAAATTTTTCAAACCATATACTATGCCGTCGAACCTTGTCAGTGCACAATTAAATTATTCAACAACAGAAAAGGAACTTTTGGCGGTAGTATTTGCTTTTGATAAATTTCGTTCTTATTTAATTGGCTCAAAAGTTATAGTTTATTCGACCACTCGCTCTTAGGTATCGCTAGAAAAGAAAGAATCAAAACCCGGGTTGATCGTGTGGATTCTATGCTGCAAGAATTTGATTTGGAAATCAAAGATAAGAAGGGGACTGAAAACCTAATTGCAAACCACTTATCAAGAATTCCAAATTCAAAGGAAGAGGTAAGACCAATTTTGGAAGAGTTCCCTGATGAGAAAATATTTTCCATTAAGTCCACAAAAATTCTCTGGTACGCAGACTTTGTAAATTATTTGGTAAGTAATGTTCTTCCTCCTGAATTATCATATCAACGAAGAAAAATTCTTTTCTGATGTTAAAAATTATTTTTGGGAAGAACCTTTCTTGTTTAAAGTATGTGCAGACCAAGTCATAAGGAGATGTGTTCCAGATGAAGAGAAGGTAAACATTTTACATCATTGTCATGATGGAGAGACAGGTGGCCATTTTGGTGCCACCAAAACTGCAGCTAAGATTTTGCAATCTGGATTTTATTGGCCTACACTTTTTAAAGATGCATACTCCTATGTAGCTTTATGTGATAGATGTCGAGAACTGGAAATATTTCAAAAAAATGAGATGCCTTTAAACAACATTATTGTGTGTGAATTATTTGATGTTTGGGGTATTGATTTCATGGGACCTTTTACACCTTCTTATGGAAATTTATACATTTTAGTAGCTGTGGAGTATGTGTCTAAGTAGGTAGAAGCTGTAACATTGCCAACTAATAATGCTAAGGTTGTGGTCAAATTTTTGAAGAAAAATATTTTTACCCGATTCGGCACTCCTAAGGCAATCATAAGTGATAGGGGGACACATTTTTACAATAAACAATTTGAAGCACTTGTGGATAAGTATGGAGTCACACATAAGGTTGCAACCCCTTATCATCCTCAGACTAGTGGTCAAGTAGAGATTTCAAATAGGGAAATCAAGAGAATTTTAGAAAAACAGTGAATGCCTCTAGGAAAGATTGGTCAATAAAACTTGATGATGCACTTTGGGCCTATAGGACAGCGTTCAAAACTCCAATTGGGATGTCTCCTTTTAGGCTAGTGTTTGGAAAAGCTTGTCACTTACCAGTGGAATTAGAGCATAAAGCATATTGGGCATTGAAATTTCTGAATTTTGACATGCAGTCTGCAGGTGAAGAAAGATTATTACAACTGAATGAATTGGAGGAATTTCGCAATGAGTCCTATAAAAATTCTAAGTTATACAAGGAGCATACAAAAAGATGGTATGACAAGCACATATTCAGAAGAGAGTTTAAAATTGATCAAAAAGTTTTACTTTATAACTCTCGTCTTAAACTTTTTCAAGGAAAGTTGCGGTCTCGATGGTCTGGTCCTTTTACAGTTACACAAGTATTCCCATATGGAACAATTGAAGTTGCGCATGACACTGAGGGTACATTCAAAGTGAATGATCAACGTTTGAAGTCCTACTTTGAAGGTGGTTATAACAAGCAGAAGACCACCATTGAACTTCATCCTCCAGAATAGCAACATCTGAGATAGTTTGGCTGAAAACTATAAAGCAAGCGCTTCTTGGGAGGCAACCCAAGCATTTTAATTATGTTTTTATTTATTTTTATGTTTATGTTTTGCAAAAAAAAAAAAAAAAAAAAAAGATTAAGCTTCTCTGTGTTATCCAGGTTGACTTTTTAGGGAGCACCTTTCAAGAGTTAAGGTCATCCATGGACTTATCCTACAACCAGGGAAGTTTTCTTCTTCCTATTCTATTTTTCGCATTGGGGACATTGCTTCATTCAAGTTTGGGGGGAGATAAAAATTTTTTGGCTAAATCTATTTTTTTATCATGATTGCTGTCTTAATTGTGAATTTTTACGATTCTTAGGAAAACTTAAATTTTATTTAAACTTGCAATTGATGTGTGAGTTAATCTTAATTCTGATTATGTTGATCCACTTATTGAGCACTAAAAGTCCTTAATTTTTGAATTGTGTGTAAATTTAGAGAACATTCATGTGAAGTATGTGATTTTCTTAAATTCACCCAAATCTTAGAATTTGTTTGATTTTCTCTTGAGGCGAAATCCTAAGGTAAATCTAACTGAGAAAATGATTTAGGCAATTTTTGGATCGATTGAGCCTTTCAAGCTAACCCTGTTTATTTATCCCTAGTCATCCCGTTGAGCCTTAATTATTACCCAATTTTTCATTGGTACCCACATATATTTAGCCTAGCCATTATCAAATTATATCCTTGTCCCATGCTCTATGAACACGTTGATTTTCTTTTGGGATAAAAAAATTATTTGAGCTTGATAGAAATTTGGGAGGAATGATGGAGTATAGCAAAAAAAAAAAAAAAAAAAAAAAAAAAAAAAGAAGAAGTGATTGCTATGGTTGTTTGGGGTGTATAAAAAAAAAATTGCTTTTATGGTTCCCTATCCAACTTTCAATTGAGTGAGCCTTTTGGATACTCAATGGGTTGGAAATTTTCATGTTATATTAGGAGGGACTTTGGGAGAAACTCCACCATAAAGCAATTCAAAAAAAAAAAAAAAAAAAAGAGAGAGAGAGAGAGAAAAAAAAAAAAAAAGAAGGAAAAAAAAAAAGGAATGGTGATATATGGTGGCAGAAAAATTATCTTGAATGAGTGAAATTGGATAGTGACATTGGCTCTAAATAGATCCTAGAAATCAACGTGTTGATGGGTGATTTGAGCTTAAAATTCTCGTTATCTCACCTTTAGCCCAGCCTTACATTACAACCCGAGAAAAGTCCTATTGATTTTTGGTTGGATAATTAGCTTACATTAGTGGAGAGAGGAATGAAAAACAAACCTATGAGATTTGGTCATAATTATTGAGAATTTTTGAGAGATTACATGTTAATGTGAATTTATCTGGATTGCATATAATTCGAAAAAGATGAGGACTCTCACACACACACTTGGATCATATAGTTAGAATTGGTCTTAACTTATAAATCGATTTCAATGTTTGGATGAAATTTGTGTTTTTCTTTGAATTGTGAATTTGAGCAATTATGGAAAGATGTCATGGAGGAGGTTGCTAGCTTGATTATGTGTTATGTCTTGATTTTGCTCGAGGACTAGCAAAACGTTAAGTTTGGGGGTTTGATAACTCTATAAAAATAGAGTCATTTTACCTATTTTAGGCAACAATTAATGCAATATCTTAGAGAAAATATTTGGATTTCCTTTTGATTATTTGAATTTTCCTTATTTATGTAGAATAATGAGATATTGAGGAGATAAGGAAAAGAATGGCAACTATCAGGAATTCAAATAAAAGCAACAGTGGAAGATGGATATCAAATCAAGAAATTCTTGATTTTGTTCCCTAATGTTATCTGCAAGCGTTGGGAGATAGATATTTTGGATCTCCTATAAATAGGAAAGAGAGAGCAGCTAGGTTTTGAAGAGGGGTTAGATCGTTTTTCATTCTTCTGAGAGTTTTTCAAGTATTTTGAAGAGAAGACCAAAGTGGTGATAGAATTCTTGTTCTTTGATTCAAGATGCTGGGTTTGATTTATATTTTTATTTCTTATTCTACCATGTTCTAATTTTCTTTTGTTAGGGCTACGATGTAGCCTAACCATGATAATGTAAATTTCATGATTTTTATATTTTATAATTAATTTCATTCATGTGAGTTATATATTATTGCGTTTAATGCTTTTGAGTGACTCGGCCACCACTTGAATGATCGATGTGCATGTTTGAGGCGAGAAGTGATAATATACAATTGCTCATTATAATGTATAACCATGAATTAAATGTGGATAGAAATATACCGCGTTATTTGTGTAGCTTTCGGTGATAAAGTGATCCAAAAGACTCATTGTAAGCCGGGAATATTCATAGTTTTTAATGTACTCATGTTTATTTTAATTCACATAGAGATATAGTGGATTAATAAGCTGAGTAGGTTTGCTATACCTAGAGATAGGATAGTAAATAGGTTAGGAAATTCCGCTATCACATGTTTGATATCGTTCTTGTATTCATAATAATCTGAAATTCATATCTAGTGGTTATGGTGAAATCGGATGCTCTAACATATTTATCTGATCGATTTACTGCATTTAGTCTACAATTGTCGTTTTTAATTTATTCTTAATTATATTTTGATTTGTTAGATAAATTTTAGAATTAGTTTATTTTAGTATTTAATTGGTTTATTAATCATCGATCTCCGTGGGACGATACTTTTTCTCATCATTATATTACTTGTTCGACACGTGCACTTGCGTTTAGAATTTTACGAACAAGCTTCCAAGGAAGAACTTGATAGGAGTGAGAAGCAATTTGTTATGGGCGGGACAGACCGAGGGCGGGAAAATTTTGGACGAAATTTGTTTAGCAATAGTTCTCCTCGATGACGATCGAGAGTAAAGTCAAATTTTAAAAAAAAAAAAAAAAAATATAAAATTGCCCCTTTTTTTAGTTTTTGGAAACAGTTGCCATGCCAACATTTAACAAGACAATGAGTTCAAATCATTATTTGAGATTAAATTGATTACTTCATGACTTTATTTAAAATAAGGTTCAATCCATATCTTTTTTAAAACAAAATATTTACACTTTAGATCTATATTTGAAATTTTCTCACAAAAATAAAAATTACACATATCTACTATAGAGAATTTAATCTCATATTTAGTTTCATGCTCAAACTTTTTCTTTAGAAAAAAAAGAAAAAAAAATATCAAAATCCATGTCAGTTTGCTTAAGGTAAATTCCAATATAATGCATTCAATGGGAAAGATGCCAATTGCAAAGATGTAAACAAAGACATAATCTCATCTCTACCTTAAATGTGTAGACAATTATATTGAGCTATCTCTTTGTTCGTGTCGCAACCCCTTTTTTCGGGGGCGCCCGGCCAGATCGGGTCTCGAGCGCCTAAAGGAGGCTAATAGCTTGGCTGAGTTTAATTAAAGCCAGGACTCTCCCAAGTCCGCCAATTCACGACTTTAAAATATTTGGTTTGTAAATTGATTTTTAAAACGGAGTCGCCACTAATCAATTTGGGGTAGGTTGATTAGAAACCCAAGCAAAGTATCGAGAGAAATACTTGCTCCTGTGCAACCAGAGAAATTAGGATCGGGGACTTGATTACACTAGTTAATCACTAATACCCTTTCGGTACCTAATCTTGTTTAAACTCTAAGGTTTTTTGGATGTTTGGGAATTTTCCATGCATTTTAGGAAAAATCACATTTTTTGGTATTTTCCTCATTTTGGACATAAAAAGGAGTTTGGGTTTTTGGGGTATTTTTGGCATTTTATGAAAATTTTGGACTTTTTAGGAAATTTGGCAATTTTGGGGATTTTTTGGTAATTTTTGATTTTTTTTTTTTTTGGAAAATATTTAAACATTTCAACATTTTTGGAAAATAATAATATTTTTCACTTTTTCTAAACATTTTTGGAAATAAATAATTTTAGTTTTGATTTTTGGTTTTTGGAAAAATAAAACATTTTAAAAACATTTTTTGATTTTTGAAAAATAAAATGATTTTTGATTTTTTATTATTAAAATATTATAAATACAGGTCCGGGTCGATCCGCGGGTCGGATCCGACCCGGACTAGCATGAAACGCGGCCAAGTCCCGCGTTTTGGGGCGAGGAGCCAAAACGGCGTCGTGCCGGGTATGGATGCCCGACCCAGCCCGGCGACCCGTTCGGACGACCCGGTTCCCACTCAACGCGAAACGGCGTCGTTCCTGTTTGCGAAACGGCGCCGTAGCTTTCCCAGATCGGAGACCCAGATCACGGGGCAAAACCCTACCCGGATCGGCCCGGATTTCGACACGACTTTCCTACAAAACACGAAACGACGCCGCTTCGGACGGGTGGTCGACCCGGATCCCTACGCCCCTCGGAACGACGCCGTTCTTGGACACCCGACCCGAATCCGACCCGGACTGCGAACCAACCCCCTTTTCATCGCGAAACGACGCCGTATGCGGACCCCCCGATCCAGATCCGACCCGACCCGACTCCAACCCCCTCCCTAGACTTACGGAACCCTACCCGGTTCCCGATCTGGGTTCGACCCGGTGACCCGGAATCGTGACCCGAAATCGGGAACCCTAGGGTTCCGATTTGGGGCTGGCCAAGGGGGGTTTCGCGACGGCGACGGTGACTGGGACAACGGCGGCGGTGGCGGGGAGGCTCCGACGGACGGCAAAACTCACCTATTCTTGGACGGAATCGGCCTTGGTGACGGCGGCGACGGGCAAGGGCTTCTTTCTCCCTCTCTCTCTCTCTCTCTCTCTCTCTGGCTCGACTTCGGCGGAGCTAGGGTTCTCAGCCGTGAGCCCTCACCCCCCGCTGAAGTCTCTCAGTAGGGTAGTCAAGGGCCACGGCTTTGATCCAGCTTCTGCCTTTGCCTCTGCGTGCTTTGATCGACGTCAGGACCCCCTATTTATAGGCGGGGGGTGGCCGGTCGACGAGGGTTCGGCCGGGGTGGATGCCGCGGCTTCCACCGGCCGAACCGGCGTCCCATCGACCCTTAGCCTTATCCGGCCATGTCCCCTTTGCTGTTGCTGTTCATCTGCTCCCCCTGCTGCCGCCGTACGTCGCGTCGTCGTCCTCCTTTGCTTTTCTCCGGTCGCCGCTGCTCAGGCGCGTGCAACACACGCGAAACCGGGCGAGGAAGGCGGGTCACGCGGGTCGGGCTCGGGCGCGAGTCGATCCGCGGGTCTTGGGGCCGAAGGCCTTCTGGGCTGTTGGGCCGGTTTTTTTCAGTTTTTTCCTGTTTTTTCGATTTTTTTCGCTTTTCTCGTTTTTTCGTTTTTTTCTCGGTTTTTTTTTGTTTTTTCAGGTTTTTATCAAAATAAAACAAAATAAAATAAAACCTAAGAAAAAAATAATTAAAAACCCAAAATTAAAAATTAAAAATTAGGCGTCAACAGTTCATATTATTATTCGTGTAAAAAATTTTGACCTTTAGTTAATACTACATATATATACACTGGCTGTCCTAAATGGTGTGGTCGGTGCTAACGTTAACAATTTTAATAATATTTAGATATTTTTTTGATATTTTTCCTTTTCTTTGTCTTCCCTTCTTCCTCTAGTCAGTCGTTGGGCCTTGGCAATTGACCAAAGGCAATGACTGGCGAGATCAACCTTTCAGCCTCTAGCAAAGCTTGCCTTTGCTGGCCACTGGTGAATGTGAGACTTGCCCGCTTCTAGCGTGGTTCCACCTTGTTGCTAGGCTAGGTTAACCTCGCCAGATTTGGCTAGGTGTGGTCGACCTTGCTAGTCAGCCTTGTTAGTTGACCTCGTCGGCCACTGATGAATGTGAGACTTGCCCGCTTCTAGCGTGGTTCCACCTTGTTGCTAGGCTAGGTTAACCTCGTCAGATTTGGCTAGGTGTGGTCGACCTTGCTAGTCGGCCTCGCTAGTTGACCTCGTCGGCCCTTGCCTTTAGCTGGTTGTTGAGGCTCGATGACCAACTAAAGGAAGAAGGGAAGGAAAACAAGAAAGAGAAAAAAGAAAAAAAAATGGAAAATAGACATAGTGGTGCTTCAATACTATATTGTCAGAATACCAAGTGTCTTCAGATTAGACGTACTTAAATCTCGTCTAGTCAATAGACATAGTTGTGCTTCCACTCACTAAAAGTCTAGCAAGCATCAATCCTTAAATCAGTTTTACCACCAAAGAACACTATAATATTACCAAGTGTCCTTACTAATTGACGTTTGTGCGTCTACATTGACATTCATCACCCAAAGTTGCAATCTATCAACCACGACTTGACAACTCACTAAGGAGATGGCCTATATAAGATGAAACGCTCATTCATTATCTAATCTTACTCTTCTTGTGCAATTGAGATCCTCAATTGCCTCTCGCGGGAACTATTTCAAGTACCGGTGGGCCGACCCGGCCTTAACCTGAATTCCATGATGCAGATTGATTCAAGCAGCATAGTTTTGGCTGATTCGGTGATTCTTAAGTTGTGCATCAAAATTTTGGTGCCGTTTTGTGGAAACACAATCTTGAGATGATACTCATGTTCTTGGAACTTGTTAAGGATTTTCTGAAACTAGTCTCGTAATAATTTCCCCTTTCTGTTGCTGCCTAACGAGAGCAGGAGACCAAGGGGGATAGAATTTTGCATTAGAATCAGCTCCGACGGAAATCGTCTTTTTCGGATGGGTTCTCTCCGTAAATTGTTGGGATTGCGCCCCTACTACAATCGACCGGGGAGAGCATGGGAACAGGGGCAATATATTGATCCAAACCAAGAATTTATAAAATATCAACTTATATATGTAAAAACAAGCACGATTTCGTTGCATTTTTTATCCTACCAAAACTACTTTTCGTAAAATAGAGTTAACCATTAAATTTCATGAACCACCCGAGGACCCCTAAGTTTGTTTCACTCAAAAGGATAAGTCTCTTCAATCTAGTAAATTTTTTCTTTTTACGTATCTATGAAAATCTGGGCAGGGTCAACTCCAGCACTTAATAAGAAAGTATTCTAATTTTCAAAATATTAGCCATGCAAAACACCAAATTTGATAAGAAAATAATAAAGGGTAACACAGATGACGTTCCCTAAAAAGAAAAAGAAAAAACAGAAAAAAGAAAAAGATAACAAAAAACACATCTTCACCGTCATTGCAATCATGTGGTCTGCGGCTCTGTCAGGAAACTCATGCGAGAGTTCTTGAGAACGGGCCGACTGGCTGAATTCCTCAACAGCGCTTTTTGCCTTCTTATCAGCGTCGACGCAAGCCGCCGTTTCAGTCTGCAGCTCCTTCGCCATATTCTGCTAAAGCGCTTTAGCCACTATAATCAGAGATGCAAATGGTCTATCGTATAAACACCCATAATTCGTGATGAAATTCAGCAAATCAATATAATGCCAACAAGAACACACTTATCACATTCGAAACAGATTTGCCACTCAGGCCACCGTGCCTCAAAGCATCAAAAGAAGTTAAGAAGAATGCGGAAGAGAGAAATAAGGAATTTTCTATATATTTTGATTTATTCATAATGAGGATTATTAGCATTTTTATAGGTTTTATGAAAGACTAAATAAGATAATATATAAATTCAGATATGTAAAATCATAGAGGATATTCACATAATCTTGAGAGATATAAAAACCATCCTAATTTCCTAAATAACTCTAACAAAAAAGATGCTCAAAACTCAAAAAATTCTCCAACTATTGTTTTATGAATAGCCAATAGATCAGTATAATTTCATATGGTAAATGTTAAAAAGTTTCTCAGGATGTATCGATTAGGATTTATTAATTATATGAGCCCATTCAAATAAGGTAATAGTTTGGTTATGTGCTAATAGGAACATATGTACGTCCCATTTTTTGATCAATTTACAACATGTACTTTGTACATAAAGTATAGTTGCTATTTCATCATTTCTAATGAGTGTCAAGAATGCACTTATATGATTCTTTCAATGTCATCTTTTTCTTAGCACGAAGGTAACGCACATAAGACACGGCATAAGTCTTGTGACTACTTAAATCTAAAAGCAAGAAAGCACGATTCACGCGAGCTTCCAAAAAGCAAGTTTGTCGATTCTTCTTGTTTTCTTACTTTTGAACCCCCTTTTTTGCACAAAGTGAATCAATCCTATCAAATCTAATTTAATAGCCAAACCGGGATTTTTTATTATGCATCTATATAGCTTTTTGAAACAAAATTGGTTCATTGTATCAATCCACCATAGTTAAAAAAGAAGGGGAGACCAAAAGAGATATCAATAGTTTGAAGTGATTGCACCAATTGCACCCACAAATCTCCAATCTGCATCAAACACGATTGTGGTTGCTTTTGTCATCTATAGTTCTAAAAGTATGGGTCCCTTTTGATTCTAGCTAAGAAAAATGTATTCCGTATCGTGCCTATATAGAAAATGTAAGGATTATTGCTTAGAAAGTTATTAAGATCCTGTATTGCTTCAAGTTGTCCCTACATGTATTATACCATCTTTATATGGCCGTACTACACGGCTAAAATTTATACTCAAGCAACTATAGTCATTCTTGCCTTGGCACGTGCCTTGCGAGAATACAATTATAGTATGGACATATGTGATTTTGCTTTTAAGCGGACCATAGGAAAGTGTATTTTTTGTAGCTATTATGCATGTAAAGTATAGCAAATTTATACATTTCAAGTATATCTCAAAAAAAAAAAAAAAGTTCTAGATAAAGATTTTTTCATGTATTCATTCATGGCTAGGATGGATATGACACCGTGTGATATATCATTGTCATCTGAGATACTTTTTATATAGCAATTAATTATTTCATGAAATGATTCGTCTATGTAACCTATAGGAACATATATACGTCCCATTTTTTGATTAATTTACAACATGTGCTTTGTACAAAAAGTATAGGTGCTATTTCAACATTTCTAATGAGTGTCAAGAAGGACGCACTTAATATGATTCTTTGAATGTCACATTTTTCTTAGCGCAAAGGTAACGCAAAATAAGACACGACAAAAGTGTTTTGACTGAGTAAATCTAAAAGTGAGAAAGCATGATCCTCGCAAGCTTCCAAAAAGCAAGTCTGTCAATTCATCTTGTTTTCTTAATTTTTAACTGCCTTTTTTGCGCAAAGCATATCAACCCCATCAAATCTTATTTAATAGCCAAATCGGGGTTTTTTTTTCTGCACCTATATAGCTTTTTGAAACAAATTTGTTTCTTTGTATCCATCCACCATAGTTAAATGGAAGTGGAGATCAAAAGAGATATGAATAGTTTGACGTGATTGCACCAATTGCATGCACAAATCTCCAATCCACATCAAACACGATTGTGGTTGCTTTTGTCGTCAACAATTCTAAAAGTATTGGTTCCTTTGATTCTAGCTAGGAAAGATATATGCCATATCGTGCCGATTGATCATTAGGTTAATTAATTTTTTTTAATATAGAAAATGTAAAGACTATTGCTTAGAAAGTAATTGGGGAGTCTCAATCAGGGTTGGCCGTCGAGCCGTGCCTATTACTCCACTAATAATGTTAACTTTGGCTTTCATTTCTTGACCTAATCTGTTGACTGACTTGGTCTTTTTATAGGACAAGGCGACTCCAAAGTCTCTAGTCGAACAAGGTTCATCCAATCTCTTTTCAATCTTTTCATATGGTGCCATCTCCACTAATAATGTTAACTTCAGCTTTAATTTCTTGACCTGATCCGTTGATTGACTTGGTCTTTTCTATAGGACAAGGCGACTCTAAAGTCTCCAATTGAACAAGGTTCATCCAATCTCTTTTCACTCTTTTCATATGGTGCCATCACCATGTACCCCAAGTAGTTCTTTAACAATATTGCTTTGCCCAAGGATGAATTGAAGGGGTGCAGTGATTAGGATAATGAGCTGGCTTGTGAATATAATTGCACAATTCTATACTTGTGTGATGGCCGATACTTCATGCAATCTATCAATTATTCCACCCACCAAATCAAATCAATCGATGACGGGTTGCGAAAGGATAACTGCTCGTCTCATCCTCGTCATTCATGGGCGGCATATAACTTCAAGCACCATATTGACCCAAATAACCCATACAAAATGGACCATGATGGTCCATTGGTCATTGTGAACTGCTTGAAACCAATTAGTTTTCCATTCTACATCGCCATCGGTCCATGTACTGAGGGGTTGTAATTTTCCAACACATTATTGAATTGGAACTTGTATTTTCTCGAATTTATTGACTAATGTATACTCTATATAGTGTCACTTTAATAAAATAGAAGGCTTCTAATTATGCAAATTGTTGAACATGCTATAAGATTCTCTTCAAAGATGGTGAGGGAACACACTATAAGAAATAAAGATTGTGTATAAGAAGGAAGTGATGGGGGAGAGAGATGGATTTGTTTGTTGACGGAATGTGGAGCCAACAATCACGTGAAGAGAGTTTGGAAGAAACTTTTGAATTTTCAATGAGTGTAAAATTTCCAAGGGTTGGACATGACTCCACTAATAATGTTACTTTAGTTTGGGTCCCCTTTTTAATTTCTTGACTTGTATGCTTTTGTCACATTGACTGACTTGGGCATTTCTATTAGTCGAGGCGACTCCGAAGTCTTCAATCTAATGAGGTTTGTTCAATCTTTTTTCAATCGTTTAATGTTGTGCCTCCATCTGTCCTCCACACACACCAATCAATTCTTTACCAATTTCTCTTTTCCCAAAGACAATCGGAGACGTAATTAATACTCTCTGCTCCATGAATATCCCTCTAGTGTTGCTAGTCTTTCTTGTTCTATTTGCAAGCGATGTAATGCATGAATTTGCATTATATTTTTTCAATATGAAGATTCAGAACTTGCTGGATGGGAATGATTTCTTGATTATGCACTGCCCATAGGCTAAAGATTTAGGAGTCCAACCATAGCAATGAGCCACATCTGTTCACATCCTCATCGCCACTCACCACAAAGTCATCTCCCAAAAATCCAATCCAACTAAAAAGGTTTTTTGTGTTTCTTCCCCCATTGCAATCAAACCTAGGAGACCCTTTATTTGGTGCCAAAGCAAAATCTAATGGACGAAAAAGAGAGCAAGAAAACGTAAAAACAAAAAGAAGGGAAGAGATCGTTACCAAAGCAAATGGGCGTCAGCTAGCTTCTGTTGATTAAGGGGCTCAATAAACTCAAAAAGTAAAGAGTTAGCACAAAAGAGGGAAGCTCCCCTAATTTCAAACGTCTTTGCTTCCCAATCTATAATATTCTTTTCAAGTTCCTAAACCTAAAGATCTGTTGGGTCCAATATGGCTTTGTCAAGCTAGAGCTTGCTTCATCGTATGCGTTGAAATAATTGAATTGGGATTGACTTGTATTGCCCATCGAACCGCATCAATTATGTTCCTGGTATTCGGGTCGAATGGCCAAGTTTCAACGGGTCACCTATTGTGTACCAAGCACGGCGCTTCTAGTGATAAATACCCAAAAATTGATCTTTTTATTGTTGGAAAATCAATATAAAGCTAACAACAATAACAGCTTATCACATTTGAAATGGATTTACCACTTGGAGCGCCATGCCTCAGAGCATCAAAGAGATGCTTAAGACTCACAAGGGTAAGATAACCTCTAATAACTCTAAATACCTAAAATTTTCATCATATACAAACGTTAACATGTATTTTTGCGTATAATTATTTCATAAATTTTCTTAAATAATTCGAGTAGTCCTGTAACTTTCGAAGGGACAGAAAAACAAACGTGCTGAATTGTCAAAATTTTGTAAGGTTCTAATTAAAAATCAAGTTTTTTTTTTTTTTTTTTTTTAATCTCTCATGGCGTTCCAGTAATGTTAACAGTCATATGTTGGGGGAAAAAGCACCCAAAAATAAAGTTGGACGTGAATCCCCTCCAAAGTTGTATTTCTAAGTAGGTAAATGGCGCGCATGATAACCATTTTATTTCTCTACTTTTCTAATTTTCTATTTAGGGGAATGAGTTTGAAATAGAAATTCATTTGAAAACACAACTTCATCTTTTTTATTTTTTTAATTTCCAGGACAAATTTTAGGTTTAGAAATAGGTTTGGAAAAAAAAATGAGAAGTATAAATTTTCTACTCTTTTGTTTTTGAAACAGAAACTGAAAAGTAAAAAGCCTCTTCTTCTCGCTCACACTCGCCACCCGCTGCCACCCGCTGCCAACCGCTGGCTGGCTGGCTATTTTCTACTATTTTTAGTGATTCCTTATGCTAGCCTATTTTCTACTCTAACTGTATATGAATTCTCATCGTATTTCACTCCGTGATAGTTTTATTTCTGCAATTATTTTATTGTTAGTGTCCAAAATATATAAGAAATCATTGCACACAAGAACAAATCCTTGGACTTATCTAACAATCAAGGGAATTATTTTTTCATTTGAAAGAGCAGACTGGTGGACTTGTATAACATGGTTTCATGATACTGCATCAAAATTGATGTACTGCGTCAAAATTGATGTACTATGTCATGATATGGAGAAGAAGAAGTTTGGATGCATTTTTCATTTTTGATTGTTCATCGAAACTATACATGAATTTTCATATGATCGTGACTTGCCAGGTGAAGAAAGAAGATGGAGAAGAAGAAGGAAGGAGGAAAACAACGAAGAAGAAAATAAGAAAGAAAGGGAGAGAGATGCATTTGCCCATTGATGGGATGTGGAACCAACAGTCATGTTGAGAGAGTGGAAGAAACGTGGAGAAAGAAAGGTCTTATGTGAAGCAAAATTTTTTGAATTTTCAATAGATGGGAATTTGCGAGATGTGCTGCATACGTAGGTCAATAAAGGGGGTCATCAATTGAGAAGGATTGGACACGACTCCACTAATGGAATGAAACTTCAGTTTGGATCCACCTCCTTTAATTTCTTGACTTGCATGAGTTTGTTCCGTGCCTGACTTGGACTTTTCTATAGGACAAGGCCACTCCAAGTCTGCCGTCAAACAAGGCTCTTCCCTTTGTTTTGCCTTATATTGAGCAAGCTACAGTGCTAGACATGATGTACCTTTGCTTATTCTTTAATTCTGCAGTAGTTTTCTGCTCTACGGGCGAACTGGTTCTCCCTTAATTTTCCTCGTCATATAATGGCTAAAGCTTTGAGATTTTTCTCTCGTTCTTCGTGTTTTCTTACATAGGTGTGTAGTTGTTTCGAGTAAAGACAGTGTTAATTGATGTTAATTCAACATTTTCAACTGTTAGCGTAGTAACAGGCGAAGAACTTCTGCAAGAATCGATAAGTCAATGGAATATTAGGGAGTATCTCGTACTTTTTACTGTCGTTTCTTGGCTTGACTGTTTACTCATATGGGTCAAAATTTTTAGTTTGTCAATGAGCTGTGAGAATTTATCTGAAGAAGATGGAACGACATGCTCAGCGAACAAATGAATAAAGGTTACAAACTAACTGAAGTGGTTCGTGTACGATATCATGTGTAGCATAATCCTTAATGGAAAGACTAGCTGAAACATGTCTCCAAATTATTTGCTGTACCAATGCAATGTCATTGGATACAAAGCATAAAATTTTAAGTTTATAAAACCGATATTGAGTTTCACTTAGTTTTGGAAACGAAGTTTTTTCAATAAATTTGGGATATCGCCCGCTCCAAATGCCATTAGATTTAGGAAGGAAAGGAGAGCGTTGCCGTTTATTGATGATATCCATACACAATACCTCTGTTTTAATGTAATTCTAGTGATTAGGAGATTATTTCTTTTCAAGTGTTCACTTAAGAGGGTGTGACCGGTGATGGTAATTCCTGGTCACGCAGATTCTAACGTCAAATGCATTTTGTGAGTCACGCATTGGCTCTGGAAAAGAACTGTCACTGTTCTGAGGCAATAGGACAAGAGATCCCTGGACATGACAAAAATCCATAGGCTACAAAACAGTTTTTGCCCAGGCGATGTCTACTCTTCTCCGTGTTGTGGTATTGTCGAATTAAAGCATGTTACCATTATCTGCCTCATCATGTGCTTTCATGGGATTGCATGTTTCTTTGCTACTTGCTAGTTCTTGAAGGTGAAAAATTGAATGGAACAAGAATTTTGTTGCTTGTTAAATAAATCCACTGATTCATTCTTTTGGGTATAAATAAATGTTGAGAACGGAAAAATTTCTCCTTTGTGTCTGCTATGATTACTTATATGGTTTCGATACCCGAACAGTCTAAATTCATGATACAATAATCTGCAAAAATATAGGTGTCATAGACTGAAACACCATGAATATTCATATACTCCTAGAGTAGAAAATCAGCTAGCATAAGGACTCATTGAATGGGCAGGTACTGGTTGTGCACTGTCTATAGACTAGAGATTTGAGAGCCCAACCATGGCAACTATAACCTGCTCCACTTGGCTAAAGATGAAGAGCCACATCAACGTGTTGTTCATATCCTCATCGCCATTCACCATGAAGTGGTCTCCTCAAAATCCAATCGAACTAAAAAGCTCATTGCCTTTCCTCCCCTGTTGCAATCAAACATGGGAGACCCTTTATTTGGTCCTAAAGCAAAATGTATTGTACGAAAGAGAGGGAAAAAATAAATTTTAAAAAAAGGAGAAGGTGAGAGATCATTAATAAAGTAAATGCGGGTCAACCAGCTTTTGTTGATTAAGGGGCCCAATAAACCCAATAAATCTCAAAAGCAATAAAAAAAAAAAAAAAAAAAGAGGGAAGCTCCCCTAATTTTAAACGTCTCTGCTTCCTAGTTTGTAATATCCTTTTCAATATCTTGAACCTGAAGATTTGTTAGATCCAGTATGGCTTTGTCAAGCCAAAATTGCTCGATTGTAAGCATTGAAATGGTTGAGTCGGGATTGACTTTTGACACCCCTCGTTTAGCACGTTGTCTACCGTGTCCTGGGCATGATGCTTCTAGTGATAAACACACTTATCAAATTTGCGACAGATTTACCGCTTGAGCCACCATGCCTCAAAGTATCAAAGATATGCTTAAGAGTTTAAAAGGGTAAGATAGCCTCTAACTATCGTTTTGCTGAATAGTCAATGTATTAGTATATCCTAATATAGTATATGTTGCTAAAAAGTTTCTAAGAAAGGATTGATTAGGATTTACTAATTATCTTTCATATATGGAAAAATAGTCTGTTTGATTAAGGTAATACTTTGGTTACATTCTAATGGGAACATGTATAAATCCTATTTTCTGTTCAATTCGCATCATGCATATTGTGCATAAAGTAAAGTCATTATTTTCAGTGTTCTTAACAAGTGTCACAAAGGACGCGCCAATATGATTCTATCAATGTCACACCCCTTTTTTAGCTCAAAGGTAACGATGACATAAGACACGACAAAAGTCTAGTAACTAATTAAATTTACAAGCTAGAAAGCATGATTCTCGTTGGCTTCCAAAAAGCGAATCTGTCGAGCTGTTTTCTTACTTTTTGACTCTCTTTTGTGCGCAAAGTTCAACTAAATAAAGAGGCCACACTACAACAAATGTCCTTACTTAGTAACTTATTTAACCTTACACCGCTAATCAAATCTTGTTTTAGTAGCCAAAGAAAAGTTTTCTCCCATATATATATTTTAAGAAATTGGTTAACTGCATCAATCGACCAAAATGAATATGAAGTGGAGATGAAAGGAGAGATGCCACGGGCTTGACGTGATTGCACAAATGTCACACACTTCTCTATTACATGCCATGACACTTTTAAAAGACTTTGCCTTTGCCTTCAAGAATTATTAAAGTACCTGTCCCTTTTAATTCTAGCTAAGAAAGAGATATCACAAGTGATTTGACCGATTGCACACACTAATCTCTAATCCACATTAAAGGCTATTAGGGTTGCTTTTTATCTTCAATATTTCTTGAAGCATATCTCCCTTGATTCTGGCTAAGAACGGTAGCCCCTCATCTGTCCCGTCCATCATTAGGGTGAGAAAATTTCCAATAAAGAAGATATAAAGTCTATGTGACGTCCAAAGTCATTTGGACCCACTATTGCTTCAAATTCACCCTAAGTGGATCCTATCCATATATGCCTGTATTTGCAAGTAGTCATTCTTGCCACTGTGCATTGCAAGAATACTATTTGTAATGACGCGTTGGACTCTTGTAACTTTGTTGCCAGTTAATGAATCTTTACCTGTTTCGACCAAAAAAAAGAAATAGGAGAGGGTATTTTATGTAACTACCATGCACATAAACTATTGCAAATTACACATTTTAGCTTCTTATAAGGATTTTTTTTTCAAGATATACATGATGACTAGGTCGACAATGACGTGGTGCAATATATCATAGCCATATGAGACAATTTTCTTATAGCAATTATTTATTTAAAGAAATGATTCAACCGTGTAAGAAATTTGAATTACATCTAAAGTTTGTGACATAATTTAGCAAATATTGAATACATATCGAGTGATTAAGCACCGATGATGGACCGGAGAATTTTTAAAGAATAAGAGAAGAAGAATGGAGGAGGGGAAAAACGAAGAAAAAAATAAGAGGAAAGATAGTGAGTATATTTGTTTGTTAATAAGACGTGGACCCAAGAATCACATGGAATAGAGTGAAAGCGAAGTGGAGATAGTGGAGAAGGAAAGATCAAACAGGGATGGAAATCGGCCATTCCACGACTCCCACTAATAATGGAACCTCAGTTTCAGTTCACCTCTTTAATTTCTTCACTTTCCATCCATTTGTTCCGTTGACTAACTTGGGGGCTTCTCTATAAGACCAGGCTACTCCAAGTCCCCAATCAAATAAGGATCGTTCCATCTTCTTTCAATCTTTTTACATTGCGCCTCCTCCACCCACTCCCAGCAATCTTTACCAATTTCTCTTTGCCCAAAGATATACAAAGGCATGGTTAATGCTCTCCACTCCATGAATATTTGTTGAGTGTTGCTACTCACTCTTATTCTAGTTCAAGCGATGACTTGCAGTGTTGAGAGTAAGCAGCAGTGCTTTGCTTCATCATGTGGTAACATTCATAATATAAGCTACCCATTTCGATTAAAGACTGATCCGAAAGGATGCAGTGAGATGGGTCTCGAGCTGATTTGTGAAGATAATCGGGCCGTTGTATCCATTGATGATGGTCGATACTATGTGCAGTCTATCAATTATTCGACTAGAGAAGTCAGATTGGTCGACGATGGACTGCAAAAGGATAACTGCTCGTCTCTTCCTCGTTATTCATTGTCTTCCATGTCAGACTACAACCAAAGTGCTTTGGTCATTGTGAACTGCTCAAAGACGGTTAGTCTTCCATTCTACATCACCATTGGTTCATGTACCGAGGGGTTGTACTCTTCCAACACATCATTGAATTGGAACTTGCATGCTTTGGTCAATCCAAAAGTTTCGGATGTTAGGGATTTTTGCAACATTTACAGTTGGACATGGACATATTATTTTGGAGTTGGAGAACACATTAACAGTAGCTTCTACAATTACAAGCTAATTCATAGCATCATGGCCGATGGATTTGTTATCCCCTATATGCCTTATCAATCTTCATGGAAGAAAACTTTCTTTTGCTACTCTGATTGGTATCGCTACTTTCATCTCTATCGCTACTTTTATTCCGAACGCTTGGCAAACAACTACACCAAAGGTCCGGTCTGCGGATCCATCTACTATAAAGGCAGTAAGTATTGATTGGCGATGAAATTTCGCCGATATTTTGCATGATTTTGTACCCTCTTTCACTTGCTACTTTCTCTTCAAAACTATAAAATGAATGGAATATCTAATATCCAAGAAAATTATGACAAAATATACATGATGGTGTACGTCAATGCATGTATGTGTGTATTTATAATTTCTTTCGTAAAAGGGCTAAATCTCCCACTGTGAAAAAAACGAAAAAAGGATTCTTGTGCCACCAACCACATGACTAGGTTTTTGTTGGCAAATAATTTAAATTTTTTTTTAATTTTCTTATGAATTCTTTAATTAGTCACTCAACTAATAATCTAGGAGACACTCATTAACAATCCTTAAAAAAAATTGTAGTCATGTATTGATAGGAGGAACAAAATTATTAATTAAAAATGAAAAGCACAATTTTTCTAGATTTGTTGACTGCTAATTACGCGAAAGGAGTTTCTTGAATCCTCTCGTCTACACGAAAAAAGAAGCTCATTATTTCCTTTTATTTGCAAATGCACGTATCCCTTCTCATATTCTTTGGACAAAATTCAACTGTACAAAGTAGCTTGCTCCTACTCTGTTTCCTCGTGTCTTTTGCTTTCCGAACTTCTTTTCCTTCAATTTTTTTTTTTTCACATCAATTCGTCCATAGGTGTCCTCGATGATATTGCATTTTGGACCGCTTGGGATTTTACAACGCCATTAGGTAAGCCGCAATTACTTATTCTTACAATAATTATGAAAAAAAGTACTTATTCTAACCAATCAAAATTTTCTTCAGTACTTTTCTGTGTAATGAAGTTCATAATTGGGATGCCATTTGTTGCGATATTTCTAATCTACAAGTACAAAAGAAGGCACTTAGCAATGGACAAGAACATCGAAGAATTTTTGCAAGCTCATAACAACTTTTTGCCCATAAGGTATTCTTACTCGAATATTAAGAAGATCACTAGAAATTTTAAGCACAAACTAGGTGAAGGAGGGTATGGTTCTGTATACAAAGGAATGCTCAGAAGCGGCAACGAAGTGGCCATCAAGATTTTGAAGCAGTCCAAGGGTAATGGCCAAGATTTTATCAGTGAAGTGGCTACTATTGGAAGAATTCATCATGTTAATGTAGTGCAACTCATTGGGTTTTGCTTTGAAGGTACAAAACAAGCTCTCGTGTATGATTTCATGTCAAATGGATCTTTGGATAAGCACATTTTCACTGAAGAAGGTGATAAGTTCCTTGATTACAAGAAAATATATGAGATCACTTTCGGGGTGGCGAAGGGGATTGAATATTTACATTAGGGATGTGACATGCAAATACTACACTTTGATATCAAACCTCACAACATTCTTTTAGACAAGAATTTCACTCCGAAAGTTTCTGATTTTGGACTTGCGAAACTTTATCCAATTGATCATAGCATAGTCTCGGTGACTGTTGCAAGAGGAACCTTGGGATATATGGCACCTGAGTTGTTCTACAAAAATATCGGTGGTGTATCTTATAAAACGGATGTCTATAGCTTTGGGATGTTGCTCATGGAAATGGCAAGTAGAAGGAAAAATATAAATGCAAATGCAGAGCACTCAAGCCAAATTTATTTTCCACTGTGGGTGTACAACCAAGTCAATGAAAAAGAAAGTGTTGAAATGGAAGAAGTTGTAGAAGAGGAAAGGGAGGTGATAAAAAAGATGATAATAGTTGCACTTTGGTGTATACAATTATACCCTGACCATCGGCCTCCAATGAACAAAGTCTTAGAAATGCTTGAAGGAGATATTGGTAATATTCAAATGCCTCCAAAACCGCTTTTTTACCCACCAGATGAGCCGATTGGTGATGACAAAGCCGAGATGGAATTAGAAACATTTTCAACTTCATCAGCCGCTTCCATTTCTGCTAGTTTTCCATTGGAGGTAGCAATGATGTTTAGAACCATGCACAATTTAATTGGAAAAGCTTTGTTCCCCACAATATGGTATTATGTTGGGAGGGAGGTGAGTTAGTTTAGTTGTACTTCTTTTTTTTTGGTCGGAGTGTTATTTTACTTCATATATTGCATGTGCAGTCCATACAATCTCCTAAATGGGATGTATGTTTGGGTTCATAACCATGCTTGGGAAGCATATTCTATATGTTCATCCAATGTGAATTTCAGCTGATCCAATTAATTATCTATAAACCAAATCACTTGTTTTATGTAGAATATTCACCACAGAGCGCTGTGAAACATGCCATCTTACATAGACTTGCCAATGGTCCAATGTCCTCATTGACTTGGCATTAATCATTTAGAGGTCGCTCAGCATTTGGCTTGCCAAAATTCAAACTCTTTATTCTCGAGTTGCAACAAAAGTTTATTTTCTTTGCAATTCATTTGCTTTGATAAAAAAATCGATCAAATTCCTAAGAAAATACCGATGGGGCCATCATATGGTCTCGAAAGTTTCATCAGCGCTAATTTAAATGATTGAAACTTTCATTTGGTCAACATAATGTATTTGAGTCTTAAAATTTCCATTTTGCTCATCTAAGTCTTAAAACTTGCAACTTTATTGTGCGTGAGTCCTTCCGTTATGCTAAGAACGTCTCCCAAGCCATTTCTATACCTGAGTAATCATGTGCTGGCTTGTGACTATGGTGAAACCAAGATGGAGCTGAAAACTCTTATCAACTTCATTCAGTGTTCCGCTAATTTCTTTCACACCCCAATGTGAAGATTCAATAAGGGAATCGTTCTTCAGATTTAACACACATGACCAAACCTTAAGGATTTTGACTCCATTATTTGGGATACGACATCTGAGTTGACTCATCTCTATGATAGTAACTCATGGAAGACAACTTTCTTTTGCTACTTTGATTCATATACTTTAGATGCTATGCCTCCAATGATTTCAGTAGGATATTTGGAGGTCAGGTTTGTGGATCCCAGTACCATGGGGGCGGTAAGCATCGGTTGGCAATGATATGTAACAGCAATATGGCATGATTCTGCACAGACTTTCACTAAGAACTTTCCCTTCAAAACTAAAAAATGACAAATTGTACGCATTAATACACGTCAATATATGTGTGTTTGAAAGGTTTTAGAGCTTCGCATTACCTATGACAACCAAATTGTAGGAGTTGCAAGATTTCCAGGAAAAAAAAAAAAAGGTACAGTTGAAATCACCCCCAAACGGATTCATCATCAGCCGTAGATATACATGCGCCTAGATTGTATCTCCTTTCCATGGAAAGGCTAGAACTCCCAATGTAAAAAGAAAAGAAACTAAAGAGAGTGTTGTGTGAATAACCACAACTACTTTTTCATTTGCATAGAGTTTAAATTTTCTAATTTTCGTTAGATCTCTAATTTTCGTGAATTAGTTTCTTAATTAGTCACTTGACTAATAATTCAAGAGACACTCTTTTGACAACTTCCTTGAAATCTATCCCATTTCATGTATGGATAGTTGGTGCCGACACCTGAATTTTTACAAACTAATCGACTATGTATTTTTTTTAAAAATAATAAATAAATATTAAGTAGAGAATAAAATTTAAAAAAAGATGATCAATGAAAGATCCATTTATAGAGTCCGGCCACATTCATTCCATTTGGGCTTAAGGAAATCCAGCCCATCACCTCTAATTAGTGAAATCTAATTCCTTTAAGCCCATCAAGCACAGTAGCCCAGACACGACGACAATCCAGTGCCACCGCCATCTCCAACTCAAGCTCTCTCTCCATCGCTGCATTTCAGTTACAGGGCTGAAAGTTTCCTTTTTGACGGATTCACCTTCTTCTCAGCAAGCTCAACCTCCATAGACGAAGCTCTCGAGCTCAATACTAGGAATTGATGATCCACGGCTCACAGTCATCGCACACAACCAAAACCAAAAGGATCTTTCATCAACGAAGTCGAAGCTACACGTCCTGACATGTTCGATTGCGGAATCGTCATCGTGCGCGGCTTCGAAGGCTTCATCGCACTACGGATCGAATCAGGATATACGTCCATGTGCCACGTGTAATAGGAATCTACATGCCTTCTTCAGCGGAATACATTGTTTTTGTTCTCTCTGTTATGAGGTATGACGAAGCTTTCTTAGCTATTGATCCAATGAGGCCAAATGGATAATGCACGGACACCGTTTGATGATATGCCTCAGAGGAATTGCTTCGCTCGGAACACACGCAGACTGAAGGACCTGAATATGAGTATGAGGCATAACTCCTTTGGTGGAGCCCATTTCTGCTGAGATCCGAAACTGCAGTGCTTCGCAAATGCATTATCTCGAAGGGAATGGACTTGGCGGGAAGGTTTCTTAATTCTTTGGTGAATTCAGAGGTTTGAGAGTTTTTTCGTCTCTTGGAGGCGATCTGCTCTCAAGTTCAGTTCCTGTAAGTATCAGTAATCTCTCATGGGGACTTGAAGCTTTGAAAAAGGAAGCAATGGCTTCGTTGGTAGTTTGCCGGAGCAAACAACGGAAATGAGCATCTTGATTATACTGGACTTCAGTGGAAATAGATTCTTAGAGCCAATTCCAGTTGGTTTGAGTGATCTTTTATTGCGCTAACTGCCCTTGTTTTGAGCAAGCAGAATTTGTCTGGCGAGTTGCCATTGAGCTCAGAGGTTTGCTGAGTTCGTAAGTCGTTGCTTTACAAGAGAGGAAGCATGTTATGCAATGATGTCCCTGAAGGGTTTAAGTAGTTTGGTTCTCTAATTGTACAGTTCAAAAGAAGATGGATTCAGTTTGTCTATTCCACATTAGACAAGAGCTACAGCGGCATTCATGCTTCTGCTGGTGTTTGCTTACCCCTGGAAGGATGTAGTCATCCCCTTCTCACAGCCTTCATTCAATCCTCATCATGCACGATCGCTGCTATTGCTGATGCTGAACCATCGTCACTGCTGAGGTGTAACTTGCTGGTTGCCTCATGGACGCTGTCCCTGAATCGTCACGACAAATTACTGAGACTTCGCTGGTGGCTCACGACATGGGGAACAAAATTATTTGTTCATAATGAAAATCAATGTTTCTCTTTATATGTTGATTACTAACAAAGCAAATGGTGTTTCTTATATCGTCTATCATCTATGTAAACCAAGGTTGTTATTTTCATTTATTTGTAAATTCATGCATGCCACTACTCATATTCTTCTGGGCAAAACTTGTACAAAGTAGCTTCCTACTTCTCTGTTTCCTCGTGAGTTTTGTTTTCCATACTTATTTTCCTTTGATTCCTTTTTACATTCTTCATCCCTTCCGCGGGTGTCCTAGATGATATTGCATTTTGAGCAACTTCAGATTTTAAATTTCTAGTAGGTATGCAGAAACGATTTGGTCTTAAAATAAATAAAATAAAAAAAGCTATTCTAACCTATCAAAGCTTTCCTCAATGTTTTCTATGTAGCGAAGTTCGTAATTGGGACATCATTTGTCACGATATTTCTAATCTACAAGTATAGAATAAGACCCTTAGCAATAGACAAGAAGATTAAAAAATTCTTGCTAGCTCATAACAACTTTTACCCATAAAACACTCTTACTCAATTTATGAAGATCACTAGAAATTTTAACCGCAAACTAGGTGAAGGGAGTTATAGTTTTGCGTACAAAGGAATGCTTGGAAGTAGCAACATGATGGCCATCAAGATTTTAAAGTGGAAGATTTTATTAGTGAAGTGGCTATTATAGTAAGAATTCACCATGTTAATGCAATCTTGATACCTAAATTTTACCATTTGTTGCGACCTAAAAAATTCCAAGGTGAACCACCTAGAATTAGGTTAATGGATTGCTAAGCCTAAACTTAGCTCGAGCTCTCTCAAGCTTATACCAATTCGTGACTTAGTTTCAAATATCTAACATGCAAAAGGGAGTCGCCACTAATCGGTTTGCGGTAGGTCGATTAGACACCTAAGTAAAATAATGGGAGAATTATTCTACTTCTACGAACCAGAGATTTTTTTGTACGGAGACTTGGTTACGCTAGATTTCTCTAACGCTCTTTCGGTATCTTTCTCTTTTAATTTTGAGAAAAAACATGTTTTGCAGGCAGCTTAAATTGATTTTAATTCACTTGCCTAACATGAGAGGTGATCATGTGGGTGCGCAATCCACCATCCACCAATTTAGCACTCAAGAAAGCGAATAAGAAAAATGCAGGACTTACCTCATGGCAACGAAAGCTTCTGCAATGTTAAATTAGAATTCACATCCATAATCCTAGATATGATTTTTAATTAACAATGCAATTTCTCAATTTTGTTTTCACTTTTTCAATGAGAATCATGCAATGCATCTACTCTAACATGAAATGGCATGACAATGTGTTCTAAACTACATGACATGAGTAAAATATTTTTTTTTTGTTTTCTTAATGAACATGCAATAATTAAATATGCAAATCAAAATAACTTAATTATAATGACGGGGAATTTTTAATTAAATGAGCCTAATTCTACATGACGTTCATTTTATGAACTTAATCCCACATAATGTGTACATGATATTTCTATTCCTAAAAATGCAATCTATCCTAAAAATTGAAACTAATTTATCTAAAGACAATTTTTTGTATTTTTTTTAAATTCAAAATTAAGAAAAATGCAAAAAAAAACCTAGCTAAATTAAAATTCCGTCCAATTTAAACTAAGGATTAAATCATACTAAATCCTAATTTAAACTAAGACATTATTTTAATCTAGCAATTTTTAACCAAGATGCAACCTATTTAAAAATTGATCTAAACTTAAAATGAGACATGCAATTCTATTCTAATATACATGATGATTTTTTTCATTTTTTTATATAAAATTCGAAATTTTAAAATTTACACACAATTAAACATGCAACTTAAAAATCTAGCATCCTAAATTAATTTTTTTTTTTTTTTGGAATTTTTTTTGTTATAAAAATTTGAAGTAAAAACCCTATTCTAGATTGACACGTGCAATTCTTAAAAAAAACTAATAACTAATATCCCAAATTTATGCCTTTTTTTTTTTTTTGGATTTTTGTTATTTTATTTTAAAAAAATAACTAAACACACTAACTCTAGACCTAATCTAACTTGCATTTTTTTAAAAAAAAAATTTTTTTGGCAAAACAAAAGCTAATTCAAATAACCCGATATCTAATTCAATCAAGATAACACTAATACCCGAAATTAACGAACCATATCTCGCGCATGAGATCGGTTTGTCAATTTTAAATTAAATCGCAAATCGAATCTCGTGCATGAGATTAGATTATCGATTTTTGCAAGGGATCGTAAGTCGGATTTCGGACATGAAAATCGAACTCCTAATCCCTAATTTGGGGGGTTATTCCACATTGGAATTTCAATCATGCATTAATGAATAATCACACTAAAAAAAACTATATATAAACAAACTATAAACTATATAAAAAAATAAAGACAATATAATAATAATAAAAAATTACCTAATGTTCCCCTTTTGTTTTTCCTTTTTATCTTTTCCTTTCCCACGCACGCCTTTGCCGTGGTCTCCAAGGGCAAGTAGGTCGTCGGTCCGGCAAGGGGAGCTCCAACGAAGGGTGGTGGCTGGTGAGGTCGCGAGCAGCGACGGGTCGTGGACCAGCGCGGTGGTGCGGGCTGCTCGTCGTCACTGGTGCACCTGTAGGGAAGAAGCAGCAGCGTGCGGCTCGAGCCAGGCGAAGACGGAGGAGGCGCAGCGTCGGGCGAGCGGAGGTGAGGCGGATCGATGCCGACCAGCGAAGCAAGGCACGGCATTCGGTTGCAGCGGTGGAGCGGCAGTGACCAGCGAAGCAAGGCGCGGCGTCGGGTTATAGCGGTGGAGCGACGCCGGCAGGGGAGCTGGCGGACGACTGAGATGGCGGCTACTAGTGTCACGACGAGGGAGACTCAGGTGGTCGGCTCGGGCGTGATCAGCTCGGATGAGCTGCTGCAGGGCTGTGCTCGAAGAAGCACCGGAGCGGTGGTGCCGAGTCGGAGGCAGAGCAGAGACTCTGGCGGAGGGCACAAGAACAAGGACGGCGAGGCGAGATGCTGTGGAAGCGGAGCAGTGGTGCGGTATGGGCGCGGTGACGCGGCAAGGCAGCCGGTGCAACGGTGGCTCGGATGCTGGTGCGCCGGTGAGGGGCTTCGGCGAACACGGAGGTGCGATGGAGCTGGGTGGTGCGGCGACGCGGTGGTCTGGCGATGGATGAAGGGGGCGGTCACGGGTTCCGGTTGCTGTGGGTCGTCCCCTTTTGAAGAAGAAGACCCACCTTCTTTTATATATATATTTTTCTCCCCCTACTCACGTCCACTCTTCTTTTTTTAATACCCTCCCCCTGACGAGAAAATATTGGGTGGGTTCGACCCTCCACATGGGCGGTGGGTATCACCACTTAGAGGGCGACACGTGGCTCCACGTAAGCGGCGGTGTCAGATCCCCGAAGCTCTCTCAAAAAACTCGGCTGGTGGCTCGGCTCGGCTGGGGTGGCAAAAGAAAGGACGGACGGATCAGTGCGTAATAAATGCGCTGCGCTCCCGCTTAAATTTTCTCTTTCCTCTCTTCAAATTTCTAGGTTTTGTCTCGCTCTCTCTCTCTCTCTTCGTGGAAGAGCAGACAGAGAATGAACGAGGTGCGCTAACTTCCTCTGTTTCCTTCTCAGCGCATCCCACCTCTCTGTTTCCTTCTCAGCGCATCCCACCCCCTCCGCCTCTCCAAAACGCCTCTGCCGGTCATCTGCCTCTGGCACGTCGCCTCCTCCAAGAGCTCCGCCAGTCGCAGCTGGTTCCTCAAACCTTCGCCTCCGACTATTTCCAACCGGAGATCGAGCAGGTTTGTGCTCGCGTTGGTCTCTCGGCAACTTCTGGGCCTCCGTCCGATTGCCTCCCTTCGACGAACTCGTCATCAACTCCGACTCCGAGCCGCCGCCGCCGCCGATGGCGTCCTCCATCTCTGGCATCTTCTCGTCCTCCCCCTCCCTGAGGCCAAAGACGCCACTGGCCTCCGCCGCGAAGCCATCGGCCTCCGGCAGGAGGGAGGCGGCCTCAGTCTCGTTCTCGAGTGGCGCCAGGCTCCCCGCCGTCGACCGGGTGTTGTCCCTATCCCTGGCTCGATCGATCGCGAGGGAGATCTCAGTGGACTTGGGCAGGGCCGACGGTGCGGCGAAGAAGGAGAGACGCGGGCTAGAGGGCTGGAGAAGGATTCTCGCTCGCCGTGGACGAGGTACGTGGGTAGCTACACCAGCACCAAAGCTAGGGCTTTTCCTTGGACATGAGCCGAATCGGGTTCGCGGACGAGTTCGTGGAGGAGATAGAGCGTCGGTTCCAGACCGCGTTCAAGGCGATTGAGGAGTTGGGGAAGGGCGCGATCGCGAACCTGGCCCAGATGAGGGCCGCATGGTCGGGCACTATTGGTTGAGGAAGTCGGAACTCGCGCTGGCCCGGTTCCTGAAGGCGCAGATTGAGAGCACGCTTGACGCGGTCTGCAATTTCGCCGTTCTTCTTTAATGGCCGTTTCCTGTGTATCGCAAATTGCTTCCTAGCGGTAACGACTCGGAGAGATGGGTTCCCTTCGGCATCGCCTTTCGACCGACCCGCGCGTGATTTCCGCACTGCGTTTCGATTCTTTCTTTCGAGTGTTGATCTAGGTCAACGTTCTGATGCCCGAATAGTTCCTCGAGGTGGTGTGCAAAAGCTCCAGCAAGCAAAGGAGGTTCGTGGCCAGCACGGAGGCCGGATTCATCGTGCGGGTGATGAACAAGAAGCTGGGGAGCGGGTCTCCGTTTGCTCTGTACATTGAGGCGGTCAAAGCAGGAGAGGAAGGCGTGGCTTTCGGCCCTAATTCGGCTCTTGTGGACTATGGCTCGGATGGAGGTTGCGGATGGTCACCGAAGTGGATTATGCTGGTAATTTACATTTCCCTGGAGGATCGGAAAACCATAAGATCCCGTGGCTTTTGATGTCGCCGTTCTGTTTCATTGCGTCTTCTTTTGCGCATCATCTGCTATTTCGTTTCTGATTGCTCTTCTTGACTAGGCGGGGACAAAGGCGAAGAGTTTCGGCAAAAGATGGCGCGGCAGGCGTCTTTCCAGGTAAGGGTTGTTAGTGTTCGGGATTGAATTGCAAAAATTTGTTTGGGGTGGTCATTTAAGGAGTATATGTTCTAGGATCTCAAGGATCCTATGATATGTTGTTCAAGTGATGTGATTGATCTCGGATGTTCACCGAGATGTTATCCTGCTCTTAGCCAACTCCATCTTCGGTAGAAATGTTAGGACCTCCTTCGTTGATCATCTCTCGCCGACCCAAAGGGTGGTCTGTTTTTTCGCTGGTCGTGAATTTTCTGCCATTTCTATTAGGAGGAAGTAGAGCAGTTTAGTTTTACTTAAATCAGTCTAAATCACTGTTAATTTACGAAGAAAGTGTCTTGTCAATAGCTACTGAGCATGTACAAGCTTACTGATGCAGTCTATCCTTTGATGATGCTGTTGCAAAATGCCCACGGCTCAGGTGTTGCGATGGATGTAGGAAAACCCCTCATCAGTTTGGCATACATCGGGAAAACATTAGTTGCATTCATTTTAATATTTGTTCTTGGTGCGATTTTCGCCTAGCATGCCAGCCCCGCGGATCAAACAACCTGTAAATTCATCAAACAGATTGAACTCCATGAATTTCCTCGGCACGAGAAGGAGTGATGATTACCACCAGCATCAAACAAGTCCATTGAATTCTGGACTATGGATTTCAGTGGAGTTAGTTGTCAATGTGGGCCAAATTATAGCATCCATAGTGGTTTTGTCATTGTCAAGACATGAAAATCTAGAGGCTCCACTATTTGCATGGGTTGTAGGTTATGCATATGGTTGTGTGGCAACGCTGCCTATTCTTTACTGGCGTTATCATTCGGCAACCATGGTAGTGATCAGCAGTCCGTCGATCCCATCGAGGGACTCCTCATAGCGATCAATCGAGCCTAGATCTTATAGAGCTATCTCTGTCACACAGTCCACGAGATGAGGGCAATCAACATTCGAAGAATCGGCATCATGGAATGGCCAAACTGCAGACACTCTGAGTTCACGGTAAAGTTCAATCGTTTCTTATGCTGCTCATGGATGATGATTGCTTCTTATCTATTCAAATTGAATTTCAATTTGCACGTTGTGGGATTATTGGCATCATTCAGAATAACCTAGTATTTACAATCTATGATAGATGGAATCAACAGCTAATTTCGTTTTTGCAGAATTAGTGGGCTGGTGGACCATTTCAAGATGGCCTTGGACTGTTTTTTGGCTGTATGGTTTGTTGTCAGCAATGTGTGGATTTTTAGAGGTCACTCTTCACCTTCTGATGCTCCGAAACTGTATAGGTACCAATTTATAAGGACACTGTTCTGTTCTATTTATACATGTAATTGCTGTGCTTGATGAAATATGTGTTGTGGCCCTTTTGTAGGTTATTTGCAGGTTATGTATAGTATTTCTAACTTGTAGCTGTATTGGATGTGCCATGCCTTTTATACTATGTGCAACAATTTGTTGCTGCCTACCTTGCATAATGTCTGTTCTGGGCATCCGAGAAGACTTTTCGCAGACAAGAGGAGCCAGAGCCACCTCAGAATCCATCAATGCTCTTCCTATCTACAAATTCAAGGTGAAGCAAGACTTAAATGCTGACGACGAGGAATTTAACACAGGAGGAAGTGAAGGCGGGGTCTTGGCTCCAGGGATAGAAATGGAGTGTTTCTAAAGTCGCAGTTCACGTAGAATTACTTCCCGCACTCCACATATTTTGAAGGAAGTCGCAGTTCTGCAATTCTAAAGTCCTCATATAACCAGATTTCTAGTAATCCTGAAATGGAGTCAACCATCTCGCGGGTGGCATAAGCATGGATTCTCTTGCGCCAAATGGAAAACTGGAAGCTTTTAAGGACCTCTCTATCTAACAAGTGGAGTTGAAAGCTCATTTTGGGCAACGTAATTCTACATTCATCAGTATGCATGAGAGTTAGTTCATTTTGCGCCAGGATCTCTCTTTGCATGGATTACCAAGTCGGGGCATGCGTTTCGAGTTCGCTTATGCTGTCCTTTGTCGATGTTGAGCATTCCCTGCCATTCTCGTTAAGCTTTGATCTAGTTTCGGGTCTTATTCTTGTCCGCGGCTGTCTTGAGCCGACGCAGCCTAGGTGTTTGATAAAATGCGCTTGAGGTGCTTCTGGTAAAACAGTCACTTCCTTTGCTGTATCTGAAGCTCGTGTATCCTTGTTTTGATCACTATTTACACAGATCGTCTCCCATGAAGCCTTATCTCGTTGATCGTGGGTAGTGGTTGGCGAGTTTTAGCGGTGGCGTTTCTCCAAGAGAGATCCTGGCGATGGTGTTGTGCTCGGCAAAGAAAAGAACGGAGAAAAGAGGAGTTTTGGTGAGGAAGGAAACAACGCCCAGGGAAGGGAAAATTAAATAAAGAATAGAAATATTAAATAAAATAAAAGAAACAAACAAAGAGTAATGAAAAGAGAGATAACATCAATCCGTAAGCCATCTTGATTGTTGTGTGGGCTGGATGGACTTTGGGAGTGTCTGTTTCATTTTCGAAGAGTAACATTCGTCTTCATTTCGTCCGTTTTCGCGTTCGTTTCGCCGAGGTCCGAATTTATGCCGCATATTGCACCTCACATCAATCTTGCGTTTTACATTTTATGTATATTCGAGATTGTTGAATAGTGGCGCACGCTGTTCTCAACTTGGGATAAAAAGGATATATGTCAAAATTGTGATTTAGACATTGTGAGGTTGGGATTGAATTCGTGGGAACTTCTGAGTTTAATGGAAGCTTCATGCGTGCGGAGGACTCACAAAGAAGAAGAAGACTAGAAGAAAGAAAGAAAAGATTAAGACTCCGTTCGTTTCACGGAAAATGACTTTCAAAAAAACGTTTTCCAGATTTTCCAGTATTTATTTCACAGAAAATAAACTCCTCAAGGAAAATGTTTTCTATCAAAGAAAAAAACAACCTTCAAAGAGAGGAAGTGAAAAACATTTTCCATAACTTTTTCCACCTTATTTCTTTTCACTAACATATTTTTGTTTTATTTTTATGCTTTATTTTTCTTTTTTTTCTTTTCTTTCTTTCCTTTTCATTTTTCTTCCTTAGCCTTGGCCGGTGATCGGCCACGACGGTGGCCGACGATCGACCGCGGCCGCAAGCCAGCCCGAGCTCTACCCTAGGCCGGCGAGGCTCCGCCTAGCCCGATCTGGGGAAGTCGAGCTCGGGCCTCGCCAAATCAGGCGAGACGGAGCCTTGTCGGCTTGAGGCGGAGCTCTGGCCTCGCCAGATCCGGCGAGCTGGGCGAGGCTCGGGTGTCGCCCGAGCTCGCTAGATCTAGAGGCGAATCTCGGGCTCGCCTAGATCAGGAGCTCAAGCTCCACTGCCAGATCCGGCGAGCTTGTGGCTCGCCATACCCCGACGAACCTCTGGCGAGCTCAAGCGAGATCGGTCGAGCCTCGAGCTCGCCGAATTTGGCGACCGGGTCTTGGTCGGCCGCTAGGCGTGTGGTGGTGGAGCAAGAAGGAAGGAGGAGGAAGGAGGAAGGAGAATGAAAAGAAAAGGAAAAAGAAAAGAAAAATAAAGAAAATTTTAAAAATAATAAAAATTTCGATTTCTTAAAAATACAAATAATTAAAAATTAATTTAAAAAATAAAAAAATAAAACTAATGAACGTTGGAAAATAATAAAAATTTGTATTTTTAAAAATACAAATATTTTGATCAATTAAAAATATTAAAATTCAATTTTTTGATAATTTTTCCCAAGTAATTAAATTAGTTAACGAACGGTGGAAAATATTTTCCACTCAAAGTTCAAGTTTCAGCCGACCATCGAAAAATATAGTCATTTTCCTGAAAAATGACTTCACGGGAAAAATGTTTTTTCAAAAATAGCCTATTTTCCGCGAAACGAACTGATCCTAAAAAAAAAAAAAAAAAGCAAGAGGAAAAATGTTTAAAAAAAAAAAAAAAAAAAAGGAAAGCGAAAGTTGGCTTCGAGAAAAGATGAAATAGGGAAGAAGCCAAAAGGTGGGGAGAAAAAAAGAAAGAAAAATATTAAATTTTAAAAATTAAAAAATTTTAAAAAAATTAAAATGTTTTTAAAAAATGTCTTTTTATCCTACCGGGTCGGATTCGGATTTGGGCTGGGTCAGCAAGTTGGATCGGGTTCATCCGGTCCGAACTTGCTCCCTCGAATATAATAATATTAAAAATTTCAAAAAAAATTTAAAAATAATAAAAAAATTCGAAAAATACAAAAAATTCAAAATCTCCTCTAGAAAACATTAAAAAATTCGATTTTAAAAAAAGTTTCAAGAAATTGTAAAATCTAGTTTTTTTGGGGAAATTCGAAAATTCATTTTTTTCATAAAAAACTGAAAAATGTGAAAAAATTCTAAAAAAATAAAAAAATCTTCAAAAATGTTAAATTAATCTCATGGGCTATTTTATCCTAAAAAATTGAAGTATTCCAATTTAGAATTATACTTAAGTTTGACTAAGAGGCTTTACCTTAGGGTTTCAATTGTCCTTAAGGACAAATGCCTTTGAATGCATAATATTGATACATTGAATTTGGCTTCTCTTTAGTTTAGATAGGATTAGTATTTGTCTTCTCTAAGTATTAATTATTTGCTCTTCCATGCAATTTATTTAACGCTTTCCTTGGTTGCTAATTGTCATTTTAATGATTGTGCACCCATATAATCACCTCACATGTTAACAGATTAATATAAAGTTAATCCAAATTGCTTGACAAAAATCTTTTTATTTTTATTTTTAAATAAACAAGATTAGGTACCGAAATGGCACTAATTGATTAATTAGTATAATCAAGTTCCCAACCTAGATTCTCTAATTAGGTAGGAAGTGAGGTACACTCTCATGCTTCACTTGGTTTCTAGTTGACCCCAATAGGTTAGTGGCGGCTCCTTATTGCGAAATTCTTAAGAACAACCTAATGTCGCGCAAGGTATGGGCTTGGGAGAACTCGCGTCTAATCATGGGCCTTAGATCTGTTCTTTAAGTAATACCCCTAAACCTATTCCCTTTCTTGAGGGGTAGGTCACGACATGCAGTGTAACTCATTGATTTTTGCTTTGAAGGCTTGAAATAGGTTCTTGTGCATGATCTCATGTCAAATGGATTCTTGGATAAGCATATCTTCACTGAGGAATGTGACGAGTTTCTTGATTACATGAAAATATGTGAGATCGCTCTTGGGGTGGCAAGAGCAATTGAATACTTACATTGGGGAAATAATAAATGACAATAATTGGACTTCGGTGTATAAAGTTAACCTTGACCATTGGCCTTTAATGAGCAAATTCCTAGAAAATGCTCGAAGGAGATATTAGTAAACTTCAAATGCCTCCTAAACCGCTTATTTACCCACTAGATGAGCCAGTGAATAATGACAAAGCCGAGATGGAACTAGAAACATTCTCAACTTCATTAAATGATCCTACAATTTCCAACCATTTGGAGATAGCGATAATGTTTAGAGAACCATCCTTAGTTTGATTGGAAAAGGTTGTATACTTGTTATATTCCCCGCAACCTAGGATTATGTTAGGAGGGACTTATTTTCGAGATTGTGTTCTTCTAGCTCTTAGGTTAATGTTGTGTCCTTGTAATTCATATGGTTTAACTCTCTTGCATCCTCCTTCAACAGGATAAACAAATTGGCAAGAAAGCAAAGACAAAAACGGTGAGGGAAGGTGATAGACATTGAGAATTTTCCTTCCTCATAATGTGATTAAGGGCTATTCAATTTAAAAGCTAACTATAACATGCGATCTTGCTACTTAACAGGCCACTGTCGGCATATGATTTGTTGATATCAAGAACTGCTGGTTTCAACTTATAAATTCATTTTTAGAGAAAATATACATGTATCCATTTTACAAAGTAAACACCACTCATCTACGCAAGAAATTAACTCTTATCAAAATGGAAAAAGGAAGGTCCTAGATGGAACAATTCTATGAAGTTTATATTTAAAAGAAGCTGGTTGTAGCTTGATTCAAGTGAAGATTAATGTTCACAAGTTCTATGTGGGTGATCTATCACGAACTGGACCGATTGGCCAGTCAAATATAGATAACGGGTAATGTTTTGAATTTGTTCATAATGATGTGGAGGAGGGACAAAAGGAACAATAGTTGCTCCAGCACAGCGGAAAAAATTGCTGTTGTTTTTGGCCTTTCGAGTACTCCAGTCCGAAATCTGTTGGGGTGTTTAAAAATCCCCACATTTTGGGGAGATTGTCATTCTGCTATCAATATCTCCATGGCAAACAGAAGATATATGGTCGTGAGGGATGCAAACCGGTTCCACCATTTTACTGACTAAACATGCTCATCCAATGACTACCGGTCACAATGCTTCTTAAAGTGTCTTATTCATTGTGTAAATTGAATCTCCGTTTTTGATTCTCCTTTCTTTCTATGTTACTTGAACTGGGATTCTATTATTTGCCTAGCAAGCCCAACAATGTAAATATTATGTCCTGAAATTTATATAGATTTGGCACTCCTACTGTCGAGAGACCAAGCAGAAGACCTCAAATGAAGCTTGCAATCTTTCAGCAATATGATTCATGGAATCGAAAATAGTCATGCTTTGCCTTTGCAGTTTTTTGGAGTGTGCTGTTTTCGGACACTGCATATCTATGTTCTGTTCTATCCTGGGCGTTCCCAAAATGCAGTCCTGATGCCCTATAATTCATTCATTGGCCGAATATTCTGTATGATTTTTGTTTTGGAAATTTTGCTCATAATGGCTCTGACTTTTTCTTTTTTTTTTTTTTTTTTTTTTTTTTTTGGGCCAATGACTCTGACTTTTAGTTAGTCTACATTTTCAGATGTGGCAATTTCTTGTGCTTTATCTTCAACTATGCGAGTTCATGCCATAAGTTGCTACAACATTTCCCAAACTGCTTTAGAGTGGATAAGTTTAGGAAATTGGCGATGAGAAGAAACAAGAGCAGCCTTCGTGGGCAAACACTGGTTTAAAACTGAGAGGCATGATCCTGGAGGGGTTCATGCAATGATCAAGCAATCGCAAGTATTGCATCTACTTTTTGGTGAGGAAAACGTTTTCTGTCAAATGGGGCATTGTTCCTGCTGTACATCTTAGCTCCATATTGTTCCTCTGCAAGGCTTCTACCATTACAGCATTTTGACTTGTCAGAGCAGGGGAAAGCAACAGGTACTTGTTACTAGTTTCCCCTCAGCAAATGGCTGCATGTAATCTAAAGCTTTTTGACTACAATGCACACCTTAACTGTCATGTTGTTGCCGGCGACGTGTTTTATCAGCGGTAGCAATATGATCTTCTAAACATACAATTCCTATCAAAAGAATACTCATGCCCTCTGAAGCAAGAGTTGACGAGGTGAATTACATTATGCTACACATCATGCCATAAGCCTAAAAAGCCACTTGCACTTTCGAATGATGCATATTTTTAAAGGAGGGCAGATGACAGGATGCAGAAATTTAGGTAATGTCCACCAGCATGTAATTTGAGTTAAGAATCCTATAAAGTTGGTGAGTAGCTTTAAGATGAATTGAGTTTCTTACTCACTCTCGAGGTTTTTCATGCTCACTGGAGAATCATCCTGATGAGAAAGACTACTCGTTGTGACAGGAGGCTGTAGAGCTGTCTCTTTCAGTTCCATTGACATTCGTTGCTCCACTGCATCATGAAAGGAGGGCTAGAACCATTGAAATCTCACATAACGAAGTGTTCAAAGTATGACAACCAGACCTGCCCAATGGATGGCAGAATTCATAGGCTGAACTTCAAGGTCTACATGAACCGACTTCCAGAAGCAAATAATAATGAACAGATGGCCTCGATTAGGAGGGGACTCGACAAGAGGCTCAAGTTATTGGAGGAGACTCATCGAAAAAGGTCTCTGAGTCAAAGGTGGGTAAAGGACAATTTGGGCCTACATTGCATATCAATTCCTCTTGCGAAGGAGCTGACTATTGACGCAGCGCTGTACTTACAGATTGCTCCTCGTCATCGTGAACTTCCTCCATCACAATGTAGTAAATACAGGTACGGATTCTATGCAAGATCTCTTTGTTTTGCTCCATATTGAGCAAGCTAAAGTGCTAGATACAAGTGTCTCTGCTTATTCTTGAATTCTGTGATATTTTCGCATCTGCTCCGTGGATAAAAACTGGCTCTTGTTGGAATTTCCTGGTCATATAATGTCTAGAGCTTTGGGATTCTCTTCTCGGTTTTTATGTTTTCTTTACATTCTTCTATATTTAAGAAAAGATAGCGTAATTGATGCTAATTCGACATTTTCCACGGTTAGGATAGTGTAATTGATGCTAATTTGACATTTTCCATGGTTAGCATAGTTAGCATAGTAACAGGTGAAGAGAAAGAACTGATGAGCTGTGGGATACGGAGTAATCATACTTTTTACCGTCATTTCTCAGCTTGACCATTTACTCATATCGATAGAAAAAAAAAAAAAAAATCAGTTTGGCGGGGAGCTACGAGGAAAACAATTCTATAGAAAGGCCATTTGAGAATTTATCTAAAGATGATGGAACGAAATGCTTGGCGAAATGATAAATAAAGCTTCCGAGCTAACATTCTCAGTGGTTTGTGTATAATATCATGTTCAGCATAAACCTCAATAGAAAGGCCAAATAAAACATTTCTCCAGACTATTTGATGTAGCAATGCCACGTCCTTGGACACAAATCATAAAATCTCAAGTTGATCTAGATATTGAGTTTCATCTTTTCTGGAGATAGAGATCTTTCGATAGGTTTTGGGACTTTGTTCGTTCAAAATGTCATCACGGAATTGCATGTTCTTTGCTTGCTTGCAAATTCTTGGAGGTGAAAAATTGAACGGAGAATAAAATTTCATCGTTTTTTGAATAAATCCACCGATTTGTTTTTTCAGGAATACATAAATGTTGGGGAAATTATTAAAAAAGTCTTAAACTTTTTCAATTATGTCAATTCAGTCATAAACTTATTTTTTTTTTGACCAATTGAGTCTTAAACTTTTTATAATTATGCTAATTTAGTCATTTCGGTCAAAATATGCCGTCGACAAATTTTTTAATAATATTTTAATTTTTCAAATTATTTTATTAATTTTTAATCTTTTCTACCTTTTTATCTTTCCTTTTCCCCCCTCCTTTCTCCTTCCTCCTCCCTCCTTCTTCCTTTTGGCTTTGGCGGCTGACCAACCTCGCCGGTCGTCAAATTGAGGCGGTTAGGGAGCTAACCTTGCCGAGATTTGGTGAGGGCTTGCCTCGCCGTCGCTGCCCTCGCCTTGCCCAGTGACGGCAAGGCAAGGCGAGGCCTTGTTAGATCTGATAGGGGCTCGCCCTATCAGTGGTTGGGCAAGGTCGCCATCACCCAAGGATGACGAGAGGGGCCCTGCCATCAGTAGGTTTGGCAAGGAGAGCCTTCACCAAATCCGGTGGGAGTTCATTGTGCTAGTGGTTGGGCAAGCTCGCCCTCGCCTAACGATGGCAAGGAGAGCTCCCCGGCCGCCTCGGATCCGGCGATCGACGAGGGTTGGCCAGTCCACCGGAGCTAAAAAAGAAGAAGGAGTGAGGGATTAAAAAAAAAAAAAAAAAAAAAGAGAGAGAGAGAAAAAGGTAAAAAAGATTACAAATTTAATAAAATATTGAAAAAATAAAATATTATCAAAAATTTGTAGCCGGTGTCGACCGACAGCCCCGTTAACACCGGTCGATTAATTTTGGTCATAAAGACTGAACTAACATAATTATAAAAAGGTTTAACACTCAATTGTAAAAATAATAATAATAATAATAAGTTTAAGACTAAATTAACATAACTATAAAAGGTTTATGACTTTTTTTTGTAATTCTCTCCATAAATGTTGACAATGGAAAAAAATTCTCCTTGTTTGCATTGATTTGTTATTTATTTGACACTCAAATAGGTTAAAAATTACGATGCCATAATCTGCAGAAATATAGCCATTAGACTGAAATGCAATGAGAACTCATATACAATCAAAGTAGAATATAAGCTAGCTTAAGGACTCATTAGATGGGCATAAGAGCTAAACTATTGGAATTATTAGCTGCTCTATTTGGCTAAAGATTAAGAATCACATCAACATTTTTGTTCATATCCTCATCAACTAGCCACAAAGTTCTCTCTTAAAAATCCCATCGAACTAAAAAGCATATTGTCCTTCCCCCAGTCGCAATCAAACAAAAAATATTTGGTCCCAAAGCTGAGAAAGAAAGAGGGAAGCTCCCCTTAATTTCAAACATCTCTGCTTCCCATTCTGTAATAATTCTTTTCAAGATCCTGAACTGAAGATTTTTGGGCCCGTCCAGTAAGGCTTTGTCAAGCGGAGCATTGTAAGCATTGAAATGGTTGAGTCGAGATTGACTTGTGTTGCCCCTCGAGTGGCCGAGCTTTGCCACATTGTTTACTGTGTCCTAAGGCACGATGCTCTTAGTGATATACACACTTGTCACATTTGCAACTAATTTACCAATCAGACCACCATGCCTCAAAGCATCAAAGAGATGCCCAAGACTCAAAAAGGTAAAATAGTAAAAGTCTCTAAAAAGTTTCTCAAAATGTATCGACTAAGATTTATTAATTTATCTTTCAAGAATGAGAATGAGAAAACGGCTAGTTTGATTAAGGTAATAGTTTAGTTACGTGCTGACTGGGACTTATATACATCCTATTTTCTGATCAATTTACAACTTGTATTTTGTACATAAAATACAATCATTAACTTAGCCTTCTTAATGAGCATCATGGAGAATGCACTAATATAATGGATGTGGACACTGTCACAGTAACGTTTAGAGAGAGTTGCTACATTGGTTACTCCTTTTTTCTTGACTAATTAAGCATAGGAGTCGGGAAGAGTGGACAGACTTGTTTTTTGCCAACCCACGAGGATCATGCTTTCTCATTTTTAAATTTAATTGCACCACCTGGGTTGAAAGTTTATGGTTGACAAACCTGTTACTGCAATCTCACTAAGATGCTAATAGTTAAGAAATTTCAGTCGTTTAGAGGTTTGCCTATAACAAGAATTGCGATTACAATCTCGTAAAAGAGAGGTGTCTCCTTTATCGTTATGTCAATTACTTTGATGTCAAAATGTTATTTATAATTAAATTAAAATCATTATCGTAATTATGAATAAAGCCAGTCATTTATATAAATAGTTAGTGTAGTATTCACAAGGGTAAGTTATTGATCATGTACAATATATTAAATTAATATTTCATTTATTTTATAGAAAATAAATGATTAAAATATTTTCTTGAAAAATGATTGTTTATATTCTTACAAAATGAATGCATGTAAATATATAGACATAAATTACTATAAATAATGAATACTTTTTATTAAAGGGATATGTTCGGTAGAAGTCCTAAACCGGTCAAAAAAGTGCGATTGAGTCCTAAAACTTACAAAAAGTGCAATCAAATCCTAAAATTTATGAAGTTGGTTCAATTGAGTCCTAAAGTTAATACCGTTAACTTTTTCCGTTAAAAATGCTGACGTGGCATTTTAAATAATTTTTATTTTCCACGTGGATTCTTTAAATTATTATTTATTTATTTTTTTAAAAATATAGATTTAAAAACTAAAAAATTAGATTTATTCATTTTATCTTATTTTCACCAAAAACTAAAAAGAAAAATTAAAAATATTTTTAAAAAATTGTTTAAAAATTATTTTTTTAAAAATAAAAGATTATTTTTAAAATTATTATTTTTAAAATTATTTTTAAAATTGTTTTAAAAATATTTTTGAAATATATATTTTTAAAAATTATTGTTTAGAAAATTTCTAAAAATTATTCTTATTTTTTAAAAAATTTTTAAAAAATTGTTTAAAATTATTGTTTAAAAATTATTATTTAATTATTTAATTATTTTTTAAATTTCTTTAAACAATTTTTTAAAAATTAATTTTTAAAAATTATTATTTTTACAGTTTTTAAATAAATTTAGATTTTCATTTTTAGTTTTTAATCTAATTTTTAAAGATTTTGAATAAAAAATAATTTAAAAAACCATTTGAAAAATAAAAATTCATTTCAAATATGACATTAGCGCCACGTCAACAAATTCCATTAGTAAATCTGACGGTTTTAACTTTAGGCGACTTAATTGAACCAACTTGATAAGTTTTATGACTTAGATTATGTCTTTTTTGTAAGTTTTTAACTCAATGTATTTTTCGATGAGTTTTAAGATTTCCATTGAACATATTTCTTTTATTAAATGTTTATTTTAAGGGATATAATTATTTTAAGAAAATATTTTTAAATTATTCATTTTTTAATGGGAGCCTAAAAGCATCGTTATATTATTTAGGTGCGATACGATGAGACCACGTTCATGGTCGGATCCGGGCAAGTTGTTTAGAAGAAAAAGGTCCTGCTCAAAGTTCTGAAAAAAACACCCGTCATTAGCTCGAAGCCTCTTATCATCTCCGCCACATTCTTTTCCCCCAAGTCGTCCCTTTTGCTGGATTCGACTCAACCGTCCGGAATCGGATCGAGAGCGCCGTTGCTTCACGTGCAATGCCGCCGCGTCATCTCATCACCTAATGTCGAGTTCAAACCGGGTGAGTGGTTCTCTGAGACAATTCATCAAACAGTTGATGTCCTTGAAAGCTTGAAATATTTGATCGAACTCCTCGTTGAAAGTCTTGCCTTTTCAGGGGCTTTGTATGTGTTATTTCAAGAACTGGGGCTCAACGAGAAAGAGGCCGAATCTCTCTTGACCAGCGACCCGGATTTGAGGCTGAAGTCTATCAGTTCGTTGTGGGCTCGCGTCGCCTCTTTGAAATCTGTGGGAATCGGTGGCCTTGAGCTCTGCCATTTGGTTGCGAAATGCCCTTCTGTGTTGCAGCAGGTGAAATCGATCCCTTTATAATCTTTGTGCACGACCAGTTAGATGGAAAGGTTGACCTAATGCAGCTTAAGCGTCTCTTTATGTCAACTGAGCCGCGATTCCTAGCTGGATTTGAGGAAAAGGTTAATTTGCTGATTGACAGTGGGATTCCTAGAGAAAAGATTGTTCATGTTCTCAACAGTGTGAATTTAAGGAAGGCTTTGTCTCTTAAGCCGTTTGAAGAAATTGAAAGGCTCCTTAATTTCTTGAGCCGCTATGGTGGGGTTGATTTGATTTTGAGGCATCCCCCCATTCTTAACTTCGATATAAATACCCAATTGATTCCGAGAGTGGAGTTTCTCCTAGAACTTAGTGGAGGAGATGAGGATGCAACTGGGGCAGTGTTGTGCAAACTGCCTAACCTTTCTGAAATATCGTGTGGAACACTTGGAAAGCCATGTAGAGTTCTTGAGGTCATTTGTGGGATTAGATGATCAAGAAATATTCAGGATCATTCTTGTGTTTCCTAACATTGTTAGTGCGAGTAGGGAGAGGAAATTGCGTCCCAGAATTAGTTTTTTCAAAGAATGTGGACTCAACTCCAATGAGATTTTCAAGTTCTTGACAAAAGCCCCTTTGTTTTTTTGGGTCTATCTTTTGAGGGGAACATTGCTTATAAACTGGGTTTTTTGGTGAAGATTGGTTACAAGTACAGAATGAAGGAATTCGCCATTGCAATAGGCGCTGTGACTAGGACAAGTTGTGAGAATATGCAGAAGGTGATTGAACTCTTCTTGAGTTATGGGTTTTCTTGTGAAGATGTGCTTCTCATGAGTAGGAAGCATCCTCAGATACTTAAATACAATCCTGATTCTCTGGAGGAGAAAGTGGAATATTTGGTGGGGGAAATGGGACGTGACCTTGATGAGCTATTGGATTTCCCTGCATTTCTTGGTTAGAAACTCAACAGTAGAATCAAGCATAGGTACGAGGTGAAGAAGAAGATTATAGGTGAAGGGATGTTGATCAACAAGCTGCTTAATGTTTCGTCTGAGAGATTTGCAAAGAAGAAAGAAAAGTTGGTGCACAAAGCCTAATAGGGGTTGCTCAATTTCATCAGCAGAAGTTCATGGCAAAATTGATGGAAATTGCGTAGTTACCGAGTATTCTCAAAGCTTCATCAGTTGAAGGCTTTTGGTTTTTTCAGGAGAAATTTTAGCTTGACTTCCTTAGGTGAAGATAGAAAGTCATATTTTTCATCCCTAAACCTGCAAAGCCATTATGAAGTTTGAAGAAAAAGGTCGATATCCAGTTGAATGAAATCACTGAGTATGCTCCATTTTAAGGTTAAAGCAACAAGATTAGTGGCTGATCTTTGTATTTGTGTAACCGTCAATTACAAAGGAATCCACCTTGAGTTGATAGCAATGTTTCCTTGGTTGCTCCTGCATTTTTCTGTTCTTAGTCCTGAAATCTTGAAAAAAGTGATCTGACATTGAAATAATCTTGTCAGTGTGCATGAGGCATCAAGACATCGTTACCTTTGTTATGCAGATCAGATAGATTATCTAACTGTGATGGTCAGAATCAATAAGTCAACATGATTGCAAGGCATCTATGATCAGGAGAGTCATTTCACCAATAGAAACTACAACATATAATCGAGTGTTAATTCTGTTCTCTCCAGTCTGTTCTTTGATTAAATTACATTCCATGAAATATTACGATTGTGAGTTCAGGATTACCTCACAGGACATTTTGATCATCAACAAAACCGAGGATCTATTATCCTCGAGATCTGCAAAGGTGTGGCATTTATGCATAAAAGGTGCCATTGGCAACTCCATTCTTTCTCCCATGCAACGTAAGTTGACACAGGTTCGGCTTTGGAATGTCGAATTCCAAGACATCTTAAGATGTAGGCATAATGCTTTGATGGTGGAATATAACCATGGCAAGGTAAGAATTCCTATATCTGCGATATTGCAATGGTCATTGAGTTATGCAAACTCGTCATATTCTGGTCTGTACATTGATTATTCTTAGTGCATGGCCTCATTTTACTGTGTTTCTTAAGTATTATCCTATGTTTGGTAATCCTGCATTTCGTTTCTGCATACTATAAATAAATGTCATTGCAGAAGAAATAAGAACAAAATTTTCCGATGCATGGTGACATGGTTTCATGGTATTGTCAAGGTTGATGTCCTATGTCGTGACATGATGAAATACTAATTTTCAAAAATTTTGAATATCATGTGACAATGAATTGGGGGAAAAATGAAAAATTTGCTTCACCCACCTCCTTGTTCCTCTTTCCTCCCTCTTCCAAACAAAGCATTAACGTAGGATCAAAAGCTCATGTCCTGCTCATGTGTGAAAGTTAAAAAATAATCATATATCTTTCTTGATGTTTCCAGATAACAGATGGGGTGTGTGAATCCTCCTATGCCCATTTAATGAGTCCTTATACTGCCCTATTTTCTACACTTAACTGTATAAGAATTTTTATCGTACTTCAGTCTGTGATAGTTATATTTCTATAGATTATTGAATTGTGATTTTAATCTTTTTTTTTTTTTTTTTGGTTGGAAAAAATTAGCCTTCATTACTTATAAGTAAAAACTGAATGAAAAGAAAGATGGGCTCCAAACATAAAAGGTCCCACAAGGTTTGAGGAGGCTTAGAGATCCAATCACATGGTAAAATCTTAACACGTTGGGCTTTAACAACCCAGTCCATTATGTGGTTGGCCTCCCTTGCGCAATGTACTAGTTTGATTTTAATCTATTTGAGTGCCCAAAAACATAAGAAATCATCGCGGACAAGAATAGATCGTTGGACTTGTCTAACAAGCAACGGAGTTGTTGTCGCATTCATAAGAATAGAGGAGTGGACGCATGTAACACGGTTTCGTGGTTGCCGTGTCAAAACTGATATAAGATTAAGAAGTTTCGAGGCAAGCTGGTTTTTATCTTGTTCCTCGAAGCTATACATCAATTTTCCTATGATCGTGACTCGTGCGGTGAAGAAAGAAGATGGAGAAGAAGAATGGTGGAGGCAAAAGATGAAGAAGAAAATGAGAAGAAAGACCGTGTGTCAGAGGGGAATTGATGGGGAAAATAGGGATAAAGGGAGAGAGATGGATTTGTTTGTTGACGGGGTGCGGAACGAACAATTGCGGGAAGAAAAAGTGGAAGGAAGGGGAGAGAGAGAGAGAGAGGAGAGAGAATGATCCCCCGTGAAAAACGGAACTTTTGAATTTTCACAGGGTATAAATTTCCAAGATGCGTTCTATCTATAGGTGGTTAAACTTTGGTTTGGGTCCACCTCTTTAATTTCTGGACTTCCCGTGTATTTGTCCCGTTTACTGACTTGGGCTTCTCTTTATAGGACGGCGCGACTCCAATTCTCCAATCAAGCAAGATTCATCCAATCCTTCTTCAATTGTTTCATATTGTGCCTCCACACACATCAAACAATTCTTCACCAATTTCTGCTTTCCCAAAAGTCGAAAAGAGTCACGTTAATGCTCTCAACTCCATGAGTATCTATGAAGTGTTGCCGTTCCTTCTTGTTCTATTTTTGGCTATGACTATCAATGTCGAGCCGAGTGATCGACAATGTACTTCATCTTGTGGTGATATTCACAATATAAGATATCCGTTTCGATTGAAGAGCGATCCAAAGAGGTGTGGTGACTCGAAGTATAAGCTAACTTGTGAAGATAATCACACAGTTCTACACTTTCGTGATGGTCGATACTATGTTCAGTCTATCAATTATTCCACCCACCAAATTAGATTAATCGACAACGGGTTGCAAAAGGATAATTGCTCGTCTCTCCCCAGCCATTCATGGGCTTCATGGGCGCTGTACAATTTGAAGATCTTTTTTGATCCAAACAACCCATACTACATGGCCCCTGGTGATCCATTGATCATTGTGAACTGTTCAAAGCCAGTTAACTCTCTACTCTATATTGCCACCAGTCCATGTATTGAGGGGTCGAACACTTTCAACACATCATCGAAGTGGAACTTGTATGCCTTGATCAATCCAAAAGCATTAGACGTTAAGGATTTTTGCAACATTAGCAGAGGGACATGGGTATCAGTTGATTTTGGGGATAAAGAGCAAGTTAATAGTAGCTCCTACAACTATGAGCGCATCCATAACATCATGGCCGATGGATTTGTTGTCTACTTTGGTCGAACTTTTCGAAATGCAATTTGGAAGCCAACTTTCTTTTGCTTCTTTGATTTCTATAGCATCTACAAAAGCCATCAGGGTTGCAGATCCTTTCTCTACACTGGTGGTAAGCATCGGTTGACAACGAAATTTTACAGCAATTTTGCATGATTTTGGATGCTCTTTCATTTGCTAGTTTATCTTCTTAACTGGAAAATGAAAGAAATATTTAAAATCCAAGAAAATAATGACAGAATTTACATGTTATAGTATCAACGTTTGTGTATTTGAAAGGTTTTAGGAGCTTTGCGTTACATTTTAAAATCGAAATATAGGAGTTGTTAGATTCGCCAAAATGTAAGCAAGTGACCGTAGAAGACATCCCGAAAAGACCCATTATCAACTGCACATACACACGTGCCTGGATTGCGCGAGCAGCTATATGACTAGTTTTTCGATGGCATAGGGTTAAGATTTTCTCATTTTCTTAATTAGTTCCTTAATTAGTCACTAAACTAATAATTCAAGAGACGCGTGTTTTCATGTATCAATATGAGGAAGAAAATTATTAATTAAAAATGAAAATCACTTTCTCTATGATTGTTTACTGCTAACAAAGAAATGGAGTTTCTTTTACCAGCTATTATCTATGGGAAATGATGCTTATTATTTTCATTTATTTGAAAATGCACGTATCCCACTTCTCATATTTTTTAGGACAAAATTCAACTTCTACAGTGTATCTTGCTACTATGATTCCTAGTGATTTTTGTTTTTTTTTTTTTTCAAACTATATTCCTTCAATTCCTTGTTCAGATAATTTCTTCCTTTCATAGGTGTCAACTTTTTTGCATTTTGGACAACTATAGAGTTTACAGCCTTACTAGGTAAGCCACGGTGATCCGTTCTTAAAATAATTTAAAAAAGAACTTATTCTAACCTATCAAAATTTTCCTCAATGTTTTTCTGTGTAGCGAAATTTGTAATCGGGACGCCATTTGTTGCGATATTTTTGATATACAAGTACAGAAGAAGGCACTTGGCAATGGATAAGAACATCGAAGAATTCTTGCAAGCTCATAGCCACTTTTTTCCCATAAGGTATTCTTACTTGAACATCAAGAAGATCACTAGAAATTTTAAGCACAAACTAGGTGAAGGAGGGTATGGTTCCGTGTACAGAGGAACGCTCAAAAGCGGAAATGAAGTAGCCATAAAGATTTTGAAGCAATCCAAGGCCCATGGCCAAGATTTTATTAGTGAAGTGGCTACTATTGGAAGAATTCACCATGTTAATGTAGTGCAACTCATCGGTTTTTGCTTCGAAGGCTCGAAACAAGCTCTCGTGTATGATCTTATGACAAATGGGTCTCTGGATAAGCACATTTTTGCTAAGAAAGGTGATAAGTTTCTTGATTACATGAAAATATATGAGATCGCTTGTGGGATCGCGAGGGGGATTGAATATTTACATCGGGGGTGTGACATGCAAATACTACACTTTGATATCAAACCTCATAATATTCTTTTAGATAAGAATTTTATTCCGAAAGTTTCTGACTTTGGACTCGCGAAACTTTATCCCACGGATCATAGCATAGTTTCATTAACTGCTGCAAGAGGAACCTTCGGATATATGGCGCCAGAGTTGTTTTACAAAAGCATTGGTGGCGTTTCTTATAAAGCGGATGTCTATAGCTTCGGGATGTTACTCATGGAAATGGCAAGTAGAAGGAAGAATATAAATGCAAATGTAGAACGCTCAAGCCAAATTTATTTTCCGTTGTGGGTGTATGACCAATTCAGTGAAGGTACAAGTGTTGAAATGGAAGAAGTTGTAGAAGAGGAAATGAAGGTGATAAAAAAAATGATGATAGTTGCACTTTGGTGCATACAATTAAATCCTGACCATCGTCCCCCAATGAACAAAGTCCTAGAAATGTTGGAAGGAGATATTGGTAAACTTCATATGCCTCCAAAACCGCTTATCTACCCACCGGATGTGTCGTTAACAATGACAAATTCGAGATGGAACTAGAAATACTCTCTACTTCACCGCGTGCTTCGGTAATTTCAACTAGTTCTCCTTTTAGAGATAACAATGTTGTTGAGAGAAGCTGGTGCTGTTTCCTTGGAAAAGCTTTGTACATTTGCCCACAATCTAGTATTATGTTGGGAGGGAGTTGAGCTAGTTTATCTCGACCCTAATTTCTTTGAGTTTGTCTTCTTGTGGCTCTTATATATATATATTTTTTTTTTTGGTCAGTCTTGTGGCTCTTATATTAATGTTGTGTTATTGTACATATAATTTTACTCTCTTGCACCTTCATAAGGACAAAAAATTTGTTAGAAAGCCAGGACAAAAACGGAGGAGGAAGGTGACGGCCATTGTGAATTGTCCTCCTTCGTTATGTGATTTTTGGATAATGCCAATGAAAAAACTAATGATAACCCGCGATCTTACTCCTATATGCTCCATTGCCACCGTATCATTTCTCGATATAGAAAATGACTGATTTCGACTTATAAATTCATTATCAAAGAAAACATATATTTATAGTTTTGCAGAGTGGACACCATCTATCTATGCTAAAACAATTTTTATCAAAATGGAAAACAAATGATCTTAAATGAAACAACTCAATGAAGCTTAATTTTGAAAGAACTCATAATCCTTTTTAAAGTTGACATGAAATTATCAACGAGTAATAATATCTAAAGATTACAATTTTCTCTTAGATCACTCAGTTATGGTGATTTCAATAAATGAAAATTCATCCATTGGCCATGGAGGGAAGGGGGAGAAGGAGAGGCAATCCTCTACCCGCCAAAAAAATTAACAAGATTTTCAATTACGAATCTGAAGTAGGCATTTTTTATTTATTTATAAAAATTGAGGGGAATGAAGTTTGTTTTAAATAGGGAAAAAACCACCAAAAACCCCAAACTTTGCCTCGAGTGACACATTTACCCCAAACTTTTTTTTTTGTCGTGAAAAACCCCAAACTTTCCAAACTGTGACACATTTACCCCAAGCTTTTTTTTGCGACACCAAAAACCCTGAACTTTCCAAGTGTGACACATTTACCCCAAAATTGGAGGGCATTTTGGTCTTTTCATTTTTAAAATTTTTTTCTTTTTTTCATTTTTTCTTCTTCTTCCTCCCTCCGCCGGCCATGGCGGAGCCGACGGAGGGAAGTCGGCGCCGGCGAGGGCGGCCCGATGCCGGATACGGCGAGGGAAGCCCTCGCTTTGTGTCGGGCGAGGGCGTCTCGCCGATACGGGCAAGGGCGGCCCTCGCCTACGTCGAGCGAGGGGTGCCCTCGCCGGCGTCGGGCGGCGGCCCTCGCCGGATCTGGCGAGGGGTGCCCTCGCCCGACCTCGACGAGGGCCTCCCTCGCCGAGATGGCGTCGGGCGGCCCTCACCCGACGCCGGCGAGGGCCGCCCGACGCCGGCGAGGGCCGCCCTCGCCCCACGCCGGCGAGGGCGACCCTCGCGCCGGCTTCCCTCCGCCGGCGCCGCCATGGCCGGCGGAGGGAAGAAGAAAAAAAAAGAAAAAGAAAAAAAAAAAACAGAAACTAAAAAGACAAAAATGCCCTTATGGGGTAAATGTGTCACGGTTTGGAAAGTTTGGGGTTTTTCACGGCACAAAAAAAAGTTTGGGGTAAATGTGTCACTCGGGGCAAAGTTTGGGGTTTTTGGTGGTTTTTTCCCTTTTAAATAAGAAGAGAACTATGAGTAACCATCGTAATTGCAAATGAGTGAACTGATGTCCAGTTAAATTTTCAATCGGCGGATAATTTCATCCAAAATTTTATGATTATACCTCTAGATTTATGCTGAACAGGTGTATGAACTAGAGGATCGTTACCTTGAAGAACAATCGCTGAACAATTTTCGTCCAAAATTTCCCCGTTACCACAAGGCTGTCCGCCGAAAACAAATCGCTCCTTTCCACCTTTCAAGTTCTAACCCGCGAGCTCCATCCCCAGCTGGAGGAGCAGGAGCGTCGATTACATCCAAGGAGTCTAAAGAGGCTAGGATTTTTCGATTCTACTTCTGCTTCTTCTGGTTTGTTCGATTCACTCGATTGGATTGGAGGGTCAACAGTGTAGGCGTGGAGGGAGGGCGATGGTGCAGGATCGTTAATGAGTTTAGTTTCCGGTGTTTGTTCTGGTCAGGATGAAGGTGTTGCTATGGCGGAAGTTTCTATTTAGGGGGGAAGAAGGCACAGGTGATGGTGTTCTTGGTGGTGGGCTTCATGAAGCTGCGAGCTAATGTTGGAGTAGAAATGGGTTCCTCGCTTTCTAAGGACTTGGCGTCTGCGGTTGGACTTGATGTCCGAGAATATTGCTTGTGGTGGATGACATGCTGCTTTAAAGTCTAAGCAAGGAGATAGCTTTTCGTAGGGGAGAGATGGGGTGAGAGACTGGGGCATGGCTGGACTCTCATGTCTTGCATCGAAAGCTAATAGATGCTCTCAGCAATACTCATGTGAAGCGAGTATCATACATGTTCTGGTGATTTATACACTCAGGGGTGATGGAGCTTATAGTTTTGGTCTTCTCGAGCATGGGAATGAAGTGAGCCGCTGGGTATCAAAAAGAGTGAGGGGAGCCTTGGAAGGTGAATATGTCTCATCCCTCTCTGTTGAATTTGGCACTTATTTGTAGTTGTCCCGCTTTGCTGGCTAGTTACTTGCTTCCGGTGATGGTGCCTTTGGTGTTCAGGGCGATGGAGATCGAAAAAGTGAATCAACACCCAAGGAAGTGGAGCCCTTGAAAGGGCTTCGCACTGTTCGAGCTACTTGTGGTGTTTGGCATACAACTGCAGTAGTGGAAGTCATGGTTGGTAATCCTACTTTCTGTAACTGCTTATTTGAAAGCTGCAGTAGTGACTAATGGATGTGATCAATAGGCGGTTTAATTTTTTTGTAAACTAATTTCTTTTTTTTTTAATGCAAATATTCAAGTTTAATGAAGTTCAAGTGTTTAATGATAAGTTGATGATGGTTGCTTGGCCAACTACTTGCTGTTTTATGATGAGTTGGTAATGATGATTATTAACAATCACTTGGCCAAATGCTTGCTGTGATCATAGATGTTTTATATACTCTTGTTGGCCAAACGCTTGCTGTTAGAATTGTTGGAAAGCCATTAGTTACACTGTTGTTAGCATTTTCAATCCTCCTTTCCCGGAGTTCTGTCTTTGAGCTTGTGTTAAGAGGAATATTTGATAGTACCATTGAGAAAGAGCGAGTTCTACACATCCATCAGCATAAAAAGCCATTTGAGAAAGACCCGCTCACACTTTGCAATAGAATAAAGGTGGATAGGTATATAATGGAGCACTCTGGGTAAAATAAAAGAGTTCGAAACAACTGAACAAGAGATAAGGATCCTCTAGTTCATCTTCATTACAAGTTTACAAGGGAGCTTATGGTATATTCAGATTTTGTATCCAGGAATCAAATTTCAATTGATAGGCACAAGCCTGTTCCCTTCTCTTCAATCTTTTCTGCTTCTATTTTCCAGGGGCTTACTATGAACCAAATTGAAGTGACAACTACACAGTTAAAAACTGGGCAAGCTTTTTTGATAAAGACCGTTAGCCATCATCTCGTTGCTGCTTATCTCCATCAAACTCATTGTTTCTCTGGAGAATCGAATGTGCCCCACGTTACTTCAGCTGAATTCCAGCAATAAACGGTGGGTTCTGCTTTGCCACCTGAATTTTGTGCCCTTCTCTTTCAACTTGGAAAGCAACAGGTAGAAATTCGAGAACTGGCATGAGTGAACCTGATCTTCGTCCATTTTTGAAACTCCCTTCTAGGGCAAAGCAGTGCTGGAGATAGGTGTGTTCATTTTAAGTATCTTTGCCTGGATTATCCACAATTGTGAGAATATGATCTCTCAAATATTCTGGGGAAGTCGCTGGTGATGAAGAAGACTACACCTCTGTGAACAGGGTTTTTGTGGACCGCATAGCTTCCTTCCTCTTCATTTAGTGAATCTGGGATTTCACTTTCTCGCATACTGGGAACGCATAAATTCCTCCAAGAAACCTGCAAAATATCAAACTTTCATGACTGCTATATAAACGAGCATTACAATTGACTGCTATCCCCGCATGGCATGATTCGCCACTTTTTCATGCAATGAGGTTTTGACACACAATTTTCCTTTTCCAGAGTTTTGGGAACTGTAGATGCATTATTTTGTTCTCTTTTTGAGAGAGAGAACCTTAGAAATTATTGTCTTAACTACCAAAGAACGCTCGTGGCATCCAGTCAGGCATAGACTTCTCAAGGATTTCAAGCACTGGAGTCCTGGAACATCCCCCGCTTTCTCGCAATTCACCATGTTCAGCTCCTCTAAGTTCTCCAATTCAGACAGATCAGAGACCGTCTCCGTTGCCATGTAGTCTGCAATATTAACCTCTACCAAACTCAATGGAAGAGGCGGAAGAGACTCGAGCTCCTTAAATTTGTTAAGCCTCATGAAGACGATTTTTTCCAATTTTCCTATCAATTCTGGAAGCTCTGCGATATCATAATGGACCATAGTAGTGAGAACACCTCGAAATTCTAGGTCACCAACAAATTTAGGAAGTTCAGTGAGGGAGATGCACTTCATAGTACTCAAACAATTCAAGTTTCCTCAATGACTGCATCGAATTAGGTAGGTTCTCTATTCCAGTATCACTAAGTGTGAGCTCTTTGAGAGAAGCCATCATTCCCACAAGGGATCCACAATCAACAAAGAAAGAAGGCGCACGAAATTCTGACAAATCAGAACACTTGCACCGGTTTTTGGACATGTGTGATAACTACCTCAACAACAAATTGCCCTACTTGCACACCCACACCGTGGACCCTTCATTTCTAATCGAGTGAATCGAGCAAACTCGAAGAATCAGAAGTAGATTCGAAGAATCATAGCCTCTTTAAGCTCCTTCGATGTAATCGAACGCTCCTTCATCTAGCTGAGGAGGATGGAGCTTCCGAGGAAGAACTTGAAAGAGGTAAGAAGAGATTCGTTATGGGCGGGACAGAGGGCGGGAAAATTTTGGACGAAATTTGTTTAGCAACAATTCTTCTAGATGACGATCTAAAGTAAAGTCGATTTTTAATATATATATATATATATATATATATATATATATATATATATATATATAAAATTGCCCCCTTTATGGAAACAGCTTGATTTGCCATGCTAACATTTAACAAGATAGTGAGTTCAAATCATTATTTGAGATTAAATTGATTACTTCGTGACTTTATTTAAAATAAGATTCAATTGATATCTTTTTTAAAAGAAAATATTTACATTTTAGATCTATATTTGAAATTTTCTCACAAAAATAAAAATTACACATATCTGCTACAGAGAATTTAATCTCATATTTAGTTTCATGCTCAAAACTTTTTCTTTAGAAACAAAACATATAAAAATCCATGTCGGTTTGCTTAAGGTAAATTCCAATATAATGCATTCAATGGGAAAGATGTCAATTGCAAAGATGTAAACGAAGACATAATTTCATCTTTACCTTAAATGTATAGACAATTGTATTATCTCTTTCTTCGTATTATTATTCATGTAATAAATTCTGACTTTTACTTGACACTATATATATACCAACCGTCCTAAGTGGCGTGGTCGATGTTAACGTGGACAATTTTAATAATATTTAGATATATCTTTTTTAACTTTCTTTTCTTTTCTTTGTCTTCCCTTCTTCCTCCACTCAGTCGTTGGGCCCTGGCAATTGACCAAAGGCAAGGACTAGTGAGATCAACCTTTCCACCTTTGGCAAAGCTTGCCTTTGCTGGCCAGCGGTGAAGGTGAGCCTCACCCGCTCCTAGCGTGGCTCCACCTCGTTGGTGGGTGAGGTTAACCTTGCCAAATTTGGCTAGGTGTGGTCAGCCTTGCTAGTCGACCTTGCTAGTCAACCTCATTGGTCCTCGCCTTTAGCTAGTCGTTGAGGCCCGTCGACCAGCTAAAGGAAGAAGGGAAAGCAAAAAGAGAGAGAGAGAGAGAGAGAGAGAGAGAGAGAGAGAGAGAGAGAGAAAAGAAAAAATTGAAAAAAAAAATGAAAAATAGACATAGTGGTGCTTCAATACTATATTGTTGGAATACCAAGTGTCTTAAGATTAGACATACTTAAATCTCGTCTAGTCAACAGACATAGTTGTGCCTCCACTCACTGAAAGTCTAGCTTGCATCAATTCTTAAATTGGTTTTACCATCGGAGAACACTATATATTGTCGGAGTACCAAGTGTCCTTACTAATTGATGTTTGTGCGTCTACATTGCCACTCGTCACCCAAACCTGCAATCTATCAACCATGACTTGACAACTCACTAAGGGAGCGCCTATAAAGGATGAAACGCTCCCTCACTATCTAATCTTACTCTTCTTCTGCAATTGAGATCCTCAATTCCCTCTCACGAGAACTAATTCGAGTACTGGTGGGCCAATCCGGCCTTAACCTGAATTCCGTGATGCAGATTGACTCATGCAGCAGAGTTTTGGCTAATTCGGTGATTCTTAAGTTGTGCACCAAAGTTTTGATGCCGTTTTGTGGAAATACGATCTTGAGATGATACTTATATTCTTGGCACTTGTTAAGGATTTTCTGAAATGAGTCTAGTAACAATTCCCCTTTTCTATTGCTGCCTAAGGAGAGCCGGAAACCAAGGGGGATAGAATTTGCATTAGAATAAGCTCGATGGAAATCGTCATATTCGGATGGGTTCTCTTCGTAAATTGCCGGGATTGCGCCCTTACTACAATCGACCGGGGAGAGCATGGGACGGGCAATAATGCTATATTGATCCGAACCAAGAATTTATAAAATATCAACTTATACATGAAAAAACAAGCACGATTTCTTCACATTTTTTAATCCTTCGAAAACTACTTTTCGTAAAATAGAGTTAACCATTAAATTTCATGAACCACCCGAGCACCCCCAAGTTTGCTGCACTCCAAAAGGATAACTCTCTTCTATCTAATATTTTTCTTTTTTACATATGTATGAAATTCTGTGCTGGCTCAACTCCAGCACTAAATAAAACTATTAGCCATCCGTAACACCCAATTTGAAAAAGAAAAGAATGAAGGGCAATACAGATGATGTATTTTAAAAGGAAAAGAAAAACAGAAAAAGAAGACAAAAAAAAAAAAAAAAAAAAAGCACATCGTCACCGTCATTGCAATCATCTGGTCTACGGCTTTGTCAGAAAGAAAAAACTCATACAAGAGTTCTTGAAAACGAGCCGACCGGCCGAATTCCTCAACAGCGCTTGTTGCCTTCTTGAAAACGAGCTGCCGTTTCAGTCTGTAGCTCCTTCGCTTCCTTCTGCTAAAGCGCTTTAGTAACAGTCGGCAAGGCATTCAGCCGATGGACCTCCTATTTGGGGTGGGCCACATGCCCAAAAGCTTCCCTTTGGGCCGACATTTACAGTCCTGGCTTGAGCTTGGGCTTGTTTAGAAATTTGAACGACCAAATGCAGCTTTAATCTTCTTCAATGCAGCCACCTGGCTCTCTAGACGAACGCACCGACATTGGACACCCTCCAGAGTGCTCCTGTCAAGGCTTTTATGGCGCACCAGGACCCTGAGACATGTTACGCTAGCCAAGCCCAACGCTTGGGCAATTAGCTGGGGTCCCATTGCGCTTGCCTAAGCCCAGTGAGGGGCCTTGGCTGGGCTGCAGCGGCATGGCACCTGCCATGAAAGCGTCTTCCCCTAAGCTTTATGAGTTCAAGGTACGCCCTTTTACAGGAGGGATTCGGGCGCCGGCTTCCTTAAGTGAAGAGACAAAGTCATTTTGTTCTAACCCTAAGCTTGAAGTTTGAAGGAAATGGTCGATACCCAGTTGAATGAAATGACCGAGTATTCCCCGCTTCAATGTTAAAGCAACAAGAAAAGTGGCTCATATCTTTATGCATTTGTATGACTTGATTACAAAGGAATCCACCTTGAATCGATGGCGAAGTTTCTTCAGTTGCTCATATTTTTCCGTTCTTTGAACTGAAATCTCAGAAAATAGTCCTGTCAATGTCCATGAGGCATGAAGACCTTATTGCCCATTGTGCAAATCAAGATGATTTCCTACCTATTGAACAGGAATGGCCAGAATCAGTGAATTAATTGGTCAGGAAAATCATTTCACCAATAGAAAACACAACACATAATTAACTGAGATTCAGCTCTCTTTGGTTCGTTCTTTGATTGGATTACATCATTTCCACAAATGTTATGATTAGGATAACCACAAAGGACATATCCATTGTAAAAAAATACCGAAGATTGATTATCATCAAGGGATCTGCAAAGGCATGGATATATGCATAACAGGTGCCATTGGCAACTTCATTCTTTCTCTTAATGACTTGACACAGGTTAGGCTTTGGAAAGGCGTGTTGCAAGACACCTTAAGATGGAGTAGCCATAATGCTTTGATGGTGGAAACTAACCATTGCAAGCTAATAAATGCTCTGCGAGATTGTAGTGATCATTGAATTATGAAAACTCATTGTAGTAAGGTCTGGACATTGGTATTCTTAGTGCATGGCCTCATTCTATAACATTTCTTGAGTATAACCCTATGTTTAGTAACCCAGCCTTGCATCTCTACATACTGTAAATATATGTCATAGGAGAACAAGCAAGAACAGAATTCTGATGCATGCTAACATGGTTTCATGATGCTATGCCAAAATTGATGTACTTGTTGTAACATGGGGAAAAACTGATGTACTATGTTGTAACATGGAGAAAAACTGTTGTTTTGATATTAAGTTGCAAAAATGAAAAGTGGCACACCCAGTCCATGCAAGAAATAGCAGTTGATAACATACGACCTGTGACTAGTTCAATTTGGTATCATCCTGGGTGTTCTGCTTGGAAGCATCTGTTTCTTATCAGCTGTCCCAAAAAGGACTGGCCTTTGACTGCTCTGGACCATATGGTATACTCTTCATCTTAGCAAGGACGTCAATTCTGATATAGAGGAAGAAAATAGAAATGTTGCCACTGAGGATTGTGTAGATTGTAATGCAACAATCATTCTTTTAGGGAAGCTACTGACATAATTGGAGCATCTCTGATAGACACCGACTTCTAAAGTATGTCAGTTCTTCACTAGAACATGATGCAAGAAAATATTTCTGTCAATAAAGATGAATCTTTCTGAACATTCCATCAAAAATCTTATCCCAGTTGCTCTATAAATTTATTACTATAAAAGCGCCTTGGAAAGATTAATTTAAGTCCTTGATATGAGATTCCACAATTTAGGGGCTAAAGATCTCTTATTTCCTTAGTCATTTACATCATATCCACCAAGTTTTAAGCATGGTTGTGAGATCTCTTTGAGTTGTCTTAACAATATAAACTGATCATTATCATGGAAGAGGATCCAGGAGCCAGAAGAGATTCATGGAAAAATGTCCCCAATTAAAAGGTGTGTAGAGGACAATTTGGGCGTAAATTGCATATCAATCCTGCTCGCTGAAGAACTGCATATTGACACGGCAATGAACTTAATTTGAGGTCATGTGGCACAGATTGGTCCCCATCATCTTGAACTTTCTCCATCACAATGATGTAAAAAAAGGTACAAATTCTATGCAAGATCTCTTTGTTTTTCCTTATATTGAACAAGCTACAATGCTAGATATGAAGTATCTCTGCTTATTCTTTAATTTTCCAACAATTTTCTGCTCTGTGGACAAACCGGTTCTCCCTGGATTTTCCTGGTCATCTAATGTCTAGAGCTTTGGGATTCTTTTTTTGTTCTGTGTTTTCTTACATAGTTCTGCAGTTGTTCAAGTAAAGGCAAGGTTAATTGATGTTAATTCAACATGTTCAATGGTTAGCGTAGTAACAGATGAAGAACTTTCACAAGAACTGATAAGTTATGGGAATATTAGGGAGTGCTTGTACTTTTTAAGCTCATTTCTCTGCCTGACTGTTACTCATATCGATTAAAATTTTCAGTTTGTCAGTGAGCTGTGAGGAATACATTTTTTGACAAAGGCCACTTTAGAATTTATCTGAAGATGATGGAACAATATGCTCAGCAAAATGATGAATAAAGGTTAAAAACTAACCTTCTCAGTGGTTTGTGTATGATATCATGTGCAGCATAAACCTTAATTGAAAGACAGCTGAAACATGTCTCCAAATTATCTGCTGTAACAATGCTATGTCACTGGATACAAATCATAAAATCTTAAGTTTATACTTGATATTGAGTTTCATTTCCTTTTGGAGATAGAGATCTTTCAAATAAATTGGGACATTGCCTGTTCAAAATGCCATCAGAATTAGCAAGGAATAGAGTGTTGCTATTTATTGATGATATCTATACACAATACCTATGTTTTAATAAAATCCTAGTCATTAAGAGATTTTTTCTTTTTTAAGTGTTCACTTAAGAGGTCGTGACTGGTGATGATAACTCCTAGTGACACGAATTTAAACTTCAATTTCATCTTGTCAGTCATGCATTGGCTTTGGAAAAGAACAGTTACCATTCTAAGGCAATAGGATATGAGATCCTTAGACATGACAAAAATTCATCGGCTACAAAACAATTCGTGTACAGGTGATGTCCTCTCTTCTTTGTGTTGTGCTCTTGATCGAATCAAAGGATGTCTGCAATTGTTTGCGTCATCATGCGCTTTCGCGGAATTGCATGTTCCTTGCTACTTGCAAGTTCTTGAAGGTGAAAAATAGAAAGGAGCAATAATTTCGTTGCTTGTTGAATAAATCCACTAATTGGTTCTTCATGGGTATAAACAAATGTCGAGAATGGAAACAAATTCCTCCTTCTTGTCTGCAATGATTGCTTATATTTCTGCGACGCTCAAATAGATTAAAATCATAATGCAATAATCTATAGAAATGTAATTATCACAGACTAAAATACCATGAGAATTCATGTACAACTAGAGTAGAACATAGGCTAGCATAAGGACTCATTGAATGCGCAGGTATCTTTTTTGGTTTTGCACTGTCTGTTGACTAAAGATCTGAGAAGCTAACCATAGCAAATTATGAGCTGCCCCGCTGGGCTAACGATGAAGAGCACATCAACGTGTTTTTCATATCATCACTACCACTCACCACAAAGTCATCTCCTAAAAATCCAATCAAACTATAAAGCTTATTGTATTTATTCCCCTGTTGCAATCAAACATAGGAGACCTTTTATTTGGTCTCAAAGCAAAATCTAATGGACTAAAGAGAGAAAAAATATATATTTTTTTTTTTTAAGAAAAGGAGAAGATGAGGGATCATTAATAAAGTAAATGGGATCAACCAGCTTTTGTTGATTAAGGGCCCGATAAACGCAAAAAGTCTCAAGAGCAACAAAAAAAAAAAGGGGAAACTCCCCTAATTTTAAATGTCTCTGCTTTCCAGTCTATAATATTCTTTTCAAGATCCTGAACCTGAAGATTTGTTGGATCTAGTCTGGCTTTGTCAAGCCGAAATTGCTTGATTGTAAGAATTGAAATGGTTGACTTGGGATTGACTTGTGTCACCCCTCGAACCGCATTGGTCATCTAATGGCTGAGCTTTAGCACGTTGTCTACCGTGTCCCGGGCACAATGCTTCTAATGATAAACACACTTATCAAATTTGCTATAGATTTACTGCTTGAGCCGCCATGCCTCAAATATGCTTAAGACTTAGAGGGCTAAGATAGCCTCTAACTATCGTTTTGGTAAATGGTCAATGTATTAGTACAGTCTAATATAGTAAATGTTGTTGAAAAGTTTCTAAGAATGGATTGATAAGGATTTACTAATTATCTTACATAAATGAGGAAATAGCCTATTTGATTAAGGTAATATTTTGGTTACATTCTAATAGGAACATATATATAAGTCCTTTTTTCTGTTCAATTCACATAATGTATTTTGTATATAAAGTAATGGTCCTTATTTTCAGAATGTGTGGAAGGTCGGGAACAGGAAGGGGCACGTGAGGAGCAGCATTGGGAGGAAGAAGAGGAAATTAGGGGGTGGAATTGAGGAGGATTGTGGGTGGGAAGAAGAAACTCAAGGTTTCGGGTTCTGAGGTTGGTGAATTGGATGAGGTAATGTGTTGGGATTTTAGCCTCCGTGTTCACCATTGTTTATACTTTCTTACGTTGCTTTTGCAAATGGTCATCATGTGCTGAGTCTCGACTAAGTAGTATTAGTAAGCATTCGTTTGCATTGTTTGCTTCGTGGAGTCGATAACTAGTGTGTCATGAATCTTCGTTGCTTGGTGGATGGACATGCTTTCCCCAGCAGAACCCATCCGTCGACATTCTCTTAAGCCACGACAAGCCTGCAAATGATATTGTTTTCAAAACAACCCCACTATTCCCACACTATGGTAGTGTTCCAAAGTTTGTTGGCAGCCCTTGTTGGGTTTGTAGACTGGAAACATGTGTGTTGACTTAATGTCGAATCTGGACTTTGTGTATTGGAAATTTACGTTTTTTTATTTATTTTTATTTTTTTATTAATTCACTGCGTGATCGTATGCTCGTCTTTGCTTTTGCGGGGATCTGTGGAAGGTCTTAGTCCAGTTAATTTAGCCCGTGGTATCATATACCAGCTACTTCTTTAACACCCTGTGTTCTGTACTCTTCCATTCTTACTGGTTCTTTCAATTAAGCAAATGAAGATTGAACTTATTAAGAGAATCAGCTCCTCTCTCTCAAAGCTTTCACTACTTCAAGTATAGTGCCTTTGTCTCAGTATTTTTCGTTATTATTGACAACTATATCTTATGCAGATGGTTTTTTTTCCTGGCAAAAGAAAAAAAAAGGGTGCTGTTGGTTAAGAATGAAATCCTGCCATAGTAGATACTGTCTTGATGCTTGTTTGGTCAGGTTCCATCAGAGATTAGATGTCTACTTTGCTTCTAGATTTATCAGCTGTACTGGGGTAGTATCTGGCTCAAAATGTTCGTAGTAGTATCATGCTTGCAAGTAAATTGTTTATGCCGATTGCAATATGTAGTTAAATTGGAAAATAGTTTGTCTGTTCAATAATTCCTCGGAACCATTTAGAGCAATATAGATGCAGGTAGTTCAAGGAAACTGTTTCAGGACTTCAATGGCTCATTCAGGATAGTAGTCTGTTGTTATCCTGGGTGCTTGCCGCCAACTTAGAAACCAGTCATAATACTTTTTCCCACTTCTACAAAATAGTAATCAGTCTTCTCCTCAAATCTGTGGTGGTTTTCATTCGTAACTTCATCAGTCTTATATTGGCAACTTATAACCTTAAACTCATTTTCTCTTTATTTGTTTGTTCCTTTTGGATGGTGACTAAATAGTTGTTTTGCAGTTTCATATTTGCGCATGAGAGTCCATCGTATGCATGAAAAATGGGGTTAATGTGACTGTTTAGACGACAATCGGTGACTGAGCTGCTTCATCTTCTCTCTTCTGAGTTCCTAAATTATCGTATGTTCTGAGAAAGAGGAACAACTTGTTGTGGCAAATGACAATGGTAACAAATGCGCTAACAATTGTGTGTGTTTGCAGGAACAGAATATCGAAAATGGCAAAGCAGAAACCTCCAAGGAGCTGGCTCATAATCTCAATAAATCCTCCAAGACAAGGCAAGTGCATTGGCAATATTGATGTGCTGAGTGAAGTGGTTGGTGCAATGCTTCATTGCTGCTTAACCTGTGAATTTGTTTTGAGTTTCCTTGTGGATGATTTGCAGGTTCGACCTCCGATTTGTGAGTTCCCAGGAAGCGGAGGACCGGAGGCTCATCCGTTGTAATTATCAAAGGCATTCGCACAGTCAAGAGTAGGAAAGCAAAATCGTCTAAGAGTCATATCAAGCCTTCCCAATGTAAATTGTAAGGCTTGATAAAACTGCATATCTAGAATTGGGTGGTGGAAACGCTTGGTGTTGATTGGAGATTGCAATTGGATAGTGATGATTTTCATGTAAAGTTCAATTCAAATGTAAGCAGAGTAAATTCATTTAAAAAACTTTCAATTTTGGGGAGGTCTCTAGGTTGGCGGTATGTCCTGTGAAACTGTCTAGCTTCAAAACAGCAGTAGCTTTGTCCTTAGAAATTGTTTTGAAGAACTCGGAACATTGTATCTTTTTGCAAAATTCACTGTAAAGATACCTCTTTTTCGAGTAAATTGACATGCATCACAATTGAGGCATTGTTCACACTGAAAGGTGACAAGAATGAGGCAATTGAGGATGCTGATCTGGTCAGTGTCTACTTGCCACTTACCATCAGCGATTGAAATGATCCGTTGGTCAAATGTGATTTCACTTTGCAGATGTTAATGTCTTCCCTTTGATGAATAATGCAATTAGGTTTTCTATCAATTGTGTCCCAATACGGAGGATATGGCCAAGTCCCTTCAGGTAGATTAGCAAAGACAAGCGATTCTCATGTCCACAAGATTGTAATTTTAATCAGTGAGTATGTTTTCTACATTGCATTTCGATGTTCACATTCCTTGAAAATTAACTGCTGATTGTAATGAGAAACTTCATGCATATACTTGAGCTGGTGTCTGATTTAAACAGGCTTGTGGTTTATGTTTGAAAGGATAAATGCGCCTTCAGTTCAATGTTTAGCCAAGTCCCAAACTATTTTTGTCCAATTTGGTCTGTGAATTATATGATTTTTGTTGAAGTTAGTCTTATATGGACAGAAATACGGACGGTACAAATTGCATAGTTGATGCATCATATGGGACTATATATTTTTTGGACCACTGACTAGATTATTTGTTGAGTATGGATGTAAGGAAAGACAATTATGATGGAAGTTTAGGAAACCTAGAGAGAGAAAGACAGGAGAAGCGAGTCCCGTGGGGAGGTGGACGATGCTAGTGGCGCCACCCATGAACTGGCGAGGGGCCAAGCATCCCTTGTCGGCCTTAGGCTAACTTGGTGGGGCTGCCACCATAGCGGCGGCGCTCGGGAAGTTGGGGTTTGTTCATGTTGGTGAATGGTGGTAGTGTTCGGTTTTAATGAAGGATGCATCGTTGAAAACCCACAGAACTAGGGTCAGAAGAATATTCTCGAGCTTTTCTAACATCTAGGCCTTTGAGGCTTTGATATATTATCCATACATCGAATTCCCAAAGAGGCATTTGATAGCCGTCGAGTTTCTGCGCGTTCGTGTCAGCAGAAGGTGGCGGCTGGGGCGCATCGTGATCGTCAGCCCCATCCGCCATGACAGCATCTTTCTCTCAGCACTCTCTCTTTGTTTATATGGTTTCATAACATTTGTTTTATTGATATCTTAAAAATATTTATCTTGTGATACATTTTTTTAACATTTGTACTTACCAAGTAAATGCAAATGCAACATCTAGTTGACATTTTTGTAAAAATTTAGGAATTATTAGTGTCTCACTCCTATGCTTAAACGGTCAAGAGAAAATGAGTGATCAAGGTAGTGACTCCCTCTTAAACGTTACTATAACAGTTTCCATGTTTGCTATGGAGTGTTTGATTTTGAGGCATGGTTTGCACCACTTGGCTCGAAAGTGTGGGGTTACTGCAGTCTTATCAAGATGTTAGTAGTTAAAAAATCTTACTCGTTTAGAGGTTTGCCTATGACGAGAATTGCGATTATGACCTTATAAAAGATATTATATCAATTACTTCGATGGCAAAATGCTATTTATTATAAAATTAAAATCATTATCATAATTATAAATAAAGCTAGTCATTTATATAAACAGTGTGGTATTCAAATGGGTAAGTTATTGATCATGCACAATATTTAAATTAAGATTTCGCTCGTTTTGTGGAAAATAAATGATCGTAAAATATCAGTTTGAAAAATGATTGTTTATATCCTAGCAAAATGTATAGATATCTATTGTTATAAAAAATGAATATTTTTTATTAAATTTTTCTTCAAGGGATATAATTATTTTCGTCATTTTATTTAGGTGCGATACGATGAGACCACGTTGATGGTCGGATCCACGTTGATGGTCGGATCCGGGCAAGTTGTTTGGGAGAAAAAGGTCTGCTCAAAGTTCTGAAAAAAACACCCGCCATTAGCTCGAAGCCTCTCATAATCTTCATCCATCCTTCATTCTGCTACCGGGAATCGCACTGTGCAGAGAGAGCAGTGGATTCCCTGTAATCCACTGCTCTCTCTCTCTCTCTCTCGCTCGAGCTGATGTTGACGAGCCCTCGACCTCCCGCTTTCTTTCTCCAGTCGCAGCGCTCCCCATCTTCAGCTTCCGTCCCTCGCTCCCCCACCTTCTCTTCCCCCAAGTCGTCCCTTTTGCTGGGTTCAAGTCAACCGTCCGGAATCGGATCGAGAGCGCCATCGCTTCACGTGCAATGCCGCCGCGTCATCTCATCACCTAATGTAGAGTTCGAACCGGGTGAGTGGCTCTCAGAGACAATTCATCAAACAGTTGATGTCCTTGAACGCCATTTGAAATATTTGATCGAACTCCTCGTTAAAAGTCTAGCCTTTTCAGGGGCGCTGGATGTGTTATTTCAAGAACTTGGGCTCAACGAGAAAGAGACCGAATCTCTCTTGACCAGGGACCCGGATTTGAGGCTAAAGTCTATCGGTTCGTTGAGGGCTCGCGTCGCCTCTTTGAAATCGGTCGGAATCAGTGGCCTTGAGCTCTGCCATTTGGTTGCGAAATGCCCTTCTGTGTTGGCAGCAGGTGAAATCGATCCCTTTATACTCTTTGTGCGTGACCAATTAGATGGAAAGGTTGACCCAATGCAGCTTAAGCGTCTCTTTATGTCAACTGAGCCGCGATTCCTAGCTGGATTTGAGGAAAAAGTTAATTTGCTGACCGACAGTGGGATTCCTAGAGAAAAGATTGTTCATGTTCTCAACAATGTGAATTTAACGAAGGCTTTGTCTCTTAAGGCATTCGGAGAAATTGAAAGGCTCCTTAATTTCTTGAGCCGCTATGGTGGAGTTGATTTGATTGTGAGGCATCCCCCCCATTCTTAACTTCGATATGGATAGCCAATTGATTCCGAGAGTGGAGTTTCTCCTAGAACTTAGCGGAGGAGATGAGGATGCAACTGGGGCAGTGTTGCGCAAACTGCCTACCTTTCTGAAATATCGTGTGGAACACTTGGAAAGCCATGTAGAGTTCTTGAGGTCATTTGCGGGATTAGATGATCAAGAAATATTCAGGATCATTCTTGTGTTTCCTAACATTGTTAGTGCGAGTAGGGAGAGGAAATTGCGTCCCAGAATTAGTTTTCTCAAAGAATGTGGACTCAATTCCAATGAGATTTTCAAGTTCTTGACAAAAGCACCTTTGTTTTTGGGTCTATCTTTTGAGGGGAACATTGTTTATAAGCTGGGTTTTTTGGTGAAGATTGGTTACAAGTACAGAACGAAGGAATTTGCGGTTGCAATAGGCGCTGTGACTAGGACAAGTTGTGAGAATATGCAGAAGGTGATTGAGCTCTTCTTGAGTTATGGGTTTTCTTGTGAAGACATGCTTCTCATGAGTAGGAAGCATCCTCAGATACTTCAATACAATCCTGATTCTCTGGAGGAGAAAGTGGAATATTTGGTGGGGGAGATGGGACGTGACCTTGATGAGCTTTTGGATTTCCCTGCATTTCTTGGTTACAAACTCGACAGTAGAATCAAGCATAGGTACGAGGTGAAGAAGAAGATTATAGGTGAAGGAATGTCAATCAACAAGCTGCTCAATGTTTCGTCTGAGAGATTTGCAAAGAAGAAGGTAGAAAAGTTGGTGCACAAAGCCTAAAAATTAGGGGTTGCTCAATTTCATCAACAGAAGTTTATGGCAAAATTGACGGAAATTGTATAGTTACTGAGTTTTCTCAAAGCTTCATCAGTTGAAGGCTTTCGCTTTTTTCAGGCGATATTCTGGCTTGACTTCCTTAGGTGAAGATAGTAATTCATATTTTTCATCCCTAAATCTGCAAAGCCATTATTAAGTTCGAAGAAAATGGTCGGTAGGTACCCAGTTGAATGAAATGATTGAGTACGCTCCATTTTAAGGTTAAAGCAACAGGAAAAGTGGCTGATCTTTGTATTTGTGTAACTGTCATTTACAAAGGAATCCACCTTGAGTTGATAGCAATATTTCTTTGGTTTCTCTCACATTTTTCTGTTCGTAGTCCTGAAATCTTTAAAAAACGTGATCTGATGCTGAAAATAATCTTGTCAATGTGCATGAGGCATCAAGACATGGTTGCCCTTGTTATGCAACAGATTTCCTAACTGGGATGGTCAAAATCACTAAGTTAACTTGATTGCAAGGCATCTATGATCAGGATGGTCATTTCACCTGTAGAAATTGCAACAAATAATTGAGTGTTAATTCGATTGTCTCTGGTTCATTCTTTGATTAAATTACATTCCGTAAATTATTATGACTGTTAGTTCAAAATTATCTCACAGGACATTATGATCATCAACAAAACCGAGGATCTATTATCCTCAAGAGATCTGCAAGGGTGTGGCATTTATGCATAATAGGTGCCATTGGCAACTTCATTCTTTCTCCCATGCAACATGAGGTTACACTTTGGAATGGTGAATTCCAAGACACCTTAAGATGAATAGCCATACTGCTTTGATGGTGGAATATAACCATGGCAAGGTAGGAATTCCTATAACTGCAAGATTGTAATAATCATTGAGTTATGCAAAATCATCATATGCAGGTCTGAACATTGGTTTTCTTAGTATGTGGCCTCATTCTATGGCGTTTCTTAAGTTTTATCCTATGTTTGGTAATCCTGCATTGAATTTCCACATTCTATAAATAAATGTCAATGGAGAAGAAATATGAACAAAGTATTCCCATAGATGCTGACAAGGTTTCATGGTATCACGTCAAAACTAATATATTATCCTGATATAAACAAAAACTAATTTTGAAAAGTTTGAATGGTCTGTGAGAGTGAATTGGAGGAAAAAGGAAAAATTTTTCTTCACCCACCTCCTTTTTCCTCTTTCCTCCCTCTCCCAAACAAAGCATTAAAATAGTATTAAAAGATCATGACCCGCACATGTGTGAAAGTGTCAAATTGATCAGATAACTTACTTGAAATTTCCGGATAATAGACGGGGTGTGAATCCTTTTATGCTTATGGCCTGTGACTAGGACAAGTTGTGAGAATATGCAGAAGGTGATTGAGCTCTTCTAGAGTTATGAGTTTCCTATGAAGACGTGCTTCTCATGAGTAAGAAGCATCCTCAGATACTTCAATGCAATCCTGATTCTCTGGAGGAGTAAGTGCAGTATTTGGTAGGGTGGATCGGACACGGCCTTGACGAGCAATTAGATTTCCCTGCATTCCTTGATCATAAACTTGACAGTGGAATTAAGCACGGGTACGAGGGGAAGAAGAAGATTATAGGTGAGGTGAAGGAATGTCACTTAACAAGCTGCTATGTGTTTTGTCTGAGAGATTTGCAGAGAAGCTAGAAGAGCTGGCGCACAAAGCCTAAAAAGTAAAAGGTTGCCGAGTTTCATCCGCAGAAGTTCATGGCCAGAGTGATGGAAATTGTACTGAATTTTGCTCAAAGCTTTACAATTTCAAGGTTTTGCTGTTTTATTTTTTCCCAGGGTAAAATTCTGGCTGGGACCTCCTTAGGTGAAGATAGAAAGTCATTATTTCATCCCTAAACTTGCAAAGCCATCATGAAGTTTGAAGAAAGTGGTCGATACCCAGTTGAATGAAATGACTGAGTATTCTCAATTTGAATGTTAAGCAGCAAGAAAAGTGGCTTATCTTTGTATTTGTGTAATTGTCGATTCTAATGGAATCCACCTTTTAATTGATGGCAATATTTCTTTGGTTGTTCTCACATTTTTCTGTTCTTAGTCCTGTAATCTTGAAAAATCTGGTTCGAAACTGAAGAGAATCTTGTCAATGTGCATGAGGCATCGAGACATGGTTGCCTTTGTTATGCAATTCAGGACAGACTTCCTACTTATTCAACAGGGATGGCCAGAATCAGTGAGTTAACTTGATTGAAAGGAATCTATGATCAAGAGAGTCATTTCACCAATAGAAACTACAATATATAAGTGTTAATACAGTTCTCTCCGATCTGTTATTTGATTAAATTACGTTATTTCGATAAATGTTATGACTGTGATTTCAGGATTACCTCTGGACATATCATCATCAACAACACTGAGAATCAATTATCCTCAAGAGATCTTCAAAGGCGTGGCATTTATACATAATAGATACCATTGGCAAGTCCATTCTTGCTCCTATGCGACTTCAACATAGGTTAGTCTTTGGATTAACGAATTGAAAGACGCCTTAAGTTGAAGTAGCCATACTGCTTGGTGGTGGAATATAACCATGCAAGGTAAGAAATCCGGTATCAGTGAGATTGCAACGATAACTGAGTTATGCAAACTCTTCATATGCAGTTTTGCACATTGATATTCTTAATGCGTAACCTCAGTCTACTGCATTTGTTAAGAATTATCCTATATTTGGTAATCCTGAATTGGATGTCCTGGGAGAAGAAATAAGAAAAGAAATATATTCTGATACATGCTGACATGGTCTCGTGGTATTGCGTCAAAACTGATATACTATATATTGACATGAAGAAAAATTAATTTTGAAAAGTTTGAATGTTCTGCCAGAGTGAATTGGAGGAAAAAGGAAAAAAAATTTCTTCACCCACCTCCTTTTTCCTCTTTCCTGCCTCTCCCAAACGAAGCATTAAAATAGTATCAAAAGATCATGCCCTGCTAAAGTGTAGAAGTGCCAAATTAACCAGATAACTTTCTTGAAATTTCCAGATAACATATGGGGTGTGAATCCTTTTATGCCCATTCAGTGAGTCCTTATGCTAACCTATTTTCTACTTTAACTGTATACAAATTCTCATTTTATTTTACTCTGTCCTAGTTATATTTTTGCAGATGATTGTATTGCAAGTGTCGAAAAAACATAAAAAATCACTGTAGACAAGAACAGATCATTAAACTTATATAACAAGCAACGTAGTTATTGTTGCACTTGAAAGAACAAATGAGTGGACCTATGTAACACGGTTTTGTGGTACTGTATCAAAATTGATGTGCTACTCATGACATGGAGAAGAAGTTGTTTTGAGGTATGCTAGTTTTTGTTTTTGATCTTGTTCCTCGAAACTATATGTCAATTTTTTTATGATTGTGACTCGAGCGGTGAAGGAGGGAGTTGGAGAAGAAGGGGGAAGGAAACAAATAAAGAAGAAAATAAGAAAAAAGATGGTAGTGATGGAGACTAGAGAGAGAGAGAGAGAGAGAGAGAGAGAGATTTGTTTGTTGATGGAATGTGGACCCAACAATTTTGTGGAGAAGAAAAATCAATCAAATGTATTAAACGATGTTCAGAAAATTTTATGGAGGTGATTACAGGGGGGTCTCAATCAGGGTTGGTCGCCGTGCCGTGCCCGTTACTCCACTAATAATGTTAACTTTAGCTTTAATTTCTTGACCTAATCCATTGATTGACTCAGTCTTTCCTATAGGACAAGGCGACTCCAAAGTCTCCAATCGAACAAGGTTCATCCAATCTCTTTTCAATCTTTTAATATGGTGCCATCTCCACATACCCCAAATAGTTCTTTAACAATTTTATACTTGTGTGATGATCAATACTACGTGCCGCCTATCAATTATTCCTTCCACCAAATTAGATTAGTTGACTACTCGTCTCTGCCTTGTCATTCATGGGCTGTGTATAACTTCAAGCACTGTATTGACCAAACAACCCCGTGATGGTCTATTGGTCATTGTGAACTGCTTGAAGCGATTATCTCTCCATTCTACGTCACCACGGGTCTATGTATTGAGCGGGCGTAATCTTCCAATACATTATTGAATTGGAACTTGTATTTTTTTGAACTTATCAATGACTGATGTACACACTATATAGCGTCACTTTAATAAAATAGAGGTCTTCTGATTATGCCAAACTGTTGAACACGCTATAAGATTCTCTTCAAAGATGGTGGAGGAACATGCTATAAGAAATAAAGATTGTGTATCAAGAAGAAAGTGACGGGAGAGAGATGGATTTGTTTGTTGATGGAATGTGGAGCCAACAATCACGTGATGAGAGTTTTGGAAGAAACTTTTGAATTTTCAATGGGTGTAAAATTTCCAAGGGTTGGATGTGACTCCACTAATGACAGAACTTTAGTTTTGGGTCCCCCTTTTTAATTTCTTGACTTGCATGCTTTTGTTACGTTGACTGACTTGGGAATTTCTATGGTCGAAGCAACTCTTAAGTCTCCAATTTAATGAGGTTTGTCCAATCCTTTTTCACTCATTTAATGTTGGGCCTCCTTCTGTCCACACACACCAACCAATTCTTTACCAATTTCTCTTTTCCCAAAGACTATCGGAAACATAATTAATACTCTCAGCTCCATGAATATCTCTCTAGTATTGCTGGTCTTTCTTGTTCTATTTGCAAGTGATGTAATGCATGAATTTGCATTATTTTTTTCAATTTGAAGATTTAAAACTTGCTAGATGGGAATGTTTTCTTGGTTATGCACTGCCCATAGGCTAAAAATTTAGGGGTCCAACCATAGCAATGAGCCACATCAACATGGTGTTCATATCCTCATCGCCACTCACCACAAAGTTATCTCCCAAAAATTCAATCCGACTTAAAAGTTTGTTGTTGTTGTTGTTGTTGTTTTTTCTCCTGTTGCAATCAAACATAGGAGACCCCTTATTTGGCGCCAAAGCAAAATCAGACGAAAGAGAGAGCAAGAAAACACAAAAACAAAATGGTGAAGGAAAGAGATCATTAACAAAGTAAATGGGCATCAGCCAGCTTTTGTTGATTAAGGGGCTCAATAAACTCAAATAGTAAAAAGTTAGAACAAAAGAGGGAAGCTCCCCTAATTTCAAACGTCTCTGCTTCCCAATCTATAATATTCTTTTTCAAGTTCCTAAACCTAAAGATCTGTTAGGTCCAATATGACTTTATCAAGCCAGAGCTTGCTTCATTGTATTCGTTGAAATAACTGACTTGGGATTGACTTGTATTGCCCATCGAGCCGCATCAATTATGTTCTTGGTATTCCAATCGAATGGCCAAGTTTCGAGAGGTTAACTGTCGTGAGTGCTTCTAGTGATAAATACCCAAAAATTGATCTTTTTATTGTTGGAAAATCAATATAAAGCTATCAACAATAACAGCCTTATTACATTTGAAATGGATTTACCACTTGAAGTGCCATGCCTCAAAGCATCAAAGAGATGCTCAACACTCAAAAGGGTAATATAACTTCTAATTATCGTCTAGGCGAATATCCAATTTATCTATACAGTCTCATAAGGTAAATATTAATAAGTTTATAAGAATGTATTGATTAAGATTTATTACATATCTGTATATATCTTGCTAAAGTGTAGTTATCATTTGTTACCATTCTTCACGACTGTCACTGTCACGAAGGACGCCCTAATGTGATTCTATTGATGTTATGCCCCTTTCTTAGCTTAAAAGTAATGGCTACATAAGACACAACAAAAATAGTGTAACTAATTAAATTTGAACGCGACAAAGGATGTTTCTCGTGGGCTTCAAAAAGCAAGTCTGAAGATTCCTCGTGTTTTCTTACTTCTGCACTCTCTCGCTACATGACAACAAATCTCCTTACGTCGTAACTTCATCAACCTCACACCCCTAATCAAATCTTATTTTAATAGCCAAACCAAAGTCTTCTTCCATATCTATCGACTTTTTGAACAAAATTTGTTTGCTGTATCAATCGACCAAAGTAAATCAGAAGTGGAGGTGAAAAGAGAGATGTCACTAGTTTGAAGTGATTGCCCCATGATATAGACCAATCTTCGATCCACATGAAAGGCTATTGAGTTTGCTTTTGTCTTCAATAATTCTTGAAAGATGTCTCCCTTATGATTCTTGCCAAGAATAATATTTCCTATGTCGTGCCCCATCAATTATTAGGGGGACATGAATCCCTTCTTTATAAAGCTGTGCTAGCTAAAATTTATACTTAAGCAACTATAGTAATTCTAGCTACGTGCATAGCAAGAATACAATAATAGGGTGGATATATATGATTTTGCTTTCAGGCGAGTATAGGAGAGGAGAGGATATTTTATGTAACGCTACACATTGCAAATTTATACATTTTAACTTTAGATAAGGATTTTCTTATATTTACTCGATAAAATATGTAATCTTTAATAATTGGGTTGACGATGTGTAATATCTCATTATCATATAAGATATTTTTTTAATAGTGATTATTTATTTCAAGAATGACCAATTGCGTAACAAATTGAATGACAACTAATCTTCGAGACTTAATGTAGCAAATATGGAATAAATATCAAGTGATTAAGAGCAATGGAACGGAAAAAAAAAAAAAAAAAAATTCAAAGGTGGAGAAGAAGGGAGGGGGAAAAAACAAAGTATAAAAAAACAAGAATGTGTCAGCAGGAAGTGACGGGTGACGGGGAGAGAGAGATGTGAAAAAGTTGGACACGACTCCACTAATTATGGAGCTTCAGCTTGGGTCCACCTCCTTTAATTTCTTGACTTGCTTGCATTTGTCCCGTTAACCGACTGGGGCTTCTTAATAGGCTGGGCGACCGCAAGCCTCCGGTCTGATCAGGATCACCCAATCTCTTCTGAATCTTGTCAAATTGCACCTCTCCTCCACGCAGACCAAGCCATTCCTTACCAATTTCTCTTTGCTCAAAGACAAATAGAGACATGTTTCATGCTCTCGGCTCCATGAATATCTCTCTACTGTTGCTGCTCATTCTTGTTCTATTGCAAGCCATGACTAGCAAAGCCGGGCTGAGTAATCCACGATGCGTCGCTTCATCCTATGGTGATATTCGCAACATAAGTCACCCGTTTCGATTAAAGAGTGATCCAAAAGGATGCGGTGACTCAAAAAATGAGTTGGTCTGTGAAGATAATCGTACTGTTCTATATTTCCATGATGGCCGATTTTATGTACAGTCTACCAATTATTCCAGCTTCGAAATCAGATTGGTTGATGATGGGTTGAAAAAGGATAACTGTTCATCTCTCCCTCGTCAGTCATGGACATTCTATAACTTCAGGAATCGTTCTGATCCAAATAATTCATACTACATGTTCTACGAAGGTGTAGTGATCATTGTGAACTGCTCAAAGACAATTAATACTCCCATCTACAGCGCTATGAGTCCATGCATTAAGGGTTTGTACTCTTCCAACACATCATCAAATTGGAACTTGTATGCTTTGCTCAATCCATCAGCATCGGATGTTAGGGACTTTTGCACCATTAGTAGCGGGACAATGTTACCCAATTTCAGCAGTTATGAGCAGATCAATAGTAGCTTCTACAACTACGAGCTAATCCATAACATCATGGCTGATGGATTTACTCTCTACTTCGGTCCATTGGGACTGACGAAAAATTTCTTTTGCTACTTTGATCTGTATAACTACTTTCATTTCTATAACTTATTTAATTCTGATAGATTGTCTTTGTATGGCACCGACAGCAGTCAAGTTTGCGGATCCAGGTACTACTACGACGGTAAGTATTGGTCAGCGATGAAGTTTTACCATAATTTTGCATGATTCTGTACAATTTTTCACTTCCTACTCTCTTCAAAACTGGAAAATGAAAGAAACATGTAATATCCATGAAACTTATGACAAATATACAAGATAGTGTACGTCAACTATGTGTATTTGAAAGTTTTTGGGAGGATCGCTTTACTTATAAATTCTAAGTTGAAGGAGTTGCAAGATTCACGAAACAAAATGAAAAAGTGACGGTAGAAGCCACCCCCAAACAGACTCAGATCGGCTGCACATATACAAGTGTCTAGATTATAATTCCTTTCCACAGAAGGGCTAGAACTCCCACTGTAAAAAAGAAAGAAGATGCTTGTGCGAGCAACCACATGACTAGCTTTTTTTGGCATAGAATATACATTTTCTTAATTTCTTAATTAGTTCTTTAATTAGTCACTTAACTAATAATCCGGGAGACGCTCCTTAACATCCCTTAAAAAAATTGTAGTCATGCACCACTAGGAGGAACATAACTATTAATTAAACATGGAAATCACTATTTCTCTATATTTGTTAACATCTAACAAAGTGAAATGAGTTTTTTGTATTGCCTACCATCTATGTATGAAGCTCATTATTTTCATTTATTTGTCAATTTACGCCTGCCACTACTCATATTCTTTTGGACAAAAGTCAACTTATACAAAGTGACGGGCTACTACTCTATTTCCTCGTGAGTTTTGTTTTCCAAACTTCTTTTTCTTTAATTCCTTTTCACACCACTCATTCCTTCCACAGGTCTGCTGAAAAATATTGCTATTTGGACAACGGGAGATTTTATAGCATTACTAGGTAAGCCGCAATGATTTGTTCTTTCAATAATTATAAAAATAGCATATTCTAACCCAATAAAAATCTCTTCAGTGCCTTTTTGTGTAGTGAAATTCGTAATTGGGATGCCATTGGTCACTATATTTCTGATCTACAAGTATAGAAGAAGGCACCTAGCAATGGACAAGAATATTGAAGAATTTTTGCAAGCTCAGAATAACTTTTTGCCCATAAGGTACTCTTACTCTAATATTAAGAAGATCACCAAAAACTTTAAGCACAAACTAGGTGAAGGGGGGTATGGTTCCGTGTACAAAGGAATGCTTAGAAGCGGCAACGAAGTGGCCATCAAGATTTTGAAGCAATCCAAGGCCCATGGCCAAGATTTTATTAGTGAAGTGGCTACTATTGGAAGAATTCACCATGTTAATGTAGTGCAACTCATCGGTTTTTGCTTTGAAGGCTCGAAACAAGCTCTCGTGTATGATCTCATGACAAATGGGTCTTTGGATAAGCACATTTTTGCGGAGGAAGCTGATAAGTTTCTTGACTACCTGAAAATATTTGAGATTGCTCTTGGGGTGGCGAGGGGGATTGGATACTTACATCGGGGGTGTGATATGCAAATACTACACTTTGATATCAAGCCTCATAACATTCTTTTAGACAAAAATTTCACCCCAAAAATTTCTGATTTTGGACTCGCAAAACTTTATCCCACGGATCATAGCATAGTTTCATTAACTGCTGCAAGAGGAACCTTGGGATATATGGCGCCTGAGTTGTTTTACAAAGACATTGGTGGCGTATCTTATAAAGCGGATGTCTACAGCTTCGGGATGTTGCTCATGGAAATGGCAAGTAGAAGGAAAAATATAAATGCAAATGTAGAACGCTCAAGCCAAATTTATTTTCCGTTGTGGGTGTATGACCAAGTCAGTGAAGGTGCAAGTGTTGAAATGGAAGAAGTTGTAGAAGAGGAAAGGAAGGTGATAAAAAAAATGATAATAGTTGCACTTTGGTGCATACAATTAAGCCCTGATCACCGCCCCCCAATGAACAAAGTCCTAGAAATGCTGGAAGGAGATATTGGTAAACTTCATATGCCTCCAAAACCGCTTATCTACCCACCAGATGTGTCAATTAACAATGAAAAATTCGAGATGGAACTAGAAACACTCTCTACTTCACCAAGTGCTTCGGTAATTTCAACTAGTTCTCCTTTTAGAGATAACAATGTTGTTTAGAGAAGCTTGTGCTGTTTCATTAGAAAAGATTTGTATATTTGCCCACAATCAAGTATTATGTTGGGAGGGAGTTGAGCTAGTTTATCTTGATCTTAATTACTTTGAGATTGTCTTCTTGTGGCTCTTATATTAATGTTGTGTTATTGTACATATAGTTTTACTCTCTTGCACCTTCATAAGGACAAAAAATTTGTCAGAAAGCCAGGACAAAAAAATAGGAGGAAGGTGACAGCTGTTGTGAATTGTCCTCCTTTGTTACGTGATTTTGGATAATGCTAATGAAAAAACCTAACGATAACCCGCGATCTTACTCCTGTATGCTCCATTGCCACTGTATGATTTCTCGATATAAAAAATAACTGATTTTGACTTATGAATTCATTATCAAAGAAAACATATATGTATATGTTTTGCAAAGTGTACACCATCTATCTATGCTAGAAACAATTTTTTTATCAAAATGGAAAGAAATGATCTTAAATGAAACAAACTCAATGAAGCTTATATTTGAAAGAACTCATAATCCTTTTTAAAGTTGAAATTATCAATGAGTAATGATATCTAAAGATTACAATTTCCTCTTAGATCACTCAATTATGGTGATTTCAACAAATGAAAATTCATCTATACCCGATATTGGCAGTGGAGGGAAGGGGGATAAGGAGAGGCAACCCTCTACCCGCCAAAAAAATTAACAAAATTTTCAATTACGAATCTGAAGTGGGCATTTTTTTTTTAATTTATAAAAAAAAAATGAGGGGAATGAAGTTTGTTTTAAATAAGAACTATGAGTAACCATCGTAATTTCAAATGAGTGAACTGATGTCCAGCCAAATTTTCAATCGGTGGATAATTTGATCCAAAATTTTACAATTATACCTCTAGATTTATGCTGAACAGGTGTATGAACTAGAGGATCGTTACCTTGAAGAACAATCACTGAATAATTTTCGTCCAAAATTTCCCCGTTACCACAAGGCTGTCCACCGAAAACAAATCTCTCCTTACGCCTTTCAAGTTCTAACCCACGAGCTCCATTCCTAGCGGGAGGAGCAGGAGCGTCGATCACATCTAAGGAGTTTAAAGAGGCTAGGATTTTTCGATTCTGCTTCTGCTTCTTCTGGTTTGTTCGATTCACTCGATTGGATTGGAGAGTGGATAGTGTAGGCGTGGAGGGAGGGCGATGGTGTGGGATCGTGAATGAGTTTAGTTTCCGGTGTTTGTTCTGGTCAGGATGAAGGTGTTGCTATGGCGAAAGTTTCTATTTTGGGGGGAGGAAGACATAGGTAATGGTGTTCTTGGTGGTGGCCTTCATGGACTGCAAGCTAATGTTGGAGTAGAAATGGGTTTCTCGCTTTCTAAGGACTTGGCGTCTGCAGTTGGACTTGATGTCCAGAATATTGCTTGTGGCGGATGACATGCTGCTTTAAAGTCCAAGCACGGAGATAGCGTTTCCTAGGGGAGAGATGGGGTGAGAGACTGGGGCATGGCTGGACTCTTATGTCTTGCATTGAAAGCTAATAGATGCTCTCAGCAATACATATATGAAGCGAGTATCATCCATGTTCTGGTGATTTATACGCTCAGGGGTGATGGACCTTATAGTTTTGGTCTTCTTGGGCATGGGAATGAAGTGAGCCACTGGGTATCAAAAAGAGTGAGTGGACCCTTGGAAGGTGTATATGTCTAATCCCTCTCTTGTTGAATTTTGCACGCTGTAGCTGTCACTTCTGCTGGCCCGTTACTTGCTTCCGGTGATGGCGCCTTCGGTGTTCTGGGCCATGGAGATCGGAAAAGTGTATCAATACCCAAGGAAGTGGAGCCCTTGAAAGGGCTTTGCACTGTTCGAGCTGCTTGTGGTGTTTGGCATACAACTGCAGTAGTGGAAGTCATAATTGGTAATCCTACTTTCGGTAACTGCTCATTCAAAAACTGCAGTAGTGACTAATGGATGTGATCAGTGGGCGGTTTAATTTTTTTGTAAATTTATTTCCCTTTTTTTTTAATGCAGATATTCAAGTTTAATGAAATTCAAGTGTATAATGATAAGTTGATGATGGTTGCTTGGCCAATTACTTGCTGTTTTATGATGAGTTGGTAATGATGATTATTAACAATCACTTGGCCAAATGCTTGATGTGATCATAGATGTTGCATATACTCTTGTTGGCCAAATGCTTGCTGTTAGAATTGTTGGAAAGCCATTAGTTATACTGTTTTTAGCATTTTCAAACATCTTTTGGCTCTTCTTCTCTTTTTTATCACATGTTCAGTTAACAAATTATGCCTGAGTTTTGATTTCTCCTTTCCCGGAGTTCTGTCTTTGAGCTTGTATTAAGGGGAATATTCGATAGTACCATTGAGAAAGAGCGAGTTCTACACATTTCATTGGCATAAAAAGCCATTTGAGAAAGACCTGCTCGCACTTTCCAAGAGAATAAAGGTGGATATGTATATAATGGAGCACTCCGGGTAAAATAACAGAGTTCGAAACAATTAGACAAGAGATAAGGATCCTCTAGTTCATCTTCATTAGAGGTTTACAAGGGAGCTTCTGGTATATTCAGATTTTGTATCCAGGAATCAAATTTCAATTGATAGGCACAAGCCTGTTCCCTTCTCTTCAATCTTTTCTGCTTCTATTTTCCCGGGGCTTACTATAAACCAAATTGAAGCGACAACTACACAGAATTAAAAACTGGGCAAGCTTTTTTGATAAAGACCATTAGCCATCCTCTCGTTGCTGCTTATCCCCATCAAAGTCATCGTTTCTCTGGAAAATCGAACGTGCCCCACGTTACTTCAGCTGAATTCCAGCAATAAATGGTGGGTTCTGCTTTGCCACCTGAATTTTGTGCCCTTCTCTTTCAACTTGGAAAGCAAGGGGTAGAAATCCGAGAACTGGCATGAGTGAACATGATCTTCATCCAATTTTGAAACTTCCTTCTAAGGCAGGAAAATGTCACAAATGGTCCCTATACTTTTACTAAATGTGAAATCTTGTCCCTGAACCTTCAATTTGCTCAATTTAGTCCATGAATTATTGATAAATGTCCGATCTAGTCCCTGAATTTTCGATTTGCTTAATTTGGTCCCTGAACTATTGATAAATGTCCGATTTAGTCCTTCGTTACTGTTTTCCCTTTTTTTTTTTTTTTTTTTTTTTCTTGTTCTCTCTTCCCTCCGTCGGCCATGGCGGAGCCAGCGGAGGGAAGCCGGCGTCGGGTGAGGGCCGTCCTCGCCGGTGTCGGGCGAGGGGCTCCCTTGCTCACCAATTTTGTGAGGGAGCCCCTCGCCCGATGCTCGCGAGGGCCGTTAGGCGAGGGCAGCCCTCGCAGATCGGCAAGGGAGCCCCTCGCCGGCGTCCCTCGTAGATCTGGCGAGCGAGGGAGCCTCTTGCTTAACGCCGGCTAGGGCCGGATGCAGGTGAGGGTGGCCCTCGCCGGCATCGGGCGAGGGGCTCCCTCGCAAGATCTGGTGAGGGAGCACCCTAGCATTGGGCGAGGGGCTCCCTCGTAGATCTGGCGAGGGAGCCCCTCGCTGGTGTCGGGCCGTCAGGCGAGGGTGGCCCTCGCAGATTTGGCGAGAGGCAGCCCGACGCCGGCAAGGGCTACCCTCACCTGCGTCCAGAGAGGACGGCCCTCGCCCAATGCTGGCGAGGGCAACCCTTGCCGGACGCCGGCTTCCCTTCGCCGGCTCCATCATGGTCGGTGGAGGGAAGAGAGAAGAAGCAAAAAAAAAAAAAAAAAAAAAAAAAAAGAAAAAGGAAAAACAGTAATGGATGACTAAATCGGACATTTATCAATAGTTAGGGACCAAATTGAGCAAATCGAAAGTGTAGGGACTAGATCGGACATTTATTAATAGTTCAAGGACCAAATTGAGCAAATTAAAAGTTCAGGGATGAGATTGTGCATTCAATAAAAGTATAGGGACTATTTATAACATTTTCCCTTCTAGGGCAAAGTGCTGGAGATAGTTGTGTTCATTTTAAGTATCTTTGCCTGGATTATCCAAAATTGTGAGAACATGATTTCTCAAGTATTATGGGAAGGTCGCTGGTGATGAAGGAGACTACACCTCTGTGAATGGGGTTTTCGTGGACCGCATAGCTCACTTCCTCTTCATTAGTGAATCTGAAATTTCACTCCCTTGCATACTGGGAACGGGTAAATTCCTCAAAGAAACCTGCGGAATATCAAGCTGTCTCCACTCACTAAAAGTCTAGCGTGCATCAATCCTTAAATCGGTTTTATCACCGGAGAACACTATATATTGTCGGAATACCAGGTGTCTTTACTAATTGACGTTTGTGCGTGTACATTGCCATTCGTCACCCAAAGTTGCAATCTATCAACCATGACTTGACAACTCACTAAGGGGAGCACCTATATAAGATGAAACGCTCCCTCACTATGTAATCTTGGAGCGCCTATATAAGATGAAACGCTCCCTCGCTATCTAATCTTACTCTTCTTGTGCGATTGAGATCCTCAATTCCCTCTCGCGCAAGTGCCGGTGGGCCGATCTGGCCTTACCCTAAATTCCGTGATGCAGATTGATTCGTGCAGAAGAGTTTTGGTTGATTTAGTGATTCTTAAGTTGTGCATCAAAGTTTTGGTGCCGTTTTGTGAAAACACAATCTTGAGATGATACTCATGTTCTTGGAACTTGTTAGGGAATTTCTGAAACGAGTCTCGTAATATATCCTTTTTTCTATTGCTGCCTAAGGAGAGCAGAAAACCGAGGGGGATAGAATTTGCATTAGAATCAGCTCCGATGGAAATCGTCTTTTTCGGATGGGTTCTCTTCGTAAATTGTTGGGATTGCGCCTCTACTACAAACGACCGGGGAGAGCATCGGATGGGGGCAATAATGCTATATTGATCCGAACCAAGAATTTATAAAATATCAACTTATATATGTAAAAACAAGCACAATTTTGTTGCATTTTTTCATCCTTTCGAAACTATTTTTCATAAAATAGTGTTAACCATTAAATTTGATGAACCACCCAAGGACCCCCAAGTTTGTTTCACTCAAAAGGGTAACTCTCTTCAATCTAGTAATTTTTTTCCTTTTTATGTATCTATGAAATTCTGCGCTGGCTCAACTCCAGCACTTTATAAGGAAGTATTATAATTTCCAAACTATCGGCCATCCATAACACCCGATTTGAAAAAGAAAAGAATAAAGGGTAATACAGATGATGTATTTTAAAAAGAAAAGAAAAACAGAAAAAGAAGATAGCAAAAAGCACATCTTCACCGTCATTGCAACCATCTGGTCTGCGGCTTTGTCAGAAAAATCTCATACAAGAGTTCCTGAAAAAGAGCCGACTGGCTGAATTCCTTAGCAGCGCTTTTTGCCATCTTATCAGCGTCGACGCAAGCTGCCGTTTCAGTCTGCAGCTCCTTCGCCATATTCTGCTAAAGCGCTTTAGCCACTGTAATTAGAGATGTAAATGGTCTATCGTATAAACACCCATAATTCGTGATGAAATTTAGCAAATCAATATAATGCCAACAAGAACACACTTATCACATTCGAAACAGATTTGCCACTCAGGCCACCATACCTCAAAGCTTCAAAATAAGTTAAGAAGAATGCGAAAGAGAGAAATAAGGAATTTTCTATATATTTTGATATATTCATAATGAGGATATTAGCCTTTTTATAGACTTTATGAAAGACTAAATAAGATAACATATCAACTAAGATACGTAAAATCATAGAGGGCACATAATCTCGAGAGATACAAAAATCATCCTAATTTTCCTAAATAACTAACAAAAAAGATGCTCAAAACTCAAAAGAGTCTCCAACTACTGTTTTAGTGAATAGCCAATAGATCAGTATAATTTCATATGATAAATGTTAAAAGTTTCTCAGAATGTATCGATTAGGATTTATTAATTATATGGGCCTATTCGAATAAGGTAGTAGTTCGGTTATGTGCTAATAGGAATATATATACGTCCCCTTTTTTTTATATCAATTTACAACATGTACTTTAGACATAAAGTATAGTTGCTATTTCAACATTTCTAATGAGTGTCAAGGACACACTTATATGATTCTTTCAATGTCATTTTTTTCCTAGGGCAAAGGTAACGCAACATAAGACACGGCAAAAGTCTTGTGACTACTTAAATCTAAAAGTGAGAAAGCATGATTCACGCGAGCTTCCAAAAAGCAAGTCTGTCAATTCTTCTTGTTTTCTTACTTTTGAACCCCCTTTTTTGAGCAAAGTAAATCAATCCTATCAAATCTTATTTAATAGCCAAACCGGGGTTCTTTTATTCTGCATCTAGATGGCTGTTTGAAGCAAAATTGGTTCATTGTATCAATCCACCATAGTTAGAAAGAAGGGGAGACCAAAAGAGATATCAATAGTTTGAAATGAATGCACCAATTGCATGCACAAATCTCCAATCTACATCAAACACAATTGTGGTTGCTTTTGTCATTAACAATTCTAAAAGTATGGGTCCCTTTTGATTCTAGCTAAGAAAGATATATTCCGTATCATGTCCGTATTGAAAATGTAAGGACCATTGCTTAGAAAGTCATTAAGATCCTATACTGCTTCAAGTTGTCCCTACATGTATTATACCATCTTTATGTAACCGTACTACATGGCTAAAATTTATACTCAAGCAACTACAGTCATTCTTGGTAGGAGTGTATATGGTTTGGTTCGGTTCGGTTTTTTCGGTTCGGTTTTTGAAAAACCGAACCGATCGAAACCAAACCAAACTAAAATCCCAGTTCTGTTTGGTTTTCGGTTTTTACTTTTTGCGTATATTTTTTTTCCCTACATACACCCCTTTCTATAAATCTTTTATTTTTAATTATTTTTTATTTTTTTCCTTTTCTTCTTCTTCTTCTTCTTCATTGGCCGGTCGCTAGTGGCCAGCGATCGGCCAACGAAGAAGAAGAAGAAAAAGAAATAATGAAAAAGAAAAAAATTATAAAAATGATTTTTTAAATAAAAGAAAAAAAGGAAAAAAATTAGATTTTATTAGTTTCTTTCGGTTAACGAGAATTGATAAAAACCGGACTGGTTAAAAAATTTTCGATTTTTGATGAGAACCAAATTGAATTAGAACTAAACCAAAAAATAATTGAATTTTTCGGTTCGGTTCGATTTTCGGTTCAATTTGTTTTTCGGTTCGATTTTTGACACCACTAATTCTTGGCACGTGCCTTGCAAGAATACAATTATAGTATGGACATATGTGATTTTGCTTTTAAGCAGACCATGGGAAAGTGTATTTTACATTTTAAGTTCTAGATAAAGATTTTTTTCGCGTATTCATTCATGGCTAGATTGGATATGACGCTGTGTAATATATCATTGTCATCTGAGATACTTTTTTCATAGCAATTAATTATCTTATGAAATGATTCGTCTATGTAACCAATAGGAACATATATACGTCCCATTTTTTTCTAAATTTACAACATGTGCTTTGTACATAATATATAGTTGCTATTTCAACATTTTTAATGAGTGTCAAGAAGGACACACTTAAATGATTCTTTCAATATCACCTTTTTCTTAGCGCAAAGGTAACGCAAATTAAGACACGATAAAAGTGTTGTGACTAATTACATCTAAAAGCGAGAAAGCATGATCTGCGTGAGCTTCCAAAAAGCAAGTCCGTCGATTCTTCTTGTTTTCTTAATTTTGAACTCCCTTTTTTGCGCAAAGTAAATCAACCCTATCAAATGTTATTTAAGAGCCAAATCGGGGTTTTTTTTTTTTTTTATTCTACACCTATATAGCTTTTTGAAACAAATTTGTTTCTTTGTATCAATCCACCATAGTTAAATAGAAATGGAGATCAAAAGAGATATCAATAGTTTGAAATGATTGCACCAATTGCACGCACAAATCTCCAATCCACATCAAACATGATTGTGGTTGCTTTTGTCGTCAACAATTCTAAAAGTATGGGTTCCTTTTGATTCTAGCTAAGAGAGATGTATTCCGTATTGTGCCTGTCAATCATTAGGTTAATTAATTTTTTTTTTTTTTATAGAAAATGTAAAGACTATTGCTCAGAAAGTAATTAGGGGGGTCTCAATTGGGGTTGGCCGCCGGGTCATTCCCATTACTCCACTAATAATGTTAACTTTGGCTTTAATTTCTTGACTTGATCCATTGACTAACTTGGTCTTTCCTATAGGATAAGATGACTCCAAAGTCTCCAATCAAACAAGATTCATCCAATCTCTTTTCAATCTTTTCATATGGTGCCATCTCCACATACCCCAAGCAGTTCTTTAACAATTTCACATTGCCCAAAGACAAATAGAGACCTGATTAATGCTCCTAGCTCCACCGATGTCTATGCAGTGTTGCCGCTCCTCCTTGTTCTATTGCATGCAATGACTAGCAATGCCACTTCGAGTAATTCATAGTACGTTGCTTCATATTGTGGTGACATTCGCAATATAAGTTACTCATTTTGATTGAAGAATGAATCGAAGGCGTGCAGTGAGCAGGAGAATGAGCTGGCTTGTAAAGATAATTGTACAGTTCTATACTTGTGTGATGGCCGATACTTCGTGCAGTCTATCAATTACTCCACTCACCAAATTAGATTAGTCGACGGCGGGTTGCGAAAGGATTATTACTCGTCTCATCCTTGTCATTCATGGGCAGTGTATAACTTCAAGCACCATATTGACCCAAGCAATTCATACAAAATGGACCATGATGGTCCATTGGTCATTGTGAATTGCTTGAAGCAAATTAGTTCTCCATTCTACATCGCCACTAGTCCATGTATTGAGGGGTTGTAATCTTCCAACACATTATTGAATTGGAACTCGTATTTTCTCAAACTCATTAATGATTAATGTACACTATATAGTGTCACTTTAATAAAATAGAAGGCTTCTAATTATGCCATATTGTTGAACACGCTGTAAGATTCTCTTCAAAGATGTTGAAGGAACATGCTATAGGAAATAAAGATTGTGTATAAGAAGGAAGTGATGGGGGAGAGAGATGGATTTGTTTGTTGACGGAACGTGGAGCCAACAATCACGTGAAGCGAGTTTGGAAGAAAATTTTGAATTTTCAATGGGCGTAAAATTTCCAAGGGTTGGATGTGTAATGACCCGAGCCCCACTGTGTAATATTGTCCGCTTTGGACACTGAATCCTCACGGCTTTAAAACGCGTCACCTGGGGACAAGGTTGCACTCGGTCATTCCTTTCCCCAAATCGATATTGTCTGCTTTGGCAGCCCCATAGTGGGCCCCTCACGGGTTTGTTTTCAGTGCAGCGGAAGCGTACGTAAAACGCGCCTCCGCTCGGGCCGTCACACTCTGCCCTCCTTGGGAGCACAGATCCTCGTTGTGGCCCCACATGCGGTCGGGAGTCAGCTCTGATACCATTTGTAACGACCCAGGCCCCACTGTGTAATATTGTCCGCTTTGGACACTGAGTCCTCACGGCTTTAAAACACGTTATATAGATTAGAGGGACCAAAGCTATTATAAATTGGCCCAAGGCTCCCTCCCTAGGCGATGTCGGACAGGGACCCCTTCCTTGCGCATGTCCGGGGACCGAGGCGCGGACGCACCGCCATCCCTCCTCCCCGCGCACCGCCAGCTTGGGTCCCTCTAATCTGTATAACGCGTTTTAAAGCCGTGAGGACTCAGTGTCCAAAGCGGACAATATTACACAGTGGGGCCCGGGTCGTTACAGGATGTGACTCCACTAATAATGTTACTTTAGTTTGATTCCCCCTTTTTTTATTTCTTGACTTGCATGCTTTTGTCATGTTGACTGACTTGGGCATTTCTCTCAGTCGAGGCCACTCCAAAGTCTCCAATCTAACGAGGTTGGTCCAATCCTTTTTCAATCATTTAATGTTGTGCCTCCTTCTGTCCTCCACAAACACCAACCAATTCTTTACCAATTTCTCCTTTCCTAAAGACAATTGGAGATGTAATCAATACTCTTTGCTTCATGAATGTCCCCCTAGTGTTGGTCGTCTTTCTTGTTCTATTCGCAAGCGATGTAATGCATGAATTTGCATCATTTTTTTTTTTTTCAATCTCAAGATTGAAAACTTGTTGGATGGGAATGTTTTCTTGGTTATGCACTGCCCATAGGCTAAAGATTTAGGAGTCCAACCATAGCAATGAGCCACATCAACATGGTGTTCACATCCTTATCGCCACTCACCACAAAGTCATCTTTTAAAAATCCAATCCAACTAAAAAGTTTTTTTTTTTTTTTTTTTTTTTGTGTTCCTTCCCCCGTTGCAATCAACCATAGGAGACCCTTTATTTGGTACCAAAGTAAAATCTAATGGACAAAAGAGAGAGCAAGAAGACACAAAAACAAAAAGGTGAAGGGAAGAGATCATTAACAACGTAAATAGGGGTCAGCCAAGTTTTGTTGATTAAGGGGCTTAATAAACCCAAAAGGTAAAAAGTTAGAACAAAATAGGGAAGCTCCCCTAATTTCAAATGTCTTTGCTTCCTAATCTGTAATATTCTTTTCAAGTTCCTAAACCTAAGGATCTGTTGGGTCCAATATGGCTTTGTCAAGTCAGAGCTTGCTTCATTGTATGCATTGAAATGGTTGACCTGAGATTGACTTTTATTGCCCATCGAACATCAATTATGTTCCTAGTATTCGGTCGAATGGCCAAGTTTCAACAAGTTACCTATCGCGTATTGGGCATGGTGCTTCTAGTGATAAGTACCCAAAAATCGATTTTTTTATTGTTGGCAAATCAATATAAAACTAACAACAATAAAAGCCTTATCCCATTTGAGATGGATTTACTACTTGGAGCGCCATGCCTCAAAGCATCAAAGAGATGCTCAAGACATAAGGATAATGTAACCTATAAATATTTTCTAGGCGAATAGCAAGATACAGTTTCTTATAACAAATATTAAGAAGTTTATGAGAATGTATTGATTAGGATTTATTAAACATTTTTCCACTATGTATATATTTGGTAATCATACATGGAATTTCCACAAACTATAAATAAATGTCATTGGAGAAGAAATTAGAACAAAATACGGATGCATGCTAACATGTTTTTATGGTATCATGTCAAATCGATGTACTATATAGTGACATGAAGAATAACTAATTTTGAAGAGTCAAAATTTTCTGCGAGAGTGAATTGGAGGAAAAAGGAAAATTTTGCTTCACCCCACTCCTTTTTTACCTCTTTCTTCCCTCTCCCTAACAAAGCATTAAAATAGTATCGAAAGATCATGTCCCGCTCATAAGTAGAAGTTCTTAATTAACCGTACAATGTTCTTGATATTTTTTTCCGTGCGAAACCTTTTATGCCCATTTAGTGAGTCCTTATGCTAGCCTATTTTCCGCTCTAACTGTATATGAATTTTTGTTTTATTTCATTCTGTGATAGTATATTTTTGCAATTATTGTATTGTGAGTGTCCAAAAAATATAAGAAATCATTGCACACAAGAACAAATCCTTGGACTTATCAAACAATCAATGGAATTATTGTTCAATCCGAAAGAAGAGATCAGTGGACCTGTATAACATGGTTTCATGGTATTGCGTCAAAATTGAAGTCTTATGTGGTGACATGGAGAGAGAGTAGTTTTGAGGGTAGCTAGTTTTTATTCATGATATTGTTCCTTGAAACTTAAATCAATTTTCCTATGATCTTGACTTATGGGGTGACGAAAGAAGATGGAGATGAAGAAGGAAGGAGGGAAAAAAACATGAAGAAGAGAACAAGAAGAAAGATAGGGTATCAGAAGGAATTGATGGGGAGAGGGGTGGATTTATGTAACGACTCGGGTCCCACTGTATAATATTGTCCGCTTTAGACACTGAGTCCTCACGGCTTTAAAACACGTCACATATGTTAGAGGGGCCCAAGCTATTATAAATTGGCCTAAAACTCTCTCCCTAGGCGATGTGGGACAGGGACCCCTTCCTTGCGCACGTTCGGGGACCGAGGCGCGGACGCACCGCCATCCCTCCTCCCCGCGCACTGCTGCTGGGGCTGTCACATGCAAAGTGAGAAATCCGATATTAGCGAGATTGCAACGATAACTGAGTTATGCAAACTCATCATATGAAGTTCTGCACATTAATATTCTTAGTGTGTGACCTCATTCTATTGCATTTGTTAAGTATTACCCTATATTTAGTAATCCTACATTGGATTTCTACATTCTATAAATAAATGTCCTAGGAGAAGAAATAAGAAAAAAACTATTCTGATACATGCTGACATTGTGTCAAAATTGATATACTATATATTGACAAGAAGAAAAATTAATTTGGAAAAGTTTAAATGTTCTGCCAAAGTGGATTGGAGGAGAAAGGAAAAAAATTTCTTCACCCACCTCCTTTTTCCTCTTTCCTACCTCTTCCAAACAAAGCATTAAAATAGTATCAAAAGATCATGCCCCGCTAAAGTGTAGAAGTGCCAAATTAACCAAATAACTTTCTTGAGATTTCCAGATAACATATGGGGTGTGAATCCTTTTATGCCCATTCAGTGAGTCCTTATGCTAACCTATTTTCTATCTAATTGTATATGAATTCTCATTTTATTTTACTCTATCATAGCTATATTTCTGCTAATTATTGTATCACAAGTGTAGAAAAAACATAAGAAATCATTGCAGACAAGAACAGATCGTTGAACTTATCCAATAAGTAATGGAGTTATTGTTGCACTCGAAAGAACTAATGAGTGGACTTATGTAACACAGTTTCGTGGTACCATATCAAAATTGATGTGCTACGTCATGACATGGAGAAGAAGTTTTTTTGAGGCAGGCTAGTTTTTGTTTTTGATCTTGTTCCTCGAAACTATATATGAATTTTCCTATGATCGTGACTCAAGCGGTGAAGGAGGGAGTTGGAGAAGAAGTGAGAAGGAAACAAACGAAGAAGAAAATAAGGAAAAAGATGGGAGTGATGGAGATTGGAGAGAGAGAGAAGGAAAAAGATGGGAGTGATGGAGATTGGGGGGAGAGAGAGAGAGATTTGTTTGTTGACGGGATGTGGACCCAACAATTACGTGGAGAAAGAAAAATCAATCAAATATATTAAATGATGTTCATAAATTTCTATGTAGGTGATTGGGGGGGAGGGGGTTCTCAATCAAGGTCGGCTGCCACGCCGTGCCCGTTACTCCACTAATAATGTTAACTTCAACTTTAATTTCTTGACCCGATCTATTGATTGACTTGGTCTTTTCTATAGGACAAGACGACTCCAAAGTCTCCAATCGAACAAGGTTCATCCAACCTCTTTTCAATCTTTTAATATGGTGCCATCTTTGCATACCCCAAGCAGTTCTTTGACAATTTCACTTTGCCCAAAGACAAACTGAGGCCTGATTATTGCTTTCAGCTCCGCTAATGTCTATGTAATGTTGCCACTCCTCCTTGTTCTATTGCATGTGATGACTAGCAATGTCGCTCCAAGTGAGTAATATATAGTATGTCGCTTCATTCTATATTGACATTCGCAATATAAGCTACTCATTTTGATTGAAGAATGAATTTAAGGGGTGCGATGAGCAGGAGAATGAGTTCGCTTGTGAAGATAATTGCATAGTTCTATACTTATGTGATGACAGATACTACGTGCAGTCTATCAATTATTCCATCCACCAAATCAGATTAGTCAATTGCTCGTCTCTCCCTCATCATTCATGGGTAGTGTATAACTTCAAGTATCATATTGACCCAAACAACCCATACAAAATGGACCGTGATGGTCCGTTGGTCATTATGAACTATTTGAAGCCGATTAGTTCTCCATTCTACGTCGTCACGGGTCCATGTATTGAGGGGTTGTAATCTTCCAACATATTATTAAATTGGAACTTGTATTTTCTCGAACTTATTAATGACTGATGTGCACTATATAGCGTCACTTTAATAAAATAGAAGTCTTCTAATTATGCCAAATTGTTGAACACGCTATAAGATTCTCTTCAAAGATGGTGAGGGAACACGCTATAAGAAATAAAGATTGTGTATCAGAAGGAAGTGATGGGGGAGAGAGATGGATTTGTCTGTTGACGGAACGTGGGGCCAACAATCATGCGAAGAGAGTTTGGAAGAAACTTTTGAAGTTTCAATGGGTGTAAAATTTCCAAGGGTTGGACGTGACTTCGCCAATAATGGAACTTTAGTTTGGGTCCCCCTTTTTAATTTCTTAACTTGCATGCTTTTGTTACGTTGATTGACTTGGGCATTTCTATCGGTCAAGGCGACTCCTAAGTCCCCAATCTAGTGAGATTCATCCAATCTTTTTTCAATCATTTAATGTTGTGCCTCCTCCTGTCCTCCACATAGACCAACCAATTCTTTACCACTATCTCTTTTCCCAAAGACAATCGGAGACATAATTAATACCCTCAGCTCCATAAATATCTCTCTGGTGTTGCTAGTTTTTCTCATTCTATTTGCAAGCAATGTAATGCATGAATTTGCATTATTAGTTTCAATCTGAATATTCAAAACTTGCTGGATGGGAATGTTTTCTTGGTTATGCACTGCCCATAGGCTAAAGATTTAGGAGTCCAACCATAGCAATGAGCCACATCAACATGGTATTCATATCCTCATCGCCACTCACCACAAAGTTATCTCCCAAAAATCCAATCTAACTAAAAAGTTTTTTTGTGTTTCTTCCCCTGTTGCAATCAAACATAGGAGACCCTTTATTTGGTGCCAAAGCAAAATCTAATGGAGGAAAGAGAGAGCAAGAAAATACAAAAACAAAAAGGTGAAGGGAAGAGATCATTATCAAAGTAAATGGGGGTCAGCCAGCTTTTGTTGATTAAGGGGCTCAATAAACTCAAAAAGTAAAAATTAGAACAAAAGAGGGAAGCTCCCCTAATTTCAAACGTCTCTGCTTCCCAATCTGTAATATTCTTTTTAAGTTCCTAAACCTAAAGATTTGTTGGGTCCAATATGGCTTTGTCAAGCCAGAGCTTGCTTCATTGTATGCTTGAAATAATTGACTTGGGATTGACTTGTATTGCCCATTGAATTGCATCAATTATGTTCCTGGTGTTCAGGTCAAATGGCCAAGTTTCAACGAGTCACCTATCGTGTACCAGGCACGGCGCTTCTAGTGATAAATACCCAAAAATTGATCTTTTTATTGTTGGAAAATCAATATAAAGCTAACAACAATAACATCTTATCACATTTAAAATGGATTTACCACTTGGTGCGCCATGCCTCAAAGCATCGAAGAGATGCTTAAGACTCACAAGGGTAAGATAACCTCTAATAACTCTAAATACCTAAAATTTTCATCATATACAAACATTAACATGTATTTTTGTGTATAATTATTTTATAATTTTTCTTAAATAATTCGAGTAGTCCTGCAACTTTCGAAGGGACAGAAAAACAAACGTGCTGAGTTGTCAAAATTTTGTAAGGTTCTAATTAAAAAATCAAGTTTTTTTTTTTTTTTTTTTTTTTTTTTTTTTTTTTTTTTTTTTATCTCTCAAGGCGTTCTAGTAATGTTAACAGTCATATGTTGGGGGAAAATGGCACCCAAAAATAAATTTGGACGTGAATCCTCACCAAAGTTGTATTTTTAAGCAAGTAAATGGCGTGCATGATAACCATTTTATTTCTTTACTTTTCTAATTTTCTATTTAGGGGAATGAGTTTGAAATAGATATTCATTTGAAAGCACAACTTCACTTTTTTTTTTTTTTTTTATTTTCAGGAAAAATTTTATTTAGGGGAATGAGTTGTATTTTTTTTTTCAGGAAAAATTTTATGTTGGATGCATTTTTCATTTTTGATTGTTCATCGAAACTATACATGAACTTTCATATGATCGTGACTCGCCAGGCGAAGAAAGAAGATGGAGAAGAAGGGAGGAGGAAAACAACGAAGAAGAAAATAAGAAAGACAGAGAGAGAGATGCATTTGCTTGTTGATGGGATGTGGAACCAACAATCATGTGGAGAGAGTGGAAGAAACGTGGAGAAAGAAAGATCTTATGTGAAGCAAAATCTTTTGAATTTTCAATGGATGGGAATTTCCGAGATGTGCTGCATCTGTTGGTAAATAAAGGGGTCATCAATTGAGAAGGATTGGACACGACCGCACTAATGGAATGGAACTTCAGTTTGGGCCCACGTCCTTTAATTTCTTGACTTGCATGCGTTTGTTACGTGCCTGACTTGGACTTTTCTATAGGACAAGGCCACTCCAAGCCTCCCGTCAAACAAGGCTCATCCCTTTGTTTTGCCTTATATTGAGCAAGCTACAGTGCTAGACATGATGTACCTTTGCTTATTCTTTAATTCTGCAGTAGTTTTCTGCTCTGCGGGCGAATTGGTTCTCCCTTAATTTTCCTGGTCATATAATGGCTAAAGCTTTGAGATTCTTCTCTCGTTCTTCGTGTTTTCTTACATAGGTGTGTAGTTGTTTCGAGTAAAGACAGTGTTAATTGATGTTAATTCAACATTTTCAACTGTTAGCGTAGTAACAGGCGAAGAACTTCTGCAAGAATCGATAAGTCATTGGAATATTAGGGAGCATCTCGTACTTTTTACTGTCATTTCTCGGCTTGACTGTTTACTCATACAGATCAAAATTTTTAGTTTGTCAATGAGCTGTGAGAATTTATCTGAAGATGATGGAACGACATGCTCAGCGAAAAAATGAATAAAGTTTACAAACTAACTGAAGTGGTTTGTGTACGATATCATATGTAGCATAATCCTTAATGGAAAGACTAGCTGAAACATGTCTCCAAATTATTTGCAGTAACAATGCAATGTCATAAATTACAAAGAATCAAATCTCAAGTTTATAAACCGATATTGAGTTACACTTACTTTTGGAAATGAAGTTTTTTCAATAAATTTGGGATATCGCCCATTCAAAATGCCATTAGATTTAGGAAGGAAAAGAGAGCGTTGCCGTTTATTGATGATATCTATACACAATACCTCTGTTTTAATGTAATTCCAGTGATTAGGAGATTATTTCTTTTCAAGTGTTCACTTAAGAGGGTGTGACCGGTGATGGTAATTCCTGGTCACGCAGATTCTACCGTCAAATGCATTTTGTGAGTCGCGCATTGGCTCTGAAAAAGAACTGTCACTGTTCCGAGGCAAAAGGACAAGAGATCCCTGGACATGACAAAAATCCATAGGCTACAAAACAAATTTTTGCCCAGGTGATGTCTACTCTTCTTTGTGTTGTGGTATTGTCGAATTAAAGCATGCTACCATTATTTGCCTCATCATGTGCTTTCATAAGATTGCATGTTTCTTTGCTACTTGCTAGTTTTTGAAGGTGAAAAATTGAATGGAACGAGAATTTTGTTGCTTGTTAAATAAATCCACTGATTCATTCTTTTAGGTGTAAATAAATGTTGAGAACGGAAAATTTCTCCTTCGTGTCTGCTATGATTTCTTATATGCTTTCGATACCCGAACAGTCTAAGTTCATGGTACAATAATCTGCAAATATGAGTGTCATAGACTGAAACACCATGAATATTCACATATGCCTAGAGTATAAAATCGGCTAGCATAAGGACTCATTGAATGGGCAGGTACTGGTTGTGCACTGTCTATAGACTAGAGATTTGAGAGCCCAGCTATAGCAATTATAAGCTTCTCCGCTTGGCTAAAAAAGAAGAGCCACATCAACGTGTTGTTCATATCCTCATCGCCATTCACCACAAAGTTGTCTCCTCAAAATACAATCGAACTAAAAAGCTTATTGCCCTTCCTCCCCTGTTGCAATCAAACATAGGAGACCCCTTATTTGGTCCCAAAGCAAAATCTAATGTACGAAAGAGAGGGCAAAAATAAATTTTTAAAAAAGGAGAAGGTGAGAGATCATTAATAAAGTAAATGGGGGTCAACCAGCTTTTGTTGATTAAGGGGCCCGATAAACCCAAAAAATCTCAAAAGCAATAAAAAAAGAGGGAAGCTGCCCTAATTTTAAACGTCTCTCTGCTTGCCAGTCTGTAATATCCTTTTCAATATCTTGAACCTGAAGTTTTGTCAGATCCAGTATGGCTTTGTCAAGCCAAAATTGCTCGTTCGTAAGCATTGAAATGGTTGAGTCGGGATTGACTTGTGACGCCCCTCGAACTGCAGTGGTTATCGGATGGCTGAGCTTTTACACTTTGTCTCCCGTGTCCCAAGCATGATGCTTCTAGTGATAAACACACTTATCAAATTTGCGACGGATCTACCGCTTGAGCCACCATGCCTCAAAGTATCAAAGATATGCTTAAGACTTAAAAGGGTAAGATAGCCTCTAACTATCGTTTTGCTGAATAGTCAATGTATTAGTATACCCTAATATAGTATATGTTGCTAAAAAGTTTCTAAGAAAGGATTGATTAGGATTTACTAGTTATCTTTCATAAATGGAAAAATAGGCCGTTTGATTAAGGTAATACTTTGGTTACATTCTAATAGGAATATATATAAGTCCTATTTTCTGTTCAATTCGCATCATGCATATTGTGCATAAAGTATAGTCATTATTCAGTATTGTTAACGAGTGTCACGGAGGACGCATTAATATGATTCTATCAATGTCACACCCTTTTTTTAGCTCAAAAGCAACGATGACATAAGACACGGCAAAAGTCTAGTAACTAATTAAATTTACAAGCTAGAAGGCATGATTCTCGTTGGCTTCCAAAAAGCAAATCTGTCGAGCTGTTTTCTTACTTTTTGACTCTCTTTTGTGCGCAAAGTTCAACTAAATAAAGAGGCCAACTACAACAAATGTCCTTACTTAGTAACTTATTCAACCTTACACCGCCAATCAAATCTTATTATAGTAGCCAAACAAAAGTTTTCTTCCATATATATATATATATTTTAAGAAATTGGTTAGCTGCATCAATCGACCAAAATGAATATGAAGTGGAGATGAAAGCAGAGATGCCACGGGCTTGACGTGATTGCACAAATGTCACACAATTCTCTATTACATGCCGTGACTCTTTTAAAAGACTTTGCTTTTGCCTTCAAGAATTATTAAAGTACCTGTCCCTTTTAATTCTAGCTAAGAAACAGATATCACAAGTGATTTGACCGATTGCACACACTAATCTCTAATCCACATCAAAGGCTATTAGGGTTGCGTTTTATCTTCAATAATTCTCGAAGCATATCTCCCTTATGATTCTGGCTAAGAACGGTAGCCCCTCATCGGTCCCGTCCATCATTAGGGTGAGAAAATTTCCAATAAAGAAGATATAAAGTCTATATGACGTACAAAGTCATTTGGACCCACTATTGCTTCAAATTGGCCCTAAGTGGATCCCATCCATATATGGCTGTATTTGCAAGTACTGTCATTCTTGCCACTGTGCATTGCAAGAATACTACTTATAAATAGGAGAGGGTATTTTATGTAACTACCATGCGCATAAACTGTTGTAAATTATACATTTTAGCTTCATATAAGGATTTTTTTTTTTCAAGATATACATGATGACTAGGTCAACAATGATGCGGTGCAATATATCATAGCCATATGAGACAATTTTTTTATAGCGATTATTTATTTAAAGAAATGATTTGATCATGTAAGAAATTGGAATTACATCTAAAGTTTGTGACGTAATTTAGCAAATATTGAATACATATCAAGTGATTAAGCACCGATGATGGACCGGAGAATTTCTAAAGAATAAAAGAAGAAGAATGGAGGAGGGGAAAAACGAAGAAGAAAACAAGAGGAAAGATAATGAGTATATTTGTTTGTTAATAGGATGTGGACCCAAGAATCACGTGGAGTAGAGTGGAAGCGAAGTGGAGATAGTGGAGAAGGAAAGATCAAACAGGGATGGAAACCGGCCAAACGACTCCCACTAATAATGGAACCTCAGTTTCACTTCACCTCTTTAATTTCTTGACTTTCCATCCATTTGTTCCGTTGACTGAGTTGGGGGCTTCTCTATAAGACCAGGCGACTGCAAGTCCCCAATCAAATAAAGATCGTTCCATCTTCTTTCAATATTTTTTATATTGCGCCTCCTCCACACACTCCCAGCAATTCTTTACCAATTTCTCTTTGTCCAAAGATATACAAAGGCATGGTTAATGTTCTCCGCTCCATGAATATTTGTGAAGTGTTGCTACTCACTCTTATTCTAGTTCTAGCGATGATTTGCGGTGTTGAGAGTAAACAGCAGTGTTTCACCTCATCATGTGGTAACATTCACAATATAAGCTATCCGTTTCGACTAAAGACAAATCCGAAAGGATGCGGTCGCGAGCTGATTTGTGAAGATAATCGGACTGTTTTATACTTAAGGATGGCTGACACTATGTGCAGTCTATCAATTATTCCACTAGACAAGTCAGATTGGTCGACAATGGACTGCAAAAGGATAATTGCTCGTCTCTTCCTCGTGATTCATTGTTGCTACGCTCATACTACAACCAAAGTACAGTGGTCATTGTGAACTGCTCAAGGACAGTTAGTTCCCCATTCTACATTGCTACTGGTCCATGCATTGAGGGGTTATACTCTTCCAACACATCATCGAATTGGAACTTGTATGCTTTGGTCAATCCAAAAGTTTCGGATATTGGGGATTTTTGCAACATTTACAATTGGACATGGACAGATTATTTTGGAGTTGGAGAACACATTAATAGTAGCTCCTACAACTACAAGCTAATTCATAGCATCATGGCCAATGGATTTGTTACCATCTACCCTATTTCTTATCCATCTTCACTGAAGAAAACTTTTTTTTGCTAGCCTGATTAGTATGGCTACTTTCATCTCCATCGCTACTTTTATTCCAACCGCTTAGCAAATAGTGACATCGAAGGTCCGGTTTGCAGATCCAGCTACTATTATGGCAGTAAGTATTGATCGGCGATGAAATTCACCGATATTTTGCATGATTCTATACCCTCTTTCACTTGCTACTTTCTCTTTAAAACTAGAAAATGAAAGGAATATATAACATCCAAGAAATTATGACAAGATATACATCATGATGTACGTCAATGCATATATATGTGTAGATTATAATTTCTTTCACAAAAGGGCTAAATCTCCTACTGTGAAAAAAAAAAAAAAAAACAGAGAAAGGATTCTTGTGCCACCAACCACATGACTAGATTTTTGTTGTTGGCAAAGAATTTACATTTTTTAAATTTTCTTATTAATTCTTTAATTAGTTATTCAACTACTAATCCAAGAGACACTCGTTAACAATCCTTAAAAAAATTGTAGTCATGTATTGATAGGAGGAACACAATTATTAATTAAAAATGAAAAGCCCATTTTTTCTAGATTTGTTGATGGCTAATTACGCGAAAGGAGTTTCTTGAATTCTCTCATCTACATGAAAAATGAAGCTCATTATTTCCTTTTATTTGCAAATGCACATATCCCACTTCTCATATTCTTCTGGACAAAATTCAACTTGTAAAAAGTAGCTTGCTACTACTCTGTTCCCTCGTGTCTTTTGCTTTCCGAACTTCTTTTCCTTCAATTTTTTTTTTTTTCACATCAATTCCTCCACAGGTGTCGTCGATGATATTGCATTTTGGACCACTGGGGATTTTACAATGCCATTAGGTAAGCCGCAATTACTTATTCTTACAATAATTATGAAAAGAAAATGCTTATTCTAACCAATCAAAATTTTCTTCAGTACTTTTCTGTGTAATGAAGTTCATAATCGGGACACCATTTGTCGTGATATTTCTAATCTACAAGTACAAAAGAAGGCACTTAGCAATGGACAAGAACATCGAAGAATTTTTGCAAGCTCATAACAACTTTTTGCCCATAAGGTATTCTTACTCGAATATTAAGAAGATCACTAGAAATTTTAAGCACAAACTAGGTGAAGGAGGGTATGGTTCTGTATACAAAGGAATGCTCAAAAGTGGCAACGAAGTGGCCATCAAGATTTTGAAGCAGTCCAAGGCCCATGGCCAAGATTTATCAATGAAGTGGCTACTATTGGAAGAATTCACCATGTTAATATAGTGCAACTCATCGGTTTTTGCTTTGAAGGTACGAAACAAGCTCTCGTGTATGATTTCATGTCAAATGAATCTTTGGATAAGCACATTTTCACTGAGGAAGGTGATAAGTTCCTTGATTACAAGAAAATATATGATATCGCTTTTGGGGGTGGCGAAGGGGATTGAATATTTACATTGGGGGTGTGACATGCAAATACTACACTTTGATATCAAACCTCACAACATTCTTTTAGACAAGAATTTCACTCCGAAAGTTTCTGATTTTGGACTTGCGAAACTTTATCCAATTGATCATAGCATAGTCTCGATGACTGCTGCAAGAGGAACCTTGGGATATATGGCGCCTGAGTTGTTTTACAGAAATATCGGTGGTGTATCTTATAAAGCGGATGTCTATAGCTTCGGGATGTTGCTCATGGAAATGGCAGGTAGAAGGAAAAATATAAATGCAAATGCGGAGCACTCAAGCCAAATTTATTTTCCATTGTGGGTGTACGACCAAGTCAATGAAAAAGAAAGTGTTGAAATGGAAGAAGTTGTAGAAGAGGAAAGGGAGGTGATAAAAAAGATGATAATAGTTGCACTTTGGTGTATACAATTATATCCTGACCATCGGCCTCCAATGAACAAAGTCTTAGAAATGCTTGAAGGAGATATTGGTAATATTCAAATGCCTCCAAAACCGCTTTTTCACCCACCAAATGAGTCAATTGACAATGACAAAGCCGAGATGGAATTAGAAACATTTTCAACTTCATCAGGTGCTTCCATAATTTCTGCTAGTTTTCCATTTGGAGGTAGTAATGATGTTTAGAACCATGCACAGTTTAATTGGAAAAGCTTTGTTCCCCACAATATGGTATTATGTTGGGAGGGAGGTGAGCTAGTTTAGTTGTACTTCTTTTTCTAGGTAGGAGTGTTATTTTACTTCATATATAGTTTTGCCATGTGTAGTCCATACAATCTCCTAAATGGGATGTATGTTTGGGTTCATAACCGTGCTTGGGAAGCATATTCTATATGTTCATCCAATGTAAATTTTAGCTAATTCAATTAATTATCTATAAACCAAATCACTTGTTTTATGTAGAATATTCACCTCAGAGCGCTGCGAAACATGCCATCTTACGTAGACTTGCCAATGGTCCAATGTCCCCGTTGACTTGGTATTAATCATTTAGAGGTAGCTAAGCATTTGGCTCGCCAAAATTCAACTCTTTATTCGCCAGTTGCAACAAAAAAAAAAAAAAATTCTTTGCAATTCATTTGCTTTGATCGAAAATCGATCAAATTCCTGAGAAAATACTGATGGGGCCATCATATGATCTTGAAAGTTACATTAGCGCTAATTTAAACTATTGACACTTTCATTTGGTCAACATAATGTATTTGAGTCTTAAAACTACCATTTTGCTCATTTAAGTCTTAAAACTTCCAACTTTATTGTGCGTGAGTCCTTCCATTAAGCTAAGAACGTCTCCCAAGCCATTTCTATACTCGAGCAATCATGTGCGGGCTTGTGACTATGGTGAAACCGAGATGGAACAAAAAACTCTATCAATTTCGTCTAGCGTTCCGCTAATTTCTTCCACATCCCAATTTGAAGATTCAATTAGGGAATCGTTCTTCAGATTTAACACACATGACCCAACCGTAAAGATTTTGACTCCATCATTTGGGGTACGACATATGAGTTGACTCATCTCTATGATAGTACCTCATGGAAGACAATTTTCTTTTGCTCCTTTGATTCATACACTTTAGATGCTATGCCTCCAATGATTTCAGTAGGATCTTCGGAGGTCAAGTTTGCGGATCCCAGTACCATGGGGGCAGTAAGCATTGGTTGGCAATGATATGTAACAATAATTTTGCATGATTCTGCACACTCTTTCACTAACTACTTTCTCTTCAAAACTAAACAATGACAGAAAATATTTTAAATCCATGAAATAATGACAAATTGTACGCGTTAATAAACGTCAATATATGTGTGTTTGAAAGGTTTTTGAGCTTCGCATTACCTATGACAACCAAATTGTAGGAGTAGCAAGATTTCCATAAGAAGAAAAAAGAAAAAAGAAAAAAGGTAGAGTTGAAATCACCCCAAAACGGATTCATCATCAGCTGTAGATATATGTGTGCCTAGATTGTATCTCCTTCCCATGAAAGGGCTAGAACTCCCAATGTAAAGAGAAAAGAAACTAAAGCGAGTTTTGCGTGAATAACCACGACTAGTTTTTTGTTTGCGTAGAGTTTAAATTTTCTAATTTTTGTTAGATCTTTTAATTTTCGTGAATTAGTTCCTTAATTAGTCACTTGACTAATAATTCAAGAGACACTCTTTTGACAACTTCCTTGAAATATAATATTCCATTTCATGTATCGATAGTAGGCGTTGAGACCTGAATTTTAACAGACTAATCGAATACGCACTTTTTCTTAAAAAAAAAAAATTAATAAAATGAAAATAGAATAGACAATTAAAAAAAAAAAAAAAAAGATCAATGGAAGATCCATGTATGGAGTCCGGCCACATTCATTCCATTTGGGCTTAAGGCAATCCAGCCCATCATCTCTAATTGGTGAAATCCAATTCCTTTAAGCCCATCAAGCACAATAGCCCAGACACGACGACAATTCCAGTGCCACCGCCATCTCCAACTCAAGCTCTCTCTCTCCATCGCTGCATTTCAGTTACAGGACTGAAAGTTTCCTTTTTTGATGGATTCGCCTTCTTCTCAGCAAGCTCAACCTCCACAGACGAAGCTCTCGACCTCAATACTAGGACTTGATGATCCACGGCTCACGCTCATCGCACACAACCAAAACCAAAAGGATCTTTCATCAACGAAGTCGAAACTACTCGTCCTGACATGTTTGATTGCGGAATCCTCATCGTGCGCGGCTTCAAAGGCTTCATCGCACTACGGATCGAATCAGGATACGTCTATGTACCACGTGTAATAGGAACCGACATGCCTTCTTCGGCGGAATACATTGTTTTTGTTCTCTCTGTTAGGAGGTATGACGAAGCTTTCTTAGCGATTGATCCAATGAGGCCAAATGGATAATGCACGGACTCCGTTTGATGATATGCCTCAGAGGAATAGCTTCGCTCGGAACACACGCAGACTGAAGGACCTGAGTATGAGTATGAGGAGGCATAACTCCTTTGGTGGAGCCCATTTCTGCTGAGATCCGAAACTGCAGTACTTTGCAATTGCTTTATCTCGAAGGGAATGGACTTACCGGGAAGGTTTCTTAGTTCTTAGGTGAATTCAGAGGTTTGAGAGTTTTTTCGTCTCTTGGAGGCGATCTGCTCTCAAGTTCAGTTCCTGTAAGTATCAGTAATCTCTCATGGGGACTTGAAGCTTTGAAAAAGGAAGCAATGGCTTCGTTGGTAGTTTGCCGGAGCAAACAACGGAAATGAGCATCTTGATTATACTGGACTTCAGTGGAAATAGATTCTTAGAGCCAATTCCAGTTGGTTTGAGTGATCTTTTATTGCGCTAACTGCCCTTGTTTTGAGCAAGCAGAATTTGTCTGGCGAGTTGCCATTGAGCTCAGAGGTTTGCTGAGTTCGTAAGTCGTTGCTTTACAAGAGAGGAAGCATGTTATGCAGTGATGTCCCTGAAGGGTTTAAGTAGTTTGGTTCTCTAATTGTACAGTTCAAAAGAAGATGGATTCAGTTTGTCTATTCCACATTAGACGAGCTACGGCGGCATTCATGCTTCTGCTGGTGTTTGCTTACCCCTGGAAGGATGTAGTCATCCCCTTCTCACAGCCTTCATTCAATCCTCATCATGCACGATCGCTGCTATTGCTGATGCTGAACCATCGTCACTGCTGAGGTGTAACTTGCTGGTTGCCTCATGGACGCTGTCCCTGAATCGTCACGACAAATTACTGAGACTTCGCTGGTGGCTCACGACATGGGGAACAAAATTATTTGTTCATAATGAAAATCAATGTTTCTCTTTATATGTTGATTACTAACAAAGCAAATGGTGTTTCTTATATCATCCATCATCTATGTAAACCAAGGTTGTTATTTTCATTTATTTGTAAATTCATGCATGCCACTACTCATATTCTTCTGGGCAAAACTTGTACGAAGTAGCTTCCTACTTCTCTATTTCCCTGTGAGTTTTGTTTTCCATACTTATTTTCCTCCGATTCTTTTTTACATTCTTCATCCCTTCCGCGGGTGTCCTAGATGATATTGCATTTTGAGCAACTTCGGATTTTAAATTTCTAGTAGGCATGCAGAAACAATTTGGTCCTAAAATAAAGAAAATAAAAAAGCTATTCTAACCTATCAAAATTTTCCTCAATGTTTTCTACGTAGCGAAGTTCATAATTGGGATACCATTTGTCACGATATTCTAATCTACTAGTATAGAAGAAGACACTTAGCAATAAACAAGAAGATTAAAAAATTCTTGCTAGCTCATAACAACTTTTTACCCATAAAACACTCTTACTCAATTTATGAAGATCACCAGAAATTTTAACCGCAAACTACATGAAGGGTGTTATAATTTTGCGTACAAAGGAATGCTTGGAAGTAGCAACATGATGGCCATCAAGATTTTAAAGCGGAAGATTTTATCAGTGAAGTGCCTATTATAGTAAGAATTCACTATGTTAATGCAATGTTGTCACCTAAATTTTACCATTTTATTTAGAACTTAATCACATACAAAATTAGGATTAGTTGTTAAAAAAAAAAAGAAAGAAGAAAGAAAAATAAAAAAATTTCATTAAAATGCATCGTGTTTTCATTATTGCACTGCATTTTGAATGGTTTTTTAAAAAATTTTCCAAAAAAAAAAAAAAATTGTCATCAGAAGGAAAAAGAAAATTTAAAAATTATTTAAAGGAATTAATAAAAAAAAAAAAAGAAAGGAAAATGGGAAAAATGAGACCGGGCCGGGAGCAGGTCAACCCGGCCTCGTTCCTTCCCTTTTCCTTCTATTCGCCTGGCCGGCCCACTTTTCTTTTTATTTCGCCCAAGATGAGCCCAGTCTTTTTGGCCTCTCCCTCTGTCCTTCACGCATTCTGCAGAAAAAGAGAAGGTACGGGAACGAGAGAGGCAGGACAGCGGCAGTGGGGAGGCGCGAGCATCGCACCGGAGTTGGTGGTCGGGGAGCACACCGGCAGCAACAGCTGGCGGTAGCAGAAGGCCAAGCAGGCTGGTCGCCAGCCATAAAAAATCCGGCTCGGGGGCGTGTAAGGCGACTGGACGTAGTCTGATCTATCGATCTCGCCCATCGTTCGCCACCCCCGAGTCGAGTAGGAAGCCCCCTGCCGACCTTTTTTGGTGCCCTGCTCTTGTCCCGTTCTCTCACATTTCTTTTGCATGGATTACCGAGTCGGGCCGTGCGTTTCAAGTTCGCTTATGCTGTCCTTTGTCGATGTTGAGCATTCCCTGCCATTCTCGTTAAGCTTTGATCTAGTTTCGGGTCTTATTCTTGTCCGTGGCTGTCTTGAGCCGACGCAGCCTAGGTGTTTGATAAATGCCCTTGAGGTGCTTCTGGTAAAACAGTCGCTGCCTTTGCTGTATTCGAAGCTTGTCTATCATTGTTTTGATCACTATTTACACAGATCGTCTCCCACGAAGCCTCATCTCATTGATCGTGGGTAGTGGTTGGCGAGTTTTAGCGGTGGCGTTTCTCCAAGAGAGATCCTGGCGATGGTGTTGTTCTCGGCAAAGAAAAGAACGTAGAAAAGAGGAGTTTAGGTGAGGAAGGAAACAACGCCCGGGGAAGGGAAAAATTAAATAAAGAATAGAAATATTAAATAAAATAAAGGAAACAAACAGAGAGTAATGAAAAGAGAGATAACATCAATCCGTAAGCCATCTTGATCGTTGTGTGGGCTGGATGGGACTTTGGGAGTGACTGTTTCATTTTCGAAGAGTAACATCCGTCTTCATTTCATCTGTTTTCGCGTTCGTTTCGCTGAGGTCCGAATTTATGGCCGCATGTTGCACCTCACATCCGTCTTACATTTTACATTTTATATATATTCGAGATTGTTGAATAGTGGCGCATGCTGTTCTCGGCTTGGGATGAAAAAAATATACATCAAAATCGTGGTTTCGACGTTGTGAGGTTGGGATTGAATTCGTGGGAACTTCTGAGTTTAATGGAAGCTTCATGCGTGCGGAGGACTCACGACGAAGAAAAAGACCGGAAGAAAGAAAGAAAAGATAAAAGAAAAAGCAAAAGGAAAAAATATAAAAGAAAAAAATAGGAAAGCGAAAGCTGGCTTCGGGAAAAGACGAAATAGGGAAGAAGACAAGAGGCATGGAGAAAAAAAAAGAAAGAAAAATATTAAATTTAAAAAATTTAAAAAATCTTTAAAAAATTTTTAAAAATTTTTTAAAAAATGTCTTTTATCTTACTGGGTCGGATCTGGATTTGGGCCGGGTCAGCGGGTCGGATCGGGTTCATCCGGTTTGAACCCGCTCCCTCGAATATTATAATATTAAAAATTTTAAAAAAAAATTCAAGAAAGTCGAAAAATAATAAAAATTCAAAAACTCCTCTAAAAATTCAAAAATTCAGAAAACATTAAAAAAATTCGATTTTTTTTTTTTTAAGTTTCAAGAAATTGTAAAATCTATTTTTGGGGAAATTGGACAATTCATTTTTTTTTTTTATAAAAACCTAAAAATCCGAAAAAACTTAAAAAATTTTTAAACAATCTTCAAAAAGGTTAAAATTAATCTCTTGGGCTATTTTTTCCTAAAAAATAGAAGTATTCCAATTTAGAATTATGCTTAAGTTTGACTAAGAGGCTTTTTCTCCTATAAAATAGAAGTATTCCAATTTAGAATTATGCTTTACCTTAGGTTTCAATTGTCCTTAGGGACAAATGCCTTTGAATGCATAATATTGATACATTGAGTTTGGCTTCTCCTTAATCTAGTTAGGATTAGCATTTTTCTTCTCTATGGTATTAATTCTTTGCTCTCCCATGCAATTTATTTAACGCTTTCCTTGGTTGCTAATTGTTATTTTAATGATTGTGCACCTACTTGATTATCTCACATGTTAGCATATTAGTCTAAAGTTAATCCAAACTGTCTAACAAAAATCTTTTTTTTTTTTTAAATGAACAAGATTAGGTATTGAAATGGTACTAATTGGTTAATTAGCGTAATCAAGTCTCCAACCTTAGATTCTCTGGTTGTGTAAGAAGTGAGATACACTCCCATGCCTCTCTTGGTTTCTAGCCGACCTCAATAGGTTAGTGGTGGCTCCTTATTGCGAAATTCTTAAGAATACCCCAATATCGCGTGAGGTATGGGCTTGGGAGAGCCTGTGTCTAATCATGGGCCTTAGATCCGTTCTTTAGGCAATACCCCTAAACCTATTCCCTTCCAAGAGAGGGTAGGTCGCCACATGCAATGTAACTTGTTGATTTTTGCTTTGAAGGCTCGAAATAGGTTCTTGTGCATGATCTCATGTCAAATGGATTCTTAGATAAGCATATCTTTACCGAGGAAGGTGACAAGTTTCTTGATTACATGAAAATATGTGAGATCGCTCTTGGGGTGGTGAGAGGAATTGAATACTTACATTAGGGAAATAATAGATGACAATAGTTGGACTTCTTTGTATAAAGTTAACCTTGACCATTGGCCTTCAATGAGCAAATTCCCAAAAATGCTTGAAGGAGATATTAGTAAACTTCAAATGCCTCCTAAACTGCTTATTTACTAGCTAGATGAGCCAGTGAACAATGACAAAGCCGATATGGAACTAGAAACATTCTTAACTTCATTAAATGATCCTACAATTTCCATCCATTTGGAGATAGCGATAATATCTAGAGAACCATCCTTAGTTTGATTGGAAAAGGTTGTATACTTGTTATATTCCCCGCAACCTAGGATTATGTTAGGAGGGGCTTGTTGGCGTATGATTTGTTGATAAGAACTGGTGGTTTCAACTTGTAAATTCAATTTTAGGGAAAATATACATGTATCTGTTTTACAAAGTAAACACTACTCATCTACACAATAAATAACTCTTATCAAAATGGAAAGAGGAAGGTCCTAGATGGAACAATTCTATGAAGTTTATTTTTAAAAGAAGCTGGTTGTAGCTTGATTCAAGTGAAGATTAATGTTCACAAGTTTTATGTGGGTGATCTATCACGAACTGGACCGATTGGCTAGTCAAATAAAGAAAACGGGTAATGTTTTGAATTTGTTCTTTAATGATGTGGAGGAGGGACAAAAGGAACAATATTTGCTCCAGCACAGTGGAAAAAATTGTTGTTGTTTTTGGCCTTACAAGTACTCCAGTCCGAAATCTGTTGGGGTGTTTAAAAATCTCCCCATTTTTCGGAGATTGTCATTCTGCGATCAATATCTCGATGGCAAACAGAAGATATATGGTCGTAAGGGATGCAAATTGGTTCCACCATTTTACGGACTAAACATGCTCATACAATGACTACCAGCCACAATGCTTCTTAAATTGTCTCATTCATTGTGTAAATTTAATCTCCGTTTTGAATTCTCCTTTCTTTCTATGTTACTTGAACTGGGATTCTACTATTTCCCTAGCAAGCCCAACAATGTAAATATTATATCCAAAAATTTATATAGATTTGGCACTCCTATTGTCGAGAGACCAAGCAGAAGACCTTAAATGAAGATTGCAATCTTTCAGCAATATGATTCATGGAATTGAAAACAGTCACGCTTTGCCTTTGGATTTTTTTGGAGTGTGCTGTTTTCGGACACTGCATATTTATGTTCTATTCTATCTTGGGCGTTCCCAACATGCAGTCCTGATGCCCCATAATTCATTTTGGCCAAATATTCTGTATGATTTTTGTTTTGGAAATTTTGCTTGTAATGGCTCTGACTTTTTTTTTTTTTTTTTTTTTTTTTTTTTGGGTCAGTGACTCTGATTTTTAGTTAGTCTACATTTTCAGATGTGGCAATTTCTTGTGCTTTGTCTTCAACTATGCGAGTTCATGCCATAAGTTGCTACAACATTTCCCAAACTGCTTCAGAGTGGATAAATTTAGGAAATTGGCGATGAGAAGGAACAAGAGCAGCTTTCGTGGGCAAACACTGGTTTAAAACCGAGAGGCATGATGTGACATCTTGAAATTCGAGTCATCTGATGAATAAATGGATGTGAATTTTGTCAATGCATTGTTGGTTGATCTCACTCGGAATTGATCACTTCTAAGATACTGACCTTCAGGGGAAAAGCTAATGAGAACATAACTCGTACGACTAAAGAACTTGATATGGGAAAACGACTTGACCATGAGACTTAAGTAAAGACGATCATGTAGTTAGGCAGATCGATTCTAAGGATGACTAGAAGTCGATTCGCGGACAGAACATAATGGAACGATGGGTGATTCCATTTACTGTTATTGAACCCACGAACGACCCTATGTCGATCCTCAGTAATCGTGTACTTTGAAATAAGAATCTATCCTCTGCAATTTCATGCATTCAAGGATGTCCATGCGTCGAGATGTCTTGAACGTGGTCTGGCACGAGTTGATCATGCGGGAATTCTCAAAGCCACCTGTCAGTCTGAGTTGTACCCAAAATGGCATTTGAGCGAAATTGACATGGCATAAGAATTTGATATTGGACTTCGAATTATGGAGAATGTTTGGGACAGACATTAGATGAAGTTGCTTCAATAGTCGACAGAGCTAGTGAAGTCAAGCAGTTGGAAAAGGGATTTTCGGACCGAGAAAGTAAGCCCGTGAGGACGTGGGTCGGCCAAGCTAGTGTGGGCCCTAGACCAAGTTGGGACAGCCACCATGGTGGGCCTAAGGCAAACAAATGAGCCTATTGAGCCAAACCAACTATTCATCTTTCAAAACCCATGGGCCAATTCTTAGCCATTTCAAGCCCAATCAATTTCCAAGCTCACTTCTGTTCATGGCCAAGCCCATTTCCTAGGCCCATCCACCAATTCAACCCAAGGTTAGATTGGTAATTTGTGCAAGGTGGAAATGACCAAATTACCCCTAAAAGCAAGTGGATAAGGGCAAAGGAAGACAGAGAAGGTGAGGGGACTTGCATGGGGAGTTAGGCAAGCATTGATGAGGCCTTGACATCTCTCACTTCACTCTCTCTCCCCTCATTCGGCTCTCCCTCGACGAAGCTCTCTCTCTCATTTCCCTTCCTCCAAGTTCTGTTCCAACAGACCTTCCTCCAAAGATCCGAGTTGATTGTTGGCTTCCCGGATAGATCAGCCTTCATGCCACCCACCATTGTCTTCAGGAGATTCAGACCGTGCAAGGAGACTTGTCCGTTCGCCAATTGGAGCGCTATTTAACCCGCCGGCCGGCCAAAAGCCAGTAGCAGTCCGACTATCTGGAACAGTTTTGCTCCTACTGACATTTCGTCAAAGATCCGAACTAAAAGTTGTCTTCCAGTGAGAATTAGGCTACGCTCCACCCATCGTCATGACAAGGACTTTGAGATCGTTCCAACGAGCCTGGTCGCACCTCGAACGGAGCTACCGGACATCCTGAAATCCAGCGAGAAGGAACTGGCCACTGGATCGCCTAGTTCCGCCTAGTTCTGCCTAGTTTGCGATTTCAGCTGTTTTCTCCGATTCTGACCCTTCTTTCACCTAGCCAAACTATTAGCCACTCCCCCTTGACCCACAGGTGTCGCTGGTTGTCGACCAACCATTTCGCCGGAGCTCTGGCTAAGCCGTTCAACTTGTTTTCTCTTCCGATAGGGCTATTTTTTAGAATTTTAGAGGGAGACAAAGGCTATGGTTGCTGTGTTGAGCTTGGGATCACCTTGGATTGTCGGTAGAGGTCCCAAAGCGTCGCCTTCGTTGCCGCCGCCGCATCGATGCCTCTAGCCCGCTTAACAGGTGAGTTTAACTCATAATCCTTTGATTAGATCCTAAACTTGCTTAGGGTTGGTTTAGTTAGAGTTAATTCTAGTTTAGGTGATTTAATTAATTTGTATTAGTCCTAAGATAGATGTTTAGATTAATGGCTAAGATTAATTTAGTTTAATCTTACTTTATAAGCTTAATGATGCTTATGTGGTTAATTAAATATGTTTATCTTAATTGATTGGTTTCCTTAATTTAATCATTTTTAATGATTTTTGAATATAATTTATTATTTATTGAATTATGAAAATTTATTGTTCACACGACACTATTCACAAATTACTGTTTACCGATTATTGTTCACGTGCACTGTTCATCCAGAATGCGAAAAATGTCTAAAATTCACGTGTGTTGATTTTATAAAGTAAATGAATGTGAAAATACATGAGCATCCGTATGAATTGAGTGATGATTGTGCAATTGTGTGGTGATTGTGAAAAGTATGGGTTTTATAAAGAAAATCTCGGGTGTCGGGTTTGGACACTGAAAATGGATTTTATGTATTATATCAAACGGTGGGGTTTGAAAAAGGAAAGTATCAGTTTTCTAGTTCGAATTGACGTGTACCCACACACGACTACTTTCTCGGATGTTTTTAATACGAAGGAAAGAAGCTAGGATCACTGTTTTAATCGAGGCATATGAGTGAAATGTAAAGTGTCCTCGGCCGATAATGAATTGTCGTGTGTTGGTTAAAGAGAACCCGTCCTAGCGTTTAAGCCAGATGTTATTAAATCCCACTTTCGGGTTACCCATGCGTTAGGGTAGCGAGTCGTAGCAGATTCTGGACTTACGCCCCTTCAGAGAAGTTGTCTAATGAAGAGATGTCACCGTGCTCACGAGGGAGACGAAGCTTGGCTATGCCAGAAGACGCCGAACTTGGACTAGGCGGTGCATTGAGTGGCTTAAATAACAATTGGAACAGATGATTGTTTGAGTTGATCCGCCTGATTATGGGACGAAACTATGTGGCATGGTATGAGACGTGTCATAACGGTTTGACCTTATGATCAGGACTATTGTGATTGATTGGGTTGAGACCCTTGGCATTTCAATTGTTGTATGCATTGAGTGTATGCATTGAGTATATGCATTGTGTTTCTGAACTGTGATAATGTGCAAAAACGCATGAGAATCATGGCGTCTGTGATTTCAGTCATGCATGAGTTAAACACATTGTTTATGGCATGCACGCATAAATCGATAACATGCAGGGTGTGGCAATGGCCAGGTGAGATCGCTTGTGATGCGACTCGTATGTGATTGATGAAATGTATCATCTAATAGCCATGTGCTTTTTGTGTATCATGTTGAGTGATATCGTGCAGAGTATGACATACAAAGTAAGGTTGTCTGCGAATCGACTGTTGTTTCTTGCTTGTGGTAGGGTAGTTTTGGATAGATACCTCGAGTTGAGTTGGTGTTTCACGGCCTGAGCGGCGGTGCGCGGGGAGGAGGGATGGCGGTGCGTCCGCGCCTCGGTCCCCGGACGTGCGCAAGGAAGGAGTCCCCGTCCCACATCGCCTAGGGAGGAAGTCTTGGGCTAGTTTATAATTAGCTTGGGTCCCTCTAATCTGTATAACGCATTTCACACATGCTTTCGCTGTGCTGAGAACAAAGCCTTGAGGGAGGGAAATGGCTTCATGCAATCCCATCCAAAGAGGACAATATTATGGCTTGGGACAGGGAAGGCTCGAGGGATGGCCCTCTGCCCTTGCATAACGCGTTTTAAAGCCGTGAGGACTCAGTGTCCAAAGCGGACAATATTATACAGTGGGACCCGGGTCATTACAGTTCTAACCGGGGGCTTAGGAGTGGAACTCGATGAGATTTATATCTCACTGGTTATTAAATAACCATTTTTAGGTCCCTAGTGTAAAGAGTCAGGAGCTTGAAGCGGAAGAGTCAGGAGCATAAATAGCTCAGTAGTTCTTTATGACATAGACATTTTGTATAAACTTGAAGTGTTTATAAAAGTGTATTTGATTTGAAATTAGTTGTCTTGCTTTTCTATCCCATGTATGTCGTTGGCAGGAGATTAGTTAATTTGTTTCCGCATGTGCAATAAAATAAAAAGGGTCGGCAATGAGTCTTGGGAATATTGCGAATTTCTATCAACCACCGAGGGTTGTGCACGCGCTCAAGGTTTGGGGCGTGACACATGATCCTGGAGGGGTTCATGCAATGATCAAGCAATCACAAGTATTGCATCTACTTTTTGGTGAGGAAAATGTTTTCTGTCAAATGACATCGTTCCTGCTGTACATCTTAGCTCCATATTGTTCCTCTACAAGGCTTCTACTATTATAGCATTTGGACTTGTCAGAGCAGGGGAAAGCAACAGGTACTCGTTACTAGTTTCCCCTCAGCAAATGGCTACATGTAATCTAAAGCTTTTCGACTACAATGCACACCTTCACTGTCATGTTGTTGCCAGCAATGCATTTTATCAGCGGTAGCAATATTGTTGTAAATCGGCGGCGCAGCGGAAGCGGATCGTAATATTTTGCAATTATGTCGGGAGCCATAGAAATCGATCGTAACATCATGCCTTGTTCTTCATCATCTAAAATCTTGCCAACATTCTTCAAGTCCATCATGAGTTTATTAAACTCATCTAGGTGGGATCTAATGGACGTACCTTCGGTATATCGGAACTGGAACATTCTCTTCAGCATATATAAGCGATTGTTCAAACCCTTCGTGACATAGAGGGCCTGAAGTTTAGCCCATAACGCTGCGGCATCCTCCTCCTCGGCCACCTCTATTAGCACTTCATCCAATAAGTTCAACAGGATGATGCTCATGGCCTTCTCCATTAGCTCGTCCTTTTCAGCATCTCGCATTGTTTCGGGCAACTGAGCCTTGCCCTCCAATGCCTTGGCTAACCCTTGAGTTGTTAATAGCGCCTTCATCTTGACGCTCCACAACCCGAAGTTGTTCCTCCCGTTAAATTTCTCAATTTCTACTTTTGCTCCAGACATAATTGCAAAGGCAAAGCTCTAATACCAATTGTTGTAAATCGGCGGCGCAGCGGAAGTGGATCGTAATATTTTGCAATTATGTCGGGAGCTATAGAAATCGATCGAAATAAAACGAGGAACAATAAAAGAATACCAGAAATTTTACGTGGTTCGGTCCGAATATCGGAACCTACGTCCACGGGGAGAGCCAGCAAAACAATCCACTATAAATCGGAGAATTACAGGATTACAATCACTCAATGCACTCAAGTGTTTCCCAGCCCTATTTTATACCCGATACCCACGGTGTTTAACAACTCACACAAATGGACTCAACTCAGCACAAAAAGAAAGCTCTCTGAGCTCACGGCACTCTCTCTCTCGAGCTCTTTTCTCTCGCTCTCTCGGCCGAGCTCTCCTTTCTTTTCGCTCTCTGCCGAGCTCTTTTTCTCTTCTTGCACACTTCCATCTTCGGACGTCTTCTCCTTATATATATGGAGAAGAGCAGAGGACAAAACAAATGAAAGTAAATAGCCTCATTAAATGCGCCCACAAGACAAGTCCACAGTCGGCACCGAACGCCCACCTTATCCGTAGGTCTGCATGCGGATCGTGCATGCGCATGGGCAGGCATTTAATGGGGCAGAAGAGAGTCAACAAACGTGTGCGTGAAATGAGCAGCCGTCTTCGAATTTGTTGTTCATGGAGAGAAGCTAACGTAGAAGAGTCTTCTTCATGTGGGGGGGTGAATATTTTATTCAACAAAGATGCCTCCCTTATTTAATAATAATAAAATAAGTGAAGCCCACACAAGAGAGAAACCATAGAGAAGAGAATTCGGCACCTACAAACGTTGACAAGTTTTACTCTTCTTCAAGCGTGCATGCACATGGCCATGTGCATGCATTTAATTACGTAGAAGAAATTTGACAATCAACCCTTCGGAAATCATGTTGTCAGAAGCCACACGTGACTTTTGTGGCTTTCATTTTTTTTCGACTCCCATCATGCAGCTTTCCGTGGCTTCTTTCTTCTACGCATACGCATGGAGAGATCTGGTTAATGCTGGAACAAAATTCGAAGACATCACAAAGTCTCCCCTGAACTTTGTTTATTTGGCCAGACTTGTGCGAATTTGTCTAACGGGCTCAAACTCGAGATATAATTTAACAAATATGATCTTCTAAACATACAATTCCTATCAAGAGAACTCATGCCCTCTGAAGCAAGAGTTGACAAGGCAAATTACATTATGCTACACATCATGCCATAAGCCTAAAAAGCCACTTGCACTCTCGAATGATGCATATATTTAAAGCAGCGTATATGACAGGATGCAGAAATTTAAGTAATGTCTACCGGCATGTAATTTGAGTTAAGAATCCTATAAAGTAGGTAAATAGCTTTAAGATGAATTGAGTTTCTTACTCATTCTCAAGGTTTTTCATGCTCACTGGAGAATCATCCTGATGAGAAAGACTACTCGTTGTGACAGGAGGCTGTAGAGCTGTCTCTTTCGGTTCCATTGACATTCGTTGCTCCACTGCATCATGAAAGGAGGGCTAGAACCATTGAAATCTCACATAACGAAGTGCTCAAAGTACGACAACCAGACCCGCCCAATGGATGGCAGAATTCATAGGCTGAACTTCAAGGTCTACATGAACCGACTTCCAGAAGCAAATAATAATGAACAGATGGCCTCACTTAGGAGGGGACTCGACAAGAGGCTCAAGTTATTGGAGGAGATTCATCGAAAAAGGTCTCTGAGTCAAAGGTGGGTGAAGGACAATTTGGGCCTACACTGCATATCAATTCCTCTTGCGAAGGAGCTGACTATTGACGCAGCGATGTACTTACAGATTACTCCTCGTCATCCTGAACTTCCTCCATCACAATGCAGTAAATACAGGTACGGATTCTATGCAAGATCTCTTTGTTTTTCTCCATATTGAGCAAGCTAAAGTACTAGATACAAGTCTGTTCTTTGATTAAATTACATTCCATGAAATATTACGATTGTGAGTTTAGGATTACCTCACAGGACATTTTGATCATCAACAAAACCGAGGATCTATTATCCTCGAGATCTGCAAAGGTGTGGCATTTATGCATAAAAGGTGCCATTGGCAACTCTATTCTTTCTCCCATGCAACATAAGTTGACACAGGTTCGGCTTTGGAATGTCAAATTCCAAGACGCCTTAAGATGTAGGCATAATGCTTTGATGGTGGAATATAACCATGGCAAGGTAAGAATTCCTATATCTGCGATATTGCAATGGTCATTGAGTTATGCAAACTCATCATATTCAGGTCTGCACATTGATTATTCTTAGCGCATGGCCTCATTTTATTGTGTTTCTTAAGTATTATCCTATGTTTGGTAATCCTGCATTTCGTTTCTGCATACTATAATAAATGTCATTGCAGAAGAAATAAGAACAAAATTTTCCGATGCATGGTGACATGGTTTCATGGTATTGTCAAGGTTGATGTCCTATGTTGTGACATGATGAAATACTAATTTTCAAAAATTTTGAATATCATGTGACAGTGAATTGGGGGAAAAATGAAAAATTTGCTTCACCCACCTCCTTGTTCCTCTTTCCTCCCTCTTCCAAACAAAGCATTAAAGTAGGATCAAAAGATCATGTCCGGCTCATGTGTGAAAGTTAAAAAATAACCGTATATCTTTCTTGATGTTTCCAGATAACAGATGGGGTGTGTGAATCCTCCTGTGCCCATTTAATGAGTCCTCATACTGCCCCATTTTCTACTCTTAATTGTATAAGAATTTTTATTGTACTTCAGTCTGCGATAGTTATATTTCTGTAGATTATTGAATTGTGATTTTAATCTGTTTTTTTTTTTGTCGGAAAAAATTAGCCTTCATTACTTATAAGTAAAAACTGAATGAAAAGAAAGATGGGCTACAAACATAAAAGGTCCCACAAGGTTTGAGGAGGTTTAGAAATCCAATCATATGGTAAAATCTTAACACGTTGGGCTTTAACAACCCAGTCCATTATGTGGTTGGCCTCCCTCGTGCAATGTACTAGTTTGATTTTAATCTATTTGAGTGTCCAAAAACATAAGAAATCATTGCGGACAAGAATAGATCGTTGGACTTGTCTAACAAGCAACGGAGTTGTTGTCGCGTTCAAAAGAATAGAGGAGTGGACGCATGTAACACGGTTTCGTGGTTGCCGTGTCAAAACTGATATAAGATTAAGAAGTTTCGAGGCAAGCTGGTTTTTATCTTGTTCCTCGAAGCTATACATAAATTTTCCTATGATCGTGACTCCTGCGGTGAAGAAAGAAGATGGAGAAGAAGAATGGTGGAGGCAAAAGATGAAGAAGAAAATGAGAAGAGAGACCGTGTGTCAGAGGGGAATTGATGGGGGAGAGAGGGATAAAGGGAGAGAGATGGATTTGTTTGTTGACGGGGTGTGGAACGAACAATTGCGGGAAGAAAAAGTGGAAGGAAGGGGAGAGAGAGAGGAGAAAGAATGATCCCACGTGAAAAACGGAACTTTTGAATTTTCACAGGGTATAAATTTCCAAGATGCGATCTAGAGATAGGTGGTTAAACTTTGGTGTGGGTCCACCTCTTTAATTTCTGGACTTTCCGTGTATTTGTTCCGTTTACTAACTTGGGCTTCTCTTTATAGGGCGGCGAGACTCCAATTCTCCAATCAAGCAAGATTCATCCAATCCTTCTTCAATTGTTTCATATTGTGCCTCCACCCACATCAAACAATTCTTCACCAATTTCTCCTTTCCCAAAAGTCGAAAAGAGTCACATTAATGCTCCAACTCCATGAGTATCTATCAAGTGTTGCTGCTCATTCTTGTTCTATTTTTGGCTATGACTAGCAATGTCACAATGTACTTCATCTTGTGGTGATATTCACAATATAAGATATCCGTTTCGATTGAAGAGCGATCCAAAGAGGTGTGGTGACTCGAAGTATAAGCTGACTTGTGAAGATAATCACACTGTTCTACACTTTCGCGATGGTCAATACTATGTGCAGTCTATCAATTATTCCACCCACCAAATTAGATTAATCGACAATGGGTTGCAAAAGGATAATTGCTCGTCTCTCCCCAGTCATTCATGGGCTTCATGGGCGCTGTACAATTTGAAGATCTTTTTTGATCCAAACAACCCATACTACATGGCCCTTGGTAGTCCATTGATCATTGTGAACTGCTCAAAGCCAGTTAGCTCTCTACTCTATATTGCCACCGGTCCATGTATTGAGGGGTTGAACTCTTTCGACACATCATCAGAGTGGAACTTGTATGCTTTGATCAATCCAAAAGCATTAGATGTTAAGGATTTTTGCACCATTAGCAGAGGGACATGGGTATTAGTTGATTCTGGGGATAAAGAGCAAGTTAATAGTAGCTCCTACAACTATGAGTGCATCCATAACATCATGGCCGATGGATTTGTTGTCCACTTTGGTCAAACTTTTCGAAATGCAATTTGGAAGCCAACTTTCTTTTGCTTCTTTGATTTCTATAGCATCTACAAAAGCCATTAGGGTTGCAGATCCTTTCTCTACACTGGTGGTAAGCATCAGTTGACAACGAAATTTTATCGCAATTTTGCATGATTCTAGATGCTCTTTCATTTGCTACTTTATCTTCTTAACTGGAAAATGAAAGAAATATTTAAAATCCAAGAAAATAATGACAGAATTTACATGTTATAGTATCAACATTTGCGTATTTGAAAGGTTTTAGGAGCTTTGCGTTACATTTTAAATCGAAATATAGGAGTTGTTAGATTCGCCAAAATGTAAACAAGTGACTGCAGAAGACGTCCTGAAAAGACCCGTTATCAGCTGCACATACACGTGCCTGGATTGTGCGAGCAGCTATATGACTAGTTTTTCGCTGGCATAGGATTCAGATTTTCTCATTTTCTTAATTAGTTCCTTAATTAGTCACTTAACTAATAATTCAAGAGACGCTTGTTAATAAAGTCCTTAAAAAATTATATTCATGTAACAATATGGGGAAGAAAATTATTAATTAAAAATGAAAATCACTTTATCTATGATTGTTTACTGCTAACAAAGAAATGGAGTTTCTTTTACCAGCTATTATCTATGGGAAATGACGCTTATTATTTCCATTTATTTGAAAATTCACGTATCCCACTTCTTATATTCTTTAGGACAAAATTCAACTTATACAGTGTATCTTGCTACTATGATTCCTAGTGATTTTTGTTTTTTTCCAGACTATATTCCTTCAATTCCTTGTTCAGATAATTCCTTTCTTTCATAGGTGTCAACTTTTTTGCATTTTGGACAACTATAGAGTTTACAGCCTTACTAGGTAAGCCACATTGATCCATTCTTAAAATAATTTAAAAAAGAACTTATTCTAACCTATCAAAATTTTCCTCAGTGTTTTTCTGTGCAGCGAAATTTGTAATCGGGACGCCATTTGTTGCGATATTTTTGATCTACAAGTATAGAAGAAGGCACTCAGCAATGGATAAGAACGTCGAAGAATTCTTGCAAGCTCATAGCCACTTTTTTTCCCATAAGGTATTCTTACTTGAACATCAAGAAGATCACTAGAAATTTTAAGCACAAACTAGGTGAAGGAGGGTATGGTTCCGTATACAAAGGAATGCTCAAAAGTGGAAATGAAGTAGCCATAAAGATTTTGAAGCAATCCAAGGCCCATGGCCAAGATTTTATCAGTGAAGTGGCTACTATTGGAAGAATTCACCATATTAATGTAGTGCAACTCATCGGTTTTTGCTTCGAAGGCTCAAAACTAGCTCTCGTGTATGATCTTATGACAAATGGGTCTCTGGATAAGCACATTTTTGCTAAGGAAGGTGATAAGTTTCTTGATTACATGAAAATATATGAGATCGCTCTTGGGATCGCGAGGGGGATTGAATATTTACATCGGCGGTGTGACATGCAAATACTACACTTCGATATCAAGCCTCATAATATTCTTTTAGATAAGAATTTTATTCCGAAAATTTCTGACTTTGGACTCGCGAAACTTTATCCCACGGATCATAGCATAGTTTCATTAATTGCTGCAAGAGGAACCTTCGGATATATGGCGGCTGAGTTGTTTTACAAAAGCATTGGCGGCGTATCTTATAAAGCGGATGTCTACAGCTTCGGGATGTTGCTCATGGAAATGGCAAGTAGAAGGAAGAATATAAATGCAAATGTAGAACACTCAAGCCAAATTTATTTTCCGTTGTGGGTCTATGACCAATTCAGTGAAGGTACAAGTGTTGAAATGGAAGAAGTTGTAGAAGAGGAAAGGAAGGTGATAAAAAAAATGATAATAGTTGCACTTTGGTGCATACAATTAAATCCTGACCATCGCCCCCCAATGAACAAAGTCCTAGAAATGCTGGAAGGAGATATTGGTAAACTTCATATGCCTCCAAAACCGCTTATCTACCCACCAGATGTGTCAGTTAACAATGACAAATTCGAGATGGAACTAGAAATACTCTCTACTTCACCGCGTGCTTCGGTAATTTCAACTAGTTCTCCTTTTAGAGATAACAATGTTGTTTAGAGAAGCTTGTGCTGTCTCATTGGAAAAGCATTGTACATTTGCCCACAATCTAGTATTATGTTGGGAGGGAGTTGAGCTAGTTTATCTCGACCCTAATTACTTTGAGATTGTCTTCTTGTGGCTCTTATATACATATATACATACATACATACATATATATATATATATATATATATATATATATATATTTGGTCGGTCTTGTGGCTCTTATATTAATGTTGTGTTATTGTACATATAGTTTTACTCTCTTGCACCTTCATAAGGACAAAAAATTTGTCAGAAAGCCAAGACAAAAACACAGGAGGAAGGTGACAGCCATTGTGAATTGTCCTCCTTTGTTATGTGATTTTGGATAATGCCAATGAAAAAACTAACGATAACCCGCGATCTTACTCCTATATGCTCCATTGCCACCCTATCATTTCTCGACATAGAAAATAACTGACTTCGACTTATAAATTCATTATCAAAGAAAACATATATGTATACGTTTTGCAGAGTGGACACCATCTATCTATGCTAAAACAATTTTTATCAAAATGGAAAAGAAATGATCTTAAATGAAACGACTCAATGAAGCTTATTTTTGAAAGAACTCATAATCCTTTTTAAAGTTGACATGAAATTATCAACGTGTAATAATATTTAAAGATTACAATTTTCTCGTAGATCACTCAGTTATGGTGATTTCAATAAATGAAAATTCATCTATACCCAATATTGGCCATGGAGGGAAGGGGGAGAAGGAGAGGCAATCCTTTGCTCGCCAAAAAAATTAACAAAATTTTCAATAATGAATCTGAAGTAGGCATTATTTATTTATTTATAAAAAAAAATGAGGGGAATGAAGTTTGTTTTAAATAAGAAGAGAACTATGCGTAACCATCGTAATTGCAAATGAGTGAACTGATGTCCAGTCAAATTTTCAATCGGCGGATAATTTCATCCAAAATTTTATGATTATACCTCTAGATTTTTGCTGAACAGGTGTATGAACAAGAGGATCATTACCTTGAAGAACAATCGCTGAACAATTTTCGTCCAAAATTTCCCCGTTAGCACAAGGCTGTCTGCCGGACACAAATCGCTCCTTACACCTTTCAAGTTCTAACCCGCGAGCTCCATCCCCAGCTGGAGGAGCAAGAGCGTCGATTACATCCAAGGAGTTTAAAGAGGCTAGGATTTTTCAATTCTACTTCTGCTTCTTCTGGTTTGTTTGATTCACTCGATTGGATTAGGGGGTGGACGGTGTAGGCGTGGAGGGAGGGCGATGGTGCGGGATCGTTAATGAGTTTAGTTTCCGGTGTTTGTTCTGGTCAGGATGAAGGTGTTGCTATGGCGGAAGTTTCTTTTTTTTTTTTTGGGGGGGGGTGGTGAAGAAGGCATAGGTGATGGTGTTCTTGGTGGGGGCTTCATGGACTGCGAGCTAATGTTGGAGTAGAAATGGGTTCCTCGCTTTCTAAGGACTTGGAGTCTGCAGTTGGACTTGATGTCCAGAATATTGCTTGTGGCTGATGACACGCTACTTTGAAGTCCAAGCAAGGAGATAGCTTTTCGTAGGGGAGAGATGGGGTGAGAGACTGGGGCATGGCTGGACTCTTATGTCTTGCATCGAAAGCTAATAGATGCACTCAGCAATACATATATGAAGCGAGTATCGTACATATTCTGGTGATTTATACACTCGGGGGTGATGGAGCTTATAGTTTTGGTCTTCTTGGGCATGGGAATGAAGTGAGCCACTGGGTATCAAAAAGAGTGAGTGGAGCCTTGGAAGGTGTATATGTCTCATCCCTCTCCTATTGAATTTGGCACGCTGTAATTGTTACTTCTGCTGGCCAGTTGCTTCCGGTGATGGCGCCTTCAGTGTTCTGGGCCATGGAGATCGGAAAAGTGTATATACCCAAGGAAGTGGAGCCCTTGAAAGGGCTTCACACTGTTCGAGCTGCTTGTGGTGTTTGGCATACAACTGCAGTAGTGGAAGTCAAGATTGGTAGTCCTACTTTCGGTAACTGCTCATTCGAAAACTGCAGTAGTGACTAATGGATGTGATCAGTGGGCGGTTTAATTTTTTTGTAAACTCATTTCCCTTTTTTAAATGCAAATATTCAAGTTTAATGAAATTCAAGTGTATAATGATAAGTTGATGATGGTTGCTTGGCCAATTACTTGCTGTTTTATGATGAGTTGGTAATGATGATTACTAACAATACTTGGCCAAATGCTTGCTGTGATCATAGATGTTTGATACACTCTTGTTCGCCAAATGCTTGCTATTAGAATTGTCGGAAAGCCATTAGTTATACTGTCGTTAGCATTTTCAATCATCTTTTGGCTCCTCTTTTTTATCACATGTTCAGTTAACAAATTATGCCTGAGTTTTGATTTCTTCTTTCCTGGAGTTCTGCTTTGAGCTTGTATTAAGGGGAATATTCAATAATACCATTGAGAAAGAGCGAGTTCTACACATCCATTAACATAAAAAGCCATTTAAGAAAGACCTGCTCACACTTTGCAATAGAATAAAGGTGGATATGAATATAATGGAGCACTCCGGGTAATAACAGAGTTCGAAACAACTGAACAAGAGCTCAGGATCCTCTAGCTCATCTTCATTACAAGTTTACAAGGGAGCTTCTGGTATATTCAGATTTCGTTTCCTGGAATCAAACTTCAATTGATAGGCACAAACCTGTTCCCTTCTCTTCAATCTTTTCTGCTTCTATTTTCCGGGGGCTTACTATAAACCAAATTGAAGCGACAACTACAGAGTTAAAAACTGGGCAAGCTTTTTTGATAAAGACCGTTAGCCATCATCTCGTTGCTGCTAATCTCCATCAAAGTCATCATTTCTCTGGAAAATCGAACGTGCCCCATGTTACTTCAGCTGAATTCCAGCAATAAATGGTGGGTTCTGCTTTGCCACCTGAATTTTGTGCCCTTCTCTTTCAACTTGGAAAGCAATGGGTAGCAATCCGAGAACCGGCATGAGTGAACGTGATCTTCGTCCAATTTCGAAACTTCCTTCTAGGGCCAAGTAGTGCCGGAGATAGGCGTGTTCATTTTAAGTATCTTTGCCTGGATTATCCACAATTGTGAGATTATGATGTCTCAAATATTCTGGGAAAGTTGCTGGTGATGAAGAAGACTACACCTCTGTGAAGAGGGTTTTCGTGGACAGCATAGCTCACTTCCTCTTCATTTAGTGAATCTGGAATTTCACTCCCTTGCATACTGGGAAAGCGTAAATTCCCCAAAGAAACCTGCAAAATATCAAACTGTCATGACTGCTATATAAACGAGCATTACAATTGACTGCTATACCCGCATGACATAGTTCGCCACTTTTTCGTACAATGAGGTCTTGATGCATAAAATTTTCCTTTTCCAGAGTTTTCGGACTTGTAGATGCATTTTTTTGTTCTCTTTTTGAGAGAGAGAACCTATACAAATTATCATCTTAACTACCAAAGAACGCTAGTGGCATCCGGTCAGGTATAGCCTTCTCAAGGATTTCAAGCTCTGGAGTCCTGGAACATCCCCCGCTTTCTCGCAATTCACCATGTTCAGCTCCTCCAAGTTCTCCAATTCAGACAGATCAGAGACCGTCTCTGTTGCCATGCAATCTGCAATATTAACCTCTACCAAACTCAATGGAAGAGGCGGAAGAGACTCGAGCTACTTAAATTTGTTAAGCCTCATAAAGACGATGATTTCCAATTTTCCCTATCAATTCTGGAAGCTCTGCGACATCATAATGGACCATGGTAGTGAGACGCACCTCGAAATTCTAGGTCATCAACAAATTCAGGAAGTTCAGTCAGGGAGACACACTTCATAGTACTCAAAACAATTCAAGTTTCCTCAATGACTGCAGCGAATCAGGTAGGTCCTCTGTTCCATTATCATTTCGTGTGAGTTCTTTGAGAGAAGCCATAATTCCCACAAGGGATCCACAATCAACAAAGAAAGAAAGCGCATGAAATTCTAACAAATCAGAACACTTGCGCCAGTTTTTGGACGTGTGAAAACTACCTCGCCAACAACATTGCCCTACTTCCACACCCACACTATCGACCCTTCATTTCTAATTGAGTAAATCGAGCAAACCCAAAGAATCAGAAGTAGAGTCGAAGAATCCTAGCCTCTTTAAGTTCCTTAGATGTAATCGAATGCTCCTTCATCCAGCTAAGGAGGATAGGATGATGGAGCTTCCGAGGAAGAACTTGAAAGAGGTAAGAAGAGATTCGTTATGGACGGGACAGACCTGAGGGCAAGAAAATTTTGGACGAAACATTATTTAGCAACAGTTCTTCTAGATGACGATCTAGAGTAAAGTCAATTAAATATATATATATATATATATATATATATATATATAATTGCCCCCTTTATGGAAACTTGAGTTGCCATGCCAACATCTAACAAGCCAGTGAGTTCAAATTATTATATGGGATTAGATTGATTACTTCATGACTTTATTTAAAATAAGATTCAATCCATATCTTTTTTTAAAAGAAAATATTTATACTTCAGATCTATATTTGAAATTTTCTCACAAAAATAAAAATTACACATCTGCTATAGAGAATTTAATCTCATATTTAGTTTCATGCTCAAACTTTTTCTTTAGAAACAAAACATATCAAAATCCATGTCAGTTTGCTTAAGGTAAATTCCAATATAATGCATTCAATGGGAAAGATGTCAATTACAAAGATTTAAACGAAGACATAATTTCATCTTTACCTTAAATTTATAGATAATTGTATTATCTCTTTCTTCGTATTATTATTCATGTAATAAATTCTGACTTTTACTTAACACTATATATATATATATATATATATATATATATATATATATATATATCAACCGTCCTAAGTGGCGTGGTCGATGTTAATGTGGACAATTTTAATAATATTTAGATTTTCGAACTTTCTTTTCTTTTCTTTGTCTTCCCTTCTTCCTCTACTCAGTCGTCGGGCCTTGGCAATTGACCAAAGGCAAGGACTGGTGAGATCAACCTTTCCACCTTTGGCAAAGCTTGCCTTTGCTGGCCGCCAGTGAAGGTGAGCCTCACCCGCTCCTAGAGTAGCTCCACCTCGTTGCTGAGTGAGGTTAACCTTGCCAGATTTGGCTAGGTATGGTCGGCCTTGCTAGTCGGCCTCGCTAGTCAACCTCGTTGGCCCTCGCCTTTAGCTGGTCATTGAGGCCCGTCGACCAGCTAAAGAAAGAAGGGAAGGCAGAAAAAAAGAATGAGAAAGAAAAGAAAAAAATTTTAAAAAATGAAAAATAGACATAGTGGTGCTTCAATACTATATCGTTGGAATACCAAGTGTCTTAAGATTAGACATACTTAAATCTTGTCTAGTCAACAGACACAGTTGTGCCTCCACTCACTGAAAGTCTAGATTGCATCAATCCTTAAATCGGTTTTACCATCCGAGAATACTATATATTGTCGGAGTACCAAGTGTCCTTACTAATTGATGTTTGTGCGTCTACATTGCCATTTGTCACCCAAACCTGCAATCTATCAACCATGACTTGACAACTCACTAAGGGAGCGCCTATATAGGATGAAACGCTCCCTCACTATCTAATCTTACTCTTCTTCTGCAATTGAGATCCTTAATTCCCTCTCGTGGGAACTAATTTGAGTACTGGTGGGCCAATCCGGCCTTAACCTGAATTCCGTGATGCAGATTGACTCATGCAGTAGAGTTTTGGCTGATTTGGTGATTCTTAAGTTGTGCATCAAAGTTTTGATGCCGTTTTGTGGAAACACAATCTTGAGATGATACCTATGTTCTTGGCACTTGCTAAGGATTTTCTGAAATGAGTCTAGTAACAATTCCCCTTTTCTATTGCTGCCTAAGGAGAGCCGGAAACCAAGGGGGATAGAATTTGCATTAGAATAAGCTCGATGGAAATCGTCATATTCGGATGGGTTCTCTTCGTAAATTGCTGGGATTGCGCCCTTACTACAATCGACCGGGGAGAGCATGGGACGGGGGCAATAATGCTATATTGATCCGAACCAAGAATTTATAAAATATCAACTTATACATGAAAAAACAAGCACGATTTCTTCACATTTTTTATCCTTCGAAAACTACTTTTCGTAAAATAGAGTTAACCATTAAATTTCATGAACCACCCAAGCACCCTCTAGTTTGCTGCACTCCAAAAGGATAACTCTCTTCTATCTAATATTTTTCTTTTTTACATATTTATGAAATTCTGTGCTGGCTCAACTCCAGCACTTAATAAAACTATTAGCCATCCGTAACACCCAATTTTGAAAAAGAAAAGAATGAAGGGCAATACAGATGATGTATTTTAAAAGGAAAAGAAAAACAGAAAAAGAAGACAACAAAAAAAGCACATCTTCACCGTCATTGCAATCATCTGGTCTGCGGCTTTGTCAGAAAGAAAAAACTCATACAACTTACAAGAGTTCTTGAAAACGAGCCGACCGGCCGAATTCCTCGACAGCGCTTGTTGCCTTCTTAGAAGCGTTGACGCGAGCTGCCGTTTCAGTCTGTAGCTCCTTCGTTACCTTCTGCTAAAGCGCTTTAGCAACAGTCGGCAAGGCGTTCCGCCGACGGACCTCCTATTTGGAGTGGGCCACATGCCCAAAAGCTTCCCTTTGGACCGACATTTACAGTCCTGGCTTGAGCTTGGGCTTGTTTAGAAATTTGAACGACCAAATGCAGCTTTAATCTTCTTCAATGCAGCCACCTGGCTCTCCAGACGAACGCACCGACATTGGATACCCTCCAGAGTGCTCCTGTCAAGGCTTTTGTGGCGCAACAGGACCCTGAGACATGTTACGCTAGCCAAGCCCAACGCTTGGGCAATTAGCTGGGGTCCCATTGCGCTTGCCTAAGCCCAGTGAGGGGCCTTGGCTGGGCTGCAGCGGCATGGCACCTGCCATGAAAGCGTCTTCCCCTAAGCTTTATGAGTTCGAGGTACGCCCTTTTACGGGAGGGATTCTGGCGCCGGCTTCCTTAAGTGAAGAGACAAAGTCATTTTGTTCTAACCCTAAGCTTGAAGTTTGAAGGAAATGGTCGATACCCAGTTGAATGAAATGACCGAGTATTCCCCGCTTCAATGTTAAAGCAACAAGAAAATTTAGGAAGTTCAGTCAGGGAGACGCACTTCATAGTACTCAACAATTCAAGTTTCCTCAATGACTGCACCAAATTAGGTAGGTCCTCTGTTCTAGTGTCATTAAGTGTAAGTTCTTTGAGAGAAGCCATCATTCCCACAAGGGATCCACTATCAAAAGAAAGAAGGCGCACGAAATTCTAACAAATCAGAACACTTGCGCTGGTTTTTGGACATGTGTGAAAACTACCTCGCCAACAAATTGGCCTACTTCCACACCTACACTGTCGACCTGCCATTTCCAATCGAGTGAATCGAGCAAACCCGAAGAATCAGAAGTAGAGTCAAAGAATTGTAGCCTCTTTAAGCTCCTTAGATGTAATCGAACGCTCCTTCATCCAGCTGAGGAGGATGGAGCTTCCAAGGAAGAACTTGAAAGGGGTGAGAAGCGATTCGTTATGGGTGGGACAGACCTCAGGCTGGAAAAATTTTGGACGAAATTTGTTTAGCAATTGCTCTTCAAGATGACGATCTAGAGTTGCCCTGTTTTAGTCTTTGGAAACAGTTGCCGTGCCAACATTTAACAAGATAGTGAGTTCAAATCATTATTTGAGATTAAATTGGTTACCTCATGACTTTATTCAAAACAAGGTTCAATCTAGATTAAAAATATATATATATTTACCCTTTAGATCTATATTTGAAATTTTCCCACAAAAATAAAAATTACAAATATCTGCTCTAGAGAATTTTATCTCATATTCAGTTTCATGCTCAAACTTTTTCTTTAGAAAAAAGTATATCAAAATCCATGTCAGTTTGCTTAAGGTAAATTCCAGTAAATGCATTCAATGGGAAATATGTCAATTGCAAAGATGTAAACGAAGACATAATCTCATCTTTACCTTAAACGTATAGACAGTTGTATTGAGTTATCTCTTTCTTCGTATTACTATTCATGTAATAAATTCTAACTTTTAGGTAACATTATATATACACCGGTCGTCCTAAGTAACGTGGTTGATGCTAACGTGGACAATTTTAATAATATTTAAATAATTTTTTTGATTTTTTTTTTTCTGTTCTTTGTCTTTCCTTGTTCCTCTAGTCAGTTGTCGGGTCTTGGCAATTGATCAAAGGCAAGGATTGGCGAGATCAACCTTTCCATCTGAAGCTCGCCTTTGCTAGCCACTGGTGAAGTGAGCCTCGCCCGCTCCTGGCATGGCTCCACCTCATTGTTGCTAGGCGAGGTTAACCTCGCCATATTTGGCTAGTCGAGGTCAGCCTTGCTAGTTAGCCTCGCTAGTCGACCTCATCGGCCCATGCCTTTAGTTGGTCGTTGAGGCTTGGCGACTAGCCGAGAGAGAGAGAGAGAGAGAGAGAGAGAGAGAGAGAGAGAGAGAGAGAGAGATGAAAAAGAAGAAGATGGAAAACAGACATAGTGGTGCCGCAATACTATATTCTTGGAATACCAAGTGTCTTTAGATTAGACATACTTAAATCTTGTCTAGTCAACAGACACAATTGTGCCTCCACTTACTAAAAGTCTAGCGTGCATCAATCCTTAAATTAGTTTTACCACCGGAGAACACTATATATTGTAGGAGTACCAAGTGTCTTTACTAATGGACATTTGTGTGTCTACATTGCCATTCGTCACCCAAAGCTGCAATCTATCAATCACGACTTGACAACTCACTAAGGGGAGCGCCTATATAAGATGAAACCTCCCTCACTATCTAATCTTGCTCTTCTTGCGCAATTAAGATCCTCAATTCCCTCTTGCGGGAACTAATTCGAGTACCGGTGGGCGATACGGCCTCAACCTGAATTCCGTGATGCAGATTGATTTATGCAGCAGAGTTTTGGTTGATTCGGTGATTCTTAAGTCGTGCATCAAAGTTTTCGTGCCGTTTTGTGGAAACACAATCTTGAGATGATACTCATGTTCTTGGAACTTGTTAAGGATTTTCTGAAACGAGTCTAGTAATAATTCCCCTTTTCTATTGCTGCCTAAGGAGAGCAGGAAACCGAGGGGGATAGAATTTGCATTAGAATCAGTTCCGATGGAAATCGTCCTTTCGGATAGGTTCTCTTCGTAAATTGTTGGGATTGCACCCCTACTACAATCGACCGGGGAGAGCAATGATGGGGGCAATAATGCTATATTGATCCGACCCAAGAACTTATAAAATGTCAGCTTATATATGTAAAAACAAGCATGATTTCGTCGCATTTTTTATCCTTCCAAAACTACTTTTCATAAAATAGAGTTAACCAACAACCGAGGACCCCCAAGTTTGTTTCACTCAAAAGGATAGCTCTCTTCAATCTACTATTTTTTCCTTTTATGTATCTATGAAATCCTGCGGTGGCTCAACTCCAGCACTTTATAAGGAAGTATTCTAATTTCTAAACTATCAGCCATCCATAACCCCAACTTGAAAAAGAAAAGAATAAAGGGTAATACAGAAAATGTATTTTAAAAAGAAAAGAAAAACAGAAAAAGAAGATAACAAAAAGCACATCTTCACCGCCATTGCAACCATCTGGTCTGTGGCTTTGTCAGAAAAATCTCATGCAAGAGTTCCTGAAAACGAGCCAACTGGCTGAATTCCTCAACGGCGCTTTTTGCCATCGTATCAGCGTCGACGCAAGCAGCCGTTTCAGTCTGCAGCTCCATCGCCATATTCTGCTAAGGCGCTTTAGCCACTGTAATTAGAGATGCAAATGGTCTATCGTATAAACACCCATAATTCGTGATGAAATTCAGCAAATCAATACAATGCCAACAAGAACACACTTATCACATTCAAAACAGATTTGCCACTCGGGCCACCGTGTCTCAAAGCATAAAAAAAAAGTTAAGAAGAATGTGAAAAAGAGAAATAAGGAATTTTCTATATATTTTGATATATTCATAATGAGGATTATTAGCCTTTTTATAGGCTTTATGAAAGACTAAATAATATAACATGTCAATTAAGATATATAAAATCATAGAGGATATTCACATAATCTTGAGAGATACAAAAACCATCCTAATTTTCCTAAATAACTCTAACAAAAAATATGCTCAAAACTCAAAAGAGTCTCCAACTATTGTTTTAGTGAATAACCAATAGATCAGTATAATTGCATATGGTAAATGTTAAAAGTTTTTCAGAATGTATCGATTAGGATTTTTTAATTATATGAGCCCATTCGAATAAGGTGATAGTTCGGTTATGTGCTAATAGGAATATATATACGTCCCATTTTTTGATCAATTTACAACATGTACTTTGTACATAAGGCATAGTTGCTATTTCAACATTTCTAAAGAGTGTCAAAGACGCACTTATATGATTCTTTTAATGTCATCTTTTTCTTAGCGCAAAGGTAACGCAACATAAGACACGGCAAAAGTCTCGTGACTACTTAAATCTAAAAGCGAGAAAGCATGATTCGCGTGAGCTTCCAAAAAGCAAGTCTGTCGATTCATCTTGTTTTCTTACTTTTGCACCCCTTTTTTGCGCAAAGTAAATCAATCATATCAAATCTTATTTAATAGCCAAATGGGGTTTTTTTATTCTGCATCTATATAGCTTTTTGAAAAAAAATTGGTTCATTGTATCAATCCACCATAGTTAAAAAAGAAGGGGAGATCAAAGAAGATATCAATAGTTTGAAGTGATTGCACCAATTGCACGCACAAATCTCCAATCCACATCAAACACGATTGTGGTTGCTTTTGTCGTCAACAATTCTGAAAGTATTGGTCCCTTCTTTCTAGCTAAGAAAGATATATTTCGTATCGTGTCCGTATAGAAAATGTAAGGACTATTGCTTAGAAAGTCATTAAGACCCTGTATTGCTTCGAGTTGTCCCTACATGTATTATACCATCTTTAAATAGCTGTACTACACGGCTAAAATTTATACTCAAGCAACTATACTCATTCTTGGCACGTGCCTTGCAAGAATACAATTATAATATGGACATACATAATTTTTCTTTTAAGCGGACCATAGGAAAGTGTATTTTATTTAGCTATTATGCATGTAAATTATTGCAAATTTATACATTTTCAGTTCTAGATAAAGATTTTTTCACGTATTCATTCATGGCTAGGTTGGATATGACGCCGTGTAATATATCATTGTCATTTAAGATACTTTTTTCATAGCAATTAATTATTTCATGAAATGATTTGTCTATGTAATCAATAGGAACATATACACGTCCCATTTTTTGATCAATTTACAACATGTGCTTTGTACATAAAGCATAGTTGCTATTTCAACATTTCTAACAAGTGTCAAGAAGGACGTACTTATATGATTCTTTCAATGTCACCTTTTTCTTAGTGCAAAGGTATCGCAAAATAAGACACCACAAAAGTGTTGTGACTAATTAAATCTAAAAGCGAGAAAGCATGATCCGCGCGAGTTTCCAAAAAGCAAGTCTGTCGATTCTTGTTGTTTTCTTAATTTTGAACTCCCTTTTTTGTGCAAAGTAAATCAACCCTATCAAATCTTATTTAATAGCCAAATCGGGGTTTTTTTTATTCTGCACCTATATAGCTTTTTGAAACAAATTTGTTTCTTTGTATCAATTCACCATAGTTAAATAAAAGTGAAGATAAAAAGAGATATCAATATTTTGAAGTGATTGCACCAATTGCATGCACAAATCTCCAATCCACCTCAAACACAATTATGGTTGCTTTTGTCGTCAACAATTCTAAAAGTATAGGTTCCTTTTGATTCCAACTAAGAAAGATATATTCCGTATCGTGCCTGTCAATCATTAGGTTAATTAATTATTTTTTTAATAGAAAATGTAAAGACTATTGCTTAGAAAGTGATTAGGGGGGTCTTAGTTAGGGTTGGCCGCTGGGCCGTGCCCATTACTCCACTAATAATGTTAACTTTGGCTTTAATTTCTTGACTTGGTCTATTGACTAACTTGGTCTTTTCTATAGGACAAGGCAACTCTAAAGTCTCCAATTGAGCAAGGTTCGTCCAATCTCTTTTCAATCTTTTCATATGGTGCCATCTCCACATACCCCAAGTAGTTCTTTAACAATTTCTCTTTGCTCAAAGACAAATAGAGACCTGATTAATGCTCTTAGCTCCATCGATGTCTATACAGTGTTACTGCTCCTCCTTGTTCTATTGCATGTGATGACTAGCAATGCTGCTTCAAGTAATTCGTAGTACATCGCTTCATACTATGGTGACATTCACAATATAAGTTACTCATTTCAATTGACAAATGAATCGAAGGGGTGCAGTGAGCAAGAGAATGAGCTGGCTTGTCAAGATTATTGCATAGTTCTATACTTGTGTGATGGTCGATACTTCGTGCAGTCTATCAATTATTACACCCACCAAATTAGATTAGTTGATGGCGGGTTGCGAAAGGATAACTACTCATCTTATCCTTGTCATTCATGGGCAGTGTATAACTTCAAGCACCATATTGACCCAAACAACCCATACAAAGTGGACCGTGATGGTCCATTGATCATTGTGAACTACTTGAAGCCAATTAGTTCCCCATTCTACATTGCCACTGGTCCATGTTTGAGGGGTTGTAATCTTCCAACAAATTATTGAATTGGAACTTGTATTTTCTTGAAACTTATTAATGACTTATGTACACTCTTTATAATGTCACTTTAATAAAATAGAAGGCTTCTAATTATGCCAAATTGTTGAACACGCTATACGATTCTCTTCAAAGATGGCGAGGGAACACGCTCGAAGAAATAAAGATTGTGTATAAGAAGGAAGTGATGGGGGAGAGAAATGGACTTGTTTTTTGACAGAATGTGGAGCCAACAATCACGTGAAGAGAGTTTGGAAGAAACTTTTGAATGTTCAATGGGTGTAAAATTCCCAAGGGTTGGATGTGACTCCACTAATAATGTTACTTTAGTTTGGGTCCTCCTTTTTAATTCCTTGACTTGCATGCTTTTGTACATTGACTGACTTGGGCATTTCTATCAGTCGAGGCGATTCCAAAGTCTCCAATCTAACGAGATTCATTTAATCTTTTTTCAATCGTTTAATGTTGTGCCTCCTTTGTCCTCCACACACACCAATAATTCTTTACCAATTTCTCTTCTTCCCCTATTGCAATCAAACATAGGAGACCCTTTATTTGGTGCCAAATCAAAATCTAATGGACAAAAGAGAGAGCACGAAGACACAAAAACAAAAAGGTGAAGGGAAGAGATCATCAACAAAGTAAATGGGGTTCAGTCAGCTATTGTTGATTAAGGGGCTCAATAAACTCAAAAAGTAGAAAGTTAGAACAAAATAGGGAAACTCCCCTAATTTCAAACGTCTCTGCTTCCCAATCTGTAATATTCTTTTGAAGTTCCTAAACCTAAGGATCTGTTGGGTCCAATATGGCTTTGCCAAGTCAGAGCTTGCTTCGTTGTATGCATTGAAATGGTTGACTTGGGATTGACTTGTATTGCCCATCGAACATCATCAATTATGTTCCCAGTATTCGGGTCGAATGGCGAAGTTTCCATGGGTTACCTATCATGTACCGAGCATGGTGCTTCTAGTGATAGATACCCAAAAATCGATCTTCTTATTGTTGGCAAATCAATATAAAGCTAACAACAAATAACAGCCTCATCACATTTGAGATGGATTTACCACTTGGAGTGCCATGCCTCAAAGCTTCATAGAGATGCTCAAGACTTATAAGGATAATATAACCTATAATTATTGTCTAGGCGAATAGTAAGATACAGTTTCATATAGTAAATATTAAGAAGTTTATGAGAATATATTAATTAGGATTTATTAAACATCTTTCCACTATGTATATATTTGGTAATCCTACATGGAATTTCCACATTCTATAAATAAATGTCATCGGAGAAGAAATTAGAACAAACTATTCGGATGCATGCTGACATGGTTTATGGTATCGTGTCAAATTTAATGTACCATGTAGTGACATGAGGAATAACTAATTTTGAATAGTCTTGATTTTCTGCGAGAGTAAATTGGAGGAAAAAGGAAAATTTTTCTTCACCCCCTCTTTTTTTGACCCTTTCCTCCCTCTCCCAAACAAAGCATTAAAGTAGTATCGAAAGATCATGCCCTGCTCATATGCGAAAGTTCTTAATTAACCGTATATTCAAATAACAGCTGGGGTGCGAAACCTTTTATGCCCATTTAGTGAGTTCTTATGCTAGCCTATTTTCTGCTCTAACTGCATATGAATTCTTATTTTATTTCATTATATGATGGTATATTTTTGCACTAATTGTATCGTGAGTGTCCAAAAAATATAAGAAATCATTGCACAAAAGAACAAATCCTTGGACTTATCAAACAATCAACGAATTATTGTTCAATCCGAAAGTAGAGATCAGTGGACTTGTATAGCATGGTTTCATAGTACTACATCAAAATTGATGTCCTATGTCGTGACATGGAGAAAGAGTAGTTTTGAGGATAGCTAGTTTTTATTCATGATATTGTTCCTTGAAACTATAAATCAATTTTCCAATTGTCGAGACTCATGGGTGAAGAAAGAAGATGGAGATGAAGAAGGGAGGAGGGAAAAAAAACATGAAGAAGAGAACAAGAAGAAAGATAGCGTATCAGAAGGAATTGATGGGGAGAGGGGTGGATTCGTTCGTTGACCGAACGTGGAACCAACGTTCACGTTAAGAGAGTGGAAGAAACGTGGAGAAAGAAAGATCTTATGTGAAGCAAAATCTTTTGAATTTTCAATGGGTGGAAATTTCTGAGATGTGCTGCATGTGTAGGTCAATAAAGGGGGTCATAATCACCGGCCATGGTGACTCCGTTGGATAGACTTCTGTGATCCTTTGCGAGAGAGGTGAGGAGTTCGAAGTCTTTGCAATGCAAGGAGGTTGGTATAGAGTTACTTGGTGACTTAAGTGTGCTACTAGAGGTAATGGATCCTCCCACTTACTTAGCATCTGGGGATTTACATTTCGACTATCGGCTGAGGCAGTTTCTCCAGCACAAAAACATAAAAATAAAATACTTACCTTTTCACCAAAAAAAAAACATAAAAATAAAAATAAAGGGAATCATCAATCAAAGAGGGTTGGACATGACTTCACTAATGATAGAATAGAACTTCAGTTTGGGTGCCCTGTCAATTAGGGGGGATGAAATTTTCAATAAAGAAAGTCATTAGGACCCACTCCTTTAATTTCTTGACTTGCGTGCATTTGTTACGTGCTTGACTTGAGTTTTTCTATAGGACAAGGCAATTGAAAGTATCGTGCCCTGTCAATTAGGGGGGATGAAATTTTCAATAAAGAAAGTCATTAGGACCCACCATCGATTCAGATTGTCCCTACAAAAATCCCATCTTTATATAGCTGTACTAACTTAAATTTATAATAAAGCACTATTGTTATTCTTGCCAAGTGCATTGCAAGAATACAATTATAGTACATGATTTTGCTTTTTCAACGGAGTATAGGAGAGGATGTTTTATGTAGCTACTTTGTACATAAACTATTGCAAAATCTATACATTTTAGTTTTAAATAAGGATTTTTTCAAATTTGCACGACAAAACACGTAGTCGTTCAACCACCGCCTGCGGTGGCCGCGATGATTTGAGCTCTCTCCCCCTAACGCAAGGGGAGGAGTTCAAATCCCCTCACGGTCGCTAGGGATTCTTAAGTGTGGCGTCGGGGTGGTGGGTCCTCCGCTAGCGTCACTCCAGGGTTTACTCTCCGGCTGTCGGCCGTGCGGGGTTCCCTGGGTCATCAAAAAAAAAAAAAAACACGTAGTCGTTCATGACTAGATCGACGATAATCCTGTGCGTTAGGTCATTGTCATATGAAATGCTTTTCTTAAAGTAATTATTTATTTCATGAAATGATTCAGCCATGTAAGAACTTGGAATTACGTCTAAAGTTTGTGACTTAATTTAGGCTTTGTTGATGATATTTATACATAATACCTCTGTTTTAAAGCATTTTTAGTGATTTAGGAGACTAATTCCATTTAAGTGTTCACTTAAGAGGGTGCGATCGGCGGTGGTGAAAATTCACGGGAACTCAATCATCTTGTCAGTCACGCATTGGCTCTCGAAAAGAACAGGTACCATTCTAATAGTAATAGAACATGAGATCCCTGGACATAACGAAAATCCATTCGCTATAAAACAATTCGTGTACAGCTGATGCCCACTCTTCCCTGTGTTGGGGTCTTGTCGAATCAATGGATGTCTACCATTATTTGCATCATCATTTTGTTTTCTTGGAATCGCATGTTTCTTTGCTAATCGCTAGTTATTGAAGGTGAAAAATTGAATGGAGCAAGAATTTACTAGTCGAATAAACCCACTGATTCGTTCTTTTGGGTAAAAATATACCATTTCGGCGAATAGTCAATATATTAGTATAGTCTCGTGTAGTAATGTTGTTAAAATGTTTCCAGAATAGATTGATTCGGATTTACTGATTACCTATCAAGAATTAGAAAACAACCGGTTTGATTAAGGTAAAAATTTGGTTACGTGCTGATAGGAATATATAATTTCTATTTTCTGTTCAATATACAACATGCATTTCGTATATAAAGTATAATCATTATTTTCAACATTCTTAACGAGTGTCGGGATGCGCTAATGTGATCCTATCCAAGGTTACACCCCTTTTTTTAGCTCAAAAGTAACGGCTACATACAACACGATAAAAGTCTTGTAACTAATTATAACTAAGCATGATGCTCGTGAGCTTTCAAAAAGCAAGTCTGTCGATTCTTTCGCTTTATTGCTTTTCAATAAAAAAAGAAACTCCTTTTTTTGGTGCAAAGTTCAATAAATAACTCACCCTCGCACCGCTCATCAATTCTTATTTAATAGTCAAACTGAAGTTTTCTTCCGTATCCACATGGCTGATTTTGTTCATTGTATCAATCGACCAGAGTTAAATACAAGTGGAGATAAAAAGAGATCACTCGTTTGAAATGATTGCACCAATTGCACGCACTAATGTCCAATCCACATCAAAGGTTACTGGGGTTGTTTTTGTCTTCAATAATTCTTGAAGCATGGCTAACAATTATATCACCCTTATCTGCCACGTCCATCGTTAGGGTGAGAAAATTTTCAATAAAGAAGATGTAAAGTCTGTATGATGAACAAAGTCATTACCACCCACTATGCTTCAAATTGTCCCTTCGTGGGTCCCATCTTTATATAGCTGTATCAGCGACTATTGTCATTCTTGCCATGTGCATTGCAAGAATACTATTATATTATGGATATATTTTATTATGCTGCTAAGCGGAGTATAAGAGAGGGTATCTTATGTAACTACTATAATTTATACATTTTAGCTTCATATAAGGATTTTTTCAGATTTGCGCAACAAATATGCATTCGTTCATGGCTAGGTCGACGATGAAACTATGTTTTTTCCTTAAATAGAGATCATTTATTTCATGAAATGATTTGACCATGTAAGAAATTGGGATTACATCAAAAGTTTGTGACTTAATTTAGCAAATATGGAATATATATCTAAGTGATCAAGCACCAAGGATGGAATGTAAAAATTTCTAAGAATGTGGGGAAGAAGTGGAAAGATAGCGATGGGATGAAGACCCAACAATCACGTGGAGAAAGTGGAAGCAAAGTAGAGATAGCAGAGAAGGAAAGATCAAATGTATAAGAAGATCCTTTGAATAGGTTCCCCTGATAATGAAACTTTGGACATGAGCAAGTTTTTAAAAGGTTTAAGGAAAAGTAAGCTATATAGCACCGACATGGACACGAACACACGACACGACACAACATGACATGAAGGCTTCCAAAGAGTGTCGGTGCTTCTTAGAAAGTAGATGGGAGATTCACCCTAGGATGGGAGACCCTATAATGTCACCCATGTATTCCCTACCATGAGGAAGACAAAGAAACATGAGGGAATTTGGGAGCCTCAGGGTGGTGAAGGTAGACATCATGTCGGGACTTTGATTTTAGCTATCGTCAGGCAGGTAGGCAAGTAAAATAGCCTCCCACACCTGGGATAAGTGAGGGAGGGTTAAAGGCCCTCTACTCGGTGGCACCCTTTATGGCAAGGTCCCTCAACCGACCGCTATCCAAGTACCCCTAATAATGTAACTTTAGTTTGGGTCCACCTCTTTAATTGCTTGACCTTTTACATTTGTTCCGTTGATTGACCTGGGCTCATTCTATAAAGACCAGGCGACTCCCAAGTCTCCAAATCTAACAAAAAACGTCTCAACTTTTTATATTGTGCCTTCTCCACACACACCAAGCAATTCTTTACCAACTTCTCTTTGCCTTAGATACAAAGGCATGATTATTGCTCTTGGCTCTATGAATATTTGTCAAGTGTTGCTACTCACTCTTGTCTTATTTCTAGCAATGACGAGCAATATCGAGTCGAGCAATCAACAATGCGTTCCTTCATCCTGTGGTGACGTTCGTAATATAAGCTTCCCATTTCGACTGAAGAGCGACCCACCGGCATGTGGTATATCAAGATTCGAGCTAGCTTGTGAAGATAATCGCACTATTCTAAACTTCCTTAATGGTCAATACTATGTGCAGTTTATCAATTATACTGAACAATCAATTAGATTAGTTGATGGTGGGCTACAAAGGGATAACTGCTTGTCTCTCCCCCATCATTCACAGTCGTGGCCTGACTTCTATAGAAATTCCTTCGACGACGTCTGGGCATTCAACAATATATGGGTCATTGTGAACTGCTCAACACCGGTTAGTTCTCCATTCTACATCACTACTGATCCATGCATTGAGAGGTCATACTCTACCAACACATCATTGAATTGGAACTTGTATGCTTTGGTCAATCCAAATGTATCGGATGTTAGGGATTTTTGCACCATTAGTAGTTGGACATGGGCGTCACGTGATTTTCAGGGTGGCCAGGCTCATAATAGCTCTTTCAACTACAAGCAAATCCATAACATCATGGCCAATGGATTCGATCTCCTCTGTTATATATCTTCATGGAAGAAAACTTTCTTTTGCTACTTTGATATCTATCGCTACTTTCGGCTCGGTCGTTACTTTTATTCCGAGCGCTTAAGTGTTAGCAGCATTGGAGGTCAGGCTTGCACATCCATGTACTATCATGGCGGTAAGTATTGATCGACATTGAAATTTCACTATAATTTTGCATGATTCGTACATTCTTTCACTTGCTACTTTCTCTTTGGAGCTGGAAAATGAAAGGAATATCTAATATCCAAGGAAATTATGACAAAATACACATGACAGTGTACGTCAATGTATACGTGTGTCTAGATTATAATTTCTTTCCACAGAGGGCTAAATCTGTATTGTAAACAAAAGAAAAGAAAAAGGACTCTTGTGCGACCAACCACATGAGTAGTTTTTTGTTGGCATATAATTTACATTTTTTTAATTTTCTTAATTAGTTCTTTAATTAGTCGTTTCACTAATAATCCAAGAGCCACTCGTTAACAATCCATAAAAAAAACTGTAGTCATGTTTCGATAGGAGGAACAAAATTATTCATTAAAAATGAAAAGCTCTGTTTTTCTTGATTTGTAGACAATAAATTTAACTTATACAAAGTAGCTTGCTACTATCCTGTTTCCTCATGACTTTTGCTTTCCAAACTTTTTTTCCTTCAATTCTTTTTCACATCATTCATTCCTTCCACAGGTGTCCTAGATGATTTGCATTTTGGACAACTTGGGATTTACTAGTGCCATTAAGTAAGCTGCAATGATTTATTCTTACAATATTTATGAAAAAAACCTATTCTAAATTTATTCTTACAATAATTATGAAAAAAGATTTCTATTCTAACCTATCAAAATTTTCTTTAGTTGTTTTTTGTGTAGTGAAATTCATAATCGGGATGCCATTTGTTGCGATATTTCTAATCTACAAGTATAGAAGAAGGCACATAGCAATGGACAAGAACATTGAAGAATTCTTGCAGGCTCATAACAACTTTTTGCCCATAAGGTACTCTTACTCGAATATCAAGAAGATCACCAGAAATTTTAAGCACAAATTAGGTGAAGGAGGTTATGGTTCTGTGTACAAAGGAACACTGAGAAGCGGCAACGAGGTAGCCATCAAGATTTTAAAGCAATCCAAGGCCCATGGCCAAGATTTTATTAGTGAAGTAGCTACTATTGGAAGAATTCACCATGTCAATATAGTGCAACTCATCGGTTTTTGCTTTGAAGGCTCGAAACAGGCTCTCGTGTATGACTTCATGTCAAATGGATCATTGGATAAGCATATTTTCACAAAGGAAGGTGATAAGTTTCTTGATTATAAGAAAATATATGAGATTGCTCTTGGGGTGGCAAGGGGGATTGCATATTTACATCGAGGGTGTGACAGGCAAATACTCCACTTTGATATCAAGCCTCACAACATTCTTTTAAACAAGAATTTCACTCCAAAAGTTTCTGATTTTGGACTCGCAGAACTTTATCCCATTGATCATAGCATAGTCTCAATGACTACGGCAAGAGGAACTTTGGGTTACATGGCGCCTGAGTTGTTCTACAAAAACCTTGGTGGTGTATCTTATAAAGCGGATGTCTATAGCTTCGGGATGTTGCTAATGGAAATGGCGAGTAGAAGGAAAAATGTAAATGCAAATGCGGAACACTCAAGCCAAATTTATTTTCCGTTATGGGTGTATGACCACATCAATAAAGGAGAAAGTGTTGAAATGGATGAAGTTATAGAAGAGGAAAGGGAGGTGATAAAGAAGATGATAATAGTTGCACTTTGGTGTATACAATTAAACCCTGACCATCGGCCTCCAATGAACAAAGTCTTAGAAATGCTTGAAAGAGATATTGGTAATATTCAAATGCCTCCAAAACCGCTTATTTACCCACCAGATGAGCCAATTGACAACGACGGAGTCGAAATGGAATTAGAAACATTTTCAACTTCATCAAGTACTCCCATAATTTTCACTAGTTTTCCATTTGGAGATAGCAGTGTTGTCTAGAACCATGACGGTTTAATTGGAAAAGCTTTGTTCCCCACAACATAGTATTATGTTGGGAGGGAGGTAAGCTAGTTTAGTTTGCCAGTGATTACATTTCATTTTCTTCTAGTTCTTAGCTTACTGTTGTGTTATTGTTTTTTTTTTTCTTTTCTCTGGTTGGAGTGTTATTGTACTTCATGTATAGTTTCACCATGTGTGATCCATACAATCTCTTCAATGGGATGTAACCGTGTTTAGGAAGTGTATTCTACATGTTCATCCAATGTGAATTCTAGCTATCAGTTAATCATATATAAACCAAATCACTCGTTTTTTTGTAGAATATTCACCAAAGAGGACTACAAAACGTGCCATCTTACATATACTTGCCAGTGGCCTGTGTCCTCTTTGACTCGTCTTAAATCATTCTTTTTTCCTCGATTGCTCAGGTCGCAGAGTAGTTTTCATTTGTGGTTATTGCATTAAGAAGTCGCACAACATTTGGCTTGCCCAAATTCAATTCTTTATTCACCAATTGCAATAAAATTTTAGTTTCTTCGCAATTCATTTACTTGGATCGAAAATTGATCAAATTCTTGAGAAAATACTGATGGGGCGATCATATGGTCTAGAAGGTCACATTAGCTCTAAATTTTAAATGATCAAAAGAAAGTGGGACAATTATTTAGAGAAGTCTTGCAACTTGTAAACATAATGCATTTGAGTCTTAAAACTTTCATTTTATTCGTCTAAGTCTTAAAACTTGTAATTTGGTGCGCATGATCCTTCCGTTAAGCTGTGAATGCCTCCCAAGCCACTTCTATACCCTAGTGATCATGTGCCTGCCTATGACTAAGGTGAAAACTTGATTGAACTAGAAAATCGGTCAACTTTATCCGGTGTTCCGCTAATTTCTTCTTCATCCCCGATGTGAAGATGAGATTGAGTTTAATTAGGGGGATCCTTCTTCGCATTTAAACAATGTGACACCGATGACACGTTGATTTTGGGGAAAAAAATGCAGCAGGTGAATCACAAATAATGTATCTTGGAGTGTTGTTCTCGTGATACATGGAGCTTGGAGAAGGGAAACTATCTTCTTCTGCTTGGGTTGCATCAGAGGGAGTCATGGAATTGGAATGCAAGTACGTGAGCGCGGCTGATGGCACCCAAACCCGACCGGCTTGTAGAACCCACTGATGGCATACGATCAGTTGGATAGGATTGAAAATGGTTTGGCACATTAGAGAAGCTACATGCGCTAGATTAAGGAAAATATAAAGACCCCATCTCTCTCTACCATCGTGTGAGGGTTAATTGGCCCTCGCGACCACCCTGCTAGGGTTGGCTGACCCTCGAGGTTCCAAGTGCCTGCTAGTGGTGATGACCGACAGCTCAGACCTCTGGTTGAGTAGGAGTCTTTCCCGGGTCTTGGTGCTTCTTCAAGACTTCTCCAACTATCTCTGTGTTCCTTTTTTTTTTTTTTTTTTCATTTTAATTCTTGACTTTTTTTATTCTTTCTTCTTTTCTTTTTTTGTTTCTTTTCAATTTTGGTTCGTCATATGATGTGGTTTCCACATATACATACGAATTCAATAATTTTAAGGATTGATCTGTTCTTTTTAAATATATTAAGAGTTAATTGCATTTAATTGAGAACACCCAGTAGTCATACTTTTGAGGAAGAAAGCCATTCCTCTTGATTTTTTTTAGAGCTAAATTTGTGGAATCGATAAAACAAAAGAGTGACAAAACATTGCATCACCGAACAATGACGAAATCATGCATTGATTGATTTCTTTTTCTCCACGTACGAATGAAAAGCAAATTAAGCGGATTTATTTTAGCGTAGTTTGTTAATTCCTGCATTTTGCAGAAGAATTGCCTTCGTGGCTATCTATTTACATTTCTCGTTTCCTGAGTGTGCTCTCTTGACATGGAGCAATGCGTCTCTTTCTCTCTTCCCTCCACCGTCCGATATCAAAGCTCCCTCCTTCCCGCCAAAACCTCTCCCCCTCTCGCCCCTCGACCTAGGGGTGAGCAACGGTTTAGGGTTGACCCTGGACTGACCCTGGACCGGCCCAACCCTGCCGGTCCTGATCCGGTTCCTAAGGGGACTGGGTCGGTCCTTGGTCCTGAAATTCCAGGACCAACACTGTGTGGGTTGGTCCTCGGTCCTAAGAGTTTTGGGTCGGTCCAACCCTGGACCAACCTTGTATATTATATTATATATTATATATAATTCTTTTATATATTCAAACCCTAGTAAAATGTCTATTATATTATATTATATTGATATGTTCTATCAATAGCACTAATAGTAATTTCAATTTAAAACTTTTGTTGAGTATTAATTATGTGTCGTTTTTTTTGTTTTCAGGTGTTTAGAAGTTCAAGTATATTCACGGTTTATATTAAGTATTTTGAAATTTTTATGGTTTAGTTGTATTTTACTAATGAATTTCAACTGTACTTTGATTTTCAATTTGTGTCAAATGGTAGAAGTTTTTGAAGAGTAGAGTAGTACTGCGGTTGCTTTGCTAGTCAAGTAGTGTGAAGCTCATTTTTTGGTTGAGTAGACTTTACATGATCAAATGCTAGTCAAGTGGTGTGAAGCTCATCTTTTGGTTGAGTGGACTCTAGTGATCAAATGCAAGAAAACGCTTTTGCATATGGTGTTATGAATATTAAAGATAGATGATTACAAGAATTTTCCATCTTATCCCATATCTCGATGAGTGGTTAGCAGGTACGAAATTTCTATTATCGTGTCATCTTAAATTTGCTAAATATGTATTAGTATATATAGTTTAGTTGCACAATGCCATATTGTCGATGGATGTGTAATTTTAATTTGTAGGTTTTTTTTTTTTTTATGGAGTATAAAAAATAAGACGAAAAAATTATTGATCGGTCCCAGGTTGTGCCGAACCGGACCGAACCCATTGGGTCGGTCCAGGTCTTTGGTCCTAGGCTCAATAGGGTCGGTCCCTGGTCAAAAATTGAGGGCCAACATGACGGGTTGGTCTTAGGGTTAGGGGGTGGCCCGGACCAACCCGGACCATGCTCACCCCTACCTCGACCTCCGCCTCATCACCCCCACCATTGCGGCGGCGACCTTCCTGGACCAATCTCCCACCCCGACCTCATGTGCCGTGATGGGTCCCATAACGACCTACTCACCTTCTCTCTCCTCCTCAAGTCTGTTCGCTCTCGGAGGTGGGTCCATCGCACGCAGGCTCGGTACCAGCTCGAGGCCCACTCGGGGATTCTCAACTCGCTCATCAGTCTCTACTCGAAATGCAATGACTGGGCCGAGGCCGAGAGGATATTTATGGACATGGGTCAGAATAGGGGCTTGGTTTCTTGGAGTTTAAAGCGGTCGAAACTTTCCTTCATATGCTTGAAGATGGCTTTTCTTACCTAACGATTATTGTTTCGCGACGGTTATTCGGGCTTGCTCAGTTCCGGAGAATGCATCAATTGTTGATACAATTTATTGCACGACTTTTTCGTGAGGAAAATGTTTTCTGTCAAATGGGGCATCGTTCCTGCTGTACGTCTTAGCTCCATATTTTTCCTCTGGAAGGCTTCTCCTCATACGGCATTGCACTTGTCAGAGCAGTGAAAGCAATAGGTCTTCGTCAGTAGTTTTTACCCAGCAAACGGCTGCATATAATCCGAAGGTAGTGGGCTAGAATGCGCACTGTAACTGTCATGCTTCCGAGCAATGCATTTCATCAACGGTAGCAATCATGACCTATGTAGCACGGACACTCTCCGGAAGCCTCCGTGTCGTGTTCGACACTCCGACACGTGTCCGACAAGCTCCGACACGTTCCGACACGCTCCGACACGTGGTCAACTCTCTCCGACACGCGAGTCTAGAATTCCGACACGCGACTCCGACACGCACGGGGTCAATTTTAAAAATTTCTAATACTTGAGGAGTCAAAATATAAATATACACAAAAGAAGTAATAAAATTGCTATAAATATACACGCACGGGGTAAATATATATATATATATATATTTTTCAGTTTTGTCTTTTAGAATTGTTTTATTTTTTTAAAAGTCTTTTACTATGAAAGAAGTAATAAAAAATGCTATATATGATAAATAAATAAATTTAAAAATATCATTTCAGCATTTTTTTCAAACAATGTTTTTTTCCTCTGAGTTTTTTGTATTATTGTAACAAATTAAAATAATGAATGATATTATTTAATATTTTTGTGTAAATTAATTCTAGGTTATTTTTATTATTATTTATTTATATATTTATATATAAAAATATATTTAATATATAATGTGTCGGAACGTGTCGAAATTCTCTATTTTTAAAAAATGACGTGTCGGCGTGTCGTGTTGTGTCGTGTCGCGTGTCGCGTATCCGTGTCGGTGCTACCTAGATCATGACTACTTTGATGTTGGCATAGAGTTTAGATTTTCCTTTTGTCTTAATCTGTTCCTTAACTAAGTCACTTAACTAATAGTTCACGAGACAATCTTTTGACAATTTCCTTGAAAAATAGTATTTATGTAACTAAAGTGTTCACACCTGAATTTTTTACAAACTAATCGAACATGCAATTTCAAGGGAAGATCCATCTATGGAGTCCGGCCACATTCATTCCATTTGGGCTTTAGCGCAAATGGTGAGAGATCCAATTCCGTTAAGCCCATCAAGCACAGTAGCCCTAGCCCAGACAACGACCACCATCCACCATCTCCAACTCAAGCTCTCCCTCCATCGCCGGATTACGGTTACAGGTCTGAAGTTTCCTTTAATGAAGTCATCTTCTCCTCAGCAAGCTCAGCCTCCATAGACGAAGCTCTCGAGCTCAATGGTAGGAATTTGATGATCCACGGCTCACGCTCATCGCACGCTCAGGCGTTCTCGCGTTCCAGCCGCCGATATCCTTCTTCTCCTTCGCCTCTTACGCGCCTGATGCTGCGCGACGTGGCATCACGACTCTTTGCCAGCGGGTTCGGCCTTACGGCATTGGCGAAAAGTGATTAAGTAACCTGAACGGTTGGATCTTCACAACTCCATGATCCTTACCATCGCAAGATTTATCCATGCTTATCAAACCTTCAGGCGGAAGTTATTGTAGTGGCAAATGAAGCGGCTGTGGACATCAGAAACGGGTACAGCTCTATTGATTGAACCAGGGCACGTCTATCTACCGCGACTAATAGGAATGTATATGCCTCCTTCACGGGAAGACATTGTTCTTGTTCTCTCTGTTGTGAGGTATGAGGAAGCTTTCCTAGCTATTGATCCAATGAGGCCAAATGGGTACTGCACGGTGACTGTTTGATGATATGCCTCGGAGGAATAGCTTCCCTCGGAGCAGACACGGACTGAAGGACCTGAGTATGAGGAATAACTTTTTTAGTGGAGCCCATTTCTGCTGAGATGCGAAACTGCAGTGCTTTGCAAATGCTTTATCTCTAAGTGAATGGAATTACCAGGAGGGTTTCTTAATTCTCAGGTGAATTCAGAGGTTTGAGAATTTTTTTGTCTCTTGGAGGTAATCTTTTCTCCAGTTTAGTTCCTGCAAGTATCAGTAATCTCTCATGGGGACTTGAAGCTTTGAAATTTTGAGAAGCAATAACTTCATCGGTAGTTTGCTGGAGCAAACGATGGAGATGAGCATCTTGATCATTCTGGACTTCAGTGGAAATAGATTCTTGGAGCCAATTCCAGTTGGTTGGAGTGATCTTTTTTCAAGCTAACTGCCCTTGGTCTGAGCAAGTAGATTTTGTCTGGCGGGTGGCTGCTTGAGCTCATAGGTTTGTCGAGTTTGTAAGTCGTTGCTTTACAAGAGAGCAAGCATGTTATATGGTGATGTCCCCGAAGGGTTTTAAGTAGTTTGTTTCTCTAATTGTACAATTCAACAGAAGATCAATTCAGTTTGTCTATTCCACATTAGATAAGAGCTACGGTGGCATTCATGCTTCTGCTGGTGTTTGCTTGCCCCCTTGAAGATGTAGCCATCCCCTTCTCACCGCCTTCATTCTTTACTGCCGAGGTGTGACATGCTGGTTGCCCACGGACGCTGCCACTGAATCGTCACGCCAAATGACTGAGATTTCGCTGGAGGGTCACGACAGTAGGAACGAAATTATTAATTCATAATGAAAATTACCGTTTCTCTATATTTGTTGACTGCTGACAAAGCAAAGGGAGTTTCTTATATTTTCTATCATCTATGTAAACGAGCTTATTATTTCCATTTATTTGCAAATGCACGCATGCACTCATATTCTTTTGGACAAAACTTGTACAAAGTAGTTTTTTACTACTTCGTTTCCTTGTGAGTTTTGTTTTCCATATTTCTTTTCGTCCTTTTTTTTTTTTTTTTTTTTTTTTCACATCTTTCATCCCTTCCGCAGGTGTCCTACCTATGTGATATTGCATTTTGGACAATTTCAGATTTTGTATTTATAGTAGGTATGCAGAAATGATTTGTTCTAAGAATAACTAAAAAAAGAAAAAGAAGCTATTCCAAGCTATCAAAGTTTTCCTCAATGTTTTTTTATGTAGCAAAATTCATAATCGAGACACCATTTGTTGTGATATTTCTAATCTTCAACAACAGAAGAAGGCACTTAGTAATGACCAATAACATTGAAGAATTTCTACACATTCATAACAACTTTTTGCCCATAAGGTAATCTTACTCAAATTCATGAAGATCACTAGAAATTTTGAGGACAAACTAGGTGAAGGGAGGTATGGTTCTATGTACAAAGGAATGCTTGGAAGCGGCAATGAAATCGCCATCCAAATTTTAAAATAGTCCAAGGCCTATGGTCAAGATTTTATCAGTGAAGTAGCTACTGTTGGAAGAATGCACCATGTTAATGTAGTGAATGAAGGCTCAAAATAGGTTCTTGTGTATGATCTCATGTCAAATGGATCTTCACTAAGGAAGGTGATAAGTTTCTTGATAACATGGAAATATATGAGATTGCTCTTAGGATGGCGAGGGGGATTAAATACCCACATCGGGTGTGACATACAAATACTACACTTTTGTATCAAGCCTCACAATATTCTTTTAAACAAGAATTTCGCTCTAAAAGTCTCTGACTTTGGACTCGCGAAACTTTACTCCACTTCTAATAGCAGAGTAGCATTGATTGCTGCAAGAGGAATCTTGGAAGAGATGGTGCTCACGTTGTTCCACAAAAACATCGGTCGTGTCTTTTATAAATCAAATGTCTATAGCTTTGGGATGTTGCTCATGAAAATGGAAGGTACAAGGAAAAATGTAAATGCCATTGTGGAACACTCAAGCCAAATTTATTTTCTGTTGTGGGTGTTCAACCAGTCAATGAAGGAAAAACTGTTGAAATGGAAGAAGTTGCAAAACAGGAAAAGAAGGTGATAAGAAAGATGACAATAGTTGCACTTTGGTATATTCAATTAACCTTGACCATTGGCCCTCAATGAGCAAAGTCCTAGAAATGCTTGAAGGAGATATTAGTAAACTTCAAATGCTTCCAAAAATGCTTATTTACCCACTGGATGAGCCAGCAAACAATGACAAAGTCGAGATGGTTCTATAAACATTTTCAACTCCATTAAGCGCTTCGACAATTTTCATTAATTTTCCATTTGGAGTAGTAATGATGCTTAGAGAACCATCCTCAGTTTGATCGTAAAAGATTTTTATGTACTCGTTATTTGTGCCTGCAGCCTAGTATCATGTTGGGAGGGACTTATTTTTGAGGTTGTCTTCTTCTAGCTCTCAGGCTCATGTTGTGTCCTTGTATATTTTGTGGTTTTTCTCTCTTGCATCCTCCAACAGGATAAATAAATTGGTAAGAGAGCAAGGACAAAAACGGTGATGAAAGGTGATGGACATTGAGAACTTTCCTCTCATTATGTGATTAGGGCAATTTCAATTGAAAAGCTAATAATAACATGTGATCTTGCTGCTTAACGGGTTACTATCAACTTATGATTTGTCAATATCAAGAACCATTGATTCAACTTATGAATTGTCCTCAGCCATTGTGAATTGTCCTCCCTTATAACATGATTTGGATAGTACAAACATAAAAACTAACAATAACCGGTGATCTTGCTCCTATACGTGCCACTACCACCATATGATTTCTCGATATAAAAAACAACTGATTTTGGCTTATATATGTATATGTTTTACAAAGTTGACACCATCTACCTATGCTAGAAACAATTTTTATCAAAATGGAAAAAATATCTTAAATGAAATAATTCAATGAAGTTTATATTTGAAAGAACTCATAATTCGTTTTAAAGTTGACATGAAATTATTTGCTAGTAATAATATCGAAAGATTACAATTTTCTCTTATATCACTCAGTTACAGTGATTTCGATTAACGGATTTTTAGAATTTCAAAGCATTTTAATGAAAATTCATCAACCTGGCTTAAATACTCGATATCGGCCATGGAGAAAAGGGCGAGAAGGAGGTGCAACCCTCTGCCCACCAAAAAAAGTTAAGAAAAATCTCAATTATGAACCCGAAGTAGACGCATTTAAAAAAAAAAAAAAAAAATTGGAATGAAGTTTGTTTTAAATAGGGATTCGGAGTAACAAATAGTGTTTCAAACGAGTGAACTGTTGTCTGGCCAAATTTTCAATCAGCGGATAATTTCATCCAAAATTTATGATTTTACCTCCGGATTTATGCTGAACAACTGTATGAACTGGAGGATCGTTACCTTGAAGAACAATTGCTGAACAATTTTCGTCCAAAATTTACCCGTTACCTCAAGCCTGTCCACCCCCAACAAATCGCTCCTTACTCCTTTCAAGTTCTTCCTCGCGAGCTCCATCCCTAGCTGGAGGAGCAGGAGCGTCGATTGCATCTAAGGAGTCTGAAGAGGCTAGGATTCTTCAATTCTACTTCTGCTTCTTCTGGTCCATTCGATTCACTCGATTGGAATGGAGGGTCGACAGCGTAGGTGTGGAGCGAGTGTGATGGTGCGGGATCGTGAATGAGTTAAGTTTCCGATGTTTGTTCTGGTCATGATGAAGGTGATGCTATGGGGACGTTTTTTCTTTGGGGGGAAGAAGGCACAGGTGATGGTGTTCTCGGTGGTGGGCTTCATGGCCCGCGAACTAATGTTGGAGTAGGAATGGGTTCCTAGCTTTCTAAGGACTTGGAGTCTGCAGTTGGACTTGATGCCTAGAATATTACTTGTGGTGGATGACATGCCTGCTTTAATGACCAAGCAAGGAGAGATCTTTTCCTAGGGGAGGAATGGGGTGAGCCCTCGACCTCCCGCTTTCTTTCTCCACTCACAGCGCTCGCCATCTTCTGCTTCAGTCCGTCCCTCCGCAACATCCTATTCCCCCAGGTCGTCCCTTTTGCTGAATTCCAGTCAACCGTCCAGAGTCGGATTGAGAGCACCATTACTTCACTTACAGTGCCGCCGCGTCAACTCATCATCTAATGTCTAGTTCGAATCGGGTGAGTGTGTAGGAAAGTGTATCTGAATTTTAGAGAAAGGAAGAATTCTTCTGTATTCCTTCTATGTATCAATGTACATTGTACAATAGGTTTATATTACATGATGTAAAATAAAGAGGGCAAGTAAATATTTTACAATATCAATCATAATCGGATCTGATTAGGTCTGATCCTTAATTGATCTTGATTGATGTCAATTTCACGTGTATCTTCTAACACTCCCCCTCAAACTGGTGGCTTGTAGATATCCAAGACGCCTAGCTTGCTTAGGAGATACGCGTGCTGGCTTTGACACAAAGGCTTAGTGAAGATATCCACTGGTTGTTCTTCTGTCTGGATCCCCAGTGTCTCAATTATCCCTTGTTGGATCTTCTCTCGAGTAAAATGACAATCCACTTCTATGTGTTTTGTTCTTTCATGGACTATTGGGTTTGAGGCAAGTTTGAGAGCTGCATCATTATCGCAAAATAGCCTCGTTGGTCCTTCAACCTGTACTCCAAGGTCTTGAAGCAATCCTCGCAACCACACTACCTCACATGTTGTCTTTGCCATGGCTCGATACTCTGCCTCTGCTGAAGACAAGGAGACAGTCGGTTGCTTTTTTGTCTTCCATGAAAGCAAGGAATCCCCAAATTTAATACAGAAACCTGTTGTAGACCTTCTGCTCATTGGACATGTTGCATAATCTGCATCACAATATGCAGTCATCTTCATGTTGCAATTCCTGGATAGGAGAATTCCAAGACCTGGGCATTTCTTCAGATATTTCACCACTTTGAGGGTTGCATTCATGTGGGATTGCTTTGGGCTATGCATGAATTGACTGAGTGTTTGAACTGCATAGCTGATATCTGGTCTGGTCATAGTTAAATAAATGAGTTTTCCAACGAGCTTTTGATAACTCATGGGATCTTCCAGTGTAGGATCAGTCTCTTGAGAAGTTCCAATATCATACTCTGCTGTGGTCAATCTGATATTTTGCTCAATTGGGATCACTGCTGGCTTACATCCGGACAATCCAGCTTCTGATATAATCTCCAAGGTGAATTTTCTCTGGTTGAGAGATATCCCCTGGTCTGAACGGGCAATCTCTATGCCAAGAAAATATTTTGGCGACCCTAGATCCTTGATATGAAAAGTCGAGTGCAAATTACTCTTGAGTCTTTCGATGGCCATGTCATCATTTCCCATAATCAGTATGTCATCCACATATATCATCAAGTATATAGATGACATACCTTCAGTCCAAGTGAAGACGGCATAATCAAATTTTGATTGTCGAAAACAGGCAGCTATTAGAGACTCAGAAAATTTTCCATACCATCGTCTGGATGCTTGCTTCAGCCCATACAGGGATTTGCGGAGACGACATACTCTAGTCTCCCCCTGTCTCCGTAAACCCTGTGGCACATCCATGTAAATTTCTTCATCGAGGTCTCCATGTAGAAAGGCGTTGTGGACATCCATCTGATGCAGTCGCCAGTCTTGAAAAGCTGCTACTGATAGAAAAGAGCGTACTGTAACGTCCTTCGCGACAGGAGAGAAGGTTTCATGGTAATCGAAGCCTTCTCGCTAAGTGAAGCCCTTGGCTACCAGCCGAGCCTTGTATTGTTCAACTGATCCATCTGCACGATACTTGATCTTATATATCCATTTATAGCCGATGGCCTTCCTATCTGGAGGAAGGGGAACAAGATCCCAAGTTTGATTGTCCATCAAGGCCTGTAATTCTGCTTGCATGGCTTTTTGCCATCGTGGATCAGTGCTTGCCTCATTATAATTGGATGGTTCTCTTCCCTCAGAATTATGAGAAATGCAGCAACGATGTTCGTCTGATAATCAATCGAAAGAGACATAAGAGGATATGGGGAAAAGAATACCTGGCGAGTTTCTGACCCTGCAAACATAGTCCTTCGTCCAAGTCGGTGGGCGTGTAGCTCGCCGGGAACGTCTCGGTGGAGATGATGGAACCACCTTGGTATGCGCAGTAGGTGGTGAGTGGTCCATGTCAGTATGATCAGGAGTTGAATCTTCCACAACTTCATTGGCTGGGAGTTGAATTGTGGGCTCCAGCGGGGGCTGTAGCGCCATGTTTGATGTAGAAGGCCCCCTATGATCCGAACCCGAATGGAGGAGAATGTATCCCGGATCATGTATAGTCTCGTCAAGTTGAAGAGAATGAGGATGTCCTCTAGCTTCAGTGTTGAGATCTTGTGTGGCAAAAGGAAAAAAAAAAAATCTCCTGAAATGACACATCCCTACTGACAAAGAATTCATCGGTAGATGGATCATAAATCCTGTACCCCTTTTGTAAAGAGGGGTATCCCATGAACACGCAACGGCGAGCACGAGGACTCATTTTATCTCTGGATCCCATTATGGTAGTGTAGCATTGACAACCGAAAATCTTGAGATGATTCATGCTTGGCTTCTTTCCAAAAATCAACTCAAAGGGACTTCTACCGTCAAGAAGCTTGGTAGGCATTCAATTGATCAAGTAAACTACAGTCAAAACACAGTCTCCCCAAAAATTGTCAGGAATAGAAGCTTGGTACTTCAAAGCACGAGCAACTTCTAAAATGTGGCGATGTTTCCTCTCCACTACCCCATTCTGTTGTGGAGTATATGTGCAGGAGGTTTCATGTAAGATCCCTTAAGATGACAACAGAGAGTTGCATTCGTTGTTAAGGAATTCTTTTCCATTATCCGTTCGCACCCGACGGACTGTCTTGCTGAATTGAGTTTTTATTAGGGAAAGAAAAGACTTTAAGTGAGAGATGACTTGACTCTTAGATTGCATAAGAAAAATCCACGTGGCCCTTGAATGATCATCAACAAGAGTGAGGAAAAAACGGGACCCATCATGATTTGGTGTATGGTAAGGTCCCCAGACATCAATATGAAGTAAGGAGAAAAGTTCATTTGCACGACTTGTACTCAATGGAAAAGGGACACGTGTTTGTTTAGCAAGTGGGCAAATATGACATTGTGGACAAGGAAATTGAGAACTGTGACCCATTCTGGAATGCAAAATGAATTGTTTATCATTGATAGACAGATTACACAATGATTTTTTATTACAATGAGAAACAATGTTTGTTGAATTTCGCCAGAAATATAGTTCTTCAGATAGATTACCCCAGCCCATCAGTTTCCCAGTCAAAAGGGCCTAAAAGAGACAACTATCAGCAATGAAGGAAACCTTACAAGAATTTTCCTCACAGGCTCTAGACACAGAGATGAGATTAAATTGAAATTCTGAGACATATAGGACTTTTGATAGAGTAAGCTGGGAGCTAAGATTAACTGTTCCTGTGGTTTTCACATGTGCAACATTTTCCATTTGGTAATTGCACAATGATGGGGCTATCCAGCTCTTGATTAACAGTACTAAATAAGTCCTTGTTGCATGTAATATGATCACTAGCTCCAGAATCGATAATCCAAGTATTTCTTGATATGCAATTAATTAGGCAATGAGAAATACCTGTGAAGCTACTCCCCCTGTTTGGAATTTCCAGTTTTTGTAGTGTCTGCATTAATTGTTGATATTCAGACTATGTGATAGGTTGATCATTTGAGCCCATGATTTGATAGGCTGTTGCTGCTGTCTCTCTCCTTTTTTCTCCAAGTCGGCCGTGCAATTTCCAGCAGCTGTCAATTGTGTGGTGGGGCCATTTGCAGTAGTCACAAAAAAGTTTCCCTTTATTTTTGGAATTTTGTCCAAAATTTGGCCCATAATTCGGCCCAATATTTGGCCGAAAAGCCTTCGAAAAATGAGGGCCGTTGGATTTATTCAGCCTGAAGCCATCTCCACCATCCATTTCATCCGCTTGTCGCGAGCTTTTGTGGCCGTCAGATCGCGGTGTGCGATCTGGGCCGTCAGATCGTTGTGTGCAATCTAACCCGTCGGATCGCTGGAAGCGATCTGGGCCATCCATCACAGAGCCTTTAAAAGGCCTATGTTCGTGAAACCCTAATAGAGGGTTCCGCCTCTTCTCTAGGGTTTTCCCTACCCCTCTCTCGATTCTTGCTGCTAGGGCTAGACCCTCCGTTGCCTTGGTCTCCATCGAGGTGAGTCGTTGGCTTTCCTCCTGCACGGCAAGCTGAAAAATCCATCCAATTGGTGGCGGAGGGTCCATGGCCAGAATCTGAGATCTAAAATTGAGGTACGATTCGTTGAGAATTAGCAGGAATCGCGTTGCCTTCTCTCGGTCTTTCATCCTCTTGTACTGTTGAATGGTTTCTTTGGGGCTGATGAGTTTTTCTTCGGCTGCCTCGAGCTCGTTCCAGAGGGCTGAGAGCTTGTTGAAGCAGGCCATCACGGTCATGTTTCCTTGCCTCAGTTCGGAAAGGGCTTGATGCAATGTGAAAATCCTCGCCCAATCTAATTTCCCGTACATTTCTTTTATATTATCCCAAAGGATTTTGGGATCCTCCGTCGGAGGTAACCCCGTAGCAATTTCCACACTTATACAGTTGCCTATCCATGTTTTGACGAGTTGGCTACATTTTTTCCACTGACGCCCTAATTTTTCTTCGGTTGGTACTGGGATTGTTCCGTCGATGAACCCTTCTTTGTCCTTTGTGATGAGGGCTCGGCGAAACTCTCGGGCCCAACTTGAATAGTTGTCGGATCCTGTGAGATGGTTGCTGATGAGCTTCAACTCGGGTCCGTCGGCTGTGGACATGTACAGTGCGTCGCCGGGTTCTGGCCGACCCATGGTGGCCGCGAATGGAAAGGGGAGGAATCCTGTCGGAAACCCTGTGCCTGTTGGAAATCCTGTGTTATTGAATGACCCCGCATTCGAATTTCCTGAGCCGCCCGTCTGCTTTGGGTCGATGGTGGAGTTTGCTCCAACGTTGGCTAGTAGCCCTCCATCGGCCCGCACGCTCTGGTAGCCCGGCGATGATGCATCCGGGTTCGATCCGTGGATCCAGGGGTACGGCATCCACTGATAGGGATAGCCGGATAATCCAACCCCTAGATTGAACTAAGCTGGATATTGTTGTCAGGGCGTGTGATGCGCAGGGGCTTGGCTGTGGACAGATTGGTCGGATGGGGGGAAGGTTACTGTCGATCCTGGGTTGAGGGAGACGGCTGGAGGACCATTCCTCCCTGCTTGATCTTCAGGAAGCGAGGTAGGTATTCCTGTGTTTGCCATGCTGACAAATTTTTGAGAAAAAATTGCAGGCGATTATGACAGGAAATGGGATCTGAAAGATGAATTCCTGCCGGAGGCTACTTGTGTTGCAATGTCGCAATAACAAGGTCAGAAAAGATTCGGAGGCAATTCGAAGAGAAATTCGCAGAAGCGATTTCAGGAGCAAGGCTGCTCTAATACCATGTAAGAAAGTGTATCTGAATTTTAGAGAAAGGAAGAATTCTTCTGTATTCCTTCTATGTATCAATGTACATTGTACAATAGGTTTATATTACATGATGTAAAATAAAGAGGGCAAGTAAATATTTTACAATATCAATCATAATCGGATCTGATTAAGTTTGATCCTTAATTGATCTTGATTGATGTCAATTTCATGTGTATCTTCTAACAGAGTGACTCCTAGAGACAAATTGTCAAACAGTTCGTGTCCTTGAATGCAATTTGAATATTTGATTGAACTCCTTGTTAAAGTCTTTCCTTTTCGGGGGTGTTCTATGTGTTATTTCGAGAACTCGTCTTTACGAGAGAGAGAGAGAGAGAGAGAGAGAGAGAGAGAGAGAGAGAGAGAGAGAGAGAGAGAGAGAGAGAGACCGAATCTCTCGTGACCTGAGACTTGGATTTAAGGTTGAAGTCTAGCGGTTCGCTGTGGGCTTGTGTTGCCTCTTTGAAATCTGTTGGACTCAAGTGGCCTCGAGCTCTGCCATTCGGTTGCGAAATGCCCTTCTGTGTTGGCAGCAGAAGAAATCCATCCCTTTATACTCTTCATGCGTGACAATTTAGATGAAAAGGTCGACCCGACGCAGCTCAAGCGTCTCTTTATGTCAACTGAGCCATGTTTCTTAGTTGGATTCGAGGAAAAGGTCAACTTGTTAATTTGGTTGCGTTGATTCCCATAAATCAACATTGGAATACATTTTTATATTTGCTGACGAAGCTGTATCCTAGAAAAGTGCGAAATAGATCTTGATTGTTACTTCCACTATGGAAGCGGAGTTCGTTTTCTATTTTAGGCCACCTCACATGGTGTGTGATTGAAAAATTTCGTATCACGGCATAGAGTTGTGGATTTCATTGCTAGGTCATTAAGAATATTTTCTGACAATTTAGCTGTAGTTTTCATGACTAAGAACCAAAAAAATAATAGTCCAAGCAAGCATATCGACATTAAGTATTTAGCCATTAACGAACGTATTAAAGAGAATAAAGTGGTCATAGATCACTTAAATACTAGATTGATGATAATTGATTTTTTAACTAAAGGCCTGCCACTACTGAGTTATAAGAATAATGTATTCCAAATGGGCATTAGTCCAATTATGTAAAATTTTCTTTATATAGAAAAATTTGTGAGACTTCTATCTATTTGTCATATTTTTCTCAATACAATTATATACATTCAGTTATTCTGAGAGAAATGATTATTTTTGACCTGTAGTAAACATAATGTTTATTCATTAAGTTATGTTACCACAAATAAGCAGGTGAAATACATTGTAATACACGGAAGATAATACTCGCTTTAAGAGGACTCATCGTCGTGATTCATGTGTTTTATTTCAACATAAATTTTAAGTGAGTTTGGGTTAATATTTCATTTGATGGAATATTAAGATCAAGTGGAAGAATGTTATAATATATTTTATTATTCTCAATGTGATCTAAATTTTGTATTTTCCAACTAATTTCGATTTATCACCTAATTTATCGGCCACATTTATTACATGATATTTACCCGTTAATATGTTACAATAATGATCTTGATGGAAGACGTTGGTAGTATAAGAAATGAAATGAAACGTCAGGTCGTTTAGTCCAAATCTTATCATTATAGAAAAAACATACTATCACATTTGAGGAGTATTGGCTAATGGAACAAGACATACAGATCTAGTGTTTCCATTTTCGCGGATCGATCACGCTTCATGCATGTGTTTTAGGTTTTAGGATTTTTCTACATTTGGAGATTTTCATCAATAATTGGAGGTATGTCGATCTTTATATTTCCAAAAATCAACCCCAAATTTTGTACGAATTTATAAATCAAGATCATCATTTTTTATTTAGGTTTAGTCTTAAAGATAAAAAAACATAAGAAATTATGGCAAACCAGAACAGAGTATTGGACTTGTCTAACAAGCAACAAAATTATTGTTGCATTCAAAAGAACAGATGGCTGGAGGCATATAACATGGTTTCATGGTTACTGTGTCAAAACCGATATACTATGTCATGACTTGGAGAATAAGAAGTTCTGAGGCAAGCTGGTTTTTTATTTTTGATCTCGTTCCTCCAAACTGTACATCAATTATGCTATGATCGTGACTCGTGCAGTGAAGAAAGCAGATGTAGAAGAAGAAGGGAGGAGGAAAAAAAAAAAACGAAGAAGAAAATAAGAAAAAAGGATAGTGTATGAGAAGGAAGTGATGAGGAGAGTGGAAGCAAGATGGATTTATTTGGTGATGGGATGTTGAACCAACAATCGCGGGGAGAGAGCGGAAGGAACTAGTGAAAAAGGAGAAAGATCTCATACCAAACAATTTTTTTGAAATTTTCAATGGGTGTAAATTTTCAAGATGCATAGTATAAGTAGGTGGAGTTTGGGTCCACCCTTTGAAAATTCAAATTTACGGATGGACTCAAACCTCACGACTCAAACCTCACCTGCTAAATTTGAGTTTTTAACCTCAACCTTTTGAATTTTCAATGGGTGTAAATTTTCAAATTTTCAAGATGCGTTGTATAAGTAGGTGAAGTTTGGGTCCAACCATTGAAAATTCAAATACGTAAGTAGGTGAAGTTTGGAAAAAAAACTCAAATTTAGTAGGTTAGGTTTAAAAATTCAAATTTAGTAAGTGAGGTTTGACCTATGTAGCATTAACACGGACATGCAACATGTGACACAACATGACATGACACGCCGACACGTCATTTCTAAAAAAAAAAAAGAGAATTTCGACACATTCTAACACATTATATATGAAATATATTTTTTATATATAAAAGCAAAAATAAATAAATAATAATAAAATGAGTATAGAATTAATTTATACTAAAAATATTAATCCAACATTTGTTAATATCATTTATTGTTTTAATTTGACAGAGATTGAATTAGAAATTGAAAAAATTGCTAACACAAAACAGTAAATTTGAAGGAACATGTCATGTTTTCTTACACTTGTCGGAGATTAGTAAGATTTCTTAGTCCTGGATAGAGTTTGGAATTCAAGATATAAATTGGCTTGGAGCTTCTCTGCAAAACAAGGTTTGAGAAAAATGAAAATCTAGGACAAGAACTCAAAGAAAATGAAATAACTAAATTGGCAATGGAATATATGAGAGATAACTCACAAGTCAATGACATAGACCAAAAGAGATAACTCATAAGCGACGCCTACAAGAAGCAAAAATAAGCAAAAGAAAATCACAACTTTAAGTCTACAAGGCGATGAAGCGATGCCGATGAGAAGAAGGGCGTTCCATCGTCACTCACGGGAAGGTTAAAACTTATAAGTGAAAAACTTGAGAATGATAATTGTCTTCTTTCTCCTTTATTTTTGCTATTTTCATTATTTTTTCATATATTTATTTGACCCCTTAAGTATTGAAAATTTTTATAATTAACCCCGTACGTGTCGGAATCACGTGTTGTCATTTTGGACTTACGTGTCGAAGCGTGTCGAGAAGAGTTGACCACGTGTCAAATTTCCCGACACTCGTTAGCCGCATATTGGAATGTGTCGGACCATGCCGGAGCGTGTCGGACACGTGTCAGAATGTTGGACACGACATGAAAGCTTCCGGAGAGTGTCGGTGCTTCTTAGGGTTTGAGTCCATCTATAAATTTGAATTTTCAATGGGTGGACCCAAACTTCACCTACTTATATAGCGCATCTTGAAAATTTACACCTATTGAAAATTCAAAAGATTTTGATGATCAAACCATTGCGAAGCTGCACATACCTAATGTTGACGGTATCAAATCTAAATGAGACATTGTTTAAACCTCGTTTAATTGATAGCCACAGGCTCACAGCTATGCCTCCACTAACTGGAAAGTCTAGCAGTACTCCTGATATCAATTTTATCATTGTAGATCACTGCATGCCGTCGGACTGCCAAATGTCTCCAATAAAGGACATCCATCCCATGCACATTGTCAGTTGTCACCTCTTAGGATATATTCATTGTCAACAAAACCGAGGATCAATTATCCTCTAGACATTGATATTGTTGAGGGTATGTTGTAAAAATTCAATACCTTTCACTTAGGGAGATAGATAAGAGGCAGCTCAAATTTGAGCAAGTTAGCATATCCAATTGGATTCATCTTCCTTTAAGAGTTTAAGCTAATGAATTATGAGCCAACTAAAATATATTAATTGCTTTACACTATACAAATTTTCCTATGAGATTTTTCTAATACAACTCACACATGTATCATAACAAATATTCTTAGTGTACGACCTCTTGTTTAAGTATTATCTTAAGTTTGGGAATCCTGCATCGCATTTCTACATTCTATAAATAAATGTCATTGGAGAAGAGATAAGAATAAAATATTTTGATGTATGCTAAGATGGGTTCATCGTACTATGCCATATCATTGTGCTATAAAAAATAGAAATAATTAAAAATGAAAATTATTATTGTGACATAAAAAAATAATTTTGAATATTCCATGAGAGTGAATTGGAGGAAAAAAGAAAAATTTTCTTCACCTACCTCCTTTTTCCTCTCTTCTTCTCTCCCAAACAAAGCATTGAGGTAGTATGCCCAGCACATGCGTAAAAGTGTCAAATTAACCGTATAACTTTCTTGATATTTCCCAATAACAGATGGGGCGGGAATCCTCTGATGCCCATTTAGTGAGTCCTTACTATAGCCTATTTTCCAATCTAATTGTATATGAATTCTCATTGCATTTCAGTCTGTGATGGTTATGTTTCTGCATATTATCACATTGTCATTCTAATCTATACAATGTTTCTGCATATTATCACATTGTCATTCTAATCTGTATAAGTGTTGAAAAAACATAATAAATTATTGTAGACAAGAACAGATCGTTGGACTTATTTAACAAGCAATGGACTTATCGTTGTCCTCAAAAGAATAGATGAGTGGACTTATATAACATGGTTTCAAGTTATTGTGTCAAAATTGATGTACTATACCGTGGCATGGGGACAAGTTGTTATGAGGCAAGCTAGTTTTGTTTTGATCTTGTTCCTCAAAACAACGCATCAATTTGCCCATGATCGTGACTGGCGTGGTGGAGAAGGGAGTCGGGGAAGAATAAGGGGAGATAACAAACAAAGAAGAAATTACCTGGGGGTGGGGGAGGAGAAACAACACAAGTGTTAGAAATTTTGTATGGCGCTCATATAAGGGTGGTAATTTTTTTTTTTTCGATCACTTAAATATTATAATTTTTAAAAAATATTTATTTGAGTGCCATAACTTTTAATAGATCATTAATGACCAATTTTTTTTCTTAAAAAAAAAAAAGTTCACCAAAGTGTTAAAAATCCAAAGCACTTGTGGTTAACATTTTTTAAAAGTTATGAGCCTCGACTAAGTGATTAAAAAGTTTTATGACACTTAAGTGATAAAAAAAAGTTATAATTCTCAAGTGAACGTCCTATGAAATTTTTGATACTTGTGCTACCTTTTTCTAGTTGACTTGTTTGTTAAAGGGACGTGGACCCAACAATTATGTGGGGGAAGAAACATCAAATGGAAATTTGTCTTGGGTGGTTAGGGGGGTCTCAATCAAGGTTGGCCGCCGGGCCATGCCCAAACTTTGGGTCAGGCCATGCCCAAACTTTAGGTTGGCTCAACCTCTTTGATTTCTTAACGTGATTGCAATTATTCCGTTAACTAACTTGAGCTTTTCTATAGGACAAGGTGACTCCAAGTCTTCAATCAAACAAGGTTCTTCCAAACTCTTTTCATTCTTCTTATAGGGTGCCTCTCCATATACACCAAGCAATTCTTTACCAATTCCTCTTTGCCCAAAGAAAAACAGAGACATGAATAATGCTCTTCGCTCCATGAATATCTATCAAGTCTCGCTACTTATTCTTCTTCTATTACAAGTGATGGCTAGCAATGCTAGGCCAAGCAATCGACAGTGCACTTCATCTTGTGGTGATATTCGTAATATAAACTATCCGTTTCGACTGAAGAGCGATCCAAAGGGATGTGGCAACTCGAATTACGAGCTGACTTGTGAAGATAATCGCACTTTTCTATACATCCTTGATGGCCGATACTATGTGCAGTCTATCAATTATTCCGTTAGTGAAATCAGATTGGTTGATGACGGGCTACAAAAGGATAATAGCTCATCTCTCCCTCATCATTTCATTTGTGTGGGATATCATAAACTACGGTCAGATCTCGTTCCGCATGATTAAAGGTGGGTCATACTACATCATCGATGGTGCTGCATTGGTCATGGTGAATTGCTCAAAGCCGGTTAGTTCTCCATTTTACATTGGTACCGATTCGTGCAGTAAGGGGTCATACTCATCCAGCATGTCATCGAATTGGAACTCGTATGTTTTGGTCAGTCCAAAAGCTTTGGATGTTAGGGATTTTTGCTTCATTAGCGGTTGGACGTGGGTATCACATGACTTTGAGCCTTACAAGCAGATTAATGTGAGCTCTTACAACTACGAGCTAATCCATAACATCATGGCTGATGGATTCACTCTCTCCTTTAGTCGTATACCGAAGAAAACTTTCTACTGCTACTTTGATTTCTATGGCTACTTTCACCTCCATAACTACTTTCATTTCGATAAATTTCATATTTACAGCTTATACGGTGGTCAGGTTTGCGGATCCAAGCTTTACTTCCACGGTAAGCACCAATGCCAAAGAATTTTACCATAATTTTGCATGATTCTGCACATTTTCGCTTGCTACTTTCTCTTCAAAACGGAAAATGAAAGGAATATTTATTATCCAAGAAAATTATGACAAAACATACAAGATAGTGTACATCAACGTTGCGTATTTGAAAGGTTTTGGGAAGTTGGTATTACTTATTAATATCAAATTAAAGGAGTTGCAGGATTTGTGGAAAGAAACAAGGAAAAAGAAGTGATAGTAGAAAGCCACCCCACAAACAGACCCACATCGGCTGCACATGTACATGCGCCTAGATTATAATTCCTTTCACAAAAGGTGGTCGGAACTCCAACTATTAAATTATATATATATATATATATATATATATATATATATATTGTATCATCATTTTTTTTTTGGTCAGTCCTACTCTATACCTATTCTACACTCACTTTCAGACTTTTGCCCTATCTCTTGCAGGGCATGGGAGTCGAAACCCACTCCTGAAACTTAGGTGTCCCCACCCCATCCCTCCCTCGAGAAGGTGGGGGTTTGAACCTCACCTCCCCTTCCATGTTGGAAGGGTGGCCACTGGGGCGAATCCCAGTGGTTGTATCATCAATTCAATGACTAGTTTTTTGCTGTCCTAGAGTTTATGTTTTTTTTTCTTAATTAGTCACTTAACTAATAATACGAGAGACACTTGTTAACATTCCTTAAAAAATTGTATTCATGCATCCACGGGAGGAACAAAATTATTAATTAAATCATTGTTTCTTTATATTTTTTGACCACTAACAAAGCGAAAGGAGTTTCTTTTATTGTCCATCATTTATGTGAAACGAAACTTATTAGTTTCATCGATTTGCAAATGCACACATCCCACTTCTTATATTCTCCTGGACAAAGTAGGTTACTACTATTCTGTTTCCTCATGAGTTTTATGTTCCAAACTTCTTTTCCTTCAATTCCTTTTCACACCATTCATTCCTTCCACAGATGTCCACGATGATATTGCAATATGGACAACTGCAGATTTTATAGTACTATTAGGTAAGCCACAATGATTTATTCTTACAATAATTGAAAAAGAAAATTATGTTAATCTATCAAAATTTTCTTTAGTGTTTTCTTGTGCAGCGAAATTCGTAATCGGGATGCCATTTGTCGCGATATTCCTAATCTACACGTACAAAAGGAGACATTTAGCAATGGACAAGAACGTTGAAGAATTTTTGCAAGCTCATAATAACTTTTTGCCCATAAGGTACTCTTACTTGAATATTAAGAAGATCTCTAGAAACTTCAAATACAAATTGGGTGAAGGGAGGTATGGTTCTGTGTACAAAGGAATGCTCAGAAGCGGCAACGAAGTGGCCATCAAGATTTTGAAGAAGTCTAAGTCCCATGGCGAAGATTTTATTAGTGAAGTGGCTACAATTGAAAGAATTCACCATGTTAATGTAGTGCAACTCATCGGTTTTTGCTTTGAAGGCTCAAAACAAGCTCTTGTGTATGATCTCATGAAAAATGGATCTTTGGACAAGCACATTTTTCCTGAGGAAGGTAATAAGTTTCTTGATTACATGAAATTGTATGAGATCGCTCTTGGGGTGGTGAGGGGGATTGAATATTTACATCGGGGGTGTGACATGCAAATACTACACTTTGATATCAAGCCCCATAATATTCTTTTAGACAAGAATTTCACTCCAAAAATTTTTGATTTTGGACTTGCGAGACTCTATCCTTCAGATCATAGTATAGTTTCATTGACTATTGCAAGAGGAACATTGGGATATATGGCGCTTGAGTTGTTCTACAAAAACATTGGTGGGGTGTCTTATAAAGTGGATGTTTATGGCTTCAGGATGTTGCTCATGGAAATGGCAAGCAGAAGGAAGGATATAAAGGCAAATGGAGAACACTCAAGCCAGATTTATTTTTCCTTATGGGTGTACGACCAAGTCACTAAAGGTACCAATGTTGAAATGGAAGAATTTGTAGAAGAGGAAAGGAAGGTCATAAAAAAGATGATAATAGTAGCACTTCAGTCCATACAATTAAATACTGACCATCGACCACCAATGAGTAAAGTCCTAGAAATGCTCGAAGGAGATATTAGTGAACTTCAAATGCCTCCAAAACCGCTTATTTACCCACCCGATGTGCCAATTAATAATGACAAAACTGAGATGGAACTAGAAACATTCTCAATGTCATCGAGCTCTCCGGTAATTTCAGCTGGTTTCCTTTTTAGAGATAGTAATGATGTTTAGAGAAACCATGCATAGCTTGATTGTAAAAGTTTTGTGTATTTGTCCACATTCTAGTATTATGTTGGGAGGGACTTGAGCTAGTTTAGCTCAACACTAATTACTTTTGATATGGTCTTCTTGTGGCCTTATCTTAATGTTGCGCTACTGTATTTCGTATAGTTTTACTCTCTTGTATCCTCCTTAATAATAAAAAGAATTGATTAGATAGCAAGAATCGAAATAGAGGAGGAAGGTGATGGACATTGTGAATTTTAATTCCTCATTTGTGTGATTTTGGATATTCCCAACAATAACTCGTGATCTTGCTCCTTAACGTGCTACTACCTGCATATGACTTCTTGATATAATAAACAACTAATTTTGACTTATAAATTCATTTCCTTATAAAAATAACTTATTCTAAGCCAATAACAATTTCTTCAATGCTTTTTTGGATAGCGAAATTTGTAATCAGGATGCCATTTGTCACGATATTTCTAATCTACAAGTATAGAAGAAGGCACCTAGCAATGGATAAGAATATTGAAGAATTTTTGCAAGCTCATGACAACTTTTTGCGTATAAGCTACTCTTACTCTAATATTAAGAAGATCACCAAAAACTTTAAACACAAACTAGGTGAAGGGAGTATGGTTTTGTGTACAAAGGAGTACTCAAAAGAAACAATGAAGTGGCCATCAAGATTTTAAAGTAGTCCAAGCCCAATAGCTAAGATTTTATCGGTGAAGTGGCTACTATTGGAAGGATTCACTGTGATAATGTAGTGCAACTCATATGTTTTTACTTTGAAGGCTCGAAACAAGCTCTTGTGTATGATCTTATAACACATGGATCTTTGGATGAGCACTTTTTTGCTCGGGAAGGTGATAAGTTTCTTGATTACATAAAAATATATGAGATTGCTCTTGGGCTGGTGAGGGGGATTGAATACTTACATTGAGGGTGTGACATGCAACTACCACACTTTGATATCAAGTCTCATAACATTCTTTTAGACAAGAATTGCACTCCGAAAATTTCTGACTTTGGACTCGCGAAACTTTATCCCATGGATCATAGCATAGTTCCATTAACTATTGCAAGAGGAACCTTGGGATACATGATGCTTAAGTTGTTCTACAAAAAACATAGGTGGTGTATCTTATAAAGTGGATGTCTATAGCTTTGGGATGTTGCTCATGGAAATGGCAAGTAGAAGGAAGAATATCAATGTAAATGCAAGACACTCGAGCCAAATTTATTTTCCATTATGGTTGTATGACCAAGTCAGTGAAGGTATGAGTGTTGAAATGGAACAAGTTGTAGAAGAGGAAAGGAAGGTGACAAAAAAATGATAATAGTTGCACTTTCGTACATACAATTAAACCTTGACCATCGCCCTCTAATGAACAAAGTCCTAGAAATGCTGGAAGGAGATATTGGTAAACTATATATGCTTCCAAAACTGCTTATTTACCCACTGGATGTGTTAGTTAACAAGGACAAATCCGAGATGGAACTAGAAACACTCTCAACTTCATCGAATGCTTCGGTAGTTTCATCTAATTTTCCTTTTAGTGATAGCAATGTTGTTTAGAGAACCATGCACTATTTGATTGGAAAAGCTTTGTATATTTGCCCACAATCTAATACTATGTTGGGAGGGACTTGAGCTAGTTTATCTTGACCCTAATTACTTTGAGATTGTCTTCTTGTGGCTCTTATATTAATGTTGTGTTGTCGTACTTCATATAGTTTTACTCTCTTGCACCTTTAAAAAGACAAAGAATTGGTCTGAAAGCAAATACAAAAATAGAGGAGGAAGGTGACCACTATTGTGAATTGTCCTACCTTGTTACGTGATTTTGGATAATGCTAATGAAAAAACTAATTATAACCCGTGATCTCGCTCCTATGTGCGCCACTGCCACCATATGATTTCTCTATATAAAAAACTACTGATTTCGACTTATGAATTCATCATCAAAGAAAACATATATGTATACGTTTTATGAAGTGGACACCACCTATCTATGCTAGAAACAATTTTTTATCAAAATGGAAAAAAATGATTTAAGATGAAACACTTCGATGAAGTTTATATATGAAAGAACTCATAATCCGCTTTAAAGTTGACATGAAATTGTCAACAAGTAATAATATCAAAAGATTACAATTTTCTCTTATATCATCCACTATAGTGACTTCAATTAACGGGTTTTTAGAATTTCAAGGCACTTCAATGAAAATTCATCAACTTGACTTATATACCGGATATCGGCCCTGGAGAGAAGGGGGAGAAGGAGTGGCAACCCCCTACCTGCCAAAAAAATTGAGAAAAATTTTAATTACGAACCTAAAGTGGGGGCAATTTTTTAAAAATGCCTAGAATGAAGTTTGTTTTAGATTAGAGCCCGGAGTAGCCCACATAATTTTAGATGAGTGAACCGTTGTCCGGCCAAATTTCCAATCGGCGGATAATTTCGTCCAAAATTTTCTGATTTTACCTCTATATTTATGCTGAACAACTGTATGAACTAGAGGATCGTTGACTTGAAGAACAATTGCTGAATAGTTTTCGTCCCAAATTTTCCCGTTACCTCAGCTCTTTCCGGCCACAACAAATCGCTCCTTACACCTTTCAAGTTCTTCCCCCCGAGATCCTTCCCAAGCTGGAGGAGCAGGAGCGTCGATTACATCCAAGGAGTTTAGAGAGGCTAGGATTCTTCGATTCTACCTCTGGTTTTTCTGGTTTGTTCGGGTTCACTCGATTGGAATGGAGGGTCGACAGCGTAGGCGCGGAGGGAGGGCGATCGTGCGGGATCGTGAATGAGTTGAGTTTCCGGAGTTTGTTCTGGTCATGAAGCATGATGAAGGTGATGCTACGTGGACGTTTCTATTTGGGGAGAAGGCACGGGTGATGGTGTTCTTGGTGGTGGACTTCATGGACTGCGAACTAATGTTGGAGTAGGCATGGGTTCCTCGCTTTCTAAGGCCTTAGAGTCTGCAGTTGTACTTGATGGCCAGAATATTGCTTGTGGTGGATGACATGCTGCTTTAATGACCAAGCAAGGAGAGATCTTTTCCCAGGGGAGATGGAGTGAGAGAACTGGGCATGGCTGGAGTCTTTGCATCCAAAGCTAATAGATGCTCTCAGCAACACATATATGCAGCGAGTATCACACATGAGTGGTAAGTCTTTCTGGTGATTTATACACTTGGGGGTGATGGAGCTTATAGTTTTGGTCTTCTTGGGCATGAGAATGAAGTGAGCCACTGGGTACCGAAAAGAGTGAATGGACCCTTGGAAGGTATATGCTTCATCCCTCTCCTGTTGACTTTGGCACACTGTAGTTGTCACTTCTGCTGGTCAGTTACTTGCTTTCGGTGGTGGCACCTTTGGTGTTCTGGGCCATGGAGATCGAAAAAGTGTATCAATACCCAAGGAAGTGGAGCCCTTTAAAGGGCTTCGCACTGTTCAAGCTGCTTTGGGTGTTTGGCATACAACTACAGTAGTGGAAATCATGGTTGGTAATCCTAGTTTCAGTAACTACTCATTCGAAAACTGCAGTGGTGAGTAATGGATGTGATCAGTGGGCGGTTTAATTTTTTGTAAACTCATTTTTTTTTTCTAATAAAAATATTCAAGTGTTTAATGATAAGTTGATGATGGTTGCTTGGCCAAATACTTGTTGTTTTAATGATGAGTTGGTGATGATGGTTATTAACAGTTACTTGGCCAAACGCTTGCTGTGATCAATGGATGTTTCATATACTAATGCTTGCTGTTAGAATTGTTGGAAAGCCATTAGTTATACTGTTGTTAGAATTTTCAATCATTGTTCACAAAAAATGCCTGAGTTTTGATTTCTCCTCTCCAGAGTTCTTTCTGAGCTTGTATTTAGGGGAATAATCGATAGTACCACTGAGAAAGAGCGAGTTTTACACATCCATTAGTATAAAAGCTATTTGAGAAAGACCTGCTCGTACTTGGCAATAGAAGAAAGGTGGATATGTATATAATGGAGCACTCTAGGTAAAAGAAAAGAGTTCAAAACAACTGAACAAGATGTAAGGATCCTCTAGTTCATCTTCATTACAAGTTTACAAGGGAGCTTCTGGTATATTCAGGTTCCATTTCAAGAATGAAATTTCAATTGATAGGCACGAGCCTGTTCCCTTCTCTTCAATCCTTTCTGCTTCTATTTTCCAGAGGCTTACTATGAGCAAAACCGAAGCGACAACTACGCAGAGTTAAAAACTAGGCAAGCTTTTTGGATAGAGACTGGCAGCCATCATCTCGTTGCTGCTCATCTCCATTAAAGGCATTGTCTTTCTCGAAAATGAGATGTGCCCTGCATTTCTTCAGTTGAATTCGGGGAATGAAAAGTGGGTTCTGCTTTGCCACCTGAATTTTGTGCCCTTCTTTCACCTTGGAAATCAATGGGTGAAAATCCTAGAACCGGCATAATTGAACCTGATCTTCATCCAATTTTGGAACTCCCTTCAAGGGCAAAGCAGTGCTGGAGATAGGCATGTTCATTCTGGGTACCTTTGCCTGGATTATCCACAACTGTGGAATTAAATCTCTCAAATATTTTGGGAAAGTCCCTGGCAATGAAGATGACTTCACCTATGCGAACAGGGTTTTCGTAGACCGCATAGCCCTTCTTCTTCTTCATTTAGCGAATCTGCAATTTCACTCCCTCACTTACTGAGAATGAGAACGCATAATTCCTCAAAGAAACCTGCAAAATATCAAATTGTCATAACTACTTTATAAACGTGAATTACAAGTGACTGCTATACCCACATGGCATGATTCACCACTTTTTCGTGCAATGAGGTTTTGTGCATAAAATTTTGCTTTTCCAGAGTTTTCGGACTTGTAGATGCATTCTTTTTTTCTCTTTTTAAGAGAGAGATAGAGAACCTTAGAAATTATCATCTTAATTACTGAAGAACACACGTGGCATCCAGTCAGGTATAGCCTTCTCAAGGATTTCGAGCACTGAAGTCCTGGAACATCCCCCGCTTTCTCGCAATTCACCATGTTCATCTCCTCCAAGTTCTCCAATTCAGACAGATCAAAGACCGTCTCTGTCGCCATGCAGTCTGCAATATTAACCTCTACCAAACTCGATGGAAGAGGCAAAAGAGACTCGAGCTCCTTAAATTTGTTAAGCCTCACGACAACGATAATTTCAAATTTTCCTATCAATTCTGGAAGCTCTGCGATATCATAATGGACCATGGTAGTGAGACGCACCTTGAAATTCTAAGTCACCAACAAATTCAGGAAGTTCAGTCGGGGAGGCACACTTCATAGTACTCAACAATTCAAGTTTCCTCAATGATCGCACCGAATCAGATAGGTCCTCTGTTCCAGTATCATTAAGCGTGAGTTCTTTGAAATAAGCCATCATTCCCACAAGGGATTCACATCCACAATCAACAAAGAAAGAAGGCGCACAAAATTCTAACAAATCAGAAAACTTGCGCCCTTTTTGGACATGTGTGAAAACTACCTTGCCAATAAATTGTCCTACTTCCACACCTACACTGTCAACCCTCCATTTCCAATCGAGTGAATCGAGCAAATCCGAAGAATTAGAAGTAGAGTCGAAGAATCCTAGCCTCTTTAAGCTCCTTAGATGTAATCGAACGCTCCTTCATCCAGCTGAGGAGGATGGAGCTTCCAAGGAAGAACTTGCAAGGGGTGAGAAGAGATTTGTTATGGGCAGGACAGACCTGAGGGCGGGAAAATTTTGGACGAAATTTGTTTAGCAATTGTTCTTCAAGATGACGATCTGCAGTAAAGTCAATTTAAATATACATATATATATATATATATATATATATATATATATAATTGCCATGCCAACATTTAACAAGACAGTGAGTTCAAATCATTATTGAGATTAAATTGGTTATTTCATGACTTTATTTAAAATAAGGTTCAACCCATATCTTTTTTTTAAAGAAAATATTTACACTTTAGATCTATATTTAAAATTTCTCACAAAAATAAAAATTACAATATAATGCATTCAATGGGAAAGATGTCCATTGCAAAGATGTAAACGAAGACATATCTCATATTTACCTTAAATGTATAGACAAGTGTATTTTCTCTTTCTTCGTATTATTATTCATGTAATAAGTTCTAACTTTTAGTTAACACTATTATACACCGACCGTCCTAGGTGGCGGATAATTTTAATAATATTTAGATATTTTTTCAATTTTTTTTTCTTTTCTCTATCATCCCTTCTTCCTCTAGTCAATCATTGGGCCTTGGCAATTGACCAAAGGTAAGGACTGGCGATCAACCTTTCCGCCTCTGGTGAAGCTTGCCTTTGTTGGCCACTGGTGAAGGTGAGTCTCACCCACTCCTAGCGTGGCTCCACCTCGTTGCTTGGCGAGGTTAACCTTGCTAGATTTGGCTAGGTGTGGTCGGCCTTGATAATCGGCGTCGCTAATCGGCCTTGCTAGTCAACCTCGTTGGCCCTCACCTTTAGCTGGTTGTTGAGGCCCGTCGACTAGCTAAAGGAAGAAGGGAAGGAAAAGAAAAAAGCGAAAAAGAAAAGAAAAAAATTAAAAAAAAATGGAAAATAGACATAGTGGTGCTTCGATACCATATTGTCGGAATACCAAGTGTCTTGAGATTAGACAAACTTAAATGTCGTCTAGTCAACAAACACAGTTGTGCCTCCACTCACTAAAGTCTAGCATGCATCAATCCTTAAATCGGTTTTACCACCGAGAACACCATATATATTGTTGAAGTACTAAATGTCCTTACTAATTGACGTTTGCGCATCTACATTGCCATTTGTCACCCAAACCTGCATTTTATCAACCACGACTTGACAACTCACTAAGCGAGGGCCTATATAAGATGAGACGCTCCCTCACTATCTAATCTTACTCTTCTTATGCAGTTGAGATCCTCGATTCCCTCTCACGGGAACTAATTTGAGTATCGGAGTGCCGATCCGGCCTTAACTTGAATTCCGTGATGTAGATTGAATCATGCAGTAGAGTTTTGGTTGATTCGGTGATTCTTAAGTTGTGCATCAAAGTTTTGATGCCGTTTTGTGGAAAAACAATCTCAAGACGATACTTATGTTCTTGGAACTTGCTAATGAATTCTGAAACGAGTCTCGTAACAATTCCCCTTTTCTATTGCTACCTAAGGAGAGCCGGAAGCCGAGGGGGATAGAATTTGCATTAGAATCAGCTCGATGGAAATCGTCTTTTTCGTACGGGTTCTCTTCATAAATTGCTGGGATTGCGCCCTTACGACAATCGACCGGGGAGAGCATGGGACGGAGGCAATAATGCTATATTGATCCGAACCAAGAATTTATAAAATATCAACTTATACATGAAAAAAAAAGCATGATTTCTTCACATTTTTTATCCTTCGAAAACTACTTTTCGTAAAATAGAGTTGATCATTAAATTTCATGAACCACCTGAGCTCTCCTCATTAAAAGTCTCGCCTTTTCAGGGGCGCTGGATGTGTTATTTCAAGAACTCGGGCTCAACGAGAAAGAGACCGAATCTCTCTTGACCAGGGACCCGGATTTGAGGCTAAAGTCTATCGGTTCGTTGCGGGCTCGCGTCGCCTCTTTGAAATTGGTCGGAATCAGTGGCCTTGAGCTCTGCCATTTGGTTGCGAAATGCCCTTCTGTGTTGGCAGCAGGTGAAATCGATCCCTTTATACTCTTTGTGCGCGACAAATTAGATGGAAAGGTTGACCCAATGCAGCTTAAGCGTCTCTTTATGTCAACTGAGCCGCGATTCCTGGCTGGATTTGAGGAAAAAGTTAATTTGCTGATTGACAGTGGGATTCCTAGAGAAAAGATTGTTCATGTTCTTGACAATGTGAATTTAACGAAGACTTTGTCTCTTAAGCCGTTTGAAGAGATTGAAAGGCTCCTTAATTTCTTGAGCCGCTATGGTGGGGTTGATTTGATTGTGAGGCATCCCCCCATTCTTAACTTCGATATGGATACCCAATTGATTCCGAGAGTGGAGTTTCTTCTAGAACTTAGCGGAGGAGAATAGGATGCAACGGCGGCAGTGTCGCGCAAACTGCCTACCTTTTTGAAATACCGTGTGGAACACTTGGAAAACCATGTACAATTCTTGAGGTCATTTGCAGGATTAGATGATCAAGAAATATTCAGGATCATTCTTGTGTTTCCTAACATTGTTAGTGCGAGCAGAGAGAGGAAATTGCGTCCCAGAATTAGTTTTCTCAAAGAATGTGGACTCAACTCCAATGAGATTTTCAGTTTCTTGACAAAAGCCCCTTTGTTTTTGGGTCTATCTTTGGAGGGGAACATTGCTTATAAGCTGGGTTTTTTGGTGAAGATTGGTTACAAGTACAGAACAAAGGAATTTGCAGTTGCAATAGGCACTGTGACTAGGACAAGTTGTGAGAATATGCAGAAGGTGATTGAGCTCTTCTTGTGTTATGGGTTTTCTTGTGAACATGTGCTTCTCATGAGTAAGAAGCATCCTCAGATACTTCAATACAATCCTGATTCTCTGGAGGAGAAAGTAGAATATTTGGTGGGGGAGATGGAATGTGACCTTGACGAGCTATTGGATTTCCCCGCATTTCTTGGTTACAAACTCGACAGTAGAATCAAGCATAGGTACGAGGTGAAGAAGAAGATTATAGGTGAAGGGATGTCGATCAACAAGCTGCTCAATGTTTCATTTGAGAGATTTGCAAAGAAGAAGGTAGAAAAGTTGGTGCACAAAGCCTAAAAATTAGGGGTTGCTCAATTTCATCAGCAGAAGTTCATGGCAAAATTGATGGAAATTGCATAGTTACTGAGTATTCTCAAAGCTTCATCAGTCGAAGGCTTTTGGTTTTTTCAGGCGAAGTTCTGGCTTGACTTCCTTAGGTGAAGATAGAAAGTCATATTTTTCTTCCCTAAACCTGCAAAGCCATTATAAGTTCGAAGCAAATGGTCGATACCCAGTTGAATGAAATGACTGAGTATGCTTTATTTTAAGGTTAAAGCAACAAGAAAAGTGGCTGATCTTTGTATTTGTGTAACTGTCATTTACGAAGGAATCCCCCTTTTGATAGCAATGTTTTTTTGGTTGCTCCCACATTTTTCTATACCTAGTCCTGAAATCTTTTAAAATGTGATTTGACATTGAAAATAATCTTGTCAATGTGCATGAGGCATCAAGACATGGTTGCCCTTGTTATGCAATAGATTTCCTAATTGGTATTGTCAAAATCTATAAGTTAACTTGATTGCTAGGCATCTATGATGAGGACAGTCTTGATTGCAAGGCATCTATGATGAGGACAGTCATTTCACCTGTAGAAATTGCAACAAATAATTGAGTGTTTATTCTGTTGTCTCTGGCGTTCTTTGATTAAATTACATTCCATAAAGTATTACGACTGTTAGTTCAGGATTACCTCACAGGACATTATGATCATCAACAAAACTGAGGATCTATTATCCTCAAGAGATCTGCAAAGGTGTGGCATTTATGCATAATAGGTGCCATCGGCAACTTCATTCTTTCTCCCATGCAACATGAGGTTATACTTTGGAATGTCGAATTCCAAGACACCTTAAGATGAATAGCCATGCTGCTTCGATGGTGGACACAACCATGGCAAGGTAAGAATTCCTATATCTGTGAGATTGTAGTAATTATTGAGTTATGCAAACTCATCATATTCAGGTCTGAACATTGGTATTCTTAGTGTGTGGCCTCATTCTATGGCATTTCTTAAGTTTTCTCCTATGTTTGGTAATCCTGCATTGAATTTCCACATTCTATAAATAAATGTCAATGGAGAAGAAATATGAACAAACTATTCTGATAGATGTTGACAAGGTTTCATGGTTTCCCATCAAAACTAATATATTATTTCCTGACATGAAGAAAAACTAATTTTGAAAAGTTTGAATTGTCTGCAAGAGTGAATTGGAGTAAAAAGGAAAAAATATTCTTCACCCACCTCCTTTTTCCTCTTTCCTCCCTCTCCCAAACAAAGCATTAAAATAGTATCAAAAGATCATGGCCCGCTCAATTGTAAAAGTGTCAAATTGATCATGTAACTTTCTTGAAATTTCTGGATAATAGATGGGGTGTGAATCCTTTTATGCTCATTAGTGAGTCCTTATGCTAGACTTATGCTAGCCTATTTTCTACTCTAAATGCAAATAAATTCTTATTGTTATTTCACTTTTTGTTATAGATATTTTTTTACAGATTATTGTATAACGGATGTCGAAAAAACATAAAAAATCATTGTAGACAAGAATAAATTGTTGGACTTATCTAACAAGCAACAGAGTTATTGATTATATGGCCAATTGATTCTCAGAGTGGAGTTTCTCCTAGAACTTAGTGGAGGAGATGAGGATGCCGTCGGGGCAGTGTTGTGCAAACTTCCTACCATTTCGAAATACTGGGTGGAACACTTGGAAAGTCATGTAGAGATATTGAGGTCATTATCAAGAAATATTTAGGATCAGACTTGTGTCTCCTAACATCGTTGGCGCGGTGGACTGAACTCCAGGGAGATTTTCAAGTTCTTGACAAAAGCCCCTTTGTTTTTGGGTCTATCTTTTGGGGGAACATTGCTTATAAGCTTGGTTTTTTGGTGAAAATTGATTACAAGTATAGAAAGAAAGAATTCACAGTTGCAATAGGCACTGTGACTTGGACAAGTGGTGAGAATATGCAAAAGGTGATTGAGCTCTTCTAGAGTTATGAGTTTTCTTGTGAAGACGTGCTTCTCATGAGTAAGAAGCATCCTCAGATACTTCAATGCAATCCTGATTCTCTGAAGGAGTAAGTGCAGGGTAGGGTGGATCGAACATGGCCTTGATGAGCAATTAGATTTCCCTGCATTCCTTGATCATAAACTTGATAGTAGAATTAACCACAGGTACGAGGGGAAGAAGAAGATTATAGGTGAGGTGAAGGAACGTCACTCAACAAGCTGCTATGTGTTTCGTCAAAGAGATTTGCAGAGAAGCTAGAAGAGCTGGCGCGCAAAGCCTAAAAAGTAAAAGGTTGCTAAGTTTCATCCGCAGAAGTTCATGGCCAAAGTGATGGAAATTGTACTGAATTTTCTCAAAGCTTTACAATTTCAAGGTTTTGCTCTTTTATTTTTTCCCCAGAGTAAAAATTCTGGCTGGGACTTCCTTAGGTGAAGATAAAAAGTCATTATTTCATCCCTAAACTTGCAAAGCCATCATGAAGTTTGAAGAAAATGGTTGATACCCAGTTGAATGAACTGACTGAGTATTCTCAATTTGAATGTTAAGCAACAAAAAAAGTGGCTCATCTTTGTATTTGTGTAATTGTTGATTCTAATGGAATCCACCATTTAATTGATGGCAATATTTCTTTGGTTGTTCTCACATTTTTCTGTTCTTAGTCCTGAAATCTTGAAAAATGTGATTCGAAACTGAAGAGAATCTTGTCAATGTGCATGAGGTGTCAAGACATGGTTGCCTTTGTTATGCAATTCAGGATAGACTTCCTACTTATTGAACGGGGATGGCCAGAATCAGTGAGTTAACTTGATTGAAAGGAATCTATGATCAAGAGAGTCATTTCACCAATAGAAACTACAATATATAAGTGTTAATACAGTTCTCTCCGATCTGTTATTTGATTAAATTACATTATCTCCATAAACGTTATGACTGTGATTTCAGGATTACCTCTGGACATATCATCATCAACAACACTGAGAATCAATTATCCTCAAGAGATTTTCAAAGGCGTTGCATTTATACATAACAGATACCATTGGCAAGTTCATTGTTTCTCCTATGCGACTTCAACACAGGTTAGTCTTTGGATTAACAAATTGAATGACGCCTTAAGTTGAAGTAACCATATTGCTTGGTGGTGGAATTTAACCATGCAAGGTAAGAAATCCGGTATCAGTGAGATTGCAACGATAACTGAGTTATGCGAACTCATGATATGCAGTTTTGCACATTGATATTCTTAGTGCATGACCTCAGTCTACTGCATTTGTTAAGAATTATCCTATATTTGGTAATCCTGAATTGGATGTCCTGGGAGAAGAAATAAGAAAAAAAATATATTCTGATACATGCTGACATGGTCTCGTGGTGTTGCATCAAAACTGATATACTATGTATTGACATGAAGAAAAATTAATTTTGAAAAGTTTGAACGTTCTGCCAGAGTGAATTGGAGGAAAAAGGAAAAAATAATTCTTCACCCACCTCCTTTTTCCTCTTTCCTGCCTCTACCAAACGAAGCATTAAAATAGTATCAAAAGATCATGCCCCGCTAAAGTGTAGAAGTGCCAAATTAACCGGATAACTTTCTTGAAATTTCCAGATAACATACGGGGTGTGAATCCTTTTATGCCCATTCAGTGAGTCCTTATGCTAACCTATTTTCTACTTTAACTGTATACAAATTCTCATGTTATTTTACTGTGTCCTAGTTGTATTTTTGCAGATGATTTTATCGCAAGTGCCGAAAAAACATAAGAAATCACTGCAGACAAGAACGGATCATTGAACTTATATAACAAGCAACAGAGTTATTGTTGCACTCGAAAGAACACACGAGTGGATCTATTTAACACGGTTTCGTGGTACTGTATCAAAATTGTTGTGCGACGTCATGACATGGAGAAGAAGTTGTTTTGAGGTAGGCTAGTTTTTGTTTTTGATCTTCTTCCTCGAAACTATATGTCAATTTTCTTATGATTGTGACTCAAGCAGTGAAGGAGGGAGAAGGAAACAAATGAAGAAGAAAATAAGAAAAAAGATGGTAGTGATGGAGACTAGAGAGAGAGAGAGAGAAATTAATCAAAAGTTGTTCCTCGAAACTATATGTCAATTTTCTTATGATTGTGACTTGAGCAGTGAAGGAGGGAGTCGGAGAAGAAGGGAGAAGGAAACAAATGAAGAAGAAAATAAGAAAACAGATGGTAGTGATGGAGACTAGAGAGAGAAGAGAGAGAGAGAGAGAGAGAGAGAGAGAGAGAGAGAGAGTGAGTGATTTGTTTGTTGATGGGATGTGGACCCAACAATTTCGTGGAGAAGAAAAATCAATCAGATGAATTAAACGATGTTTAGAAATTTTTATGTAGGTGATTACAAGGGGTCTCAATCAGGGTTGGTTGCCGTGCCATGCCCATCACTCCACTAATAATGTTAACTTTAGCCTTAATTTCTTGACCTGATTAGTTGATTGACTTGGTCTTTCCTATAGGACAAGGCGACTCCAAAGTCTCCAATCGAACAAGATTCATCCAATCTCTTTTCAATCTTTTCATATGGTGCCATCTCCACATACCCCGAGTAGTTCTTTAACAATTTCACTTTGCCCAAAGACAAATAGACTTGATTAATGCTTTCAGCTTCGCGGATGTCTTTGTAGTGTTGCCACTCCTCCTTGTTCTATTGCATGCGATGACTAGCAATGTGGCTCCAAGTAATTTGTAGTATGTCGCTTCATCCTGTGGGGACATTCCCAATATAAGGTACTCATTTTGATTGAAGAATGAATCGAAGAGGTGTAGGGAGCAGGAGAATGAACTTGCTTGTGAAGATAATTGCACAATTTTATACTTGTGTGATGACCGATACTACGTGCAATCTATCAATTATTCCATCTACCAAATTAGATTGGTCGACTACTCATCTCTGCCTTGTCATTCATGGGCAGTGTATAACTTCAAACATCGTATTGACCAAACAACCCGGTGATGGTCTATTGGTCATTGTGAACTGCTTGAAGCCGATTAGCCCTCCATTCTACATCACCACGGGTCCATGTATTGAGCGGGTGTAATCTTCCAACACATTATTGAATTGGAACTTGCATTTTTTCGAAATTATTAATGACTGATGTACACACTATATAGCGTCACTTTAATAAAATAGAGGTCTTCTAATTATGCCAAACTATTGAACACGCTATAAGATTCTCTTTAAAGATGGTGGGGGAGCATGCTATAAGAAATAAAGATTGTGTATCTGAAGAAAGTGGCGAGGGAGAGAGATGGATTTGTTTGTTGATGGAATGTGGAGCCAATAATCATGTGGAGAGTTTTAGAGGAAACTTTTGAATTTTCAATAGGTGTAAATTTCCAAGGGTTGGATGTGACTTCACTAATAACGGAACTTTAGTTTGGGTCCCCTTTGTTAATTTCTTGACTTGCATGCTTTTGTTATGTCGACTAACTTGGGCATTTCTATTGGTAGAAGCAACTCCTAAGTCTCCAATTTAACAAGGTTCATCCAATCCTTTTTCACTCATTTAATGTTGGGCCTCCTTCTGTCCACACGAACCAACCAATTTTTTTACCAATTTCTCTTTTCCCAAAGACAATTGGAGACATAATTAATACTCTCAACTCCATGTATATCTCTCTAGTATAGCTGGTCTTTCTTGTTCTATTTGCAAGCGATGTAATGCATGAATTTGCATTATTATTTTTTCAATCTGAAGATTCAAAACTTGCTGGATGGGAATGTTTTCTTGGTTATGCATTGCCCATAGGCCAAAAATTTGGGGGTCCAACCATAGCAATGAGCCACATCAACATGGTGTTCATATCCTCATCGCCACTCACCACAAAGTTTTCTCCCAAAAATCCAATCCAACTTAAAAGTTAGTTTGTTGTTGTTATTGTTGTTGTTGTTGTTGTTGTTGTTGTTTCTTCTCCTGTTGCAATCAAACATAGGAGACCCCTTATTTGGTGTCAAAGCAAAATCTAACGGATGAAAGAGAGAGCAAGAAAACACAAAAACAAAAAGGTGAAGGGAAGAGATCATTAACAAAGTAAATGAGTGTCAGTCAGCTTTTGTTGATTAAGGGGCTCAATAAACTCAACAAATAAAAACTTAGAACAAAAGAGGGAAGCTCCCCTAATTTCAAACGTCTCTTCTCCCCAATCTGTAATATTCTTTTTCAAGTTCCTAAACCTAAAGATCTATTGGGTCCAATATGGCTTTGTCAAGCCAGAGCTTGCTTCATTGTATGCGTTGAAATAATTGACTTGGGATTGACTTGTATTGCCCATCGAGTTGCATTAATTATGTTCCTGATATTGAGGTCCAATGGCCAAGTTTCGACGGGTTACCTGTCGGGAGTGCTTCTAGTGATAAATACCCAAAAGTTAATCTTTTTATTGTTGAAAAATCAATATAAAGCTAACAACAATAATAGTCTTATCACATTTGAAATGGATTTACCACTTGAAGAGCCATGCCTCAAAGCATCAAAGAGATGCTCAAGACTCAAAAGGGTAATATAACCTCTAATTATCGTCTAGGCAAATATCCAATTTATCTATGCAGTCTCATAAGGTAAATATTAATAAGTATATGAGAATGTATTGATTAGGATTTATTACATATCTTTCGACTATATATATCTTGTTAAAGTGTAGTTATCATTTATTAGCACTCTTCACAACTGTCACGAAGGACGCACTAATGTGATGGAACTAATGTGATTCTATCGATATTATGCCCCTTTCTTAGCTTAAAAGTAATGGCTACATAAGACGCAACAAAAATAGTGTAACTAATTAAATTTGAACGCGACAAAGGATGTTTCTTGTGGGTTTCAAAAAGCAATTCTGTAGAATCCTCATGTTTTCTTACTTCTGCACTCTCTTGCTACATGACAACAAATCTCCTTACGTCGTAACTTCATCAACCTCGCACCCCTAATCAAATCTTATTTTAATAGCCAAACCAAAGTCTTCTTCCATATCTATACGGCTTTTTGAACAAAATTGATTTGCTGTATCAATCGACCAGAGTAAATCAGAAGTGGAGGTGAAAAGAGAGATGTCACTAGTTTGAAGTGATTGCCCCATCGATATAGACCAATCTCCGATCCACATGACAGGCTATTGAGTTTGCTTTTGTCTTCAATAATTCTTGAAAGATGTCTCCCTTATGATTCTCGCCAAGAATAATATTCCCTATATCGGGGGACAAAATTTTCTATAAAAAAAATGTGAAGACCATATGATATAGAAAGTCATGAGGACCCACTATGGACTCGAGTTGTCCCCACAAGGATCCCTTCTTTATATAGTTGTGCTAGCTAAAATTTGTACTTAAGCAACTATAGTAATTCTAGCTACACGCATAGCAAGAATAAAATAATAGGGTGGATATATATGATTTTGCTTTCAGGTGGAGTATAGAAGAGGAGAGGGTATTTTATGTAACGATACGCACATAAACCATCGCAAATTTATACATTTTAGTTTTAGATAAGGATTTTCTTAGATTTATTTGATAAAATATATAATCGTTCGTGACTGGGTTGATGATGGTGTTTGTGCAATGTCTTATTATCATATAAGATAATTTTTTTAATGGTGACTATTTATTTCAAGAATGATCAACTGTGTAACAAATTGCATGACGGCTAACCTTCGAGACTTAATTTAGCATATATGGAATATATATCAAGTGATTAAGCGCGATGGAACGGAAAAAAAAAAATTTCGAAGGTGGAGAAGAAGGGAGGGGGAAAAAATAAAGTATAAAAATAGAAGAATGTGTCAGAAGGAAGTGACGGGGAGAGAGAGATGTGAAAAAGTTGGACACGACTTCGCTAATTATGGAGCTTCAGCTTGGGTCCACCTCCTTTAAATTCTGGACTTTCTTGCATTTGTTCCGTTAACCGACTGGGGCTTCTCTATAGGCCAGGCGACCGCAAGCCTTCAGTCAGATTAGGATCACTCGATCTCATCTCAATCTTTTCAAATTGCGCCTCTCCTCCACGCAGACCAAGCCATTCCTTACCAATTTCCCTTTGCCCAAAGACAAACAGAGACATGTTTCATGCTCTCAGCTCCATGAATATCTCTCTAGTGTTGCTGCTCATTCTTGTTCTATCGCAAACCATAACTAGCAAAGCTAGGCCAAGTAATCCACGATGCGTTGCTTTATCTTGTGGTGATATTCGTGATATAAGTCACCCGTTTCGATTGAAGAGTGACCCAAAGGGATGCGATGACCCAAAAAAGGAGCTGATCTGTGAAGATAATCGTACTATTCTATACTTCCATGATGGTCGATTTTATGTACAATCTATCAATTATTCCAACCTCGAAATTAGATTGGTTGATGATGGGTTGAAAAAGGATAATTGCTCATCTCTCCCTCGTCATTTACGGGCGTTCTATAACTTCAAGAACTATTCCGATCCAAATAATTTATATGACTTGTATGGAGGCATACTGGTCATTGTGAACTGCTCAAAGGCAATTAACTCTCCCATCTACATCGCTATGAGTCCATGCATTAAGGGTTTGTACTCTTCCAACACATCATCAAATTGGAACTTGTATGCTTTGCTCAATCCATCAGCATCAGATGTTAGGGACTTTTGCACCATTAGCAGCTGGACAATATTACCCTATTTTAGCAGTTATGAGCAGATCAATAGTAGCTTCTACAACTACGAGCTAATCCATAATATCATGGCCGATGGATTTACTCTCTACTTTGGTGCATCCCGGATGGCATATAATTGCTTTTGCTACTTTGATCCGTTCAACTACTTTCTTTTATATATCTCCGTTTATTATGGTAAATTTGACATGTATAGGGCCTACAGGAGTCAAGTTTGCGGATCCATGTACTACGAGGGCGGTAAGTATTTGGGCAGCAATGAATTTTACCATAATTTTGCATGATTCTGTACAATGTTTCACTTCCCACTTTCTCTTCAAAACTGGAAATGAAAGAAACATGTAATATACATGAAACTTACGACAAATATACAAGATAGTGTACGTCAACTATGTGTATTTGAAAGTTTTTGGGAGGATCGTATTACTTATAAATTCTAAGTTGAAGGAGTTGCAAGATTCGCGAAACAAAATGAAAAAGTGACGATAGAAGCCACCCCCAAACAGACTCAGACCAGCTGCACATGTACAAGTGTCTAGATTATAATTCCTTTCCAGAGAAGGGCTAGAACTCCCACTGTAAAAAAGAAAGAAGATGCTACCACATGACTAGCTTGTGTTGGCATAGAATATACATTTTCTTAATTTTTTAGCTAGTTCTTTAATTAATCACTTGAGTAATAATCTGGGAGACGCTCCTTAACATTCCTTAAAAAAAAAAAAATTGTAGTCATGCACCACTAGGAGGAACAAAATTATTAATTAAACATGAAAATCACTGTTTCTCTAGATTTGTTAACATCTAACAAAGTGAAATGAATTTTTTGTATTGCCTACCATCTATGTATGAAGCTCATTTTTTTCATTTATTTGTCAATTCACGCGTGCCACTACTCATATTCTTTTGGACAAAAGTCAACTTATACAAAGTGACGGGCTACTACTCTATTTTCTTGTGAGTTTTGTTTTCCAAACTTCTTTTCCTTCAATTCCTTTTCACACCAATCATTCCTTCCACAGGTGTGCTGGCTACTGGAAATTTTATAATACTACTAGGTAAGCCGCAATGATTTGTTCTTTCAATAATTATAAAAATAACATAGTCTAACCCAATAAAAATCTCTTCAGTGTCTTTTTGTCTAGCGAAATTCGTAATTGGGATGCCATTTGTCACAATATTTCTGATCTACAAGTATAGAAGAAGGCACCTAGCAATGGACAAGAATATTGAAGAATTTTTGCAAGCTCAGAATAACTTTTTGCCCATAAGGTACTCTTACTCTAATATTAAGAAGATCACCAAAAACTTTAAGCACAAACTAGGTGAAGGGGGGTATGATTCTATGTACAAAGGAATGCTTAGAAGCGGCAACGAAGTGGCCATCAAGATTTTGAAGCAGTCCAAGGCCCATGGCCAAGATTTTATCAGTGAAGTGGCTACTATTGGAAGAATTCAACATGTTAATGTAGTGCAACTCATCGGTTTTTGCTTTGAAGGCTCGAAACAAGCTCTCGTGTATGATCTCATGACAAATGGGTCTTTGGATAGCACATTTTTGTGGAGGAAGCTGATAAGTTTCTTGACTACATGAAAATATTTGAGATCGCTCTTGGGGTGGCGAGGGGGATTGGATACTTACATTGGGGCTGTGACATGCAAATACTACACTTGATATCAAGCCTCATAACATTCTTTTAGACAAGAATTTTGCCCCAAAAGTTTTTGATTTTGGACTCGCGAAACTTTATCCCACGGATCATAGCATAGTTTCATTAGCTGCCACAAGAGGAACCTTAGGATATATGGCGCCTAAGTTGTCTTACAAAAACATTGGCGGCGTATCTTATAAAGCGGATGTCTACAGCTTCGGGATGTTGCTCATGGAAATGGCAAGTAGAAGGAAGAATATAAATGCAAATGTAGAACGCTCAAGCCAAATTTATTTTCCATTGTGGGTGTATGACCAATTCAGTGAAGGTACCAGTGTTGAAATGGAAGAAGTTGTAGAAGAGGAAAGGAAGGTGATAAAAAAAATGATAATAGTTGCACTTTGGTGCATACAATTAAACCCTGATCATCGTCCTCCAAGGAACAAAGTCCTAGAAATGTTGGAAGGAGATATTGGTAAACTTCATATGCCTCCAAAACCGCTTATCTACCCACCAGATGTGTCAGTTAACAATGACAAATCCGACATGGAACTAGAAACGCTCTCTACTTCACCGAGTGCTTCGGTAATTTCAACTAGTTTTCCTTATAGAGATAGCAATGTTGTTTAGAGAACCATGCACTTTGATTGGAAAAGCTTTGTACATTTGCCCACAATCTAGTATTATGTTGGGAGGGAGTTGAGCTAGTTTATCTCGACCCTAATTACTTTGAGATTGTCTTCTTGTGGCTCTTACATTAATGTTGTGTTATTGTACTTCACATAGTTTTACTCTTTTTCACCTTCAAAAGGATAAAAAAAATTGGTCAGTGAGCAAGGAAAAAACAGAGGAGGAAGGCGACCGCCATTGTGAATGCCCTCCCTTGTTATGTGATTTTGGATAATGTCAATGTAAAAACTAACAATAACCCTTGATCTTACTCCTACACACGCCATTGCCACCGTATGATTTCTCGATATAAAAAACAACTGGTTTCGACCTATGAATTCATTATCAAATAAAATATATATGTTTACGTTTAACAAAGTGGACACCATCTATCTATGCTAGAAACAATTTTTATCAAAATGGAAAAAACATTATCTTAAATGGAACAATTCAATGAAGTTTATATTGAAAGAACCCATAATCTGTTTTAAAGTTGACATGAAATTATCAACGAGTAATAATATCTAATGATTACAATTTTCTCTTAGATCACTCAGTTATGGTGATTTCAATAAATGAAAATTCATCTATGCCCGATATTGGCCATGGAGGGAAGGGGGAGAAGGAGAGGCAACCCTCTACCTGCCAAAAAAATTAACAAAATTTTCAATTACAAATCTGAAGTGGGCATTTTTTTTTTTTTTTTAAATGAGGGGAATGAAGTTGTTTTAAATAAGAACTATGAGTAACCATTATAATTTCAAATGGGTGAACTGATATCCAGCCAAATTTTCAAACGGCGGATAATTTCATCCAAAATTTTATGATTTTACCTCTAGATTTATGCTGAACAGGTGTATGAAATAGAGAATCGTTACCTTGAAGAGCAATCGCTGAACAATTTTCGTCCAGAATTTGCCCGTTGCCACAAGGCTGTCCGCCGAAAACAAATCGCTCCTTACACCTTTCAAGTTCCAACCCGCGAGCTCCATCCCCAGCTCGAGGAGAAGGAGTGTCTGTTACATCTAAGGAGTTCAAAGAGGCTAGGATTTTTCGATTCTACTTCTGCTTCTTCTGGTTTGTTCGATTCACTCGATTGGATTGGAGGGTCGACAGTGTAGGCGTGGAGGGAGGGTGATGGTGCGGGATCGTGAATGAGTTTGGTTTCTGGTGTTTGTTCTGGTCAGGATGAGGGTGTTGCTATGGCGGAAGTTTGTATTTGGGGGGGAAGAAGGCACAGGTGATGGTGTTTTTGGTGGTGGGCTTCATGGACTGCGAGCTAATGTTGGAGTAGAAATGGGTTCCTCGCTTTCTAAGGACTTGGAGTCTGCAGTTGGACTTGATGTCCAGAATATTGCTTGTGGCGGATGACATGCTGCTTTAAAGTCCAAGCAAGGAGATAGCTTTTCCTAGGGGAGAGATGGGGTGAGAGATTGGGGCATGGCTGGACTCTTATGTCTTGCATCGAAAGCTAATAGATGCTCTCCACAATACATATATGAAGCCAGTATCATACATGTTCTAGTGATTCATACACTTGGGGGTGATGGAGCTTATAGTTTTGGTCTTCTTGGGCATGGGAATGAAGTGAGCCGCTGGGTATCAAAAAGAGTGAGTGGACCCTTGGAAGGTGTATATGTCTCATCTCTCTCCTGTTGAATTTGGCACGCTGTAGTTGTCACTTCTGCTGGCCAGTTACTTGCTTCCGGTGATGGCGCCTTTGGTGTTCTGGGCCATGGAGATTGGAATAGTGTATCAATACCCAAGGAAGTGGAGCCTTGAAAGGGCTTCGCACTGTTCGAGCTGCTTGTGGTGTTTGGCATACAACTGCAGTAGTGGAAGTCATGGTTGGTAGTCCTACTTTCGGTAACTACTCATTCGAAAAATGCATTAGTGATTAATGGATGTGATCGGTGGGCGGTTTAATTTTTTTGTAAACTCATTTCCCTTTTTTTTTTAATGCAAATATTCAAGTTTAATGAAATTCAAGTGTTTAATGATAAGTTGATGATGGTTGCTTGGCCAATTACTTGCTGTTTTATGATGAGTTGGTAATGATGATTATTAACAATCACTTGGCCAAATGGTTGCTGTGATCATAAATGTTTCATATACTCTTGTTGGCCAAATGCTTGCTGTTAGAATTGTTGGAAAGCCATTAGATATACTGCTGTTAGCATTTTCAATCATCTTTTGGCTCTCACACGTTCAGTTAACAAATTATGCCTGGTTTTGATTTCTCCTTTCCCGAAGTTCGCTCTTTGTGCTTGTATTAAGGGGAATATTCGATGGTACCATTGAGAAAGAGCGAGTTCTACACATCCATCAGCACGAAAAGCCATTTGAGAAAGAACCGCTCACACTTTGCAATAGAATAAAGGTGGATATGTATATAATGGAGCACCATGGGTAATAACAGAGTTCAAAACAACTGAACAAGAGCTCAGGATCCTCTAGTTCTTCTCATTACAAGTTTACAAGGGAGCTTCTGGTATATTCAGATTTCGTTTCCAGGAATCAAATTTTAATTGATAGGCACAAGCCTGTTCCCTTCTCTTCAACCTTTTCTGCTTCTATTTCCAGGGGCTTACTATAAACCGAATTGAAGCGACAACTACACAGAATTAAAAACTGGGCAAGCTTTTTTGATAAAGACCGTTAGCCATCATCTCGTCGCTGCTTATCTCCATCAAAGTCATCGTTTCTTTGGAAAATCGAACGGGCCCCATGTTACTTCAGCTGAATTCCAGCAATAAACGGTGGGTTCTGCTTTGCCACCTGAATATTGTGCCCTTCTCTTTCAACTTGGAAAGCAACGGGTAGAAATCCGAGAACTGGCATGAGTGAACCTGATCTTCGTCCAATTTCGAAACTCCCTTCTAGGGCAAAGCAGTGCTGGAGATAGGTGTGTTCATTTTAAATATCTTTGCTAGGATTATCCACAATTGTGAGAATATGATCTCTCAAATATTCGGGGAAAGTCGCTGATGATGAAGAAGACTACACCTCTGTGAACAGGGTTTTCGTGGACCGCATAGCTCACTTCCTCTTGATTTGGTGAATCTGGAATTTCACTTCCTCGCAGACTGGGAACGCATAAATTCCTCAAAGAAACCTGCAAAATATCAAACTGTCATGATTGCTATATAAACAAGCATTACAATTGACTGCTATACCCGCATGGCATGATTCGCCACTTTTTCATGCAATGAGGTTTTGACACACAAAATTTTGCTTTTCCAGAGTTTTGGGACCTTTAGATGCATTCTTTTGTTCTCTTTTTGAGAGAGAGAACCTTAGAAACTATCGTCTTAATTACCAAAGAACGCTAGTGGCATCCAGTCCGGTATAGCCTTCTCAAGGATTTCAAGCACTGGAGTCCTGGAACATCCCCCGGTTTCTTGCAATTCACCATGTTCAGCTCCTCTAAGTTCTCCAATTCAGACAGATCAGAGATCGTCTCCGTTGCCATGCAGTCTGCAATATTAACCTCTACCAAACTCAATGGAAGAGACGGAAGAGACTCGAGCTCCATAAATTTGTTAAGCCTCATGAAGATGATGTTTTCCAATTTTCCTATCGATTCTGGAAGCTCTGCGGCATCATAATGGACCATGGTAGTGAGACGCACCTCGAAATTCTAGGTCACCAACAAATTTAGGAAGTTCAGTCAGGGAGATGCACTTCATAATACTCAACAATTCAAGTTTCCTCAATGACCGCACCGAATCAGATAGGTCTTCTGTTCCAGTATCATTAAGCATGAGTTCTTTGAGAGAAGCCATCATTCCCACAAGGGATCCACAATCAACAAAGAAAGAAGGCGCACGAAATTCTAACAAATCAGAACACTTGTGCCGGTTTTTGGACATGTGTGAAAACTACCTCGCCAACAAATAGCCCTATTTCCACACCTACCCTGTCGACCCTCCATTTCCAGTTGAGTGAATCAAGCAAACTTGAAGAATTAGAAGTAGAGTCGAAGAATTTTAGCCTCTTTAAGCTCCTTAGATGTAATTGAACGCTCCTTCATCCAACTGAGGAGGATGGAGCTTCCAAGGAAGAACTTGAAAGGGGTGAGAAGCGATTCATTATGGGCGAGACAGACCTGAGGGCGGGAAAATTTTGGACGAAATTTGTTTAGCGACATTTCTTCTAGATGACAATCTAGAGTTAAGTCAATTTTTTTTTTTAAATATAAAATTACCCCCTTTTAAGTCTTTGGAAACAGTTGCCATGCCAACATTTAACAAGACAATGAGTTCAAATCATTATTTGAGATTACATTGATTACTTCATGACTTTATTTAAAATAAGGTTCAATCCATATCTTTTTTTAAAAAAATAATAATAATATTTACGCTTTAGATCTATATTTGAAATTTTCTCACAAAAATAAAAATTACACAGCTATAGAGAATTTAATCTCATATTTAGTTTCATGCTCAAACTTTTTCTTTAGAAACAAAACATATCAAAATCCGTGTCAGTTTGCTTAAGGTAAATTCCAATATAATGCATTCAATGGGAAAGAGGTCAATTGCAAAGATGTAAACGAAGACATAATCTCATCTTTACCTTAAATGTATAGACAATTGTATTGAGCTATCTCTTTCTTCATATTATTATTCATGTAATAAATTATGACTTTTAGTTAATACTATATATATACGACCATCCTAAGTGGTGTGGTCGGTGCTGATGTTAATAATTTTAATAATATCTAAATATTTTTCTTGATTTTTCTTTTCCTTTCTTTGTCTTCCCTTCTCCAAAGGCAAGGATTGGTGAGATCAACCTTTCAGCCTTTGGCGAAGCTCGCCTTTGCTTGCCACTGGTGAAGGTGAGCCTTGCCCGCTCCTAGCGTGGTTCCACCTCGTTGCTAGGCGAGGTTAACCTCGCCAGATTTGGCTAAGTGTGGTCAACCTTGCTAGTCGGCCTCGCTAGTTGACCTCGTCGGCCCTTGCCTTTAGCTGGTTGTTGAGGCATGACTACCAACTAAAGGAAGAAGGGAAGGAAAATAAGAAAGAGAAAGAAGAGAAAAAAAAAATTAAAAAAAAATGGAAAATAGACATAGTGGTGCTTTGATACTATATTGTCAGAATACCAAGTGTCTTTAGATTAGACATACTTAAATCTCGTCTAGTCAACATACATAGTTCTCCTGTAGTAGAATAGGGCATTATGAATCTGATTGCCCAGTCATTCCTTATAAGACCTCCCCGGGGGCACAAAATCAGATTGGTCCTTATGGACCTTGGCTAAAAACAGAGGCCATTGAGCACAGCCCATACTGGGAAGCTTTCTATGGAACCATTGATGAAGATTTCATTGTGGAAGAAACCTTACCTGTGGCATCTGCTACAGCCCAGGTACCAAACCCGGCAACTGCAGAGCATGAGCAGAATATGCAGATTGTGGCTTGTAGTACTCAACGAACAGAGGTGGAAAAGGATCCTGAGCCGGATTGTGTAGAGGCACCTCCTCCAAAGACTACAAAAGACCTGGGAAAGCAGATTATCAATGTTGATGATCCAATCCATAACTCTTTGAAGATAGGCAAGTGTAGCAAGAAACATATGAAGGTTCAAAAGGCGAAAAAACAGAAGAGTACAATGGATACTCACTCGTCTCTCATGGATGACCTTGATCTGCTGGAAACTACTGTCCAGTTGATTAAGGAAGGTGCTGAATGGGCTCTGGTGGCTAGCCCTAATAAGCCACCCCAGACGAAATGAGATTAATGAGCTGGAACTGTCAGAGGCTGGGCAACCCCCTGACAGTTCGAGAGCTGAAGGCTCTCATCACCCGTGAAAAGCCCAATTTAGTTTTCTTAATGGAAACAAAAAATAAAGCACCAATGGTGGAGAACATATGCAGAAAGTTGAAGTTTCAGAACCTTTACCTTATTAATCCCCAAGGAATTGCTGGTGGGTTGGCCTTGATGTGGAATGACCCTGCAACAATAGAAGTCACAGCTAGTTCCAAGCAGTATATCAATGTAGTATGCATCGAAGCAAGAACAAACCGGCCGATGCAAATTACCTGCGTTCATGCATCTACTAATTTCAGTGAGAGGCAGCAACTCTGGCAATACCTTTCGAGTATCAAACCACAGGCCTCTACACCATGGCTCTGTATGGGAGACTTCAATGAGATTATTTATGTCTAGGAAAAAGTGGGTAAAAGGGAAGCAGATCATACCCGTATAGCTGCCTTCCATGATATGCTAAATGCCACAACTCTGATGGACATGGACAGCCAGGGATGTGCCTTTACCTGGACTAACAAAAGAGAAGGGGACGAGTTAGTAAAAAAACGGATGGATCGAATGTGTTGTACAGTGGAATGGCAAACTACTTACCCTGAAGCTGCACTCCAGGCACTGCCTGCCATAGGGTCAGACCATAGTCCACTGGTCTTATCTTTATATCAGGAACCTATGCGACACAAGAAAGAATTCAGAACTGAAGTCTATTGGCTGGAAAATGAGGAATATCACACTATTCTGACCTCCATATGGCAACAGCCCTCCCTCCTTCCAGCCACCTTTTCCGAGAAGCTTTGGGTAACTGCTGATCACCTGCTGAAATGGAGCAAGCAGAGGTATGGTCACACACCAAAACAGATTCAACACCTATCTCTGCTCCTTACCAAACTCACAAATGACCCACCTCAGTGTGATACCAAACAGCAAATCCAAAGCATTACCAGCCGAATCGATACCCTGCGTAAGCAAGAAGAACAATATTGGGGCTTGAGATCTCGAATCAAATGGCTTCACTGAGGAGACAGGAACACACGCTTTTTCCATGCAACAACCATTCAACGACGACGTCGAAACAACATATCGATGTTAAAATTGGATGAAGACAGATGGACTCGAGATGCTGATACGATTAAAACCCATATTCAAGCTTACTACAAGGAGTTTTACACAACTGAAGGAAACAGGTACTACCAACCTGTGTTGAACCAATGCCACTCGCCTGTTACCGACACCATCAATGCTGATCTCGAGGCAGAATCTACAATGGAGGAGGTGAGAGATGCAGTGTTTCAAATGGGTGCATTCAAGGCCCCAGGTCCAGACGGATTCCATGGGTACTTCTACCAGAAATCATGGGACATTTTAAGTGCTGACCTGTTCCAGATGGTGCAATCCTTTTTTACCTCGGAGGTAATGGACCCACAGCTCAACCGTACCCACATAGTGCTCATCCCTAAAGTTAAAAACCCTGAAACCATACACCAATTCAAACCGATTAGTCTCTGCAATTTCAGCTACAAAGTCATCTCTAAAGTCCTAGCCAACAGATTACAGAAATGGCTACCAGAGCTCATCGAACCAAAATAGAGCGCATTTGTAAAGGGGAGACAAATCCAAGATGGCATTCTGATCACACAAGAGGTCCTACATCAAATGAGCATAACAAAGCGAAGAAGACAACATCAAGCAGTCCTAAAGCTAGACATGCAAAAGGCATACGACAGGGTGGAATGGGACTTTATCAGAGACTGTCTACTCAAAATGGGTTTTCCAAAAAATGGGTTGTGCTCATCATGCAATGCATCACCTTAGCTACTTTTAGTTTCAAATTAAATGGCTCCCCAACCCCTTTCTTCACCCCTTCAAGGGGCTTGAGACAAGGTGATCCGCTATCCCCTTACCTGTTTATCATCATTTCCAATGTGCTGTCCTGGATGATGAAAAAAGCAGTGGCAGAAGGAACCTTGCAAGGCATTAAGCTGACTCGATCCAGCCCTAGACTATCTCACCTGTTATTTGCAGATGATGCCATATTCTTTCTACAAGGGACATTAGTAGAATGCCAGAACCTACAGCTTATTCTGAATCAATATTGCCATGTAACAGGACAGGCAATTAACTTAAATAAATCAGGGGTTAATTTCAGTAAATGCTGTCGAGACATCCTCAAGAGAAACCTGGCCCAAGAACTTCAAGTACCTATCATAGACAAAACAGGTAATTACTTGGGGTTACCTACTGAATGGGAGAAATCCAAGAAGGATATCTGTGCATGGATCTTAAACCGTGTTAATTCAAAAATGGAGGGATGGAAGGAAACCTTACTTACCAAGGCGGGGAAGGAAGTGCTCATCAAAAGTGTAATCCAAGCCATCCCAGTCTATGCCATGACCATCTTCAAGCTCCCACTATCTATCTACAGGTCAATAGAACGTAAAATCGCGTCATTCTGGTGGCAAAAAGGTGACAGCAAACCTGGGGTACACTGGAAAAATTGGACTGCACTAAAGAAAAGAAAGGATTCAGGTGGTTTGGGGTTCAAAGACTTACCCACCTACAACGATGCTATGCTGGGCCGACAAGCGTGGTGCCTCCATCATTCCCCTCATGCTCTGTGGGCTTAGGTAATCAAAAGTGTCTATTTCCCCACGTGCGATATCTGGAAGGCTTAGAATAGACAAAGAGCGTCGTGGGGTTGGCAAAGCTTACTGAAAGGCAGAGATATCATAAGGGCAGACATCAAATGGGAAGTAGGCGATGGGAAATCTATCCACATATCGAAAGATAAATGGCTACACAGGCAATTACTTCACCAACCAGCGCAGACAGAACCTCAGATGGTAGCAGATCTCATCAATGAAACTCAACGTACATGGAACCAACAGCTGATACAACAGACCTTTGAACCAAACATTGCAGCAGAAATTCTAGCCTTACCTCTGCCCCCGGAACCAACACCAGACAACTTACTCTGGACGGGTAATCGAGAGGGCTCCCTTTCTGTCAAAAGTGCATACAACAGAGCCCTGGCTAATTCTCAAGACAGCAACTTTCACTCCCCTTCTCGTTTAGCCCTCCCCGCACGCTCTGGACACGGATCTGGCACCTCCCAACCTAACCAAAAGTCAGGCTTTTCTTGTGGAGCGCCTGCCAGAATGCCCTCTCGACCAAGGAAAATCTTTACAAAAGATCCATAGCAGTGGACCCTCTCTGCCCGATCTGCCATAGACAGATAGAAACTACAGAGCACATGCTGTTCCTTTGTAAATGGGTGAAAAAGATCTGGAAACAGCAGACATGACACGCATTCACTCCTCATACACAGATCACCCGAATGGATCTATGGTGGTTAGAATTTTTAAGGGTAAATCCGAAGGTACCTGATCAGTTTTTTGTGGCACAACTCCTGTGGCAGATCTGGAAATCCCGAAATGCCTGGATCTTCCGTGGTAAAGCTCCTCACCCTCCGACCGTGGTCGATCTCGCACAAGAACAAAGCATCACTTTGGTCAGAGGACTGCAACCGACAAAGCTAAACAGAAAAGACCCACCTTTACCCCAGATCTGGATACCCCCTCAGCGACCTGACCTCAAGCTCAACGTCGACGCGTCTTGGATGGAAGGCGACTTCACCGGCTCCACTGCGGGGATCCTTCGAGACGCCAATGGCTTGACCATAGACGGCTTCGCTGCAACGATTAGGGCATCCTCAGCCCAACAGGCGGAAGCTGAAGCGATGCTCATGGGTCTCCGTTTCCTCAGCGATTTCTGTTCGAGGAGAGAGAAGAAAGAGAGGAGAGAGACGAAAGAGATGAGTTTGAGGAGAGAGACGAAAGAGAAGACCGCTTCAGTTCTCCTCTGCGAAAGTGACAGCTTCTCCCTCGTGGAGTGCGTAATGGGCCGGGCCGTCTCCCCTTGGAACACCCGTCCTCTCATAAAAGCCTGTCAACGGGAATTAACCCATTGCCACTCCCTGGCCATCCGATCTTGTCCCCGGGAAGCGAATCGAGCGGCCGATTGGCTGGCCCGCCACCATCGAGCCAAACAGCTGGCGTCCAATTGGCTTCTATCCTTTCCCTTATCTCTTTTTGAAATTCTCGCTCTGGATTGTAATCCACTGGTGCTGTTTAAAGACTCCATCATATAATATATATCCTCCTATTTCTGCTCAAAAAAAAAAAAAAAAAAAAAAAAAAAAAAAAACAGACATAGTTGTGCCTCCACTCACTAAAAGTCTAGCGTGCATCAATCTATAAATCGGTTTTACCACTAGAGAACATTGTATATTGTTGGAGTACCTAGTGTCCTTACTAATTGACGTTTGTGCGCCTACATTACTATTCGTCACCCAAAGCTGCAATCTATCAACCACGACTTGACAACTCACTAAGGGGAGCACCTATATAAGATGAGATGCTTCCTCACTATTTAATCTTACTCTTCTTGTGCAATTGAGATCCTCAATTCCCTCTCATGGGAACTAATTCGAGTACCGGTGGGCCGATCCGGCCTTAACCTAAATTCCATGATGCAGATTGACTCATGCAGCAGAGTTTTGGCTGATTTTGTGATTCTTAAGTTGTGCATCAAAGTTTTGGTGCTGTTTTGTGGAAACACAATCTTGAGATGATACTCATGTTCTTGGAACTTGTTAAGGATTTTGTGAAATGAGTCTCGTAATAATTCCCCCTTTCTATTGCTGCCTAACGAGAGCAGGAAACCGAGGGGGATAGAATTTGCATTAGAATCAGCTCCGATGGAAATCGTCTTTTTCGGATGGGTTCTCTCCATAAATTGTTGGGATTGCGCCCCTACTACAATCGACCGGGGAGAGCATGGGAACAGGGGCAATAATGCTATGTTGATCCGAACCGACAATTTATAAAATATCACTTATATATATATATATATATATATATATATATATATATATATGTATATGTATATGTAAAACCAAGCACGATTCTGTCGCATTTTTTATCCTTTCAAAACTACTTTTCGTAAAATAGTGTTAATCATTAAATTTCATGAACCACCCGAGGATTCTGAGTTTGTTTCACTCAAAAGGATTCTGGGTTCAAACCCCCACCTTCTCAGGGAGGGATAGGATGGGGACGCGCAAGTTTCAGGGGTGGGCTTCGACTCTCACGCCCTGCAAGAGGCAGGGCAAAAGTCTGAGAGTGAGTGTAGAGTAGGTATAGAGTAGGACTGACCAAAAAAAAAAATCTAGTAAAATTTTTCCTTTTACGTATCTGTGAAAATCTGCACAGGTTCAACTCCAGCACTTAATAAGAAAGTATTCTAATTTTCAAAATATTAGCCATCCAAAACACCAAATTTGAAAAAGAAAAGAATAAAGGGCAACGCAGATGATGTTCTCTTAAAAGAAAAAGAAAAAACAGAAATAAAAAAGATAACAAAAAGCACATTTCACCGTCATTGCAATCATGTGGTCTGCGGCTTGCGGCTCTGTCAGGAAACTCACACGAGAGTTCTTGAGAACGGGCCGACTGGCTGAATTCCTCAACAGCGCTTCTTACCTTCTTAGCAGCGTCGACGCAAGCTGCCGTTTCAGTCTGCAGCTCCTTCGCCATATTCTGCTAAAGCGCTTTAGCCACCGTGATTAGAGATGCAAATGGTCTATCGTATAAACACCCATAATTCGTGATGAAATTCAGCAAATCAATGTAATGCCAACAAGAACACACTTATCACATTCGAAACAGATTTGCCGCTCAGGCCACCGTGCCTCAAAGCATCAAAAGAAGTTAAGAAGAATGCGAAAGAGAGAAATAAGGAATTTTCTATATATTTTGATTTATTCATAATGAGGATTATTAGCATTTTTATAGGTTTTATGAAAGACTAAATAAGATAACATATCAATTAAGATATGTAAAATCATGGAGGATATTCACATAATCTTGAGAGATACAAAAATCATCCTAATTTTCCTAAATAACTCTAACAAAAAAGATGCTCAAAACTCAAAAGAGTCTCCAACTATTGTTTTAGTGAATAGCCAATAGATTAGTATAATTTCATATGGTAAATGTTAAAAGTTTCTTAGAATGTATTCGTTAGGATTTATTAATTATATGAGCCCATTCGAATAAGGTAATGGTTTGGTTATGTGCTAATAGGAACATATGTATGTCCCATTTTTTGATCAATTTACAGCATGTACTTTGTACATATAGTATAGTTGCTATTTCAACATTTCTAATGAGTGTCAAGGATGCACTTATATGATTCTTTCAATGTCATATTTTTCTTAGCATGAAGGCAACGCAACATAAGACACGGCATAAGTCTTGTGGCTACTTAAATCTAAAAGCGAGAAAGCATGATTTGCGCGAGCTTCCAAAAAGCAAGTCTGTCCATTCTTCTTGTTTTCTTACTTTTGAACCCCCTTTTTTGCGCAGAGTGAATCAATCCTATTACTGATCCAAAAAAAAAAATCAATCCTATCAAATCTTATTTAATAGCCAAACCGGGATTTTTTTATTCCGCATCTATATAGCTTTTTGAAACAAAATTGGTTCATTGTATCAATCCACCATAGTTAAAAAGAAGGGGAGACCAAAAGAGATATCAATAGTTAGAAGTGATTGCACCAATTGTACGCACAAATCTCCAATCCACATCAAACACGATTGTAGTTGCTTTTGTCATCAACAGTTCTAAAAGTATGGGTCCCTTCTGATTCTAGCTAAGAAAGATATATTCCGTATCAGGCCTGTATAGAAAATGCAAGGACTATTCCTTAGATAGTCATTATGATCCCGTATTGCTTCAAGTTGTTCCTACATGTATTATACCATCTTTATATAGCCATACTACATGGCTAAAATTTATACTAAAGCAACTATAGTCATTCTTGCCTTCGCACGTGCCTTGCAAGAATACAATTATAGTATGGACATATGTGATTTTGCTTTTAAGCGGACCATAGGAAAGTGTATTTTATGTAGCTATTCTGCATGTAAAGTATTGCAAATTTATATATTTTAAGTTCTAGATAAAGATTTTTTTCATGTATTCATTCATGGCTAGGTTGGATATGACGCCATGTAATATATCATTGTCATTTGAGATACTTTTTTTCATAGCAATTAATTATTTCATGAAATGATTCATCTATGTAACCAATAGGAACATAAGTACGTCCCATTTTAAGATCAATTTACAACATGTGCTTTGTACATAAAGTATAGTTGCTATTTCAACATTTCTAACGAGTGTCAAGAAGGACCCACTGATATGATTCTTTCAATGTCACCTTTTTCTTAGTGCAAAGGTAACGCAAAATAAGACACGACAAAAGTGTTGTGACTAATTAAATCTAAAAGTGAGAAAGCATGATCCACACAAGCTTACAAAAAGCAAGTCTATCAATTCTTCTTGTTTTCTTAATTTTGAACTGCCTTTTTTGCGCGAAGCAAATCAACCCTATAAAATCTTATTTAATAGCCAAATCGGGGTTTTTTATTCTGCACCTATATAGTTTTTTTGAAACGAATTTTTTTTCTTTATATCAATCCACCATAGTTAAATAGAAGTGGAGATCAAAAGAGATATCAATAGCTTGACATGATTGCACCAATTGCACACACGAATCTCCAATCCACATCAAACACGATTGTGATTGTTTTTGTCGTCAACAATTCTAAAGTATGGGTTCCTTTTGATTCTAGCTAAGAAAGATATATTCCGTATCGTGCCCGTCAATCATTAGGTTAATTAATTTTTTTTTTATTATAGAAAATGCAAAGACTATTGCTTAGAAAGTAATTGGGGGGTCTCAATTAGGGTTGGCTATCGGGCTGTGCCTGTTACTCCACTAATAATGTTAACTTCGACTTTAATTTCTTGACTTGATCCATTGACTGACTTGGTCTTTTTTATAGGACAAAGCGACTCCAAAGTCTCCAATCGAACAAGGTCCATCCAATCTCTTTTCAATCTTTTCATATGGTGCCATCTCCACTAATAATGTTAACTTCGCCTTTAATTTCTTGACCTGATCCGTTGATTGACTTGGTCTTTTCTATAGGACAAGGTGACTCCAAAGTCTCCAATTGAACAAGGTTCATCCGATCTCTTTTCAATCTTTTCACGTGGTGCCATCTCCACATACCCCAAGTAGTTCTTTAACAATTTCACTTTGCCCAAAGACAAATAGAGACCTGATTAATTCTTTACCAAAAAAAAAAAAAAAAAATAGAGACCTGATTAATGCACTTAGCTCCACCGATGTCTAGGTAGTGTTGCCGTTCCTCCTTGTTCTATTGCATGCGATGACTAGCAATAACGCTTCGAGTAATTTGTAGTACGATGCTTCATATTGTGGTGACATTCGCAATATAAGTTACTCATTTCAATTGAAGAATGAATCGAAGGGGTGTAATGAGTAGGAGAATGAGCTGGCTTGTGAAGATAACTACATAGTTCTATACTTGTGTGATGGCCAATACTTCATGCAGTCTATCCATTATTACACCCACCAAATCAGATTAATCGACAGTGGGTTGCGAAAGGATAACTGCTCATCTCCTCCTTGTCATGCACTATATTGACCCAAACAACCCATACAAAATGGACCGTGATGGTCCATTGGTCATTGTGAACTGCTTGAAGCCAATTAGTTTTCCATTCTACATTACCACTGGTCCATGTATTGAGGTGTTGTAATCTTCCAACACATTATTGAATTGGAACTTGTATTTTCTCGAACTTATTAATGACTGATGTACACTCTATATAGCGTCACTTTAATAAAATAGAAGGCTTCTAATTATGCTAAATTGTTGAACACATTATAAGATTCTCTTCAAAGATGGTGAGGGAACACACCATAAGAAATAAAGATTGTGTATAAGAAGGAAGTGATGGGGGAGACTGATGGATTTGTTTGTTGACGGAATGTGGAGCCAACAATCACGTGAAGATAGTTTTGAAGAAACTTTGGAATTTTCAATTGGGTGTAAAATTTCCAAGGGTTGGACATGACTCCACTAATAATGTTACTTTAGTTTGGGTCCCCTTCTTTTGTCATGTTGACTGACTTGGGCATTTCTATCAGTTGAGGCGACTCCAAAGTCTCCAATCTAATGAGGTTTGTTCAATCTTTTTTCAATCGTTTAATGTTGTGCCTCCTTTTGTCCTCCACACACACCAACCAATTCTTTACCAATTTCTCTTTTCCCAAAGACAATCGGATCCCAAAGACACTCGGAGCCGTAGTTAATACTCTCTGCTCCATGAATATCCCTCTAGTGTTGCTAGTCTTTCTTGTTCTTTTTGCAAGCGATGTAATGCATGAATTTGCATCATTTTTTTCAATCTCAAGATTCAAAACTTGCTGGATGGGAATGTTTTTTTTGGTTATGCATTGCCCATAGGCTAAAGATTTAGGAGTTCGACCATAGCAATTAGCCACATCAACATGGTGTTCACATCCTCATTGCCACTCACCACAAAGTCATCTCCCAAAAATCCAATCCAACTAAAAGTTTTTTTTTTTTTTTTGGGTGTTTCTTCCCCTGTTGCAATCAAACACAGGAGACCCTTTATTTGGTGCCAAAGCAAAATCTAATGGACAAAAGAGAGAGCAAGAAGACAAAAACAAAAAGGTGAAGGGAAGATATCATTAACAAAGTAAATGGGGGTCAGCCAACTTTTGTTGATTAAGGGGCTCAATAAACTCAAAAAGTAAAAAGTTAGAACAAAATAGGGAAGTTCCCCTAATTTCAAACGTCTCTACTTACCAATCTGTAATATTCTTTTCAAGTTCCTAAACCTAAGGATCTGTTGGGTCCAATGTGGCTTTGTCAAGTCAGAGCTTGCTTCATTGTATGCATTGAAATGGTTGAGTTGGGATTGACTTGCATTGCCCATCGAACATCAATTATGTTCCTAGTATTTGGGTCGAATGGCCAAGTTTCAACGGGTTACCTATCGTGTATTGGGCAGGGTGCTTCTAGTGATAAATACCCAAAAATTGATCTTTTTATTGTTGGCAAATCAATATAAAGCTAACAACAATAACAACTTTATCACATTTGAGATGGATTTACCACTTGGAGCGTCATGCCTCAAAGCACCAAAGAGATGCTCAAGACATATAAGGATGATATAACCTATAATTATTGTATACGCGTATAGCAAGATACAGTTTCATATAGTAAATATTAAGAAGTTTATGAGAATGTACTGATTAGGATTTATTAAACATCTTTCCACTATGTATATATTTGGTAATCCTACATGGAATTTCCACATTCTATAAGTAAATGTCATTGGAGAAGAAATTAGAACAAACTATTCGGATGCATGCTGACATGTTTTTATGGTATCATGTCAAATTTGATGTTCTATATAGTGACATGAAGAATAACTAGTTTTGAAGTCTAAATTTTCTGCGAGAGTGAATCGGGGGAAAAAGGAAAATTTTTCTTCACCCCCCTCATTTTTCCTCTTTCCTCCCTCTCCCAAACAAAGCATTAAAATAGTGTTGAAAGATCATGAAGTCCTTAATTAACTGTAAAATGTTCTTGATATTTTTTCAAATAACAGCTGGGGCACGAAACCCTTTATGCCCATTTAGTGAGTCCTTATGCTAGCCTATTTTCTGCTCTAACTATATATGAATTCTTGTTTTATTTCATTCTATGATAGTATACTTTTGCCATTATTGTATCGTGAGTGTCCAAAAAATATAAGAAATCATTGCACACAAGAACAAATCCTTGAACTTATCAAACAATCACCGGAATTATTGTTCAATCTGAAAGAAGAGATCAGTGGACCTGTATAACATGGTTTCATGGTATTGCGTCAAAATTGATGTCCTGTGTTGTGACATGGAGAAAGAGTAGTTTTGAGGATATCTAGTTTTTATTCATGATATTATTCCCTGAAACTATAAATCCATTTTCCTATGATCGTCACTCATGGGGCGTAGAAAGAAGATGAAGATGAAGAAGGGAAGAGGAAAAAAAAAAATGAAGAGGAGAACAAGAAGAAAGAGACTGTATCAGAAGAAATTGATGGGGGAGAGGGGTGGATTTGTTCGTTGACGGAATGTGGAACCAACGTTCACGTGGAAAGAGTGGAAGAAACGTGGAGAAAGAAAGATCTTATGTGAAGCAAAATCTTTTGAATATTCAATTGGTGGAAATTTCCAAGATGTGCTATATGTATAGGTCAATGAAGGGGGTCATCAATTGAGAAAGGTTGTGACATGACTCCACTAATAATGGAATGGAACTTCAATTTGGGTCCACCTCCTTTAATTTCTTGACTTGCCTGCATTTGTTACGTGCTTGACTTGGGCTTTTCTATACAAGGCAAGTGAAAGTATCATGCCCCGTCAATTAGGGCTATGAAATTTTCAATAAAGAAAGTCATTAGGACCCACTGTCGCTTCAAACTGTCCCGACATAAATTCCATATTTATATAGCTGTACTAGCTTAAATGTATACTAAGCACTATAGCTATTCTTGCCATGTGCATCACAATAATACAATTATAGTAAATGATTTTGCTTTTCAAAGGAGTATAGGAGAGGACGTTTTATGTAACTACTTTGTACATAAACTATTGCAAAATTTATACATTTTAGCTTTAAATAAGGATTTTTTTTTTTTTTTTCAGATTTGCACAACAAAATACGTAGTTGTTCATGGCTAGATCAACAATGATCCCATGCGATATCATTGTCATATGAGATACTTTTCTTAAATATGAGATACTTTTCTTAAAGCAATTATTTATCTCATGAAATGATTCAACCATGTAAGAAATTGGAATTATGTCTAAAGTTTGTGGTTTAATTTAGGCTTTGTTGATGATATTTATACATAAAGCCTCTGTTTTAAAGCATTTCTAGTGATTTAGGAGACTAATTCCATTTAAGTGTTCACTTAAGAGGGTGTGATCGGTGGTGGTAAAGATTCACGTGAACTCCTCATCCTGTCAGTCACGCATTGGCTCTCGAAAAGAACAGGTACCATTCTAATGGTAATTGAACATGAGATCCCCGGACATGACGAGAATCCATTCGCTATAAAACAATTCGTGTACAGTTGATGCCCACTCTTCCCTGTGTTGTGGTCATGTCGAATCAATGGATGTCTACCATTATTTGCATAATCATTGTGCTTTCATGGAATCGCATGTTTCTTTGCTGATCGCTAGTTATTGAAGGTGAAAAATTGAATGGAGCAAGAATTTACCAGTCGAATAAACCCACTGATTTGTTCTTTTGGGTACAAATATACCATTTTGGCAAATAGTCAATATTAGTATAGTCTCATGTAATAACGTTGTTAAAATGTTTCTCAAAATAGATTGATTCAGATTTACTGATTACCTATCAAGAATTAGAAAACAACCAGTTTGATTAAGGGAAAAATTTGGTTACGTGATAGGAATATATAATTCCTATTTTCTGTTCAATTTACAACATGCATTTCGTATATAAAGTATAATCATTACTTTCAACATTCTTAACGAGCGTCAGGACGCGCTAATGTGGTCCTATCCAATGTTACATCCTTTTTTTAGCTCAAAAGTAACGGCTACACACAACACGATAAAAGTCCTGTAACTAATTATAACTAAAAGAGGGAAAGCATGATGCTCATGAGCTTTTAAAAAGCAAGCCTGTTGATTCTTTACTTTTCAATAAATAAAAAAAACTCCTTTTTTTGCGCAAAGTTCAATAAATTACTCACCCTGGCACCGCTCATCAATTCTTATTTAATAGTCAAACCGAAGTTTTCTTCCTTATCCACATGGCTGATTTTGTTCATTGTATCACTCGACTAGAGTTAAATAGAAGTGGAAATCAAAAGAGATCACTTGTTTGAAATGATTGCCCCAGTTACACACACTAATGTCCAACCACATTAAAGATTTTTTTTTTTTTTTTGTCAGTCCTACTCTATTCATATTCTAACACTCACTCAGTCCTACTCTATTTCTACTCTAACATTCACTTTTAAACTTTTGCTCTACCTCTTGCAGGGCGTGGGAGTCGAAACCCACTTCTGAAACTTACTCGTCCCCACCCCATCCCCCTTGAGAAGGTGGGGATTTGAACCCCTCACCTTCCCCTTCCATGTTGGAAGGGTGGTCACTGGAGTGAATTCCAGTGGTTAATCCACATCAAAGGTTACTGGGGTTGTTTTTGTCTTCAATAATTCTTGAAGCATGGCTAATAATTATATCCCCCTTATCTGCCGCGTCCATCATTAGGGTGAGAAAATTTTCGATAAAGAAGATGTAGAGTCTTTATGATGAACAAAGTCATTGCCACCCACTATCGCTTCAAATTGTCCCTTCTTGGGTCCCATCTTTATATAGCTGTATTAGCGACTACTGACATTGTTGCCAAGTGCATTGCAAGAATACTATTACAGTATGGATATATATTATTATGCTGTTAAGCGAAGTATATGAGAGCGTATTTTATTTAACTGCCATAATTTATACATTTTAGCTTCATATAAGGATTTTTTTAGATTTGCGTGACAAATATGCATTCGTTCATGGCTAGGTCGACGATGATGCTGCCTATATATATATGTACATATATATGTACATTTATTATATGAGATGCTTTTTATTTTTTATATTTAATAGAGATCATTTATTTCATTAAATGATTCGACCTCGTAAGAAATTGGAATTACATCAAAAGTTTGTGAATTAATTTAGCAAATATGGAATAGATATCTAAGTGATCAAGCACCGAGGATGAAATGTAATAATTTCTAAGAATGTGGGGAAGAAGTGGAAAGATAGTGATGGGATGGAGACCCAACAATCACGCGGAGAAAGTGGAAGCAAAGTAGAGATAGCGGAGAAGGAAAGATCAAATGTATAAGAAGATCCTTTGAATAGTTACCCTAATAATGAAACTTTGGATATGAGCAAGTTCTTAAAAAGCTCAAGGAGAAGAAGTAGGCGGGACATCCATCCTAGGATGGGAGACCCTATAATGTCACCCATGTATTCCCTACCTGTGAGGAAGACAAAGAAACATGAGGGAATTTGGGGGCCTTAGGGTGGTGAAGATAGACACTACATCGAGACTTTGATTTTGGCTATCGTTAGGCAGGTAGGCAAGTATAATAGCCTCCCATACTTGGGATGAGTGAGGGAGGGTGAAAGGCCCTCTGCTCGGTGGCACCCCTTACGGTGAGGTCCCTCAACCAACCGTTATGCAGGTACCCTAATAATGTAACTTCAGTTTGGGTCCACCTCTTTAATTGCTTGACTTTTTACATTTGTTCCGTTGATTGACTCGGGCTTTTTCTATAAAGACCAGGCGACCCCCAAGTCTCCAAATCTAACAAAGATCATCTAAGCTTTTTATATTGCGCCCCCTCCACACACACCAAGCAATTCTTTACCCATTTCTCTTTGCCTAAAGACAGAGGCATGATTAATGCTCTCGGCTCTATGAATATCTGTCTAGTGTTGCTACTCACTCGTCTTATTTCTAGCAATGACGAGCAATGTTGAGTCAAGCAATCAACAGTGCAATCCTTCATCCTGTGGTGACATTCGTAATATAAGCTTCCCATTTTGACTGAAGAGTGACCCGCAAGGATGTGGTGTATCAAGATTCGAGCTGGCTTGTAAAGATAATCACACCGTTCTAAACTTCCTTAATGGTCAATACTATGTGCAGTCTATCAATTATACCGAACAACAAATCAGAGTGGTTGACAGCGGGCTGCAAAGGGATAACTACTCGTCTCTCCCCCATCATCCATGGTCGCGGTATGACTTCAATAGACATTCCTTCTCATACTTCATCCCAAACAGCACCAATAGATTGGTCATTGTGAACTGCTCAAACCCGGTTAGTTCTCTATTCTATATCACTGCCAATCCATGCATTGAGGGGTCATACTCTACCAACACGTCATCAAATTGGAACTTGTATGCTTTGGTCAATCCAAATGTATTGGATGTTAGGGATTTTTGCACCACTAGCACTTGGACATGGGAGCCACATGATTTTTGGGGTGTCCTAGCTCATTATAGCTCTTTCAACTACAAGCAAATCCATAACATCATGGCCGATGGATTCGATCTCCCCTATTATATATATCCATGGAAGAAAACTTTCTTTTGCTACTTTGATATCTATGGCTACTTTCGGCTCGATCGTTACTTTTATTCCAAGCACTTATCTGTTAGCAGCAACGGAGGTCAAGCTTGCACATCCATGTACTATCTTGGCGGTAAGTATTGATCGACATTGAAATTTCACTGTAATTTTGCATGATTCGTACATTCTTTCACTTGCTACTTGCTCATTGGAACTGGAAAATGAAAGGAATATCTAAAATCCAAGAAAATTATGACAAAATACACATGACAGTGTATGTCAATGTATACGTGTGTCTAGATTATAATTTCTTTCCACAGAAGGGCTAAATCTATACTGTCAAAAAAAAAAAAAAAAAAAGGATTCTTGCGTGACCAACCACGAGTAGTTTTTTGTTGGCATAGAATTTACATTTTCTTAATTTTCTTAATTAGTTCTCTAATTAGTCATTTCACTAATAATCCAAGAGCCACTCGTTAACAATCCATTAAAAAAAAAAAATTTGTAGTCATGTTTCGATAGGAGGAACAAAATTATTCATTAAAAATGAAAAGCTCTATTTTTCTTGATTTGTAGACGATAAATTCAACTTATACAAAGTAGCTTGCTACCTATTCTTTTTCCTCATGACTTTTGCTTTCCAAACTTTTTTTCCTTCAATTCTTTTTCACATCATTCATTCCTTTCATAGGTGTCCTAGATGATATTGCATTTTGGACAACTAGGGATTTACCAGTACTATTAAGTAAGCGGCAATTATTTATTCTTACAATAATTATGGAAATAAAAAAAACATATTCTAACCTTTCAAAATTTTCTTCAGTTTTTTTTTTCTGTGTAGTGAAATTTGTAATTGGAATGCCATTTGTTGCAATATTTCTAATCTACAAGTACAAAAGAAGGCACTTAGCAATGGACAAGAACATTAAAGAATTCTTGCAAGCTCATAACAACCTTTTGCCCATAAGGTACTCTTACTTGAATATCAAGAAGATCACTAGAAATTTTAAGCACAAACTAGGTGAAGGAGGTTATGGTTCTGTATACAAAGGAACACTCAGAAGCGGCAACGAGGTAGCCATCAAGATTTTAAAGCAATCCAAGGCCCATGGCCAAGATTTTATCAGTGAAGTAGCTACTATTGGAAGAATTCACCATGTTAATATAGTGCAACTCATTGGTTTTTGCTTTGAAGGCTCGAAACAAGCTCTCATGTACGACTTCATGTCAAATGGATCTTTAGATAAGCATATTTTCACAAAGGAAGGTGATAAGTTTCTTGATTATAAGAAAATATATGAGATTGCTCTTGGGTGGCAAGGGGGATTGGATATTTACATCGGGGGTGTGATAGGCAAATACTCCACTTTGATATCAAGCCTCACAACATTCTTTTAGATAAGAATTTCACGCCGAAAGTTTCTAATTTTGGACTTGCAAAACTTTCTCCCATTGATCATAGCATCATTTCAATGACTGCTACAAGAGGAACTTTGGGATATATGGCGCCTGAGTTGTTCTACAAAAACCTCGGTGGTGTATCTTACAAAGCTGATGTCTATAGCTTCGGGATGTTGCTCATGGAAATGGCAGGTAGAAGGAAAAATGTAAATGCAAATGCGGAACACTCAAGCCAAATTTATTTTCCACTATGAGTGTATGACCACATCAATGAAGGAGAAAGTGTTGAAATGGATGAAATTGTTGGAGAGGAAAGGGAGGTGATAAAAAAGATGATAATAGTTGCACTTTGGTGTATACAATTAATTCTTGACCATCGGCCTCCAATAAACAAAGTCTTAGAAATGCTTGAAAGAGATATTGGTAATATTCAAATGCCTCCAAAACCGCTTATTTACCCATCATATGAGCCAATTGACGACGATAGAGTTGAAATGGAATTAGAAACATTTTCAACTTCATCAAGTACTCCCATAATTTCTGCTAGTTTTCCATTTGGAGATAGCAGTGGTGTCTAGAACCACGCACAGTTTAATTGGAAAAGCTTTGTTCCCCACAACATAGTATTATGTTGGAAGGGAGGTGAGCTAGTTTAGTTTGCCAGTGATTACATTTGGTCTTCTTCTAGTTCTCAGCTTATGTTGTGATATTGTACTTTTTTTTTTTTTTTTTTTTTTCCGGTCGGAGTGTTATTGTACTTCATGTATAGTTTCACCATGTGTGGTCCATACAATATCTTAAATGGGATGTAACCGTGTTTAGGAAGTGTATTCTATATGTTCATTCAATGTGAATTCTAGCTAATTCAGTTAATCATCTATAAACTCGTTCTATGTAGAATATTCACCAAAGGGGGCTGCAAAACATGCCATCGTGCATATACTTGCCAGTGGCCCGTGTCCTCTTTGACTAGGTATAGATCATTCTTTTTTCCTCGATTGCTTATGTCGCAAAGTTGTTTTTACTTTTTATTTGTGGTTATTGTATTTAGAAGTCGCACAGCATTTGGCTCGCCCAAATTCAAATTCTTTATTCACCAACTGCAATAAAATTTAATTTTCTTCACAATTCATTTACTTGGATCGAAAATTGATCAAATTCTTGAGAAAATACTGATGGGGTGATCATACGGTCTTGAAGGTCACATTAGCTCTAAATTTTAAACGATCAAAAGAAAATGGGACAATTATTTAGAAATGTCTTGCAACTTGTAAACATAATGCTTTTGAATCTGAAAACTTTCATTTTGTTCGTCTAAGTCTTAAAACTTGTAACTTGGTACGCATGATCCTTCCGTTATGCTGCGAATACCTCCCAAGCCGCTTCTATACCCAAGTGATCATGTGCCTGCCTATGACTAAGGTGAAAACTTGATTGAACTAGAAAATCGGTCAACTTTATTCGGGGAACCACTAATTTCTTCTTCATCCCAATGTGAAGATGAGATTGAGTTTAATTAGGGTGTTGACACCTGAAATAAAAAAAATTGTTTGAAATTGAATAAACAAAAAAAAAAAAAAAAAAAGCAAAAGAAAACCGAAAGAAAACGAAAAGAAAAAAATGGAAAATGAAACAGAAAAAAAAAGAGAAAAATGAAACAGAAAATAAAAGAAAAGGCGAAAAGCGAAAAAAGAAATAAAAAAGTCGGAAAATATAAAAGGGGAGCCTGCGAGGATCTCTCTCTCTTCCCCCTCTTCCCCCCCGCTTTCGACGCTCTCTCTCTTTTCTCTCTCCTGGGGGCTCTCTCTCTCTCGAGGGACTCTCTCGCTCCCTCTCGCTCTGTAACTACTCGATGGAGCTTCTTCCATGGGAGATCTCGAAACCCTAGCCTCGGACAACCCGGTAGACATCCGCCATTCCTCGCGGGAGAATCTCCGCCTCGCTCGCCGTCCACCGGAAGGAGCTCCCGTTTCCATCTCCGGCGGTTCTCCGGTTTCGCTCCCGGTTTCGCTCCCGGCTTCGTTCCCGCTCGATTCCGGAGATCTCTAGACAACTCGAGCCAGCCTCGCGTCCGGTTCTCTGCTCTAGCCGGCAGGCATTGGCGTTTCCGAATCGTTCCCGGTGGGGACGAGTTGTGTTGCTTTCCTCGTGCGAGCTTCGGGAGGAGGTAATCTGGTACCGTCCGGTTCGATTGGCGCTCTTCTAAGGACCATTGGCGTGGCTCTCCGATTCTCTCCGCAAGATTAATCTCCATTGCCAGAGGCCGAGGAGTTACTGAGCTTAAATCGTCAATTGATCAAGCTCAAATCGTCGAAAATATATCAAAGGTAATTTCTATGTCCCGAGCTCGATGAAGCAAGGTTGTTCTAGACAACCGGGGCTAGAGCTCACCAACCCTAGGATTCTAGATCTGCAATCTCAGCATATTTAGGATGTCAACAAGGCTTTATGACAGATTAGGATATGATTGAATTGTAGATTGTGATGATTTGCTTGATCATTGTTGTTCAGCAATTTTTGGATCCCTAAGTGGACCTTCTGTGCCAATGACTTTATATGAGCTTGTTGCAGTGATGGTTTGGTTGTGCTTTCCTATTTGGCTGTTGCATTTTGGACTCGGGGCCGAGATGCCTACTTTCTGCTCGATGAAATGCTCAAGTTAGATCAGAGTTGGCTCTCGAGCGTCTCTTTTAACTGTTGATCGGTAGATGTAATCAATTCATGTCCGAAATTGAACCATTGCTGAAATAAGTTTTGCTATGGCTGAGGTCTTCTCTCGGATCGACCACAAGTTTGATCTCTTGTATGCCAAGCGTGTATTTGTGCACTGGTCTGTCGGTGGTTGGATTAGCAAGTCTGGATGGTTTTGGTCTTCTGGAAGAGGATTTTAAGATGAGTATCTTATTTTGCATGCGTTTATGAGAATCTTGTAAGGATTGTGTGAAGCGTGCATTTTAAGTGGTTTTGTTTTTTTTTTTTTTTTTTTTTTTCATTTGTGATAGTTTTCGATTAGCCAATTTGGTTACTCCTTTGAAAACACACCTGATGGAGAGCCAAGTTTGTGGTTGTACTTTGGGTTTTTTTTAATTGGACGACTGAGATTGATGGTTATTGCTATTGTAATAACAAAAATGGTTTACCCATTGGCTATAGAGTATATTGGGTGGTCTCCTGCATGCTTGGTTTTTCATCAACAACCTTATTTTTTTAGATCTTTGGTGGGATTGTCAATGCTGAGAACTCCAAATTGGAAGAAACTGATCTTGCGGCTGATAACTATTTGCTTTTTAATTTCAATGACTATCCAAATGGAATGGTGACACTTTCCAATTTGTTAGTCATGGGCAATTAGCAGGCCAGGATGCAATGCGAATCTGATTAGAATCAATACTTGATTGATCTAGAATTGATTACAGTTAGATCTTTTGGTTCTATGATTTTTTGAACTTGGATGACAATTTTTCTGCAACCTTGGATTCCTGACAGACCTCTTTGTGCGTATGCCCGGAATTGAGTTAGTATATGTGCTTTTTGGTGCTCGATGTCTTCATGAAAGTCGAAGACGGTTTAAATATCTTTCCAATGAGCTATAGAATGCCTTGAGTGGACTTCATTTGATATGGTTTTTGCATGTTCAAAGTCTAGTCTAGAATCTGGAAAATTGTTCTGATTTGTGTCCTGTTAATTGAATGACGACATGCTGGTCATGACGATGAACTACACGGGTGCATCTTTTTAGTTGACATACATGGTTTTCTATGTGACATATGCAAATAAATAAAAAAGGTCACTGGCCCCTTTGCATATGAGTTTTTCTCTGATGTAAATTCTTTGGCCGCAGATTTTAATAAACATTTTAAGCTGTCATTCGTGTTATGTTTGAATGCATTTTAAGCAGATAACGATGATGGGATTGCTCCCAGCTATTCTTGGCATTTTTTGCAATTGTAATAGTTACGAGCTCACATACACTAGATGCTGACTTGTGGAGGGACATTGTTGGGATTATAAGTGGTGTTTCCCTTATTTCTTGCTTGCATCCTCGTCGATTCCATATCTTCCTGCAGTAGTTTGGAGAACATTTGTTTCACTGATATATTTTCTGCTCCTCTCGAGGAATCTTTTCGGGCCGATTCCATACATACTGTTAGTGTGAATTGAAGCTATCTCCATGTGATTGAGTTTTTACTGACATGTTGGAATTGGTCATTTTTGTGCACGCTTGCTGTTCGTATGTCCTAGTATGTGGAAGGTTCCTTAGATGAGTTTTCCTCTTCTAGGGCTGATATGGCTGTCTGGTTTTGCGTTGTTGTCTTGGCTGTTTTACTGGATTGAATGTTGATGTATGAGAGAACCTATACTTCGGCTTGTTCTGTCCATCTATGCAAGTGTCTTTGTTTGAGCTTCAATAACTTCAATGTGAACAAAGTAGGACTTCGATGTCTCATGATAGATGATCAGGACATTTCCTTCTATACACTTGGACTTTCATAGATTTTTTTTATGTCTTCATTTCAATGAATATCATCCATGTTTTGTGCAATCCCTGTTGTGACTTTAACTGATTGTGTTACATATTACCCTGTTCTATTAATAGACTGACTAGTTCATGTTCTAGTATTTTTAGACATTCATGTGTTGATAAGATGTTAGTGTCTCTATAAGATTGGTTTGGGATACGCTGAACTTCATTGTGGGAAATTTGCAGAAATAAAGCGTGATTTGCTACTCTTGTCGACCTTCTTAAATTTGCAGGATGTTTAGGAATTTTGATTCCTTGACACTATCTTTGAACTTGTTCACAATTTTAATAAGTTCATATGATACCTTTGTGGAAAATACTTTGCATTAAGGTTGTTTAGCCTTTCTTCATGACTTGACATGATTTCCCGAAGTTGTGAGTTTTGGGTATCATATGAATTGCATACTGACTGCCTTGTTCTTCATGAATATACATGTTGCACGAACATGTTCATTGATACGTGATGATTGTTTCTTTCATTTGTATGCATCTGGTCATCCGGATTTCTTAGTTTAGATTTAGAATAGGACTGAAGATAGGGAAAGCATGAAGAAGGTGGAGGTCGATGTCCGTTCCGACCATTATGATGTAATTTCCTTTCTTTCTTTTCCTTCCCCGACATATGTTTCGGGCCTTTTGTGTTGTATAAAACCTGACGAGTTGCGGGTCTTTCTTTTTCTCTCTTTTCTCCTTCTTTGATGCTCTCTTCATTTTTAGGCATCGCATGATTAGATTTACTGTTTTTTCTTGATTGTTTACTTTCTGTCTTTTAATTGTTTTTTCATTGATTGTTTTCATTTTTTTAGAAATAAAACACATTGAAAGCAATTTATCTTGTATAGATATAATAAAACAAAACACAACATTCCATTTAGGTACCGAAATGGCGTTAATAGAAATATTAACGTAATCCAAGTCCCCGAACTCAAATCTCTGGTTGCGTAGAAATTGAGGGATTTCTCTCAATCTTCGATTAGGTTTTCTAGCTGACCTCCAAAAAAAGCTAGTGGCGGCTCCCATATATTATTTAGGTTGTTAGATGATTAAATTGTATAATATTTTGTTGCGTACACCATGAGCTTGGGAGAGGTCGAGATCTTGTCTTTAGGTTAGGCGCGACAAGGGGGATCCTTCTTCACATTTAAACAATGTGACACCGATGACACGTTGATTTTGGGGAAGAAAAATGCAGCAGGTGAATCACACATGATGTATCTTGGAGTGTTGTTCTCGTGATACATGGAGCTCGGAGAAGGGAAACTATCTTCTTCTGCTTGGGTTGCATCAGAGGGAGTCATGGAATTGGAATGCAAGTCCGCGAGCGCGGCTGATGGCACCCAAACCCGACCGGCTTGTAGAACCCACTGATGGCATACGATCAGTTGGATAGGATTGAAAATGGTTTGGCACATTAGAGAAGCTACATGCGCTAGATTAAGAAAAATATAAAGACCTCGTCTCTCGCTACTATCGTGTGAGGGTTGATTGGCCGTTGCGACCACCCTGCTAGGGTTGGCCGACCCTCAAGACTTCTTCAACTACCTCTGTGTTCCTTTTTTTTTTTTCATTTTAATTCTTGACTTTTTTTTTTTTGGATTTTCATTTTTGTTTCTTTTCAGTTTTGATTCGTCATATGACCCACATATATATACAAATTCGATAATTTCAAGGATTGATTTATTCTTTTTGAAGATATTAAGAGTTGATTGCATTTTAATTGAGAACACCAAGTAATCATACTTTTGACAGGAGAAAGTCATTCCTCTCGATCTTTTCGAAAACTAAATTTGTGGAATCGACAAAACAAAAGAATGACAAAACATTACCATCACCTAACAATGACGAAATCATGGGTTGATTGATTTTCTTCTTCTCCTCGTACGAATGAAAAGCAAAATAAGCGGATTGACTTTAGCCTAGTTTGTTAATTCCTGAATTTTGCAGAAGAATTGCCTTCGTGGCTATCTATTTACATTTCTCGTTTCCCGAGTGTGCTCTCTTGGCATGGAGCAGTGCGTCTCTTTCTCTCTTCCCTCCACCATCCAATATCAAAGCTCCCTCCTTCCCGCCAAAACCTCTCCCCCTCTCGCCCCTTGACCGCCGCCTAATCACCCTCGCCACCGTGGCGGCGACCTCCCTGGAGCAATCTCCCACCCCGACCTCACGTCCCGTGATGGGTCCCATCCCGACCTCCGCGCCTTCTCTCTCCTCCTCAAGTCTGTTCGCTCTCGGAGGCGGGTCCATCGCGCACTGGCTCGGTACCAGCTCGAGGCCCACTCGGGGATTCTCAACTTGCTCATCAGTCTCTACTCGAAATGCAATGACTGGGCCGAGGCCGAGAGGATATTTATGGACATGGGTCAGAAAAGGGGCTTGGTTTCTTGGAGTTTGAAGCGGTCGAAACTTTCCTTCATATGCTTGAAGATGGCTTTTTTAACCTAACGGTTATTGTTTCGCGGCGGTTGTTCGGGCTTGTTCAGTTCCGGAGAATGCATCAATTGGCGATACAATTTTCAGGTTTATAATCAAAAGCGGCTACGTAATATGATGTGTGCATTTTAATTGACATGTTTGCCAAGGGTAGTGCTGATTTTGTTTCAGCTCGTAAGGCCGAGAAAAGGCCCGAGAGGAGTGTGGTTGCTTGGACTTTGATGATGACAAGATGTACTCTGGTGGGCTGTCCAAGAGAGCTGTTGATTTGTTTCTCGATGTGCTTGTGAGTGGGACTGTGGCAGATAGATCTACACTCGAAGCTCTTTTGTCAGCAAGTTCGGAGTTGGAGTTGCAATCGCTGGGGTTGCAGTTGCAATGCTGGGTTATACAGTCTGGATTGGCTTCGGATGTCTGGGTTAGATGCAGCTCGGTGGACATGTACTTGAAGTGTGTAGTTAGTGGATTGCTTAATGATTGGAGAAAGGTGTTTGATTGGGTGCAAGATCATAACGTGATGTCTTAGATGGCGATAATCACGGGAAGTATCAAATTCTTTTTGGAAATGATAAAAGGTCCCATGAGGCCAAACCATTTCAAATTTGCTAGTGTTCTCAAGGCATGTGGAAGTACTTGTGATGTAGATATGGGGATACAAATATACACGCTAGCTACAAGATTGGGCTTTGCTGGTGATACTTTCATGGATTATTCTCTTATTGGCACATATTCTCAGTCGCACCACATGGAAGACACTCAGAGAGCTTTTGATACACTATTTGAAAAGAATTTAATTTCTCATAATGCCCTTGTGGATGCCTATGCCAAGAGCTTGGAGTCCAATAAGCCTTTGAACTGCCACATGAAATTGAGGAGAGAGGAATCAGAAGGGGTGCTTCTACATTTGCCAGCCTTTTAGGTGGAGCTGCCTGTATCGGCGCTATTGGTGGAAGGGAGCAAATACATGGGATATGGTAAAATCAGCGCTGGACTCAAATCAGTGCATTTCTAGTGCTTTGATCACTGTGTATTCAAGGTGGGGAAACCTAGAAGCTGCTTTTCGAGGTTTCCGTGAGATGAGAGAATTGACCACTATGCATGCGTTGTTGATTTATTGGGTGGATCGGAATCCTTCCCATGAGATTATAAATTCAATGCTTTTCAGGGCGGATACACTAGTCATGTATGACGTACATTTTTTGGAGCTTACTGAGTTCATGGCAACGTTGAACTTCCAAAACAAGCTGCAACAACGATATTTTAGAAGGAACCAGACTACCCTGCTGCTTATGTTTTGCTATCAAATATTTATGCCTCGGCTGGTCTTGGGAAGATGCAGCAGCAATCAGAAAGAAGATGAAACTGAAATATCTTACAAAAGAAGCCAGTTGTAGCTGGATATAAGTGAAAGATAACGTTCACAAGTAACATACGTGGGTGACCCTTCACGCCCAAAGGCACAGGAGATTTAGAAACTGGGTAATGTTCTGACTACTGAATTTGTTCTTCATGATGTGGAGGAGGGACAAAAGGAACAATATTTGCTCCTGAACAGTGAAAAAATTGCTGTTGGTTTTAGCCTTATAAGCACTCCAATCCAAAATCTATCAGGGTGTTTAAGAATCTCTGCATTTGCGGAGATTGTCATTCTGCGATCAAGTATATCTCCATGGCAACCAGAAGATGTCTGGTCCTAAGGGATGCAAATCAGTTTCACCATTTTACGGACTAAACATGCTCATGCAATGACTACTAACGATGATGCTTCTTAAATAGTCTCATTCATTGTGTAAATTGAATCTCCCTTTTAGACTTTCTCCTTTGTTCCTATGTTACTTGAACTGGGATTCTATTATTTCGCTAGCAAGTCCAACAATGTAAATATCATGTCCTGAAAGTTATATAGATTTGGTACTCCTACCATTGGAATACCATGTGGAAGACCTCAAATGAAGCTCGCAATATCTCAGCAATATGATTCATGGAATTGAAAACAACCATGCTTTGCCTTTGGATTTTCCTGGAATGTGCCGTTTTTGGACACTAGATATGTATGCTCTGTTCTATCCTGAGCGTTCCCAATATGCAGTCCTGATGCCCCATAATTCATTCATTAGCTGAATCTTCTGTATGGTTTTTGTTTTGGAAATTTTGCTTGTAATGCCTCCAACTTATAGTTAGTCTACATGTTTGGATGTGGCAATTTCTTGTGCTTTTACATCGTCAAGTTCAACTATGCAAGTTCATGCCAGATGTTGCTTCAACGTTTGCTAGACTGTTGCAGAGTGGATAAATTTAGGAAGTTGGTGATTGAGAAGAAACAAGAGCATCTTTCGTGAGCAAACAACGGTTTGAAACCAAGAGGCATGATCCTTGAGGGGTTCATGCAATGATCAACCATTTGCAAGTATTGCATCGACTTTTTGGTGAGGAAAATGTTTTCTGTCGAATGGGGCATTGTTCCTGCTGTACGTCTTGGCTCCATATTTTTCCTCTGCAAGGTTTCTCCTCATACAGCATTGCACTTTTTAGAGCAGGGAAAGCAATAGGTCTTCGTCACTAGTTTTCACTCAGCAAACGGCTGCATATAATCCGAAGGTAGTGGACCAGAATGCGCACTGTCATGTTTTTTCCGAGCAATGTATTTCAACAGCGGTGGAAATAATGACTACTTTCTTAGCAGATAGCATAATTTAGCCAAGTGACTGTTAAGGTTTTGCAATAATTAGATAGCTTTTGCAATATGCAGCCATCTGTATTTGTTAAGGTTTTGGGTTCCGAGGTTGATGAATTGGGTGAGGTAATGTGTTGGGATTTTAGCCTCGGTGTTCACCATCGTTTATACTTTCTTACATTGCCTGTGCAAATGGTCGTCATGTGCTGAGTCTGAGTAAGTAGTATTAGTAAGCATTCATATGCGTTGTTTGCTTTGTGGAGTCGATAACTAGTGTGCCATGAATCCGTCACTTGGTGGATGGAGATGCTTTCCCTAGCAGAACCCATCTGTCGACATTCTCTTAAGCCATGACAAGCCTGCAAATGATATTGTTTTCAAAACAACCCCACCATTCCCACACTATGGTAGTGTTCCAAAGTTTCTTGGCAGCCCTCGTTGGGTTGGTAGACTGGAAACATGTGTGTTGACTTAATGTCGAATCTGGACTTCGTGTATTGGAAATTTATGTGTTTCTTTTTTTTTCTTTAAATGAATTCACTGCATGATCGTATGCTGGTCTTTGCTTTTGCGGGGATTTGTGGAAGGTCTTAGTCCAGTTAATTTAGCCCGTGGTATCATATAGCAGCTACTTCTTTAACACCCTGTGTTCTGTACTCTTCCATTCTTACTGGTTCTTTCAACTAAGCAAATGAAGATTAAACTAATTAAGAGAATTAGCTCCTCTCTCTCAAAGCTTTCCTACTTCAAGTAGAGTGCCTTTGTCTCAGTATTTTACATTATTATTGACAACTCTATCTTATGCAGATGATTTTTTTTCCTGGCCAAAAAAAAAAAAAGGGTGCTGTTGGTTAAGAATGAAATCCTGCCATAGTAGATACTGTCTTGATGCTTGTTTGTTCAGGTCCCATCAGATATTAGATGTCTACTTCGCTTCTAGATTTATCAGCTGTACTGGGGTAGTATCTGGCTCAAAATGTTCGTAGTGGTATCATGCTTGCAAGTAAATTGTATATGCCAATTGCAAATGTAGTTAAATTGGAAAATAGTTTGTCCAATAATTCCTCGGAACCATTTAGAGCAAACATAGATGCAGGTAGTTCAAGGAAACTTGTTCCAGGACTTCAACGGCTCATACAGGATTGTAGTCCATCATTATCCTGGGTGCTTGCCGCCAACTTAGAAACCAGTCATAATACTTTTTCCCACTTTCTACAAAATAGTAATCAGTCTTCTCCTCAAATATGTGGTGGTTTTCATTCGTAACTTCATCAGTCTTAAATTGGCAACTTATAACCTTAAACTCATTTTCTCTTTATTTGTTTGTTCCTTTTGGATGGTGACTAAATAGTCGTTTTGTGGTTTCATATTTGCGCATGAGAGTCAATTTTATGCATGAAAAATGGGGTTAATGTGACTGTTTAGACGACAATGGGTGACTGAGCTGCATCATCTTCTCTCTTCTGAGTTCCTAAATTATCATATGTTCTGAGAAAGAGGAGCAACTTGTTGTAGCAAATGACAATGGTAACAAATGCGCTAACAATTGAGTGTGTTTGCGGGAACAGAATATTGAAAATGGCAAAGCAGAAACCTCCAAGGAACTGGCTCGTGTTGGGTCCTACTCGCTACTTCTGTAATATTCTCAACTAGATTGACTTTGTTTTATTGGTTGACATGGGCTTTTTAATAGAGGATCCCCAGTCTTCATATTTACGATCTCTCTCATTCGCCATTATTACATGGACGTCTTTTTATCTTTGTTGGTCCTCCACCACATATTAAGCCCCGAATTTCCATCGCTCACAGGCTGAGAATGACATGACTTTTCCTTGCAATTCCAAACGCGTGCCTCGTGTCATTGGTCTTTCTTGCTGTGCTATTGGGGACGCTAATGCCCCAAATAAACGACCCTGTTCAGCCTCTCCTGCAGTGAAGTTTCCAAGATGACCTGTCCCTTTCAAACGCAGAGTGATATGAATGGTTGTGGCGACTCAAGACTTTTCCTCACAATTCCAGGCCCGTGTGCCTCGTGTCATTGGTCTTTCTTGCCGTGCTACTAGGGACACTAATGCCCTGAATGAACAACCCTTTTTAGCCTCTCCCGCAATGAAGTTTCCAAGATGACCTGTCCCTTTCAAACGAAGAGTGATATGAAAGGGTGTGCCGACTCTAGATTTTTCCTCGCAATTCCAGACCCGTGTGCCTCGTGTCATTGGTCTTTCTTGCCGTGCTACTGGGGACACTAATACCCCGAATGAACGACCCTGTTCAGCCTCTCCTGCAGTGAAGTTTCCAAGATGACCTGTCCCTTTCAAACGAAGAGTGACATGAAAGGTTGTGGCGACTCTAGACTTTTCCTTGCAATTCCAGACCTGTGTGCCCCGTGTTATTGGTCTTTCTTGCTTTGCTACTAGGGACACTAATGCCCTGAATGAACAACCTTGTTCAGCCTCTCCTGCAGTGAAGTTTCCAAGATGACCTGTCCCTTTCAAACGAATAGTGATGTGAAAGGTTGTGGCGACTCAAGACTTGAGTTAGCGTGTGAAAATAATCATACGAACTACTTTTTCACGTCCATCTATAAAAATAATGACACCATCAATTTTGGTGATATCCACATGTTAGACGTGGGATGGAAAAGGGCCAATTGCTCTTCCCTCCCTAGTTATTCATTAACGAACTCGAACTTATATCGAAGGAGCATACTCCTCGGACGTATCGTCTAAAATATCTAAAATGGATGGGTATTCATGGGCTGTGATGGATGAAAACTCATCGGTTATTGAGGAATCTGGCACCATCACCCATAACGACATAGGCATGTCATGATGGTATGCTTGCACCGAACAAGCAACTCCCTAACGCGATGGCCAACGGTTTTTTCCTTAACTACTCACAACTCGTATCGCAGAAGAAAATATCTGGCTTTTGCTTCTTTGGTTTGGCCATAAGATAATTGCAGTAGGGAGATTAACTTTACACCTTTTATATTTTACAAGATATCTAAATATCTATAATGTTACTTAATCTAATTCTACGGTGGGCTTAGTTTTAATTTTTTAAACTCTAAATACCTTAAATTTTCATGGCATACAAACATTGACACGTAATTTCATATACAATTATTTCATAATTTTTCTTAAATTATTCGAGTAGTACTTTAACTTTTGATGGGAAGGTTAAAGCAAACGCACTGACTTCTCAAAATTTTTTGAGGTTTTTCTTTTAGGAGTTCCCTTAAGAGTCATAAGTTGAGGGAAGAAAAGCACCCAAAAATAAAGTTGGACGGGAATCCTCTAGAGAGTTGTGCTTCCAAGGGGGCTAATATATGTCCTGCAACTGATGAAAGAGCACGGAATCTCCAATTACATCCCTCAATCTTTATGGTCTAGTCTTTAAAATAAGGGTTGTGTATTCAGGTTGGTTCCTTATCCCATCACTTGGATGGTCGTTATTTCTTTGGGTAAACTCACCAAGGGGTTTTCGAATGACTTATCAAAAGATCCTACGTGTTAAAGCAACTAGACCAACTTGATGATCAAGTCATTCGGAAGTTGAACATACCTGTCGATATTAAATCTTAGATTAGACATCACTTAAATCTTGTCTAATTGACAGCTAAAGAGGTGCCTCCATTAACTAAATGGTCCAGTGTGCATTGATACTCAGATTGGCTTTACCACTGTAGATTGTAAGATCACTGTAGATCACTACATATTGTCAGAGTGTCTAGAGTTTTCAGTTTTGGACATTTGTCCATGCACATTGCCCGTTGTCACCTCGGACATATTCATAGTCAATAAAACCGAGGATCCATTATCCTCAAGTAATATGCGAAGAGGGGGCATCGATTCATAATAGGTGCCATTGGCAACTTCATTCTTTCTCCTATGTGACTTGACACAGGTTATGTTTTGGAATGTCGAATTGCAAGACACCTTAAGATGAAGTAGTTGTAATGCTTTGACTGTGGAATATAACCATAGCAAGGTATGAATTCCTAATATGTGAGATTGCAGCGATCATTGAGCTATGCAAACTCATCATATTCAAGTTTGAACATCGATACTCTTAGTGTGTGGCCTCATTCTATTGCGTTTCTTAAGTATGATCCTATATTTGGTAATCCTACATGGAATTTCCACATTCTATAAATAAATGTCTTTGGAGAAGAAATTAGAACAAACTATTCGGATGCATGCTGATATGGTTTTGTGGTATCATGTCAAATCTCATGTGCTATGTAGTGACATGAAGAATAACTAATTTTGAAAAGTCTAAAATAACTGCGAGGGTGAATTGGAGGAAAAAGGAAAATTTTTCTTCACCCCACTTCTTTTTGCCTCTTTCCTCCCAATCCCTGATAAAGCATTAAAATAGTATCGAAAGATCATGGCCCGCTCAGGTGTAGAAGTTCTTACTTAACCGTATAATGTTCTTGATATTTTTTTCAAATAACAGCTGGGGTGCGAAACCGTTTTTGCCCATTTAGTGAGTCCTTATGCTAGCCTATTTTTTGCTCTAACTATGTATGAATTCTTGTTTAATTTCATTCTATGATAGTATATTTTTGCAATTATTGTATCATGAGTGTCCAAAAAATATAAAAAATCATTGCACACAAGAACAAATCCTTGGACTTATCAAACAATCAACGGAATTATTGTTCAATCCGAAAGAAGAGATCAATGAATCTTTATAACATGGTTTCATGGTACTGCGTCAAAATTGATGTCTTGTGTTGTGACATGGAGAAAGAGTAGTTTTCTGGATAGCCAATTTTATTTCATGATATTGTTCCTTGAAACTATAAATCAATTTTCGTATGATCATGACTCATGGGGCGAAGAAAGAAGATGAAGATGAAGAAGGGAGGAGGAAAAAAAAAAAAAAAACATAAAGAAGAAGAAAAGAAGAAAGATAGCGTATCAAAAGAAAGTGATGGGGAGAGGGGTGAATTTGTTATTTGATGGAACTTGGAACCAACGTTCACGTGGAGAGAGTGGAAGAGACGTGGAGAAAGAAAGATCTTATGTGAAGCAAAATCTTTTGAATTTTCAATGGATGGAAACTTCAAGACGTGCTGTATGTCTAGGTCAATAAAAGGGGGTCATCAATAGAGAAGGGCTGGACATGACTCGACTAATAATGGAATGGAAATTCAGTTTGGGTCCACCTCCTTTAATTTCTTGACTTGCGTGCATTTATCACGTGCTTGACTTGGGTTTTTCTATAGGACAAGGCAACCGAAAGGATCATGCCCCGATCAAGGAGATGAAATTTTCAATAAGGAAAGTCATTAGGACCCACTGTTGCTTCAAATTGTCCCTACATAAATCCCATCTATATATAGCTGTAGTAGCTTAAATTTATACTAAAGCACCATAGTTATTCTTGCCAAGTGCATTGCAAGAATAAAATTATAGTACATGATTTTACCTTTTCAACAGAGCATAGGAGAGGATGTTTAATGTAACTTCTTTGTACATAAATATAATGATTCGCATGACAAAACACGTAGTCATTCATGGCTAGGCCGACAATGACCCCGTGCGATATGTCATTGTCATATGAGATACCTTTCTTAAAGTAATTATTTATTTCATGAAATGATTCAACTATAAAAGAAATTAGGATTACGTATAAAGTTTGTGACTCAATTTAGGCTTTGTTGATGATATCTATACACAATACCTCTGTTTTAAAGCAATTCCAGTGATAGACTAATTCTATTTAAGTGTTCTCTTGAGAGGGTGTGATCGGTGGTGGTAAAGATTCACGTCAACTCCATCATCTTGTCAGTCTTGCATTGGCTCTGGAAAATAACAGGTACCATTCTAATGGTAATAGAACATGAGATCCCTAGACATGACGAAAATCCATTCGCTATAAAACAATTCGTGTATAGCTGACGCCCACTCTTCTCCGTGATGTGGTCTTGTCGAATCAAAGGATGTCTACCATTATTTGCATCATCATCTGCTTTCATGGAATTGCATGTTTCTTTGCTAATCGCCGGTTCTTGAAGGTGAAAAATTGAATGAAGCAAGAATTTACTTGTCGAATAAACCTATTGATTCGTTCTTTTGGGTAAAAATATACCATTTTAGTTAATAGTCAGTATATTTGTATAATCTCATGTATAATTGCAAAAAGTTTCTTAGGATGGATTCGGATTTACTGATTACCTATCAAGAATTAGAAAACAACCCTTTCATTAAGGTAAAAGTTTGGTTACGTGCCAATAGGAATATATAATTCCCATTTTCTGTTCAAATTGCAACATGCATTTCGTATATAAAACATAATCATTATTTTCAACATTCTTAACGAGTGTCAAGACGCGCTAATGTGATTCTATCAAATGTCATGCCCCTTTTTTTAGCCCAAAAGTGACGGCTGCATATGACACGACAAAAGTCTTGTAAATAATTATAATTAAAAGAGAGAGAGCATGATTCTCTTGGGCTTTCAAAAAGCAAGTTTGTCGATTCTTTCCCTTTCCTACTTTTGAATAAAAAAAAAAAAAAAAACTCCTTTTTTTCGCGCAAAGTTCAGTAAAATAACTCACCCTCGCACCGCTTATCAAATCTTTTTTGATAGTCAAACTAAAATTTATTTCTGTGTCCACATAGCTAAATTTGTTCATTGTATCAATCGACCAAAGTTAAATAGAAGTGGAGATCAAAAGAGAGACATGCGGATCCTGGACTGCTATAAGTTGGCACAAATGAACACTTAGATGCCAAAAGTTATGAAAGTGACACTTAAGTACCAAAATTGGAGTAAAATGGATTACTTGAGCCAAAATGCTAACGTGGCGATTTTCTAAGGCGAGGCAAAGGCAAAACAACGTTGTTTTGGTGTTGACGTGAAAAAAAAAAAAAAAAATATATATATATATATATATAAATTAACATTTAAAAATAAAAAAAATTAATATTAAAAGGGGGAGACGGTTGAGGGCTTAGCCCTCAGCCCACTACCGCCGTGACGGCCCGAGCGGCGGTGCGCAGAGAGGAGGGATGGCGGCACCTCGGCCCCCAAACGTGCGCAAGGAAGGGGTCATTGTCCCACATTGCCTAAGGAGAGAGTCTTGGGTCAGTTTATAATGGCTTTGGTCGCTCTAACCTATGTGATGCGTTTCACGTACACTTCCGCTGCGCTGAAAACAAACCCGTAAGGAGCCCATTGTGGGGCCGCCAAAGTGGACAATATTGGTTTGGGGAAAGGAATGGCCGAGTGCAACCTTGTCTCCAGGTGACGCGTTTTAAAGCCGTGAGGACTCAATGTCCAAAGCGGACAATATTACACAATGGGGCCCGGGTTGTCACATTAATGGACGAAAGAGAGAGCAAGAAAATGTAAAAACAAAAAGGAGAAGGGAAGAGATCATTAATAAAGTAAATGGGCGTCAGCTAGCTTCTGTTGATTAAGGGGCTCAATAAACTCAAAAAGTAAAAAGTTAGAACAAAAGAGGGAAGCTCCCCTAATTTCAAACGTCTTTGCTTCCCAATCTGTAATATTCTTTTCAAGTTCCTAAACCTAAAGGTCTGTTGGGTCCAATATGGCTTTGTCAAGCCAGAGCTTGCTTCATTGTATGCGTTGAAATAATTGAATCGGGATTGACTTGTATTGCCCATCAAACCACATCAATTATGTTCTTGGTATTCGGGTCGAATGGCCAAGTTTCAATGGGTCACCTGTCGTGTACCAAGCACAGCACTTCTAGTGATAAATACCCAAAAATCGATCTTTTTATTGTTGGAAAATCAATATAAAGCCAACAACAATAATAGCTTATTACATTTGAAATGGATTTACCACTTGGAACGCCATGCCTCAAAGCATCAAAGAGATGCTTAAGACTCACGAGGGTAAGATAACCTCTAACAACTCTAAATACCTAAAATTTTCATCATATACAAATATTAACATGGATTTTTGCGTATAATTATTTCATATTTTCTTAAATAATTCGGGTAGTCCTGTAACTTTTGAAGGGACAGAAAAACAAATGTGCTGAGTTGTCAAAATTTTGTAAGGTTCTAATTAAAAATCAACTTTCTTTTTTATCTCTCATGGCGTTCTAGTAATGTTAACAGTCATATGTTGGGGGAAAAAAGCACCCAAAAATAAAGTTGGACGTGAATCCTCTCCAAAGTTGTATTTCTAAGTAGGTAAATGGCGCGCATGATAACCATTTTATTTCTCTACTTTTCTAATTTTCTATTTAGGGGAATGAGTTTGAAATAGAAATTCGTTTGAAAACGCAACTTCATCTTTTTTTCTTTTAATTTTCGGGACAAATTTTAGGTATAGAAATAGGTTTGGAACAAAAATGAGAAGTATAAATTTCCTACTCTTTTGTTTTTGAAACAGAAATTGAAAAGAAAAAAGCCTCTTCTTCTCGCTCACACTCGCCACCCGCTGCCACCCGCTGCCACCCGCTGGCCGGCTGGCTATTTTCTACTATTTTTAGTGATTCCTTATGCTAGCCTATTTTCTACTCTAACTGTCTATGAATTCTCATTGTATTTCACTCCGTGATAGTTTTATTTCTGCAATTATTTTATTGTTAGTGTCCAAAATATATAAGAAATCATTGCACACAAGAACAAATCCTTCTTATCTAACAATCAAGGGAATTATTGTTTCATTTGAAAGAACAGACTGGTGGACTTGTATAACATGGTTTCATGATACCGCGTCAAAATTGATGTACTGCGTCAAAATTGATGTACTATGTCGTGATATGGAGAAGAAGAAGTTTGGATGCATTTTTCATTTTTGATTGTTCATCGAAACTATACATGAATTTTCATATGATCGTGACTCGCCAGGCGAAGAAAGAAGATGGAGAAGAAGAAGGGAGGAGGAAAACAACGAAGAAGAAAATAAGAAAGAGAGGGAGAGAGATGCATTTGCTTGTTGATGGGATGTGGAACCAACAATCATGTGAAGAGAGTGGAAGAAATGTGGAGAAAGAAAGATCTTATGTGAAGTAAAAAATTTTGAATTTTCAATGGATGGGAATTTCGGAGATGTGCTGCATATGTATGTCAATAAAGAGGGTCATCAATTGAGAAGGATTGGACACGACTCCACTAATGGAATGGAACTTCAGTTTGGGTCCACCTCCTTTAACTTCTTGACTTGCATGAGTTTGTTACGTGCCTGACTTGGGACTTTTCTATAGGACAAGGCCACTCCAAGTCTCCCGTCAAACAAGGCTCATCCCTTTGTTTTGCCTTATATTGAGAAAGCTACAGTGCTAGACATGATGTACCTTTGCTTATTCTTTAATTCTGCAGCAGTTTTCTGCTCTGCGGGCGAATTGGTTCTCCCTTAATTTTCCTGGTCATATAATGGCTAAAGCTTTGAGATTCTCCTCTCGTTCTTCGTGTTTTCTTACATCAGTGTGTAGTTGTTTCGAGTAAAGACAGTGTTAATTGATGTTAATTCAACATTTTCAACTGTTTAGCGTAGTAGCAGGCGAAGAACTTCTGCAAGAATCGATAAGTCATTGGAATATTAGGGAGCATCTCGTACTTTTTACTGTCATTTCTCGGCTTGACTGTTTACTCATATGGATCAAAATTTTTAGTTTGTCAATGAGCTGTGAGAATTTATCTGAAGATGATGGAACGACATGCTCAGCGAAAAAATGAATAAAGGTTACAAACTAACTGAAGTGGTTCGTGTACGATATCATGGAAAGACTAGCTGAAAAATGTCTCCAAATCATTTGCTGTAACGATGCAATGTCATTGGATACAAAGCATAAAATCTCAAGTTTATAAACCGATATTGAGTTTCACTTAGTTTTGGAAACGAAGTTTTTTCGATAAATTGGGGATATCGCCCATTCAAAATGCCATTAGATTTAGGAAGGAAAAGAGAGCGTTGCCATTTATGGATGATATCTATACACAATACCTCTGTTTTAATGTAATTCTAGTGATTAGGAGATTATTTCTTTTCAAGCGTTCGCATAAGAGGGTATGACCGGTGATGGTAATTCCTGGTCACGCAGATTCTACCGTCAAATGCACTTTGTGAGTCACGCATTGGCTCTGGAAAAGAACCGTCACTGTTCTGACTTCTGAGGCAATAGGACGAGATCCCTGGACATGACAAAAATCCATAGGCTACAAAACAATTTTTGCCCAGGTGATGTCTACTCTTCTCTGTGTTGTGATATTGTCGAATTAAAGCAAGCTACCATTATTTGCCTCATCATGTGCTTTTATAAGATTGCATGTTTCCTTGCTACTTGCTAGTTCTTGAAGGTGAAAAATTGAATGGAACGAGAATTTTGTTGCTTGTTAAATAAATCCACTGATTCATTCTTTTAGGTATAAATAAATGTTGAGAACGGAAAAATTTCTCCTTCGTGTCTGCTATGATTTTATGCTTTCGATACTCGAACAGTCTAAATTCATGATACAATAATCTGCAAAAATATAGGTGTCATAGACTGAAACACCATGAATATTCATATATGCCTAGAATAGAAAATCGGCTAACATAAGGACTCATTGAATGGGCAGGTACTGGTTGTGCACTGTCTATAGACTAGAGATTTGAGAGCCCAACCATGGCAATTATAACCTGCTCCACTTGGCTAAAGATGAAGAGCCACATCAACGTGTTGTTCATATCCTCATCGCCATTCACCACGAAGTGGTCTCCTCAAAATCCAATCGAACTAAAAAGCTCATTGCCTTTCCTCCCCTGTTGCAATCAAACATGGGAGACCCTTTATTTGGTCCTAAAGCAAAATGTATTGTACGAAAGAGAGGGAAAAAATAAATTTTAAAAAAAGGAGAAGGTGAGAGATCATTAATAAAGTAAATGCGGGTCAACCAGCTTTTGTTGATTAAGGGGCCCAATAAACCCAATAAATCTCAAAAGCAATAAAAAAAAGAGGGAAGCTCCCCTAATTTTAAACGTCTCTGCTTCCTAGTTTGTAATATCCTTTTCAATATCTTGAACCTGAAGATTTGTTAGATCCAGTATGGCTTTGTCAAGCCAAAATTGCTCGATTGTAAGCATTGAAATGGTTGAGTCGGGATTGACTTGTGACACCCCTCGTTTAGCACGTTGTCTACCATGTCCTGGGCATGATGCTTCTAGTGATAAACACACTTATCAAATTTGCGACAGATTTACCGCTTGAGCCACCATGCCTCAAAGTATCAAAGATATGCTTATTTAAAAGGGTAAGATAGCCTCTAACTATCGTTTTGCTGAATAGTCAATGTATTAGTATATCCTAATATAGTATATGTTGCTAAAAAGTTTCTAAGAAAGGATTGATTAGGATTTACTAATTATCTTTCATATATGGAAAAATAGTCTGTTTGATTAAGGTAATACTTTGGTTACATTCTAATGGGAACATGTATAAATCCTATTTTCTGTTCAATTGGCATCATGCATATTGTGCATAAAGTATAGTCATTATTTTCAGTGTTCTTAACGAGTGTCACAAAGGACGCGCCAATATGATTCTATCAATGTCACACCCTTTTTTTAGCTCAAAGGTAACGATGACATAAGACACGACAAAAATCTAGTAACTAATTAAATTAACAAGCTAGAAAGCATGATTCTCGTTGGCTTCCAAAAAGCGAATCTGTCGAGCTGTTTTCTTACTTTTTGACTCTCTTTTGTGCGCAAAGTTCAACTAAATAAAGAGGCCACACTACAACAAATGTTCTTACTTAGTAACTTATTTAACCTTACACCGCTAATCAAATCTTATTTTAGTAGCCAAACAAAAGTTTTCTACCATATATATATTTTAAGAAATTGGTTAACTGCATCAATCGACCAAAATGAATATGAAGTGGAGATGAAAGGAGAGATGCCATGGGCTTGACGTGATTGCACAAATGTCACACACTTCATGTCGTGACTCTTAAAAGACTTTGCTTTTGCCGTCAAGAATTATTAAAGTACCTGTCCCTTTTAATTCTAGCTAAGAAAGAGATATCACAAGTGATTGAACCGATTGCACCCACTAATCTCTAATCCACATCAAAGGCTATTAGGGTTGCTTTTTATCTTCAATAATTCTCGAAGCATGTCTCCCTTATGATTCTGGCTAAGAACGGTAGCCCCTCATCTGTCCTGTCCATCATTAGGGTGAGAAAATTTCCAATAAAGATGTAAAGTCTATATGACGTACAAAGTCATTTGGACCCACTATTGCTTCAAATTGGCCCTAAGTGGATCCCATCCATATATAGCTGTATTAGCAACTCCAGTCATTCTTGCCACTGTGCATTGTAAGAATACTATTTATAAATAGGAGTGGGTATTTTATGTAACTATCATGCACATAAACTATTGAAAATTATACATTTTAGCTTCATATAAGGATTTTTTTTTTAAAGATATACATGATGACTAGGTCGACAATGATGCACTGCAATATTGAATACATATCAAGTGATTAAGCACCGCTGATGGAACATAAAATTTTCAAAGAAGAAGAGAACAAGAATGAGGGAGGGGAAACAACGAAGAAGAAAATAAAAGGAAAGATGGTGAGTATATTTGTTTGTTAATAGGATGTGGACCCATGAATCACGTGGAGTAGAAGCAAAGTGGAGATAGTGGAGAAGGAAAGATCAAACAGGGATGGAAACCGGCCGTTCCACGACTTCCACTAATAATGGAACCTTAGTTTTAGTTCACCTTTTTAATCTCTTGACTTTCCATCCATTTGTTTTGTTGACTGACTTGGGGGCTTCTCTATAAGACCAGGCGACTCCAAGTCCCCAATCAAATAAGGATCGTTCCATCTTCTTTCAATCTTTCTATATTGTGCCTCCCCCACACACTCCCAGCAATTCTTTACCAATTTCTCTTTGTCCAAAGATATACAGAGGCATGGTTAATGCTCTACACTCCATGAATATTTGTCGAGTGTTGCTACTTACTCTTATTCTAGTTCTAGTGATGACTTGCAGGGTTGAGAGTAAGCAGCAGTGCTTCGCTTCATCATGTGGCAACATTCACAATATAAGCTACCCGTTTCGATTAAAGACAGATCCGAAAGGATGCAGTAGCATGGGTTTTGAGCTGATTTGTGAAGATAATCGGACTGTTTTCTACGTTGATGATGGTCGATACTATGTACAATCCATCAATTATTCCACTAGACATTTCAGATTGGTCAACGATGGACTACAAAAGGATAATTGCTCGTCTCTTCCTCGTGATTCATTGTTGCTAAGCTCATACTACAACCAAAGTACATTGGTCATTGTGAATTGCTCAAAGACAGTTAGTTCTCCATTCTACATCGCTACCGGTCCATGCACCGAGGGGTTATACTCTTCCAACACATCATCGAATTGGAACTTGTATGCTTTGGTCAATCCAAAAGTTTCGGATGTTGGGGATTTTTGCAAAATTTACAATTGGACATGGACAGATTATTTTGGAGTTGGAGAACACATTAATAGTAGCTCCTACAACTACAAGCTAATTCATAGCATCATAGCCGATGGATTTGTTGTCCACTACCCTATTTCTTATCCATCTTCACTGAAGAAAACTTTCTTTTGCTACCCTGATTGGTATGGCTACTTTCATCTCTATCGCTACTTTTATTCCAACCGCTTAGCAAATAGCGCCAATGGAGGTCCGGTTTGCAGATCCAACTACTATTATGGCAGTAAGTATTGATCGGCGATGAAATTTCACCGATATTTTGCATGATTTTGTACCCTCTTTCACTTGCTACTTTCTCTTCAAAACTATAAAATGATAGGAATATCTAATATCCAAGAAAATCACGACAAGATATACATGATGGTGTACGTCAATGCATATATGTGTGTATTTTATAATTTATTTCATAAAAGGGCTAAATCTCCCACTGTGAAAAAAATGAAAAAAGGATTCTTGTGCCACCAACCACATGACTAGGTTTTTATTGGCAAAGAATTTGCATTTTTTTTTAATTTTTTATTAATTCTTTAATTAGTCACTCAACTAATAATCCAGGAGACACTCGTTAACAATCCTTAAAAAAATTGTAGTCATGTATTGATAGGAGGAACAAAATTATTAATTAAAATGAAAAGCACAGTTTTTCTAGATTTGTTGACCGCTAATTATGCGAAAGGAGTTTCTTGAACCCTCTCATCTACATGAAAAATGAAGCTCATTATTTCCTTTTATTTGCAAATGCACGTATCCCACTTCTCATATTCTTTGGACAAGATTCAACTTGTACAAAGTAGCTTGCTACCACTCTGTTTCCTCGTGTCTTTTGCTTTCCGAACTTCTTTTCCTTCAATTTTTTTTTTTTCACATCAATTCCTCCACAGGTGTCCTTGATGATATTGCATTTTGGACCGCTTCGGATTTTACAATGCCATTAGGTAAGCTGCAATTACTTATTCTTACAATATTATGAAAAAAAAAAAAAAAATACTCATTCTAACCAATCAAAATTTTCTTCAGTACTTTTCTGTGTAATGAAGTTCATAATGGGGACGCCATTTGTCGCAATATTTCTAATCTACAAGTACAAAAGAAGGCACTTAGCAATGGACAAGAACATTGAAGAATTTTTGCAAGCTCATAACAACTTTTTGCCCATAAGGTATTCTTACTCGAATATTAAGAAGATCACTAGAAATTTTAAGCACAAACTAGGGGAAGGAGGGTATGGTTCTGTATACAAAGGAATACTCAGAAGCGGCAACGAAGTGGCCATCAAGATCTTGAAGCAGTCTAAGGCCCATGGTCAAGATTTTATCAGTGAAGTGGCTACTATTGGAAGAATTCACCATATTAATGTAGTGCAACTCATCGGTTTTTGCTTTGAAGGTACGAAACAAGCTCTCGTGTATGATCTCATGTCAAATGGATCTTTGGATAAACTCATTTTCACTAAGGAAGGTGATAAGTTTCTTGATTACAAGAAAATATATGAGATTGCTATTGGGGTGGCAAGGGGGATTGAATATTTACATCGAGGGTGTGACATGCAAATACTACACTTTGATATCAAACCTCACAACATTCTTTTAGATAAGAATTTCACTCCGAAAGTTTCTGATTTTGGACTCGCGAAACTTTATCCAATTGATCATAGCATAGTCTCGGTGACTGCTGCAAGAGGAACCTTGGGATATATGGCGCCTGAGTTGTTCTACAAAAATATTGGTGGTGTATCTTATAAAGCAGATGTCTATAGCTTTGGGATGTTGCTCATGGAAATGGCAGGTAGAAGGAAAAATATAAATGCAAATGCAGAACACTCAAGCCAAATTTATTTTCCACTGTGGGTGTACGACCAAGTCAATGAAAAAGGAAGTGTTGAAATGAAAGAAGTTGTAGAAGAGGAAAGGGAGGTGATAAAAAAGATGATAATAGTTGCACTTTGGTGTATACAATTAAACCCTAACCATCGGCCTCCAATGAACAAAGTCTTAGAAATGCTCGAAGGAGATATTGATAATATCCAAATGCCTCCAAAACCGCTTTTTTACCCACCGGATGAGCCAGTTGATGAAGACAAAGCCGAGTTGGAATTAGAAACATTCTCTATTTCATCAAGCACTCCCATAATTTCCACTAGTTTTCCATTTGGAGATAGCAATGATGTGTAGAGCCGTGCACAGTTTAATTGGAAAAGCTTTGGTCCCCACAACATAGTATTATGTTGGGTGGGAGGTGAGCCACTTTAGTTTGCCAGTGATTACATTTTGTCTTCTTCTAGCTCTTAGGTTACTGTTGTATTATTGTACTCTTTTTTTAATGGTCGGAGTGTTATTGTACTTCATATATAGTTTCACCATGTGTGATCTATACAATCTCCTAAATGTGACGTATGTTTAAGTTTGTAACCTTGTTTGGGAAGTGTATTTTATATGTTCATCCAATGTGAATTTTAGCTAATCCAATTAATCATTGATAAACCAAATCACTCGCTTTCTATAAAATAGTCACCAAAGAGGACTGCGAAACATGCCCATCTTACATATACTTGCCAATGACCCAATATCCTCACTCGATTTAAATCATTAAGAAGTCACTTAACATTTGTCTAGCCAAAAGTCAAATTCTTTATTCACTATTGCAACAAAAATTTATTTTCTTTGCAATTCATTACTTTGATCGAAAATTGCTCAAATTCTTGAGAAAATATTGATGGGACAATCATATGGTCTTGAAAGTTGCATTAGCTCTAATTTAAACTATCAAAAGAAAATGGGACAATTGCTTGGAAAAGTCCTGCAATTTGTCAAAATAACGCATTTGAGGCTTAAAACTTGCAACTTTATTGCGTGCGAGTCCTTCATTAAGCTAAGAACGTCTCCCAAGCCACTTCTATAACTGAGCGATCATGGGCTGACTTGTGACGATGGTGAAATCAAGATTGAAGTGAAAACTCTGATGACTTCATTCAGTGTTCTGCTAATTCTTCCACATCCCAAGGTGAAAATTTGATTAGGCAATCGTTCTTCAGATTTAACACACATGACAGCAATCACATGGATTTTGACTCAATTGTTTTGAGGTACGGCATCCGAGTTGACTCATCTCTATGATAGTACTTCATGGAGGACAACTTTCTTTTGTTACTTTGATTCATGTGACTACTTAAGATACTATGCCTCCAGTGATTTCAGTAGGATCTTTGGGGGTCAGGTTTTCCGATCCCAGTGCTATGTGGGTAGTAAGCGTCGGTTGGCAATGATTTTTAACTGCAATTTTGCATGATTCTGCACACACTTTCAGTAACTACTCTCTCCACAAAACTAAAAAATGAGAGAAATATTTTAAATCCATGAAAATTATGACAAATTGTACACGTTAGTACACGTCAACATTTGTGTGTTTGAAAGCTTTTAGGAGCTTCGTATTCCATATGAAAAGCAATTCGTAGAAGTTGCAAGATTCCCAGAAAAAAAATGACAGTTGTAATCATCCCTAAACATATTCACCATCAACTGTAGATATACATGTGCCTAGATTGTATCTCCTTTCCATAGAAGGGCTACAGCTCCAAATGTAAAAAGGAAAAAATATGACTACTTTTTGGTTAGCATAGAGTATATATATTCTAATTTTGGTAAATTAGTTCCTTAATTAGTCACTTGAGTAGTATTTCAAGGGACACTCTTTTGACAACTTCTTGAAATATAGTATTCCATTTCATGTACCAATAGTAGGTGCCGACATCTGAACTTTTACAGACTAATCGAACATGCATTTTTTTTTTCCTTTAAATATATTTAATAAATAAATATAGATTAGAGACTAAAAAAAACAAAGAAACAGCAGAAAGGAACAAAAATCGATCAATGAAAGATCCATCTATGGAGTCCCGCCACATTCATTCTATTTGGGCTTAAGGCAATCCAGCCCATCACCTCAAATTGGTGAATAACCCAGACACGACGACAATTCCAGTGCCACCGCCATCTCCAACTCAAGCTCTCTCTCCATCGCTGGATTTCAGTTACAGGACTGAAAGTTTCCTTTTTGACGTATTCACCTTCTTCTCCGCAAGCTCAACCTCCATAGACGAAGCTCTCGAGCTCAATACTAGGAATTGATGATCCACGGCTCACAGTCATCGCACACAACCAGAACCAAAAGGATCTTTCATGAACGAAGTCGAAGCTACACGTCCTGACATGTTTGATTGCGGAATCGTCATCGTGCGCGGCTTCAAAGGCTTCATCGCACTACGGATCGAATCAGGATATACGTCCATGTGCCACGTGTAATAGGAATCTACATGCCTTCTTCAGCGGAATACGTTGTTTTTGTTCTCTCCGTTATGAGGTATGACGAAGCTTTCTTAGCTATTGATCCAATGAGGCCAAATGGATAATGCACGGACACCGTTTGATGATATGCCTCATAGGAATAGCTTCGCTCGGAACACACGCAGACTGAAGGACCTGAGTATGAGTATGAGGCATAACTCCTTTGGTGGAGCCCATTTCTGCTGAGATCCGAAACTGCAGTGCTTCGCAAATGCATTATCTCGAAGGGAATGGACTTGCTGGGAAGGTTCTTAATTCTTAGGTGAATTCAGAGGTTTGAGAGATTTTTTGTCTCTTGGAGACGATCTGCTCTCAAGTTCAGTTCCTGTAAGTATCAGTAATCTCTCATGGGGACTTGAAGCTTTGAAAAAGGAAGCAATAGCTTCATTAGTAGAGTGCCGGAGCAAATAACGGAAATGAGCATCTTGATTATACTGGACTTCAGTGGAAATAGATTCTTAGAGCCAATTCCAGTTGGTTTGAGTGATCTTTTATTGAGCTCACTGCCCTTGTTTTGAGCAAGCAGAATTTGTCTGGCGAGTTGCCATTGAGCTCAGAGGTTTGCCGAGTTCGTAAGTCGTTGCTTTACAAGAGAGCAAGCAAGCAGGTTATGCAGTGATGTCCCTGAAGGGTTTAAGTAGTTTGGTTCTCTAATTGTACAGTTCAAGAGAAGATGGATTCAGTTGGTCTATTCCGCATTAGACAAGAGCTACGGTGGCATTCATGCTTCTGCTGGTGTTTGCTTACCCCCTTCAAGGATGTAATCATCCCCTTCTCACAGCATTCATTCAATCCTCATCATGCACGATTGCTGCTATTGCTGAACCATCGTTACTGCTGAGGTGTAACATGCCGGTTGCCTCACGGACACTGCCACTGAATCGTCTTGCCAAATTACTGAGACTTTGTTGGAGGCTCACGACATAAGGGACAAAATTATTTATTCATAATGAAAATCACTGTTTCTCTTATTATTTTGATTACTGTTGACACCTAAATTTTGGCGACCCGATTAATCATTCATTGTTTTAAAAATTAGGGGTTAATTTTATCCATGAAAAAAATAATTAATTGCATAGCATATAGATTTAGGTGCATTTACATTTTTGCATTTATTTATTGGACCAATGGCGGATGGGTTCGAATTAGTGATTCTGAGCTTTAAATTGACAGACCAAACTAAGCACACGGTGAGAGGAAACTGGCCCAAGCCCGGTATTCTCTTAATATTGAAAATTCGCTAAAAAGGAATCATGATTTGATATTTTCGGAAAATGTTCATATTTTTTGTAAATCTTCTGTATCTTCATGCAATATATATAACATATGTCACGGGGACCAAAAGATTTAGGGTGAAATATTAAGAGGAAGACAGCTCATTGAATAAGGGATATAGGTCGAATGAATATATGAATAATCTTATCCAAGAAATATAATATACAAAAAAAATATTGAAGGTTTTCATTTACTCGATCTCGTCACTTGCCTTATAAGGGGGCGGCCACTGGAAGGAAAAAAAGAGGTTGGCGAGGGAGAGCTCTCTCTCTCTCTCTGACTCTCCAATATTCGTTCATGATCTCATCCCCTCATCAATAGATACACGGCTCCACCTCTCTCGCGGACGCTCGGAGAACATTCGCAAAGAGGGGCTTCTCTATTTAAAGGACTTTGAATACACGGCACACAGGGAGCTTTAGAGAGAAAAAGTCAAAAGGAGAAATCGTGGCGGCCGGCAAATTGATAATTTCAGAGAGAACACACGAGATGGACAGAGAGGGTGTGGGTCGTCTTCTTCCTTAGACGACTGCTACCGAACCCCAACATCTCCACGACTCGACGATTTCTTTTGCCATAAGCTTCACGCCAACACAACGCTGCGGGATCTTGTTGCCGATTTACCACTTGCACCGCTGCCGCAAGCCCAAGTCGCTACTGTTTGTGATCCACATCCCGAGCCGACGACGACTTAGCTTGCCGCTCCGATGTGCTGCCGCCACTCATCACGTCGCTGACGACACCAGCAAGCCATCTAAAAATTTCAGATTTGTGTGAAGGTGTCTCTTTTAGGTCTTTCCAGCGTGTTTCCTGCAACGAGCAATTTTGGTCGGGTCACATCAAGTTGCGGCAACGTGTTTGGTTCCATACAATGGAGACCGATCCTGTGAAGTTTTTGGCGTGTTATCCCACGATTTTATCACTCATTACATGCACAGAAGACTCACATTTTTTATTCTTTTTGAGATATAGAAGTGGCTTAAGAGCTTGGTCAAAGTCTGATTTGTATATCGAGAGTTCTCACCTGGTTTGGTGACTCATCGGTAAAATCAAAGTTCAATGGCCGCGTTTGACGACTTTCTTGTAGATTTTCCAGGCGTCCTTGACATGCCCGAGACCTCCACCGATCCAGTTATTTTGCTTTCGTTTGAATTTTTATCAGTGCAGGTCTTCCTTGACCGAATCCAATCACCGCCCCGGCAATCCCAGCGGATCTTCGAGCAATAGTTGTCCTTCGGCGCCTCTAGCAACTGACCGAACTACCACCATGCCGCACTCCTGGACCGTGCACACCACACCGCCGAGCACCACCACACATCGCCGATGTTGTTTACAATTCCCTCCATCATCGAGAAACCGATTCATTCACATCAAGGGTTGAAGACTACGAGTCTAAGAGGTGGGTTTTGTCCTTTTTCATCACATTTTGCTAACCCAAGTCAATAATATATTGTCAGAGAAAGCCGCAGCCGTGAGTCCAAGAAATAAAAGGCAATCGAAAAGGAAGTGGCAATTGAGGACTTCGGCTGTTATTTGGCTGAACCATCGTCATAGCCATGTTTGTTCACGATCTGCCGACAAATTCGAATTGGGAAGCAATATCCGTACAATATTCAAAGTAGGTAAAATTTCTTATCCAAAATAATTTGAATATTTTATTTCCTACTTGCTACATATTGATATCTAATCGGATCTCCTCAAGTAATAGGCTCAATTTCCATTAGGATTTATTTCCTAATTCGCAACCGCACCTCGATTTTTTATTTCATCTATAAGGCTTTAGATGGAATAATTATGAATAATTAATCCCGCAGGAATAAAGTTGATATCTTGATCTTTAAGATTTAAGATCAATTTATCGATTTTATTGGCGAAATAATCAAAGTTTGATTTAGATATTGTTCCTTGATTCGAATGATGTATGATACCTTTGATGATTCTAAATGGCTTGGTGCTCATCTCGATTACTTTATGTATCCCAAAAATATATATAAAAAAAAATGCATTTGCATTCCATCTAGATTAGAATTGATTAGCCTAAGATAGTTAGTTTTTTTAAATGCATGTTTAAAAGGTATCTAGGTTAGATAATATTTTTGAATTAAATTGCATGATGAGATAATTATCTAAGTTAAGATAGGATTTCAGATTGGTCTATTCCTAGCTTAAAATAGATAATATCTTACTTTAGTTAGATTTTAATTACGAATTTTCATAAAAAATAAAACAAAAACATATTAGGATAGAATTGCATGTTTTAGATAAATTGCATCTTAGATTAAGATAATGTCTTAGTTTAAATTAGGATTTAGTATGGCTTAATCTTTAGTTTAAATTAGATAGAATCTTAATCTAGCTAGATCATTTTTGCATTTTTCTAAATTTCGAATTTTATGAAAAATACAAAATTTTTCTTTGGGTAATTTAGTTTCAATTTTTAGGACAGATTGCATTTTTAGTAGAATAGAAATATCATGTGCACGTCATATAGAATTATGTTCATTTAAATTAGAAATTGCCCATCATTTGGTCATTTAGATTGCATTTGATTATTGCATTTCTTTTACTCATGTCATATAGTTTAGATCATGTTGCCATGTCATATAGTTTAGGCCATGTTTCCACGTCATATTAGATTATTAGCATGCATCGCATGATTCTCATTGAATAAAGTGAAAAAAAGAAAAAAAGAAATTGCGTGTTAATTAGAAATCATATTTAGGATTGTTGATGTGAATTATAATTTAACATTGCATATACTTTTGTTGATTTGAGGTAAGTTTTTGTAATTTATTCATTGTTTATTTGGATGTTAAATTGGTGGTTTGCGCACCCGCATGATCGCCTCACATATTAGGGAAATAGATTTAAAATTAACTTAAGCTGCTTGCAAAAACATTTTTTGGAAAATAAAAGAATGGTACCGAAAGGGCATTAGAAGAATCTAGTGTAACCAAGTCCCCGTACCCATAATCTCTAGTTCATAGGAATAAAGTAAATCTCCCATTACTTTACTTGGGTTTCTAATTGACCCACCAAAAATAGATTAGTTGCGACTTCTAGTTAAAAATCATTTGCATGTTAAGAACTTGAACCTAAAGTTGCGAATTGGTATAGGCTTGAGAGAGCCCGAGTTAAATCTAGGTTTAACAATCCATTAGCCAAACCCTAGGTAATTCACCCAAAAATTAGTCGCGACAATTACTAACAAAGCAAATGGTGTTTCTTATATCATCTATCATCTATGTAAACGAAGCTTATAATTTTCACTTATTTGTAAATGCACGCATGCCACTACTCATATTCTTTTGGACAAAACTTGTACAAAGTAGCTTCTTACTTCTTTGTTTCCTTGTGAGTTTTGTTTTCCATACTTCTTTTCCTTCAATTCTTTTTCACATTCTTCATCCCTTCCACGGCTGTCCTAGATGATGTTGCATTTTGGACAACTTCAGATTTTATATTTCTAGTAGGTATGCAGAAATGATTTGTTCTGAAAATAATTAAAAAAAGAAGAAGATGATATTCTAACCTATCAAAGTTTTCCTCAATGTTTTATGTGTAGTGACATTTGTAATTAGGACACCATTTGTCACGATATTTCTAATCTACAAGCACAGAAGAAGGCACTTAGCAACGGACAAGAACATTGAAGAATTTTTGCAAGCTCATAACAACTTTGTACCCATAAGGTACTCTTACTCAATTTATGAAGATCATTACAAATTTTAACCACAAACTAGGTGAAGGGAGTTATGGTTCCGCTTAAAAGTAGCAACAGGATGGCCATCAAGATTTGAAAGTAGAAGATTTTATCAGCGAAGTGGCTATTATAGTAAGAATTCACCATGATAATGTAGTGCAACTCTTTGGTCTTTGCTTTGAAGGCTCGAAACAGGCTCTCATGCATGATCTCATGCCAAATGTATCCTTAGATAAGCACATCTTCTTTGAAGAAGGTGATAAGTTTCTTGATTACATGAAAATATATGAGATCGCTCTTGGGATGGCGAGAGGAATTGAATACTTACATTGGGGATATAATAGATGACAATAATTGCACTTCGGTGTATAAAATTAACCTTGACCTTTGGCCTTCGATGAGCAAATTCCCAAAAATGCTTGAAGGAGATATTAGTAAACTTCAAATGCCTCCCAAACTGCTTATTTACCCACCGGATGAGCTGGTGAACAATGACAGAGCCGAGATGGAACTAAAAACATTTTCAACTTCACTAAATGATCCTACAATTTCCACTAGTTTTCTATTTGGAGATAGCATTGATGTTTAGAGAACCATCCTTAATTTGATTGGAAAAGCTTGTATACTTATTATATTCCCTGCAACGTAGGATTATGTTAGGAGGGACTTATTTTTGAGATTGTGCTCTTCTAGCTCTTAGGTTAATGTTGTGTCCTTGTAATTCATATGATTTTACTGTCTTGCATCCTCCTTCAACAGGATAAACAAATTGGCAAGAAAGCAAAGACAAAAACGGTGAGGGAGGGTGATAGACATCGAGAATATTCCTTCCTTATAATGTGATTAAGGGCTATTCAATTTAAAAGCTAACTATAGCATGCGATCATGCTACTTAACAGGCCACTGCTGGCGTATGATTTGTTGATATCAAGAACTGCTGGTTTCAACTTATGAATTCATTTTTAGAGAAAATATACATGTATCAGTTTTACAAAGTAAACACTATTCGTTTACGCAAGAAATAACTCTTATCAAAATGGAAAAAGGAAGGTCCTAGATGGAACAATTCTATAAATTTTATATTTAAAAGAAGCTAGCTTGATTCAAGTGAAAAATAATGTTCACAAGTTCTATGTGGGTGATGTATCAGAACTAGATTGATTGGCTAGTCAAATAAAGAAAACGGGTAATGTTTTGAATTTTTTCTTGATGATGTGGAGGAGGGACAAAAGGAACAATATTTGCTCCAGCACGGCGAAAAAAAAAATGCTGTTGTTTTTGGCCTTACAAGTACTCCAGTCCGAAATCTATCGGGGTGTGTAGGAATTTCCACATTTTGCGGAGATTGTCGTTCTGCGATCAAGTATCTCCATGGCAAACAGAAGATATATGGTCGTAAGGGATGTAAACCGGTTCCACCATTTTATGGACTAAACATGCTCATACAATGACTGCCGGCCACATTGCTTCTTAAACTGTCTCATTCATTGTGTAAATTGAATCTCCGTTTTTTATTCTCCTTTGTTTCTATGTTACTTGAGTTGGGATTCTATTATTTCCCTACCAAGTCCAACAATGTATATATTATGTCCTGAAATTTATAGATTTGGCACTCTTACAGTCAAGAGACCAAGCAGAAGACCTCAAATGAAGCTTGCAATCTTTCAGCAATAGGATTCATGGAATCAAAAACAGTCACGCTTTGCCTTTGGATTTTTTTGGAGGGTGCTATTTCCGGACACTGCATATTTATGTGCTGTTCTATCCTGGGCGTTCCCAACATGCAGTCCCGATGCCCCATAATTCATTCATTGGCCTAATATTCTGTATGATTTTTGTTTTGGAAATTTTGCTCGTAATGCCTCTTGACTTTTTTTTTTTTCTTTAGGGCCAATGCCTCTAACTTTTAGTTAGTCTACATTTTCGGATGTGGCAATTTCTTGGGCTTGTTGACGCCTAATTTTTGATTTTCAATTTTATTTATAGGTTTCTAATTAATTTTTTGTTCTTATTGCATTTTATTTTATTTTGATTAAAACTGAAAAAACAAAAAAATAGAAAAAACGGAAAAACCGGCCCAAAAGCCAAAAAAAACGAAAAAATCGGAAAAAACGGCCCAACAGCCAGAAAAAAAAAAAGGCCCAAACGGCCCAGAAGACCGCGCTGTCCAAAAACCCGCGGGTCAGCCCGCGCCCTAGACCGACCCGCGCGACCCGCCTTCTTCACCCGAAATCGCGTGCGGTGCACGCGCCGGAGCCACGACGGCCGGAGAAAAGCGTGTGACATCCCGATTTTTCAATTCTGGTTTCAATTGAATAAGTCGGGCATTTCATCTTCGCGTCTATAGCTCTCTTCTCTGAGTTGGCCACTCACGAGATAACTAGTCTATTAGGTGAAGCCGTTAAGGAATCTAAACGCAATAGACTTGAGAATTCGACCAAGAAACGGCTGCTCGACCGTACTAATCTGCAAGGGTCATTGCGGCACAGATCGATTAGAGACCGGAGATAGGTCGACTCGACAAAGGCATATGATTAAGTGTGGGTGATTCCACCTGATTGCACAAATCTTGTCGATCGGCACTAGACCGATTTCTCTATCGTTTTGGTACCCTGTGTCCGTATTTGAAACCTTGAGATTTTCACGACAATCGAGAGTCGCCAATGTGTCGAAGATGCACTTTGTGGCTTGAAAATAATCAATCACGAGTCAATTGCACGAAAAGTTCCTAAAAGCTACCCGGTAGATTAGGACGCGCTAAAGTCGCGCCAGATTGAAATTAACCGTGAATTTAAACCCAATTTCAGAAATTGGAAGTTCTGTTATGTCACAAATCATTTTAGGAATGTCGACTCATCTCCAGAATATTTTTCTACAAACCGAGATTTTTGGCGGAAAAGCAAAGTAAGGCCGTTTTTGTTCGGGAAAGTCAGAGGGCCGGTTTTGATCGCATCTTTGGGATGCAAATTCGATCATATGATGGGGAAAAGTCATGAGATGGACGAAGACACCTTGTTGGATTTATTTGGACTTCAATATGGGCTTCAATTGGATTGGTTTGCTTGAGAATTGGATGGAATTGAGAGAGAATTGAATGGATTGAATGGGGGAAGGTCCAAAATTCGTATGCCATGGGGCACACAACATTTTGGACCATTTGGCAAGCTTCTTGAGGAAGCTAAGGAGAGGAAAAGGCTGAAGGTGAGGGCCAAGAGTGGTGGGGGCAAGAGAGAGGTGTGTTGAACAAGTGTTGAGCTCTAGGAAGCCACCAAGGAGCCCCCCTCTTCAGCAGACCATATTCTTCCTTCATTCATGGCTTTCTCCATGGTTGAGGCTTAGGAAAAGCTCAAGAGAACCAGAGGAAACCGAGCAGCATCAGCCCTCCACCGTCGCATGCCCATCGGACCCCATTTTCCCCCTCTGTTTTCACTCGTTCCAGCTTCTGCTCCAGCCGACCCTTCGCCAAAGATCGGAGTCAAAAGTGGTCTTCCCGGTTGAATCAGAAAACGACCTACCTATTGTTGCGAAGAGCATATCCAGAAAGTTCCAACAAGCCCAAGATCACCCCGAAAGGAGCCGCCGTTCATCCGGTACGTCTTTTTGAAGTTACCGCTCGCTGGTCCGTCGGTCTGCTGCCCGCCTGCACTGTTTTGCGTTTTCCGGCTGTTTTGCCCCATTCCGACCGTTCCTTTGGCCGTCCCATCCACGTACAAGACCCCCAAGACCCCCGGGAGCCGTTGGTTGCCAACCACTCACTCGCCGGAGCTCCGATTGGCCCGTTTCCTCGCTGTTCAGCTGCTGGTTTCTCCTCTGCAGTTCAGCCAAGAACAGAAGCAGAAGACAACAAGGTTTTGGAGACTTTGTGGCCCGTTTTCAAGCCCTTCCCGGCCTCCGTTGGTGTCGTCGCTTTGAGGTTTATCGACCGCCTTGGCGTCGTGGTCGCCGTGAACTAACCGGATCGCAAAACCGGTGAGTTTACCCTCTAATCCTTGCTTAGTGAGTTAATTATGCTTAAGGGTGTTTAGATTAGTTTAATTATGTTTAGGTGGTTAAATTAGATTATTTAATTGTTAATTATATTAATTGTATGATTAGTTTAGTGGTTGATTAATTAGGGCTAATTGTATGATTAAATTAGTGTAATCTAGTTTAAGCCCTAATTAATTATTTTTAATTAATTAATTATTTCGAATTTTATAAATATTATTTTAATAAATTATATTATTATAATATAATATTTAATTATTTAATTTTCGGAATTAAATTTAATTATTTAATAATTTCGAAAATTATGCCGAGATGGTGGTCGTTAGAATTTCGCACTGATCGTAACAGTGCGATCCGTTTGTGTTAATTGTATATTTAAATTGAGAAATTGAGTGATTGATGATTATGTTTAATTATTCCAAAGTGTGGAATTGAGTGATATTGATGAAGTTGTGGTATTTGACTTGAAAATACCCGGTGTTGGCTTTTAGCACCGTAATTGGTTTGTATGACCGGTTTGAATCGATTGGTTTGATTGATTGATTGAATTGAAGAATGAGTTGGATTATTATTGAATTATCAGCTTGTGCGAGCTATCATCTATCCATATCAGCTTGTGAGAGCATTACATCCATTTCAGCTTGTGCGAGCAGTGATTGTATTGATGGATGAATAGATGGTATGAATTGAGAGATGATGTTAATCGTATGCTATCGATTGGTTTTGATCGTGAAAGGTTGTGAGTGGATCTAGGAAACCGCCGAAGTATGGCTGTGCCTTTGAGGCCGTGATATACCACCGAATTTGGAATCGGTCGTGCCGAGTGGGGCCGTGATGCCACTAATTCTAGATCTGCCACCTGATAAAGGTCGCGCCGAGTGGGGCCGTGATGCCACTAATTCTAGATCTGCCACCTGATAAAGGTCGCGCCGAGTGGGGCCGTGATGCCACTAATTCTAAATCTGCCACCTGATAAAGGTCGCGCCGAGTGGGGCCGTGATGCCACTAATTCTAGATCTGCTACCTGTTAAAGGTTGCGCCCATTGGGCCGTGATTACTACCTAAAGATAGGTCTCGTCCTTTGGACCGTGGTTTATAGTGAATGAGTTGATTGATATTTGAATCGTACTAACGTGCAGGAAGGAACTAAGGCGAGATAAGTCCTCTATTCTCTTTGTGTGGCTAGAGTGCCCTAAGGCGTATTTTCTTCCTAATCGAGTCTTAGAGGGTAGGACTCGCTGAGACATTGTCTCACCCCGTTGTGGGCTCAACATTTTCAGGTCCTTAGATGGCGGTCGTGGAGGACTTGAAGCCATGGACATTTGTGGAGGTGGAGATCGAAGAATCGGTGAACGTGTCTGACTAGTTGGTCATAGGATAGTTCCATTTTTGTTGAGCCGGTCTATTTTGTAGACAATCCAGTGTTGTATATATAAACCTATGTGTTTATAAGAAAGATTGTTTGGTTGTGATTGATTGCCTGCTTTTCTATCCCAAGTTAAACGTTGTCAGGGGATTTGTTTCGCTTCCGCATGTGTAATAAAATAAATGGGTCGGCGACGTGTCTTGGGAAGTCGCTTTTCTATCGACCATAGTGGGATGTGCACGTGCTCGAGGTTCGGGGCGTGACAAAGCGAGGCGAGCGGTGGCGTGAACGACGCGACGTACGGCAGCAGCAGGCGGAGCAGATGAACAGCGACGGTGTGAGGGACGTGGCCGGATAAGCCTGACGGCCGATGGGACGCCGGTTCGGCCGGTGCAAGCCGCGGCATTCACCCCGGCCGAACCCTCGCCGACCGGCCGTCCGTCGCCTATAAATAGGTCCTCCCCCCTTCGTTAATCGACACACCAGAGCCCTGGCGAAGAGAGAGAGAGAGAAGCCCACGACCTTGGAACCCCGCTGAGAGACTTCAGAGGGGGGACCGAGGTTTGCGAGCTTCAAACTCGACCTTGCCGGAGGAAACCAGAGAGAAAGAGAGAGAGAGAGAGAGAGAGAGAGAGACGAGGGGGCCGAAGCCCATGGACGCCGCCGCAAGGCCGCCGTGCAGGTAACCTAAATAATCACCATCGGCCGCTTCTCCTCCCAACCCATCGCTTCCGCCGCCGCTGTGACCGTCTCCGTCGTCGTCGCCACCCCCTCGCTGCCCCAAATTGGAACCCTAGGGTTCCTGGTTTTTCGGGTCGCGATCCCGGGTAACCGGGTCGGACCCGGGCCAGGAACCGGGTAGGGTTCCACGAGTAATTGGGTGTATTGGAGGTCGGGTCGGGTCGTCGGGTCACGGAGCGGGTCGGGCCGTCGCGACGTCGTCTTGTAGGGAGATGGAGTCGGGTCGTCGTCGGGTCGTATCCACAAAACGGTGTCGTTTTCGCTGAAGGGAAGTCCGGGTCGTCGTCGGGTCGGGTCCGGGTAGAGCCGGCTGGAGAAACGGCGCCGTATCGCCTGACGAACCGGGCCGTGGAGCGGGTCGAACGCGTGACCCGCGGGTTGCGCACGACCCGTCCTCCCCACGGCGTCGTTTTGCGAGGAGTTAAAACGGCGTCGTTTCGTGTATTGCTACGGCGTCGTTTCGCGCCAAATGGGAGCCGGGTCATCCGAGCGGGTCGTCGGGCTGGGTCGGGCATCCATACCCGGCATGACGCCGTTTCGGCTTCCTGCCTCAAAACGCGGGCTTCGGCAGCGTTTCGGGTCGGCCGGGGTGGATCCGACCCATCGATCCGACCCGGGTCGTTTTTTTTTTTTTTTTTTTATTAAAAAATAATATTTTATTTTCAAAATATATTTAAAATCATTTTAATTTAAAAAAATCAAAAATCAAAAAATGTTTTAAAAATGTTTTATTTAAAAAAATCAAAAATTATTTTCAAAAATCATTTATTTCCCAAAATGATTAGAAAAATCAAAAAAATATATTATTTTCCAAAATATCCAAAAATGTTAAAATGCTTTAATATTTTCCAAAAAATGTCAAAAATCCCAAAAAAATGCCAAAATTCATAAAAAGCCCAAAAATTTCATAAAACGCCAAAAAGACTTGTATTTTCTCCAAAAATACCCCAAAAATCCAAACAATCCCTTTTATGTCCAAAATGAGGAAAATACCAAAAATGTGATTTTTCCTAAAATGCATGGAAAATCCCCAAACATCCAAAAACGTTAGAGTTTAAACAAGATTAGGTACCGAAAGGGCATTAGTGATTAACTAGTGTAATCAAGTCCCCGATCCTAATTTCTTTGGTTGCGCAAGAGCAAGTATTTCTCCCGATACTTTGCTTAGGTTTCTAATCAGCCTACCCCAAATTGATTAGTGGCAACTCCGTTTTAAAAATCAATTTACAAATCAAATATTTTAAAGTCGTGAATTGGCAGACTTGGGAGAGTCTAGGCTTTAATCAAACCCAGCCGAGCCATTAGCCTCCTTTCGGCGCTCGTACCCGATCCGGCCGGGTGCCCCCAAAAAAAGGGGTCGCGACAGCTTGGTGACTCCGCTGGGGACGTTTGAGGACTTAGGCCGTATTTATTTTGTTTAAATTCTTTACTGACTTAGGTTTTTTTTCTTTTTACAGGTCAATAATTTGAGAAGTTTATTTTAAGCTTACTTAAATTAAATTGTCTTGTGATTATAAACTGTCATGCATGTTTTTGTTTTAAACACTACACGTGGCACACACAACCCGGCCATTTGGACCTAGGCCGCCATAGGATTTCTAGGATGGTGTTAAGAAAGATACGGCCTCGAACGCGAGACTGCGATGTAGAGGTTGCCTTTCTTTTCCCCGAATTTCTTAGCCGAGGTTAAAGGGGTACGCTGCTAACGCGAGACTGCGACCGGTAGATGCCCTTTTAATTTCACCAAGCCTTCTGAGTTAGAAATCGAGCCGCACGTCTCATGTGTATGTCTTTGTGCTTGTCATTTTACTTAAAAGTAAAGTAATTTATTTACTCAGTCTTTTTTACTCAAGTCTTTTATTGGCCCATGGCAATTTAGGATAAATTTTTCAAAACCCCGGTTTATATGCGATGGGGGAAGATGACATCCAGTTCATTCCTACTCCCAAGGCAAAGCTTCTCAGATGGTGGGGTCAGTTGGATCAGCCTGCCCAGGAGTTTGTGAAGGCTAAGCTCGGTCATCTCCTTTCACTAATCCATCTTACTGTTCGCCCGGAAGTCATACAAAGCATTGCACATTTCTGGTGCCCAATGACACTCACCTTTACATTTGGTAGGTTTGAGCTAACCCCGACCCTGGAAGAGTACAGTATCATCACTGGAATGCCCATTGGAAAAGAACTGGTCAAACTATTTACAGGCCCCCTCCCTTGGTGTGAGTTGGTAAGGTTTTTAGGAGCTAAAATCAATGTTATGAAGCGAATTCTCGCAAACAACAATTACACCTGTCCACTAGGATTTTTGGATGCATGTTTTCAAAATCAGTCCATGGCTGAAAGAAGCGAGATTTTCCTCCTTGCATTTTTCGGGCTCATCATTTTTCCCCACCAAAGAAATGCCATAAGTCCTAGAATGATTTGGATCGTCAATCAAATCCTGGGAGGAGCCGACTATGTCAACCTAATTTTAGCTGAAACACTATTGTCCCTTGATCTTTTTAAAGACAAAACGGAGAAAATCATGTGGGCTTCTCCCGAAATTTTACAAGTTTGGTTCTTTTCCCACTTGAGCAAATACTGGGGCATCATGCGATCAAACACTTCTGAGCATCCATTACAAAAATTCATTGCTTTAGGACCTTACATTCCTAATCAAACCTCTTTGCATTGGATTGACTTCTTAAGAAATCCAGCTCCTGAGGCATTCCAGTCTTTGTGCCGATCGATTCCATAAAGAAGGGGCTCGCCACCCAATTCCGCTATCCGATTGCACCAGCGCTATTCCCTATCACCCGGCACGACAGTTTGGAACCCTCCAGAGGATCCTGCCGCCTTCCATAAGGAGAACCCCTCCGATCCTTTTCAACACAAGCCATGATTTCGCACTCGAAATTTCTACTACCAAGGAAATCTGGGACAAGTGCCACCACGAACAGATCATGATATCTGAAGGGCTTGAAGGAGAAGAAGAAACCCATCATGCCTCTGCGTTCTGCATCCACAAATATCATATCCCTGCAAAGTGGAAGCCATCGGTCCCTCGGTCCATCAGAGAGAGCAGCCTACACGAGCAAGTTGACCTCATGCAAAATATACGGGAGTAAGCCGGACACTCAGCTCGGGGCCAAGCCAAGGAAGCGAGCAGTCGTCACAAGACCCCCTGTCGCATATGTAGTCATATTTCCCTAGTTTTTTGAAAACTTGGTCCCATTGTCTAGGGACTTTTCTTTAAGTGTCTAGTATTTGGTTCTGTCATTTCAATTCCTAGACATCAGGAGTCTGTAAAAACCCTCTTTTAAATGAAAGTAGTGGATCGTTGCCATGGGTCAATCTTTGTCTATCTTGTGCTCATTCATCGCTTTCAACACAGGTAATCATGAATCGTCAGTCATCGGCCACCCGCGATTGGCCCCTCATGATAGGGTCTGATCAGGATGAAGTGCAGAATCGCCTCGCCCACATCAAAGACGGCATAGGACAGATGTCCATTGCCCTTCAACAGCTCTCAAGACAGATAAAATCCACTCATGATGAGCCCAACTCTGTAATTACCCTAGGCACTGTCATGACCCCTACAGATGTGCTAAAAACTAGCCAACACCATGAACAAATTAGAAAGATCATGGAGAAGTTAAGCCAACTACAGGGGCAGAATCCCATCGACTTATCTGACTACTCCAACTTCGAGATCCCTGAAGAATTCAAGACACCTGAATGTGAAAAGTATGCTAATGCCCCTCACCCTGAAGCCTACCTACAAGCCTACCTGGTCCAAAAAATGATTCAATCATACCAGTCGAACCTGACCGGCCCAACCCTACGATGGTACATTGTTAGAAAGATTAGTCTCCTTAAGTCCGGAAGGAACTAATTCACGTTTTCTACCAAGAGTATGACATTAGCCCCGACATAGCCCTATCCTACGAAGAACCGATAAGCTGCGGAGTATGAAAGGCCATTGATTCTTTGAGACAGGAGAGATAAATACCAATGCAGCCTTGCATAGTGCGTGGGCAATTGAACGGCGTCCGAGTCACCGAGAAACCCCCATTAGGAAGGGCAAGGAACCTTTGTATAAGATCACGAGTTCGGAGCCTGTTCGAGACTGGGGCACGACAAAACAACTCCCCAAGCTTACTTCAAGAGCCAGGGTCCAAAGGATACCAACCCCTATCAACCTGGAAAGTGACTCAGACAGCGAAACCTCAGTATCTCTCACTTCCCTTAACAAAGCAGAGATAGCCAAACATAGAGCCTTACTCAAAAGATCCGGACCAGGGACCAATAAAAGAAAGCCTCGCCAGATTGATACATCATCCGACGATGAGCTACAGTACCAAAGCTCCGAGCATTCCCAGGAATACAACCTTGAGGGCAGCCATCCCCTGGAATATGACCCTGAAGACTTCCCGTCCCTAGAATACCATCCCAAGGACTTCCAACGCTATTTCAATGGCGAGACTGACAGTTCATCCTACAACTGTTTCCTGCTCTCATCCGAAGATGAAGGCCCGTCAGAAGAGGAGGAATACATCTTTATCCGCTACGATCCCGACGAAGTGCTAAGCTCATCGCCCGATCGTGAGAGTAGCGTAAATGCCCCATCCTCCGTCAGTGATTTCAACTCCGAAGAAAGCAATGGAGTAATCTCAGTAGAATCCAATGTTCTTGAAGAAGAAGAATTCAACACTACAATGGGTATGCAGTGGGAAAATCAGTGGCCCAACCAAGACCTATCAAGCCCGTCTCACCCTCGTAGGATCTTGACCCCCATAGAGATGCGGATACCCAACCTCCACAAGTATAATGGCACAACTTGCCCCGTGGCTCACTTGCAATATCTCTATGAAGAAATGAATCAGTATTATGGCCCAGCAATCCTCACAACTCAGGCGTTTCAAGAAACCCTTACAGGGTCTGCGTTGCACTGGTTCTTCACAGCACATATTCATCTCATAGAAGATTGGAGCAAGCTGACTTCCACATTTCTGCATCAGTACCAAAGCCAGATCGGAACCAAGCTGCCGTGCGAGGACTCGGCTCATTTCGAAAGAAGACAGATAGAGAATTTCCGAACATATGCCGAGAGGTGGAGGGCTCCCATAATGCAAATCCACCCAAAGCTGGCTGAGGAAGAATTGATAAAACAGTTTATAGAAGCCTTGCCCTACGACTGTCGCTGCTGGTTGCGCGGGTTGCACTTCCGTAGCTTCAACGAAGTGGTCATTGCATGCGAGTACTTCGAGTCTGCTGAAGACGAGGAATCCAAGGATGCTTAGCCCCAAGACCGGCCATATCAAAGCATTCCCTTGCATAGGAGTTGTCATGGGTTTTACTTATTTTTATGTCATGTCTAGTGTGCTAGCGTTGTATTTTCTCATTCCAAGAACTATGATGTATAAGTTCCAGTACTTTGTTTTGAAAACATGAGGAAGTATTCCAAACTTGCTCAGCGATGTTATCCAGCCACGAAAAGAAAATGACGTCCAAGGAGAATACTGAGGGCGGGGCTTCCTCATGCTTTTTTTCCTCTCCCCAAAAAATGTTTTAAAAATAAAAAGTATTTCATTACCAAAAGCTTTTGTCAAAATGAGATAACAAATGAAAGCATGTTTGTCTCCCACTTTATGTCTCAAAATATCATGTGATAGAAAGCATCTGAAATCAGCACATCATGTGGACAGGTCAAAACACGAAGACATTGTTCCAAGAAAATGGGGGCAAACAAGAAAGGATCATCCTGTTTCAAAAGGAGTAAGTCTTATCCCCCTAACATGACATTGAAAATAACAAACTCTCCCTTCTATTGACAGGATGCAAAGGATGAAGCATAATAGGTACAGGCATAAAGTTGAGATCCAGAAATCCATGACATGTCTCGCTCCTGCCTAGCTCCCTCTTGAGCCAAAAGACTATCTTGTCGCACGACATGCCTGGCTAGCCAGGCGTCGTAGCTTTGACAAACCCGGGAGTATGGGGAAGAAACTCCTTTAAAGCAATTACTCGTCAACAGGAGAAAATCCGGGCGATCAAGGCGATTCGTAGCCCATGCCCTAGACGGTGACTTTAAAATCCATAAGCCACACCCTAGAGGCATGTTTTCCCCCCAAGGAGGAGTTGCCATCAGATAACTTGAGATTTCTGATTGCCTATCACAAATTCCATAGAAGCTTGAGGAGCATGACCTTGCCTAATGCTGCTATAATTTAAGACAGAAAAAAAAGGACTTCAAAAAGAGAAATAATGAAAAGAATCCTCGGTCGCAAGATGCGGAAAATGAAACGTAATAGGAATAATCTAGCGGCAGGCAAGGGGATGGGGACGATCCAAACCGACAGCGTGGATAGCCACTCTGATAGCTCGGAAGATGACTTTGATAATTCCAATGAAATCCAACGGAGTTGGGAGCGGCATGAAGAAACAAGGTCCCCTACCACTGAAAACGCCATCACTATCAACTTAAGCAGCACAGAGAATTCAAGAGAGATAAAGATTGGCGCCAACCTCCCTGAAAAAGAAGCTGCAGACTTAATTGCCCTTCTAAAGAGGTATCAAGACGTGTTCGCATGGTCATACGCGGATATGCCAGGCCTTGATCCCAACGGTTGTGGAGCACGGCACATAACCGACCCTGATATAACTCCCAAGAAGCAATGGCTGAGAAGGACCAAGCCAGAATTGTCGAAAAAGATTGAAGAAGAAGTAATGAAACTACTCCAAGTGGGTTTCCTCGAGGTCTCGCAATATCCCAGCTGGGTGGCAAACATTGTACCAGTAAAGAAAAAGGATGGTCGAATACGTGTTTGTGTCGACTATCGTGACTTGAACAAAGCAAGCCCGAAGGATGATTTTCCGTTGCCTCACGTAGACGTTTTTGTAGACAGTACTGCAGGATTTAGGCTTTTCTCTTTTATGGATGGATTCTCGGGATACAACCAAATAAGGATGAAGGAGGAAGACAAGGAAAAAACGGCATTCATTACTCCATGGGGAACTTTTCATTATAAAGTCATGCCTTTCGGCCTGAAAAATGCTGGAGCAACTTACCAGCGTGCTATGGTCACCCTTTTCCACGACATGATGCACAAAGAAATTGAGGTATATGTCGACGACATGATCGCTAAAACCAGGCATGGAGAAGACCACGTAAAGACCTTGGAGAAACTATTTGAGCGACTTCGCCAGTTTAAATTGCGCCTGAACCCAGCAAAATGCGTGTTTGGGGCAACTTCTGGCAAATTACTAAGATTCATTGTAAGCTGTGAAGGAATAGAAGTAGATCCATCAAAAACCAAGGCGATATTTGAGATGCCTCCTCCTTCAACTGTAAAAGAAGTCCGGAGTCTCCGGGAAGATTAAATTATATTGCACGATTCATTTCCCACTTTCGAAACCGCAAAACCTTTCTTTAAGCTTCTCAGGAAAGATGCACAAATTAAATGGGATGAGGATTGCCGATTGGCATTTGAAGACCTGAAGCAGTACTTGATGAAACCCCCAGTCCTGGTACCTCCAGTCCCGGGGCAGCCTTTAATTCTATACCTTACCATCAACAGTGAATCCCTAGGTGCCATGCTAGCACAAAAGGGACCTCGTGACCAGAAAGAGCGAGCCATCTACTATTTGAGTAAAAAGTTCACAATGTCAAAACAAAACTACTCCCGATCAGAGAAGACGTGCGCCGAATTAGTATGGGTATTGCACAGACTCCGACAGTATACCTTGCATTACCGAACTTTCCTCGTAACTGAAAGCGATCCAATCAAGTATCTGCTTAGTCGTCCAGCATTGATAGGAAAATTGGCCAAATGGCAAATCCTGATCTCAGAATTCGACATTCAGATGTTGCCACAGAAGTCAGTTAAAGGGCGGGTGATTGTTGATATGCTAGCAGACCATCCCAAAGAAGTACGGGAGGATGATCCCTCGGACGACCAAGTTTTCGCCATAGAAGAAGACAAGTGGACCATGTTCTTCAACGGAGCCGTGAATCTGTCAGCGGGCTCAGACCTTTGGGGCGATCTTGATATCCCCAAATGGGCAACATTACCTTGTGGCTGCAAAACTGGCATTTCCATGCACTAACAACATAGCCGAGTATGAGGCATGCATCCTCGGCTTGCGGCGGCTATTGAAATGGGAATAACCAAGCTAAAGGTGTTCGGTGATTCTACTTTAATAATCGTCGACGGTGGGCGAATGGAAGACAAAGGATGCCAAGCTTGTGCCTTATCACGGTTACTTGGAAAAGTTGGCAGGGGAAATTCCAAGACATCTCATTTGAATACTTGCCTAGAATTCATAATCAATTCGCTGATGCGCTAGCAACGCTGTCATCTATGTTGCAAGCAACGAAAAGGCTAGAAGTAGAACCTCTAAAGATCGAAGTTCGGCAAGACAAGCCCACTTTGCATGACCATAAGCGAGGAGCTCGATGGGAAGCCCGGTATTACGATATCATGAGATATGTCCAGAAGCAAGAATTCCCTGAACAAAGCACACCCTCTAATCGAAAGTACCTAATGAAAATGGCTTCAAGGTTTTTCGTCAGCGGTAAAAATCTGTACAAGAGATCCTATGACTCGCCTCCCGCTAAGATGCGTGGATGCAGCCGAGGCCACACAAATAATGCAAGAAGTACATGAGGGAGTATGTGGCCCTCACATGAATGGACGTATGTTGGCCAAGAAGATAATGAGACTAGGGTTATTACTGGCTCCCCTTAGAGAGTAACTGTGCTCAGCATGTGCGAAGTTGCTATCGTTGTCAGATTCACGGAGACAAGGTAAATGTCCCTCCAACTGAACTACATCAGTTATTTGAGTCATGGCCATTCTTAATGTGGGGGATCGATGTAATTGGCCCGATTAACCCAAAGGCGTCGAACGGACATCGATTCATCCTGGTGGCAATTGACTACTTTTCAAAATGGATTGAGGCCACATCATATGCCAGCGTGACTGCACGGAATGTCATGAAGTTCATCAAGCGCGACATAATCGCCCGTTATGGTGTACCAGATTCCATCATCACCGACAATGGGACAAACCTGAATAACAAGCTGATCGAACAGTTATTCTTTAAGTTCAAAATCCAGCATTTGAACTCATCACCCTATCGGCCGCAAATGAATGGAGCTGTAGAGGCCGCCAACAAAAACATCAAGAAGATCTTAGCCAAGACGGCTGAAAACTACCGTGACTGGCATGAGAGGTTACCCTTTGCACTGATAGCATACCGAACCTCGATTCGAACTTCTACTGGGGCAACCCCTTTTTCCCTGGTTTATGGTATGGAGGCAGTCTTGCCTATGGAAGTAGAAATCCCTTCCCTACGAGTTCTATCCCAAGCTGGCTTATCCGAGGAGGAGTGGACACAACAAAGGCTTGAGCAGCTGAACATGATCGAGAAAAGCGCGAAAGCTCTGTCACGGCCGGTGTTATCAACGAGAAGGTAGCTCGATCGTTTAATCAAAAAGTGCGGCCCAGGCGCTTTGAAGTAAACGAGCTAGTCTTAAGGAAGACGTTGCCAATCTTTCCAGAGCCTGGAGGCAAGTTCGCCCTGAATTACAAGGGTCCTTATGTAATAAAGAAGATACTCCCCAGAGGAGCCTTGATCCTAACCGAGATGGATGGGCGAGAATTTTCTAAGCCAGTGAATTCTGATGCTGTAAAGAAGTACTACCCTTGAAAAATGTTCACTGTCTAGCATTGCCAAATATTTCTCTATCAGAATGAAAATGCCTATGCATCTTCTTTATATGAGTGTTATATTTACGCCGTCACGAGAAATGTGCATTTGGTTAAATGGTAACCACCAGCATTTAGGGAAGTGTCGAGAATCAAATAGCAAACTTAATGACATAACTCAGGCAAATCGACATTACCCAGGCAGATGCGTGACAATTTCACCCAGCTCGGCACAAAAGAGGCATCATTCAAGAATCACTCCAGTCAGAAAGAGCTTTCAGTCAACAGCTTAGAATCCGGAAACCTCACTTCTTGTTCCAGACACATGCTCTCGCGAGAAGTAATTGCTATTGAAAAGCTGGAAGTTTTGATTGTCCATCTCGAATTCCATAGAAGCTTGAGGTACATGACTTTTGCTCAATAATACTATAGCCAAAGACAAAGAAAAGAAAATTCCACAGAAGGAATGCGTTGGAGATGAATCAACGACCAGCAATCATGAAGGCCAACGGAAGGAAACACCGAGCCGTGTCAAGATAAATAGGTCATCCTCAACATTCAAGCATCCTCAAGAGCTAGCACAAACAAGCTCTAGGGAAGGGTAATCTAGTATCGTTTCCAATATCCCTACCATCTGAACCCGTTTTTGACATGTTTTCCCAATTTGACAGGAAACTTCACAAATCGAGGACCAATCTCAAAGGTTAGATAAATCAGTGCTAGCCAAGCTAGGATGCAGAAATGACTTCCATCAAATACACCTGGCTTCATAAAGGGATGCGTCATCCACAAGCCAATGATTGACCTGACGAAATGGGAAGCACAAGACTTCATATCCTCCCCGTCCACTAAAGCATTTGCAAACTAGTGAAGAGTAATGTTGTATCACTTCCAATTATTTAACTTCCAAAAGAGATTCGTGACTAACACACTTTCTCTTGCCCTTTACAGGATCGCCTGGCCATCCAAGATACGAAAATAAGTCAATGAAAGTCTTGTCAAACTCTGATAAACCTTCCAAAGTAGAATGACACCTCAAGTATCACCAAAGCAAATGACAGAGAGCCTTCAAAGCCTCAAGTCGCTTAAATCTAGGCCCTATTGTTTGAGCCACATCCACGGCTTCCCTTCTGCAAAAAGCAAGAATAGGAATTCCTGATCAGATCCCCAATCCCCAGCTGATCATGCATGTGTCATGTCCCTAATTAATAGGAGCATTTTATTGACACCCATTTGTAAATAGCCCTTTGTAAATAACTCTTTCAATGTTCAAATTTCAACACATTTGTGAATACCATTTCGCCAAATAAACTCTCTTGAAGTTGTTTCTTGAGTAAAAAGCCATTCATTCATTTTTGGAAAACACAAACTCTTTCATATCATGTACTGCATGCCTTTTTCCATGTGAATTGTGCATAATGATTTCGTCTATCTAAGTCTTTAATTCTATAAAAGGAATATTAGAATAGACAACCAAGTAAAGAATACAAGACTAATCGAGCATGTCGGATGAGGCACGTCAGAATGATGACAGGCAAGCCATATCCCATACACAATCCCCTGTCTATACACTTGTGAGATGAGTGCAGAAAATTCCATGACTACAGGGTAAAGAGTTCTCTCGTGAATGGTACGATAACCAAAACAGTGGGAGGCATTCCAGCACCCACCTTAAGCCCCATACACTGGCCAAATTTCCATCTTATCCCCCCGTCAAAAGAACCACCCCCCACCTTTGGGGCAAGCCAAAGGCAAGTCGGCGCAAAGCACAAGGTAAGAAAAGGAATAGAAATTCTCTTGCTTGCACTTGCACCAATCTTTGAGTGTCTTTATTGCATATGAACACTCGCATTAATTTAAGTGCCCTAGAGTCATGAAGAGCGATTCTTCCTTTATGCACTTGCATTGAGTCTGTAAAATCACCCTCACAAAGAGGCAAAGCGGAAGCTGTCATCCAAGCATAATCAAAAGAGCCAGCAAATGATGAAGCCTCAACAAAGTCTGGTGAAGGCATGCACTTGAACTCGTCAAGACTAGTTCCCCAAGCAACAAAGACAAAAACCTGGGGCATAAAAAAGGGCAGTGTACCTGGTAAAAGTAAGGTCAATGGCCATGAAATAAAAAAAATTTTGAAAAGAGAATTGGGGGCATAAAAAAGGGCAGTGTGCCTGGTAAAAGCAAGGCCGATGCCCCAAAGAAAAAATGCAGTCATTTGTATCCCCAAGAGAAGTTGCCATCGAGATCCATGGAACCTTCACCAGACTGTAAGAGGAAAGATCGGTGACAAATGCCAAGATGATCACCAGCTGTCACAAAAGTCAAGCCTACGCAGCGTCCTATTGTAAAAAAGTCTCTTCAAACTAGGGGCACTTCGATTAATGTAGGATTTCATATGTTTATAAGTATCGCTCGAAGAAGTACGAGCAAGATTATTCTATCCCTTTTCGCAGGATCCTCGACTTGCAAACCCGGAGATGACCATGCCACATCTTTCCTACAAAACCATGACCTTATTGGTCCCCCTTGATGAGCCTTTGACCAAGCCTTCATCACAACTCAAAAAGAGACCTCTCACATTGGTGAAGTCGTATCATTTGCGAGAATACTCAGACCCCTGCTGACATGATGATAGTGAGACAGTGTGGTCCTTATAAATCCTGCATCAATGGTTAGGATAAAACAACCTTTCCCATGAGAGTGAGTAGAAAGTCCTTTCAGACTGAAAATCCCTCATCTGGCATGCTCAAGACATCTACATTCTAAGCAAAAGTTGTCTTTCAAAAATCTTCCCCAATGGAATTCAAAAGATGCGAGCCGACAAGGTCATCATGCATAAATCACATTCTGATTTACAAGTTACAGCATATACAAGCATTGCATACACATCTGCATACCGTGTGAATAGCTGGCCTATTTATAAAAATTAGAGATGTCACCAGGAAGCATATTTCCATTCCTGTTCCCCAGAGCTTTATATTTGATAATCTTTGAGTACCCCCCATTCACTGAGTACTCCTTCTTATTGACGCTTAGCTTGAGCAAGTTGTCCCCAAAGTATTGATACTTGTGACTGACCAAGTATCCTTTTATCTTTAAGTACCTACCCTTTGTCTAGGTACCGATGCTCGCCTTGCTTGATTTGTCCCTCAAATATCGACATCTGCAATTACCCAAGCATCCCCCTGTTTTCGAATGTCTGCCACTACTTAAGTGCTCCCTCTGTTGACACTCGACCTATTCATACTGTCATTAAAGTTCAGGTGCTTGTGACTGTCCAAGTATCCTCTCATCTTTAAGTACCGACCACTGTTCGAGTGCCCCTTTTTTGTGACACTCGACCTGTTAGAGTTGTCCTCAAAATAATGACATTGGATGCTAGCAAGCTCTCAAGCATTCCCCCACATCATGCGCCTGCAATTACCCATGTATGTTTTCTTACGCTTGGACCAGTTAAGTGGTCCTCGATCATATTGTTAAATATTTGTGTTCATCCAAATATTCCTCTACTGTGTACACCTGCGTACCCATGGCCATCCAGGTAAGCCTCGCGTTGTATCTAAAATTGCCAGAAGGTAGCAACCTTCAGGAACATCTCAGGTACGCCTCGGTGTTCCCAATTTCGAGGAGGCGGGAGGCCTTCACAAACATCTCAGGTAAGTCCTCAATATTCCCATTACCAGGAGGTGAGAGACCTTCATGAATATCCGAGGCATGTCCTCAATATTCCCCTTTACTAGGAGGTGAGAGACCTTCATGAATATCCAAGGTACGTCCTCGATACTCCCCTTTACCAGGAGGTGAGAGACCTTCATGAATATGCGAGGCATGTCCTCAATATTCCCATTACCAGGAGGTGAGAGACCTTCATGAATATCCAAGGTACGTCCTCGATACTCCCCTTTACCAGGAGGTGAGAGACCTTCATGAATATGCGAGGCATGTCCTCAATATTCCCATTACCAGGAGGTGAGAGACCTTCATGAATATCCGAGGCATGTCCTCAATATTCCCCTTTACCAGGAGGTCAGAGACCTTCATGAATATCCAAGGTACGTCCTCGATATTCCCCTTTACCAGGAGGTGAGAGACCTTCATGAATATGCGAGGCATGTCCTCAATATTCCCATTACGGGAGGTGAGAGACCTTCATGAATATCCAAGGTACGTCCTCGATATTCCCCTTTACCAGGAGGTGAGAGACCTTCATGAATATGCGAGGCATGTCCTCAATATTCCCATTACCAGGAGGTGAGAGACCTTCATGAATATTCGAGGCATGTCCCCAATATTCCCATTACCAGGAGATGAGAGACCTTCATGAATATCCAAGGTACGTCCCCGGTATTCCCTTTACCAGGAGGTGAGAGACCTTCATGAATATGCGAGGTACGTCCTCAATATTCCCCTTTACCAGGAGGTGAGAGACCTTCATGAATATGCGAGGCATGTCCTCGGTATTCCCATTACCAGGAGGTGAGAGACCTTCATGAATATGCGAGGCATGTCCTCAATATTCCCAATTACCAGGAGGTGAGAAATCCTCACGGATATGCGAGGTACGTCCTCAATACTCCCAATCCCCAAGAGGTAAAGAAGCTTCCACGAGTATCACAGGTGCGCCCTCGATATTCCCAAATCCCCACAAGGTAAGAGACCTTCACAAATACCTAAGGTATGCTATCCATATTTTTAATTATCAAATACCCCTTTCGATACTTGTGAATGTCCGAGTATCCCTAAAAAACTCGTACTTGTGATCATCCAAGTACCCCTTCAATGCTTATGACGCCTGCCAAGGCTCAAAAATCCATCAGGTTAGTACTTGTGAATATCCATGTACTCTTTAATGTGTCTGTGAATGTCTAGATACCCCCAGCAGATGCCCTGAGAAAGGTCGGCGCATCCCCCGAGAAAGGTCGGGTCTCAACGGGTGTCCCCGACGGAGGTCACACACCCCCGAGAGAAGATGCCCCGAGAAAGGTCGGCGCATCCCCGAGAAAGGTCGGGTCTCAACGGGTGTCCCCGACGAGAGGTCACACACCCTCGAGAAGATGCCCCGAGAAAGGTCGGCGCATCCCCGAGAAAGGTCGGGTCTCAACAGGTGTCCCTGACAGAGGTCACACACCCCCGGAGAAGATGCCCTGAGAAAGGTCGGCGCATCCCCCGAGAAAGGTCGGGTCTCAACAGGTGTCCTTGACAGAGGTCACACACCCCCCAGAGAAGATGCCCCGAGAAAGGTCGGCCCATCCCCCGAGAAAGGTCGGGTCTCAACAGGTGTCCCTGACAGAGGTCACACACCCCCGGAGAAGATGCCTTGAGAAAGGTTGGCGCATCCCCGAGAAAGGTCGGGTCTCAACAGTGTCCCCGACGGAGGTCACACACCCCCGAGAAGATGCCCCGAGAAAGGTCGGCGCATCCCCCGAGAAAGGTCGGGTTTCAACAGGTGTCCCTGACAGAGGTCACACACCCCCCCAGAGAAAGGTCGACGCATCCCCCGAGAAAGGTTGGGTCTCAAGCGGTGTCCTTGACGAAGTCAAACACCCCCAAAAAACAGATGCCCCGAGAAAGGTCGACGCATCTCCCGAGAATGGTCGGTATCAAGCGGTGTCCTTGACGAAGTCAAACACCCCCAAATGAGATGCCCTGAGAAAGGTCGGCGCATCTCCCGTCACGGCGACGGAAGAATGGTTCGGGTCCGAGACATCCCTCTGATTGCTCCGACAGGCGACCGAAGAATGGTTCGGGTCTTGGCGAAGTGATTTCCCGTCACGGCGACCGAAGAATGGTTCGGGTCCGAGACACCCCCTGATTGCTCCAACAGGCGACCGAAGAATGGTTCGGGTCTTGGAGAAGTGATCTCTCGTCACGGCGACCGAAGAATGGTTCGGGTCCAAGACACCCCTCTGATTGCTCCGACGGGCGACCGAAGAATGGTTCGGGTCCCGGAGAAGTGATTTCCGTCACGGCGACCGAAGAATGGTTCGGGTCCGAGACACCCCCGATTGCTCCAACGGGCGACCGAAGAATGGTTCGAGTCCCGGAGAAGTGATTTCCGTCACGGCAACCGAAGAATGGTTCGGGTCCGAGACACCCCCGATTGCTCCGACGGGCGACCGAAGAATGGTTCGGGTCCGGAGAAGTGATTTCCCGTCACGGCGGCGAAGAATGGTTCGGGTCCGAGATACCCCCGATTGCTCCAACGGGCGACCGAAGAATGGTTTGGGTCCGGGAGAAGTGAGAAGTGATTTCGGGTCCGAGACACGGCGACCGAAGAATGGTTCGGGTCCCGAAGAAGTAATTTCTGTCACGGCAACCGAAGAATGGTTCGGGTCCGAGACACCCCCGATTGCTCCAACAGCGACCGAAGAATGGTTCGGGTCTGGAGAAGTAATTTCCCGTCACGGCGACCGAAAAATGGTTCAGTCCGAGACAACCCCTTGATTGCTCCAACGGGCGACCGAAGAATGGTTCGAGTCCCGGAAAAGCAGCCTCCTCATATCACCGGGTAAGACGACGCCTTGATACTTATCAAAACCCGGGGTTCACACCCTATCTCACTCATTCCGGTAAGTAACTCCGGGTATCTTCTTATCTCGTTACATTCCTCTTGTTGCATAGGATAGTATGTCCTAAAAGATATAATCCGCTGCCCACGCCGGGTAAAAATTAGGCATCGGTTTGTCTTTGAATGCAACCTCTGCGAGCTCACCTTCAAAGAGGGGTAGGCGTTGACGCCTAATTTTTATTTTCAATTTTATTTATAGGTTTCTAATTAATTTTTGGTTCTTATTGCATTTTATTTTATTTTGATTAAAACTAAAAAAACAAAAATAGAAAAAACGGAAAAACCGGCCCAAAAGCCAAAAAAACGAAAAACAGAAAAAACGGCCCAACGGCCTTGAAAAAAAAAAAAAAAAAAACGGCCCAAACGGCCCAAAAACCTGCGGGTCAGCCCGCACCCTAGACCGACCCGCGCAACCCGCCTTCTTCACCCGAAATCGCATGCGGTGCACGCGTCGGAGCCACGACGGCCGGAGAAAAGCGAGGCGAGCGGTGGCGTGAACGACGCGATGTACGGCAGCAGCAGGCGGAGCAGATGAACAGCGACGGTGTGGGGGACGTGGCCGGATAAGCCTGACGGCCGATGGGACGCCGGTTCGGCCTGTGGAAGCCACGGCATTCACCCCGGCCGAACCCTCACCGACCGGCCGTCCGTCGCCTATAAATAGGCCCTCCCCCTTCGTTAATCGACACACCGAGCCCCGGCGAAGAGAGAGAGATAAGCCCGCGACCTTTGGAACCCCGCTGAGAGACTTCAGAGGGGGGGCCGAGGTCTGCGAGCTTCAAACTCAACCTCGCTGGAGGAAACCAGAGAGAAAGAGAGAAAGAGAGAGAGAGAGAGAGAGAGAGAGAGAGAGAGAGAGACGAGGGGGCCGAAGCCCACGAACGCCGCCGCAAGGCCGCCGTGCAGGTAACCTAAATAATCACCGTCGGCCGCTTCTCCTCCCAACCCATCGCGTCCGCCGCCACCGTGACCGTCTCCGTCGTCGTCACCACCCCCTCGCTGCCCCAAATTGGAACCCTAGGGTTCCTGGTTTTTCGGGTCGCGATCCGGTAACCGGGTCGGACCCGGGCCAGGAACCGGGTAGGGTTCCATGAGTAATTGGGTGTATTGGAGGTCGGGTCGGGTCGTCGGGTCACGGAGCGGGTCGGGCCGTCGCGACGTCGTCTTGTAGGGAGATGGAGTCGGGTCGTCGTCGGGTCGGGTATACACAAAAACGGTGTCGTTTTTATTTGAAGGGAAGTCCGGGTCGTCGTCGGGTCGTCCGGGTAGAGAGCCGGAGAAACGGCGCCGTATCGCCTGACGAACTGGGCCATGGAGTGGGTCGAACGCGTGACCCGCGGGTTGCGCACGACCCGTCCTCCCCACGGCGTCGTTTTGCGAGGAGTTAAAACGGTGTCGTTTCGTGTATTGCTACGGCGTCGTTTCGCGCCAAATGGGAGCCGGGTCGTCCGAGCGGGTCGTCGGGCTGGGTCGGGCATCCATACCCGGCATGACGCCGTTTCGGCTTCCGCCTCAAAACGCGGGCTTCGGCGCGTTTCGGGTCGGCCCGGGCGGATCCGACCCATAGATCCGACCCGGGTCGTTTTTTTTTTTTATTAAAAATAATATTTTATTTTCAAAATATATTTAAAATCATTTTAATTTCAAAAAAATCAAAAATCAAAAAATGTTTTAAAAAATGTTTTATTTTCAAAAAAAAAATCAAAAATTATTTTCAAAAATCATTTATTTCCGAAAATGATTAGAAAAATCAAAAATATATTATTTTCCAAAATATCCAAAAATGTTAAAATGCTTTAATATTTTCGAAAAAATGTCAAAAATCCCAAAAAAATGCCAAAATTCATAAAAAGCCCAAAAATTTCATAAAACGCCAAAAAGACTTGTATTTTCTCCAGAAATACCCCAAAAATCCAAAAAATCCCATTTATGTCCAAACTAAGGAAAATACCAAAAATGTGATTTTTCCTAAAATGCATGGAAAATCCCCAAACATCCAAAAAACCTTAGAGTTTAAACAAGATTAGGTACCGAAAGGGCATTAGTGATTAACTAGTGTAATCAAGTCCCCGATCCTAATTTCTCTAGTTGCGCAGGAGCAAGTATTTCTCCCGATACTTTGCTTAGGTTTATAATCAGCCTACCCCAAATTGATTAGTGGCAACTCCGTTTTAAAAATCAATTTACAAATCAAATATTTTAAAGTCGTGAATTGACGGACTTGGGAGAGTCCAGGCTTTAATCAAACCCAGCCGAGCCATTAGCCTCCTTTCGGCGCTCGTACTCGATCCGGCCGGGCGCCCCCGAAAAAAGGGGTCGCGACAGGGCTTTATCTTCAACTATGCGAGTTCATGCCATAAGTTGCTACAACATTTCCCAGACTGCTTCAGAGTGGATAAATTTAGGAAATTGGCAATGAGAAGAAACAAGAGCAGCTTTCATGGGCAAACAATGGTTTGAAACCGAGAGGCATGATCCTTGAGAGGTTCATGCAATGATCAAGCAATCACAAGTATTGCATCTACATTTTGGTGAGGAAAATGTTTTCTGTCAAATGGGGCATCGTTCCTGCTGTACATCTTAGCTTCATATTGTTCCTCTGCAAGACTTCTACTATGACAGCATTTGGACTTGTCAGAGCAGGAGAAAGCAACAGGTACTCGTTACTAGTTTTCCCTCGGCAAATGGCTGCATGTAATCTAAAGCCGTTCAACTACAATGTACACCTTAACTGTCATGTTGTTGCCGGCAATGCGTTTTATCAGTGGTAGCAATATGATCTTCTAAACATACAATTCCTATCAAAAGAATACTCATGCCCTCTGAAGCAAGAGTTGACGAGGCAAATTACACTATGCTACACATCATGCCTTAAGCCTAATAACCCACTTGCACTCTCGAATGATGCATGGATTTAAAGGAGGGCAGATGACTGGATGCAGAAAGTTAAGTAATGTCCACAAGCAGGTAATTTGACTTAAGAATCCTATCAAGTAGGTGAGTAGCTTTAAGATGAATTGAGTTTCTTACTCATTCTCGAGTTTTTTCATGCTCACTGGAGAATCATCCTGATGAGAAAGACTACTCGTTGTGACAGGAGGCCGTGGAGCTGTTTCTTTCAATTCCATCGACATTCGTTGCTCCACTGCATTGTGAAAGGAGGGCTAGAACCATTGAAACCTCACATAATGAAGTGTTCAAAGGGCAACAACCAGACCCGCCCAATGAATGGCAGAATTCATAGGCTGAACCTCAAGGTCTACATGAACAGACTTCCGGAAGCAAATAATAATGAACAGATGGCCTCACTTAGGAGGGGACTCGACAAGTGGCTCAAGGAATTGGGGGAGATTAATCGAAAAACATCTCTGAGTCAAAGGTGGGTAAAGGACAATTTGGGCCTCCATTGCATATCAATTCCTCTTGCGAAGGAACTGACTACTGACGCAGCGATGTACTGACAGGTTGCTCCTCGTCATCGTGAACTTCCTCCATCTCAATGTAGTAAATAAAGGTATGGATTCTATGCGAGATCTCTTTGCTTTGCTTCATATTGAGCAAGCTAAAGTGCTAGATACAAGTGTCTCTGCTTATTCTTGAATTCTGCAACATTTTCGCATCTGCTCCGTAAAAAAAAACTGGCTCTCGTTGGAATTTCCCGGTCATATAATGTCTAGAGCTTTGGGATTCTCTTCGCGGATTTTATGTTTTCTTTACATACTTCTATATTTGAGAAAAGATAGCGTAATTGATGCTAATTCGACATTTTCCACGGTTAGCATAGTTAGCATGGTAACAGGCGAAGAGAAAGAACTGATAAGCCGTGGGAAAATTACGGAGTACTCATACTTTTTACCATCATTTCTCAGCCTGACCATTTACTCATATCGATTAAAAAAAATCAGTTTGGCGGGGAGCTATGAGGAAAACAATTCTATACAAAGGCCATTTGAGAATTTATCTAAAGATGATGGAACGAAATGCTTGGCGAAATTATAATTAAAGGTTCCGAGCTAACATTCTCAGTGGTTTGTGTATAATATCATGTTCAGCATAAACCTCAATAGAAAGGCCAAATAAAACATCTCTCCAAACTATTTGATGTAGCAATGCTATGTCCTTGGACACAAATCATAAAATCTCAAGTTGATCTAGCTATTGAGTTTCATCTTTTCTGGAGATAGAGATCTTTTGATAAGTTTTGGGACTTTGCTCATTCAAAATGTCATCACGATATTGCATGTTCTTTGCTTACTTGCAAATTCTTGAAGATGAAAAATTGAACGGAGCATAAAATTTCGTAGTATTTTGAATAAATCCACCGATTTGTTCTTTTGGGAATACATAAATGTTGACAATGGAAAAAAATGCTCCGTGTTTGCATTGATTTGTTGCTTGTTTTTGACACTCAAATAGGTTAAAATTTACGATGCCTTAATCTGCAGAAATATAACCATCAGACTGAAATACAATGAGAACTCATATACAATCAAAGTAGAATATAGGCTAGCTTAAGGACTCATTAGATGGGCATAAGAGCTAAACTATTGGAATTATTAGCTGCTCTATTTGGCTAAAGATTAAGAACCACATCAACATTTTTGTTCATATCCTCATCATCAACTCGCCACAAAGTTCTCTCTTAAAAATTCATCGAACTAAAAAGCATATTGTCCTTCCCCCAGTCGCAATCAAACGTAAAATATTTGGTCCCATAGCTGAGAAAGAAAGAGGGAAGCTTCCCTTAATTTCAAACTTCTCTGCTTCCCATTCTGTAATAATTCTTTTCAAGATCCTGAACTGAAGATTTTTGGGTCCGTCCAGTAAGGCTTTTTCATGCAGAGCATTGTAAGCATTGAAATGGTTAAGTCGAGATTGAGTTGTGTTGCCCCTTGAATGGCCGAGCTTTAGCACATTGTCTATTGTGTCCTGGGCACGATGCTCTTAGTGATATACACACTTGTCACATTTGCAACTAATTTACCCCTCCGACCATCATGCCTCAAAGCATCAAAGAGATGCTCGAGACTCAAGAGGGTAATATAGTAATTGTCTTTAAAAAGTTTCAAGAATGAGAATGAGAAAACAGCCAGTTTGATCAAGGTGATAGTTCAGCTACATGCTGACAGTAACTTATATAGATCCTATTTTCTGATCAATTTACAACTTGTATTTTGTACATAAAGTACAGTCATTATCTTAGCCTTCTTAAAGAGCATCATGAAGAACACGCTATTATAATTATTTCAATGCCATTTCCTTTTATTAGCTCAAAAAGTAAAGCGACATAAGATAGGACAAAAGTCTTATTACTAATTAAATTTAAAAATGAGAAAGCATGATTCTCGTGGGTTGGCAAAAAACAAGTCCGTCCACTCTTCCTGCTTTCTTACTTTTGAGCTCTCTTCTTGCGCATGGTCCAATAAAATAAATCAACCTCTATCAAATCTTGTTTAGTAGTCACGCCGAAGTTTTCTTCCGCATCTAGATAGCTTTTTTTAAAAAAATCGGTTCATTGTATCAATCCAACAAAGTTAAATAGAAGTGGAGATCAAAAGAGATATTGTTAGTTTGAAGCGATAGCATTGATTGCACGCACTAATCACCAATCCACAGCAAAGGCTATCGGGGTTGCTTTTGTCTTCAATGATTCTTTAAGCATGTCTCCCTTATGATTCTGGTTAAGAAGATATCCCCTTATCTGCCCTGTCCATCATTGGGTTGAAAAAATTTTCAACAAAGAAGATGTAAAGTCTGTGTGATGTACAAAGTCGTTAGAACCCACTATTGCTTCGAATTGTCCCTGCGTGGATCCCATCTCTACATAGCTGTATTAGCAACTCGTTCATTCTTGGCCCGTGCATTATAGGAATACTACTATAGTACAGGTATGTATGAATATGCTTTTAAGCGGAGTCTAGGAGTGGGTATTTTATATAATTACTATTCACATAAACTATTGCAAATTTATACAATACAACTTCATATAAGAATTTTTAAAAGATTTGCATGACAAAGCACGTACTCGTTCGTGACTAGATTGAAGATGATGCCATGCAAAAAATTCAATTACGATATAAGATGCTTTTCTTATAGTGATTATATACTTCATGAAATGATTCGATGGCGTAAGAAATCACAATTACGTCTAAAGTTTTGTGACTTAATTTAGCAAATATGGAATACATATCAAGCAACTAAGTGTCGACTATGGAGGAGAAAAATTTCAAAGGTGGAGAAGAGGGGAGGAGAGAATGAAGAAGAAAATAAGAAGACAGAGAGTGTATCAAAAGGAGGTGGACTTGCTTGTTGATGGAATGCAGACCCAAGAATCACGGGAAGGAACTTCGAAATTTTCAATGGTTGTAAAATTTCCAAGGGTTGGGAGTGACTCCACTAATAATGGAACTTTAGTTTCGGTCCCCCTTTTTAATTTCTTGACGCGCATGCTTTTGTTACGTTGACTGACTTGAGCATTTCTATCGGTCAAGGCGACTCCTAAGTCTCCAACCTAACGAGGTTCGTCCAATCTTTTTTTTATTTGTTTAATGTTGTGCCTCCTTCTGTCCTCCACATTGATCAACCAATTCTTTACCAATTTCTCTTTTCCCAAAGACAATTGGAGACATAATTAATACTCTTTGTTCCATGAATATCTCTCTAGTGTTGCTAGTCTTTCTTGTTCTATTTGCATGCGATGTAATGCATGAATTTGCATTATTTTTTTCAATTTGAAGATTCAAAACTTGCTGGATGGGTATCGTGACATCCTCAATTTTCAATCCTGCTTCAATTGTATAAATCGGGCTTTTCATTGACACGCTTATAGTGATATTCTCTAAGCCGATCATTTATAAGATAATTAGACTGTCTGGGGAAGTTATTAAGGGATTTTAACGCAACAGACTTGATAATTTGACCAAGAATCGACTGCTCAACCGTGCTAATTTACAAGGGTCATTACGGCACAATCGAAAATTGATAAGAGACCAGAGATAGGTTAATTCGACTAGGGTGTGTGATTGAGTGTGGATGATTCCACTTGATTGCAAAATTCTCATCGATCGGCACTAGACCGATTTTCTGTTGTTTTGGGTACCCTGTGTCTGTAATTGAAATCTCGATATTTTCACGACAACCGAGAGTCGCCAATGAGTCGAAGATGTATGTTGTGGCTCGAAAATAATCGACTATGGGTCAATTGCACTAAAAATTCCTAAAAGTTACCCGATAGATTAGGCCACGCTAAAATCGCATCAGATTGAAAATAACCGCGAATTTAAAACCAAATTCAGAAATTCAAAGTTCTGTCATGTCACGACTTATTTTAGGAACGTCTACTCATCCTTTGAAAATTTTTCGGCGATTCCGGGATTTTTAAGGAAAATTGTTTCAGACGTTTCGGAAAACGAACGGAAATTTGGATTGGCCGAATTGAAGGGATTTTTAACTTGCAAACTGAACTACTTGGTGAAAGGGACTTGCAGAAATTATGTGGGATTTTTCTAAATCAGAATTGGACGTCGAATTTGAGAATTTGTTCAAGAAATTGATGTCCAAAAAATGTGAAATTCGGAGCTTTGTCGAGGGGGCTGGATTTTGGCTTCAAAATGGATTATTTTGTGGAATTTATCTACAAGAAAGTAATGGGAGACTTGTAGGATGAGATTGAGGACTTTAGGGTAACAAAGCATTCAATTAGATGGATATTTGTTGACTAATTCTCTCTCATTGGACTGGCCCCACCTTAAACGAAGCTCAGCCACGCATTGTCTTCTTTTACCCCCTGTTTTTCTTCCTTTTCATTTTTTTCCCTGCAGGCGAATGCTTCCTCCATCTTCTTCGTAACCCCACGCCGGTCAAACCTCAAACTCACAGAAGCAAATTGTTGACCGCACCATCCCTTCTTCCACGTTGCTGCTCGTCCACCAAGTGTTGTCCCTTCCTCGTGTCTTCGGTTCCTTCGGAGTCAACAACCAGCAGCGTCCACCGAAGAAGCCAGCACTCCTCCACTTCGGTTTGGCAGTAGTCTTCACGCGAGTCAATAGCAACACACATCGAAACCCAGCGTTGACCCCAGCCCATCCGCGAGAAGCCATCCTCGCACGAAGCCGCACAACCCTCGAGCCTGACATCTCCGCAGTTGCAGCCCCGAACCAGCAGCTTCAGAGTTGATTTTCTCAGCTCGAACAGCGAGCTTGCAGGCCAATTTTTGGGTCCGATTTGTGTCCCGTTGGCATTGCCATTTTGGGATTTGTCGAGCCTCATCACGTCCCTGTCGTTTTGATCCGAGCGGATCTCGAATCAAGTGAATTATCTCACTAAACCTTGATTAATTATGTTTATAGGGTAATTAGATTAGGTTAATTAAGGTTTAGGTGGTTATTTAGATTAGATTAGTTATTTAAATATCCTATTTTGCATGTTAGGTTGTTAAATTAAGTTAATTAGGGCATTGATAGGTTGTATTAATTATCTAGGTTGGTTCAGGAATTTTCCGAGCCTGTCTCGGTATTTAATTTAGCATTTTCGGCATAGGTTTGTATTTTTGGCATTAAATTGTTTTATTTAATTAATTTTAGTAATTATTTAATTATTAAATATTTTCCTGAAATTAGGTCGGGATAGCCGATGACCGAAATTTCGTGCTAATTGCAATGGTGTGTTCAGATTTCACAATTGGATGTTAATTTGTGCAAATTGAGTGCTGATTGGATTTTTGGTAATTTATTCCAAAATTTGTGAATTTCAATATTTATTCAGAAATTCTCGAGTGTCGGGTTTTAGCACCGAAAATAGTTTTATATACTATATAAAATAGTGGAATTTTTAAATTGGAGGATATCAATCTTTCGGGTTCGAACTGATCGTGTACCCACACACGACTATTTTCACTTGGTGTTTTTAATATAAAGAAAATAGGCCGGGATCATTATTTTAATGGAGACATTTGAGTGAAATGTATGGTGTCCTGAGTCGAGATTGTTTGATCATGTGTTGGTTAATGAGAACCAGTCCTGAGCTTTTAAGCCGAACATTATCATATATGAGATATCCATTCTTTGGATCGCGGGTCGCAATAGATTATGGACCTACGCTCCTTCGAGGAAGCCGTCTATTAAGATATGAACATCGTCCTGCTCAATGGTGGCGAGACGACGCCTGGCTACGCCAGAAGGACACCGAACTTATGAGTAGGTAACTCGGGTCATAGTAGATTTTGAACCTACGCCCCTTCGGGGAAGCCGTCTATTAAGATATAGATGTTATCGTGCTCAATGGTGGTGAGGCGATACCTGACTGTGCCAGTAGACTCTGAATTTATGAGTAGGTGGTACCCTTAAGGGAAAATATTAATAATTGGAACCCTTGTGAGTGATTGAGTTGATGAGACGTTTCGTTTGTTGTGTGCATTAAGTAAATGCATTTGAGATATGAACTGTGTTGACATGCAGGAAGGAACTGAGGCGAGGTAAGTTCCCTATTCTAATTGTGTGGTTGCGTGGCTAGAGCACCATGAGGCGTATTTACTTCCTAATAGGGATTTAGGGAGTGGACTTGCTGAGACATTGTCTCATTAGTTATTGTATAACCATTTTCAGGTCTTTAGTTGGTGGTCATGAAGGACCGAAGCTTTGAAGGTGAAGTATGGACGATCGGCGTTTGAGTTCTACTAGTATGTTGTAGGATAGCTTCTATTGTGAGCCGATCATTTTGTGGGCCTTTACCTAGACTCTTTTTGTATATAAACTCAGTTGTTTATAAAGGTGTGCTTTTGTGAAATGTTGCCCTACTTTCCTATCCCATGTTGTTTGTTATCATGGGTATTTGTTTGCTTCCGCATGTGCAATTAAAAATGAAAGGGTCGGCGACTAGTCTTGGGAAGTCGCATTTGTATTGACCATAGTGGGATGTGCGCGCACTCAAGGGTCGGGGCGTGACAGGTATGCTTTCTTGGTTATGCACTGCCCATAGGTTAAAGATTTAGGAGTCCAACCATAGCAATGAGCCACATCAACATGGTGTTCATATCCTCATCGCCACTCAACACAAAGTTATCTCCCAAAAATCCTATCCAAGTAAATAGAATTTTTGTGTTTCTTCCCTTGTTGCAATCAAACATAGGAGACCCTTTATTTGGGGCAGAAGAACGCTTCAAGTGCCAAAAGTTGGCACAAAGGGACACTTAAGTGCCAAAAGTTACGAAAGGTACACTTAAGTGCCACATTCAAAAAGAAATGGGACACTTAAGTGCCACTCCGGCCAAAATCCGGCCAAAGTGCTGACGTGGACAATTTCCGGCAAAATACGTGCAAAACGACGCCGTTTAACATGCCGATGTGGCCAAATAGTGAAAAAACGACGCCGTTTTTGCGTTGACGTGACAATAAATTAATCTAAAAATTAATTAAATTTAATTTAAAACTAAATTTACTTAAAATATTTAAAAATATTAATATTAATATTAAAAAATTCAAGAAAATTAAATTTAAACTAAAAATTTAAAAAAAAAAAATTTAAAAAAAAAATTTAAAAAAAAAAATTTAAAAAAAAAATTTTTAAAAAAAAAAGGAGGGGGGTGGATACGGGCCGAGGGCCGAGCCCTCGCCCGCCGCCGCCTCCTCGCCGTGGCTCCCCGGCGGGGGAAGGGTCGGTCGGGGTCGCCGGGCCCCGGCCAGGGGCCGGTGACCCGGCCGACCGGGCGGCGAGGGCCCGCGAGGGCCGGCGGCCCTCGCCCGGATCCGGCGAGGGTCGGCGGCCCTTGCCCGGCCGGGCCAAGGGTCGCCGGCGACCCCTCGTCTTGCCGCGAACCTTGGCCCGGTCGGGCAAGGGCCGCCGACCCTCGCCAGATCCGGCGAGGGCTCGCAGCCCTCGCCGCCGGTCGGCCGGGTCGCCGGCCCCGGCCGTGGCCCGGCGACCCCGACCGACCCTTCCCCGGCCGGGCGCGCCGGCGAGGCGGCGGCAGCGGCCGAGGGCTCAACCCTCGCCCGAATCCAAACCCCCCTTTTTTATTAAATTTTTTAATTTTTTTAAAAATTTTAAAATTTTAAAATTTTAATATTAAAAATTGTTATTTTTAAATGTTTAAAATAAATTTAATTTTAAATTTAATTTAATTAATTTTTATATTATTTTTTTCCACGTCATTATTAAAACGACGCCGTTTTATTTTTCTTTCGCCGGAAAATTCTCACGTCAGTGTTTTGGTCGGATTTTCGCCGAATTGGCACTCAAGTGATCCATTTTGCTCTGATTTTGGCACTTAAGTGTACCTTTCATAACTTTTGGCACTTAAGTGTCCCTTCGTGCCAACTTTTGGCACTCCAGGGGTCCGCGTGTCCTTTATTTGGTGTCAAAGCAAAATATAATGGATGAAAGAGAAAGCAAGAAAACACTAAAACAAAAAGGTGAAGGGAAGAGATCATTAACAAAGTAAATGGGGTCAGCCAACTTTTGTTGATTAAGGGGCTCAATAAACTCAAAAAGAAAAAAGTTAGAACAAAAAAGGGAAGCTCCCTTAATTTCAAATGTCTCTACTTTCCAATCTGTAATATTCTTTTCAAGTTCCTAAACCTAAAGATCTATTGGGTCCAATAGAGCTTTGTCAAACCAGAGCTTGCTTCATTGTATGCATTGAAATAATTGACGTGGATCCCATCCATATATGGCTGTATTTGCAAGTATAGTCATTCTTGCCACCATGCATTGCAAGAATACTATTTATAAAAGGAGAGGGCGTTTTATGTAACTACCATGCACATAAACTATTGCAAATTATACATTTTAGCTTCATATAAGGATTTTTTTTTTTTTCAAGATATACATGATGACTAGGTCGACAATGATGCAGTGCAATATATCATAGCCATATGAGACAATTTTCTTATAGCAATTATTTATTTAAAGAAATGATTTGACTGTGTAAGAAATTGGAATTACATCTAAAGTTTATGACGTAATTTAGCAAATATTGAATACATATCAAGTGATTAAGCACTGATGATGGACCAGAGAATTTTCAAAGAAGAAGAGAAGACCGAATGGAGGAGGGGAAAAACGAAGAAGAAAATAAGAGGAAAGATAATGAGTATATTTGTTGTTAATAGGATGTGGACCCAAAAATCACATCGAGTAGATTGAAAGCAAAGTGGAGATAGTGGAGAAGGAAAGATCAAAGAGGGATGGAAACCGGCCGTTCCATGACTCCCACTAATAATGGAACCTCAGTTTCAGTTCACCTCTTTAATTTCTTGACTTTCCATCCATTTGTTCCATTGACTGACTTGGGAGCTTCTCTATAAGACCAAGCGACTCCAAGTCCTCAATCAAATAAGGATCGTTCCATCTTCTTTCAATCTTTTTATATTGTGCCTCCTCCACACACTCCCAGCAATTCTTTACCAATTTCTCTTTGTCCAAAGATATACAGAGGCATGGTTCATGCTCTACGCTCCATGAATATTTGTCAAGTGTTGCTGCTCACTCTTATTCTAGTTCTAGTGATGACTTGCGGTGTTGAGAGTAAACAGCAATGCTTCACTTCGTCATGTGGTAACATTCACAATATAAGCTACCCATTTCGACAAAACACTGATCCGAAAGGATGTGGTGCCATTGAGCTGATTTGTGAAGATAATCGCGCTGTTTTGTATGCTTTTGATAACCGATACTATGTGCAGTTTATCAATTATTCCACTGGACAAGTCAAATTGGTCAACGATAGACTGAAAAAGGATAACTGCTCGTCTCTTCCTCGTGATATATTGTGGCCTAGCTCAGACAACAACCAAAGTACAGTGGTCATTGTGAACTGCTCAAAGACTGTTAGTTCTCCATTCTACATCACTACCGGTCCATGCACCGAGGGTTTGTACTCTTCCAACACATCATCGAATTGTAACTTGTATGCTTTGGTCAATCCAAAAGTTTCGGATGTTAGGGATTTTTGCAACATTTACAGTTGGACATGGACAAATTATTTTGGAGTTGGAGAACACATTAACAAAGTAGCTCCTACAACTACAAGCTAATTCATAGCATCATGACCGATGGATTTGTTATCTCCTATGGTATCCCTTCTTCAAAGAAGAAAACTTTCTTTTGCTACTCTGATTGGTATGGCTACTTTCATCTCTATCACCACTTTTATTCCAACCGCTTAACAAATAGCTACACCGGAGGTCAGGGTTGCGGATCCATCCACTATTATGGCAGTAAGTATTGATCGGCGATGAAATTTCACTGATATTTTGCATGATTCTGTACCCTCTTTCACTTGCTACTTTCTCTTCAAAAATAGAAAATGAAAGGAATATCTAATATCCAAGAAAATTATGACAAAATATACATGATGGTGTACGTCACTGCATATATGTGTGTAGATTATAATTTCTTTCATGAAAGGGCTAAATCTCCCACTGAAAAAAACGAAAAAAAAAAAAAGGATTCTTGTGCCACCAACCACATGACTAGGCTTTTGTTGGCAAAGAAACATTTTTTTTTAATTTTCTTATTAATTCTTTAATTAGTCACTCAACTCATAATCCAAGAGACACTCGTTAACAATCCTTAAAAAAATTGTAGTCGTGTATTGATAGGAGGAACCAAATTATTAATTAAAAATGAAAAGCACAGTTTTTCTAGATTTGTTGACCACTAATTACGCGAAAGGAGTTTCTTGAATCCTCTTGTCTACATGAAAAATGAAGCTCAATATTTCCTTTTATTTGCAAATGCACGTATCCCACTTCTCATATTCTTTTGGACAAGATTCAACTTGTACAAAGTAGCTTGCTACTACTCTGTTTCTTCGTGTCTTTTGCTTTCCGAACTTCTTTTCCTTCAATTTTTTTTTTTTTTTCACATCAATTCCTCCACAGGTGTCCTCGATGATATTGCATTTTGGACTACTTGGGATTTTGCGATGGCATTAGGTAAGATGCAATTACTTATTCTTACAATAATTATGAAAAAAAAAAAAAATATTCTAACCGATCAAAATTTTCTTCAGTACTTTTCTGTGTAATGAAGTTCATAATTGGGACACCGTTTGTCGCAATATTTCTAATCTACAAGTACAAAAGAAGGCACTTAGCAATGGACAAGAACATCGAAGAATTTTTGCAAGCTCATAACAACTTTTTGCCCATAAGGTATTCTTACTCGAATATTAAGAAGATCACCAGAAATTTTAAGCACAAACTAGGTGAAGGAGGGTATGGTTCTGTATACAAAGGAACACTCAGAAGCAGCAACGAAGTGGCCATCAAGATTTTGAAGCAGTCCAAGGCCCATGGCCAAGATTTTATCGGTGAAGTGGCTACTATTGGAAGAATTCACCATGTTAATGTAGTGCAACTCATCGGCTTTTGCTTTGAAGGTATGAAACAAGCTCTCGTGTATGATTTCATGTCAAATGGATCTTTGGATAAGCACATTTTCACTAAGGAAGGTGATAAGTTCCTTGATTACAAGAAAATATATGAGATCGCTTTTGGGGTGGCGAAGGGGATTGGATATTTACATCGGGGGTGTGACATGCAAATACTACACTTTGATATCAAACCTCACAACATTCTTTTAGACAGGAATTTCACTCCAAAAGTTTCTGATTTTGGACTCGCGAAACTTTATCCAATTGATCATAGCATTGTCTCGGTGACTGCTGCAAGAGGAACCTTGGGATATATGGCGCCTGAGTTGTTCTACAAAAGTATTGGTGGTGTATCTTATAAAGCGGATGTCTATAGCTTCGGGATGTTGCTCATGGAAATGGCAAGTAGACGGAAAAATATAAATGCAAATGCGGAACACTCAAGCCAAATTTATTTTCCACTATGGGTGTACAACCAAGTCAATGAAAATGAACGTGTTGAAATGGAAGAAGCTGTAGAAGAGGGAAGGGAGGTGATAAAAAAGATGATAATAGTTGCACTTTGGTGTATACAATTAAACCCTGACCATCGGCCTCCAATGAACAAAGTCTTAGAAATGCTTGAAGGAGATATTGGTAATATTCAAATGCCTCCAAAACCGCTTTTTTACCCATCGGATGAGCCAATTGACGATGACAAAGCCGAGATGGAATTAGAAACATTTTCAACTTCATTAAGTGCTTCCATAATTTCTGCTAGTTTTCCATTTGGAGGTAGCAATGATGTTTAGAACCATGCATAGTTTAATCGGAAAAGCTTTGTTCCCCACAACATGGTATTATGTTGGAAGGGAGGTGAGCTAGTTTAGTTGTACTTCTTTTTTTGGTCGGAGTGTTATTTTACTTCATATATAGTTTTGCCATGTGTGGTCCACACAATCTCCTAAGTGGGATGTATGTTTGGGTTCATAACCGTGCTTGGGAAGCATATTCCATATGTTCATCCAATGTGAATTTCAGCTAATCCAGTTAATCATCTATAAACCAAATCATTTGTTTTATGTAGAATATTCACCGCAGAGCACTGCGAAACATGCCATCTTACATAGACTTGCCAGTGGTCTGATGTCCTTGTTGACTTAGTATTGATCATTTAGAGGTCACTCAGCATTTGGCTTGCCAAAATTCAAACTCTTTACTCACCAACCGCAACAAAAATTTATTTTCTTTGCAATTCATTTGCTTTGATCGAAAATCGAACAAATTCCTGAGAAAATATCGATGGGGCCATCATATGGTCTTGAAAGTTACATCAGCACTAATTTAAACGACTAATGTCACGCCCCGAACCCCGAGCGCGTGCACATCCCACTGTGGTCGATCAGCTATGCGACGTTCCCAGGCACTCGTCGCCGACCCGTTCATTTTAAATGCACATGCGGAAGCGAATTACTAATCCCCTGATCTCAACAAACATGGGATAGAAAAGCAAGACAACAATTTCCAAACTAATACACTTTTATAAACACTTCAAGCTTATACAAAAGGTCTAAGTCATAAAGAACTACTGAGCCACCCATGCTCCTGACCCTTCCGCTTCAAGCTCCTGGCTCTTCACACTAGGGACCTGAAAATGGTTATTCAATAACCAGTGAGATATAAATCTCTACGAGTTCCACCCCTAAGCCCCAGTTAGAACACCAACTCAACTCGGGGTATCTCTTCGGAACTACCCCACAATCAAGCAAACAACCAACAATCAACAGTCGGTTCGCATGTAATCTTACCTGGCATGCCATACCCTACACGTTATATCTCAGTACAATACACGCAATGCACATGACCATTAGATGATACATTTCATCATTCACATACGAGTCGCATCACAAGCAATCTCACCTGGCCATTTCCACACCATGCACGTTATTGATTCATGCGTGCGTGCCATAAACAATGTGCTTAACTCATGTATGACCGAAATCGCAAATACCATGATTCTCATGCATTCATGCACATTGGCATAGTTCGAAAACATAATGCATATACTCAATGCATACAACAATTGAAATGCCGTATCCACTCAATTAATCACAGGGGTCTCAACCCAATCAACCACAGAGGTCCTGATTATAAGGCCAAACCGTTATGACACGTCCCATACCATGCCACATAGTTTCGTCCCATAATCAGGCGCATCAACTCAAACCATCATACGTTCCAATTGTTATTCATTGCCACTCAAGGGCATAGCCTACTCGCAGTTCGGCTATCTACTGACATTATTGCCAGGTATCGTCTCCCCCCATGGAGCACGGCTTCGTCAGTACGTCGACGGCATTCCCGAAGGAGCATCGTCTCCCCCCCCTTGGAGCACGGCATCGTCAGTACGTCGACGGCATTCCCGAAGGAGCATCGTCTCCCGCCCTTGGAGCACGGCATCGTCAGTACGTCGACGGCATTCCCGAAGGAGCATCGGTCCAATCTCCACTGCGACCGGCATCCGTTGACTTGGGGCATTCCCAAAGGAGCATCGTCCGGCCCCAAAGGCTCGTGAAGGCATCTCATCTCATTCATGCATTCATTCAATTTCGGCCTAGGACACCATGCATTGCACTCAAATACTTCAATTAAAATGGTGATCCCGGCCTATTTTCTTCATATTAGAAATGCATGGTAAAATAATCGTGTGTGGGGACACGGTCAGATCGAAACCGGAAATTTGTGTCATCTCTTTTTCAAACCCCACTGTTTGATATTATACTTAAAATCTATTTTCGGTGTCAAAACCCGACACCCGGGATTTTCCAAATAAAATCCATATTTTCACAATCACCACTCAACTTCACAAATCATCACTCAATTCATGCGGATGTTTATGCAATAACACATCCAATCACTTCATAGGATTAAACACACATGAAATTAGACACTTTTCATTCTCGGGGGAACAGTGTTTCGTGAACAGTGTTTCGTGAACAGTACCTCGTGAACAGTAAATCGTGAATAGTGTCGCGTGAACAGTAAATTTCCAGAATTTAATAAACTATAAATTAAATTCAGAAATCATTAAAAGCATTAATTAAAGCAACCATCAATTAATTAAAGCCAAGCATACTTAATTAACCACATAAAGCACATCAAGCAAATAAAGCAAGATTAAGCTAAACTAATCTAATCCATCCATCTAACCACCTATCTTAGGGCTAATACAACTTAAATAAATCATCTAAACTAGAATTAAATCTAACTAAACTAACCCTAAGCAATTTTAGGCTCTAATCAAATGATTAGGAGCTAAACTCACCCGTTAAACGGGTCGGAGACACCGACGCGGCGGCGGCGACGACGGAGGCGATGCTCCCAGACCTCTACCACGATGATCCAAGGCGGTCCCAAGCTCAACACAGCAACTACAGCCCAAACTCCCACTGAAATCTCTGAAAAACAGCCCTGCCGGAGGAGAAACTGACTTGAATGGCTTGGCCGGAGCTCCGGCGAAGGGGTTGGCGGGCAACCGGTGGCTCCCGAGGGTCTTGGGGATCTTGTGGGTGGATGGGATGGCTAAAGGAAGGTCTGGAATGAGAGAAAAATGGCCGAAAACGCGAAACAGTGCAGGCTGCAGGCAAACCGACGGACCGGCGAGCGGTAACTTCAAAACGACGTATCGGATGAACGGCGGCTCCGTTCGGGGCGAGGTTGGGCTTGTTGGAACGGTCTGGATGTCCTCTTCGCAACAATAGGTAACTTGTTTTCTGATTCAACCGGAACGACCACTTTTGACTCATATCTTTGACGAAAGGTCGGCTGGAGCAGAAACTGGAGAAGAAGAAAAATGGAGGAGAGAGAGTGGTCGACGGTTTGGGGCTGAAGGAGGGAGAGAGAGAGAGTGATGGGAGGGTTGAGAGCACTCCTCATTAAGGCCATTTAATGGCCACTTCAAGTCCCCATGCATGACATCATCCTATCTCTCTCTTCTCTTTTGCCCTTATCCACTAGCTTTAGGGGCATTTTGGTCATTTCCACCTTGCACAAATTACAAATATGACCTTGGGCTAAATTGGTGGGTGGGCCTAAGGATTGGGCTTGGCCATGAATAGTAACAGGCTCGGGAATTGGTTGGGCTTGATTGGGCTCGATTGGGGTTAAGGTTTATTAATGGGCTTAGAAGAAGGAATAGTTGGATTAGGCCCAATGGACTCAATTGCTTATCTTTGGCCCATTGGGTGGCTGTCCCACCTTAGGCCTAAGGCCCACACTGGCTTGGCCAGGCCCATTTCCTCGTGGGCTTACTTTCTCGATCCGAAAATCCCTTTTCCAATTTCTCGGCTTCACTGGCTCTGTCTACTGTCGCTAAAGCTTCATCTAAAGTCTATCCCGGACATTCCCGATAATTCGAAGTCCAATTCTTAGTTCTCATGCCTTGTCAATTTCGCCCTAATGCCATTTTGGTCACAACTCAAACTGACAGGTGGCTTTGAGGATTCACGCGTGACCGACTCGTGCCAAACCACGTTCAAGATACCTCGACGCATGGACGTCCTTGACTACATAAAATTGCGGATGATAGATTCTTATTTTAAAGTACACGATTACTGAGGATCGACATAGGGTCGTTCGCGGGTTTGATAACAGTAAACGGAATCACCCGTCGTTCCATTATGTTCTGTCCGCAAATCGACTTTTAGTCATCCTTAGAATCGGCCTGCCTAACTACAGGATCATCCTCACGCAGGTCTCACGGTCAAGTCGTTTTCCCAGGTCAAGTTCTTTAGTCGTACGAGTTCTGTCCTCATTAGCCTTTCCTCTCAAGGTCGGTATCTCAGGAGTGATCAATTCCGAGTGAGATCAACCAACAATGCATTGACGAAATTCACATCCATTCATTCCTCAGAGGACTCAAATTTCAGGATGTCACAACTAAAAGTTTCATTTGGTCAACATAATGTATTTGAGTCTTAAAACTTCCATTTTGCTCATCTAAGTCTTAAAACTTGCAACTTTATTGTGAGTGAGTCCTTTCGTTAAGCTAAGAATGTCTCCTAATGTGACGTCCTAGATTTTTTAATCTATTTTCAATTGAATAAATCGAACATTTCATCGACGCGCCTATAGTGCTGTTCTCAGAGCTAATCACTCGTGAGATAACTAGACTGTCCGGAGAGGTCATTAAAGGATTTTAAGGCAAATAGACTTGAGGATTCGACTAGGAATCGACCACTCAACCGTGCTCATCTACTGATATCATTACGGCACAGATATAAATCGATTAGAGATCAAAGATAGGTCGTTTCGGTATCCTGTGTCTGTATTTGAAATCTCGAGATTTTTACAACCATCGAGAGTCGCCAAAGTGTCGAAGAGTTTCATTATGGTTCAAAGAAAATCGACCACGAGTCATTTGCACTAAAAAGTTCTGAAAGCTACCCAATGGCTTAAGTCACGCTAAAATCGCGCTGGAGTGAAATTAATCATGAATTTGAATCTGATTTCAAAAGTTGAAAGTTCTATCATATTACATGTCATTTTAAGAATGTTAACCCAGCCTCCGAAGATTTTTATGCAAACTGAGACTTTTTAGGAAGAAGTCATAGGGCCGTTTTTGTCTAAAAAAAGTCAAGGACCATTTTTTATCGCGCAATTGAGAAGCAAGTGGGATCAATTGGTGAGGAAGAATACTAATTTGATCATTGAGGTGCTAATTGAATTTATGAGGGCCAAATTGGATTGAATCAAGAGAGAATTGGTGTCCAATTAAGGGAGAAATGTATGAAATTCGTGTGCCCCCCTTGCCATGACTTATGGACCACTTCAAATGAGCTTCTAGAAGGGATTGGTGGCTGATTTGTGGCCATGGAATATAGCAACCAAGTTAGACTTGGTCTTGGGAGACAAGAAGATGAGGATGAAGCCAAGTGGCCCCCATCTAACCAAGATGCCCCCTCTCCCTCCTCAGCCACCATCGACAGCCTCTTCTCCCCTCCATTTTGTGCCATTTCAATTCCAACAACCAGCAAAAGGCCAGCCGTGAAGCTCCTCGCCATCGCACATCGCTGCCGAAGTCGCCGAACCGCCTATGCGCGCCAGTCGCACCCCTGCCCACATGCGTGCCCATGACCATCATCCCCCCCCCTGTTCCTACATCTAGCTAGTCCCTCAAACTGTTCCCTCCACCGTCACAAGCCGCCATGAACCATCGCCGGTGGTCGCCGAGTGTCCCTTCTGCCTTCGCCGATCTTGCCTCGTCAAACCATCCTTGTTTCCTCTCTTTTGCAACCAAGAACAGAGAGCAAAGTCAGTGGGTTCTAGCAGTTCTCATGGCCCGTTTTGACCTGCTTCCTGGCCCCGAAAGCTAGGCCCGTTTTGGAGAAAGTTAAGTCCCATTGTGTCCCCATCGATTTGAATCGACCGGATCGCTTAACAAGTGAGTTTAACTCACTAATCCTTGCTTAGTAGGATAATTATGCTTAGAGGTGATTAGTTTAGGCTAATATGGATTAGGTGGTTAGATTATATTAGATTAGTGAATTTAATTAATTACCGATGCATGTTGGGTGGTTAGTTAGTGTAATTAGAGCCTAGACAAGCTCTAGTATTTAACTAGAGTGGTTCAGAAATTTTTTGGGCCCGTCTCTGCTTCTAATTAGGCATTACCAGACCTAAGTTGATTTATTGGTATTTATTATTTATTTATTTATTTATTTATTTATTTATTTATTTATTTATTTATTTATTTATTGTAATTATTTATTTATTTATTTATTTTCCAAAAATTCAACCGGGATGACCGGTGACCAAAATTTTGTGCTGATTGCAGTGGTGCTATCTGTTTATTTATATGACTACCCAATTGTGAAATTTTAACGTGATTGGTGAATATGGGGAATTATCCCAAAATTTGGGTAATGTTGGTTTTGGATAAGAAAATAACCATGAAAGGTTGTGAGTTGAACCTAAAAAGCTGCCGAAATATGGCTGTGCCAGTTGGGCCAAGAGTCACCACCAAATTTGGAATCGGTTGTGCCCAATCGGGTTGTGATTTGCCACCCAATAAAGATTGTGCCCTTCAGGTCGTGATTTGTCACCTATTAGAGATTGTGCCCAATCGGGCCGTGATTTGCCACCTGCTAGAGATTGTGCCCAACCGGGCCGTGATTTGCCACCTGTTAGAAATTATGCCCAATCGGACCGTGGTTTGCCACCTGATAGAGGTTGTGCCCAATCGAGCCATGATCTGCCACCTATTAAAGGTTGTGCCCATTGGCTATGATTACCACCTAAAGATAGGTTGTGTCCCTTGGATCATGATTCATAATCAAGAGTTTGGTAGAATATGCTCGTTGAGCTATGAGTAAGGTTGGGAAGTGAACAATTGAGATGACCGGGGAGTGGTCTTGATAACATGTAATCGACTGAGTCCATTGATCGATGTGTCGATTTGATTTGATTTGATGATGTGATTGTCAGTATTTGTTAATTGAACTGACTTGCAGGAAGAAACTGAGGCCAAGGTAAGTCCTCTAACTTGTTGTTATGCTTAGGCGGCCCTTAGGGCATATTTTATTCCTAATCGGATCTTAAGGGGTAGAACTTGCTGAGGAGTCGTCTCACCCCATTGGGGAATAACATTTCAGTCCCGTAGATGGCCGCCCCGTCGGATCATTTTGGTCAACCTAAGAAATTCACCTAAACGAGTTACCACATTTCGATACATGGACACCTCGAGAGCCTGGAGTATGTGCTAGTAAAGTCCATCGTTTGGGTCGATGTGGGCTTACCCCATAAGGTGCCTCATCGATACCGATCATGATACCGCCATTATCATAATGGCCAGAGAGTAGGCCCTGTACCAGAAAGTGAGGTACCTCTGAGGATTTTGGAGGTTGCTTTTGGAAAGGGTACAACAGACCCTCAGGATGGTTTGGTGGAGGACGTGCAGGACTCGGAGCTGGAGTCAAGGTTCCCGGTGTACTCATTAGAGAGCTCCAATGAGGATGATGATGTGGACCAAGAGGAGTTTGGAGAAGATGATGATGAGTAGTTGTGGTTGCTTGATCCCCACCCCTGTTTGTTAAACCTTATGTGTTTGGGTACACAAAGTCTGGTTTGGCTTGTATTATATTTGACTAGTTGTGTTATATATATATAAGTGTGGTTGGTGTGGTTCAAAATTTTATGGCCTGCTTTCCTATCCCATTAGTCTGGGGATTTATATCTGCTTCCGCATGCGTATTTAAATTTGAATGGGTCAGCGATGCATCCTAGGACATCCCGGTTTAGTGGTATCAAAGCGTAGTCGTTAGAAATTGGAGTGATAAGGTGTGATAAATATGGGATAGTAAGTAGAATTGGCCTTTAAATTCATGACCGGTGCATATCGGTGATAGTTGATTGTATGGTTATTTGTTGTGTGTGGATCGCTCATCTTCTAATCCAATCTGGATTTGGAAGGCAGGTTTTAGTAAAAAGATTGAACCATGAGCGAGTAGGAGCAGAGAACTCTAAGTAAGAGAGCTATCAGGCTTGTCACTCAGGGTAGGATGCCGATCAGGGTCGGTACCCGAGGAGGCAGGGGTAAGGCGCCAGCATAGGCTAGCGCCAATGGAGTAGCACTACCTCACATTGGTGCTGGGGTAGTAACCCTTGGTGATGCTAGAGTAGACGAGATCCCATAATCATTGGAAACTATGAGAGACTTGATTAGGCAGCAAGCCCAGAATCAAGCTGCCGCTATTGCAGCCGTCGCTCAAGCCACCGCTACTGCTACTGTTGTCGCCATTGTTGAGGCCGCCCCGCTACCGCACCTGTTGCTGCACCTGTCATCGCCCCTGCTAAAGTTCCACTAGAGAATGTGGCTACTAGAAGGCCGATTCATAAGTTAGTGGAGCAATTCTTTAAGTTGAACCCACCGAGGTTCGTTGGTGAGGGAGACCCTGAAGTCGCATCGCTCTGGATCCAAGATCTCAAGAAAGCGTTTGCACTTCTGATGTGCAACGAAGAGGAGAATGTGGTATTGGTTGTGTACTAACTTCAAGCCAACACAAACATTTGGTGGAGAGTCACTAAGGATACAGTATTTCTGGAGGGTGTGATCCAGGTGTGGGACACCTTCCTCAGAGCATTTAACGATCAATACTTCTCGGGTAGAGCCTAGGAACAAAAGATGGAGGAGTTCCAACATCTCCGCTAAGGGAGTTTGACCGTTGACCAATATGGGGTCAAGCTTGCACAGCTTTCCCAGTGTGCTCCGAGGTTAATTGAGGACCTTGAAGAGAAAGCCCGAAGATTCAGAAATGGTCTTCGTTCTAAGTTAAAACAACCTCTGCTGCCATTAGATTTGAAAGATTTTCGAGAAATTTACCGCTGAGTTCAGATGATAGAAAGAGGATTGAATAAGCAAGCTACCTTGTCTAGATCAAGGTTTAGCTCTTACAAAGAAGGAATCTGTCAGGGAAAGAAGCCCATGATTGGAGATAAATTTCAGATCACGCCTAATAGGAAGGGTGGAATTGGCAAGTTTGGGTTAAACCAGATTAATCAATGTTGCCTTCAAACCAGATTAAGTTATGTCGCGCTTGTGGAAGGCGACATTGAGCGAACCAATGCCACCGAAGGACGGGCACTTGTTTTGAATGTGGCCAGTAGGGTCACATAGCCAGGAACTGTCCCTGGAGATAGGGGAGACGCAACAGTTGCCACCGCTACTACCTTGGGTCAGATAAGGGGGAATGTACCTCATAATGCACCACAAAGAGGACAGCTCCAACCCCCAGTTCAAGGCACGGTGTATGCCATCACTCAAGGTCAGGCAAAGGCTACGCCTAACGTGATCACAGGTATGGTTTCGCTGAACAACCATCTTGCTTATCTTCTATTCGATCTGGGAGTAACTTATTCCTTTATTGCCGAGCATTTGTTGCTGCACCTGTTGTCACCCCTGCTGAAGTTCCACTAGGGAATGTAGCCGCTAGAATGCCGATTCATAAGTTAGTGCAGCAATTCTTAAAACTGAACCCACCGAGATTTATTGGTGAGGGAGACCCTGAAGTCGCATCGCTCTAGATCCAGGATCTTGAGAAAGTGTTTGCACCTCTGATGTGCAATGAAGAGGAGAAGGTGGTATTGGCTGTGTACCAACTTCAAGCCAATGCGAACATTTTGTGGAGAGCCGCCAAGGATACAGTATTTCTAGAGGGTGTGATCCAGGTGTTGGACACCTTCCTCAGAGCATTTAACGATTAGTACTTCTCGGGCAGTGCCCGAGAACAAAAGATGGAGGAGTTATAATGTCTCCACCAAGGGAGTTTGACCGTTGACCAATATGGGGTCAAGTTCGCGAAGCTTCTCGATATGCTCCGAGGTTAATTGAGGACCTTGAAGAGAAAGCCCGAAGATTCAGAAATGGTCTTCGTTATGAGTTAAGCAACCTTTGTTGCTGTTAGATTTGAAAGATTTTCGAGAAATTTACCGCCGAGCTTAGATGATAGAAAGAGGATTGAACGAGCAAGCTGCCTCGTCTAGATCGAGATTTAGCTCTTACAGAGAAGGAATCCATCATGAAAAGAAGCCCATGATTGGAGGTAAATTTCCAGATCCCGCCCAACAGGAAGGGTGGAATTGGCAAGTCTGGGTCAAACTAGATTGAGTTATGCCATACTTGTGGAAGGCGACATGGAGCCAACCAATGCCCCCAAAGGACAGGCGCCTGTTTTAATGTGGCCAGCAGGGTCACATAGCCAAGAACTGTCCCCAAAGATAGGGGAGACCGCAACAATTGTCGTCGCCTCTACCGTTTGGTTAGATCAGGGGGAATGTACCTCAAAATGCACTGAAATGAGGATAGCTCCAACCCCCAGTTCAAGGCACGGTGTATGCCATCACTCAAGGTCAGGTAGTGGCTGTGCTTGACGTGATTACAAGTATGGTTTCACTAAACAACCATCATGCTTCTCCTTTATTTGATCCGGAAGCAACTCATTCCTTTATTGCTGAGAAGTATGTTAAGTTGATAGGATTAGATCCTGAATTGCTGGAATCTATTGTTAGCATATCTACACTATTGAAGGATAAGGTGTTAGCTACTTTGGATTGTTCTGGTTGTAAGTTAGAGATTAGTGAGTGAGAGGGGAAAATAGATATGTTAGTTCTAGCTATGTATGACTTCGATTTGATAATTGGCATGGACTGGCTCACTAAGCAAAGAGCTAAAATGGACTACTAGTGCAAGTCGATTTAGTTTTACCCATCAAAGGGTGAGAGCTTCGAGTTTGTAGGGAATCGAGGAGGACCCTTGATTTCCTTGATCTCGTCGCAAAAGGCAACCTGTTTGTTAGACGGGGGTTGTCAAGGTTACCTAGCGATTGTCGTGGATACAATAGTTGAGGAGCTAAAGATTGAAGATATTTCCATTATACAAGAACATCCAGATGTATTCCCGAAGGAATTGTTAGGATTACCGCCAGAGAGAACTTGTGTTCATGATTGAGTTAGCACCCGGGACAGAGCCAATCTCTAAGGCTCCTTACCGGATGGTGTTATTAGAATTGAAGGAACTGAAGGGTGCAGATGCAGAAGTTGTTGGATAAAGGATTCATACGTCCTAGTGCATCACCTTGGGGAGCACCAATTCTATTTGTTAAAAAGAAAGATGGTTTGTTGCGCTTGTGCATCGACTATCGCCAACTCAATCAAGTAACGATGAAGAACAAGTATCTATTGCTGAGTATTGATGACTTGTTTGATCAGTTATAAGGAGCGTCGATATTTTCGAAAATCGACTTAAGGATAGGATATCATCAACTGAGGATCAGGAAAGAAGACATTCCAAAGTCAGCATTCCGTACTCGGTATGGTTATTACGAGTTCGCTGTGATGCCATTCGGGTTGACGAATGCTCCAGCTACTTTTATGGATTTAATGAACTGAGTGTTCAAGGAATATTTGAATCAATTCGTGATCGTGTTCATTGATAATATTCTAGTGTATTCAAGAAGCATTGACGAGCATGAGGATCATTTGAGATTAGTGCTCCAGACCTTAAGGATTCTTAAGCTATATGCCAAGTTTAGCAAATGCGAGTTTTGGCTGACTCATGTTGCATTTTTAGGTCACGTGATTTCAGGTGAAAGAATCTCCGTGGACCCAAGTAAGATTGAAGCCATGATTAATTGGTCGAGATCGACAACAGTGACAGAGATCTGAAGTTTTCTGGGTTTGACAAGCTACTACAGATGGTTTGTGGAAAAATTTTCAGCTTTGGCATCGCCTTTGACAAGACTCCTGAAGAAAGACGAGAAATTTGTCAGACAAGTGCGAGTGTAGTTTCCAAGAACTGAAGCAAAAACTAACTACTGCACCTGTGTTGACAATTCCATCTAGTCTTGGAGGATACGAGATTTATAGTGATTTGTCGTTCAGAGGACTGGGTTGCGTGTTGATGCAATATGGTAAGGTTGTAACATACGCCTCCTGCCAGTTAAGACCTTATGAACTAAACTACCCGACGCATGACTTAAAACTTGCAGCTATCATATTTGCATTAAAGATCTGGAGACATTACTTGTGAGGGGAAAAATTTCAGATGTTCATGGACCATCAGAATCTCAAATACCTATTCTCTCAAAAGGAGTTGAATATGAGACAGTGCCGATAGATGGAACTTTTGAAAGATTATGATTGTGATATCTTATATCACCTAGGAAAGGCGAATAAGGTTGCCGACGCCTTGAGCCAAAAGTCACCAATTGCTCACCTGTTGGTTAAGGAGTGAAATCTAATCCAGCGAGCTCGAGATTCGGTGTTCAAATTTGAGGTAGGCCACATTTCTCATCTTATGGCTACCCTAAGAATTGAGCTAGATTTGCAAATCAGAATTGAGCTACTTCAGCCGATAGACCCAGATGTTCAGAAAATTTTGCAAGATGATATGGAAAAAAGGAAAGTTGACTTGCAGGTTTTCGATTGTGGAATACTGAAGTTCCGAGGACGTTTGGTTGTACCTAACGATGCCAAACTTAGAGAAGATATTTTATCGGAAGCTCATCGTAGTAGTTACAGTATTCATCATGGAAGTACCAAGATGTATCAAAATCTGCGTCAATACTACTAGTGGTCGGGTATGAAGGCAGACATTGCCAGGCATGTTGCCAAGTGTTTGACGTGTCAACAGGTTAAAGCTCAACATTGCAAGCCGGGAGGACTCCTACAACCTCTTAGGATCCCAGAGTGGAAATGGGAGCATATCATGATGGACTTCGTGACCGAATTATCAAGGAGTCAGAGAGATAATGATTCTATTTGGGTAATAGTCGACAGAATGACAAAGTCAACTCACTTTATCGCAGTGCGAAAGGATCTTGACTTGGATAGGCACACTGACTGTCGTGCGCTAGGTAGTTCGACTGCATGGAGTGCTAGTTACAATAACTTCAGATTGAGACCCGAGATTTACCACCACCTTTTAGAAGAGCTTGCGGAGTGCTCTAGGTATAAAGCTCCAGTACAGTACAGCATATCATCCTCAGACGGATGGCTAGTCTGAGAGGACAATTCAGGCTCTTGAGGATATGCTGCGAGCTTGTGTACTGGACTTTAAAGGAAGTTGGGAAGAATAGTTTCATCTTGAGCAATTCGCCTACAACAAAAGTTATCAATAGAGTATCCAGATTGCTCCATTTGAAACATTGTATGGCAGATCGTGCAAAACACTAGTGTGTTGGGATGAAGTTGGAGAAAGAAAGATTACCAGCCCAGAGTTGATTCAACAATCAGTGGATGTCGTGGCAATGATCAGAAGCAGATTAAAGACCGTTCAGAGTCGTCAGAAAAGCTACACAGATAAGCATCGAAGGCTTTTGAAATTCCAAGTTAGTGATCATATTTTTCTGAAGGTGTCACCAATGAGGGGAACTTCTCGCTTTGGCAAGAAGGGAAAACTAAGTCCGAGGTACGTAAGTCCGTTTAAGATTCTTGAGAGAATCAGGACTCTAGCGTATCGTCTTGCATTGCCACTGAGATTGGCACAAGTGCATGACGTCTTTCACGTGTCGATGTTAAGGAAGTATGAGCTTGACTCTTCCCACGTGCTCAATTTTGAGAAATTGGACGTGGATGACTGAGTGTCATAAGTTGAAAGCCCGGTTCAGATTGTGGACAGAAAAGAGTAAGTTTTACATACAAAGACCATCCCGATGATCAAAGTGGTATGGCAACACCACAGTACTGAAGGAGCAACCTAGGAAACTAAAGAGTCAATGAGGCGTTTGTACCCCCACTTTTTTGTTTAAAGTGTGTAAGGTTTAAATTTCAATGACGAAACTTTTATAAGAGGAGAAGAGTTGTGACATCCTAGATTTTCGATTCTGTTTTCAATTAAATAAATAGGGCATTTCATTGATGCTATAGTGCTATTCTCAGAGCTGATTACTCGTGAGACAACTAGACTGTCTGGATAAGTCATTAAATGATTTTAAAACAAATAGACTTGAGGATTCGACCAGGAATCGACTACTCGACCATACTCATCTGCTGATATCATTATGGCACATATATAAATTGATTAGAGATCAGAGATAGGTCGATTCGACTGAGATGAGTGGTTAAACGTGGGTGATCCCACTAAATTGCAAAATTCTCATTGATCGACACTAGTTTGATTTTTTTGTTGTTTTGGTACCTTGTGTCCATATTTGAAATCTCGAGATTTTCACGATCACCGAGAGTCGCTAATGTGTCGAAGAGGTTCATTGTGGCTCAAAGAAAATCAACCACGAGTCATGTGCACTAAAAAGTTCTGAAAGCTACCTGGTGGCCTACGTCATGCTAAAATCGCAACGGAGTGAAATTAACCGCGAATTTGAATCCGATTTCAGAAATTGAAAGTTCTGTCATGTCACAGTTCATTTTAGGAACGTCGACTTAGCCTCTGAAAACTTTCTACAAACCAAGACTTTTTGGAAAAAAGTCATCATAAGGCCATTTTTGTCCAAAAAAAGTTAGGGACTGTTTTTTATCGCGCAATTGAGAAGCAAATGTGATCAATTGGTGAGGAAAAATACCAATTTGATCATTGAGGTGCTAATTGAATTTATGAGAGCCTAGACAAGCTCTAGTATTTGACTAGAGTGGTTCGAAAATTTTTCGAGCTCGTCTCGGCTTCCAATTAGGCTTTATCAGGCCTAAGTTAGCATTTATGCTATTTATTGCATTTATTTAATAATTTCCGTAATTATTCAATTAATTTATGTATTTTCCGAAAATTAGACCGGGATAATCGATGACCGAAATTTTGTGCTAATTGTAGTGGTGCTCTCTGTTTATTTAATTGGGTACCTGATTGTGCAAATTGAGTGTCATTGGTGTTCGTGGGTATTTATTTCCAAAAATGGATAATTTTGGTAATTAATTGAAAAATTACCATGCGTCGGTCTACAATGCCAAAAATCTATTTTGAGACTGTTGAAAATAGTGGGAGGTTCAAAAGTAAAAACCTTGTATTTTGGCTAGGGCCGGTCGTGTACCCACACACGTGTATTTTTATCAAGTATGATAAAAATGGTAAAGGAAGTTGTATGGTTCAGGATGATATACTATATTAGCCTACGGGCGATATGTCAGCTTAGATTGAGAGTAATATACCAGTATACTATATCAACCCACGGGTTCTGATATGTCAGCTTAGCGAAAGCAGTATACCTAATCAGCTTAGCGAGAGTAATATTTATCAGTTTAGCGAGAGCAATATGATCAGTTTAGAGAGAGCATTATTAGTGTGATATATCAACTCAAGGGTTTAATATGTTAGCTTAGATTAAGAGCAATACACTATTTATCAGCTTAGCGAGAGCTATAGTATCTATTTATCAGCTTAGAGTGAGCGATCCTAATATGGTTGGACTTATAGATAGTATTGAATGGGCTAACCAAGAAATGGTCGTGATGACATGTCATCGACTAAGTCAATTGATCGATGTTTCGATCTGATTTGATTAGGTGTTATGGTTGTTAGTATTTATTAATTGAACTAACTTGCAGGAATGAACTAAAGCCAAGGTAAGTCCTCTAACACTTGTTTGTGCTTAAGCAGCCTTTAGGGCATATTTTCTTCCTAATCGAGTCTTAGGGAGTAGAACTCGCTGAGACGTCGTTTCACCCCGTTGTTGGATAACATTTCAGGCCCGCAGATGGCAGCCCCGCCGAATCATTTTGGACAATCTAAGAAATTTACCAAAACGAGTTACCACATTTCGATACATGGACACCCTAAGGGCCTTGAGTATGTGCTGGTGAAGTCCATCGTCTAGGTCGATGCGGGCTTACCCCATAAGGTGCCCCATCGATACCAATCATGGTATCGCCATTATCATAATGGTCAAAGGGTGGGCTCTGTACCGAAAAGTGAGGTACCTCTGCAAATTTTGGATGTTGTTTTTGGAATTGGTACAGCAAACCCTAAGGATGGTTCGATGGAGGATGCGAAGGACTCGGAGTTGAAAGAGTCAAAGTCCTCGGTGTACTCAGCAGAAGACTCCAATGAGGACGAGGATGTGGAGCAAGAGGAGTTTGAAGAGGGTGATGATGAGTAGTCGTGGTTGCTAGACCCTTCTGTTTGAGAACCAACCTTTATGTATATGTTTATACACTTGGACCAGCTTGTATGATAAATGACATGATTTGCGATGTATATATATAAGTGTGGTTGTTATCAGGTTTGAAAAAGTTGGCCTTGCTTTCCTATCCCATTGTTTTATTGTCTGGTGATTTATATTTGCTTCCGCATGTGTATATTAAATTGAATGAGTCGGTGATGCATCTTGGGACATCGCTATTATATCGACTGAGTAGGAATGGACACGGGCTCCGAGGGTCGGAACGTGACAAAAATCGCAACACATTTCGGTCCACAAAAATGGCAAACAGCGAGTGTCCAGGAATCAGTTCTGAAGAACAACCACTGAATTCGACTAAACCCTCCTCAATGGTGCTAATCTCACTAATTAGACTAACACTAATCCATTCTAAGACTAATCTAACCATTCTAGGTTATCACTAATCCACACTTAAGCTAATCTAAACCACATTTAAGCATAATTAACCTCCTAAGCAAGGTTTAGTGAGTAAACTCACCGGATTTGCACGTCGATGAGTTCACCGCGACGAGGACGCGAAGGCGAGCGATAAACTAGCCCACTGCGACACCAAGCGAGGTTCGAGAGGGCCCGGAAATGCTCCATGAAGCCTCATGGCTTGCTAGTTCTTTGGCTTCTGTTCTAGAATTGCATACGCTGAACTGGTGGCTCAACTTGCTGGAAACGGAGTGACACGGCCAGGCGGGTGGCTCCAGGGCTTAGCGACGGTGGACGGCAGCTGAATGGTGACCAAGGGAGCGAGTACAGCGGTAGGGAGGCGAGCTTGAGTGGAGACGACGGCTGGAGGCCCACAAGGATGCGCGGATAACGCGCGACGATGACAGAGAGTGGATGGTCTCCGGCTGGCTTGCGACAGTTAGATGGGCAAGGGGAAGCTTCGGCTGGCTTGCTGGCTGATCTCCTCTGGTTTTCCAAGCTCTCTAGACTTCTCAACAATGGAGAAAGCCACACGTCAAGGAAAAAGAAGGTGGCTGCTGAAGAGGGCCCACCAAATGGCCTCCAAAGTCTTCAACCTTAGCCTCATTCACTCAATGCTTGCCCCCACCATGTCAGCCCTATCCGTCAGCCTCTTTTCCCTTACAAAACTTCCCCAACAAGCCTTAGTTGAGCTCTCAAATGTTGCACCCCTCCCTTGGCTATGAATTTGTGCACATTCCCCTCCAATTCCATCAATTCTCCTTCAATCTCATTTAATTTCTCATCCAATCAATCCCAAATAAAGCCCATAATTTTATCTGATGCATCCACACTTAAACCCACATTTTTCCTTGCCCATAGATCCCACTTGACGACCAAAGATGTGACCAAAAAACGGTCCCTCGAAGTTCTCGGTCCAAAATAGCCTAACTTGGATTTTTCGCCGAAAATCTCGGTTTGTAAAAAAATCTTCGGATGATGAGTTGACGTTCCTAAAATGATTTGTGACATAACAGAACTTCGCAGTTAATTTCAATCCGGCGCGAGTTTAGCACGTCTTAATCGGGTTCAACTTCGTGATTAATTTCAATCCGATGCGATTTTAGCGCGTTCTAATCTACTGTGTAGCTTTTAGGAACTTTTAACGCCTTTGACCCATGGTTGATTATTTTCAAGTCACAAAGTGCATCTTTGACACATCAGTGACTCTCAGTTGTCGTGAAAATCTCGAGAGTTCATATGCAAACACAGGGTATAGAAAAGATAGAAAAATCGGTCTAGTGCCATTCGACGAGAATTTTGCAATTAGGTGGAATCACCCACACTTAATCACATACCTCTGTCGAATCGACCTATCTCTAGTCTCTGATTGATTTTGACTGTGCCGTAATGACCCTTGCAGATTAACATGGTCAAGCAGTCGATTCCTGGTTGAATTCTCAAGTCTATTGCGTTAAAATCCCTTAACGGCTTCACTTGATAAACTAGTTATCTCGTGAATGATTAGCTCAGGGAAAAGAACTATAGGTGCATTGATGAAAAGCCCAACTTATTCAATCGAAATCAGAACCTGAAATCCAAGATGTCACATATGATGTCTTAAACAGTGATAATCATGGGGTATGCACAAACTGAAGAGAATGAGGAGTATCAAACTCTTTTCGGAAATGATAAAAGGTCCAGTGAGGCCAAACCATTTTGCATTTGCTAGTGTTCTCAAGGCATGTGGAAGTACTTGCGATGTAGATATGGGGATACAAATATACACTCTGGCTATAAAATTGGGCTTTACCGTTGATACTTCCGTGGTTAATTCTCTCATTAGCATGTATTCTTGGTCGGGCCACAAGGAAGACGCTCAGAGAGCTTTTGATGCACTATTTGAAAAGAATTTGATTTCTTATGGTACCTTTATGGATGCTTATGCCAAAAGTTTGGACGATCAAGCCTTTGAATGAGATTGAGAGAGGAATCGGAATGAGTGCTTTTACATTTGCCAGCCTTTTTAAGTGGAGCTGCCTGTATCAGCGCTATTGGTAAGGGGAAGCAAATACACGTGAGGATGGTGAAATCAGAGCTGGACTCAAATCAAGTCATTTCCACTGCTTTGACACTATGTATTCAGGGTGTGGAAATGTAGAAGTTGCTTTTCTAGTTTTCTGTGAGACGAGAGAGAAAATATTATAGCTTGGACTTCAATGATCACTGGTTTCACAAAACGTGGATTTGTGGCGAGAACTCTAGACACATTCTGTAAAATGCTTGAGGCTGGTGTGAGGCGAAATGTGATCACCTATGTTGCTGTTTTAGCCTCTTGTAGCTCTGTGAGTTTGATTTATGACGGATAAAAACACTTTAGGTCAATGTACACAAAACATGGAATCTTGCCTGGAATTGGACATTATGCATGCACAGTGGACTTATTGAGCAGATCAAGATCCCTTGTCGATGCTCTTCAGTTTATAAATTCAATGCTTTTTAAGGCTGATGCACTGGTCTGGGCTACATTTCTTGGAGTTTGCTGAGTTCATGCCAATGTTGAACTTGCGAAACCAGCTGTGGTAATGAGTTATTAGTAGGAACTAGCTAACCCTACTTCTTATGTTTTGCTATCGAATATGTGTGCCTCATCTGGTCTATGGGAAGATGCAGCAGCAATCAAAAACAAGATGAAACTGAAATATCTTTCAAGCTGGTTATCGCTGGATTCAAATGAAAAATATAGTTGACAAGTTCTATGTGGGAGACACTTCACACCAAAAGGCAAGGTATATCTGTCATGCCCTGAACCTCGAGCGCGCTAACATCCCACCATGGTCATTCATATGCGACGTTCCCAAGTTAAGTCGCTGACCCAATCCTTTTTAAATTCGCATGCGAAAGCGTACTATAAAACCCTTGACAATAAAATACGGGATAGAAAAGCAGGAAGCAATTTCATAACAATACACTTTCATAAATCAACGGAGTTTACAAACAGAGGTCTACAGCCAAAAGTCTATGAAAGACTGGTTCTTAAAAAGAAACTGTCCTATGACTTACAAGTCGAACACGAACTCCAATGCAACAGACTTCACCCCTGCAACTCCACCAGGCCAACCATAACGAACTGGCCGCTCCATCCACTAGGGACCTGAAAATGTAAGCCCACAACCGGGGTGAGACATTGTCTCGTCTCAACAAGTTCAACCCCCTAAACCCTTATTAGAAAGAAAATACGCCCAAATGTGGCCTAGCCACACCACACAGAGGACTTACCTCGCCTTAGTTCCTTCCTGTAGGTTAGCACAATTTATATGATTCAATCATGTGCAGATATAAGAACCAGACAGTTGTAGTACAATCACATCATCCAAACAATTCAATTACTCAGATCGTCTCAGCGATCAATCGACTCAGTCAATTACATGTCATTGAGATCATCATACGGCCATTCTGATTATTCAATCTCGACTCTCAATCACGACCCTACAGGCAAGTCTAAAATTTAGTGGTAATCACGGCCCCACTCGGCAAATTTAGAATCAGTGGCATCACGGCCCCACTCGGCACAACCTTTAAAAGGTGGTAGATCCCAACCCGATGGGCACGACCCCTAACAGGTGGTAAATCACGGCTCGATCGGGCGTGACCTCTATCAGGTGGCAAATCACGGCTCAATTGGGTGCGACCTTTATTAGGTGGCAAATCACGGCCTAATTGGACACGACCAAATCCAATTTGGTAGCAACTCTCGTTCCAACTGGCACAACCATACTTCGACGACTTTCTAAGTCCACTCATAACTACTTCACGGTTATTTTTCCATCAAATCTCGACACTTGGGATTTTATGAAAGAAATCCCTATTTTTCACAATCAACACTCAATTTGCAATATCCACTCATCAAATTAATAATCTGAATACACAGCGGTGATCAGCGCAAAATTTCGAGAAAATAAGGTCCCAACAAAATTTTTGAAATTTAATAAATAATTAATTTTATTCAGAAATTAATTAAATAATAATATTTTAATAATTTCGAATAATAAAATATTATTAAATTATTAAACGATTCTGAAATATTTAATAAATCAAAAATAAATTCTTTTATGTCACATCAAGGCTTATATTAATTTAAATAACCATTTAGCCATAAATTAAACATACATTAAGCTAATTAAACACATTAACCTAATCCACAACTAAATAAACAAATCTAATCACCTAATCTCAATCAACCTAAGCTAAACACACTTAAGACATCATTAACTTTCTAATCAAGGTTTAGTGAGATAAACTCACCCAATTAACGAACCGATCGAACCAAAACAACAAGGTCGACGAGGGGATCGACTTTCTCCAAAGCGGGCCAAGCATCCGGGGTCGAGAAGCCGGCCAAAACAAACCAAGACCGAGCTACCATGCCCATTTCTGCAGCTGCTGTCTGCTGCGTGTTGGAGGAGCAAACGGGCTCAGTTTGAGGCGCAACAAGAAGGGAAGACCGGTGGGGGCTTGGATGAGCTAAAGGGGAGGTCAACGGCGACTCACGACAGCGGGGACGAGCTCCGGTGGCTCTTGAAACACACGGGTAGAAGCTAAGACGCAGCTGGGCGTTGGGCAAGCGCGGACAAGAGCGAAGCGGTGGCGAGCAACGCGGCCTTGCATGGGGACGGACGACAACGGTGGCGGAGGCTCCTCCGGCGGCGTGCAGCTTCGGATGGGGCTTCCATGGTCTTTGGCTTGCTGCCCACGTCCGAAGAAGAAGAAGAAGATTGGAGATTTGGGGGGTTCGATGGAAGAGAGAGGGAGGAGAGAGAGAAGAGGGAGGGGACCACTTTACTCCCTTTTTTTCCTTTTCTTTAATTCCCAGATGTGGCCCACCATGACCTCACATGAGGTCATCTTCCACTCACACCAAACTTCCACAACAATCCTCCAATGGGTCCAATTTATTTTTCCGCCGGGGCATAAAAATCTTGTACCTTAAATTCTTCAATTCCTTTCAATTCTCTTCCAATTGAGTCCAATTAAATTCCATAAATTTATCCAATGATCCTTATAAGGTTTGTGACACAACAGGACTTCTAATTTCTGAATTCAATCTCAATTTTCACGGTTAATTTCAATCCGGTGCGATTTTAGCGCGTCCTAACCTACCGAGTAGCTTTCAGGGAAATTTTCTTGCGTCCGACCTGAGGGTGATCAGTCCCCAAGTCTAATGCGTTAAAATCCCTTAATTGCTTCGCCCCATAGGCTAGTTCCCTCATGAGTGGCCAACTCAGAGAAACGAACTATATGCACAAATGAAATGCCCGACTCAATCGACTGAAAATAGAATTAGAAAAATCGGGATGTCACAATATCTATGATGAACTGGACCGATTGGCTAGTAGAATAAAGAAACTGGGTTATGTTCTGAATACCAAATTTGTTCTTTATGATATGGAGGAGGGATAAAAGGAACAACATTTGCTCCACCACCCTGTAAAAATTGCTGTTGTTCTTGGCCTAATGAGCACCTCCGGTCCAAAATCTATCAGGGTGTTTAAGAATCTCCACATTTGCAGAGATTGTCATTCTGTGATCAAGTATATCTCCATGGAAACTAGAAGATCTATAGTAGTAAGGGATGCAAACCAGTTCCATCATTTTACGGAGGGGACATGCTCATCCAATGACTACCGGTGACAATGCTTCTTAACTTGTCTAATTCATTCTGTAAATCAAATCTCTGTTTTAGATTTTTCACCCTTGTTTCCATGTTACTTGAACCAGGCTTCTGTCATTTCCCTAGCAAGCCCAACAATGTAAATATCATGTTTTCAAATGTATATGGAGTTTGTACTCCTTTTGTCAAAATACCAAGCAGAAGACCTCAAAATGGATCTTGCTAACTTTCAGCAAATGATTAATGAAATCTAAAACAGTCACGCTTTTGCCTTCAGATTTTCCTGCAGTGTGCAGTTTTCAGATACTAGATATTTATGTTATGTTCTATTGCCAGCTTTCCTAATATGCAGTCCTGATGCCCCATAATTCATTGGTTGAAAATTCTGTGTGATTTTTGTTTTGGACATTTTGCTTGTAATCCCCCAACTTATTGTTAGTCTACATTTTCAGACGTGGCGATTTCTTTTGCTTTTTTATCTTCAAGTTCAACTATGCTATCATGCCGTATGTTGCTACAACATTTCCCAGACTGTTGCAAATGGATAATTTCATAAAAGCAGTGATTGAGAAGAAGCAGGAGTAACTTTCGTGTGCAAACAATGGTTTAAAACCAAGAGGCATGATCCTTGAGAGGTTCATGCAGGGATCAACCATTTGGAAGTATTGCATCTGCTTGCAAGGGAAAAAACTGTTTTTTGTCATATGGGGCATCGTCCCTGATGTACATAGTAGCTCCATATTGTTCCTCCGCAAGCCTTCTATTATACAGCATCGTACTTGTCAGAGCAGAGAACCAACGGCTACTCGTTACTGGTTTCCCCTCAGCAAATGACTGCATATAATCCAAAGGTGTTCGAATAAAATGCACACTATAACTGTCATGTTGTTTCCGGCAATGTGGCAATTATGATCATCTAAACATGCAATTCCTATCAAAAGCATATTCATGTCCTCTGAAACAAGAATTGACGTGGCAAACAAAGTTATGCCATGCCTAATGCCATAAGCTGACAAAGCCACTTGCCTTCTCGAGCAATGCATGTGTTTAAACTAGTGTAGATAACAAAATTCGCAAAGGTAAATATTGTGCACAAGCAGGCTATGTAGCATCGACACGGACACGCGACACGCGACACGACACGACACGACACGCCGATATGTCATTTCTTAAAAATAGAGAATTTCGACACGTTTCGACACGTTATATATTAAATATATTTTTATATATAAATACATAAATAAATAATTATAAAAATAGCCTATAATTAATTTACATGAAAAATATTAAATAATATGATTCATTTGTCGCGACCAAATTTTCGGGTGAACCACCTAGGGTTTGGCTAATGGATTACTAAGCCTAAGCTTAGCTCGGGCTCTCCCAAGCCCATACCAATTCGCGACTTAAGTTTAAGTTCTTAGCATGCAATTGATTTTCAATTATGAGTCGCCACTAATCTATTTTCGGTGGGTCGATTAGAAACCCAAGTAAAGTAATGGGAGATTTACTTTACTCCTGCGAACCAGAGATTCTAGAAACGGGGACTTGGTTACACTAGATTTTTCTAATGCCCTTTCGGTACCATTCTTTTTTATTTTTGAAAAATGTTTGGCAAGCAGCTTAAATTGATTTTAATTATCTCCCTAACATGTAAGGTGATCATGCGGGTGCGCAAACCATCAATTTAACACCCAATAAAGCAATGAATAAGGTTAAGGGACTTACCTTGTGGCAACGAAAGCATCTGCATCGTTAGATCAGAATTCACATCATCAATCCTAGATATGATTTCTAATTAACACGTGATTTCTCTTTTTTTGTTTTCACTTTATTTAATGGGAATTTAATCTATATGCAATGCACGCTAGCAATCTAATATGACATGGCAACATGACCTAAATTACATGACATGGATAAGCATGCAATCTATCCTGAAACATGAAATGGATTTATTCTAAATTTTTTTATTTTCAATGAAATTTGGAATTAAAGAAATGCAACTATCAAATATGCAATCTAAATGAATCAAATGACCTAATTTTACATGACATGTGCATGATTTTTTTGTATTTTTTTTAATGAAAATTCATAGCCAAAATTGCTAAAAATCAAAATCTAACTAAAGTGAGGTATTATCTATCTTAAGTTAGGAAATAGACCAATCCTATCTTATTCTAGAAAATTATCTCGACATGCAATCCTAAAAATATTATCTAACCTAGAACTACATGCATTTAAGAAAACATATTCTATTATGCAATTTTATCCTAATCTACATGGAATGCCAATGCAATTTTTTGTATTTTCTAGATAAACATAACAATAAAAGATAAGCACCAAATCATCCACCCATCAAAGATATTATTAATCGTTCAAATTTGGAAACGACATCTAATCAGGCTTGATTGTTCCGCTAATAAAATCAATAAATTGATCTTAAACCTTAAAGATCAAGATATCAATTTTATTCCCGCATGATTAATCATTCCATCTAAAGCCTTATAGATGGAATAAAAAATCGACGTGCGGTTGCGGATTAGGCAATAAATCCTAATTGAAAGTTATGTGTATCACTCATGGATATGAACACTAGATATAAATAGACATATATTAGGCAAGAAAATATCCAAATATACTGGAGATGTGCCTCTTACCTAATTCGATGATGCTTTTTCCAAATTTGGACCAAACAATCAGCCCAGGATCACGAACGATGGGCGTGCGGCATAGCTTGGTACGCTAGAGACGATGATGGAGAGCTCTCGGTGGGTTCCGCCGTTGATGAGAATGATGGGAAAGACCGGACCACCACAACGAGTCGAGAGCAACTTTGTAATAGAGAGAGGTGCAGTACGTTGCTTGCACTTACTGGACCTCATGATAACTAACCCACACGTTGCTGGATTTTCACCAAAAGAGCAATATGAGGAAGCCGCAGCAAGGACTTCGATGGCTGGGACTTATAGCAATCGACAAAGGACTTTTGGGATTGTAGAGACACTTGCAAGAACACTAGGAGACCTGCAAAAGGAAAATTCAAGTGCAGTAGCAAAATGCTTCGTCAACTCAGACAAATGGTGACTCGTCCGCAATATTATGGAACTCCCGGGCCTGTAAGGACAATGAGACAATCTCGGCAACCACAACAATAGATGTGAATGGCGTCGGAATCGATCTGCGCACTAGGAACTGTTGTTGGAGAACCACTGAAGACAGGTTGCTTCGCTAGGCTTATTGGAGTGTTGAAGGTGCAGACGTGGAGGGGTACGGGATCATGGGATGGAGCAGCTGCAGATTGTCGGACTACTCGCGGCGTTGAAGAGTTGAGGCGCACGGCCGTCGGAGTTGCAGCATCGCCCAGCAAGTCGCGGCGTCGGGATGGCAGAGGTGGCGACGGCAAGCTGCTGGTGGTCGAGGAGCTTGCGTACACAGGAGATCGAGCGGCAAGGAGAAGACTCGTTCTTCTTCTGCTTCTATTTTTCGTTCTTTTTCTTTTTGATTTTTCTCTCTGCTGTTGTTGCAAGTGCACGTCCCCTCTCTCTGCCCTTGTCCTGTTCTGCTCACTTTTCTGACCTTTTTTTTACTTTCCCACAGCGAGCTTTCTTCTTTTTTTGTGCTCCAGTCTTCAAAGGAACGAAGGGAGAAGAAGAAACTCCCCAACCTTTTTCTCTCCTCAATTGCTCGGCCGGTTCTCTCAATTTTGTCGCCGAACCCTCTCGATTTTTGTGTATGCTGTGCTGTGGCCGTGTATGCAAGTGCGTGGCCTCCATCTCTCCCCTTTTCAGCGTCCACTTTCTTGCCTTTTTATACTTGCTTCTTCGCCGATTGCCTTTTAGTCGACCAAATCTTGCCTCAGCACACTTTCTTTTTATTTCGCTCCATTCACGCATATTTTCAATCTTAATTGATTTAAATCTTGCAACGTCCAATATTCTTTCCTTCCAAAACATATTTCGCTCTAGCTTCTTTCCTTTTCTACTTGTGCTTGTGGACGCCTCGATTATGTTTCCCATGTTGATCGATCTTGCTTCTTATAATCTATGCATTTTTTCCTTGCATGAAGAAACAAACTTGCAGATCTTTTTTTATTTTTTTCGCTTTATTTCTTTCCCACAATTAAAAGATTCAGCCCCCACTCAAATATTGTGCGCATTTCAATTCTCTATGAAAAATACTATGATGGAATCTTTGCACACATAACTTTAGCCATCAAAGAAATAATGGGCTAGGCCAAATTTCACAGAACCATTAAGCCAAACACATTTATCACCGGTCCAATGAAAATAAATGCAAATGCACCGAAATCTATATGCTATGCAATTAATTATTTTTTTTCAGGGATAAAATTAACCCCTAATTTTTAATGCAATAAATGATTAACCGGATCGCCAAAATTTAGGTGTCAACATCATTATTTTAATTTGTTACAATAATACACAAAACTTAGAGGAAAAAAACATTGTTTAAAGAAAAATGCTGAAATGATATTTTTAAATTTATTTATTTATCATATATAGCATTTTTTATTACTTCTTTCATAGTAAAAGACTTTAAAAAAAATAAAACAATTCTAAAAAAACAAAACTAAAAAAAAAAAAATATTGACCCGTGCATGTATATTTATAGCAATTTTATTACTTCTTTTGTGTATATTTATATTTTGACCACTCAAGTATTAGAAATTTTTAAAATTAACCCTGTGCGTGTCGGAATCACGTGTCGAAATTCTGGACTCGCGTGTCGGAGCGTGTCGGAGAGAGTTGACCACGTGTCAGATTTTTCGACACTCGTTGACCGCGTGTCGAAGCGTGTCGGGACGTGTCGGAGCGTGTCGGACACGTGTCGGAGTGTCGGACACGACACGAAAGCTTCCAGAGAGTGTCCGTGCTACATAGCAAGCAGGTAATTTGAATTAAGAATCTTATAAAGTAGGTCAATAGCTTTTAGATAAATTGAGTTTCTTACTGATTCTCAAGGTTCTTCACGCTCACTGGAGAATCAACCTGATGAGAAAGACCGGTCGTCGTGACGGGAGGTTGAGCTGTCTCTTCCAATTCCATTCAGTTCCATTGACATTTTTTGCTCCGCTGCACTATGAAAGGACGGCGAGAACAATTGAAACCTCACATAACAAAGTGTTCAAAGTAGGACAACCAAACCGGTCTAATGGACGGCAGAATTCATAAGCTGAACTTCAAGGTCTAGATAAACCGACTTCCAGAAGCAAACAATAACAAACAGATTACCTCACTTAGGAGGGGACTTAACGAGAGGTTCATGGAGCTGGAAGAGATTCATCGAAAAATGTCTCCAAGTCAAAGGTGGGTAAACGACAATTTGGGCATAAATTGCGTATCTTTTCCTCTTGCATTGACACAACGATGTACTTAATTTGAGGTCATATGGAACAGATTGCACAGTGTAATCGTGAATTTTCTCCATCACAATGTAGTAAATACAGGTACAAATTCTATGCAAGATCTCTTTGCTTTGCTCCATATCGAGCAAGCTACAACGCTAGATACAAAGGGTGCATTTGTTTGTATTTTTGTTCAAAAATTGTTCTAAAGAACAGAAATAGAAAAAATTATTTTTGCTCCAGGGAAAATTTTTGAACAGAAGAACACGTTTGGTAAATTTGATCCGAAGTAGAAAAAGAATAGAAACACGTTTGATAAACTTGTGTATTTTTTAATTTTTTTAATTTTTTTAATATTTTTATTTTATTTTTCCTTTTTCTTTTTTCTTTTTTCTTTTTTCTTTTTTCTTCTTTTGGCTGGTCGCTGACCTCGGCCATGGCCGGCAATCGGCCGACGAGAGCCGGCGGCCTCGCCTTGGCTGGGTGAGCTCGGCCTCGCTAGGGGCCAGCAAAGCTCGGCCTCACTGAGGGCCGGCGACACTCCAGCGAGGTCGTCGGCCCTCGACAGCGTCGCTGGCCCTGAACAACTAGTTGCCGGCCATGGCCGAGGCCGGTGACCGGCCAAAGAAAAAAGAAAGAGAAAAGTAGAAGAAAAAAAGGAAAGAAAAAGAGAGGAGAGAAAATTTGTTCTTAAAAATTGTTCTAGAAACAAGAAACACATTTTTCTTATTTCTTGTTTCTGTTTCAAATGTGTTCCTGAGAACAAAAAAATAGATTTGGAACAAAAACACAAACAAACGCTGTTTTTTTTTTTTTTTGTTCCCCGGAACAAAAAAAAAAAACAGGAATTGTGTTTATAAACAAAAAAATAAATAAATAAACAAACAGCACCAAAGTATCTCTGCTTATTCTTTAAATCTGCAACATTTTCGCCTCTGCTCTGTGGAAAAAAAGGGGCTCTCGCTGGATTTTCCTGTTCATATAATGTCTAGAGCATTGGCATTCTCTACTCAGTTTTTATGGTTTCTTTACATATTTCTGTCGTTGTTCGAGTAAAGATAGTGTTAATTTACGTTAATTCAATATTTTACATGGTTAGCATAGTAACAGGCGAAGCACTTTCGCAAGAACTGATATATCATTGGAATATTATGGAGTGTTAATACTTTTTATTTCTCAGCTTTACTATTTACTCATATCAATTAAAATTTTCAGTTTGTCAGGAAGCCTCGAGGAAAACATTTCTTTACAATGGCCACTTGAGAATTTATCTAAAGATGATAAAACGAAATGCTCGGTGAAAGGATATATAAAGTTTCCAAGCTAACCTTCTCAGCGGTTCGTTTATGATATCAAGTTTAGCATAAACTTTAATAGAAAGATTGGCTAAAACATCTCTCCAAACTATCTGCGGTAACAATACTCAAGTTGATACTAGATATGAGTTTCATCTTTTCTGGAGATAGAGATCTTCCAATAAGTTTAGGACTTTGCCTATTCAAGTTGTCATCAGAATTGGGAAGAAAAAGACAACGGTGCTACATATTAACGATACCTATATGCAGTATCTCTGTTTTACTACAATTCTAATGATTAGGAGATTAATCCATTTTTAAGTATCCACTTAAGAGGGTGCGAGTGGTGATGGTAACTCCTGATCACGCAGTTCTTAACGTTGAATTCATCTTGTCAGTCACGCATTGGCTTTGAAAAGAATAGTTAACCATTCGAAGGCAATAGGACATGAGATGCTAAGCACAACAAAAGTCCAGAGGCTACAAAACAATTCATGTAAAAGATGATGTCGACTCTTCTCTGTGTTGGGGTCTTGTCCAATCAAAGGATGCCTACCATTATTTTCGTCATCATGTGCTTTCAAGGAATTTCACGTTCTTTGCTTACTTGCAAGTTCTTGAACGTGAAATATTGAATAGAGCAATAATTTCGTGGCTCGTTGGATAAATCTACCGACTTGCTCATTTGGATAGAAATAAATATTGACAATGGAAAAAATTCTCCTTCTCTGCAATGATTTCTTCTTTGTTTTCAAACACTCAAATGAATTAAAATTACGATACAATTATGATACGATAATATGTAGAAATATGACTATCGTAGACTGAAATACAATGAGAATTCTTATGCAATCAAAGTAGAAAATAGACTAGCATAAGGACTCAATAAATGGGTACAAGAGCCTAACCATCGGAACAATCCAATCGAGCTAAACAGCTTATTGTCTTTCTTCCCCTGTTGCAATCAAACATAATAGACCTTTACATGGTCCCAGAGCAAAATCTAATGGACGAAAGAGAGGGCAAAAATAGATTTTAAAAAAAAAAATGGAAAAGTTGAGAGAACATTAATAAAGTAAATGAGGCCTACCAGTTTTCAGGGGCTCAATAAACGCCGAAAGTCTCAACATCCTGAACTTAAAGATTTGTTACGTCCAGCGTGGCTTTGCCAAGCCGAGCATTGTAAGCATTGACATGGTTGACTTGGGATTGACTTGTGTTGCCCCTCAAACTGCATTTGTTATCGAATGTCCGAGCTTCAGCGGTTTGTCTATCGTGTCCTGGGCACGATGCTCCTAGTGATAAACACTCACGATCTGTGATGGACTTCAGCAAATCAATATAAAGCCAACAAAAAGAACAGACTTCATCACATTTGAAACGGTTCACCTCTAGGGCCACCACGCCTCCAAGCATAAAAAAGATGCTCAAAACTTGAACGCGCTTGGGATCGAGTTCGAGTTGACTCAACTTGCTAATACCAGTTAATCATCTATTAATTGTACGTCCATGAATGAGTATTCGCACTTGGGAGGCGCGTCCATCGCGCTTTGGCTCGGTCCCAGCTTGAGTCCGACTAGGTGATTTTTAACTCGTTCATCGGTCTGTACTCAAAATCCAATGACCAGGCTGAGGCGGAGAGGATATATATGGACATGGGTAGTAAAAGGGACTTGGTTTCCTGGAATTCCATGATCTCTTGTTATGCCAGTAATCACATGAAAGTTCGAAGGGGTCGATAATTTTCGTTCACAAAGACGGTTTTTTTCCCTAATAATTATTGTGTTGCAGAGGTTATTTAGGGTTGTCCTGTTCCCGAGAATGCATCAATTGGGGATATAGTTTTCGGGTTTATAAAAAAGCCGCTATGCTGATTCTGATGGGTTTGTTGGGTGTGCATTAATTAGCATGTTTGCAACGGGTAGTGGTGATTTGGTTTCAGCTCGTAAGGTGTTCAAGACATCGCCCCGGAGGAGTGTGGTTGCTTGGACTTTGATGATGACAAGATAAACTCTGTTGGGCTGTCCAAAGAAAGCTGTTGATTTGTTTCTGGATGTGCTTGAGAGTGGGCCTGGCCAGATAGATAGACACTCACAGCTGTTTTGTTGGCATGTCTGGAGTTGGAGTTACGATCGCTGGGGGGCCGGGGGTGGGGTTTCACTGCTGGGTTATATGGTCTATGGTCTGGATTGGCTTAGGATGTCTGAGTTGAATGCAGCTTGGTGGACAAGTGCACGAAGTGTGTAGCTAGTAGATCGCTTCATGATTTAAGAAAGGTGTTTAATTGGGTGCAAGATCTTTGTGAGGTTTTGTGAGACCACTGCCAACTGTTCTAAAAGCTTAAGCTATTAAATAAAGGCGTGGTTTATTATTTAAACATTCTAAGACTCCCCCTCACACTTAGTCTGGTCTTTTGTTTAGTACTAAGTGTGGAAATTTAATTGGGGAGGCAAATAGGAGCCTGGAAGATTTGAACTCAGGACCTACTTGCTCTGATACCATGTGAGATTTTGTGAGACCACTGCCAACTGTTCTAAAAGCTTAAGCTGTTAGATGAAGGCGTGGTTTATTATTTAAACATTCTAACAATCTTAATGTGATGTCTTGAACTGCAATAATTAGAGGATATGCGCAAACTGAAGACAATGGGGAGGCTATCAAACTCTTCGAAAATGATAAAAGGTCCAGTGAGACCAAACCATTTCACATTTGCTAGTGTTCTCAAGGCATGTGGAAGTACTTGCGATGTGGATATGGGGATACAAATAAACGAGCTAGCTACAAAATTGGGCTTTGCCGGCGATACTTGCATGACTAATTCTCTTATTAGCATTTATTCTCGGTCAGGTCACGGGGAAGACGCTCAGAGAACTTTTGATGCACTACTTGAGAAGAATTTAATTTCTTTTAACACCCTTGTGGATGCCTATGCCGAGAGCTTGGAGTCCGACGAAGCCTTTGAATTACTACATGGGATTGAGGAGAGAGGAATCGGAATGAGTGCTTTTACATTTGCCAACCTCCCTATTGGTAAAGGGAGCAAATCCATGCGAGACGGTAAAATCGGGGCTGGACTCAAATCAGTGCATTTCCAATGCTTTGATCACTATGTATATAAGGTGTAGAAACCTAGAAGTTGCTTTTCGAGTTTCTGTGAGACGAGAGAATTGACCACTGTGCATGTGTGGTGCCCCATATGGGCAGATCAGGATCCTTTGCCGAGCCCCTTCAGTTTATAAATTCACTGCCTTTCATGGCTGATCCACTGGTCAGGTCTGGCGTACATTTGTTGGAGCTTGCCAAGTTCACAGCAATGTTGAACTTGCAAACAAGCTGCGGGAATGTATTTTTAGCAGGATCCAGACTACCCTGCTGCTTATGTTTTGCTATCAAATAAGAAGGCTTGGCTGGTCTTGGGAAGATGCAGCAGAAATTAGAAAGAAGATGAAACTTGAATTTGTCACAAAAGAAGCTGTTGTAGCTGGATTCAAGTGAAAAATAAAGTTCACAAGTTCTATGTGGGTGACACTTAACACCCGAAGGTACAGGAGATCTATGACGAACTGGACCAATTGGCTAGTCAAATAAAGAAACTGGGTAATGTTCTGAATATTGAATTTGTTCTTCATGATGTGGAAAAAGGAAAAAAGGAACAGTGTTTGATCCAGCACAGTGAAAAAATTGCTGTTGTTTTTGGCCTTTTAAGCACTTCCAGTCCGAAATCTGTCAGGGTGTTTAAAAATCTCCACATTTGTGGAGATTGTCATTCTGCAATCTAGTGTATCTCCATGGCAACCAGAAGATCTGTAGTCATAACGGATGCAACTTACGGACTAAACTTGCTCATACAATGACCACTGACTATGATGCTTCTTAAATTGTCTCATTCATCGTGAAAAACATATCTCCGTTTTAGATTTTCCCCTTTGTTCCTGTGTTACTTGAACTGGGCTTCTATTATTTCCCCAGCAAGCCTAACATTTTAACTATCATGTCCTGGAATGTATATAGATTTGGTACTTCTACTGTCAAAATACCAAGCAGAAGACCTCAAATGGAGCTCGTAATCTTTCAGCAATATGATTCATGGGATTGGAAACAGTCACGCTTTTGCCTTTGGATTTTCCTGGAGCGTACAGTTTCAGATATTAGATATTTATGTTCTGTTCTATTTGTGAGCATCGCCAATATGCAGTCCTGATGCCCTATTGAAAATTCTGCATGATTTTTGTTTTGGAAGTTTTGCTTGTAATGCCTCCAAATTTTAGTTAGTCTACATTTCTGGATGTAGCAATTTCTTGTGCTTTTATATCTTCAAATTCAACCATGCGAGTTCATGCCATATGTTGCTACAACATTTCCCAGGCTGTTGCAGTATCATAAATTTAGGAAATTGGTGATTGAGAAGAAAGAAGAGCAACTTTCATGACCAAACATCAGCTTGAAACCGAGAGGCATGATCCTTGAGGGGTTCATGCAGTGATCAAGCATTTGCAAGTATTGCATCAACTTATTAGGGAGGAAAATGTTTTCCATCAAATGGGGCATCGTTCCTGGATGTATATCTTACGTCCATGTCGATCCTCTGCAAGGCTTCTACTGTACAGTATTGGACTTGTCAGAGCAGGGAAAGCAACAGGTACCATTGGTCCGTTACTAGTTTCCCCTCAGCAAACGACTGCATAAAATCTGAAGGTATTCGACTAGAATGCACACCGTAACTGTCATGTTTCCGGCAATGTGTTTTATCAATGGTAGCAATTATGATTGTCTAAAAATATAATTCCTATCAAAAGAATACTTGACCAGGCAAATAAAGTTATGCCACACCTCATGCCATAAGCCAACAAAGCAACGTGCACTCTCGAACGATGCATGTGTTTAAAACTAGTGCAGATAACAAAATTTGCAAGGTTAAATAATGTGCACAAGTGGGTAATTTGAATTAAGAATCCTATAAAGTAGGTAAGTAGCTTTCAGATAAATTGAGTTTCTTAGTGATTCACGAGGTTCTTCATGCTTACTGGAGAATTATCCTGATGAGAAAGACCACTCGTTATGACAGGAGGCTGGGGAGCTGTCTCTTCCCATTCCATACAGTTCCTTTGACAATTGAAACCTCACATAACAAAGTGTTAAAAGTACACCAACTGGACCAGTCTAATAGACAGCAGAATTCATAGGCTGAACTTCAAGGTCTACATAAACTGAATTCCAGAAGCAAACATAAACAGATGACTTCACTTAGGAGAGCACTAGACAAGAAGCTTGAGGAGCTGGAAGAGATTCACAGAAAAATACCCCAGTGAAAGGCGAGTAAAGGACAATTTGGGCGTAAATTGCATATCAATTCCTCTTGTGGAGGGAATGAGTGAAGCACAAATTATATGCGACGTCTCTTTGCTTCCTCCATTTAGCAAGCTATAGTGCTAGATACATTTTTGCATTTGCTCTGTGCAAGAAAACTGGCTCTCGCTTGATTTTCCTTGTCTTATAATGTCTAGAACTTTGGGATTCTCTCCTCCATTTTTATGTTTTCTTCACATACTTCTGTAGCTCTTCAAGTAAAGATAGATTTAATTGATGTTAATTCGAAATTTTCCATGGTTAGTGTAGTAACAGGCAAAGAACTTTCGCAAGAACTGATAAGTCAATGGAAAATCACGGAGTGCTCATCCTTTTTACTATCATTTCTCAGTTGGACTGTTTACTCATATCAATTAAAATTTTCAGTTTGTTAGGGAGCCTCAGGAAAACATGTCTTTACAAAGGCCAATTGAGAATTATCTAGAGATGATGGAACAAAGAACTCGGCGAAACGATACGTAGAGGTTCCAAGCTGACCTTCTTGGTTGTTTGTTTATGATATCATGTTTAGCATAAACCTTAATAGAAAAACCAGCTAAAACATGTCTCCAAACTTTCTGCTGTAGCAATGCTGTGTCCCCGTCCAGAAATCATAAAATCTCAAGTTGATAGTAGATATTGACCTTAATCTTTTCCATAGATACAGATCTTTCAATAAGTATGGGATTTACCTGTACAAAATTTCATTAGAATTAGGAAGGAAAAGACACCGATGATATTTATGCACGATATCTATACACAATACCTCTGCTTTATTATAGTTCAAGTGATTAGGAGATTTAATTCATTTTCAGTGTCCACTTAAGAGGACGTGAGTGCTGATGGTAACCCCTGACCACGCGAATTTTAGCGTCCATTTCATCTTGTCCCCGCACATTGATTCTGGAAAAGAGAAGTTGCCATTCTAAGGCAATAGGACATGAGATCCCTGAACATAACAAAAGTCCAGAGGCTACAAGACAATTCGTCCATAGGCGATGCTTTCACTTCTCTATCGTGTGGTCTTGTCGAAACAAAGGATGCCTCCAGCTATTCGTGTCATCATGTCCCTTCACGGAATTGCATGTCCTTTGCTTACTTGCCAGTTGTTGGAAGTGAAAAGCAGAATGGAGCAATAATTTTCGTGGCTAGTTGAATAAATACACTGTTTTGTTATTTTAGGTAGAAATAAATGTTGACGATGGAAAAAATTGCCCTTTTTTATTATGGCCAAGAGGAAAAAGTTCTCCTTGTCTAATGATTTCTTATATATATTTTCGGCACTCAAATGGATTAAAATTACGATACAATAATATACAGGAATAAAACTATCATAAACTGAAATACAATGAGAATTAATATACAATCAGAGTAGAAAATAGGGTAGCATGGGAACTCATTTATGGGACATAAGAGGCTAACCATTGGAATTATTAGCTTCTCCATTTGGCCAATGATTAGGAGTCTATTTGTTTCGTGAAAAATAATTTTTGAATATATTTTCCTCATTTCAAGCGTATATTTTGCTTAGGAGAACGAGTCAACGGGAGTTATTTTTCTAATTAACAGAAAAGGTTCTTCCCCCACCCCACCCACACTTGAACTCAGAAAAATGATTTCCCCTTTAAAAGAATTTGAAAATGTTTTCTAAAATGTTTTCCTAGTTTTAGGGTCCTTTGTTAATGAAATGTTTATTCTTATTAGATACTTTTTCTTAAATGAAATTTTAATTATTTTTTCTTTCTTCTTCTTCTTTTTTTTTTTTTTTCCCATCTTTCTTTTTCTTATCTTATGTTCTCTTTTCTTTATTTTCCTTTGTCCTTCTTCCTCTGCCCGTAAGCAATCCGACAATTGGCCATTTTGCGAGTAAGCAAACTCAAAGCTCAGTCGATCCATGTGAACCCAAGCTAGCCAAGGTCGTCAAGCTAGAGACTTGCCAAATCCGAGCGATCTCATGGCTTGACCGATCTTGGCAAGCTCAAGCTCCTTCGAGGCTCATGAGCTTGTGGCTCACCCAAGGCCAGTGAGTTCAAGCTTGGTTGTGGCTGTTGTCAACTAGTCACGGCGAAGGAAGGGGAAAAAGAAAAGGAAAGAAAAGAGAAAGGAAAGAGAAACAAGGAAAAAGAATATTAAAAATTCAATTTTAAAAATTTTTAAAAAGAGAAAAGTTAAAAATTTAAAAATGCCTTTTTTTTTTTTTTTTTTTTTTTTTGGCTTGAGATAAAGTTATAAGATTGAAATCATTTTTCAAAAAATCCAAACATAAAAAACGTTTGCGACCATATATTACAAAATAAAGAAAAATTTATTATATTCTTGGAAGAAACATATCCTGAGGGTCATAGTGAGAAGTTGTTCGTATCCTCATCACCAACTCACCACAAAGTTATCGCCTAAAAGTCCAATCGAACTAGAGAGGATATTGTCCTTTCCCTGATGCAATCAAAGATAGGAGACCCTTTATTTGGTCCCAAAGCAAAATCTAATGGACAAAAGAGAGGGCAATATAAATCTACATAAGAAAAAGGAGAAGTTGAGAGATCATTAATAAAGTAAATGGGGTCAACCAGCTTTTGTTGATTAAGGGGCTCCATAAACACGGAGAGTCTCAAAAGCTAGAACAAAAAGTGGGAAGCTCCCCTAATTTCAAACGTCTCTGCTTCCCAGTCTGTAATGCCCTTTTCAAGATCCTCAAACCTGAAGACTTGTCGGGTCCTACATGTTTTTGTCAGGCAGAGCTTGCTTGACCGTGAAGATTGGAATGGTTGACTAGGGATTGGCCCGTCGAACCGCGTTGATTTTTTGCCCTGCACTCAGATCGAACGGCCGAGCTTCTGCAGGTCGTCTACCGTGTCCCGGGCACGATGGTCCTTGTGATAATCACCCGTGAATCATGATGAGCGTCCCTTTTATTGTTGGTAAATCAATATTAAACCAATAGGAAGAATACTTTATCCCATTTGAAATGAATTTACCACTCGAGCTGTCGTGTCTCAAGACATCAAAGAGATGCTAATAAGAACATATAAAAATTCTATTTACTATTCATTTAATATTGTCGTTATTTCAGCATTTTTAACAACTGTCACAAAGGATGAGCTAATGTGATTCCATCAATGGTACACCCTTTTCTTAGCTCAAAAGGAACGGCTACTCAAGACACAATAAAAGTCTTGTAACTAAATCTATTTAAAAGTGAGAAAGGATGTATATCGTGGGCTTCAAAAGCAAGTCCCCAGATTCTTCGTGTTTTCTTACTTTTGCACAAAGTTCCAAGAAATAAAGGGGCCACAGGACAACAAGTCTCCTTACTTAGTAACTTAAGCAACCTCGCACCCCTAATCACGGCTTATTTTAATAGCCAAACTTCCATATATACATATAAAATAGTTCACTGCAAAAATCGACAAGAGTTAATTAGAAGTGGAGATGAAAAGGTAGATGTCTCTAGTTTGAAGTGATTGCACCAATGTCACACACTACTCCATTATGTGTCGTGACTCTTTTAAAAGGCTTTTGCTTTTATCTTCAGTAATTATTAAAGTGCATGTCCCTCTTGATTCTAGCTAAGAAAGATATCCCCGTATCGTGCCCATCAATCATTAGGGTTAGGAAATGTTCAATCAAGAAAACGTAAAGACTCTGTATTACTCAAAAAGTCATTAGGACCCACTTTTGCTTCAAATCGTCCCTCTATGTATATCATCCTTGTATGGTTGAACCACATGGCTAAAATTTATACTCAAGCAACCAATTACTCTTGGCATGTGCATGGCAAGGATACAATTATATAATGGATATATATTAGACCTATTAAATAGATGGATTGGGTCAAAAATAATCGTACCTAAATTGACTCATTTGTATCCGATGTAAATTTAGTAACCCATACCTAACTTTACCCCACCAAACTTGTAATTGACCATTTTTAACAACTTTTCTCCTTAAATTTACCTTTGAAGAATGGGCTGCTCCATAAACTAACTCATCAAGTTTGTGAGGGAACTCAGGGATTGGGTTGTGGACAAAGGCATGAAGTTGGCGGCGAAAGTTTGGGTTTCTTAAGAAATGCAATTTGTCATAGTAGTAGTATGAAGATGCGAGTTAGAGGTTAAAGAAAACTTAACGATGGCGCAAGTTGAGCAACGAAGGGCGAAGGTTGCAAGTCATGAAACCGAAGATGGAAAAAGGAGAACCAAAGTGGGCTTAGCCTAATCTATTTATTAAACAGGTTAAAAATGGGTTTCTAACGGATCTACTAAAACTATCTATTTTGGGTTTTTAACTTTGAAATCCATTATAAAATGCTTGTGTGACCCATCCACGGCAGAATGACAGTGGAATGGTCGTAGGCCAGCCACATATTCTTTTGGAGTAAACCTGCAGACTTCCTCAACCGGTTTAATCGTTGATTTCATGTTTCTTTCTTTTTCATTTTCTTGACTTCAATGTTCCTTATTGCAACCTCAAATTTTAGAGACAAAATTAAAAGGTCACACTAAATCATTTTTCTTGAAGATTATCACTTTAATTTGTTTCTTTAAATAAGACAAGAAAATCATTTTCTTCTTATGACTTTTTTACGGGGAAAAACAATATAAGTGTCAAAACCTTTATAAGACGCTCACTTGAATACCAAAACCTTTTTTTCTCTCACTTGAGTACCACATCGAGGTAAAATTGCTTAATTAAGTTATAATTCTAACAAATCATCATATGTGGAATTTTTTATTTTTTATTTTTTATTCTTTTTATTTTGTCTTTATTTTTCTTTTATTCTTTGGGCCTCGACAAGGGTCACCCTCACGGGCTGTGAAACCCTCACCCTTGGTCGCGAAGGTCCTCACAGCCTCACCTGTAGCTTGTGAAGTTGCAATGCCCTTGCCAACTTTGGGTGGCATCGCCAGTGATTGGCGAGCCCGTGATGCCCTCAACTAAGGCCTTCATCGCGAGGGCAAGGTGAACCTCATCCATATGGCTATGAAGGCCCTTGCGGCCTCGCCTACGTAGTGAGGATCGTCATTGACCCTCGCCGACCCTAAAAAAAAGCATAATAAATAAAAAACCAAAAAAAATAAATTAAAAATTGGCCATATCAATGCCTGCGATATCATGTCGAACAAACGGTGTCCATGTCGGATTTTCTAGTGAAACAAATCAGAATCGGTACTCAAGTGATCAATTTTTCAAATTTGTGACACTCAAGTAAACTTAAAATAAGTTTTGACACTCCTACTATTCTTATCCTAACTTTTTCATATGGTGAATGCATTTTTTACTCTACTAATTTTTTTTTTTGGAACTCTCTACTAACTCATTATTCTTATTTTGATCTTTTCTTCACTTCACTTGTTTTATGCATAATTGGTATCAATTGTCTAAATTTTAGGTTATTGGAGAGTCCTTTAAGAGCAATTTGGTTTGAACAAAAGGAATGATGAACTATTTCATTGTACAATGATTTTGTTACTACTTGCGAAGCTGATGTTTCAAGCGCTTTTTCATCTTTTAAATTTAATAGAATTTTTTAATGACATTAACGATTATTTTAGTAAGCTATAATATTTTTTTTACTTGTAATTATTTATATTTCGGTATTTATTTATTTTTTATTTCTTCATATTTAAGAAAATTGATTTCGTGGGCCTTCTTATGATGTTATATCTAAATTTGAGCTTGTTGCCAGTATTCATTTATTTATACTTTGGTATTTAAGGAAACATGGAAGTCAAAAAAAAAAAAAAAAGGAAACATGCGGTCACAAATTAAAACCGATTATCGGTTTCCTCCAAAAGGATTAGTGGCTAGCCTTTGACCGTTCCACTGTTATTCTACAGTGGACGATCATGCTAGCCACCCCCTATAACCAATGCTTTTAAGTTTGAGGTGATTTATTTATGATCCATCTAAATAAATGTAGATTACAATATGGGTTTGTAGCCCATTTTAACAGACATAATGTATATCATTTTGTATTTAAATCCAATATAGGAGAGGGTATCTTATGTAATGACTATGCATATAATAGTTACGAACAAAATCAGACAAACATAAAAACCAAAATTTGAACAATGAATGAACCTTTTGTTTGGAGAAAAACAGTAGACGAACGAGCCTTTCGTCTAAGCCAGCACTTGAAGAAGAAAATTGACGGGCGAAATCGGGTCGATTTGGAACCGGTGCAGTCATTGTCAAAGGTGCTTTTTGAAATTTTCATCAATGTGGTTAAGCATGTCTTCTTCAGTTTGAGTGAAACTACAGAAGCAAACTAGGAAGAAGGGAGTATGGTCATCTAAAAAAAATTTCATGCTGGTCATGCATGAAATGATAATATTAATTTTCCAATAAAATATCTTCCCTCCATCTAGATAGAGAGAGAGAGAGAGAGAGTGGGAGAGGGAGTAGCTGCCAGTCAAACCCAATATGGCCGAAAAATGAAAATTTAAACCAACAGTTGCTTTTCACCTTTTTTTGGCTAGTCTCTCCTTTTATTAAACCCCAGTCTATCACCTCTCTTTCCTTGGCATGCTAAGTCTCCCCCTTCCTTCCTCATCCTTCATTCGCATCTCTCTCTCTCTCTCTCTCTCTCTCTCTCTCTCTCTCTCCAACTGCAAATGACACAAATCGACATAAGATCACCCAAGCACTGCGCCGAAAAGCAAGCAAGGTTCTACGAAAACCTAGACAAACCCAAGCTCTACAAGAAGCTCTTCTTTGCCTTGTCGACTCTCTTCACCACCCTCCTCTCCTTCATCCTCCTCATCTACCTCCTCCTCCACCCCACCAAGCCCCGTTTCTCCCTCCAACAAGCCCAAATCTACCAACTTAACCTCTCCACGAATCCGCAGCTCATCAACTCCTCCATTCAACTCACCCTCGTCGCCACAAACCCTAACACCAAGGTCGGCATCTACTACGACGGCCTCCGGGTTTACGTCGCCTACAAGGGCCAGCAGATAACCCTTGACTATCCGCTTCCACCCTTTTATCAAGGGCACCAGGACACCAATCTCTTGACCGCCTCCCTCGTGGGGACTTCGATTCCCGTCGCTCCCTCTTTCGGTTATGAAGTGGGCCGTGATCAGAGCGCGGGCAAATTGGCGATCAGTGTCAAAGCGAATGGGAGGATAAGGTGGAAGGTAGGGACTTGGGTTTCGTGGAATTATCCAATCAATGTCAACTGCATCGCGGTTATGGATTTCGGGCCGGCGATTCCAACCGGCCCGTTGAGCTCCCAGCAAGGAAGCCAATGTTCTACTTCTCTGTGAAAAAAGGAAAGAAGGGAACTTATCGTCACCGCTACTTTTTTGCATTTTCAAGTTTATGCTTTCTTCTCTTCTGTTTGATAGGGTTGGCCTTTTGTTGATGTATTTTTACTTTTTTTGGTGTGTACATATGATGTTAATGATGGTTGAGAAGATGAGAAAGTTGAAGTTATAATGAGATGTAAAAAGGTTGTTTTGATTTGTTAATGTTATCTTGGTCATCCCTTTCTCGATATATGCTAAGTCGCTATATTGCCATGCATGGAGTCGAAAGGAGGCGTATGTGCTGTCGCTTTTGTGGGCGATATCGATTCATGAAAGTGGAGAATAGAGGAATGATTTCCTGTTTTTATATTATACTCAAAATCTAAAAATTGTTAAGAATCTACGCATTATCTGCTCGCGATGTAAATGTTCTTGATCCTAGTGGTCTTGATTTTGAACTTTTTGAACAAGTATAATTGTGAAAAGTAGTATTGAAACTCCGATCCCTACGCTAGCTTCTTCCTTTGAGTTATTTATAGTATTTTAATTTTCCAATCATACGTTTGTATTTAATATAGCTGGAAAATTGTTAATCATGTGTAAAGTCTCGGGTTTATGCGATAGTGAAAGGAATAGAGTTGAATAATGAGATTAAAAGAGTTCTTAGGCACCCAAATATTTATCTTGTTTTTGTTTGGTAAAAGAAAGATAATTGAATCTTAAATTGGGGCTGCAACTTCAGTGCTTACGATATGAATCCCAAGTATGAATTTAGATATTTGAATAGCCAAAAAGATAGCATATGCACATGATAAGGACAAAAACAGTGATTTTTCTTATAAAGGGAAAATGAGGAAAAAGGAGGGAAAATAATTTGGGCTGAACACTGCTTTTTGTCAAAAGCTAAAGCACTTTCCAGGGATATGCAGGAAAAGTCGCCAACCCTGGTCCTACGTCAACCCCACCGAAAGAAAAAGGGGGGCAGAAATCTGCAAAACTTCCGGATGATCTTATTTTTGAGAAACTATAATCTTTGCTCGTACATTTGAATAAAAGCTAATTCATCTTCCATGACCCCATGGATTTAACTTACTCGAAATATTATCCGCTTTGTCTCGTGATATACCTAATCTTATGATTTTGTAATTTGACTTACAATGAGACAATTTCCCAAAAGATCATTCATCTTGGTAATATTCCAACCTGAGTGTGCTTAACCTTGAACTCCCAATGCAAATATTATCATTATGCCAAAAAGCACGTCTGTAAATTAATTGGGTTAATACCTTAAAAAATCCTAAACTGGTACACCTGTGACAAATTTACCCCAAACTAATTTTTTGATCATGAAAAACCCCAAACTGGTATACATGTGACAAATTTACCCCGACTAACAAAAAAAAAACCCTAAACTGGTACATTTATGACAAATTTACCCTAAACTAATTTATTCGACCGCAAAAAACTCCAAACTAGTAAATTTGTGACAAATATACCCTTCGCTAAATTGGATTAATACAAAAAAAAAAATCACAAAAATTGTAAACTGTAACAAACGGAATGTAAAATCCTAAATTGGTATATTAATCAACTGTCACGTGTCATTTAACTTAATAATTTAACGAAAAGATTTAATAAAAACTAACGAGAGGGTAAATTTGTCACAAGTGTACCGGTTTGGGGTAAATTTGTCAAAGGTATACCAGTTTTGGGTTTTTGGTGGTCAAAAAAATAATTTGGGGTAAATTTGTCACGGGTGTACCGGTTTAGGGTTTTTCAAGGTATTAATCCAAATTAATTACAGTTTTTACAAATGTATCTCAAAGTTACTTTTCCCTTGTCCGGTACACAATTCGATTCATTCTTGCCACATTTACTATTTTAGAAGTTTGTTAAGAGCCGCTCCTTGTCTAGACCATCTAACCCTAATGACCGCTCCTGCTCTCATCAAATCGGATTATTACCAACCTACTCACTTCCACATGATTGGTTCCCAAACCACACTCCTACTAAAGAAGGTCTTACTCTGATACTATATTAAAATTAACTCATTTAAGATAATGTCTACTTTAGCCTATCTCTTACTAAGCCTCACATTTTTTTCCTTTGGTGTACATGCGGAATTCCAAAACAAAGTTTGCTATTACATCAACAAGAATCTCCTTGAGTTAATTCCAACTTCACAAAGATATCTCAAAATTGCTCCCCCTAGTTTAGTGAAATATGTAAGATTTTGTGAGACCATTGCCAATTATTTTAAAATTTAAATTATTAAATGAAAGTGTAATTTATTATTTAATTATTTTAACACTAACCAAAGACTTTACATTGCCCAACGAGTAGAAATTTAATTGGGAAGCCAAATGGGGCATGAAAAATTTTGAGTTTATAATTTTCAACTCTGATAACATATGAGATTTTGTGAACTGCTGCTAACAAATAAAAAACTTAAGCTGTTAGATAAAAACATAATTTAATATTTAATTACTCTAACACAATGTGTACGAGTCTTTTGACTTAATTGATCTTAACAAACGTTGGTAGACTGCATTTTTTTTTTTTTTATGTACATTGGATGAGGCTCCACTTGTAGAGTTGGACACAAGCTTAGAGCCCGAGCTTGGGATTGATCTACTGTTCATTAAAGAATTGGGGGTTCTCAAGATGCACTAAGCAGGAAAAGATTAAAGACGCGGTGATCCACGCAAAGTGGACATTCTGTTCTTGGGCCAGTCTTTTGTGGCCTTCTGAGAACATATTCATGGGTTGGACTATCGAGGGGCCTTAACTCTTAAATTCATGGTTGCTCGTAATGCGGGCTTGTTCGATCACGGCTAGGATTCGACGATGTTGGTGGACTAGTTAGGTTCTACAAACTCGCTAAAACGTGCGATGAGGCTTTCATGTTTTTAACGTTGGCAATGATTGATTTCTCTTTCCTCTTTTTCTGTATTAAAAGACGTTTGAACGTTTGGAAAAAAAAAAAAAAACGTTTGGACCTAATAGAAACATTCGTCGCTTCTCAAGTGGTAGGCTTTCTTTCTCATATCTGATTTCAGTTTTGTTTCTTGGTTTAAAATGCGACGTCCCCGGGAATTTCTTACGTGAAGTGTCTAAGATATCAAGAGCAGAATTTAAAGCTAGATAAACATTAACCTAGTAAAAATTAAATATAGGAGAGGGGATGAATTCTCATCTGCACTGTTATATAAGTAAAGAGAAACTCCTATTTTTATGATATCACAATTCCTTCTTCTTCTTCTTCTTTTCTTCCACCTCCTCATAATTTACACACATCCTTGATTTGTTATTTTATAAGCCTTCCTATCAATGGACAAACGCATAAATCGCTAGTTATATTTTCTCTCTCACATATTTCACTTTCAAAACCCGAATACTTTTTTATCTTAATACCAAAACTACCAAAATAAGTCCAAATCAAGATATGTTTTCCTTTTCCACACGCATGCTTACGATTCCTTCATTTTGTGTTGATAATTTCATTCCATTAATTGATAATTCGAGTGCTTTATAATTATGCAGTTTTGCGAAATTTTTTTATATACCGATTTTTTCCTTACGCACGCGCATCTGCACTTTTGCTAGTTATCTGAAATAAATTTCTCTGCGTACGTTTGCCTGAATTGGATGCACATGGACTGGCAATTGCTACATTCGTAGTACGCACAACTTTTTCCACAAAGCTTTTGTTCCTTTCCCTTTTTGTTTGCTTTTGCATTTTTTTTCCACAAGATTGTCGATCTCCTTTATCGTTCCCTCATTTTCTTGTGGAATGTCGACGACTATAATTGATTGCTCTTATCTTTTATAACAATGCGTGCACTTCGCATTAATAATGTCAGAGATAATCCGGAGATCTTCAAAATCTCCAGCGATTGGGCATATCCTAAATTGATCGGGTGATCAGTAAGAGATAATCAAGATACTGTCCGCATCTCTCGCGATTTTGCATAAACCCAATCGATCGCACATATCTTTGATTGACCGGACATGCATGATCAAGGGAGATATGAAGAATCTCCTCATTTATCTTTGACAAATCACATGATCTTGGACAGCTTAGTCATGATATTGCACTCATTGCGCTCAACACGCTAGAATATTCAATCGCATAGCTCAAATTATATGATAGAGGAAGACCATATATATATAAAATTCTGATGATATCAATCGGGTGGATGGCATGTCCTTAAATTTGATGTCCCAATTGATTTTTGCATCTACTGTTTAGCATGTGAATATTGTTAAGTGAACACCGGAATATGATGTGACGTTCGGTGACCGAACTGACTAAACTATAGACCATGTGAAATTGGAGGGAGTGTGTCATAGTGACATTACATTCAAATCACCAGCTTGACTAAAATATAGACCATGTGAAATTGGAGCAGAACAGAATACGGCCTTTCTTTATGTCTGTCATTGCGGGGGAGAGATAGCTGTGAATTACGTGCACCGATCTATGCTTTGTGCGCTTTTAGCTAGAGAGTGCGATTTAGTGTCTTGTCGAGTTTTAAGTCATGTTTGTTTGAGTTTTAAAAAAAAAAAAAAAAAATCACGATTACTTTTCTGAACTTTCATATGTCCAGTTTGTTAGAAAAGATTGGTCAACGGAAAATTACTTATGGTCAAAAAATATATATATACTTAAAGCTACGATGATAAATATTCACTAACTTGAATAGGGGGAAATTTTTTTTCTAAAGAATGATTTTTTGAGAAGTTTCTTTTTTTATCATAAAGTTTGCTTGAACAAATACGCCTTAAGATTTTTTTAATTGATGTAATGCATGGCGCACGTGAAAACTCTACCGTAACGATAGCTTAGAGAAAGAGAAAAAGGAACTTTAGTTAATTAAAGCGAGTTAGCAACGATTGAAGGCCTAAATTTGTTAGGTATAACTAGAAATATTAGGTAATGTGATCTTGGGGTGACATCACCTCTTCTTAGGTACATAAGTGATGAAAGCACCGATGATTTAGTTAGGTTCTTGATAGGGATCCATGAGCCTAAACTATCACGTAGAGTGCATTTCGGGTTGGAATTTTCCGGGGACAGCAAAATCAGCCGAGATAAGGTTGATATAATGCAATAGAGGGGATTAGATAGACTTCCTTACTGATAAGCATAGAGACAGTAAAAATACGTCTCTAGGTCATGTGAATGCTTGAATGTGTCTCACTTGCTTACAAGATCATTCACTTAGAGTTTGTCTCATCAATTTATAAGTCAATTTGGTAAGAAATAATGTTTGATGTCGTAAGACCTTTGATTAAAAGAATCTTAGTGATATCCTAATCACCCTTTACTAGATAAAGCCCATATTCCCAATAGATGCAAATAAACAATTAATATTGAAATTTGGATATCCATAAAGAATTATTAGCCCATTCGAAGTGGTTAAGATAAACGATCTATGCATGGGCTAAAAGTTAAATTTAATTTATTCATGGGATTTACAGAGAACTTCATGAGCTTTTAATTAATAGAATTCTATGCTGTGCCCCGGATAACTAGCAAGAACATTGAAAGACGAAAAAGAGTAGAAAGATAAAACGATCTAGTTGTCCGTGATAGGCGCCGCAAACTTTTAGCCTCCGCACAACCATGCAGACTGAAAACAAAATGAGTAAGAACCCTCCAGGTGAAGATATGATAAGATTTCTGACCAAGGAAAAAAAAGACATGATAAGATTGTCACGTAATTCAAAGGGATGAAGCCAGATGAGTCAGATTGATGCACCATTGCGACAAATCTTCGAGGCCTTTTTTAGCACCGCAAGTGAATATACACTAAAATTCTTGGTGCCGGTCACCTGCTACCAAAGAGAATAACAAGCATCTACGAATCAACAAACAAGAGTTGATTACCTAGTATTGATTCCAAAATGAAAATTATTTGAGATATATATACATAGCAAAGAAGAAAAGGTTTAATCAGCAATCCTTTGATTACGTTCTCTTCACTTTGTGAGTCCGTACAATTCTCACTTAAGTATCAAGATAAGGTGTTTGAGAAGTGAAATTTAAGGGACATTATGAATTTGCTCTTAGACTATTTATTTAGATGAATTTAATTTCATTCTCATTGTCTCTTGTTTTTTTTTTTTTTTTTTTTTTTTTTTTTTGGGACAGGAGGAACCAGCTTGCGTCAATAGCGTACCGTAAATCCTCTGGGCGACACATGTTAGCTACCACACACGTGCCATCGGGTAAGTCACTTAGTATTTCCGCCAGTCTCTCTGTCACTTGTGTCGCAGGAGTTTGGAACACTTGACCTCTTTTCAACAGAAGAGGGAGCGTCTATCTAATTGAGCTACTGCAATGGGCAATATCTCATTGTCTCTTGTTCCTACGGTAATGATCACATGATTCACATCTACAAAATGATAACCATGGGCGTGGATTCCCCTTCCAAGTTGCAAGATTACGGTACGAAATGAGATGGGCCCGACGGGGTCACGTTAGATGTCTTGTTCCATTCATCGCTGATCCACATCCTACGCAGCACCATCCGTGCATTGGGAGTCAAGTCAATGTCGATGCGTATCTCGAATTTCTAGTGATTGACGTGAAGTCAAAATGACCAGCTTCAATCCCTCGAGCCCATGGAGCAATCACATCCAACCACTCATGCCGACCGATGCAGATCCATTCGTGTTGAATTCTCATGCTTACAGTGTCTATTGCCATGACTTTTCTTAAAGTTAATTACTAAGAGAAAGTTAATCGATTGCTAGGCAGACAACAACAGTTGCTTATTGAAGAGATGGTACTATCAATAGGTACGGACTCCCCCATAATTGTTTCAATCGCAAGTTATTATTTTGATTTATCATTTTTTTAACATGCAATTCAATTTATTTTAGAATCGTCACTAATTAATTATTGATCGACTAGAAATTTAAGTAAAATTTAATAGTACATTTTATTTATGCAAACTAGATATTCATAAATACAAAAGCTTGATTACGCTAGATCAATTTAATGTCCTTTCAATATATTTTCTCTTTATTTTATAATATATTTTGCGAATAGTCTTGATCAATTTAAATTCTAAACTAATAATACCTGAGAGATGATACTGCAGGTGCGCAAGCAATAATGTAATGCTCGACAATTAAAACGGTAAACAAGGCCCTTTTTGTTTGTGTCCTTTTTTTCTTATCATAAACATAATTTCTGTTTTTTTGTTCCGATGAACAAAAAAATAATGGAAACGCATTTGTTTGTGTTTTTGTTCAAAATCTATTTTTTTATTCCCGGGAACAAATTTGGAAGAGAAACAAGAAACGAAAAAAACTTGTTTCTTGTTCATCACACTATCGAGAAACAATTTTTCTCTCTCATATTTTTTTTCTTCTCTTTCTTTTCTTCTTCTTCTTTGTTCTTTGGCTAGTCGCTGACCTCGACCATGGCCGATGACTGGCCATTGAGGGCTGGCGAGCCTCTCCGTGGCTGGGCGAGGCCGGTCACCAGCCATGGCTGAGGCCGACGGCCAACCAAAAGGAAGAAAAAAGAAAAAAAGGAAAAATAAAATAAAAATATTAAAAAATTAAAAGAAACAAAAAAAAAAAAAAATTATACAAGTTTACCAAATATGTTTCTCCTCTTTTTCTATTCAGGAATAAATTTACCAAACGAGTTCTTTCTCGTTAAAAATTATTTCCGGAATAGAAATAGTTTTTTCTATTTCTATTCTCTAGAACAATTTTTAAACAGAAACATTACCAAACGCACCCTAAATTGCTTAGAAAAAAATAAAGAACTTGGATTTAATAAATAAGCAAGAGCACAGCTTTTTAATTCACCCAATCAACATGGATTGTATAAACTAGAGAGCAAACGATGATGTAATGCATGCATGACCTAGATACGATTTCTAAATGTGATTATGCAAGGCCAATTAACTCCTTTTGAGTTCTTCTTCTTTACAATAAGCATGAGTTAATTAAGTATTATAACTACATGAATTCTAAAGTAATATACATTGACGACTTAACATGAAATCTAAAATGACGTGTGTGCTATGTTATAATTAGATGCAACCTATATGCAATACTAATGACATGAGATAGGATCATAAATTAACCCTATCGATTAAACTATGCGAGACTATTCATTTTTGTATTTTCTTTCTTATATATAGAAGACTAGAGTCCAGGACACTAAGAATCACCTAAATGACTTTTATTAAAAGATAGGACACCGGGGCTAGTCTAGATGCTGCTGGAGACCTACGTACGTCGCAGGGAGCAGCGCTGGCACGTCAATGGCCGCTGGAGGCGGCGGCAGGAGCTCGGCGGCTTGAACTTGTTGGGTGGTAGCCGCCGCGGAGTGGAAGGAGTGCGCTCTTCTTTGGCATGTGCTGTTTCTTAGGTATGGGATCAGGGCATTTCAAAATAAAAAAGAACCAAAGAGGTATATCAGCCTTCTCATCTCAAGAAATTGAGACATCACTTCCTTCTATTCTCATATATTCGAAATTTTCAGGGATAACATATTTATTCCTCAAATAATAATTAAATAATGCAATTTTCCAAATTTAGGGAATCCATTGCATAGCATTTCCAATTTTCAGCCATATGTATAAGATTATGGGTTTCATCGAACTCTACGCTCACGATGGGTCAAACCTGAAAATTCAGTTCAAAGTCTTCCTACTTAGACTGCGTTTGGAAAGACTTTTGGGGAAAGTCTTTAGGAAAATGCAAAGACCTTTGAGTTATAGGTGTTTTGCAAAATGGAAATTGTGTTTGGTAAATTGTAATTTAGAAGCCTTTTGTGAAGTACCTTTGGGCAAAATAGTGTTTGGAGGGACAAAGGGCTTTTGTGAAAATAAAAAATAAAAAAATAAATAAAAAAATGAAAACCGGCAAAGGCGGCTCCAACCGGCGGCTAGCGGCGACCACCGGCGACCTCCGGCGACCCCGGATCTGGGCCGGCGAGGTCGCGCGCGTCGCGCTACGCCGTCGCGACCTCCGGCAACCCCGGATCTAGGCCGGCGAGGTCGCGCGCGACGCCGTCGCAACCTCCCGCAACCCTAGATCGGGCCGGCGAGGTCGCGCGCGTCGCGCGACACCGTCGCGACCTCGCCGTGCCAGATGGGGTCGCGACAGGTCACGCGACCTCGCCGCCCCGGATCGGGTCGCGGCGAGGTCGCGCGACCTCCGACGACCGCCGCGACCAAGATCTAGGGCGGCGAGGTCGCGTGAGGACCTCGCCGCCCTCAGATCTGGGTCGCGGCGAGGTCGGCAACCCAAACCTCGCCGCGACCCAGACAAGGCGGCGGTTGCACCACTCCTCGGCGAAGGTCGCCTGGGCCACCGCGACCATGCCGAGCTGTCGGCGGCCACTCAGAGCTTCGAGGAACACGGCCGCTCAGAGCTTCAACGTCGTCGGCCACCCGCAGCAGGAAGAACCGGAGAAGATGAACAGTATACGCCAAAGGGCAAAAGACGGCAAAACAAAATGTTTGTGAGAACAATTTGGAAAGAAAACTTTTTTTTTTTTTTTAAGGGGCCTTCAGCATGCCGAGAAGGCTGAAAGCCAAGGCAGCCCCCCACCTGCCTTGGGCTTTCAGCCTTTGGGATGCTTGGCCTTCCCCAAATGGGGTTTGAAAATTTTTACCAAACACTCAAGTGTTGGGCTAAGGGGCTTTGGGGGGTGGAAGTGGCTTCCAAATAGCACTCGCAAACGCAGCCTTAAACTCATTCAGCATCTGACTAATTAAAATATAATTTATATAGACCTATTACTATTATAATTAAATGTTCCTGATACTTTAATGAAAATGCAAATTATTTTTGCTCAGGGATCAAGGTTGACTCCCAATTTCTTATGCAGTAAATGACTAAATGGAGTCATGAAAATTTAGATGCCAACACCTATTCACCTAATTACAGGACAAGCCACACCTAATCCAATCGCTGCTTTTGCCACCAGTGTTTCCCCGTCTTTTCCTCATACTTTGCTCATCCTCTATATTTCTAGCGGTGGTGCCTCCATGGTAGTCGAGATCTTGACGTCACCGTTAATTCTTGTAGTCATGGAGCACTCAGCACTTCCATGGAAGTCGACCCTCTATATGTGGAGTCATTGCCCTCTTGCCAGCCTTGGGAAGCTCGACATGGCTTCGAGCCCCGCCATCAGTAAAGAACGGCGCTGGAGGGCACCTCTGTAGGTGGATGATGGCAAGGGCGGCCAAGCCCCCGGCAGCTAACATGGCCGAGCAAAGGTTGAGAACAAATGTACTAGCGTGGAAATAGCAGATCCATGTTCCCCTCGTGCATGCTGCTCCCCATGTAGATTCAACAACCAAAGCCATCCGACCCATAAGGCAAATCATTGCTATAACACATCATGTGAGGCCGTTTGGCTATTCTCACTTCAAATAAAGTCTCAATTTAGAACATAATGCAAGTCTTTTGATTTAGTATATATGCTATTCATTGTTGAAGGAACTGATTCACTAAGGTTTTGTTCATGCGAAGGACATTTTCATACATCTAAAATGACATTTTTTGAGATTGGCCACGACTAGAGACTGGGACAACCGAGCGAAAACATTTTGGGAATTTACGTAGATCATATGTTTTGCTCAGTGTTCCGCAAATAATATATTACCATATGTATATTTGTGCATGGATCTTTTTGCTCGACATATTAATCTAGAATCTCTCGAGCCGATAGCAATTCGACACGAGTTTCAACATTGACTATTCATGTTCCGCCTACACAATACGAGCCAATCATTGCCAGACTCGTTGATCCAAAAGCACCGGCTTATCTCTTCTTTAAACTCCACTCGACGCAAAACGACATTTTCTCTCTACGAGGCCTAGTCCTGGACCGAAAGTGACTTGGACAAGAGAAATAAGCATGAAGAGACGGCAAAGTCCATGCAAATCTTTTCCTCTCTTCTTTTTATTCCTCTCTGTCTCCTGCGGAAAATACTTCCTTAATATTCCGGTCATGTTTTCATATATTGTGGACGAGCTTTCCCGACCAGACGAAATCTACCTCTTTGGATCTAAGGCATGTCAAGTGGTCGTCCATGACACGGCAAGAGGTTATGAACGAAAATTTAGATGTGAACATACATGTAGCTAGGAGCCAATTTTAAAACTATGCCAATCCTTTTGAATATATCTTGTAATGATTGACTCGAGAAGAAAATACTAAAACAGTCATAAATTTATTGCATTTATACCAATTCAGTCTTAAACCTTCATTTATGTCAAATTTTTGTTGCAGTTTATGCCAATTAAGTTATAAACTTTATAACAATTTGTTAATATAGTCCATTTGACCAATTTAGCTCAAAATCGCTGATATGAACCCTACTCATCCTATGTGGTATGACCGACGTGGGCATAGATAATTTATTTATATTTTTAATTTTCCTCTACTTTTTCTTTTCTTCTTTTTCCTAGTTGTGGGCTAGTGAGATCACTGACCAACCTTTGCTAGCCATAAGTGACATGTCTCGAGAAAGGAATAACATGAAACTCAAGATTATGGGTGTATAAAAAATTCTGAGGGGATTGATCTATATTTTAATGTCTTTCTATTCTAAAATATATATTTTCTATATATATAATATATATTTAATTATGTATTTCAATTTATTATTTAGTATTTATTACATATTTTAGGTATATTAGTATAGTTTATACTATAGTTTATTATTTAATATTTAATAAAAATTTTATTAGTTGATATTTTTATTACTTAATATAAATATAATTCATCAATAGAATTTCTATGATTGGCTAGACTAAACTAGCTGCACTTCTTTTCATTATAACTAGTAAAAAAGATGCATGATCCCGTGAATTACTTTTGTGCCCGTTTTGGTATGGACCATCCTATTTTTCCTATCAAAATAAAGTAATCTATTAACTACTTGATTTTGGTGTAATTATTTACTCTATGCATATAAATTATCATAATATGTAATAATAATTGAATTTTTTTCTTCATTTTCATAAAAGTCTTGCTTAATATTCAACATTAGGTTTGGGTGAGGGCCTCCGCCCCTTGTCAGCCACTAGTGTGGGCCTCCGCACCCTCATCAGTCACAGGAGAGGTTGCAGCCCTCACCTATTGTCAGCAAGGTCAACGTGGCCCTTGCCTGTGACTAGTATTGATCGAACATTGTTATATAATAATAATAATAATAATAATAATAATAATAATAATAATAAAGTTTGAAAAAATTAAAAATTATAATATATGTCCATATTTAATCATGCCACATAGAATGACTAGTATCATGTTAGTAATTCATAACCAAAATTAACCAAATGGATTACATTGATAAATTGTCAAAAGATTTAGAACTCATAAAAATGCATATGACTAAATTGATATAAATGTGTAATTGATTTAGAACTTTTTTAGTACTTTTCTTGATGACTTGGGGTTAGTAAAACCATTGATTTCATGGTGTAATCAAATTTAATTTGTGCCTTGACGGTGACAGATCACCAAGGAGCTAAAAATCGAAATTGAGATCTCGTGCTTCCTTGACATGTGTAAAGTCTCAATCCTTTACTCCAATCTTTCACTCCCTTGTATTTTTATTTTTCCTGTTCGTGAGTGGATGAGAATGGAATTTGTCAAAGTTTCCCCGGCTCCTATCTGTCCCTCTCTCTCCCCACCATCATCAATCTCTTCCGTTCCACCCGTTGCTTGCTCCCCCATCACGGTCATCCACCGCTTCTTGTCAACATAGCCACAGGGGCAAAATTCATGGGCGGAGAGAGAGAGAGAGAGAGAGAGAGAGAGAGAGAGAGATGTTGCACAGGCTCATCGCTTGTGGTGACTGTGAAGCTAGGCCGAGTGGCGACGACCATGGGAGGGCGGCAACAATTGGTACGCCGCAATGGTAGCAACGAACGGAAGCGAAGAAGGTGCTCCATGAGGAGGCGGAGGAGGAGGCAGTAGAAGGAAGAAAAGTATAAAAGATTGAAGAAGAGGGAAAAGACAAAGGGAGAGAATATACTTTTGTTTCATTGAAATGTAATGTACCGATCCACCCTCCTTTCAAGAGGCAAACTTACGATATAAATCTATAGCTTAAACTTAGAAGATCTTAATATTTTGCCCAAGAGATGATATGAGACTATAATAAGGAAAATTATCCAAAATCTTAAATTTATTGCACTTTTACCAGTTAAATCTTGAACCTTTCAATTTCGCCAACTGAATGATAAACATTTTTCATGATTTGTCAATCAAGTTCACTAAATCGTTGATATAAACATCATCCGTCCTATATGGCAAGGCCAACACTGACATGAACAATTTATATAATTTTTTATTCTTGTTTTCCTTTCTTTCTTTTCCTTCTTTTCATCCAAGCCCAACGAAGGTTGCCCCTGATAAAAAAAAAATTAAAAATATGAAAAAAATTATCCATGTTAGCGTTAACCATATGCCACATCAGGATGGTCCACGTCCATATCAATGATTTCCACCTAAAATTAATATGATGGAGTTGATTGGTAAAATGTAAAAAGGTTTATGACTCAATTAGCACAACTAAAAAGTATAAGACTTAATTGACAAATGACATGGACTTAAAATCTGTCCGCAACCTAGAAATTATGATGCCAAAGGGAAACATTTCAAAGATTAGACATACATGAAGGAAGGCGGTGGAGGTCGCTTGTGTAATCGATATTAATTTACTATGAAATCCCAATATTAAGTGCATGTATTAGACAATGCAATCCGTCTTTATTCTCGTGCAGCTATTATACATAGGCTCTTGTTTCTTGATGAGATGGCTGTTGGATGCAGATTATGCGCAACCAAAGATCTCCATAACTAGAACAAGAACATGCATAATTAAATAGAAAGATTAACGCACTTGTTTTAGGACCCATCGTTCTTGAAGCGGAAGCGGAAACACAATGTTCGAGTTTGGGACACCTGGAGTGCCGTAATTTGGCACGGAGAAACACTTAAGTGCCATAACTTTAAAATGGTATACTTAAGTGCCAATATCGGAGTTAAATGGAACACTTAAGTGCCACTCCGGAGAAAATCCGGCCGAACGGCTGACGTGACAATTTTCTGGCGATGGAGGTCCAAAACGGCGTCGTTTTGCACGCTAATGTGGCGAAAAAAAGCAAAAACGACGCATTTTCACGTCTCCGACGTGTAAAAATAATAAAAATTAATTAAATTAAATTAAAAATTAATTTTAATTAAAAATATTCTAAAAATTAAAAAAAAAAAAAAAAAAAAAAAGTATGCGGGACGAAGGGGGCGAGCGGGTGAGAGCTGAGCCCTCGGCGCCACCGCCTCCCCCGCCATCGCCGGGAAGGGCCGGCCACGGAGGGGAGGGTCGGCCGGGGTCGCCGACCCCCGGCCGGCCGGCGGCGAGGGCCGCGAGCCCTCACAGGGATCGCGGCAAGGGCCCTCGCCCGGATCTAGGGCGAGGGTCGTGGCCCTCGCCCAAATCCGGCGATGGTGGGGAGGCGACGGCGGCGAGGGCTTTCGTCCCCTTTTTTTTTTTTTTAATTTTTTAATTTTTAGAATATTTTTAATTAAAATTAATTTTAAATTTAATTAATTTTTTATTATGCAAACGACGTTGTTTCGGTGAGTGAGCCGACTCAGCTCTCCGGCGAGCCACGCAAGCATTAAAAAATAATAAAATAGTGCCACGTAGAAATTCCGGCAAGGGTCGCCGGATGTGGCACTTAAGTGTCCCATTTGAAAAAAATGTGACACTTAAGTGTACCGTTTTAAAGTTATGGCACTTAAGTGTCCCCCCGTGCCAAGTTGTGGCACTCCAGCTGTTCTTTACTCCACAATGTTCCTTATACAAATCATTCTTCTCTATTACCCTCCATATCATTGACTTAATAAGGCGGCCTCCCTCATAGCTTAGCGTTAGGTAAACGCTCCTTATGTGAGGATACGTAAGAATTCGGGTTAGAGGAGAGACTTGAGCACTATTTATAGAGTTTCCATCCAATCCCCCTCATTACGGGCCAAGCTCAACTCGGCCCACACTAGCCAGCCCCATATTAGACTAATTAAGAAATCTTCTATTTCACCTTAGACCAAACCCCGTAAAACGGTAACCGTTAAATAGTAAGTTACAACGTTAATTAATGTAGTCTACATATTAGGAAAACTCTTACATTCTCCCACTTGGACTATATCAATTGAAATTATACTGTGCGTGCACACATTGGTCCAGAAATAATTCTTAATAGTCAATCTTATCCCATAAAGTCTCAAACACCAAATTATGACGGTAACTGCATGTATACACACAGAACTTTCCATAACCACAAGTGCTTTCAACTTTATTGATATGGATTCAATATGGTAGTGTGACAAATGGCTAATATCTCTTATAGAGAGATCCCATTTGTCGGTCACCATTCTCTTACCTTAGGTGACACAAGAGCTTGTGCCACTAGAGAATGACTTTATAGTTCCAATGAACCCACATATCTCTTGTCCTTATGGTTAACCTTCCTTTATGTAACATAAGAACATATACACAAGGCTAATAACCGGATGCCCCTAGCCTTCACTTAAAGTTTAAGCAATACCTTGAGACTTTTAACAATATATATTCAACATAATAACAAACCATTCAAAAAAAAATATTTTATTGAATGAAAAAGTTGAAATATATATATAAATATATATATATCAAAGTGTTACTAAATTGCAACAAATGCTGATATAAACTTTATTTAAGAAAAATAAAATACAACTCCCACTAAATAACAGCATCCCAAGATGCTCCTAAGCCCATGCTAATGACATGTCGATCAAATATACACGGGCGTAGGCCTTTAGTTAGTGGATCTGCAACCATATCATTTGTAGGAATATAATCTATAGCAACGTCATCATTCTACACTAATTCCTTTATAGTCAAGAAATTGACCTCCATGTGTTTAGACCCCTTAAGACTTCTGTTGTTTTTTTTTTTTTTTTTTTTTTTTTGTAACACCTTAAGACTTCTATTGTTGTTAATAAACAACACTGTAGAATTATTATCACAATATAGCTGTATAGGCCTATCCATAAAATCAAAAAATGATGACTCCCTAATGAGGTTGTGGAGCCAAATAGCTTGAGTAGCAGCTGAAAAACATGCTACAAACTCCGCTTACATGGTAGTAGAAGATATAAATTTATGTTTCTCGCTCTTCCATGATACTGCACCTCATGCCAACATAAATATGTATCCTGTTGTTGACTTCTTATCATCTCAACAACCAACAAAATCTGCATCTGAATACCCTACTAGTTGCAAGTCTGGAACATGTCTATAAATCAGCATATAATCCATTGTTCTCCTTAAGTACTTTAAAACCTTCTTGGTAGCAATCTAGTGATCACGTCCTAGATTTGACTGATATCTGCCTAGAAGCCCTACTGCAAAAGTAATATCTGGTCTAGTGCAAACTTGAGCATATATGATACTTTCAAGCACAATAGCATAACGTACATTCTTCATTTGAGCTTTCTCAAAATCTAATTCAGGGCATTGTGAAAGACTCAATTTATCACACTTAATAATAGGAGCAATTCCTGATTTGCAATCCTACATATTGAATCTTTCCAAATGCGATTAATATATGCCCTTTGAAACAAACCCAATGAACGGCATGAACGATCCCTATGAATCTTAATGCCAAAAACAAAAGATGCCTCACCAAGGTCTTTCATATCAAAATTTTTCGATAACATCTGTTTTGTCTCATGCAGTAAACTAATGTCACTACTTGCAAGTAAGATATCATCCACATAAAGTATGAGAAAGATATATTTCCTCCAATTGACCTTGGTGTATATGCACCGATCTACTTTATTCTCAATAAATCCAAATGAAGTGACAATACTATGAAACTTGAAATACCACTGTCTAGAAGCTTGCTTAAGGCCATAAATAGACTTCTTCAATCTACAAACAAGCTTACCTGAGTCATCTGCTGTAAAACCTTCAAGCTGCACCATATAAACCTACTCATTAAGGTCTCCATTAAGAAAAGTAGTCTTAACATCCATCTGGTGTAACTCCATATCAAAATGAGCTACCAATGCCACGATCACTCTAAAGGAATATTTAGAAGAAACTAGAGAAAATGTCATTTCATAATCTATTCCTTCTCTTTGAGTGAAACCCTTAGCTATCAATCTGGCTTTAAACTTTTCAATCTTTTCTTTGGAATCCATTTTAGTCTTGAATACCCATTTGCAGCCAATAGGTTTGCAACCTTTAGGTAATTCAACAAGCTCCCAAACACCATTATATTCATAGATTGTATCTCATCTTTCATCACATCTAGCCACAAATTTGATTGAGGACATGAGATGGCATCCGTATAAATGACCGAAATGACCGAATTAACAACACAGCCAATACCATAATCATACTCTCCTAGGTAGACAACATAGTCTGGTGGTATAGCCGAACGTCTTTCCCTAGTAGATCTTCTGAGTGGAGCTACTTCAACCTCATTCTAAATTTGAGAGGCTTGAGGAATTTCATCAGGAACTGTCTTAACAATAGGATCCTGAGCCACAACAGGTTCATTTTGTGGCAAAGGAGTCTCCAAAGTAGTCTACGTAGGATGAGATGAGGATCTAGTAATCCCCACCATATTATCACCTTCGATAGTTCGTGAGTAGCTCCCTTTTTTCAGCTACATCAAATTCCAGAAATTTTGTAGTATGAGATTCCACAATTCTTGTACCTTCATTGGTGTTATAAAACTGATACCCCTTTGAATGATTTGGGTAAGACACGAAGTAACACCGTGTAGTTTTGAAATCCAGCTTATTCAATGTTGGATTATATAACTTCACCTCTGCTGGACATCCCCAAACTTTAAGATGATTTAAACTAGGTTTACGTCCGGTCCACAACTCAAAAGGAGTCAATGGAATCACTTTAGTAGGAACACGATTTAGAATATAAAGAGCTGTTTTCAAAGCTTCACCTCATAAAAAAGTAGGTAAATTGGTCCTACTAATCATACTTCTCATCATATCCATAAAAGTATGATTGCGCATTTTAGCTTCGTCATTTTGTTCAGGACTTCTGGGCATAATAAACTGACCTACTATCCTAGAATCCTCTAAGTATTTAGCAAATGGCCTTTAAGGACGCGCATGATTGCCCACAATTTCTGTTCCAGAAATAGTTTTTCTATTCCAGAAACAATTCTGGAATAGAAATACGTCTAATAAAATTATTCCACTTTTCTATTTCTGAAATAGATTCTTGTTCTAGAAATAGATTTGGACTAGAAATCAGAAGTAGAAAATTCCTACTTTTCTATTTCTGAAACAAAAATCAGAAATAATTTCTCACAAAACCTAATCGTGACTCCCTCATCTTCTCATCTACGACGTCTCTGCCTCCTCCTCCTCTGCCTCTCCTCATCTCCTCAACGTCGTCCCCTCCACTAGTTAGCTCTACCTCTCCCTCTTTTCCTCCACCGACGCGTCGACTCGCCCTCGTCTCCTCTACCCGACGCCTCCCTCTCCCTTTTCTCCTCCACCGACACCTCTGCCTCTTCTCCTCTGACGCCTCTGCCTCTTCTCCTCAGATCTACGCCTCACTCAGCTCAATACCGTAGTAGACTTCGATGACGTCTCCCTCAACGCCTCTCTCAGATCTGTGCCAAACTCCTCCCTCGAATCCAATGATGACGTTCCCCTCAAGAGCGAGTACAGCAGCACCCTTGACAATGACCAACCACATCGACACCGTCAAGGCCTCCGTCCGCGATCCGAGTCCGTTCTCCATCTCCTCTCGTTTCCGTTCTCATTGGAGTCGAGTCTTGCTCTGATGTGTGCCTTTTGGTGGTAATTGGCTGTTGGTTGTCCCCGATCGGTCGGTTTTGCTTCCCGATGGTCTTTGATTCTCTTGTGTCCAGTGCGACGCGTTCTATTTCGTCGTCATCTCGCGTAATTCTATGCCGTGGATGAATGTTTCGTGCGTATACAGTTTTGGACTGGTGGTCGAGTGAAGTAGCTTGTGTTTAGGTTGGATTGGTTTGAGGTAATCGAGGTTTTAACAACTGAGTGGGGTTTAATTGAAACCGAGGGTGTAGTGCTTTTCTCCGACGGCATGCCTTGTAGAAAGGTTTTTCTTTTTGCTTCTTTTTCGAGCATTTCTGGAGTATAGAGGAGTCATCTCGTGAGATTATTGATTACCAGATGATGGTGGTTAGAGGTATAATCAATCTAGTAAACCTCCTTTTTTTTTTTTTTTTTTTTTTTTTTGCCTTTTGGCCTAAATGTGAGGTTATTCTTTTAGAACTGGAGTAGTTGTGCCTTAGTTAGGATTGTTTTGCCAGCTCCGAAGACCTTACTCCATAAGGTTGTGATTCGGCTGGTCTTTTGGCCGAAGGAGGGGGATCAAAAAGTAAAACAGAGAAGAAAGTAAAGTCCCTTTATATGGTCTTTCTCTGCCTTCCCTCTACCAGAGAACTAGTCTTAGTTTCTAATTTATCATCTTGTTGTTAATGAGTCTTAGGTTCTAATTATGATATGGATACACTGTTTAGTTATTTTGGAGGATAAGACAAAGACATGGCTATTTTCGAACTGTGCTTGCGATGAAAGACGTGATGAACCAATTAGTCCTTAACTTGGATCCTACTTGATGAACTTTAGGACCATTGTGATCTTATAGATCTTGCTCAAATTGCAGCCTTCAGATTTCTATTTCCTTATAAATTGGATTATATAAATGAAAACTAAAATCCTCGCTGGGTAATCTGTAGAAGATTTATTTCAGCAGTTGAAGGGCGTACTTATTTCTCTACTGAAGCTTAAGCCTAGCAAAGTATTTTCCAATCTACACCTGCTTGATGGTATTTTAACTGTTTTTAGCTTGGTTAAAGCAAAACTTTATGGCATCCTTTTTATCCGTTGCAAAAATTTTGTGTCTTAATATCTCTAGCTGTTTAGCTAGTAAATGTGGAAAAAGAGATGGGCATTAGTGCTTTTATAGCCCATCTCTTGGTGTTGCTTTATCTCTGCATTTCGCTGCTCATACATGGGCTTTGCTTTCTAAAATTGTTATCCTTGGCGATATCCATGAGTTTTTCATTTTTTAATCCTGCGACCCCCAAGGAGGTCTACTAGCTCTTCTTTGTATGCTCTATTGGATTAACAGTGATCTTGCAGCTGTTGTTCGAATTCGTTCCTTCTCCTCCTCTGACGCCTCTGCCTCTTCTCCTCAGATCTACGACTCACTCAACTCAATACCGTCGTAGACTTCAACGATGTCTCCCTCAACGCCTCTCTCAGATCTGTGCCAAACGCCTCCCTCGGATCCAGTGACGACGTCCCCCTCGAGAGCGAGTACAACAACACCCTTGACGACGACCAACGCCACATTGACGCCGCGAAATTCCTCCTCACCTTCGGCAACTTCTGCGCCGCTACCTCTGATTACAGGTGTTGCAACTTCTGGCCTAAAAAGTTGAAATTCTGGCTTTGTATGGCTTGATCTCACACATCTTTCTACATGATTACTTTTATAGATGACCCTGCACAAAAATTTGGTTGTAGAATTCGCAAATGCAGATCATTGGGTTTGCAGGAAAACTCAACGATGCCTGCAAAGTTTGCTAAAACGAATGGTCTTATAAATTGTCATCTTCCTTTTCATGTTTGGTAGCTAGGGTATAGTTTCATTTTGCCTGCAGTATATGGTTGCTTGTACAATCTTACATGAGGATGATTCTCTTTTAATTTTCTTTGTGCATTTTGTTTTATTGATAGTCATAGAATATTATATTGATGTGATATCGACATCAAAGTCTATGCACTTGAACTGGTACACCAATTGATATGGCTCATTTGATGCTCAACTAGTTAAGGTTAGATGGCTTCCTAGAAAGAGATTTGTATGGCAAAGTGGACTGAACCTTTGACCAATGAGTTTGTGAGTGTGTTGGTAACAAAGATAAAAAAGGGAAATCGCACCAGTTCTACCTACAACAAAGCAAGATGGAATAACATACATGCTGAATTCAATAAACGGGCTGGACTCCACTTTAGTATAGTTCAGTTAAAGAACGGGGTCAACAAACTGAAGAGACAGTATGGTAGTTTCAAGAAACTTTTGTCACAATCTGGATTTGGATGGGATAATATAAACAATACGATCACTGTGGAGGATCAAAGTGTGTGGGAGTCTCACATCAAGGTATCAATTTACCTGGGTCATCTTGTTTATATTGTATTGCAAGCTTTGATTATGATGCTGACATCTACCATTATTGTATAAATTATAGGATAATAGCAAATGGGCTAAATTCAGAAAGGATAGGTTTCCTCAGTATCCTGATTTGTGTATCGTGTTTGGTGATACATATTCTATTGGGGAGTATACATCAGGAAATGCAGAAGAAGTGATAGCGTCCTCGAAGAGAGATGAAAATGGTGGCGACGGTGGTGATGGTGGCAGTGGTTATGCAGTAGGTGATCAAGAGGAATTTGATGAACAGCATATTAATGAGGAAGCCTTCATACCTGATACGACTACTACCTCAGATCGTAATAAACACAAGCAGGATATGACTCCAAATGCGAAGAGGAGGAGGAAGAGTAATAGATTGGATGTTAGTGACACCTGCAAAGCCCTTCAGAAATGATAAAAATGAGGACTGGTCAATCAACAAGTGGTGGCTCTGTGACCTCAAATGCCCTATCACCTGTAGACCCATACTCCATAGCAGCCGTGATTGCCGTTCTTAATGGCATGCCTGATTTGGAGTAGAATCTTTACAACAAAGCTGTCAACCATTCATGCCTTAATGCCACTTGGAGAGAGGCTTTCATCATATCGCTACTTGAAAGGAGACGTGGACTTATTGAATCTCTTTAAGTAGATGTTGAGCAGTATGCTATGGATTTATATATTTGGTTTAATTTCACTCTATGACTTATGTATTTGAGATACTTTGGTCTTTTTTATGATGCAATTATGAAAACTTTGTGGCTATTGTTGATTATTATTAGATTCCTTACTTATATATTGTGTTTATTTTCTTTTTTCATGTGATGGCATAACGCATATGGAGGGGGATGAAAGTAGCATGTGTAATGATCAAGTAGCAACAGGTGAAGCAGTTGAACTAGACTTTGATGATTTTGATATCGATATAATAATAGCATGGTTGTGCTTGGTTACGATGGATATGTCTATGCACTCAAGGGAACCTATTAGGGATAGCATATTGTCAAGACCTGAATGGATGAGGGAGGTTCTTCAAGGACATTTAGATAGAATATATAAATCTTTTAGAATGGAGAGACACGTCTTTCTCAACCCTTGTGATTTGATGAAGGTGAGAGGTTGGCTGCAAGATAGTCGATATATAAAGGTAGATGAACAAATTGGGATCTTCTTATTTATGATTTGTCACAAGAACTCGAATAGAAGTTTATGCGAGAGATTCCAACATTCGGGACAAACTATCAGCAAATACTTCACTATAGTGTTGAAAGCAGTTCACAAACTTGCAAAAGAGATTATCGTACCACCTTCCTTTGATGTGGTCCCAAATGAGATTCTTATGGATCCCAACCATTCCCTTTACTTCAAGGTAGGATTTTCATAAATTCATTTATAACATTGATTTCATTTTGTTGCTAATCCTATATAACAGTAGTCTTTGATAAAACGACAGGATTGTGTGGGCACTATTGATGATACTCACATTCATGCTTCTGTATCTATGTCTAAGCAAATTCCATTTAGAGGCAGAAAAGGAATTACCACTCAAAATGTGATGTATGCATGTTCGTTTGATATGAAATTTACCTTTGTGTATGCTGGTTGGGAAGGATCTACCAACGATTGCCAGGTTCTATGAGCAGCACTCGAGACTCCTCGCTTGGAATTCCCTTGAGCTCCAATAAGTATTTACTTGTTCTGGAAGTGTTAATTTTCTTTAAGATTGTATTGCATTTACAAATCACGACTAATATATGAATACCTTGTTATAGGCAAATACTATGTTGTAGATTCTGGTTATGCATCAATTCCAGGATTCTTGACTCCTTTCAGACGAGAATGGTATCATCTAAATGATTATAAGGGTAGAGCAAGACAACCAAGAACAGTAAGAGAGTTGTTCAACTATAGGCATTCTTCACTAAGGAATGTCATTGAGAGATCATTTACGGCATTAAAGAATCGCTTCTTTATTTTGAAACACATGCCTGCATTTGCAATTCGAAAGCAAGCACATGTTGTAATTGTATGTTGTGCTATTCATAATTACATCCGTGATCAAAACAGGAGGGATAGAAACTTTTCCTTATATGGAGATCCATAGTACCTATTTGGACCTGCACAAGATGAGGTTGGCGATACATCAACCGAGGACACTGAGATGAATATGCTTAGAAAAAATATTGCCAATAAAATGGCAAGGGATCATAATATGCCGAAGATTCCATGAAATCATGTTTTCAACTTTTGTAATGTATTTCTATTATTTTGTATTTGGGGATTTCCCATCTTTGCTTTTGTAATGTGGTGTTGTATTTGATGATTCCTATCTTAATTCTTGTAATGTGATATTGTACTTGAGGATTTCCCTTATTTGTAGTAGTCTTTTATGACAAGCTCTATTACACTTCATAAAATTCGCCAATTTTGTAAAATTTGCTGCAAATTGCCCAACACACTTCTTTGTGTTTCTTTCTAAAATGATTGCTCAATATCGTAAACCGTTGCCACGTGACACATTAGCAAGAAGGGGATTGGAATATTTGCATGAGAAAGTTCAAAATTTTGTTTTAAGAAATAGAAATTTTATACTGTTATCAAATGAATTTCTATTTCTGAAATAGAAATTTTGTATCATTATCAAACAGATTTTTTTGCTCAGAAACTCGTCCAGAAATAGAAATAGAAAAATCTATTTCTATTCCAGAAACTATTTTTGGAACAGAAATGATTTCATGCACGCCCTAAGTTGTCCAGCATCACCGTGCCTACCAAAATACTCACCACCACGATCAGATGACAATCTTTAGAACTTTTCCCAACTATTTCTCCACTTTAGTCCAAAAAATTTTGAATTTCTCAAGAAACTCGAACTTTTCTTTAATCAAGTATAAGTATCCATATCGGGAATAGTCATCAATAAATATGATGAAATAAAAATTTTTGCATATTGTAGCCATATGGTCTATTAATCTTAGTGTGAATAACCTCCAACAAGTCAAAACTTCGTGCGGCGGATTTCTTCTTTATTTTAGTCATCTTACCTCTACAACAGTCTACGCAAATCTCTTGATCACCTTTAAGAGTAGACAAGATATTAGCCTTTACAAGATTTTCTACTCTTTCTTTAGAAATGTAACCAAATCATTTATGCCACAACGCATAAGACTGTTCCTTACGTAGAGTCCTTTTGGAAACAACTTTTTCAGCTGAATAAGTAACGTATATGTCGTTGGGAGATAAACTCAATCGACATAATCCATTGGATAAATTGCAAGACGATATTTAATCTAGCCCAAGGTGGTGGGACGTGGGCTCGAATCCTTTGGGCCGAGTCTGCAGAGGCTTCTTTCTGGCCCGCCCATTCCAAGCAAAGAGCTGATCCATGTGGTTCGGGCGACGGCTTGGGCCACGTGTATCCTGAAGCGGAGGGCACCACGTGAGGCTGGTTTCACAGAGTAGAAAAAACCTCCCGCTCTCATCAACAAAGCGGAAGCAGAAAATATGTGTTATGCAGGGGCAGAGGGCCATTCCTCGAGCCTTCCCTCTCCCAAGCCATAATATTGTCCGCTTTGGAGGCACAGCCCACCAGCCCGTCTCATATTAGACTAATTAAGAAACATTTTATCTCACCTTAGACCAAACCCTATAAAACGGTAACCGTTAAACGGTAAATTATAACATCAATTAATGTAATCCACATATTAGGAAAACTCTTACAATGGCCCCCCACTTAAGACGTAGATGGCAATGTGGAGATTCGAACCTTCAACTTTGTGGTAAATCTATTCGCACGTCTCTACTAACGCAGCTACCAACCAGTGGGTGTATGGACGAGTCTTTTTTTTTTTTTTTTTTTTTGGTAAAGGTGTATGGACGAGTCTTTCAACTTCACTAATCTTAACGAACTTATGTTCATCGGGGGAGGCTCAATGAGCTTATGCCTCAAGCTCGTGCTCGAGATTGATCTATTGTTCATTAAAGAAATTGGGGGTTCCCAAGACGTACTGGGCATGAAAAAATTAAAAGACGCGGTGATGCACGCAAAATGGAGACTCTGTTCTTGGGCGAGTCTTTTGTGGCCTTCTGAGAAGCTCTTCATAGGTTGGGACTATTGAGAGGCCTTCCTTTTGAATTCATGGGTTGCTCGGGATGCAGGCTTGTTTGATGATGGCTAGGAATAGGATTCGCCGAGGGGATGAATTCTCATCTATACCGTTGTGTAAAGTAAAGAGAGACTCTTATTTCTAAGATATCACAAGTCCCATTTTCCCCTTCCTCGGAAATGTCACATATCTTCGATTAGTTATTTTACAAGTCTTCCTATCAATGGACAAACGCATAAATCGATAGATCTATCCTATCTATCATGTATTTCATTTTCAAAGCTTGAGAATTTTTTATCTTAAAATCAAAGTCACTAAAATAAGTCCAAATCAACAAATGTTTTCCTTTTCCTCATGCATGTTCACGCTTGAGATTTTCTTTTTCTTTTTCTTTTTTTATCTTAAAATCAGGTCACCAAAATAAGTCCAAATCAATAAATGTTTTCCTTTTTCACGTGCATGTTCGTGGTTCCTTCATAATAGGTCAATAATTTCATTCCAATAATTGATAATTCAAGTGCTTTATAATTATACAATTTTGCAGAAGTTTTTCAAATACCGATTCCTTTCGTACACACGCGCATGTGCACTTTTTTTAATTATCTGAAATAAATTTTAATTGTGGACGAGCCTAGTCAAGTGAAACTGATGGATATCTTTAGCGGATCCGCCGCGCCTCTTTTTCTTGTTTCCTGCATGGGACGAATTCGTGTGTAGTGCTTTTCTCTACGTACGCTTGCCTGAATTTGGTGCACATGGACTGCCAATTGCCACATTCGTAGTACGCACAATTTTTCCACAAAAACTTTTTGTCCCTTTTCCCTTTTTTGTTTGGTTATGTAATTTTCCACAAGACTTGTCAGTCTCCTTATCTTTCCCTCATATTCTTCTGGAATGTCGATGGTTGTAATTGATCGGTCTTATCTTTATCAGGTTGCATGCACTTGCCATTAATCATGTTAGAGATATTTAGGAGATTTTCGAAATCTCCATTGATTGGGCATATCTTGGATTGATCGTGTAATTTGTAAGAGATAATCAAGATACTCTCTGCATCTTCGGTGATTGTGCATATACCCATTGATTGTTTATATCTTTCATTGGTGGGATATGCACGATCAAGGGAAATATGAAAAATCTCTTCATTAATCTCCAACAAATCACATGATCTTTGACAATCTAGATGTGATACAGCACTTAAGGTATTCAACGTGTTCAACGTGTTAGAATATCCAACCACACAATTCAAATTATATGATGGAGGAAGATCATATGTATATAAAATCCCAACAATATCAATTGGGTGGATGACATGTCCTTCTCAAACGTGATGTCCTAATTGATTTATGCATCTACTGGTTAGCTTGCGAATATTATTAAGTGAACACCGGAACATGATGTAATGTTCGGTGACCGAACTGACTAAACTGTAGACCATGTGAAATTGGAGGGATTGTGTCATGGTGACATTACATTCAAGTCACCAGCTTCTCCGATCATCTAGAGAACACGACAGAATGCGGCCTTTCTTTATGTCTGCCATTGCGGGGAACGGATAGCCGTGAATCCCGTGCACCGATCAATGCTTTGTGCACTTTTAGCGAGAGAGTGCGATTTAGTGTCTTGTCTGGCACTAAGCTATGTTTGTTTGAGTGAAAATAAAAATAATCATGACTTAATTTTCTGAACTTTCGCACGTCTGGTTTGTTAAAAATGACCAATCAACGAAAAAATATTTACTTTCAAAGAAAATATATATACTTAAAATTACGAACATAACTATTTACTAACCTGTAAACGGGGAAAATGTTTTTCTAAAAAATGATTTTTAGAGAAGTTTCTTTTTCTTTTTCTTCTTTTATCATAAAGCTTGCCGAAGCAAATATGTCCTAAGGCTTTTATAATTGACGTAATGCATGGCACACATGAAAACTCTATTGTAACAATAGCTTAGAGAAAAAAAATAAGAAATTTTGCTTAATTAAAGCGAGTTAACAATGATTGAAGGCCTAAATTTGTTAGGTATAAATAGAAATATTAGGTAACGTGATCCTGGGATGACGTCACTTCTTTTTTGGTGTGTAGGTGATGAAAGCACCAACAATTTAGTTGGGTTCTTGATAGGAATCAAATGAGCCTAAACCATCACGTCTCCCCAAAGAGTGCATATCACATTGGAATTCTCCGGAGACCGCAAAATCAGCCGAGATAAGGTTGATATAATGCAATAGAGGGGATTTGATAGACATCATTATCGATAAGCATAGAGACAATAAAAAATACGTCTCTAGGTCATGCGAATGCTTGATGTGTCTCACTTGCTTGCAAGATCATTCACTTAGAGTTTATCCCATCAATTTATAAGTCAATTTGGTAAAAGATAATGTTTGATGTTGTAAGACCTTCGATTAAAAGAATCTTAGTGATGTCATTATCTCCATTTCTATACTAGATAAAGCCCATCTTCCTGATAGATGCAAACAAACAATTTAGATTGAAATTGGGATATTTGTAAATAATTATTTTTCCATTCGATGTGGTCGAGATAAATAATTTATGCATGGGCTAAAAGTCTGGATTTAATTTGTTTACGAGACTTATAGAGTATTTTATAAGCTTTCAAATAATTAAAATTCTATGTCATGGCCGGTTAACTAGAAAGAGCATTAAAAGACGAAAAAGAATAGAAAGATAAAACAATTTAGATGTCCGCAAAAGGCGCCGCGCTTTTAGCCTCTGCGCATGCAGGCAGACTTTTGAAGACCAAATGAGTAAGAACCGCTGAGGCAAAGATATGATAAGATTTCTGACCAGGAAAGAAAGGACAGAAGGACAGAGATGATGAGATTGTCGCGTAATTCAAAGGGATGAAGCCACGCGAATCAGATTGATGCACCATCGCAACATATCTTCGAGGCCTTGTTTAGCACAGCAAGTGAATATACACTAAAATTCTTACTGCCGATCACCTGCTACCAAAGAGAATAACAAGCATCTACGAATCAACAAACAAGAGTTGATTATCTAGTATTGATTCCGAAATGAAAATTCTTTAAGACATGCATATATGGCGGAGAAGAAAACGGTTTATCAGCAGTCCTCTATTTACATCCTCTTTACTTTCTGAGTTCATAAATTTATTACTTAAGCATCGAGATAAGGTGTTTGAAAAGTGCAATTAAATGGACGTACTATGAATTCGCTCTTCGACTATTTATTTAGATGAATTTAATTTCGTTCTCTAATTTCGTTCTCATTCTCTCTCGTTCCTTAAGTAACGATCACATCTACAAAATGATACACATGGGCGTGTATTCCCCTTCCAAGTTGCAAAGATAAATGGTATGAGATGGGCCCGACGGGGTCACGTTAGATATCTTGTTCCATTCATCGCTGATCCACATCCTAGGCAGCACCGTCCATGAACATTAAGTCAAGTCAATGTCAATGCATATCCCGGATTTCTTGTGATTGACGTGAAGTCAAAATCACCAGCTTCGATCCCTCGAGCCCATCGATCGCAGCAAGCGCATGTGCGATCACATGCAGCCACTCATGCCGGTGCAAATCCATTGTTCCTTATTGTGAACACGTCTCGAATTTTCGGCGACTATAATATCTATTATTGCGACCTTTCTCGAAATGAACCACTAAAGGAAGTTAATGGATTGCTAGGTGAGCAACCATTGTTGCTCACTAAAGAGATAATATTGTCATTTAGTGTGAACTCTCCTAAACTTATTTCGATCGCAACTTGTTGTTTTGATGTATCTTTTTTTAACATTCAATTCAATTTATTTTAAAGTCGTCACTAATCTGTTATGGATCGATTAGAAACGCAAATAAAATTTGAGAGTGCATTTTATTTCTGCGAAATAGAGATTCATGAATACAAAGACTTGATTACGCTAGATCAATTTAATGTCTTTTCGATATCTTTTCTCTTCATTTTGAAATATATTTCGCAAATAGTCTTGGTCAACTTTAATTCTAAACTAATAATAGGTGAGAGGTGATATTACGGGTGCATAGGCAATAATGTAACACTCGTTAATTAAAATGGTAAATAAATTGCTTGGAAAAGAATAAAGAACCTGAAATTACTAATTAAGCAAGAGCACAGCTTTTTAATTCCCCCAATCAATATGGATTGTATAAACTAGAGAGCAGACGATGATGTAATGCATGCATGCATGACCTAGATACGATTTCTAAATGGAATTATGCAAGGCCAATTAACTCTTTTTGAGTTTTTCTTATTTGAAATAAACATGACTTAATTTAAGTATTACGACTAGATAAATTTTAATTTAATATACATTAATGAACTAATATGAAATCTAAAATGACGTGTGTGCTATATTATAACTAAATGCAACCTATTTGTAATACTAATGACATGAGATAGGATCATAAATTAACCCTATCAATTAAACTATGCGAGACTATTCATTTTTGTATTTTCTTTCTTATAAATAGAAGACTAGAGTCTAGCACACTAAAAATCACCTAAATGGCTTTTATAAAAAAGATAGGACAACGGAGCTAGTCTAGATGCTGCTGGAGACCTAGGTACGTCGCGGGGGGGCAGCAGTGAAACGTCAATGGCCCTTGGAGGCGGCGGCGAGAGCTCGGCGAGTGGTAGCCACCGCGGAGAGGAAGGAGTGCGCTCCTTTTAGGCATGTGTTGTTTCTTAAGTATGGCATCAGGGATTTTCAAGATAACAATAAAGCAATGAAATATATCAATCCTCCCATCTTAAGAAATTCAGATATCACTTCCTCCTATTCTCATGTAATCGAAATTTTTGTTAAGCTAGTCCCCTCAAGGTATAGTTGGTGGTCTTCGCTGGTTGGTGTCCGGCGAAGGCCGTGAGCACCCGTAAGGTGTGCCAGGCTGAATCCTCGGTATCAAAAAAAAAAGGAAAAACATCTTTATTTCTCAAAAATTGATTAAATAATGCAATTTTTCCAAGTTTGGGGCATCCATGTGCAGAGCGCATGCAGTTTTCAGCCATATGTATAAGATTATGAGTTTCATCGAACTTTATGCTCACAAGGGCTCAAATCTGAAAATTCAATCCAGTCTAGAGTCTTTCTACTCAAACACATTCAGTATCTAATTAATTAAAATGTAGTTTATATGGGCCTATCACTATTATATTAACATGTTCCTAATACTATAATGCAAATGCAATTTATTTTTGTTTACAGATCAAGGTCGACTCTCAATTTCTTAAGCAAACGATTAAATGAAATCATGAAAATTTAGATGTCAACACCCATCCATCAATTATAGGGCTAGACACACCTAATCCAAATCTTACGAACCTTAGTACACAAACATCATTTTTCTCTCTTCCTCCTCTTATCCCCCTCTAGTTGCCTCATGCCTGACAGTCGCCCCTCCCGCATCGGTCCCCCGTCCCCCTCGAAATCACCTCCGTTGCACTCGAACTCGGCCCCCTGTCAAGCCACACTGAAGTTCGCTGCTTTTGCCACCATCATTTCCCCGTCTTTTAGCGCCACCGTGGTAATTGAGATTTTGACGTCACCGTTGATTCTTGTAGTCATGGAGCCCTCGGCACCTCCATGGAGGTCGACCCTCTATGTATGAATTCATTGGCCTCTTGCCGGCCTCAGGAAGCTTCACATGGCTTCGAGCCCCGCCATCAATAAAGAGCTGGATGCCCAGCCTGCGGCAGCTAACATGGCCGAGCAAAGGTTGAGTAACAAATGTACTATCGTGGTAAAAGCAGACCTACGTCCCTCTCATGCATGCTGCTCCCCATGTGAATTCAACCACCAAAGCCATCCGGCCCACGAGGCAGGTCATTGCTATAACATATCATGTGATACTATAACATATCATGTGATACTGTTTGAATATAATGCAGGTCCCTTGATTTAGTACATACACTATTCATTGTTTTTCTTCATGCGAAGGGCCATTCAAGAGACATTTTCATACCATCTAAAATGACATCGTTGAAATCGGCCAACACGAGAGACTGGAACAATTGAGCAAAAACATTTTGGGAATTTAGTCAGACCACATGCTTTGCTCAGTGTTCCACAATAATACACTACCATATGCATATTTATCCAGCCCACGAGGCAGATCATTGATATAACATATCATGTGATACAGTTTGACTATCCTTACTTCAAAAAAAGTCTCAATTTTAGAATATAATGCAGGTCCCCTAATTTAGTACATACAATACTCATTGTTGGGGACCATTTCACTAAGATTTTCTTCATGCGAAGGGCCATTCGAGAGACATTTTCATACCATCTAAAATGACATCGTTGAAATCGGCCAACATGAGAGATTGGAATAACTGAGCAAAAGCATTTTGGGAATTTAGTCAGACCACATGCTTTGCTCAGTGTTCCACAATAATACACTACCATATGACTATCTATCCGGCCCACGAGGCAGATCATTGGTATAACATATCATGTGATATCGTTTGACTATCCTTACTTCAAATAAAGTCTCGATTTTAGAATATAATGCGGGTCCCTTGATTTAGTACATACATTACTCATTGTTGGGGACCATTTCACTAAGATTTTCTTCATGCAAAGGGCCATTCGAGAGACATTTTCATACCATCTAAAATGACATCGTTGAAATCGGCCAACAGGAGAGATTGGAATAACTGAGCAAAAGCATTTTGGGAATTTAGTCAGACCACATGCTTTGCTCAGTGTTCCACAATAATACACTACCATATGAATATCTATCCGGCTCACGAGGCAAATCCTTGGTATAACATATCATGTGATACCGTTTGACTATCCTTGCTTCAAATAAAGTCTCAATTTTAGAATATAATGTAGGTCCCTTGATTTAGTACATACACTACTCATTGTTGGGGACCATTTCATTAAGATTTTCTTCATGTGAAGGGCCATTCGAGAGACATTTTCATACCATCTAAAATGACATCGTTGAAATCGGCCAACACAAGAGACTGGAACAACCGAGCAAAAACATTTTGGGAATTTAGTCAGACCACATGCTTTGCTCAATGTTCCACAATAATACACTACCATATGAATATCTATCCGGCCCACGAGGCAAATCCTTGGTATAACATATCATGTGATACTGTTTGACTATCCTTGCTTCAAATAAAGTCTCAATTTTATAATATAATGCAGGTTTCTTGATTTAGTACATACACTACTCATTGTTGGGGACCATTTCACTAAGATTTTCTTCATGCGAAGGGCCATTCGAGAGACATTTTCATACCATCTAAAATGACATCGTTGAAATCGGCCAACACAAGAGACTGGAACAATCGAGCAAAAACATTTTGGGAATTTAGTTAGACCACATGCTTTGCTCAGTGTTCCACAATAATACACTACCATATGAATATCTATCCGGCCCACGAGGCAGATCATTGGTATAACATATCCAGTGATACCATTTGACTATTCTTTCTTCAAATAAAGTCTCAATTTTAGAATATAATGCAGGTCCCTTGATTTAGTACATACACTACTCATTGTTGGGGACCATTTCACTAAGATTTTCTTCATGCGAATGGCCATTCGAGAGACATTTTCGTACCATCTAAAATGACATCGTTAAAATTGGCCAACACGAGAGACCGGAACAATTGAGCAAAAACATTTTGGGAATTTACTCAGACCATATGTTCTGCTTAGTGTTCCACAATAATACACTACCATATGAATATCTGTGCACGGATCTTTCTTCTCGACACGCTGATCTGGACTCTCTCGAGCCGATCACAATCCGACACGAGTTTCAACATAGACTATTCATCCGCCATCTACACAATTCGAGCCAATCATTACCCGATTCATTGACCCAAAAGCACCGGCTTATCTCTTCTTTTAACTTGTATTCGACGCAAAACGACCTTTTCTCTCTACCCAGGTCAAGTCGTGGACCGAAAGCGACTTGGACAATAGAAAAAAACACGTAGAGACAGCAAAGTCCGTGCCAATCTTTTTCCTTTTTGTCTCTTTGCTGAAAATACTCCTTAATAATCTGGTCATGTTTTCATTTATTCTGGACGAGCTTTCCTGACCAGACTAAAGCTACCTCTTCGGATCTAAGGCTTGTCAAGTGGTCGTCCATGACACGGCAGGAGATTATGAACGAACATTTGGATGGTGTAGAACATACATTTAGCTAGGAGTCGATTTTAAGATTATGGTGGTTCTTTTGAATGTATCTCGTAATAATTGACATGAGAGAAAAATACTTAAAAAGTCATAAGTCTAATACATTTGTATCAATTTAGTCTTAAATCTTCAATTACGTCGATTTTTTTTTTGTCGCAAATTATGTCAAATGAGTTCTAAACATTTTAACGATTTGTCAATATAATCCCTCTGATCAATTTTTCCAAAAATCATTGACATGGACATTGGTCATTTTGCGTAACACGATTGACACTAATATGGATAATTTAATTATTTACATACTTTGCCATTACTTTTTTTTTTCCTTGCTTTTTTTCCCTAGCCATGAGCCAGTGAGGTCGCCGACCAACCCTTGCTAGCCACAAGCGAGGTCAAGGTGAGGTCGTGCACCCCTTGTCGGCCACAAGCGTGGGCCTCTACCCCTTATCGATCATAAGCGTGGGCCTCCATACCCTCGTCGACTATAAGCAAGGGCATCAGGCCCTCACCTAGATCTAAGAGAGGTTGTGGTCCTCTCCTTTTACCAACAAGGGCATTGTGGCCCTTACCTGTGACCAGTAATGATTGAGTAGAGTTATAAAAAAACAAAAAAAAAGAAAAGAAAAAATTCAAAAAAATTCAAAAAATTCAAAAAAATATTTAAAAAATGTACAATATGTCCGCATCAATGCTACCCATGCCACATAAGATGGCTAGTATTAGCCGGTATTCATGTCATCAAATTTCGATCAAAATTAGCCAAATGGGCTATATTGATAAATCATCATAAAGTTTATGATTTAATTAGTACTATTAAAAAGTTTAAGATTGAATTGACACTAATGTAATAGGTGTAGGACCTTTTTGGTATTTTTCCTATTAACTTGGGGTTAACAACATTTATTTCATGGTTCAAAAAATTTAATTTGTGCCTTGGCCACGAGAGATCAGCAAGGAGCTAAATATCGAATTTGAGATCTCGTGCTTCATTGACATGTGTAAAGACTAGACCGTTTTCTCCGATCTTTCACTCCATTGTATTTTTCTTTTTTCCTGTTCGTTAGTGGATGAGAATGGAATTTGTCAAAGTTTCCCTGGCTCCGCTACCTCAAAATGACACAATTAGACTCTCTCTCTCTCTCTCTCTCTCTCTCTCTCTCTCTCTCTCTCTCTCTCCACCATCATCAATCGCTTCCGTCCTCACAGCCTAAGGGGCGGAATTCATTGGCGTAGAAAGAGAGAGAGATGTTGCACAGGCTGATCGGCTGTGGTGATTGTGAAGCGAGGCCGAGTGGCGACCACGATGGGAGGGCGGCAACAATTGGTACGCCACAACGGTAGCGACGAACGGAAGCGAAGAAGGTGCTCGCTGAGGAGGAGGAGGAGGAGGCGGAGGCGGAGGTAGCAGAAGGAAGAAAAGGATAAAAGATTGAAAAAGAAGAAAAAGAAAAAGAGAGAATATATTTTTGTTTCATTAAAATGTAATGTACGGATGCGCACCCGTTCAAGAGGAAAACTTACGATATAAATATATAGCTTAAGTTTAGAAGATCCTAATACTTTGCCAAAGAGATTATATGAGATTATAATAGGGAAAATTATCCAAAGAGTGTTAAAACTTAAATCTACTGTGCTTTTACCGATCTAATAGTAAACCTTTTAATTTTACGAAATGAGTACCTAAATATTTTTATGTTTTGCCAATCAAGTTCATCTGTTTAATTTTTGTTGGAAATCGCTGACATAAACATCATTCGATCTTTATCGCATGGTCGACATTTGATGTGAATAATTTTTATAATTTTTTATAATTTTTTTCTTTTTTTCATTTCTTTCTTTTCCTTTTTTTTTTTTTTCCTTCCATGCCTAGAAAGGGTTGCCGCTAAAAAAATTAAAAGAAATATAAAAAATTGCCAGTGTCAACGTGGGTCATGTGCTACTCAGGACAATCTACGTCCACATTAAGGATTTCCATCTAAAATTGCCTGGATGAGTATAATTGACAATGGTTTAAGACTTAATTGGCACAACCGAAATGTATCAATTAAATTAGCAAAAATGCATTAGGTCTATGACTTTTTAAATAATTCTCCCGACAATAATAGCAATCTACTAGAAAGGGTGATGACTAGCTTGCACTAGAGAGAGCTTTAATTTGGGCAGGATCCATTTAATTAGTGGGGGTGTGGGATTCCTACTCCACACCTGGTGGAGAGTGATGCCGTGTGCGACCCTCTTTTTTTCCACCTCAGATGGCAATTGTGAATTTGTGATGTCAGAAACCCGGTGACGTTGCTCACACTCAAAACACCCTGCATCTCTTTGGCGTTGCAATGATCATAATTGGCCTCGTGGACCCAACGAATAAAAGATGATAATGGCCGTAAATACTTCAAAATTTGGGAATTTTTAATTTATGCATGGTGAGGGATATTGCGCAGTTTTTCGATCACGAAGCCTTTTGGAATGAATAATCAAAAAACCGTGTGGGGAACGATAAAGGGAAGAGACCGTAGGCGACGCAATTCGCCATTTAGAAAGGATTAGTGGGGTGAGGACTTTTCTCTAAATTAATTGAAAGTGAAAAAATAAGGCACAATTTTTTGTCCGCTCCTTTTCAGAACATCCGAAACCCGCACCTATACCAGAAAAAGACTCGTTGACATTTCGGTCATTGGGACTACGACGTCACTTACTAGCCACGATCGCTCGGTAAAAGTTGACATGATAGCACATTGAATCGGGTCACGAATATTCCTAAAGTTTATATTGTAAGGTTTACATTCGTCACGTGCAAATATCACAGGTCGGCAGTTTTATGACCACAAAACAACTTGCGCAACACCTATCAAGCGAAATTTACCAAGCCAGCCTTTGTTCGATAATTGCTCAAGAGAACAATACAGCGAATAACTTCTTTATACGAGATCATACCATGCCTAGTTCATATTAGGCGTCTAAGTCATCAAGCGCTAAAATAGATCACTTTAAGCTTGACAACTGATTTCAATCTGTCATAACCTCATCAAGAGAGTAATATTAACTCCCAATCAGTTTATACATGGCTAAACCCGTTTTTAGAGCTCTTAAGAGATATATTCGTTTTATTTTAGAACTCCTAACACCAACTGTTCTGAGGCCACTTCCACATACTAGTTATATTCATCCCCTCTGCATCACTCACTTTTCACTCAATAATCCCAAGCTCCCCTCACAAGAATCACAAGTAAAGAATGTCACGGACCGTGGCACAAGCATAGTGACGTACCTTTAGCTAAATTGACAAAAAACTAGTGACATTTGCCGAATTACGTCGCTCTCCACCAATTGCAAATGGAGACGGGATCGGAGCCGAAACTTTTCTCGTCTTAGATGAGTCGATTTAGACAAATTAAAACTCACGTGTTCGAAAGACCGATGAGTGCACGTCACGGGTCCTAACATACAATAAACGTTGCTGCACGAAGTGGCATATCTCTTTCTGCCTAAGATATCGAGAATCTTTATAGGGTGGCCGACCGATGCTACGATGATAGGTTGAGATATATTCTAATGCCCATGAACGGTGAATGTCCGATGCCGACATCTACTTCACCGTTCTTTAACGGGGAAACTTTCGTCCTCTCTACCGACATTTCCTAGGATCCTGAAAACATGATGAAGCTCGCAATTGCATCACGTTTAGAACGGTTTCTATTTCATTTCATGGCACAACAAAAAACCAATATTTTGCTGTCAATTTTTGGCTGGTTAGCATCTTTTCATCGTTAAATTTGCCAGAACGTACCAATGTCCCCTTTTTCGTGCTTTTTTTGCTTTGAACCTTAGGGCAAAATACTAAGCTTTCTCAACACGTGCCTCGCATTTATCATTCATTTTTTGTATTTAGCTAATGGGGCAGAGGGAAGTAAGGAAATAAAGATGCCGACACCATGTTTCAATCTTTTCATCTCCAAATTGCAAACGAAGGAAAACGTGGCTAATTGCATGGGCTATTAGAGTAATAACATATAAGTCTCATTTTCATGTTTACGAAAAATTATTAAAAATGTCATGAACTTTTTGCACTTGTACCAATTCAATTCTAAACTTTTCAATTTGACTAATTTAATCCTAAATCTTTTTTACAATTTGCTAATATAGTCTATCTAATCAATTTTAATCCGAAATTGATAATATGGACACTAGACATCACACATGACACAATTGACACAAATATGAATTTTTTTTTGAATTTTTATTTACTATTCTCAATTTTTATTAATTTTTTTCTTTTTCTTTTTTATTGTTAAGGGGTCGGTCAGGGGCTATTCGCCAACGGCCTAGGCCCCATGATTCATGCAAGCCACTTGGTGAGGGCTTGCAGCCCTCACTCAAAACCCTAGTGGCTAGTGAGGGCTCGCTACCCCTGCATGTGGTCAATGAAGGCCATGAGGTCGTAGCCAACCACAGCAATGATTGTGGCCCTCACCTAGCTTTGAGCGAGGGCTATGTCATCACCCACCACACGTTGCCCTCGCCTAATGGCTGCTTGGGGTCACCAAGCCTCAACCGATGGCCGCGAACCATTAACTGGCCCTCAACAACAACAATGAATGAAAAGAAAAGAAAGGAAACAATTAATAAAAAAAATTTCAAAATTTCACATCAACATTAGCAAAAGTATTATGTAAGATGGCTAATGTGCACGTTATTAATTTCCAATCAAAATTGGCTAAATTGACTATATTAGCAAATTACCAAAATGTTTAGGACTTGATTGACCAAATTAAAATGTTTGCGACCGAATTGACAAATATATAATAGATATAGAAATTTTTAGGAATCTTCCCTCGTATTCACTTGCCTAACTTGTGGAGAATTGAAAAACATATATATAATCGAGCATTATACAAAGCAGATCAGACCGTGTACCTAAATTCCTACCCTATCGTTTACCCCCAAAAAAAAAAAAAAAAAAAAATTCCTACCCTTTCACTTCATTAGGTAAAGTGATTAAAAGCTAGCACTTCGTTTCTCCACTCAATCCTACCTTCCTTCTACCCTATCTCCTCTTCTTCCTCTTCTTTACTATCTACGGTTATAAAAGCGTATCAAAGCTACAGTCACTAGTTTACCAATTATAGAAGAAGTTGGATAATTATTAGAAAAATCTTAAATTTATTGAATTATGCAAATTCAGTTCTAAACTTTTTAGCGATTTGTCAATGTCATCCTTCCGATCAATTTTGGCCAAAAATCATTGATGACAGTTGTCTTATGTGACATGATTGGTTTTGGATGGCCGACATTAACATTACCAATTTTTTATAATTTTTTTAAAAATAATTTATGAATCTTATTTTATTTTTTGGGTAAAGAATGAATTTTATTTTATTTTTCGTCTCTTTTTCCTTTTTCTTTCTTTTCCTTTTTATTCTTTCTAAACTCACTCAATGCCGGCAACCCTTGCCTAGACCTAGCAATGGCCATGAAGCCCTTGCCTATGGTTAGCAAGGGTCTGCCAAGACTTGCATGTGACCTATAAGGGTCAATCAATGACCCTAGCTAGATTTGCTAGAGAAAAGAAAGAAAGAAAAAGAAAAGAAAGATATATAATTTTAAAAAAGTATTAAAATTATCCATTTAGCATTGGGAATCTATGTGGCACAACCAAAGTCTACGACAGTGATTTCTAATAAAAATTGGCTAAAATGATTAAGTTGGCAAATCACCAAAAATTTTAACATTGGTTTCGTAAAAAGTGAGTGATTTGAAAAATATTTTTGAAAAATGATTACTTATATTGTTTAGAAAAATTATCAACAAAAAATGTTTCTATCATTGATAAAAATCTATACCTTAGGGCGATGAAAAATGGTTTCTATTTATTTATTTTTGTAAGCGATACAACCGATTATTTTTTAAAAATGTTTTTCAAATTACTCATTTCCCGTAAAATGAATGCATCATTGGCCAAATTGAAAGATTTAGGATTAAATTGACACAGATGCAATAAGTTTAGAACTTCTTAAGTATTCTTTAAGAAGTTGTATTGAAAGGTAACCAATGGAAGAAAGCAGATATGAATGCTACATACATCGTATCAAGCTTGATCATGTTTGCTTTAAATAAAGTCAAATCTGTTCGACCCAGATCAAGAAAAGTTCGAAAACGTGGTCATTTTTCCAGGTACATGCATTTGTCTAGATATGATTTATGCAACGACCGAGAAACGGAAAGCAGATGCCTCAAACCATGCGCGCATCCCCTTTACAAATCAAATATTCTAAGCATCAACCTTGGAATGATGAGAATACAGCCATACATAAATTTCGAAAGGCGCGACCCGAATTTCAAGCCCCTTGTATTCCGCCCACCGAAGTGGCTCAGTCAATCTCATTTTGGGCAGGGTCATTCTTGTAATTCGACAACAAGCTGCTGGCTGCTGCTGCTCTATTAATATACGCACGTCTGTGGCACCTCAAAGTACTTATCTTCTCGGAAGCTCGCTAAAGCTCTCGTACCCACCTCTTGCATCCTCTTCACCGCTTCCGTCGATACTCCATGGTTAATCACTTTAGTAAAATCATGACAACCCGAAGTCCCAAATCAGAACTTTTGGGTATTTATATGTATCCTTACTAGAAGATGAGAGTATGATTTCTTTTTAAAGTTTGCTTATATCACATCATTTATATTACATGAGATGTTCGATACCTCGTTATATTATTAAAGTATGAAATATATTAAGTAGTATATTCACAGCAGACTTCATTAGGGCATTAATTTCAAGTCCCTTGTATTCCACCACCGAAGTGGCTAGGTCAATCTCATTTCGGGCCAGGTCATTTTTGTAATTTCGACAACAAGCTGGTGGCCGCCGCTGCTCCATTAGTATAAGTACGTCTTGGAGCACCTCAAAGTGCTCATCTTCTCGGAAGCTCACCAAAGCCTGTCATACCCACAAACTCAAACAGGGGGGCAGAAAATATAAACCCTCCACTCATTTTGTCTGTTTCTGTGGCGCCGTTGATCATTTAGTTTGCGCATGGAAGCTAAAGTCATATCCGGTGGGACTCGGTTCACCACGTTGCCAAGAAGCTACGTGAGGCCGGAATCCGAGCGTCCCCGCCTCTCCGAAGTGTCTGCCTTCGAGCACGTCCCGATCATCGACTTAGGCTGCGACGACAGGTCCCGAGTCGTTCATCAAGTCGGCGATGCTTGCAGATTTTACGGTTTCTTCCAGGTGAAGCTCATTTGTGATCTTTCGTCTGCTTTGTTAAAGGGTGTCAGTTGAAGGGTTGTCTCACCAATACATAATTTGGATTTGACCACGTGTGCATAGGATCTACTTCACCTATAGACTTAAGCTTTTCAAAAAGAAAGTCCTCGAGAGAACGGTATCTCGATTAGTTGGACCATGACCCTATCATTTGATCATTTTGCCCCTGGAACTTGTTCTCGACATCATTCCTCTATGCTTGTATTACATGTGCCCTGTCTCACGGTTATTCGTCCAACCTGCAATGTCCTAACGAAGCTGCCTTGAATATGCTATTTAATATATTACACACACTTTAATAATATAAAAAAGTGTCAAGCATCTCACGTGATATAAATGATGTGATATAAGTAATCGTTGAAAAGATATCGTCCTTTCATCGTCTAGTAATATAATATATATATATATATATATATATATATATATATATATATATATATATATTTCTGAGTTGGGACTTTGGGTTGCCGTGGTTTTAATTAGGTAATTAACCATGGAGTATCGATGGAAGCGGTGGAGAGGATGCAAGAGGTGGCAGCAGAGTTCTTCCGCCTGCCGGTGGAAGAGAAGATGAAACTTTATTCGGAGGATCCTACGAAGACAATGAGATTGTCCACCAGTTTCAATGTGAAGAAAGAGAAGGTTCACAACTGGAGAGACTATCTCAGGCTCCATTGTCACCCCTTGAAAAGTATGCGGAAGAATGGCCCGCCAATCCTCCTACGTTCAAGTATCTCTCTCTCTCTCTCTCTCTCTCTCTCTCTCTCTCTCTCTCTCTCTCTCTCTCTCATTTTATTTTTCTGATGAAAATAGCGTAGCTGAAAGTTTAATTACACCAAAATTTAAAACCTACTAATCAAAAGAATAACTCGAGACTAGAATAGAATATGGCCCACGAATCTTCAACTTTTAAATGGCTTGGCTTTTTCTTGAAAATCGAGTGCGCACGAAATCAACATGTGTGCAATATGCGTTGGGAAGGAAAAGGAAAAGAAAGTGTTCGTACTCGAGAAAAGAACAAGGAACCACTCATGTTACATGAGGTCTCTTTTTGCTCTTGTCAAGAAAGATTTAGGCAATCGTTTAAGGTTGAGTGCCCAATCTTTATTATATAAAAAAACATTAGAGACATCAAAACGTATTAAAGTGGAGGTCTCAAGTTAAATTTCCAGCACTCCCTTTCTATCTATTTGAGCATTTTTCGTCCTCTATACGTCACGGACTTCGACAAATTCTACACTCACGTGAATCCACTGTGACAAGCATTATCGTCTTATTGGTTTGCCCTTTTCTTCTCACTATCTCTCCACTTTTGGTCTTGGCCACAAACATGAGTGGAGCGTTGTTGTCAAATGGAGAATTCTACCATGGAAATGGTATGTGCTTTGGAAGAAGGGATATGGACAACCACAGAAAACGCATCAAAATAAGCAGGAATAGACGGCCAGAACATTGACTCAATTGTCGGTCCTTACACGAGAATAGTCCCCATATCATGCTCTTATAACAAGTCATGATCATATAATATCAAGTTTTCTAAATAATGAGCATGAATTAAAAGAAAGATAAAAATCTTCTATCATCGTGTTAATATGTCTTTGATTATTCTTACCATTTGCTAGGGTATTTAAATATTAATAATGTCTAAATATTCGAACACCATATACTATTATTCTGCTTTGAAAAAGGGGGGGGTGTTGGTGGGGCGCACCTTTGTATTCTGCACAATGGTCAGATTCCCTCAATCACGGGTAAAGTTGGAATGAAAAAGCACAAATGGACCGCACTTTTTCAGATTTGTCGATGACGTCAGCCTCCTACGTCCTGATGCTGATGTTATAATTCGTCTTCCCTACATTGAAGTGACAATTTTCTATCACATGCAAGATGGCGTCCTTCAAGTATATTCTAGTTTCTTTTTCACCCTTCTATTTTGGGTTGAATATTTAGTACTCGAGAGCCCATTAAAATCAAGCCAATATTCCGTTTCCTTTACTTTAGGTTTCAGAAAACATAAGAATAACAATAATAATATGAGTACTAACGGAATATCCAAATTGTACTTAAACCTAATTAAATAAAAAGGGTGAGGGCATAACATTAATTTTAGAAATGTAGAAAACAGTGTCAATATTTCAAAAGTGATTCCGCAACGTAGCTTCTTGGTCTATATGATGTTGACATATAATGTCTATATTAAGTCAGCCTATAATTGTCACAACGGGAACTTGATTTTGAATTTGCTTCTTCTCCCCAAGTTCAATGATGTTAGGTTTCAAAAGAGAGGATTCACACGGAGATAAAAGTGCAGTGGGGAAGGTCAGTTAGTCTTTTTGAAACCGACGCACTGGGCTCTATGTATTCTCATTCACATAATGTGTCAATCGGAGAATCAATCTATGATCGAGAAGTCAAGCATTGAAAAATATAGATCACGACAGAGGTGATTATGATAAAATTCCTTAGTACGACATTCACCTAATCGTGACTAGTCAACTGGACGTGCTTGACTTTGGTGCTTATGCAGACTAGGAAACAGATAAAGCTGAGCTAGCAATTTTATCCCCTAGGCATCTCATCTTGCTGAACAATATACCAACAAAAGAAGGAATAAATTGGCTTCAAAAATCAGTTATATCTATCTTTGATCATAAGTTTATCTCGACAAAGATGACGGATATGGCCGAATCAGCTGAAAAGGTAAAAGGAAACGTAATGGATGAAATCTCTTTTACACTAGTCAGCATGCTTCGAATATTGTTTTTAAACCCTTTAAATAAAGAGATATTGCACTCGTTGCTGTCGTCTAACGTAAGCATTCTTCCTTGCCTTGTCAACTACGGACATGCAGTAGATTATAGGTTCACGACCATGGTATAAGCTCAAGACATGAGCTGCGGTCAAAGCAAGCCACCTAAATTGGCAATTTATATATTTGTAAGCGTGACTATGTACAGTTAGATGCTCTCTAATTTTCTGTCGAATATAAGACTTTGAATTTTCTAGAAGATGACGGTCTTGATTTTGCAAAAGCGAAAGCTGCTGATGTAGTTAGGTGAAATGCAAGCATGGAGAAAAATAGGGACGCACCTAGAAGGTAGGTGGATGTTCAATTGGTCAACATAATAGACTTTGTCACAACCTACAGTTGAGCAAATAAGCTGGTTTACAGGGGACCAGTCCGGTTCCCTAACCAAAAAACTAGGAATTGGCCTTAAGAGGTTCGGTTCACTATTCTATACTCTAAACCGGTTGGTTCTATTCGGAAACTAAAACTTGCAAGGCCGGTTCCAAGGTATTAGGTGAATTTCGAGATGGAGAAAAATGGGTACACATCTAGAAGGTAGGAGGATGTTTGATTAGCTAACATAAGAGACTTTGTCACGACCTAGGGGGAGAGCAATTGAGCCTTTTTACAAGGGCACCGGTTCGTTCCCTAACCCAAAAACTAGGGATCAGCCTGAGAGGTTTGGTTCACTACTTTATATACCCTAAACTAGTTGGTTCTATTTGAAACTTGGAAACTGCAAGGCTGATTTCAAGGTATTAGGTGAAATTCAAGATGCAGAAAAAATGAGTACACATCTAGAAGGTAGGTGGATGTTTAATTGGTAAAAATAATAGACTTTGTCACAAACTAAGGGTGAGCAATTGAGCTGGTTTACAAGGACACCGATCCGGTTCCCTAACCCAAAAACTAGAAATCGGCCTTAAGAGGTTCAATTCATACCCTAAACCAAGGCTAGTTTCAAGGTATTAGGTGAAATTCAAGATAAAGAAAAATGGATATACATCAAGAAGGTAGGAGGATGTTTAATTGGTCAATGTAATGACCTTTGTCACAACCTAGGGCCAAGCAAGTGAGCTGGTTTACAAGGGGACTGGTCCGGCCCAAAAACTAGGAATTGGCCTTGAGAGGTTCAGTTCACTATTCAATACCCTAAACCAGCTGGTTATATTCAGAACCTGGAACTTGCAAGGCTAGTTCCAAAGTATTAGGTGAAATTCAAGATGGAGAAAAATGGTACACATCTACCAGGTAGGTAGATGTTTAATTGGTCAACGTAATACACTTTCACAACCTAGAGGTGAGCAACTAAGCCAATTTACAAGGGCACAAGTCTAGTTTCCTAATCCAAAACTAGGAATAAGCCTTAAGAAGTTTGGTTATGTGTTCTATATCCTGAACCGGGGGGTTCTATTCGAAACCTAGAACCTAAAAGTCCGGTTCCAAGGTAAAGCATAGAAGTCAAATCTAGGGTAGAAGCTAGAACTGAACGAGTTTATCACTAACCCAAGTAGGTCCTTCACTCTTCTTTGGAACATAAAATATTTGTCAAAATTAAATATGTTGGACATATTATCCTCAAGAAGAAAGGATTCTATTCATATGTAACATATGCTTATTTTATATATACATATATATATATATATGTATATATATATATATATATATATATATATATATATATATTAACAAGAAATAAAAATGAAGGGAAAAGAAAAAAAAAAAAAAAAAAAAAAAAAAAAGAAGAAGAAGAAGAAGCCTTGGCCTGTTCTCGAATTGAACTTAGAATTGGGAAAATTTAGTTCTAGGCTAGTTCCATGATCAACATGATCGGTTCTCAATTCCAAATATTAGGAACCAACCCTAACAAGACAAATTCCAAGTTTCAAGTCTAGAATCTACCCATTTTAGAACCGATCATCCCTAGTTACAACCTAGAAGAGTGATGATCAGCATAAATCTTCTCTCCATTCATTGAGAAAGGGTTTACGGGCCAACATTGGCAAATTTTTTTTTTTCCTTTCAGGCCTTTCATTTCTTTATGTTAGGTACAAAAGCTAACCACAGCCCACAAATAGCACAAGCCCATCCCCTCTTCAAAATTAGGCCCAGCATTAGCCTGAATGGCCAGAAGAGCTAAGTCCACTTCATCTTAAAGTGAATAAACTGAGGAGTCCATGAATCGGTTGGGTTCCAGCCAGAATATCTTCCTTTCATTGCGATTGTCTTGCTTTTCCTATATTCGTTGCATCGAGATTGGCCCAGATACGAACAAGAGCTGGTCAATGGACAAGTTTGGATGAACATGGGCCACCCCTCATGAAAGCTTCAGGCCCATATGATCGGTACCTAAGCTGTCATGCCCAAATCTCTCCCGTTAGCAGAAAAGCTTTGAAATGACGTATAAATGATTGTATCTATCAAGGCCTGGTCGAGCTACTAACCACTTGTGTCTTGATTACGTGCCATCGGCAGGAGTTCGTGAGCAACTACTGTCGAGAAGTGCGACGTCTCGGGTACAGGCTGGAAGAGCTGATCTCGGAGAGCCTGGGGTTGGAGAAGGATGCCGTAAGGAACATCCTAGGAGAACAAGGACAACACATGGCCGTCAATTTCTACCCGCCATGCCCAGAGCCAGAGCTCACTTACGGTCTCCCGGGCCACACCGACCCAAATGCACTCACCATTCTACTTCAGGATCTACATGTCGCAGGCCTTCAGGTCCTCAAAGATGGCAAGTGGGTCGCCATTAATCCTCACCCGAATGCCTTTGTCATCAACATCGGGGACCAATTACAGGTACTTCTAACTTGGTAAATTGAGTCACTCATCATGCGAACATTAGGGATCGAGTGTAGTCTCCACCATTAAAAGTATGTCGACTTGGCCAATCAAAAATGGATTCGAAATCCTTATCGATTGTGATTTATATCCAACACTTTCAATATGTTGCTCACCCGACCATAGTTTTTGTCAAGATGTTCTGTCGAAGAAGAAAACTTTAGAAACGAATGTGTACAGAGACATACCTAGGTGGGGAGAAGGTGTGGGGCCCCGCCTCCCCAGATTCAATGCGTTAAAGAAGTACCTTATGATTTCTGATTATATTGTTACTATTTCTTGAACATCCTCAGATATCTTTAATCTCAGTCCCTTCGAAAGTTGGTCATAGATTCATGGATGCTAATGTCGATGCTGTATCACAGGCATTGAGCAATGGGAAGTACAAGAGTGTGTGGCACCGGGCCATAGTGAATGCCGACAAGCCAAGAATGTCGATCGCATCGTTTCTTTGCCCGAGCGACGACGCGTTGATTAGCTCACCCGTGTCGCTCCTAGACAACGGGCGTGGGCCCATTTATCGGGACTTCACATATGCGGAGTACTACAAGAAGTTCTGGAGCAGAAACTTGGATCAAGAACACTGTCTTGAGCTCTTCAAGAACCAAGCGTAAAAGGCTTGAACCCATTTGTAGTTTTTAGCTTAAAAATAATCCAATTACATTTAGGCTTGCTTCTTGATGTTGAAATAAAATAAAATTGATTATCGGATGATCATTGCTAGATGAGAAACTTACAAGCATTGAAGGAGCCATAAAAACTTTATGGTAGGCTACATGGATTTGAAGAATGGAAGTTATTAAGGACTTCTATTACTTCATTGTACATTTTGATTATCTTTATGATTACACGTATGAGACTGTTTTGTTTTGGTCATTAAATTCCCATCATTGACATTTGTAGGTTGCTATGTAATCACTGGCATTTGTAAACTTCAATTCCTATAAAAAGGGATGAAGTCGTGAGTTGTAAATCAAGTCACAAGCCATAGTCCACGGAGACACAACTTAGAGAAAGCATTCTCAATACAAATTTCTCCCTCAAATTTCTAGTGTTCTTATTCCAAGTTTCCAAAATTTATTGTCATTCTTCCAACACTTGCAAACCTGTCTCGTTAATTTCCTAAAGGTATATACCCTACTTTCCTGAGTTATGCTGTCAAACTTAATATAAATTGGTGGGTAAATATTACCTTGTTGATGCTGGACATGGCATCCAACAGAGAATTATTCTCCAAATCGTGTAATTCGATATCACAAAAAGGAATTTCAAGACCGCGCATGTGAGAATGAGGAAGAGTTGTTCAATTATTACCATTTCTCTTGACAGTCCTCGGTTCTGACCAAAACAAAAAACAAAAAAAAATCTTTACAGTCCTCAGTAGAAAAGGCATTTGGGGTTTGAAAAGGCATTTCAGTTTGTAAACTGAGGGCTGTATTTTTCATGGTGCAACCTGAGGGCTGTATTTTTCCTTGCCAAGAAAACAAAGTTTGTAAACTTATCAAATCTTTATACGGCTTAAAACAAGCACCAAAGCAATGGTTTGAGAAATTTGATGATGTTCTAGTTAATAATGGTTTTTTCTCTATTGGAGTAGATAAATATGTATACACAAAAACTGTTGATGGTGAATCTATAATTATTAGCTTATATGTTGATGACATGCTTATTTTTGGTACGTGTATTGATATAGTGAATGAAACAAAACGTTTTTGACTTCTAAATTCGACATGAAAGATATGGGGGAAGCTAATATTATTTTGGGTGTTAGAATCATAAAGAGTGATAGTGGCCTAATGCTTACTCAAGCACATTATGTGGAGAGGCTACTTAAAAATATGATCACTTTGATGTCAAACCGTGAATACTCCTTATGATTCTAATATTCAATTAGTGAAAAATAAAGGAGATAGTGTGGCTCAGTCTAAGTATGCTCAAATTATTGGGAGTTTGATGCATTTGATGAATTATACTCGACTCGATATAGCTTATGCTGTATGTAGACTGAGCAGATATACACAAAATCCCAATGATGATCATTGGACTGCTTTGGGCAGACTAATGAAATATTTGAGAGGAACCATGAACTATGGTATTTTATATAGTGGATTTCCCACTGTATTAGAAGGATACAATGATGCTAACTGGATTTCGGATTCAGATGAGACAAAAATCCACTAGTGGATATGTGTTCACCCTTGGTGGAGGTGTCTGTAACTTGGAAGTCAGCCAAACAAACAATAATTGCTAAATCCACCATGGAGTCGAGTTTGTGGCTCTAGAATTGGCTGGCAATGAGGCTGAATGGTTAAGAAATCTCTTAACAGATATTCCTTTGGGAATAAAACCAACGCCTTCTGTGTCTATGCACTGTGATTGCCAAGCGGCAATAGCCATTGCAAAGAATAAAACCTTCAATGGCAAAAATAGACACATCCGATTGAGACATGATGTAATAAAGCAGCTGCTTAAAGATGGAATTATATCCATCGATTATGTAAAGTCATAAGTGAATTTGGCCGATCCTCTGACTAAACCTGTGGGAAGAAAATTAATTTACGACACATCGAGGGGAATGGGACTCAAGCCAATTGAGGAAAAACAACGGTGATGGTAACCCAACCTATGTGATTGGCGATCCCATGAATTAGGTTCATATGGGTAATAACAAGTCACTTGTTGTTCTAGTGATGCACTATTAAAATTATTGTCCATCCTAAGATGAGAATTGTGCAAAACCGCAAGGAAAAGGAGGTTGAGCTATGCTCTTAATGAAATTCCATAGCCATTATTGGTGGTGTATTAAGCTGCAGAATACACTTGATGGAATCACCTATATAAGTGTGGAGTGGGGCCGCTCCTATGAGAATTTTTGGCAAAATCTCTAAAGCACTTATGAATAAACCAAGCACGCAGATGGCCTATTAGCGCAAAAAAACCGCGTTGAACAACAAAGTTTGTGGGAGTGCAATGTGATTGATGAAAATTATAATTCACAAAAGAAATTTTTTGGTTCATAGAAGTTTCAAACTTCACCAATAATTTCGTGAATTATATTTCATTTTTTCTAGGGCTGGTTCATAGCCTAACAAGCACCAGCCCGATGCATTATACTCCAATAACCTAGCATCATATTAATCTTTTATTTTCAAAATCTTTTGAAATATGTGGGGGATTGTTGGATATTTCAATAATATTTTGAAATATTTACTTCGATAAAAGTTATGACCGCATTGAAGACCATTATTATTTTTAACGGTCACATAACGGTTTCTTAACGGTCATATAACGGCTTTTCAATCGTTTTGTAACATTTAATTTATTTCTCAAATAAATCCTTCACAACGGCTCTTTTAACGGCTCTATTTTGTATGCATATAAAATCTCATATGACAATCTTTAAAAAGATATACACCGAATGAAACAGAATCTTCTTTCTTTTCACAAATCTTTCCTTTCCTTTTCTTTGCTAGGTTATACACAAACGTTGTTTCTGTTCCTTCTAATATTCAGTGCGGAATATAGAAGAAGGTCTGTTGTATCTTGGGAGGATAGCCATCAGAAGCCTGTCGCACCGAGTTTCACACTCCGAGGGGCGGAATTATCCTTAAGGACAAAGGCTTACGCCCGCACGCCTCGACAGTTTTATTTATTCTCATCAATCTTTTCCTACAGGATCGGGGAGTCCCTGTGGAAGATCCAGTTATTGCGTGCATGCCAGATTCGCCATAGAACTTGTACAATCAGTTCGAGTCGAGGTAAGAGTCTTACATTGAGTGCCTTGTCTGTGAGTCAGTCATCAAACCGATGCAGAGTGTATGGTGAGAGTGAGATATTCAGCTGCGGGTTGTTCCATATTGTTACTGTCCACGAGCAGAAGAAGAAAATATGTCCTAGTGTTTCTAGTAAACCATGATCACAAAACCTGCATATAGGGTCAGTTATAATGTGACGACGAAGTAAATTGGCCTTTGTTGCTAGGGCGTTGTGGCAAGTGGACCATAAAAACTGCGAATCTTTGGTTCTATTGGTAGTCGCCATATTCTACGCCATAGCTTGTGTGAAAACTGATGTGAGGTAGAGGCTGTTTGTGCATTTGTTGTCTCTTGGATCTTGCTGATAATGTTCTTATAGTTGCTTTTCACTGAGTAATTGCCATCCGTAGTTGCTGTCCAGACCAGTAGATCCGTAGCATAGGCTGATCTGATAGGTATTGTTGTGATTTCCTTAACTGCCACTTCATCAAACATTTGATGGAGAAGGGGAAGTTTCCAGTGTTGATTGACCTGATCTATTAGGTCAGCCACCATTGTTGGTTCCTCTCTAGCTGCTGGTCCGTGTATAATCCCCATAGATAGCCATCTATCCTCCCTAATCCGAATGCTCTCACCATTCCCAACCGACCATCGAACATTAGGTAGGACATTCTCTCTACCAAGAATAATACTTTGCCATCCCCAAGAAGGGCGTGAACCCTTATCTCGCTAAGTGGAACGGTTTGGATGGAAAGTACAGACCTTTAAAGACCTGACTACACAACGAGTTCGGATCATTAAGTAGCCGCCAAGTCTGCTTTCCTAGCATTGCCTTATTAAAGGCCATCAAGTCTCGGAATCCCAGCCCTTCGTCATCCTTGCCCTTTTTAAGTAGATCCCATTTCGCCAATGTACCCCTACGTGATCGTTGTCCACCAGAAAGCAGATATTTTCTTTTCTATCAGCTTGCAAAGAGATAAAGGAAGTTTAAATATGGACATTGCATACTGGGGAATTGATTGAACCACCAACTTGATTAAGATTTCCTTTCCTCCCTTAGATAGTAACCGTTCTTTCCAGCCTTCAATTTTCGCATTTATTCAACCTAATATCCAGGCAAACATCTCTTTTTTTTTTATCTTCCCCACTCAGAAGGAATCCCTAGATATTTCTCATATCGCTGCAACACCGGCATTCTAAAGACACCGGCTAAATTCTCCTGAAGAGTTAGTGGGCAATTTCTACTAAAAAACAAGCCAGATTTGTTTCGATTAATCACCGGGCCCGTTGCTAGACAGTATTGATTGAGAATGTTAGCTAGATTCTGGCATTTCGATATAGTGCCGTGTAAAAAGAAAACTGAGTCGTCAGCGAAAAAAAGATGGGAAAGGGTCGGACAGGACCTGTTGAGCTATATACCTCTGATGTGTTGTATTATGCATAATTTCATTGTGGGAATTGAACCTACCAATCTCTTTTTGCAAGAAATAAATGTAGATGTTGAATCTTAAAGTCAAGACATAAGATACAAGCAATACGAAGAGAGGAGAGGGGAGGGAAAGGGGAAAAGTGCCAAAAAAATCTTAAATCTTTTATTTTTGTGCCGATTTAGTCCTAAATCTTTTTAGATTGTGCCAATTTAGTCATTTTCAGCCAATTTTGGCTGGATTTTGTTAACTGGACGCCGGCCGGCTGACGTGACTTGATCGGCGCTAACGTGGACAACTTTTAATTTTTTTTTATTTTTTTATTTTTTTTCCTTCTTCTCTTCTTCCTATAGCCGGTTGCTAGACCTCGGCGACTAGCAAAAGGCGATGGCCAATGAGGTCGAGCCCTGCGTGAGGGCGACCCTTGCTAGATCCGACAAGGTGGCTGGTGAGGTCGAGCCTCGCGCGAGGGCGACCCTCGCTAGATCCGGCGAGGTGGCTGGTGAGGTCGAGCCCCACACGAGGGCGACCCTCGCCGGATCCGGCGAGGGCGAACCTTGCCGCACCATGCGAGGCTGCCCTCACGGCCACTAGCGAGGTGGACAGGCTAACTTGGTCGCTGGGCTCGTGTCCGGGAGCTCGGGAAGGATGCTCTCCACCACTATGACCTTCCCATCTTCCGAGAGGGCGTTGTAGCAGTTCTTCAAGAACTTCAAGCAATGCTCATCGCCAGAGTCATGGCATATCCACTACATATCGCAAACGCATCGATTAACGTGGCGAATTAGAAACGAGAAATTATCATTTTGCATTCCAATTAGTTGGCAGATAGAGTGGTCAATTAAGTGGAACCAAACTTCATGACAATTGTAATTCCTGTAGGAACACTAACGAACATATCTCCCCCGTGTCATTTATTCGAGGAAGTCAAAATCAATTAGCATAGGAAATTATTATTACACATGCATCGAAGATAATCTAATGTCTCTGAGGCGATTCTAGCTTTAATGATGTGTAATGTCAGCGACTAGTCACATTCCCTTATGAACAATTCTACGAGGCTTTTACGTTCCATTTGTTGTCACCCCCAATCTAACAAAACAACTGACGAAAGAAAAACATCATCAAAAGCAAAGTTTAGCAGACTAAATACTCGACCCATCAAATGTAAAGAGAATGTTTTTGCGTGTGCTCAATACCGTGATTGACGTCCTAGAGCGAAGATTGTAACTATTTGGTGCTGGTGCCAAATGATTAGTAGTGCAAAAATATGGAAGGGTATGATGCAGGTGTATATCTATGTATGTAATCACTAACCAGCATTCCATGAGGACTTTATCGTGGTTCAGAAGACTCATAAGGGCGAACGAAACACCATCCTCGTTCTTGGTCAAGAACTTGCAAACCGGAGCGACCCCTTAGAGCCTCTCGGCCCGCCCCTCAGGGAGTTCATGCAAGGTGCACGTGACGATGGAGTTGGTCGTGAGAAGGTGCAAGATCTGATCGAGCATCGTGGGCAAGTCGGAGTTCTTGGTCGGGAGTTGTGACGTTATCTTGTGGGGAGAGAGGGGTGCGCCGGGCCCGGCCTCGGCCATGATCTCAAGGAGGTCAAGGTCGAGAGCCGCCTTGAGAACCATGGGCAGAGGGGCCACCCCACCAAGTTGTATAGCAAATAAAATGGTTTCGTCGTCGTCGGGGACTTGGGTCGGAGCCACCCGGCTCTCACTCGATGTCGAACCCATCCTGATATCTGACCTTTCTTTTCCCTCTTTTGAGGCCAAGAGGGTAATAAATCTGGCCATTAATGATATTCTATGGTATATATATGATTAATCCACCCTACTTTCCTTTTTTTTTTTTAAATTTTTTTTTATATCCATTATAGGATCTACTTATCATAACTAAGAATTTTTTACGCTTAGTTTTTGTTTACTGTAGATTTTTCATGTAAATTAAGACATTATATTTATTTATTGTAGATATTACTCCCATAAAAAAATGTTTTGTCGAACAAAGAAATTTTCAAGAAATAGTTCTTTTTGACATTATCAATCAAATTTATGGATAAATCATTAAGTCATTACTTAGTAATTAGTTTCCTACTTAGAATTGCATTTTTGGGAATTATGTAGTTAATTAGGAAATTATCTAATTTACAATAGGACGTAATCTAAATTATTTCCTATTTTGAATTAGGTAATTACATATTCATGGAGTTTCTTACCTTGATTTTAAAAGAAAATCACATATAATATATATATATATATATATATATATATATATGTATATATATATGCATATATGCATACGTCTCATAGAATTAATTGCATTATTATTGCCACGTCATTGCCACGTAATTGCCACTGCCATATCATTGCTGCGTCATTATTGACAACCTGTCATTACCAAGTCATAATTTCCATGTAATTTAATAATTGCACTGTTTAGGGCCATATAAGTCACATTGCACGTCCCGTTAGTTTAGTGCATTATTTTTGCCCATCGTTAAAATTAGGTCATGTCACATGTCATTATTTAAAAATTTATGCATAATAAATTTAGATTAGGATAGCATATAGTTTAATTTTTATAAACTAAAAAAAAAAACCCCAAAAAAGGAAACAATTAAGGATTACATAAGCATTTAGAAATTATGTTTTGACTAGACATGCCTTCTTAATTAACATATTGCAGATACTTGGAAATTAACCTTGATAAGGTTATGCTTTGCAAGCTTGAGGTATTTGAGTTATTGCCTATTCTAGTAATTTATTTAATATTTTGATTATTGAATATTAAATTATTGATTGCGCTCCCGCATAATCATTCTTGTATGTTCATCATTTAGGCTAAAAATCAACCAAGATTGCTCGTGAAATATTTTTGAAAATAAAGAGAAAAAGTGATGAAGAGCGTTAGATAAATCTATAGTCATCAAGTCTCAAATCCCTAATTCACAGAGGTAAAGTATGCTCTCATATTTTATTTAGGTTTCTAATTGACTTTAACTAATTAATGGCGACTCCAAAACATAAGAAAATTTTATGTCAAATTGAGTACCAAGTTGTGATTAAAAGGACTTAAGAGAGTCTGTGCTAAGTCTTTGGACTTAATCATTTTTAGTTTTTCCTCTAAGGGTTCACTTCTAAGAAGGTCTCTATCTATAGCGGTCATTGCCCACAGCTCCTGCAGTCACACTCCTCCTTGCTAGTCCCTACAAGTCTTGGCTGCCCTTGCTTGCTTTGCCTGGGCATCTTAGGTTAGGTTAATCAAATCAAGGTAATAAAGCTATTTTAAATTTATGCCATAGTTTAAATTTATCGTATAGTTCCATATGGATATTTAGTAATAAAACCTTAGGTTATTTTATTACTCCCTTGAATTGATTAAGATATCTCAGGGCGCCAGACCTTTATGCGTAAAGGTCGGATCCCTAATATTGTCCTATTTATCGTTCGTGTTTTATAATATGGTTTATTATGTATGATCGGTTAGATAAGTCTTGATTGGATAAAAATAATATATTGTTAAATCATATCAACAAAACTCTGTGTAAGATGTATATTTAATGACTTAAAATTTATTAATCGTTGCGTATGTATTGTGTATCATATATCGCATGCATATTTAGAATTTAGTACACGTGCCTAATTCATAGTTTAGAGCTTTCATACTTAAAGCTATGTATGTTAATTTTAAATTGCATATAGGTTTAGGGTAATCTAAAATTTCCATTAATAAAAATAAAAACCAAATAAAAAATGTCATCTAGGTAATATCAATCGCATTAGTTAGTCCCATAACATGCATCTCTCATATTGCACGTCATTTTGTGAGTCACATAATTTGATGTCAATTTAACAAAAATCTCATGTAAATAGGATTAATTAGGGATAAGTGTATTAGAAGATCTAAAACGATCACAAATGTACAATTGAATATTAAAACTTTTAAAAAATGTAATCAAATTATAAAACTTATCAAATGAGTACAATCAAGTGTTTCTATTGACATTATCAATTTGGCTAACAAAAATACCAACGTACATTTTCTAATTATTTTTACTAGTGTATTTTTCATATTATTATTTTCTTCTCCAAATTATATTTAAATAAGTTTAAAAAAACTAGAAAAGGAAAAAATTTAATTTGAAAAAGAAACTAGGGAAAAAAAAACAAACAAAGCTAGGGCCTCTTCAGCAAGGGTCATCGCCGCCCCCATTACCAAAGGGAACAATGGAGCTCTCCAGCCCTAGGCAAGGGTGGTGAGCTCAACCCAAATTTGGTCGAGTCGGCCACCCCCGCTATGGGCGACATGGGCTTTCATCAAGGGCCAACGACCCTTGCCAACCCCTGGGCAAAGACAAGTGTTGCCCAAATTTGGAAACCCTCAATCTAGATATAGGGAGCCTCGATTAGGGTTAACAAGGCCTCGCCTTAGCCTAGTCGGGTCGTCAGCGACACTTAGGGCCAGCAAGGCCTTAATGGGGTCAACAACAGTTGTTGACCCTGAATAATAGCTAGCGTTGCCTACGGCGAGGGAGCGGGTGAGGCTCACCAAAATCTAGGCTAAGCTAGCCACCCTAAACCCTGTGACTAATTAAACTCAAATTAATTTTGCACCCGTTGCACACCAACGTTCACACCCGAGTACAATTCTCCAATTTCATTTCATCTTCTTTGTCAATAATTACTAATATCAGTATCAATCTTCAACATTTCTGTCTCGTTCAATAGCCAATGCAGCATGTTCTGTTAACCTATAGTCTGCGGAACCTGTTATTTGAGGAAGTGCCCACCGAGTTTGTTTGTTTATAGTGCCAGCCACATCGGCCAAGTTTATCCATAGTGCTTGTAACAACGACCGCCTCACAGTGTTGAAATAAAAGTAAAACTGATTATTGTTGACAACGCTTTAGATTCATCAATGATAGAGGACAAAGATAAATCAAGAAAATTATGATTTTAGGGTGGTTGCATGTTTACTACGGGATTCTAAATTGAAAGTTACTGAAGACTTATGTTACTTTGTTGTGTGTTTAATTCGTGTTTATGATAATTACGTATGGGGCTGTTTTGTTTTCTTCATTAAATTCCCGCATTGACATTTGCGGGTTGTTATGTCTTATTTATCAAGATTGGCGTTCGTGAGCTTGAATTTCTATATGAAGGGATAAAGTCATAAGTTGTAAATATGGTTCTTTTGGTTTCAACACACAGGCCTCGTTTCTGTCCACAGACGAATGCCTCCATCTGACTTGCTTTCTCCATGGTGTTTATAAGGACACCAGCCGTACTGGGCGCATTTCTTCGCCAATCACAAACGAACACCATCACCAGACATGCCGTGATGTCAGCCTCCAGTGAGAAACATGGCTTGCATAGTAGCCACGACAACACATGACAACCACGTAAGTAGCAACGTCAGCTCAGCCGATTATTTCTTCAGCGCATTGAACTGCTTGGGCAATCCATCGGGATTTTTTGGATTTTATTATCCAAACCTTGAGTTTGAAAAGATGTTAGAAATACAGGATATTCTATAAAGATATTTAGAATATTTTTCATATCTCTCGTAATTGTATATATATCTAATTGATCATACTTGATTTGATTACTTTAGATAGTTGTCTAAGATAATCTGTTATGTACTTTTCATTAGACACATCTAATACACAGAAATTACATAATCCTCTGTGTATATCAAATGCAAATGCAAAGAAGAATCTTGCAGTGATTGTATAAAACATTGAATAACTAAGATACCTAGTTCACTTTATACCTCAATGATTTTAGTTTACTAATGCAAAAATTTTGGTAGAAAAGTGTGAAGTCAACGTGTACAAATGCACGGCCAAAAAATACAAACATGTCCCGTGCCGATAATATAAATGTTAAGTCATACTTCTCCTTTCAATGACAAGAGAGTTTAGTGTTTGCTTATCAATGGCAATGATAATCATGTGAGACAAATCTTGGGTTATGGAGAAATAAACAATCTCTTTTTTTTTTTTTTTTACTTACCAAAAAACAATCTTTTTTTTCTTTACCAAAAAAAAGTTATATTCGTACACGCTTTACCAAAAAAAAAAAACGTTATATGCATACATCCACCAGGGTGGGCAGCTACATTAGTTGAGAGTCTCTCTCTCATTGTCAAGGTCGAGAGTTCGAAACTTGTAATTGTTATCGTTGTAAGTGGGGAGCCATGGTGGTGAGATCCTGCAGATCGACGTTGGTCCGAATGTGCCACCGAGTCCTACTAGGGCTAAGTGAGACCCCGTAAGGGGGCTCCGTGAATCCTCGATTATAAAAAAATAAAATAAAATGTTATATGCGTACATGTACGCACTCACCTTTGTTTTATTTTTCCAAATATGGAGACGTATACTAATTCAATGTTTAATACGATAATCATTATGCACTCCGATTCATATCTAAATTTAAAATTCTATCACTGATCATGATTAGCGATAAAAGTGACGTTCTCTACCTACCACGTATTATCTGACAATATGACGTGGTGTGTAACAAGTCAATACAAAGCGAGTGATTTCAAAATTTAAGCGTCACATAAAATGAGATACATGCCACATGGATTACATGATTGGTTGGTCACATACGACAACCACAGAGACCCCTAAAACACTTTTCCATACCATTTTTCGATTTGCGCAGCACATGCAAATGGCAACTTTTAAACACTAATGTTCATCCATTCATTTTGGGCGTATTAAATGCATACATAATGAGCTTTCAGTCTCATTGAATAACGCTAGCATGCGAAGGCATTTGGTAATATTTGACACAACTTAGGATTGGAATTTGAAATTCGGCAACTGAATTGTTCATAACATCTTTTGCATTCTCCAGTCACATCATAAAGTAAAATAAGTCGACATTCGGTCCATCATTTTTTTTATGTTCCTGTTAATCACAAGAAGCTAAAAATCATCCTCCATCGTCCAATACGTCTCCACGTTCGGTCCCGTTGGCTCCATCAACCCTTTAGTTCTTGAGGAATTCCATGACGTGATCAAATGCGACGCACGCGATGCGGAAGCGCTTGAACCCCGCGGCCTTGGCCAGTGCCTCAAACTCCTTCTCCGTCCGCTCTTTCCCGCCGGGGTTGTGCGCCATCATGATCAGGTCGGCATGAAAGGCTACCTTGGTCGCGAAGCTCGTGTCCGGGAGTTCGGGAAGGATGCAGTCGGCCACTATGACCTTCCCGTGCTCAGGGAGGGCGTTGTAGCAATTCTTCAAGATCTTCAGGCAATGCTCATCGCTCCAATCGTGACATATCCACTAAATGTCGCAAACGCATCAATTTCCATGGCAAATTAGAAACAAGAAGTTATCATCATTTACATTTCAAGTAATTGGCAGATAAGAGTGGTAATATAAGTTGAACTAACCTTCATGAAAATTGCATCTCCTGTAGGAACACTAACGAACATATCTCCTCCGACATGCTCGATGCCTAACTCGAAGATTGTAGTCATATAGTTGAGGAAGTCAATATCGATTAGCATAGGGAATAAGCTTTTCAATTATATATTACCACACACGCATTGATGATAATTTAATGTCTCTAAGGCGATTTTAGTTTTAATCATGCATACAATATAATTAACATGAAGTGATATAAAGTGATTTGCAGAATATAATATAAGTACCGGGATAGGACGGAGCATTGGCAATGACGTGAGGCAAATCAAAGTTGATGCCCTTAATGGAGGGGTACTTGGAGACAATCATCTTCAGGACGGCGCCAGTTCCACCACCTACATCGACCACCGACTTGAGGCCGTCGAAGCCTTTGTACGTCTCAAGGACCTCCTTCATGGTGATGGTTGAAACATCGGACATGGCTTTGTTGAATACTTTGTTGAATCTCGGATTGGTACGGGGTATTCGAATGCATTCATTCCATAGGCCCTGTTGAACGGGACTCCTCCTTCAAGAACTGCATCTTTCAAGTGGTACCTGCATTATTTTAGGTCAAAAATCTTGGTCGATTCGGCATTTTTTCTCATGATAGATATAATTTCGACCGTGAATCTATTTCGTGATGATTATCGACCAAAGTTACACTGGACTTTTATGAGTAAGTGATCGCTTTATAATTGCATCAATGATTGATAATATGAAGCTTAAACAAAATATTCGATTCTCGTATTACGGGCTAAATCATGCTGTTATGGATTTTGACGTCTTAGTTACTTTTCAACATCTACATCAAGGTGTTATAATATCAAGTAGGGGTGAGCGATTCTCGGTTCTCTTTTTTGGGACTGGGGACTGAAGCGGATCTCATCCAGTTCAATGGAACCAACCACTTAGCAAAAAAATTTTAAAAAAAAAGTAAAAATACCAAGTTATTACAATTATAGGGTTTATTACTATTTTTAATAAGTTAAAAAATATATTTAAAAAAAAAAGTTGGTCCAGTCCGGTCTGCAATTCGATCTAGTTCTCCCCCTAACTGGGAACCAAACCGAATATCAATGGTTCCATTTTTACGGGACGGGAACCAAATTGACGCTTCGGAAACTAGACCAAACCAGCCAATTCGGTCTGGTCCGGGCGATTCCCGGTCCGATTGGTCCGATATGCTCACCCTTAATACCGAGTCAATTTACCTTCTTTCATGATTGTGCATTTCTTAGGTGACGTACTGCATTATTATCTTGAAATTATTTCTACCTACCAAATGAAATCAACGCTACTAACTGATTATAGAGAGTTAATTTAGCGTCGCCTAACGCTAATAGGGTGTAATGTCAGCGACTAGTCACATTTATTGATGAACAATCCTGCGAGGTTTTTCCGTTCAATTTGTTGTCTCCCAAATCAAACAAAACGACTAACAAAAGAAAAGATCATCAAAAGAATAGTTTAGCAGAAGATTATGTGTTGTGCGTGTGCTTTCAATATCGTGATTGATTGAGTCTTAACGCGTCAGAGATTATAACTATTTGGTGCGGGTGCCAAATGATTAGTAGTGCAAAAATAAGGAAGAATATGATGCAGGCGTATATCTGTGTATCTAATCACTAACCAGCTTTCCATGAGGACTTTATCGTGGTTCATGAGACACAAAGAGGCGACCGAAACACCATCCTCGTTCTTGGTCAAGTACTTGCAAACCGGAGCGATCCCGTAGAGCCTCTCGGCTCGGCCGTCGGGGAGCTTGTGCATGGTGCACGTGACCACAGAGTGGGTCGCAAGGAGGCGCAAGATCCGATCGAGCATCGTGGGCGCGTCCGGGTTCTTGGTCGGGAGTTGAGACGCGATCTCACGGGGAGAGAGGCACGCGCCGGGCCCGGCCTTGGCCATGATCTCGAGGACATCGAGCTCGAGAGCCGTCTTGAGGACCATGGGCAGCTCGGCCGCGCTGGCGAGTTGCATGGCGTAAAAGATGGTTTCGTACCCGTCGGGGACTCTGGTGGTCTCGCTCGGATTCGAACCCATCTTGACCTCTGGCCTCTTTTTTTTTCCTCTTTTTGAGACGATGTCTTGATAGAATAGAGGCGTTTTGAAATTTTGGAGAGTTGAGGAAGGTTATATAGAGATGGAGACAGGAGGAGAATCTGAGCTTTTTTAGTAGGTGGTGGAATTAGGGGTGGTTAGGCACCAGAGTTTAATAAATGCGGCAATTGGTGTAAAGTAATGTGCATTTGGTGTTGACGCTTTCATCCCCAAACTAGGGAAGAGACGGATGGTGCAGGACCTACTCTCACGTTATGCCCAATATATTATTCTTAAACTTAAAAAAATAAAGTAATTTGGAAGGTCGAAACCATTTCATTCTATATTGGCAAGTGCATAAAACATTGGTGGCCGAGTGGCTTTTTTTCCTCCTATAGTCTCTTCGATAGATGCAGAGACTAAAAGGACAAAATGCTAAAAAAAAAAAAAAAAAAAAAAAAAAAAAAGTGAACATTTTATGAGACTCAGAACAAGCTTTTTCGTCGAAGGTAATGGTCGGCTCGCCTCCAACCTGGTACCCTCCTTCGTCGAAAAAAGAAATGAAACTGGTCCGAATTCCTGGCTTCACCAAATTAACCAAAAATAGGGTTAAATTCGTAGATTTCTATACAATTTTTTAATGCAAATCCTCTGGAAGGCTAGGAGTAACTGTTGAGATAAGGCCTCCACTACTTAATCTTGAATTGCACATGCATGTGATGGTGTGGAATGTCCTTTGGTCAGACGATGAATAAGTCAACGCCCTTCGTACCATCTCATCCTGCCAACCCCATTCCCAGTCACATCGTAAAGTCAACGGCCCTCCTCAGAACCCTAGCACTGAGGGGGCTAATGGCTTGCCACCCAGGAAATGATACAAGTGCAAAACTAAGTTAATCATATTCGAATATTCTAGCACACTCGATTTTGGGTTGTTCATTGGACGTGACAGGTGACACCAAACTCGATATTAATTAAACCTAGGAGTAACTGTTGAGATAAGGCCTCGCCTACTTAATCTTGAAGTGCACATGCATGTGATGGAGTGGAATGTCCTTTGATCAGACGATGAATAAGTCAACGCCCTTCATGCCATCTCATCCTGCCAACCCCATTCCCAGTCACATCCTAAAGTCAAGGGCCCCTCCTCATAACCCGAAAATTAAGTTATAATATTAGAATATTCTAGCATCCCTCAGTTTTGGGTTGTTCATTGGACGTGTCAGATAACACCATACTCAATATTGATTAGACCTAAGCCTTAGCAATTATAGTTGTTAGGTTCAATCAGTCCCAACCATTAGGATTTACCCCGCTGGCCACCCTTCCAACATGAAAGAAAAAGATGAGAGATTCGAATCCCCACATCCTCAAGAGGGTTGGAGTGGGGACGATATTATTTTTTATGTGGATTTCGACTCCCACCCCCTGTAAGGAGGCAAAGTAAAAGTCTGAGAGTAAGAGTTAGTATAGAAATAGAATAGGACCGACAAAAAAAAAATGTTCAATCAGTTGAGAGAGAGAGAGTGGTTATTACTTTCTTAAACTTCAAATTAGTCTACACCCGGTGGAAGTGCTTGACATAAAAGCGGTTGAACGAAATCGTGGGGAAATGGCAATCGCTAAATCAAAAGTCGACTTGGTTGAAATAGATGATTTAATGAAGTGATTGATGTAGTCATTCTCATGCCAATATTGTGGCTAATTGAAATTATGGGTGGTAGACTCAAGTGCTATTAGGCATATATGTGTAAATAAAATACCTTATCCTCCTAAGCTCTCCAATGGGTGAAGGAGAAGAAAATACTTACTATTTTTTTTATCCTTTTATTCAGTTGGTTCTCTCTCTCCTAGAAAAGTTTGGAGTTAACATGTACAAAGGCAATTGATGGTTGGTCATACTGTTCCTTTCAATGACAAGAAGTCTAGTGTTTGTTTATTGAAGCAGATAATATCCATGGGACATGGTTCTTGGGTTATGTATTCAGCAACCACCGTTGATTTATGGAATAGGATATGGGGAATTAGACTAATTCGAAGTTTAAGAAAGTAATAACCTCTCTCTCTCTCTCTCTCTCTCCTAGAAAAGTGTGGAGTTAACATGTTCGAAGGCAATTGATGGTTGGTCATACTGTTCCTTTCAATGACAAGAAGTCTAGTGTTTGTTTATTGAAGCCGGATGATATCCATGGGACATGGTTCTTGGGTGATGTATTCAGCAACCACCGTTGATTTATGGAATAGGATATGGGGAATTAGACTAATTCGAAGTTTAAGAAAGCAATAACCATCACTAATCATGATTACTGAAGTTAAGAATAATGCAACGGAAGAGAAAATGTGGAATTTTTTTGTATATTTCTAAGTCTGCATAAAAAGAGCATCTAGAGCTTGTTTATAGTTTTAATAGATGACTATCTAAAAAATCAAATTGAATATGCATAATCAAAATAGATATAGAAAATCAGAGGAAATATCTTAAATATTTATAGAAGATAGATAAATATCCCCGACATCCCCTCAAATGCTAGGTGAGTCGAAACAAATTATCAGCTTGAGTTTGAAAAATAATCCCAACAGTTTCCCAAAATCTTTGATCACCATGAAATCACATAGGAAATGGTCGAAACCAGACTTGCATAGCGTAGGGCGTGGTGAATTCATGCCGTGGCCACACGTGGGGGTGTGTGTTGGCTCCAAGCTTCCGCTAATGACGAGATTTCAATATGTTGATCGTCGGATGATGGCAAGTTTGGTGATGGTGTTGGCTTAGCGAAACGAGAAGTGCAAAATCGAGAATTGGAGGCTAACAACGTGCATCTTTTACTGTCAACTTTGCCGTTGGAATAGTAACATGACCAATATGAATAGCATGGCTATTTCTTTGCTGAGCAAGAGTTACTGTGCAAAGACACGTCTTAACAATGCATGTATATTTCTATGTTTATATAGAAAAGAGTATATGAAATCTATTTATAGGTTTTATTCGATGACAATCTAAGGAAACTAGCTAAATTTTGCTAAATGGATTGATATAGATTTGAGTAACAAAGTCTACTAAAATTTGGGTTTTAAGGTTTAAAGCCCAACCTACCTGCGGTCTCTATTGAAGGTGAGTCGCTCCTCTCTTCTCCACCTATTTTAACACAGCTAAGGATCCCAACCAATCCGCATCGTCGTTGCTCCCATCGCCTACATATACACACAAGCCTCCGTCATCAGCGACGACCCTAGCAAGAGCCTCAGCCAGAACCGGCAGCAACAAACTCCGATTGTCAAGGAATGCGACGACAATCCCAAGTGAAAGCGTGAGATGGGATTCAACCTTAGGGAGATCTCCTCAGGGACTACAACCACGCCTTCCTGCGCGTCGATCCGTTCCAAGAGGGCGTGATATTAGGTGACAAGCACATCGGCGAGGTCAAGTTTATGAGCAAGCAGCTTTGGGCGTGTTTGGTAACGTTTTTGCTCCGAGGAACAATTTTTGAACAGAAATAGTTTTCTTTATTTTGTTCCCGTGAATAATTTCTAAGTATAAGAATGCGCTGGTAATTGCAAAAATTTCTACTCTAGAAATAGAAATGTGTTTGTTAAATTTGTATAATTTTATTATTTCTCTTAATTTTTCAATATTTTTATTATATTTTTTCTTTTTTTCTTTTTTCTTTTTTTCTTTTTCTTTTTTTTTTTTTTTATCCTTCTTTCTCTTTGTGGCTGGTCATTGGCCACAATAGTGGCTGTTGACCGACTGGGCGAGAGCCGGCGAGCTCGCTGAAGCCTCGCCAGGCCACCACGAGGCTCGGCCTTGCCAGATCTAGGTGAGGCCGAGCCTCGCCAGTGGCCTCGATGGCTAGGTGAGCCTCGCGAGACTCGCCGCCGGCGCGAGGCTCACCCGGCCATTGACGAGGCTCAACCTCGTCCGGCAACGCGAGGTCGGCCTCGTCGTGGCTCAACATCTCCGAGGGCAGGTGACACTCCGGCGAGGTCACCAGCCCTCGCCTGGCTGGTCACTAATGTCGGCCATGGCCAAGGTCGATGACCAGCAAAAGGAGGAGGAGGAGCAGAAGGAGAAGAAGAAGAAGCAGAAGAAGAAGGAGAAGGAGTAGAAGGAGGAGGAGAAGAAAGAGGAGCAAAAGAAGCAAAAGAAGAAGAAGAAGAAGAAGGAGAAGAAGGAGAAGCGGGAGAAAAAGAAGCAAAAGAAGCAGAAGAAGAAGCAAAAGCAAAAGAAGAAGAAGAAGAAGAAGAAGAAGAAAATTGTTCCCGAAACAATAAACAACTTTTTTACTTCTTGTTTTTGGTAGAAGAAGGAGATTGTTCCCAAAACAAGAAACAACTTTTTTCTACTTCTTGTTTTTGTTCCGAGAGAACAAAAAGAAAGATTTTTTGTTCCAAGGAACAAAAGTTTTACTAAATGTTGTTCTTTTTTTGTTCCAAAGGAATGTAAAAACAAAAATAAATAAACGAGTCTTTCCTCTTCTTTGAGTGAAGAAATGGCACTTGATGGTGCATCACTGCCGCTTAGAGCAAAGAATGGAGATGGTCCAAACATGGGAAAATATGGGGAAAATTGTCCAAAAAGTCCTAAAACTATTGCACTATTATCAATTCAGTCATAAACCTTTTAGTATCACCAATTGAGTTCTAAAATTTTCTCTTTTTATCAATTGAGTTCATCAAGCCAATTTTGGCTAAAATTTGCTTATTTGGATATCGGTGCTGACATTGACAATTTTTTTAAAAATATTTAATATTTTTTTTCTAATTTTAAAAAAAAAATTATGTTTTTAATTTTTTCTCCTTTTTTAAAAATTTCTGTCTTTTTTTTTTTTTAAATTTCTTTGGCTAGTCGCCGAGGCCGGGCGATCGGCCGAGGCCACGACCGGTGAGGGTCGGCCTCACAGCCTCAAGCGAGGTGGCCCTCATCGGGATCAAGCAAGGGACAACCTTGTCGGCCTTGAGCGAGGCTCACCCTCGCCAAAGGCCCGCAAGGGTCAAGCTCGCGGGCTCAAGTGAGGTTGCCCCCACGGAGATATGGCGAGGTGTGACCCAACCACGTGAGCGAGGCTCACCCTCGCCGAGATCGTGCAAGGGCCACCTCACCCGAGGCCCCGAGGCTAACCCTCGCTTGCCTTTGGCAAGGGCGAGCCCCACCCAAGGATGGCAAGGGCGACCTTGCTCGAGGCCGTGGAGGCCAACCCTCACCGGTCGGGCCTCGCCGCCGCCGAAGATTAGGCGACAGTGGCAAAAGAAGAAAAAAAAAAAAAAAAAGGAGAAAAATAAAATGAAAAATAATAAAATAATAATAAATAATAAATTTTGTCTACATCAGCACTAGCAATGCTACATAGGATGGTCGACATCCACGTCAGTAAATTCCAATCAAAATTGGTTTGATGGAATCAATTGGCAAAATGTTGAAAGGTTTAAGACTCAATTGACAAAATTGAAAAGTTTAGGACTCTATTGACAGAAGTGCAATAGGTTTATGACTTTTTGAATAATTTACGAAAACGATGTGCTCTTGATGTCCGAAAGGGAGGAGGGGTCTTGCTTCGCTCTTCATTTGCCTCTTCATTTGCCTGTAAGTCCAAGTTGGGGATTTTCAGGTGAGGTAACTTATTTTCTAGTTTTGTCTTCTATTTATGATCATCTTTCTTAAATTTGAAAGATAGTTAAAAATTTTGTGATCTTTCAAGCTCTAGAAAATCATGAAAATTAGTGTATGATTTTACATATCGATATTTATTGACTTGGTGGTTTTAAGAAATATCAGACACTTCATTATGAAACTGAAAATTTTGCAATGAAGAAAAAGTCACAAACAAGTTGAAAATCTTATTAGGAACCTTATAAAACTATTGAAAATCTTATCTTTTACACTTTATGTAGCATTATCTATGTGTTTTAATAATGTGTTGAGTTGGTCTAGGTTGGGTACGGGCTTGATTAGATTTGAGTCTCTAAATTTCTAAATGCATATAAATTAGTTAAAACGGATCAAATGCATCGATTTGGGTCAGATTATTTTTAATTCATGCATTTGTCGTGTCTATATTAGTGACTTAGCACAAGGTCAAAGGGCCTCTTTGCCTACTAATAAATTTTTACGCAGCTTTTCACGGTCTAGATTGTGGGCTCTATGGACCCGATGGCAATCACATCTTAGGTCCACGGCATTTCTAAGCTCATACCCACGTATTAAAAACGAAATATAAATTTGTGTAGGCTCAAATGGGTTTATCATAGGTTTGCGACGATAGGCATCAATCGAGCAACCACCGAGGCCTTATTTACTAACATGCAAATCGCATAGTTTTTATTGGAAAAATATAGTTTCGAATCAATAGAGCAATCAACTTAAACTTAGAGATACGATATCACTTTCTTTAAGAATTTATTTGCCTGACAATATCGCTAATGGTTACCGGCGAATATCCTCCAAAATATAACAAAGTCTCAAATGAGGATATTAGATAGCAATTACAATATATCTCCAGGGTCTCTCTAAGAAACAATTGAAGACAAGGCCGTAATTTTGGAAAGAAGACTCAAAAAAAAATTATTTCATTCTTGTTCATGCCAAAAACTTACATAAATGTATGTATGTATGTACGTATGTATGAATCGGTTTTAAAGAACACAGGCAACTCTTCACAAAAAGGTTGCAAAATGAACAAAAGTATCCCTTCGAAAGAAGTTGCAAAATGAACAAATACAACCCTTTAGGAAAGATTGCAAACAGAACAAGTATAACCTTCGAGAATTGTTGCAAACCGAACAAGTATAATTTTCAAAAGTTGTCTTGAAAAGACACATATAAAAAATTTAGAATAATAAAAAAATTATAATAAATAAAATTCCAAATTTTCATAATTACCAAAAATAGTTAATAAATAAAAAAAAAAAAATAAAGGTTAATAAGATGACCGTAAGAAATAAAATAAAATTAAAGGGGTTAGTACTAATTAAATTACGGGCGCGCAAGCATGCCGGGTGCTAAATGTGCTTAATAATCGCGCATCTACATGCAAGTATTGTGAGGTCGAGCCCAAACCCAGCCTTTTTTAAAAATATAATAGAAAGAGACTCACACTTATAAATTGATCTATCTCCTCTCAACTTTCCTATGTGGGACAAGCAAAACACATTTGTTTTGTTTTACAAACAAACATCCAACAATTTTGTATTGTTTATCTTTGTTTCCTTTTTCTTTATTTAAATCTGTATGCCATGTGATGCAATAACGTGTAAAAAAAAAACCTAACTTACATGCCAAAATTAAATCATCATGGATACTTCAATATAAGTAAATGCCAATACCTTAGTACAAACTTCAAAATGACGAACGACATGCATACTAAGATATATGAAATGAAGATGAACATGAACCAATGCAATAACGTAATAATTAAAGATATTCAAGATATTTTGGATATCCTAGATATCTTGTTGATCAATTTATCGATTGTAATTGATATTGTGATATCTCTAACATTGGCAATGGCCATTAGAACTTAGGTCCCCTGGATTTTTAAGCTCGTATCCACATCTTATACATTTTCTCTAGGCTTTGTTTATATTTGTTTTTGTTTCCCGAAACACAAATTTATGTTCTTTTGTTCCGGGGAACAAAAAAAGAACATAAACACGTTTGTTTACACTTTTGTTCATGAGAGCAAAAAATTTATTTTTTTTGTTCCCGGGAACAAATTTGGAATAGAAACAAGGGGAACATTTTTGAAGAAACAAAAGAACAAGAAAACAAAACTTATTTCTTCTTTTTTCTCCTTTTTCTTCTTTTTTTTTCTTTGGCCGATCGCCGGCCTCGACCATGGCCGGCGACTGGCGAGGCCGAGCTCGCCCGCCCAGATTTGGGCAAGGCCGAGCCTCGCACGGCCACGCCGAGGCTTGGCCTCCCCAACCGGCGCCCGAGCCGGGCCTCGCTAGGCCAGCATGAGGCCGACCTCACGCCGTCAAGGCCAAGCTGGCCTCCAACAAACTCGCCAAGCCTCGCCCTAGCCTAGCGAGGCTCGGCGAGCTCGCCGGACGTCACCAGCCAATTGTTGGCCACGGCGGTGGTTGGTGACCGGTCAAAGAGAAATAGAAATATTTTTATTCCCAAGAACAATTTTTGAACGTAATCATTACCAAACGCGCCCTAAATTTCCTCTAGAGCTGCACCTAGTCATTGATCAGGCAACCATTAAGGACTTAATCACAAGTGACTTCTAGTTATGGAAGGTGAAAAAGTTTGTGTGTATTATCACCATGTAAATTCAAAACATTCAACCACTGGGATTCGCCCCAATAGCCACCCTTCCAACATGGACGGGGGAGGTGTAGGGTTCAAACCCCCACCTTCTCAGGGAGGGATGGGGTGGGGATGCGCAAGTTTCGGGGAGTGGGTTTCGACGCCCACGCCCGCAAGAGGCGTGGCAAAAGTCCGAGAGTGAGTGTAGAATAGATATAGAGTAGGACTGACCAAAAAAAAAAAAATCAAAACATTCAACTAAGACATTATTCAATGAGATAATTATAGGTTTTTCATCAACGTTGTGATATATGATGATGTATTTGACTAAGGTCTGTACTAAATTTAATCAACTCAATCAATCAAACCTGATTCTTGAGGAACTCCCCAATACTACATTATACCCCAGAATTTCATAAAATTACATATTCAAGGCCTTACAAAACAAAATTATCATCGATGATTTAGTCAACGTTTTTAGTACAACATGCAATTTTTCTAATTTAATTAATCATCAAACATATCTCTTTTTGACATTTATAAAGCAATTCAGATCCATCTCATGTCAAGTTATAAGATCTTAGAATGCAATTGCACGGTACAGACACTGTCCAAGGGATGGGATTGTTCGAAGGCACGTTTATTAAGTAAAAGGAAAAGACCATCCGATCTGCTAACGCCACCAACCACTTGCCAAAAAGACATTTTTTTTTTTTTTTTTTCAGATTGTGTGGTAATAGCAATCTCTACGACATAGTTTTTTTTTTTTTTTTTTTTGACAAGCTACGACATAGTTCGGTGGTGCAACTTTCGATCCGGCCCGACCTAGTGGTTTGACTTGTCCACAGATCTGAAGTCAATGAGACTTCAAAATTACATGTTCAGCGAAGCCAAAGGGTTGCTAGCATACTAACCCATTGCACTAGTTGAGTTTCCCCAGGCTCAAGGATTTTAGTGTTTATGCTTCTCTTGGTGCCTTCTCAGGTGGCCCATCCCACATTTAAATTGGTTTTTTTTTTTTTTTTTTTTTTTGGTTAGTCCTATTCTATACTTATTCTACACTCACTCGTACTTTTGCCTTGCCTCTTGCAGCGCGTGGGCGCCGAAACCCACTCCCGAAACTTGCGCGTCCCCACCCCATCCCTCCCCGAGAAGGTGGGGTTTCAACCCACACCCCCCCTTCCATGTTGGAAGGGTGGCCAGCTGAGGGGCGAATCCCAATGGTTCACATCTAAATTGGTTGGATAAGTGCTTCCGTTTGTCGCACTCACAGCATTCTTCTTACCCTTAGGAGGAACTCGATTTTAAATGTGTTAAATTTCTTACCATTAGGGAGGACCTCGATTTAAAAAGTCTTCTAAGCAGTGGACTTTTATTGCCTTAACGTCTGCAAGACATCATTCAGGGTATATTGCTCGAGTTAGGCGCAGGGGTTTCGCCAAGGGAGGGGTGTCAGTATTGCCTCATGCCAGGTCATAAACTACTATTACACCGCATTTTCTAATAATCATCCGGTTATTGCATCTCGTTGTTGTAGTCGTGAATTTATTGTTTTTTCTCTAGTAGAAGGATCACATAGGGAGTTTCCCGCATCTCAAGATGGTGAAAAATCAGAGTGCCATTGCTAACTGGAAGTATCAACTCGCCATATAAGAAACGGATTGGATAGTGATTGAGGTCTATTATAAGATTCAAAATAGTGCGGGAATCGTGAATACATAGTGAGAGTTTGTCAGAAAGTGCGGAATTTCTTCTTTTTTTTTTAAAGAGTGAGAATTTGTAAGAGAAGAATGAAGATGAAAATGAGAGGGAAGAGGCCTCTAATTTACAGGATTTTTTTTTTTTTTTTTTTTTAATATCTTGGTCAGAGCCCGGAGCGTCAGTTGCCAACCAACGGCTGCGGCATCAAAGGCCCGATCAGTGGAAAGGCCGAGTCCAATTATCATAAGGCGTAGAATTAGACCAAGGTGAACCTCCACTCTACAGGAGCTAGTCCCTTAAATTTCACATGCAGGAGATCCAGATTCCAGACCCAACCTCAGGGTTATACGGAAAGACGTCAAGCTTGGATCGGGCGGCGGCCCGAAAGCAAAAGGATAAGAGGTCTAATTCGATATCGGCGACCCGTTGTCCATTCCTAATAACATCTTAACGTCATTTCATTACGATTAATATTACTAAAAATCTCAAATCGATACATTTATATTATATTTACCCTAAACTAATTTTTATGTTAGAGGACTCCCAAATTAGTACATCCTTATCGCATTCACTCCAAATTAACGCATGCCTCACATTCATTTCAAATAATTTTTTATGTCACAAATAATTTTAAACCAGTATATTTATGTCACATATACCTTAAATCGGTATTTTTTTTTTTTTTTTTGGTAACGATTAAATCGGTAAATTTGTGTAGCGTTTACCCAAAAATTTCAAATTTTTTACAGTTTAAGATAAATCGATACTAGCCTTTTAAAATAGATCTTATTATCCTCAACAACTCTCCTGCTTTAATATATCATCTCGAGGAGTTCAATTTACTACTCGTGGGGAACCAAACGGTCACCGTATCTGCTCCCCCAAGTTCGAAATCGATTCTCTCTCTCTTTCTCTCTCCCGAGCAATCAGCGATTTTGCATATTTTTGCCTCTCTGAACCCTACTCGCGTCCCAGGAACCTGGCCCGGCCATGGCGAACTGTACGCCGTTGCCGGCGACTCCTGGCTATGAAGAGCCGAGCCCCATCAGGCACGTCCTCTGCGTGACGCGGGACGAGGACGTCAAGCGGTTCGAAGAGACCGAGGACTGCTTCATCCTGGGTTTCGACCCGTTCGAGCGTATCTCCAGGTTCTCCCTGTCGACGACGGAGGCTGGCGCGACCGACGATCGCGGCGATGGGCCCAAGGACGTCGTCGTCGTTGCTGAGAAAGGACAGGCAAGTTCGTACTTTGGTCGCGCGAACTTGTCCTTTTCCGTCCATTTGCTTCGTTTTCGTACTTAAACCGTGAATTCCTCTGTTTGGTTATGCCTTCGTCATAAGACCGTTTCTGTTTTCGTGGGTTTCACGTTTCGACAAAGGTGGTCTCCATGTTTGTTCTGTTCCGCTTGTGGGGGAGAACTGAGAAGCATAACGTATGTTGGAGAATCGTCGGAACACTGATCTAGCAATGGAAATACTTGAGTAAAGTAGAAATTGACATGAGTAATGCACTCTATAGTTTAACTGTAGGTGCTCATTAGCTTTGTTTGGTGTAATTAGGATTGTAATAGCCTGTTGAACTTGTTCAGAATTGGGGATTACCAGGTGGCTAATCGAAACCGATAGCACAGAAAGGAGGGAGAGGAAAGTAAAAGACTATTTTGAGAAATTTATATGAGCTCTTGACTCGGGTACCATTTTGATTTGAGCGCATAATTGACAATTTCAAAAGTTCAACTTATCAGAGAGCACTGTGGTATGTGTCTTCCGTTTCTTCTTTTTATGGTTGAGAATGGAGTGCTATCTTTATATGTAGTTGTTATCCCTATTAATGGAAGTCGAGAACAGATTGAATTGATCATGTAGACTGGACTTCAAGTTTGTAGTGTCGGGGAAGCAATCACAATTTTCTAAATGCGGTTATGATGATCATGATCTTATCTCGCTTTAACTATAGCTTATTTGTAAGTTCTAGGTCATATTATTTGGTCCCCAGGATTCGATGCAAGTATCTTTCGAAGCAGTTTTCGTATTACTAGCTCTTTTCTCAAGTCATAATGATTAAACGCTCTTGATTGCTGGTTTCTGCTGATGATTATGGACAGGTGGCTTGTAGAGACTTCCCGCACTCGAGGCATCTTTGTCAGAAATTTCCCTTTGCAACTACGCCTCATGAAAGACACTGTGAGCTGGTACTAACCGCACATGAATTTCACCACCTGATGATTGTTCTCAATATCAAGTCTCAAAATTTGTTCTTTTAATTGAACTATGGAGGCAATCCTAACTAGGTCCATTTTTCCTTCTCTTTCATGCAGTGTTACTGCTATATATGCGATTCAGCTGCTCCATGTAAGAAGTGGTTCGAGAGAAACCATTGTGATGCCACTGAGCACGACAATAGGTGGAAGTCAAAGAGGGGGAGAAGATTGAGGCAAAGAGAGAAAACAGCAAGTGAAGGGCTCTTCACATTGTCTGCTTTCTTGCTAGTTCATGGTGAAACCGGTTGAAAGCATTGATGATCAATTCATGCTCTGCACTTGTTGATCAACTTATCATGTCCCCATTTTTGCGCTTGGTTTTGGCAACCTCCTGGAGTTCATGATAGGATAGTTATATAGGACAGCTTTTGGGATTGGGGAACTTGATTGTACAGTCATTTGATCCATAACAAAGCGAAAGGTCGAATTTCGTTATTTTGTGGGATCAAAATCGCTGTTAAAATTCATTGTTTGCTTACAAATTTTTGAAAGTGGACATGCATGAGTTTGACTCATGAATTTGCTGAGTCGCTTCGGGTAAGCTAAATGGAGATTGGGAAAGCTAGTCATATGCTGTTATCCAACGGGCCCATGCCATGCCCGTCCGTGGCCTGTCTATTTGCCATGCCTAAAAACTAGAGTGCAAATGTCAATAGGGAGAGCTGAGAAACTGTATGCTTGGAGAATTTCATATCATTCCGTCAAGATGGCGTAGTTGATTTCGTGCTCTCAAACTGCAAATCCTGCTGTGTTCTCAAGGTATTCTTTGCTTCCTAGTTCCTTTCGGAGCCTGTGTTAAATTTATATGCTCTTGAGTGCAGGTGAAAGCGGTATGTTTGGTGCAGTTTGGTGCTTGAACCAAATGAAACCACGTACATACCCTTTGAGAAAAGAAAAATCAAAACCAGATCAAAATGTGATGAATAGTTTATCATTTGCGATTTCATTCGATCTGAAGCCGAACTAAACCGTCCGTTCTTCTTTCATCTTTTTCTCTTTTTTTTTTTTTCCTTTTTTTTTTTTTTTTTGGGGGGGGGGCAGTATTAGTAGTAGTAGTTTCTGAGCTTAAACTCACTGAATAGTCTAGACGATGGATTCATTCCATGAAATAAACCGAAGTATGCACTCACAACAATTTATAAATTCACAATGAATATCAAATCTTCTTCTTAAAAAAAAAAAAAAAAAAAAAAAAAAAAAAGAGCTATTTCATCTAAAAACGACAAGAAAAATCAAAAGGCTATATACAATACAGTTTTGCGGTCTGGTTTGCTTATAACTTTCTAGAAAACCAAACTAAGCCACAACACGAGTCTAGTTCCGGTTCAGCTTTTGAACCGTTTTTAACGAAAATGATTTGGTTCGATTCGGCTTAACAATTTGAACCGATGTTACTAATTCTCTTGAAAGTACTTATGTGGTTTAACTTTGAGCGTCCGGTGATTGGCAATAACAATTCTTGCATTTGCTATTCTAGTGTTATTATGCACTTTTTTTAGCTTTTTTTGGTTTTAGAGTAATGATGTGCTCTTCCGGAGAGAAAAAGAGAAAAAAGAGTCCAAAACAGGCCGACTACCTTAGGCTAAGAGTGCTATACATGTAATTTTGTGAGAATTTAAGGGTATCATATCGTTGTTATACCTTTTTATACCCGTTTATAATAGGCTAAATTGTTACGTGTGTTAGCAATTTTGTAAATTAGTCATAAGTGAATTTAAAATAATAAAGTCTAAAATAATATGGGTGTTAAACGACTTCACAATCTATGACAAAAAAATAAGTTCACAATCTACTTGTGACTCTCTCTCTCTCTCTCTCTCTCTCTTTCTCTCTCTCTCTTCATTCTCCCTCGTGCTCCCTCACTTCATGTTTTCACTTCAATTTGGGTATAAAGTTTCCTACATTAGATTAAGTATCAAAGTAATTTAGCAATACTGTGTCAAGTATGGATTGAGTCAGACTTAAGTCATTAAATTTGTATTACATGAAAATGGGCTAAAATATATTAAATGGATCGATTTGAATTTGATCAATTTCGACTCAATCCATCGATTTAGTGGGTCTAATTATTATCAGTGGTCCGGAGCAAATTGGACTCCGTTTAGGAAGAAAAATCACTTTCCTCCCTTTAGCATAGGAAAAAAATAAAGCACGAGCACATCCTTATTGTTGAGGTCAAACAAGACTTTACACTACGAGAATTAAACATATCAGTTGGTTTTCACTTTTCTGCTTTTTTATGACTCATTTACATTTTTTGAAGAATGGGCAACATTTGAGGAAAAAATTTCGTCTTACCCGTCCGGAAAGTCAAATGCACGAAAGTTGCTCACGAGGGTTACTACAAAAGTGCAAATTCAATGAATAGAATATAACAAGATATGATAAAATTCGAGACGAAGAATGAACTTAAGAAACAAATTGTGGTGTGGGTATCACAACACATCTTACGTTACTAGACAGACAATAAATGAACACATATTTATTATACCAAATCAAATATCGAGAAATGAATCCGTCGATAAAAAGAGAAATTGTTATACATTTGAATTTGGCGGGTGACACAAGTCTCATTCTGCACAATATTAACTGAGTGATAGAATAAATGGCCGTCCATCAAGCATGGGCACGAGATCGACATGAGCTCAAGCTCAGGAAACTCTAGCCACCACACACGTGCCACTAGGTAAGTCACCCTGCGACGCGTTGAGTTTCGAACCCCTCCCCTTCGTGAGAGGGAGGAGGCCCAAAGCCAACTGCGCCATCTAGATGGGTGGTCTCAGGAAACTGTAGTTTATCCTATATAGAGTGAGATCCCATGTCATCACAAAAAGAGTGGGGGAAAAAGATAAAACTGAATTAAGCAATTTAGTATATCATGTCATTATTCAACCGACCAAGCCTATGATTTTGATTAAATAAACACACTCATAGTACAAGACTGTCTCTTAGGTTACGTGGCACGTTAAGGGAACGTTTGATAACGTTTCGTTGAGAAATTATTCTAGAGAACAGAAATAGAAAAAAAAAAACCATTTCTATTCTAGGAAACAATTTTTTAATAAAAGAATGCGTTTGATAACTGTACAAAATTTTTATTCCTGAAATAGAAAAAGAACAGAAACACGTTTAGAAAATTTATATAATTTTTTTTAGGGTTAATACTCTAAAAAACCCCAAACCGGTACACCTGTGACAAATTTACCCCAAACTATTTTTTTGACCACCAAAAACCCCAACCTGGTACATATGTGATAGATCTATTCTCCGTTAGCTTCCATTCGATTTTGCCGTTAATTTTGCTGACGTGATTGCTGACGTGGCAAGTCATGTGGAAATTCACAAGTTTAATATCGTTAAAAACCTCAAACTGGTATATTTATGACAAATTTACCCCAAACTGGTATATTTGTGACAAATTTACCCCAAACTGGTATATTTATGACAAATTTACCCCAAGCAAGTATATTTACGAGAAATTTACTCTAAATTAATTTTTCAATCATAAAAAACCTAAATGGGTACACGTGCGGCACATTTACCCTCTTTCAATTTTCCCAAATTTGATCGAGTTGTGATTACCAATCAATTTTATTTTCCGGATTATTTTCTACGTGGCATTAAAACAATGTCGTTTAGGCTCAAATCCTAATTTTTAACTAACATCTTAATTGAATTATATTAAAGAAAAGCTATTTTTTCTCTAAAAAATAAAAAATAAATAAAAAGGAAAGGAAAAAAAGACAAGGGCTACAGGCCCTTGTTTTGGCTGTAGAAAAAGGGTCGGTGAGGGCTCGGTGAGGATCACAATTGATTAATTTAAATTGAATATCTTACGTGAATAATTCATGCATAGCATTTTTTTTTCCACCGTTCAAACGTATCGAATTAGAAACCAAATTAGCAAATTCCATTAACTTGAATCAATGAAATGATCACATTAAATATTTTCATAATAATATAGAATGAAATTAAGCAGCTATTAAAAGTTCATATTGTTTTAATCTTATATTACATGTTTTAGTAAGGTTAATGCCACGTAGAAAATAATCCGGAAAATAAAATTGATTGGTAATCACAACTCAATCAAATTTGGGAAAATTGAAAGAGGATAAATGTGCCGCACGTGTACCCATTTAGGTTTTTTATGATCGAAAAAATTAATTTAGAGTAAATTTCGTAAATATACTTGCTTGGGGTAAATTTGTCATAAATATACCGGTTTGGGGTAAATTTGTCACAAATATACCAGTTTGGGGTTTTTAACGGTATTAAACTTGTGAATTTCCACATGGCTTGCCACATCGCAACCACGTCGGCAAAATTAACGGCAAAATCGAACGGAAGCTAATCTGGAGGGTAGATTTGTCACATATGTATTCAGTTTGGAGTTTTTGGTGGTCAAAAAATAGTTTGGGCAGAATTTGTCATATGTGTATCAGGTTTGAGGTTTTTAGGGTATTAACCCTTTTTTTTATTTCTTTTTATTTTTTATTTTATTTTTCCTTTTTCTTTTTTTCTTTTTTTCTTTTTTTCTTTTTCTTTTTCTTCCTTTTAGCCCGTCGCCGACCTCGGCCATGACCGGCGACTAACCAAAAAAAAAAAAAAAAAAAAAAAAAAAAAAAAGGAAAAATATGAGAGAAAAAAATTATTTTTCTAACAAAATGTAAACAAACGCGTTTCTATTCCTTTTTATTCTCCTAACAAAACAACATAAATTTTTATTCCGAAGAACAGAAATAAAAGTAAACAAACCCACCCTAAATCAATCGAAAATAGGAACCTTGCAGAGCCGAGTGGGCCGGAGTGTTTGGAAAAGGGCCGACCCGACCCGGTCGGAGGAAACCCTTATACGGGACCGCGCGCGCGGGCAGGACAACTCTCGAGCAAGTAATCTCTGTCGCGACAGCAAAACCCTATCGCTTCGCTTGCATCGCTGTCCGGTCTCTCGGCAAGATGTCGCCCGCTCCGGTCGTGGAACCCGCCGAGCCCGAGACCGAGCGGGTCCCCGAGCCCGAGAAGAGGCCTCAGGTACTTCTGGGTTGTTCTTGAGCTCCGTCCGTCTCCTGGGCGTGTGCGAAAGTTCGGGGGGTTGGTGGGGGTGGGTTCGGTTCGTTCAGAGTTCGTTGCTTTTTGTTGCAGGACGACGAACCCATTGTGGAGGACGTGAAGGACGACGACAAGGACGAGGAGGACGACGACGAGGATGACGACGACGACGACGACGACGATAAGGAAGATGGGGCTCAAGGTGGGTCTTTCTCTTCTTCTTTTTCTTTTTTTTATTCATTTCGCTTTATTTTTTTGAAGGGATTGTGTGATTTCGCCTGGTTTTGCTTTTGTAGTTGTGTGAAGGTTTGCTGATTTGCATACGGGCATTCCCTATTTTTCGTTGGGAGGATTATTTTGAATCAGGAGGGATTGTTTATGGGCAAATGGGATGGTATGGGGGAATCACGAGGTGTGACCTTTGTAGTGTGTTTAGTTTTCATTGAGGTTGTGTTGCGGAATTGATTTTTGAGATGAAGTTCTTGAATCCCAATGGTCTACTCTAGTTTAGAAGGAGTAATGCAAGTGCTATGTCCGTGGAAATCATTTTTGGTGTAGGATAATCCCGGTCATTCTTTCATCTCCAAAAGGGTGTCGCTGTTGTGTATGTTGATTCAAATTTTGCATTTTCAACAGATAGTAATAACTGTGATGCTACGTTTATCTGTTTAACTGAAGATGCAGATGTTTGCTACTTTTAGTTGTGGGAAAGAGCCAGTGTGGCGATGGTCTGTTTCATTTGATATTTTGTAGTTTTAGTGTGTAATCACGTTGATAGAGAGGTTCCTGTTTAGTTAGAAATCAACTCAGTAAACCACCGATAGATAGAAACTTTTGCTTGTGGATTCGTTTGGTTAGTTCACTGTATGCAAACATACAACCACAAGTCTTAAATTCCTTTTGGGTTGGCAGAAGGCTGGTTCCTTTGGGTTTAGTGTGTGAATGAGGAAGTTGTTTGTGTGGAGTATCATTGATTTTACGTTTTGGCTCAAGTTTGTTGGTGCAGTTTTTGGTCTCTGCAATGCATATACCCGCTGTCTGCCTGAACTGTGCAGGATTTTTTTACTGAAGCTTCTCGAAAATTCCAGCAAAAGTATATTTCTATTTGATTTTGTCAGCTGCTGCTTTTGGATTTAAGAACTCAAACAACATGAATGGGCAGGTGCAAATGGGGGTTTGAAGCAGAGCAGAAGCGAGAAGAAGAGCCGCAAGGCTATGCTGAAGCTTGGCATGAAACCTGTAAGCGGTGTTAGCAGGGTCACCATCAAAAGAACCAAGAATGTGAGTGCTTTTTCTTTCAAATCTGTCATGCTTTTGATACCTCATCCTTTATATAATTTAGCAAAAAACTAGAGCAACTCTGAATTGTGTGGGTCACATTGATTATATGGCACTAAATGGTGTCTAGTGGCTTTGGAAGATCCATTTATAGCTGACCTGAAAAAGTGGAGTTCTCGGTTTGTTATAGTTGAAATCGGTTTTCATTTATAAACAATGGCATGTTATTGAGAAATTCCTGGTGTTTCAGGTCCTGTTCTTCATCTCAAATCCCGATGTCTTCAAGAGCCCTCACTCTGAGACTTATGTCATATTTGGGGAGGCGAAGATCGAAGACTTGAGCTCACAACTGCAGACACAAGCTGCCCAGCAGTTCAGGATGCCCGACATGGGATCTGTGATGGGCAGGACAGACACTTCAGCCGCAGCCTTAGCAGAACAGGCTGATGAAGAAGAGGAAGAGATCGATGAGACAGGGGTTGAGCCTCGCGACATTGACTTGGTGATGACCCAGGCTGGAGTTTCGAGGAACAAGGCCGTGAAGGCTCTCAAGACGCACAATGGGGACATTGTTGGTGCTATCATGGAGCTTACTACCTAAACATGCTCCATCGGGGTTTGCTGCCTGGCCTTTTTTGGTGATGAGCTTTGAGAACTGCCTAGGTTATCTGAGTTGGGATTATTTGCAGCATTTATTCACTTCTTATATCGGCTCTTTTATTCTTGAACTTGTGGAAGAGAAATTAAAACGAGGGCGTTTTGTCAACAATCCACCCGTATAACATGGCCGGACCTTATGCCTTTTTCAGATTCTTTTAAGTTCTCTGAAAGTCATAAAGCGACCAGTCCATGTCACTGAGTAACCGTTGATCACGCATGGCTCACTTTTCAGTCGCAAATAACGTGACAGGTGATTACTTCATCGCTGTGGGCGATTCAAACCGAACTCAAAACTGAAACCAAAGAGGTTCTGAGTATGAATGCTATCGTATTGTGATTGGTTTAACGATCGCATTGAACGGCTTGGGTTTTGTTTGCACTATGGTTTGCTCCTTCGCTACGGACTGAATTTACGCTAGATAGTCAAAGTACCGATCCTGACTTGATTCTCGCTTCGGTAGGCAATTCCAGAGCTCTTTCTTGTCATTCTCCACGTTCAGATGAGGCAAATATAAATAACAAAGTATGGGTTTACCCTACCTTTTTTTTCTTTTTTTTTTTTTTTGGTCGGTGGATTTCTCCTACCTTATCGAGTGACTAATGGATGAAAAAACGTGCTTATCAAACTTGTGAAGATGTGGGAAAATAACAAATAGTAGCCTTAAAAGCGTCTTCGGCCGTTGAACCCAACACAAGGTAGTTCTAATTTCTGTGTCTTCGACCGTCTTAAGCTGTATTTGAGCCAAACTCGCTCTTGCACAAATTAAATATATGCTGCTGGGTAGACACGACGCTTGAGCATGCCTAGTGAATCTTAGTTGAAAGCTGAGCTTATTTGATGTGCATAATGCATACAAATGCAACTTGTCTTATTTGACCTCTCTGTAAGAAGCAAAACACATGCAAGCACGACTTGTCTTCATTTAGCTGTCACACCGACAGCGTTTGCAAGCTATTTACAAGTTTGGAGATCAAAGAGTTCGCCAAGAGCAATTCATGGGGTTTGACACAGAGTGTTCTACATAACATAGAGAGAAGCGATATAGATCCAGTAAATCATGGGTTATTATTCACATCTGAGGAACACTTACTCCGGAAGTCAAGATTCAAAATCTCTGCCCGGAATCTCCTCTTTCAGCACATACTCCCAGTCTAATGAGCAGTCCTGCCAGCCTGCAGAGAGCGGGTTTTTGAGCAAATCTTTTGCTCGAAAATGGAGTATTTGACTATCTTCAGCACCAGCCCGAGACTCCATTTTCAACTTGCCACCAGAAAGGTTGGTGCTTTCCTCTATCACTCTTTCTCTAGCAACTGGAAAGCTTTCTTCTTTAAGTGCGACCCCGATATCAACTGAACCTGGAGGAATCAGTGTCTGATTTTCAGGAAGTAAGCTCTCATCCGGTCGTTTTGGGATTTTCAATCTGGCCATAACAGAAGCCTCTACGTCATCAGTGCAGCAGATTGCACCTGTTACAGGAGAATTGATAGAGATTTCAGATGCGAGGCTACCGTTCTCTTTGGATGATCCAGCTGTCAATTCTGCAATCCTGCTGAGATCAGGAGAAACTTTCAGAGGCCCTTGTTCCTCCACATTTGGAGTACTTTTAGTACTTGAGTTACGAGGCCGGCAACTTGGAGCTAAAAGGTCGGTGGTGGGATTGATCATTCTGACCACAGTCGGACTCTTAACAGAGGCATTCAGCTTCTCAGGCTTTTCACAGCTCCTTGTCCCAGCCAACAATTTATCATCTTCATTTGATTGAACAGAGACTCCAATATCTGATGAGTTCTCCACATCCAAATTATTTTCAAGAGAATCTGCAACAAAAACGATTAATTATGAGAATGTTGAGAGTCTTTTCTCTGATAAAAGAATATGCTTGGCCATGCAAGATAGATATGTTAAGCAACTTAAGTCCCAACCTTTCACTTCATTGGACCCGGAATTATCCATCTCGATCCTCATACGATTGAAGCGAGCCTTGTAATTCATGGAACATATAGTAGCCTCTGCCTCAAGCCACAAATTCTTAAATAAGCGTATTTGTGGCTGCGAATCATCCTCAACCTGAAAATTCTCACTGAGAATCTTCTTGATAGCCTGCAAGGTTATCCACAACAAATTTACTCAGTTTCTATTGATCCATTAGCTTATAGTTCCAACCTTTCCATGGCAGGGGTTACAGAGTATTAAAAGAAGTACCTCGGTCATGGCATCGTCTTTGTTTATCAGCGCATTACCCCTAGAGGAGGAAAGTTCGGAAGAACTTTCAACCTCACTATCAAACCCAGCATCTTGCCTCTTCTTGTCAAAGGCACGGTGATCGTCAAGCTGACCCTTAATATTTACAGAAAATGCACTGGCGAGAGGAGGCATATTTGTACTAGCACTCTGTCGGAAAAGAACCCAGTTATCCTTTTTCTGCAGAAAACAACCTACCTAGAATGCTATAACTCAAAACTAGATATACACGAATAGGCAGAAGAAAAAAATAAATCAATAAGCCAGATCAAAGAAACATGTTAAAAAAGGACTAGCAATTGTAGATGATATCCTGCCAAAGGTAGCTTCTATTTGTATTAAGAATCAACATGTAGGTGTAGTTCACTTCTAACAT